>OX337244.1:50816689-52204689 GCA_946965025.1 Blera fallax
TTTGGAGCAATTTCTTGCTTTTGTCACGCCTCCTTTTGGGGCTCAGTGAAATAATGCAATATCCCCCAAACACAAATTTTCCTATCAGGCAGATGATCAATGAAAATACACATCCAAGTTAAGGATATGCCCAAGCATGAGTCGATATCTGTTAGTAAATCTACTTTTCGAACAAATTCGATGGTTTTTGGAAGAACTAGTAGAACTGGATCTGGCACAATGAGACGAAAGTTTTCTGCGCTCTGGGAAAAACACCGACGATCTTCTATACTGATCATTCTCCGAGCAACAATCTGGATAATCGATGAATGATGGCGTTATAGAAGGATTATCATTTATAGTGAGACTCAGGTTGCTCTTAAGTAGCTTGAGGCTTCCATAAAACATGTACAAGAGTGTAAGGATTGACTGAACTAATCGAGGAAATTAATTCTCCGATGCACTTGCAAAGGAGGAATCAAAGATTTCGACAATAACTGCTGTCCTACACTAGATCGACTGTCATATGGTCTATAAACTTTATGAGATATGGTCGAATCTCGTGCACAACCACCAAGCGTTTCGTGAAAGGGCACGATGAGAGCCCTAGTGAATTCGACCAGTAAGGACTGTAAAACTATGGTCTCGTTAATAAATGTGGTCATCATAGGACTAACATGCGAATCATCAAGAATGATCAAAATTAAGAATAGATGTGGGAGCACGTCACTGCGGCCACAGATGATGTATTGTGATTTCCTCCAATTAGAGTTCGTTCACGATACTTTAATTCGTGATAAATTCAAGAACGCCTTTGGATGGGCTGGCAGATATATCCTCTGCCTCGAGGTAGGATTTTTCCTCATATTGTTACCTTCGGTTTTTGTTCAGCAATGGTGAGTTTTCTTTCTCAGGCAATGCTTTGTGGTCTTGGTATCATGAAGGTTGATGTAGTGTTTTTTCTGGCTAGTACATATGTCTGCCATTTCATTGCTTATATGGTCGCTATGTCCTGGCACCTAAAATAAGTTGCACTCCGTTTGAGCTGGGTAATAGTGTGAGTAGCTGCAGGCAGTCCCATCCTAGTTTCGAGGTTAAACTATTACGAATCGAAGGTGTGAGTTTTGTTTCGAAGGCGAGGATACAACGAATAACTTCCTCTGCCAGTATCCAGATTTTGCAAGAACAGGATACTGCACCTTGAACCATGATGTAATGGGAATGGATTCGATTATTCTAGGGCTAGCAGAAATGTAGCTAAGTATATTTTACTTTCTGTCACTGGGTGTTTGGGATAATAATATATGTATGTACCTCTGTCTATTCTTTTAATTTAAAAATGACTTGGCTGCAACCACAATATTCATGCATATGTCATTTCCTTGTAGCCCCTGTGTTAGAAAGCTCGCATTAATTGGTAGGATGTATACAAACACTTACAAGACAGTTCCACGATGAGGGGTTAGTTTAAGGATTTGTAACTTTTCTTTTACCCGAAGTCCACGTAGATTTGATCAAAGCCTTTGGAGGAACTGTTTTTGGGAAAGAAATTAAATTTTGTTATTTAATATAAAACTCTATTGTTTTTGTATTTTTTTTATTATAATACAAAAGATTGGTACGCATGGCTTCAATTCTCAAAAGAAGTTCTGCTTTTATATGGATTACAGGCTTGGGTGATAATGATGGTATCCTGAATTTGTTTAAAATTGTTTATCTTAGCCTTGCCTCATGGTCATATATTATAAAATAACCTATTTTGCAAATCCATTTATAGCTATTAAAATTTACATATATATCGAAAAACGATTTCATACATGCATATATATTTAAAAAGCAGCTAAATTGTAATAAAAATAAATTCGGTAAAATGCCGACGCTAGATTTAAGTTTTATTTTATTCGTACCTACTTTTTTTATAAAATTTAATACACTAAATTTAGTTAATTGAATATATAAATATTTATTAAAACCAATCACTTGGCATAAGCAATTAAAAAAATAATTTAAATGCAAATAAACATTTGATTTGTGCAAAGATACTTAGTTCTTATTTTGTTGCACTGTAAGACTAAGCATTGGAGTGCTAAGCAGAGAATTTAAGCAGTACACCGTATTTAGAGTTCACTTGTACCTTCATTTTTACATAGAAAATTAAACTTTTGGAAATAGTTTTTTAATCTTATCACGCACACGATTAAAAAAAAACTCAGCGGTAGTATCACGCTAAGCAATAGGCAAAGACATCCAACATCAGCAGAAGTAGTAGCGGCTCAATTGAAATAATATTCATTCGTAAGTTTGTTTGTTTTTTTTTTTTATCTTTATTTATCCTTCATACTTTCATTCTAATCGTTCTCTATTTAAAACTTTTTTTTTTCTTTCAAATAAATAAAAAAAATTTTCACTTCTTTCCGTCACGTCAATCAGTTCTGGAAGGCACCCAAAATCACACGAGCCACAACGCTTACATCTTCTATGTCTCTACCCGCCGAATGTTTGGTACTATCTGTATCTATGCCATCATTAAATGAAAAACGACCAAAGAGTGCCGGACCAAAGAGCGCCAAGAAAAAAGGACAAGCCATTCATCCGAAACCGTTTCGATTATTTTAATAGAGTTTAGCAAGAACCAAACAAAAAATGTTTATCTTTGTCAGTGAAAAATTAATTGTTAATCGATGTTGCTTTTAAATAACTTGTTAAAAAAAACTTTTGTTTTTATAATCAATATTTTTATGTGTAATAGTTATTCCGCACACAAATAATTATAAAGGGTGTTTTTCAAGCCTTATAGTACTTTAAATTTAAAAAAAATTAACGCAATAAAGTAACACAATAAATTCAATTTTAATAAAAAAAAATCTTTTTTTATTCAAAGATCACTTTGGGACATAATTATTTAAAAATGTTTTCAGACATATGTATGACCGCCGCGACTTTTTCTTTTTACGAAAGCTCAATCTATCCGTAGAGATGAGGAAGGAAACCTTGAAGTAGAGCCACAGGCGGTGCTGAGAATATGGAAAAACTTTTTCTGCAGACTGTATAATGGCGATGAAGACCAACATATCACTGTCAGGCAGAATGCACCATTCAACATAGACCTGACCAAAACGAAGTGAGGATAGCAATATCCAAGCTTAAAAATAAGAAAGCTGCTGGTCCTGATGGCCTATCGGCCGACTTGGTAGAGAGCATACATGAACTCATTTCCAAGATTTGGTCAGACGAGTGTATGTCTGATGAATGCAATTTCAGAATCGGTTGCCCGATCCACAAGAGAGGAGACCCCCTCAACTGCGCTAATTACAGAGGCATCAATCTCCTCAACATCGCAGCATTAGATTTTATCTGCCATATTATGTGAACGCCTGAAACCTTTCGTCAACATCCTGATCGGCCCCTATCAGTGTGGTTTCAGGCCAGGAAAGTCCACAGTCGATCAAATTTTCACACTCCGGCAGACCTTGGAAAAAGCCCAAAAAGTCCAAATCGATACTCACCATTTTTTCATCGATTTTAAGGCCGCATATGACAGCATTTATAAAGACGAGCTATAAAGAGCTACATATATCTATAGGTAGTTTTGGCATCCCTGCCAAACTCGTTCGTCTGTGCAGGATGACGATGGAGAACGCTCGGTGTTCAATCAAGGTCGGGAATGTCCTCACCTATCATTCTTGAAAGCATTGCACGAAACTCACAAGCCAACACCGGAGGCACAATCTTTCAAAATTCTGTACAACTACAAGCATACGCCGACGATATCGACATAAGTGGCAGAACACAGCGGGCTGTCACTGGTACGTTCGCTAGTATCAAAACAGAGGCCGCCAAAATGGGTTTAGCTGTAAATGAGAGCAAAACCAAGTATATGCTCTCAACAAGGAAGGACACACAACATCGACGAATTGAACAGAACATCACAGTCGACAACTATAACTTTGCGGTTATAAGGGACTTTGTTTACCTTGCTCTGCTATGAACTCTGACAACAACATCTCAACGGATATAAAATGAAGAATAACTTTTGCCAATCGCTGTTTCTTTGGGCTGAGAAGGCAATTAAGTAGTAAGGCCTTATCCCGAATGACTAAGGAGACTCTATAAAAGATATTAATCATCCCAGTCCTGCTCTGTGGCGCTGAATCAAGGACTCTGTCAAAAGCAGTTGAAGATATCCTCGGTCGATTTGAAGAAAAAACAATTTTTCTGATAAGGTTGCGCGCACAAGTAGAAGCGGACCTCAACCAACTTGGAGTATGCAACTGGAGGCAGTTAGCTAAGGACCGGGCTAACTGGAGAAGCTTGTTGGTTGAGGCCAAGGTAAGTAAGCAATCTATCCGCCCAATTCTATGTCACTTTGTTGGAAAAAAATGGCCGTGCGAACGGATAACACGAACAATTTAGACTCGCAAGGCGTCAATTGTTGCTGGTTTGTCAGCATAAATCAATGACTTCACTTCAATAATAGAGAGGTATTAGACCAGAGGGGCTAATGGGTATGTCTATTTCTCTATTAAGAATAAATTAGCCTCATCGATGAACACAATTTTGAAATAAAACAACAGGTCAGCTTGCAACTGCTCTAAGGCCCAATAAGCAAAATTATGGTCTTGCGGCTTCGATTCCACAACCAGCTGGGCCTTATAATAGTACATGTGTAAGCCAAGATTTTAACGTAGAATTTCCCCAAGTAGTTGGTGGACTCTGATAGAGTAACCCTTGTCGCAGTGGGGTGGCTTATGCGGCCACTTCAATGAAAACTAGAGAAATGTCAGCGTAGAACTTGTTTTTGTAGAAGGACCACCGAAGGTCGACAGGTCAAAGTGGAGTGTATAGTTAATAATTCTCCTACAACACAACATACGGATGTTCCCGCAGACACTTTTCATACACGGACGGCAACGGAGTAATTCCCCAGACGAAGTCAGCGACAGCCTCCATGGTTCCAGCTCAGCTAGGCCGAACTACTTGGTAAACACCTCATATGGACTATTTCGGCATATTCGTATCATAGGGCAATAAAGACCGGCTTATCGGACAATTAGTGGACGCTCTATACTGCCATAAAGCAGAAAAAACTGTGGTGGTCAGTTAAAGCTGTTACAGAGCTGTTACAGAGCGCTTATTTTCGTTACATGCGGCAGATTAAGCCAAGAAGTCTTTAGAAGTCTTAGGATAAGTCGTATGTGCAAGTTAATATCTATTAACAATTCGTATCAGTGGCTAAGTGTTTCTACGAGCTCCTCGAAAAAACCTATCTCTCGTAAGCGATTTTAACGCCGGAATAGAAAAAGAGGACATCTTAGTAGACTATCGGCGGGCATAGCCTACATGACACAGGACTAAGGCTAATTGACTATGCTGCGAGACGAAACTTTCATGTAGCTTGTACACGGTTTCCCCAAATCAATATTCAAAAATATAAATGGTGATCGTCCGATCAACAAACCGTCAACCAATTGAAATCTGAATGTCTGAACCGAGCGGCCAAAATTGACTTGAAGCACTACCATGTTGTAGCTAATGAAATATGGAAATATGACGTCTAGAAGCTGCAATCGTAACAGATCACCAAAGCCTTCACTGCCCGTGTATTTTGTAACCCCTGCCACAACCGATGTGCTGGGTTTCCCCAGATCTCCACCAACAAACCCCTGGCTTCATGAGAAATGTCAGCAGGATTACGCAGCAAAACATATAAACCAACGCTGCAAAGAAGAACAAGGGCTGCTCACGAACCCCACGAGCAGAAGAGACGGAAAGACAAAGAAACAACACGAGAGGAGTACGATCGACGACATTGAGAGGTGCCACTGCAGAAATGATTTTCGGAAGTTTTACCAAAAGCTTAAAGACCATGTCACGGTAACAAAGCCCGAACAGGAACCTGTAGAGATGAAGAAGGAAACATTGTAGTTGAGCCACAATGGGTGCTAAGAATATGGACACTATTTCTGCAGACTGTTTAACAGCGACGAAAACCAACATTCCGTTCTGGACAAAACTTTAGTTCGACACAGTAAGAGATTTTCTCAATCTTGGCTCTGCGCAGAAAATCAAACGAATAGTAAGAATAGTAAGGCCCTGTCCCGAACTCAGATCTTATCGAAGGCGGATGAAAATATAATTGGCCGTTTCGAACGAAAATTTTTCCGTAAAAGATTTGGTCCCATTTGCGTTGCCTTCTCACGACCATTCGTATTGAGTGTGCTATATTTTTTCACACAAAGTGTGGGGACCTACAGGTTAGTGCCATATTAATTCAAATGCTTTCTCTTGACAGTTATAACTCTCTGCCGTTTGTCAGCCTTTCACTTGTTTGTGGATACTTCTCCTTATGAGTACTACGAAAAAAAAACGTTTTAGTTTTAATATTTTAACTTTATTCTTAATTATACAGACTTTTAAAAAGTAAATTTTACTTACACACGCAATTTAGTTTTTTGTTTTTCTTAAATTCAGTTTTTGCTTTTTGTTTTAAATGCATTTTTTGTTAAGTTTTAATTTTCAAATAGAATTAATATTGATAAAAAGAAAAACAATAAGTTTCTTTCTTTTAGTTGCCATTCGTTCTTCTTCTCTAATCTACATGCTCTTACTTTCATCTTATTTAAAATTAAATATTATTTTGTTATTTTCTGCCTAAAAAAAAACGTCTTGTTAATAATGATAGTTAAATTAATAAAAAAATAAAAACATGAAATATTAGTATTTTCAGAGTTTTTGTATATAAAAATATCTTATGTGAGATTCGTTAGTATATTCAATATATTCTGTTGTTGTTTTTTTTTTTTCTTGTATTTTATTTAAACATAGATAATGATTTAAGAGAAATAAAAACAACTAAAAGCGTCGGTCTTTGTTGCAAGCAAACCGATATCCGCATTTAAAAAAACAAAATGAGTTTGTTTTGTAAAATTATAGTAACAAAACATAAAACTTGCGTGCGTGCAACAAAAACTTAACTTTTACTTCACTTCTTCGGTTATTAATTTTTCTTTCTTTCGTTCTACGTTTTGTTTCTTTCTAAAATTATGAAAATTTGATTGTTTGTGCTTTTGATTGCAAGAATAATAGTTAAGAATAGGTAGCAAATATATTTATGCCTATTTTGGAATCTGATAATAAATCAATGGAATTAGGAACTCTATTCAAGTGTTGCCAAGCAAGCGCAAACGGATTGTTCCATAAACATTATGATATCGCATTTATAGCAACTTCTTCGCAGCGATCTAGGTTATTGGCAGTCTAGCGGTTGTGAGCTTAGCCATGGTGTATGGATCAGATTGTCACAATTCGACACTGGAAGCACAAAAATAAGATCACAACCACAAAAATTAGAATGAACCGATGCTCAGCGGGTGTTATACCTGGAGACAGTACTCATAATGGTCTAAAAGAACGGAGACATACGATAAAATGACGACCATACTATAAAGGAATATAGAGCTATCATGATCTTCGATAGTAGTATGCTCAGAAACAACTATACGTGCATAAGGAGTTTTTTGTACCAATTAATTAGCAAGTGTACGTTGTAAAATACTGAAAATTAATACATGCACAATAATGGATTAATATCAATACTAATTAGATTAAATACTAAAATATAGTGTCAGGTAAAAAAAACTTGAATAAATCTAGAAGAAAAACTAAAGATGAAGATGGATAAGTCCATGGCAATAAAAATTAATTAAGAAAAAGTTTAAATGAAATTCTGTTCATTTTACTTTTCTTAATAAGTTTTTCATTAGCTAGTTGTCTACCTAAACATCAGTTGTATAGTATTTCCAAAATGATCCATATCCAAATGTTGCAGTTCCAGTTTAAACCTAATACAAGATACCGCTCCAAAACTATTGCTATCCATTTTTCTATTAAGTTACTTACTGTCTCTAGCATACCTCAACGTGGAGAAATTTTTTGGATAAATTCTCAAATCTCGACAAATACGACAATTATGACATATTGAACGGTGTTTGTAGATCCAAAATATTCTATTAGCATGAATTTTCTCAAATTAGACCGCTTAGTTTGGAAACCTAGGAGGGGAACAAATTTTTGAATATATTTGAATTTTAATTAAAAAAAAAATCGATTTGGATTCTACTCAAAGAGAATTTAGAATCATTTTGACATAATTGGCAAAACACAGCGGTATGTCTCTGATGCTATCGATAGTATTGAAACAAAAGCTGCCAAAATTGGTTTTAGCGGTGAATAAGGGCAAAACCAAGTATATGCTGTCAACAGGAAGGGATTCACAGCATCTTTGAGGTAGAAAAGGACTTCTATCAATTCTGGCAATAAAACCTCAGCAGAAATAAAACGAAAAATAACGCTTGCCAATCGCTGTTTCTTTGAGTTAAGAAGGCAATTGACTAATAAGGTCCTATCTTGAACAAGTAAGGATATTATACACAAGAACGCAATCATCTGTCCTACTTTACGCCGCGGAAATATGGGCTTTATTGGATAAAGATATCCTTGGCCGCTTTGAAGAAAAAAATCTTTATAAGATATTCGGTCCGGTTGCGTTGACCGGCTTTGGAGGAGAAGATTCAACGACAAACTTTACGTGCTGAACGACGCCGATCTAGTCAAAAAAAAGGGCATCAATCGCCTAAGATGGCTAGGACATGTAGAACGAATGGACATCAATACTCCGGCCCCCAGAGTCTTTCAATCTAACTCGGAGGGACAACGCAGTAGAGGATGACCTCCCCTTAAGTAGCGCGCAGTAATAGATAGGAACCTTAACCGTTTTGTAGTGCGCAACTGAAGGCAGTTACCTAAAGACGGCCTACCTGCCGAGGCTTCTTGCTTGATACCAAGGTTCCCTGAACTATAGCTAATAAGTAAGAGGTTTTTTCAACGGTATCAAATGGTTTTGTATAAGTCGCCTTTCTCGTACTGGAGCTAATTCCAAAATAATAATTTGGGTCAATAACATATGCAAAAATCATGCATGTAGCTTTTATGGTTTAGGAGCTGGAAGGTGGTAATCGACAGACGGATGGACGGACACACAAGCGAGAGCAATAAGGTTAAAATAATCATAGCATTGCGCGATTTATATATATACGAAACCCTGGGCTCTCATCTCGTAACTTTTAAGACATTCATCGTCTAAACGATTGCAATGAACGCTATCGTCTGTAGTTTGCTTCATGTAACTCCCTCACTATCGTTCACATTTGAAAACTTGATAGCAAAGTTTGCAGAACGATAGCCAAATACGTATCGTGCAAAAATGATCAACGGGACGATAGTAATTGACAGTTTTTGGGTTACGTGGAACAAGCCATGAATCGTTCAGTCGATAGTGCTTTTCAAGTTTACATGAAGCAAAATTATCGTCAAAACGATATCGTCAGACGATTGTCGCCCTGATAATTACAAATACAAATTTTTGGCGCAACAGACCGTATGTGGTCCAGGGCCTAGCTTCTCGCGACCATTCGTGTTGTGCGTGTTATATTTTTTCACACAAATGGAAGGGACCTACAGTTTAGAGCCATATCCGAAAGGCAAATTGAGAAGCTTTCTCTTGACAGTTATTACTCTCGGACGTTTGTCAGACATTCGCGAGAGGTGGGACCGTGAAAAACTTTTTGGCGTTCTCTGGGATTCGAACCTCGAACCTCACGCTCAGCGATCCAACGCACTAACCACTTGAGCCACGGCGCCCTGATAATTAGGGAATGAATATGCTAATCGAAAGGATAAATACAACACCACAAAAATTAAGTTTCTTAATAACACACTGGAGTGAATAACGTTCGTTTTAAACATAGATCCACCCCTCCTATTTCCTCCTACACGTGCGACATCTATGCGAGTACATAACTACTAGCGGTGATATGCAAGGGTTAAAATAACCGGATACCGTGGCGATACTTCAATAATGGAATATCGAACGAATACATATGTAGGCACTAGAAAATATTGTCAGATTCCATAATAGTCAGTATTCAATTAGTTAATCAATTATAATAATTCAAAAGCTGTAGTGACAAGAAATATTCATAATTATTATACATAATAATATTAAGCTGCTCTTAACCGTCTGTTGCATGAAGAGATTCTCAAGTCTCCCATCCATAGTGTTTTCGTGTTTTTGCTTTTTTTTTTGTTTGTCTTTATTTTTTTTTTCTTTACAATCTGTCATTAGGTAACTATTTTCTCTTTTTACTTTGTATTCTCACTTTTCAATTCAATTGACTAGATAATCTAATTTCAACGCGGTAACTTCGCCTCGCCGTTGTTAAATCTGATTTTAGCTCGTTCACATTCTATTCAACTTTGGTACTAAAAACTGTTTGTTTCTTTAATTTTTTTCAAAACCTAGTATTTTCCGTTTTTGTAAAATTATTAAAAACATTTTTTTTTTAAATATAAAAAAACTTTAGCGAGAGATTGCTTTCAGGATGCTATTCGATTCTGTTTAAGTGTGTGTTTAATTCAATGGCCATATGTGTAATATTTTTGTTTTTTACTTTTTCTTTAGAACATTTTGGAAAATGCTTTGTAAATTATTTAAATTTATGTTTAAGAAAATAAAACGTTTGCTGCTATGGCTGCACAACTCAGTCTTTGTGACGGAAGTTATCTTTTACTTTTTTTTTATGAATATAATCGTTTGTGATGTGCAAAACTTATTTAAGATTAGTATTCGTGTTTGCTATATAATTTGTTCTTTGTTTTTCGCTGAAAAAAAAATTGTTTAATACCTAATTTGAGTACTAACTTAAAAATATAACAAAATAAAAAAAAAAGAACATAAAAAGTGTATGTATATGAATAATCGGTCGTAAATGTGTAAATGTGAGTTCAGATTGTGTGTCATTTTGATTTGTTTATATGATGTTTCATAGATTTGCTTTGTAACTTTGTTTATCATTAATCTTTTTGTTTTTTTATTTACATAACTATACACTTCCGTTGACGTCGCTTTTGAGGTTCGGGTCTAAGAACTGCTCGTACTGCCTCTTCGAAGACCTAAAATGATTGAGTGTTGTTAGATTTTGATTTTTTTTTTTGGCGGAGTTTTAAAATGCCTACCTGTTTAAGTCCTCGTTGAGTCAATGCTGAACATTCCATATATTTCACAGCCCTGATTTTGTTAGCTAATTTTTGGCCTTGTTCCCTTTTCAATGGCGATAATCCTTGTTCAGCTAAACCACTAAGCGTTTCTCTATCGTCTCGCAAGTCAATTTTTGTACCTGCAAGCGAACAAATTTATTTATCGTATAAACTTTTTAGTATCTATTATTGATAGAAAATGTATATTTTTTTTTGTGTTTCATTATTAAAATCCGTTCAATGATTATCGGTTTGGATTAGGGTGACAAAAATTATCTTAAGAAAATGATCCCTACACTTTAAAAAAATACAAATATGTCCAACAGACCTTAGAAGTTCAACCACTTACCACTGAACCACAGTGTCCATCATCCACCACGCCCACATCATTCGATTTTGATAATTTCCAACACAGTTATCTATCAATTACGAGTGCTAATGCAAACATACATATGTCTGACGTAGCATTTAATACTTAGTCCATACTAAAGGGTTCGGAGGGTACGAGGACATATTTTTGTTCAGTCGCAGTACTGATCGCTAGTTTTCCCCAAACCATATTAGAAGCAGTTGGAAGCGCCGCCTTAAACACATCTACAATTCCGTGTGCATCGATTACTAAGTTTCCTTAACTATTTTGAAAAGCTTGCGGCCAGTTGCTAGGCATTCCTGTGGAACTCTTAAAGTTTCTGAGCTGGGAGACTATGTAGCGCTTTACGCTGTGCAGAGAGTACGGCAATCCGAGTTGCGATTCGCCTTTTGTTTAACACAATAGAGAGTAGAGCTATTGTACTATACGTTAAGTCTCGCCGTCATTACACCCTTGAATGAAAAGACTCCGTCCAGTTTAGTTTTCTTAAAAAGCTAAATATATGGATTGGATTTGAAAACGGAAGATCTTTCTGGCCCCCAGGCAGTTTAGTCTACTCCAAATTAGTGCCCGCATAATTTCTTGTGATATGATTTCAAGTATCTAAATTTTCGTTGCAGGAACGGGATATCTCGTTATTTTCTATGACTTGCTTCCTTAGGTGGTCCAACTTTGCAGTGCCCTCTGAGAAAGTATTTTCTATTGAAGAAGGTGCAAGCTTTGAATTCTTTTCGATTGCAATTAGTGTTAGGAGTTCACTTTATAGTTTGTCCATTTTGGATGCCTAAGATATTCTCGTAAAATGTGTACTCCGTTCCCATGCAAGAATTTTGTTGATTCTGCCTTACTTGTTCAGTTTGAGCACGCATTCCCAACTTGGAGTTGATTTCACAGGATCTTAAATATTTTATGCGACTTCAGCTATCTGACATGATACCTATAACAAAATATGAAAAGACACCCCGTGATTGTTGTCAGATAATAGTAATCTCGAAATATTCCACTTTTTGAAAGTCGCTCTATCGTTCGTTTACAAGCTTCTCGTCGAGTTGTAGACTTCTGGCGACGATGTTTCGCCTATTTCGAAACGAAAGAAGCAGTCAACAGTTGTGTCGGCGGAAATGAAAAAGCAGCGTGTGCACCTCAACAAGTTAAAACATCCGTAAAATCCAGGGTCCGACAAATATTCCCACAATACTATCCAAGCTCTAAGCATGCCATTGTGCAAGTAATCGCCAATATCAACAAGAACCATTTAATTTAGGCATGCTCAGGGTTCCAATCACGAATTTTGGTTGTTATTGTTATCGAGGGATTTTGTTAAATAAACATGGACTACAGATGTACATACCTAGATATATGTACGTACATATATGTACATGTGCCAAAATACATTCTAATAAACATTTACTTACAGAAGTTTTAAGCGTTTTTCTTTAATTTGTCGTCCGCATCGTGTATTAATTTTTGAGCTGTGTATTTATATTTCGCTCACGTACAACATACATACACATCTGTTGAACGTCGTTTTGTCGTTAAAGTTTTTCTTTAATATGTTCTACAAAATACAAATATTTAGCGCTTCAGACGTATATTATGTTCTCCAAGGCCTAGCTTCTCGCGAGCTTTCGTGTTGTACGTGTTATATTTATCGCACAAATGGAAAAAACCAACATATTAAATCCATGTCAAAAAGGCAAATTGAGAAGCTTTCTCACAAACTCTAGGACGTTTGTCAGACATTCGCGAGAGGTAGAAAGGTGAAAAATCTTTTTGGTTTCGAACTTCGAACCTCCTGCTCAGAACCCAAACTTACTAACCACTGAGCTACGGCACCCGTACAATGTGTTTTTATTTACTAAAAAAAGGTTTCTTTACAATACTGTTAAAAGGGACACTAGACTTGGTCGTTTTCTAATCGTATTTAGCATATTTGCCTCAACGTCAACTTCTTGGATTCTACGTAACCATTACGATGATCATGTTGTCCTATCGTTTTGTGGTTGTACGTTTTATCCATCTACCTGGTTTTTCATCCACGTTTCCGGTATATTTGTATACTAGACCACCTTACTTCAGGTTAGGTTGCTGGATTGATGAGGAATAGACAAACTCAAACTCATTCCACTTAGGTTCTTGTGGACTTTTGCGATGCATAATTGAGGGAGTAATTCTAGTTTACTGGGGTGTACTGCTTAATTAGTACAAATTACGGTCTCCAGCCATCGTAATGGCTTCAGAAATCTGGAAAGATTGGAAGTGAGATATCCGAGTGTTCTTGTATATTTTGGAAGTAATAGCTTCCTAATGTATTATTTCTCAAATAACAGACACTTGAACTGTGGCACAGAAAGCGATGTGTATCCTCGTGGATCTCTTCATCACTGTAGCCTCTACTCCTTTGTCCCGGCTTAATCGTATCTTGGCCAAAGCTTCACAGGTAATTAAAAAGGTCTACCTGCTGTTAGCTTCCATGACAATTCCATGATTAAAGTGCTTGGTTATGGTCCATTGCATATTCTTCCTTGAAAGTTCATCGGCTATTTCATTGCCAGTTATTTCCATATGAAGTGGGATCCAAGAGAGTTTAATATTATGCCGCGTGCTAAGAATTCTAAGCTCTTCGCGATAGCATCGAGTAAGCTTGGAATTTATTTCAGTGGCAGAAACTGCTTTTATGGCTGTTAATAAATCTGTGACAACAAGAAAAAACAGCGCAAGTCGTTTTTTACAATTTTTCAGGAGAGTCCTATAAAGGTTTGCCATGAGTTTACACAGTTTTTCACACAGAAATAAAGATGAGAAAAAATTTGTTTCTGTACAATTGTAAAATCCAGTATGGCGTCTCCGATTGTACGATAACTTAATTTGACATAAGGAGACTTGTGCTGTTTTTCCTTGTTCCAACAGAAATATAGTAACATCATCTCATGGGATTGCCATCACTGACACCATATTAGCTACGTCTATTACTGCTATAACCTCTGCTTGAGTACTGTGATCAGGAAGTCTGATTGAACTACATGTCTTTAGTTCTTACGAAATTAGACCAGCGACAGTGCCTTGTCTATGGATAGACATGAAGATGCCTTTTATTGATTCATTGTTTTCCACTCTTTTCTACTAATACTAATATTCAGGATTATGGTTTTTCGAAATCGGGGTAGGGTAGTAAATAGTCGGAGCTAACATTGATTCATATTTCCTCAAAATCTGTCCATCTGTCGTTGCTTTTTTACTCTTTCATCGACGTTAAGTTTCCAATTTAGCTTTTTGTCAAATAATTCCCAAATTATTAGAGAATTTAAGGGGTTTTCCCTCAATAGCCAGAATTTTGAATTGTGTTTTGATTTTATTGTTTTTAAATGGTACAAATTCAGTCGACTAAGGATTGACCCCAAGTCCTCATTGCTTTGTACATTTTACTTATGGTTGGTATGAACTGTTGCAAGCAGTACATCGTTTGTTTTTAAGCTTCATAGGTAATGCATTTGAGTGTCTCACCTACATATGTATCTTGACCTTCATATTTATTTTGCAAAGCAATTTCACAGACAGATAAATGAGAGTCCGTACCATCTTATAATAAAGTTGTGGTTCCATGCAATTTTTGCGTATGTTTTATTCCATTTCGGTCCCTTAGGATACTGTTTTAGAAACAAAGCATCCAATCGTTTCTTGTAGAGTACACTCATCCCCATTATGACCTATCTTACTGAAGGCGTGAACAAAACTAAAATGAAAAGCACTTTCAGAATATGATATAAACTCGTTTGCATATGCATACCGTCTTTTATACGTGAAGATGCAGCAGTAATTCTTTACTGCATATCGTTGAATAAACTATATATGTGCAACGATTTTAAAAGAAACTTTTATTGGACTATTGATGTCCAAAAAATAACAGTTACTGAATATTAGCCAAGCAAGTAATATAAAAATTGGACGCCTTTCTTTGTATCTGGAAGCATGTTCAAAAATATCATGGACTGAAAATCTCTAATGATGAAGGCTCCAAGAAAAAACTCATAAATATAATCTAAAATTGAAAGTTTGGAAATCTAGAACATGTTATAAAAATAACAACATCCACGAAGAGTTGCCAAGACTGTTTCGGTTGTTCAGCAATCTCGCTAAACAGACATATCAGTTCACAAGAAGAAATCCGAAGGATGATAAACAATCTCATAAGTAGAGAGGCGCCATAAAATAATTAAAATCTGTAAGCCGCCTAAAGTACCGCGGTAAAAGTAGATTTAGAGTCAGCGGTGGGTATTGTATAAGAGTTCCGCACTTTTACTCATTATAGGGAGGCTTCAGCATTGGAATACCCTCACCTTCTCACGTAAAAAAAGAACCATTAAATTCGAGCCCTGTATTTCAAATATGAAGCAGTCTTAGGAAACCAAATAATATAAGGAACTCACCAACTAATATGATCGGCGCATCGGGGCAGTGATGTTTTATTTCCGGATACCATTTCGATGTTACATTTTCAAATGATGACGGGCTGGCCACACTAAAGCATATTAGAAATACGTCTGTCTGTGGATATGACAGTGGTCTCAGCCGATCGTAATCCTCTTGACCCGCAGTATCCCATAAACCAAGCGACACCTGAATGGTGTCCACCTGCATTGGTGCTGAATAATTATCAAATCTAAGTCCAAAATAAGAAGAAAAAAGAAACAAAAATAAGTTTCTGGACACTTATGTATACACTATAGACAAGCAATTAACAACTTACACTGTAGGCACGTATTCCCCTGGAAAACTATCCGTTGTGTATGATATTAACATGCATGTCTTCCCAACAGTACCGTCTCCGACGACAACGCACTTAATTGGTCTTCCTGTTGACATCTAGAACGCAAAGCAAAAAATGAAAAAAAATATATATATATCAGAGCTTAGCTAAGCAATAAAGCAGCGGTAAGAAGAAACTTTACCGCCTACATCCAAGCCGCACAGCACAATTAATTAACAAAATAAAAAATAAACTAAGAAAAAGACACAAGCAAATGTATAGATTACAATTTAATAGAATTCATGGGATTTATTTCGATGGAATTTATTGTTGCGGGTGTTGACGTTATGGATATAAATAGTCAATTAAGTCATTTGCACTGTAGAACGGCGCTCCCATTTCATGATGCGACAACCAAACAAAAGGATTTACACTTGCTTTCCAACGAAATGATAGAAAAATACAAAAAATTTACAAGAAAATTAACAGAAATTGGTAATTGCATGGAAATGACAACGCCTGCAGCTACTCTGTCCCAAACAAAGCAATATTTTTCCTCCCTGTTTAGAGGAAGCGCAAGCAGGCAGGCAGGCAACACAAGACCTCGCCTTTAGTCCCACTGTTTTGGATTTACCTTCTTTTTTTTTGTTGCTCTACGGGTTGCGAGTTCTAGTGAAACTATTTGTACTGTTTTTTGGGCGTTTTTTTTTTTATCTTGTGGATTAACAAATTCACGTTGATTTTTGCATTAATTGTAGTTTTTCTCCCTTCTTTTGAGCTAATTAAATAAAAGAAAAACGAAAGAAGGAGATTCTCGCCCCTTTCGCCAAAATGAAAATGAAAATGACACTATGCTTAAACACCCCAAAATGCAATATGACAGGCGGTCGATGACAGTATTCAGGATGGATTATAACGTCATGACGGGAAATGTCACTTATAGTGAGCGCAGAGAATGGTAGAATTCAGTGCTTACTTAATTTCCTTCATAGATCAGGCAGACAGCAGGGCCAAAAAAATCTATTTTTTTGGCAAAATTCATTTAAAATTTTTTTTTTTAAAAACCGTGAGCATAAAAGTATGATTGTCTTAATTTATTTTTTTTGGCAAGATTCATTTTTAAAAACTGTAAGCTTAGAAGAATGATTGTGGAAAAATTTTGCCATATCAGACACGTAAGCCTTACTGTTAACGATTGCGCCAAATTGCTCTACGCACCAACCTCGTAATCTCTATGCCCCCAAAACCAAAATCAATAATTGTATATATAACTGCATTTTTAATTATGGCACTTTTTCGATTAACGGCCAAAAAAATGCTGCACTGTTAAAGACCTTTTTAGTTTCAGATTCTCCTTTTGCGTATGTTCATGACGGTACAGCAACGAAGAATTACAAAAACAA
Organism: Blera fallax; assembly: GCA_946965025.1. Lineage (NCBI taxonomy): Eukaryota > Metazoa > Arthropoda > Insecta > Diptera > Syrphidae > Blera > Blera fallax. The sequence goes on from OX337244.1 coordinate 50,834,283, forward strand.
AATACTTGGCGCAAGCGTATGTGGTCCAGGGCATAGCTTCTTGTGACCATTTGTATTGTGCCTGTTATATTTTTCGCACAAATGGGAGGGACCTACAGTTTAAAGCTATATCCGAGAAGCAAATTGAGAAGCTTTCTCATGACGGTTACTAGTCTCGGATGTTTGTCAGACATTCGCGAAAGATGGGACCGTGAAAAAACTTTTGGTATTTTCTGGGATCCAAACGTCGAATCTCCCTCTCATCGATCAAACGCACTAACCAATGAGCCACGGCGCTCACGAAGAATTACTGCAAGGAAATATGACGTTGAGAAGCTTTATTTACAATAAATTACCACAACCTTCGCCGATAGCATATCTCATAACTTTGAGCTATTAGTACAGCACTCAGACCAACGCCTGTTTAAGTTTAAGAGCCACCTCACAGTTGATCAGTACTCGCACATGCGTCTGCTCCATTATTAAATTTCAAAATAAATACTTATTGTACCCCTTTAAGCAGCCTTGGAAGCAACTTCCTGAGTAGCATTCCTACCAGAACATATGTACATAATATAGATAATAAGTTGAAGTAAGATGGCACGGGATGAAGAGCAAATTTATTTCAACGCTGATGGTTCTAAGACCAATGAAGGGGTGAAAGGAGCTGTTTTCTCAAATGGGCTATTAGTCTGTTCTTTCGCCATCCTAAGCATTGTAGCGTATTCCAGGTGGAGAGAATAGCGATTAAGAGAGAATTATCTTGGGTAGAATGTAATGTAATATCTATTCCGGATATTATCATTTTACAGATAACCAATGAGCTATAAAAGTTTCTGATATCAGATCTAGACTGCCGAGCGTCTCATAGAGAAGTGGCAGAACAGTTCAATACTCGCCTCTACAGTGTGCAACGACACAGAGACAACTAAACCACCAATATATTCATATTATAAAAATTTATTTTGAAAATCGATCGTCGATTCGCGAAACTTATAAACTACTTCATCGAACTCAGAACGCCAACTCGTGGTTCCAACAGGTAGGTGCTACACGCCATACGGCATGTCCAAAACCATCAACATACTGAAATAAAATTTGTGGCATATCTCCAGTATATGCGATACCCCAACTATTATTTTTTTAAGCTCGTAGCTTGAGGTTAGTCTCCAAAATGTTATTTATTTTTTGTGAACTAGCTATTGAGGCCTTGGAAGCCAATATTGCTCGTGTTATTCGTAGCATGTCGCCAGCATTGCTTGACAAAGTGTCCGAAATTTGTAGGGACAGAATTTGTCAAGAACAGTTACGGTGGCCATATATTGTATACTTATAATAAATGTAAATGTCTTTTGAAAAAAGTTGAAAATGAGAAAACTGAAAGCCGAAAATTATTTGAATATTTAAAGCGCCAAGGCATTTCAAGTGGATTTTCTTTCTGTAACTGAGTTTAACTAAAGGCATCCACCCATGGTTCTGTTCAGCAATTTTTTATAATTTTGTAATTTTAATTGAACTCACTCGCGGATTTTGATTTGACGAAATTTGCGTCATTACTATTGTAGATAACAGTAGGGTGTTGGCGCTGAGACAATAATTTTTTCTTAGTGTCGGTATTGAAGAACTTTAATTCAAAAAATTTAGCTTAAAGGATATTATAAAATGACATCGAGCGACTGTAAAGTGCAATCAAGATGGGATTTGGCAAATTTATTAGAAAATATTATTCTAGACTCTGTGTCAGCCAACGATGAAGTAAATGCATCGACCAAAGTCATAATAGAGCATATAAGAAGTGATTTGCAAAGGGTTTTTGTCAACAACGCTGTACATACATCGGAAGACTCCAGCAGCGATAACTCCAGCAGCGATACGGAATGAGCTTCCGTGGGCTGTGACTTACTTACGCTACATGAGATAAATAATTCCAGTGGCGTATCGCTAAATATACATATATTCATATACATACATATATATTGGGGTCAAGTCATAGCAGTCATTGAAAGACCGAAATTCTACCAAATTTTGCTTTTATGTTTTTTTAGGGTATGGTAAAAAATCCATGTTTTACCACAAAAAAGGGTTTTGGGAAGGATGTCAACCCTACGACCCCACGAAGAATATTGTGATTTTTCATTTCTAAATATATGTACATAAATGCACAATTTAAAAAATTTGTTTTAAAAGTAGAGTTTACACTATACAATACATTTGATCAAGAAATGGAATCGAAAATATTTCCTTTAGTTTTCGAACAGAAGGACTAACGGAGGCGCGTCTTCCGGAAAACTAGAAGACAGATCAGCTCTAGACTCCTTTGAAAGAAGGTGCAAACATGATGAATGAATGAACATGATGAAGTCTAAAAAGATAGTGATACTTGAAGCAATAAAATTCTTGCAAATTAAAACCGGGTGATATAGAAAAGAAGAAATTTTTTTTCGAATTGTCTATTATTATTTGCTTTTCATAGCGTACATACATACATATGTATATCCGAGGGAAAGCACTGCGAACAGAGTATTTTAATTCTTTTTATTCAGTTCAAAATATTTTATTAAAACTGTTCTCCACTCCGTAAAAAATATCTCCTAAAATTTCCAAATTGATTGCAAGTTATAAGTATTTCTTTTTTGGTAATCTTGTCGCAACAACCTGAAAAGTGAAGGCCAGCAAAGTTATAATGTTCTTTCGGAAAGGAAAACTCATTAAGAAATGGGTAAAACTCTTGTTTACAAATACAAATACTTAGTGCAATAGACCTTATGTAAACCGAGAGCCTAGATTCTCGCGACCATTCGTGTTACATTTTAGGGTTCTTTCGAGACTTTTTTCTTTGGAGGATTCGCCCTATTGGATAAGTTAAGGCAATTGGGCACCAATTTTATTCGACAGCTTGTCTTCATTAACGTTCTTCTAGTATTCCACGAATCTGATGATTGTGCGACGGTTTCTATACATGATTTTCAAGAGGCTGAACTTGCTGTGAGTTCGAAGCAGTAAGCTACCTCTGTGGAGTCCGATGAAAATCAAGCCTTGTTCTTTGTCAGCACATCACGAGAAAGGGCAATACTTCCAACAGGTTTTTTGTGACTCGTATTTTGATTTTTAAACACACAGTTCCGAAGAGAAGAATTGAAATATTACGGCCGTGTCCGGTTTATTTGTCTATCGATTCGTTTTAAGGTTTCATCTAGGGAGAGAATCATTGACTCTATTTAACCCCTACATCGCAACAAAAATAATAGTCTCGTAGGGCATGATCACTGAATTTTTTTTTCTATATTGAAATGAAGTAGATCTCAGCGATATGTGTTTCGATTAAAATAGCGCTGCTCTATGGCATGAGCGACCGCAATAATCGAGTTATTTAACCAAAAAATTGAAAATAAAATAATATATCGAGAATGGACATGTGATTTGTTTTCTTAAAAGCTCTTGGATTTTTTTTTCTTTAGTGATATACATACATATGTAGTAACTGGCTTGTGCTGAAAACGCGGCCATAATTGACGCAATGGACAGCCATAACTTTTGGATTATACATATGTTGGATTATAACATTGAACGCAAACAATGCTTCGCGTGTTCCAAATCCATTCCTAAATCCGAATTGAGAGTCGCTTATGCCTTCTTCGAGCTTATTGTAAATCCTTCTGTGAATTATCTTCAAGAAGATCTTCAATGTATGGCTCATCAAACTTATTGTCCTGTAGTCAGCACAGTTTGTTGCTTTATTCTTTTTTGGAAGCGTGACAAATGTTGACTTCAACCATTCATCGGGAATTCTGCCGTTTCTGTAAATAGCGTTGAAAAGCCTAACTAGTATTTGAATGTTTTCGTCTTCAAATAGTTTGAGAAGTTCACTCGGTATTCCATCAGGGCCTATCGCTTTTTGATTTTTTGCTTCTATCAACGCTTTTATGACTTCCTCTTTAAGTATCTCTGGTTCTTCGGGTCCATTATATGGTTCTAATTGACTTCTATCGTCCCAGAAAAGGCTATGCGCTGCTCTATGGCATGAGCGACCGTAATAATCGAGTTATTTAACCAAAAAATTGAGAAAAAAATAATATATCGAGAATGGACATGTGATTTGTTTTCTTAAAAGCTCTTGGATTTTTTTTTCTTTAGTGATATATGTACATACATATGTAGTAACTGGCTTGTGCTGAAAACGCGGCCATAATTGACGCATAGGACAGCCATAACTTTTTCCATAAACTCAAATCCAAAACAACCTTTGTATGTCCAAGTCTTCAGTGAATGCAGCCATTGATTTTGACAGTTCATGTCAATTGCCAATGGAAGATCTGTTGTTCATCAGTAGCAATACTTAGACTAAATTTTTATTCAATTGAGAAAAGGATAACATCAAGTATTTGACCATGCTGTCGATCAATTGCCAAGCTCAAAGAAGGCTCAATACATTAAAATTATTGAAAGAAAATGTTATAGACTCCATATCTATTACCGATGAGGTAAAGATGGCCTCAGAAAGACTACAAGGAAACTTAAAAAATGAATTAAAAACAATAGCCTCAAACAAGATCATATTGGCAATGCAAAGTGATTACTTCGATAGAGAATCAGAAGCTCACCAGGCAGCATTGGGAATCTATAATCTAGATAAAAATCACTACGCAGATGTATTCCATGATGTTTTCCGAGAGATTGCCGGCGATGTCTTATTTACACAAATTATTAAATTGTTAAAGAAATTTGAAAAAAACGGCCCTATAGTAGATGCCTATTGTGAATTGTATAAGTATATTCATAATATAAGCGAATGCTTGTGGGAATTTGAGTGCGAGGTAAATAAATTATTACGAATCCCAAACATAAGGCCAAACGAGCAAGAAAAACTGAATCAGTTGTTGAAGGGCATCAAACAGAGACGACATTTCAGGTAAGGACAAATGTAATAGAAACAACAGCGCAATAAACGTGTAATATTACTTTCAGCATATTCTGCATGGATCTTCCTCTTTTGAAGATTACTAAGAACTAGTTCTTCAGCATGTGTGATTTTTGGCAACTAAAACACTTACCGGCGTCACCTCATCTCTCGGAGTACTGCGTTCAAGAAATGTATCATGAAGGGGGCTTCAACCTTATGTATTTGGCTCGAGCATGCTCGCATAATCCTTCTCTGTATTAATCGCATAAATCAGGTTGTACTCCTTCCATTGAGTTCCCAAGGTTTTAATCTCTTTCATTGTGAGCGATCGTTGAGTACTCAATGACTCCATCCCATTCATGTTTTTTAAACCCTGCAAAACCTACAATTGTTTTACTCATTAGGTATGGTGAACAGTTAGACGGAATGATGCATTATGTTCAATAGCAATGGGCCCAGTCGCTACTTTCAGGGCAACAGTAACAGTTGTACAGCACGATTTTGTGCCTTAAATGGTTCGCCACAATTTTAGTAAGATAAGTTAGAGTTTCGTTCATTTTCTTCCCTGGATAACATTTTGTGATGTTGCAACTTTTAATTTTACAACGGCTATCGGATAACTCTAGACCAGAAACTAAACTGGAAACCTCATGTAGATAAAACCATTGAAAAAGCGACAAGAGCCTTCTGGGCCTGCTCGAGGTTTTTCGGTAAGAGATGGGGATTAAAACCAAAAATAATCCACTGGACTTATCTCACAATCATCATGCCGATAATTTCCTATGCATCGCTAGTATGGTGGGAGAAAACTAACCAAATCACCATCCGATCTGCCCTTCAAAAGGTACAACGATTAGCATGTGTAGGTATTACGGGTGCAATGCGCACCTGCCCTACAGCTGCGCTGGAAGTTCTCTTAGACCTTCCACCTCTACACATAAGAATTACGAAGACTGCAGCAGCTAGTGCAATAAAGCTTCAACTCCTACGTAATAATAATAACACCAATCTAGTAGGACACATGAAAATCCTGGAGGAAATCCCGTTACTATCATCGCCAGCGATCTGTTCCTCGGATTTCATGCCAAAAAGAATCCATCTCAATCACCCTTTCAAAGTCATTACACCGGACCGCAGGTTTTGGGACTACCCTCTGATCCCTCATACCACATCTTCAATTGATTGGTACACTGACGGTTCAAAAATGTCAAATGGGGCTGGAGCTGGTGTTTTTGGTCCTAACTACAGACTATCCGCTTCACTCGGACAACACACCACTATCTTTCAAGCAGAGGTCTATGCAATCGAGCTATGTGCCATAGAATGCATCAGACGAAACCTCCGTAGATCACAAATAAATATAATGTCAGACAGCCAAGCTGCTCTTAAAGCTCTAACATCCTTCAACTTTGAGTCTAAGCTGGTTTGGAACTGTCTACAAGTACTCCTGCAGCTTGCTGCACACAATAAAATTACTCTTGCTTGGGTCCCTGGACATAGGGGCATCCCTGGCAACGAATCTGCTGATAAACCAGACTAGGTGCTCAATCTCCGTTTACGGGACCTGAACCTTTTTGTGGTTTACCAACTAACCAGATAAAGATAGAGCTTAACCTTTGGGAAACAATAGAAATGCTCTCATTCTGGAATTCGCAAAATGGCTTACGACACGCCAAGAAATTTATAAATTTCTCAAAAAAAAGATCCAGAGACATTCTTTCAATGAGCAAACGTAAGGCTAAGATCTTAACTGACTTCCTTACTGGACATTGCTCTCTCAATTACCATCTCAAGAAAATGGGCCGTGTCCAATCGGATATGTGCCGTCTCTGCCTTGAAGACACCGAAACAGCCCAACATATACTGTGTGAATGCCCGGCCATAGCTCGGCTTAGGCTTAAACACTTTAACAAAGGCTTCACATCACCATCTGATGTCACATCTTCTTCAGCTGAAACCATCTATAGTTTCATTAATAAACTAGATCTCAGCTAAAAGACGAATACAATATAGCAACTCTCAAGGGATTGCACAAAAGATCTCTTCTGGTCGCCGTGCTTGTTAGGCTGTACTCGAGCTTTATTTACCCCATCGACTCTAAAAAAAAAAAGGTTTCATCTAGGGAGAGAATCATTGACTCTATTTAACCCCTACATCGCAACAAAAATAATAGTCTCGTAGGGCATGATCACTGAATTTTTTTTTTCTATATTGAAATGAAGTAGATCTCAGCGATATGTGTTTCGATTAAAATAGCGCTGCTCTATGGCATGAGCGACCGTAATAATCGAGTTATTTAACCAAAAAATTAAAAATAAAATAATATATCGAGAATGGACATGTGATTTGTTTTCTTAAAAGCTCTTGGATTTTTTTTTCTTTAGTGATATACATACATATGTAGTAACTGGCTTGTGCTGAAAACGCGGCCATAATTGACGCAATGGACAGCCATAACTTTTTCCATAAACTCAAATCCAACACAACTTTTGTATGTCCAAGTCTTCAGTGAATGCAGCCATTGATTTTGACAGTTCATGTCAATTGCCAATGGAAGATCTGTTGTTCATCAGTAGCAATACTTAGACTAAATTTTTATTCAATTGAGAAAAGGATAACATCAAGTATTTGACCATGCTGTCGATCAATTGCCAAGCTCAAAGAAGGCTCAATACATTAAAATTATTGAAAGAAAATGTTATAGACTCCATATCTATTACCGATGAGGTAAAGATGGCCTCAGAAAGACTACAAGGAAACTTAAAAAATGAATTAAAAACAATAGCCTCAAACAAGATCATATTGGCAATGCAAAGTGATTACTTCGATAGAGAATCAGAAGCTCACCAGGCAGCATTGGGAATCTATAATCTAGATAAAAATCTCTACGCAGATGTATTCCATGATGTTTTCCGAGAGATTGCCGACGATGACTTATTTACACAAATTATTAAATTGTTAAAGAAATTTGAAAAAAACGGCCCTATAGTAGATGCCTATTGTGAATTGTATAAGTATATTCATAATATAAGCGAATGCTTGTGGGAATTTGAGTGCGAGGTAAATAAATTATTACGAATCCCAAACATAAGGCCAAACGAGCAAGAAAAACTGAATCAGTTGTTGAAGGGCATCAAAGAGACGACATTTCAGGTAAGGACAAATGTAATAGAAACAACAGCGCAATAAACGTGTAATATTACTTTCAGCATATTCGGCATGGAGCAATTCTCTCCTCTTTTGAAGATTACTAAATTTTGGAGAAGCTATCACGACTACCTATCTATCTGCATCGATGTTCTGAATTCGTAATTTTTGAAAAAAATACAAAATCATTTAAAAACAACCATTTCAAAACATTTGTACTTCTTTTCATTAATTATACTTTTTTTTCTCCTACGTTGGGAGGTGGAAATTTCGTCAAAATACTGAAGAACTAGTTCTTCAGCATGTGTGATTTTTGGCAACTAAAACACTTACCGGCGTCACCTCATCTCTCGGAGTACTGCGTTCAAGAAATTTATCATGAAGGGGGCTTCAACCTTATGTATTTGGCTCGAGCATGCTCGCATAATCCTTCTCTGTATTAATCGCATAAATCAGGTTGTACTCCTTCCATTGACTTCCCAAGGTTTTAATCTCTTTCATTGTGAGCGATCGTTGAGTACTCAATGACTCCATCCCATTCATGTTTTTTAAACCCTGCAAAACCTACAATTGTTTTACTCATTAGGTATGGTCAACAGTTAGACGGAATGATGCATTATGTTCAATAGCAATGGGCCCAGTCGCTACTTTCAGGGCAACAGTAACAGTTGTACAGCACGATTTTGTGCCTTAAATGGTTCGCCACAATTTTAGTAAGATAAGTTAGAGTTTCGTTCATTTTCTTCCCTGGATAACATTTTGTGATGTTGCAACTTTTAATTTTACAACGGCTATCGTTGAATGCTCCAGCTACTGCTGGTCCTATTGCTTTTTCAAGTCTGTTGCAGATGGGTAGTTTACACAGGTCTGTCGAAGACGAAGACATCTGAGCGCGGCCTTCGGTACCAGTAAACTTTTTATCCACTTTTGTGGATTCTTTTGTGGTGACCAACTTGATGTTGTGTGTTTCTTCTCCTATTTCGTTTAAACACGAAATTTTTTTATCGTGGTAAATTCGTTAAAAATATTTTGGAGGAACTCTGGGGATGTGAAGACCGGTTGTTGGCATATCTTGAGCTTTTTAATCAATTGATTTGCTTGTCCCCAAGAATCTTAATCAACATCATTCCACATATTTTGGAAATATTTTTGCTTGTTTTTCTGTCCATGGGTCACATGGTTGATTAGAAAGTGTGTGCATACTCTCTACCAGGAAAGCAGATAAGCCTCACTTCATTATTATCTCGTAGGCAGAAGTTTTGGATATCATCATCTAAGCTGAAAGGCTAGCTCATCTGAATGTTAGTCATCATCGTCTTTAAAAGTCTGCAGAAGGAGGTTTTCTATACTATCAGCACAAATTATGACTCTACAAGGTATCCTTTCTTACCTCTAGAGATTTTATTTCCGTCATATTTTCTTTTACTTTGTATTAAAAATTTCACACCATTTTTCTTGGGCTCTTCAATCACGTGGTTTTCATGCTCTTTTTTGTTCTTTCCGAAGAGTTCGTCTTCCTTCGCTGTCTTATGCTCGTCGAGCTCGTGAATAGGTTTTCCCTCCTTTACAGTAACACTTTGTTTGCCCTTTATATTGCTGCTTGTGCTTGGGCGCAGTGGCTCAACTGGTTAGTGCGTTGGATCGCTGAGCGTTCGAATCCCAGAGAACACCAAAATGTTTTTTCACGGCCCCACCTCTCGCGAATGTCTGACAAACGTCCGAGAGTAATAACTGTCATGAGGAAGCTTCTCAATTTGCCTTTCGGATATGGCTCAAAGCTGTAGGTCCCTTCCATTTGTGTGAAAAAATATAACACGCACAGCACGAATGGTTGTGAGAAGCTAGGCCCTGGACCAATTCGATCTGTTGCGCCAAGTATTTGTATTTGTATTTAGCTCGGCAGCTAAACCGACGACGAAAACGGATTACATGTTCCCACTAACAAACTGCTATCGGAGATTCTCTATCAGAATTTATAGCAGCGATGAGTGGGATGAAGGGTTAGCCTGTACCAGAGATGAACTGGCTATCTACACCGGCAGCTCTAAAATGAATGTAGGTACTGGTGGTGCTGGTGTCTACTGAGACTGCCGAAATACAAACCGGTCTCTCAGATTTGAGGACGATTGCAGTGTTTTTCAAGCCGAAGTTGCTGCCATAAAACAAGCTGCGGACATTATTAGCGAGGGTGACATTTCTGGAAAAACAATCAGCATCTATGTCTAGGAGCTGATATAGATACTCTTTGATAGCGTCGTTTTTTTCCTCTGTTGGTGGCATGAGTACATATTATGCTTCTGTAAGTGAAATTATCCTTGCTGTGAGACGTTCGAATACATGTCGAAAGCTAAAATCTGTACTGAACTAAGCACTGGCGATGCTTGTACGCCCTACAACAATCGCCGTTTTAAAAGTCACAGGTTCTTATCGCCGTTTCAGGGCAATAGGTCTTTAAATATTTCTGTACTAATGTCGACTTCATTTTCTTCAAGTTAAGTGGCTTATTTTTTTTTTTTTCATTTCAAGTTCTTTAAATTCCACTTATCATATGTTACCTACCTCGTACATTCGAAAAGTATAAAATGTATGTCAACTGATTTATGAAGCATGCATAAGACGCCAAGGTAGCTTTCTCCTGTACAACGTACAGATATCCAACAGGAAGATGCTGGTTATAAAGAAGAAATATTACCCATTACTATATTGTGAGACTTCAAGGCGACAATATACATACCTTCAATCCTCCGATTAGTCGTGCAATTGCACACATCCACACTACAGTTGTGGCTACAGTCAGGTAGTACGAAAAATTGCATAAACTGTCAGTACCTTTGCAGTAGTTCTCATACTTTCAATCCACTCTCATGCATCGAAAAACTTCGCTGGGTGTAGTGTAGTTCTGGGTGGGAATCCTTTAACCAGCGTACAGGAAAGATAAAAGAATATAATTTGTCTAAAGATATAAAAAAGTTTTAAATTTTCTAGTTACATATGTACATGTATCTGTATCTGCATATAATTCAATCCCATCAGTAGTTTGGTTGTGGGTCAGTGGCTTGGGAGCCGATGAGGGGGGCGAGAACTCTGTGTATGCATATACATATGTACATATGAAGGATATAATCATCATTCAATGGATGCTCACTTTTATGGGGTCGCCTTATGTGAATGTGTGCATCATAACGTGTGTTTATGAGAGTAGGGCACCCTTTTTGTAACACGGTTGGAGCGGACTTTATCGATGGCAGTGAAACTGGAAATTGTAAAGTTTTAGAACTGTCGTAACAGCAATCGAATCGTTTAGTCGCTGGAATTAAGTTTTGTTGGATTTTATCGCTTCGTAATTATTAGTAGTCAATGTGGAATTTTATTAGACTTTAGTATTATCATTTAGAAAATGGAGTGCTGACCGTTTGTAGAAGCGTTAAATTTATATTTTGATGGAGCACATCTCATGGAAACCTTGTAGAGATAGTATCGACAGCTAAATTTTGAACTAGAATGCAAAGCGTCAGGATAATACAGTGTCCCAATAGAATATTCGCCTGTGGATGAAAAGGAGTACTTCTACAGTAGTTACATAGGTATGATATACCAAATAGAGATATGATCATTGTGATAGGGGGCTTGAATGCAGAGGTATTCAATTGCAACAAAAGAATCAAAGAAATCGATCTGAGTTCCCGTCGATGTTTAAGAACGTGTTTCTTGGGGCCAGACCGAAAGCAGACACCATCTATACGAGATCACCACTCATTGTGTGTAGCTACAATCCAACTGCGTAGTGCATCCATTCAATGATTGATGATGAGCGTAGACAAGATTTTCCAATGAGTAGAAACAGTCAATAGCTGCCATTGGTGACCTATGGAAAATGATGTTACCGAATTTTTTAGGCTTTGACAGATCGTAGAGAGGAGTCAAGATGTCCAAATCGATACACACCATATCTTTAGTGACTCGAAGGCCACTTTTAGCTTTGGCATCCTTGCAAACTTGTCGTCTGTGCAGAATGTTTTCTATTGAGTCACGAAGATACTCTTAATATCGATAAGTGAACGCCGTCAGTTACACGTTACATTTCTTGTGATAGATTCAACAATTTCTGATGTTCCCCTTCAGGGCCGCCAAGGTCAGTGGACCTGTAACTTCGCCAAACGCCAAAACGAGAAAAACACGGCCGTGAAGAGCCTGCTGCAGAAACTCAACTCTCGCTCGTGCTGTGTCTGCAGTTGCACTGTTCTGCTGGAACCACATGTTCACCCAATTAGTCAATTTGAGGCAAAAAAAAAAAAAATAGTTTCTCATGGTTCTGGTTGATGTTTGAGGTTCCCCTTGGACCCCTGCAGCCACAGCAGCGATATTTTCGACCGAACGACTACTCCGGGACCAACCTATTCGTTATTGTCTCATGTTGAGCCAGTCTACTCGATTCAAGCCGGTAAACGCCGCAGTGCTTGTTCAAATCGTGCCAGACGGGGAGGAGATCGACGACGAAGTACACTTATGTTCTGTATCGCCTTGTGGATCCTACGCCGACCCGCCATCCTGTACGCTTTCAGGCAATGTGAGAGAGATGTCTCCTTTTCCATCAACTGTCGTGCCTCCTTCTTGACTCTTCTGACATGCTGGGTTAAAGGGCTTTGGTAGGCAATATGGTTAGCTATGAAACTGTCACGTTTCCGGAGAGTGTGATCAATCCACTGCCACTTCCGCCATCGAATAGTTGTGCCTATTAGCTCCTGACTCGTTTTTTGATAGAGGTATTCTTTGAAGATACAGTTGACTCAGAAAATTCTTAAGATGTTGCACAGGCACTGGTTAACGAACGTTTGCAGCTTTCTCGTGATAGTTATGGCCACTTTCCACGTACTGCATACTTATAACAGCGGATTCAACGTCGGAGCGAACAGTCTTAGCTTCCGAACTCCGCCTTTGCTTTGGCGATACTCTTGGATATATCAACTTCGGCTCCACCATCGGTCGAGTCAATACTAGAAAGATGCTGGAAATCCACTACTCTCTCTACTGGTTTCCCAGCAATGAGCATATTTGAGCCGATGAGTTTGTTCCAAGGGCCCAAGGCTAATGCCATTTGATGGAAGTCCGTAGTTTTGTGCGAGAGTAAGCACACATCATAAGCGTAGTCAAAATGTTTCCTCCGTTCCCTGTCAACACTATCGAACGCCTTCTCAAAATCGATAAATAGCAAGTGAAGTCGTGATCGATATTCAACACTCTGTTCGATGATGATTCTCAATTTTGTTGTGGTAGACACAGGAGGATCCAAAGTACAAACCTTCTTGTTCGGCATTGAGTGTATCCATGAAATTCAGGATGCGCCAAAACCACCAACGGATAATTTGTGAAAATATTGACGCATGATTCCACGTGTATTCTGCTTCTCTTTACGTCACAAATGTTAAGTGATATAAGCCGCCATTTGCAAAAAAATGAGAGCAACTTCTGGTGGATTGATGACATGCGCCACCTTGTATAACTCATATCTCTGCTCCTTTGTGCTCAAAGGACAACTAAGTCGCAATTTTCTATCCCGGACAACTTGGAGACTAAACATAGAGACAGGGGATAAGACCCCCTGATAATAGTCCTATTCTACGGCGCTGAAACATGGACTTTATTCAAGCCGGATAAAGATATTTTTGGTGGTTTCGAGCGAAAAGTTTCTCCCATTTGTGTTGACGGAGAAAATTCAACTGTAAGGTAAACAACCAATATAGAAACATGAATTTAGTCAGAAAATAACGCATTGGACAGCTGAGGTGACAAGGACATACAGACCGAATGGGCACTACACCGCCAACCACAAGAGACTTTGAAACCAAGCCCGAGGAACCTTAATTCAACCCAAGCGAGCGGAAATGGACAAGAAAAGATCGACTGCCACTTGGTTTTACAGCACTATCCGAGGAGAAGGATACTAAAATTCGTTAATCTCACTAAGTAGCTGAAAGGAGGACTATCACGTAGGGATAATTGGTATATAAGTTGAATATGAAATGTGACAATGTGGTCAGAAATTTGGTCGAATTTATTGTGAGACACTCATGGTTTTGGAAACCCCTTGTTTCCGACCATTTCAGGCATTGAATAAAGTGAAACGCAATAATTAAATCTTCATTTATTTAATCAGCCACTCAAACAGTACCAACAATTGGTCCATAAGATGTCGTACATACGCATATTCTTTGTGAATTTTCTGTTATACATGTTCAATATTAATTATAATCGATTGTTATCTACCGAAATAAAATTAATAAAACGTTACAAAGCCCATAAAAATGGCAATTCAAATAGAGCAGCCATACGACACAAAGGATATTACTGCAAAAAAAAAACCAATATAAGGAGTGCCAGGAGAATCAAGAACACTGTCGGTACAATGAAATCAATTTTATTGGATATTATTTGTTTGCATTGTCAAATAAAGCGACATAAATGAATTTCTGACTTAATGGATGCCGTCACCTCGTGTTCCGTCCCTCCTTTCATCGAAAATCGACTTTCATTGAATAAATCCTTGCGGAGAGGGTCTATTTGTTCGTTTTAAAGTTTCTTTTTTTTTTTTTATGTAAATTCTCTTTTTACCGGGAGGCGAATACTTACATGAATAACATATGGACTATGGACAGATGTATCTACAAGGACTATGTACTGATTTGGATATCTACATATATCTAGAAGTACACAAGAGGTAGGATGTCACATAGTATCCCCCGTTGAATTGAGTTTAAGTGAAACAGATGTCCTCGGATATTGTGATTGATAGTCGTCCTCAATTGATAGGTGGCTGATGATGCTGTGAGGTGAATGATTTCATTACTGAGATTTAGACAAATTACTTAGTAGGTCATGCCCATGAGATGGGTCAACCTTGGACGTAAAGTGTATCTATTTTGGCTTTGATTCTATTCCGTAGATACATTTGATTATTTTTGCTATCAGACTGCTGTTTGTATGTTTCGGCAGAATGATATGTGATGTCACTGAAAATATGCGACTGGAATGTGTGAATAATTCAAAATACGTAAGTATACAATGTGAGGATTTGCCCCAGATACTACATACATATGTACATACGTACATGAAGATACAATGGCTTGACATGCAAATAACATCGCACGGTCATGAATGGATGGAGAAGCAATCGAAAGTCTACTTCTTAAGTTATTTCCTTATTGGCTTTGGGGTAAAATATTTCTTTCATTATCAGTTAAGAAGCTGAGAAATGTCGCATTGAAATTAAAAAAAAAGTTAAGGGGAAGGCCACCTATCGTATAATAGCATATTAGCCTAATGAAAGGAATTCAAAAAAAGTTGAAGAAAATTAATGCTTTTGCTTCAATCGCAGTAAATGTAGCAATTGATGCCCTCTACGAGACTATACACCTTGCTGCAGGGTACAGGCTGAGCGGAGTCAGAGATTTTCGGGAATCCTTCCCCAAATGAGACCAAAAGCTAAGAGATAGTTACTTACTTAGGTTAGGTCTCGGAGCTTCAAATATGTCGGAGGAGCTTATTTAAGGCTTCCGCTAGTCTGACCTACTTCTGAAGACCTCTTGTTAGACATCTGAGCTGCAAAATTAAAGGTCAGGTCAGTAAGGAATGGCTCGCCTGGCTCAATGTGCTGAAATTAATCCGGTTTAGCGCTGGTCCAAGTGACCAGTAGTATCCAGTAGTAATGTAGAACTCTTTCTGCCTTTAAAATACCTCGTATTCATTTCCTGCCCTACAATACAGCCGTCTTAGCATTTTTCGCTGAAGGGACTTAGACTTAAGTGTTTGACTGATTTTTGCACATAGTTCCTTCAATATAAAGGTTGCATACTCTGCTACTACATCCCATAGGCCCAAGTTTGTCAGTCTTTCTTCAACTATGCTTCCGGCGTTGGTTTCATTCCGAAGATGCTTCTCAGCGTTGTTCTATGTAGAATCGTGGACATTCAAACAGCACATGCTCTAAATTTTCTATGCAGCCAATCCACCGGGGTCAGTTAGGGCAATCGTCACGCTTGTACTTATGTAGGAAAGAGCCGTCAAATCCGTCTATCATCAGAACCTGTGGTAAAGATGCTTTGGTTTGTTAGCGAGTAAGTTGACAACGTGTGCTGCTTCATTTGATTTGGTGCGGTATGCATAGCACGCTCTCAAGGCGTATATTCGGTGCACTTGCGTGATTTTTTTTTATTGTAGGACTTGATCGTGGTAGCCTTATCCATACTGATGAGGCGCACAATATTATGAATGTGGTTACTCTGCCTAGTAGTAGTTTGAAAAGATGTCTTGTTCTTCTAGTGTTTGGCATGATGCCGCTTCTAAAACTACTCCAATATATTGCGTATGTATTTTAGAAGTCGTAATATGGCCACCGACGGAGGATGTGAACTTCTTCGAACCACCTCTCTCTATCATTTGCCTTCTATAGTCTTTTCACTTCCTTCTGGAATCTGCACCGATGATTCGAGAAGCCGACGCTTCTTTTAGTGCTGCTTTCAGTTTATTGCAGATGATATGTTGTAAAAATTTTCCGACTGTATCCAGTCAGGTCGTTTATTGATTTCTTTAAGGATCAGCACAAGTCGCTGTAGCTTCTCTCAGTCTGGGAAGACTTCTGCTTTTAAGTGTGAGATAACCAACTTTCTTTTCATACCATTGTTCTCCTCTCCATAGCAGCCTATGTGCAGGGCGTTATAAAACCTGTGCCAATGAACCAAAAAAAAAGAAAACAAGGTCAGTTGCGAACGGAGCCAGTGATCTCCAGATTAGTCAGACCTGTTTTGAAGCGAATAACAGAAGAAACCGAAAAACAAGAATCAAGGATCATTTAACGTACAGAGTGTGTGTTCTTTTTGTATATTTCTGTGATTTTATATCGATGCCTACTATCCGGCGAATGATCTTCTTTGTGCATATGGAGTGTGGTCTATACGCCTCTGGTTTAATAGATCCGCGATCCTTAACTGATCGTACTCTCACGACGAGAATGATTCTCGTTAGTACCGTCATCGGCATCAGCATCAATGAACAGCCCAACTGACACAAATATTTTGCTTCATCAGTGAAGACTAGATGGTACCATTCAATTGGGGTCAATATGAGGAATCTTTTGCTTCCTAGTGAAGAGGATTGAATCGATTTTGACCGGACTAACATCCAAGCCAAATCTCCGCAAGGAGAGCTTACGTAGCATACAGCATTTTGTAACAGTTCGCTAAGTCTGTTTGAGTGCTTTTTGACACAGACACCACAATATCATCTGCGCGGGCCACCGGCTTAGAACTATCGCCATCCAGGATAGGTAATAGCTCATTACCAACCAGATTCAAGAGAAGCGCAGTATGCACTCAGACCCTTTCGGTATAACCTTTGCCCAGTTTAGTGTTGATAATCCGACTAGTGTACAGAAAATTAACTAACTGGTAAGGCAATTAGTCTACCTGAAGACCTACATATGTAAGATGGGAACTGTTATAGCCCCGGATCTTTTTTTTTTTTTTTAAATTTACCCACACTCAAGGGGTTATGAATACCCTTTTACATGTTATTCACATGGTGCGGGCGTCGGAAATGTAGATAGAGAGAGAGAAAGAGATTGGTGCAGTGGTTTGAAACTCAGATGTGTTAGGCTTCACATTAGCTCCAGGGGTGGTGTCCAGAATAACTGGGGAGATTTAATGCTGTCATGTATTTTTTTTGCCTTCGCTTCTGATTCACAGTATTTTTTTCCCGATCCACCTGATGTCATAAGCATATCAATTATCAACAGAGCGATCAATTTCTCCAGCCATATGACAAACCTACTGCCAGTGTTATGCCTTCGCAGTAGTGTTGTCACAAACTTTCGCAATTGATCGGACTGCCTCTTATCATATAATGCTTGCTGACATCAGGGATTGAACCGTGAACCATCAGCTCGACGAACGATGACGCTACCACTACACCATTGCCACCCTGACGTTATTGACAGGTCCTCCATTTTCCAAACCGTGCATTTTGTGGTTTTTATGGAGATTGAATCGTCTCTTCTGGATTGCCCCCGCTCTATATATGTACATATGTATATAAGACAATATTACTTATTTATAAACCCGCTAGATAAAATGAGCCCCTTAGACGCACATATTTTTTCAATAAAACAACGAGTCCGCTTACAACTGTCCTGAACACAATCATGCGAAAGGATGACGCAACTGATGGTGACTATACTGAACACAGATGTCAAAGAGCGGACAGATGACAGCTTACTTTGACAGCTATCCCTACTTTCTCTTTTCAAAAAAATTAACTTTTCTCTTGCAAAAAAAGCTATCGGGAATAGATGGCTCTACATTTCGGTAATAACACCGATGCTCACGTATGGGGTAGTTGTCTGGTTGACAGCGTTAGATAAAGTCATTAGCTGCAATTATCTAAGTATTCCAGGCAGAAATAATGACGATTAAGGAAGTCTTATATTATCTGAAGAAAAACGTGATATTCGTTAGGGATATCCGCATCTTCTCGGATAACCAAGCAGCAATCAAATCCTTGGAATCGGTCCAAAACAGATTACATTCATTAACAGATCTAGTCTTTCTCTCATAGAGATGGCAGAACAATTACAAATACCTGGCGCAACAGACCGTATGTGGTACAGGGCCTAGTTTCTCGCGACCATTTTCGTTGTGCGTGATATTTTTTTCACACAAAAGGAAGGAACTAACAGCTTAGAGCCATATCCGAAAGGCTTTTCTTTTTTTTAGAGGTTTTCTCATTACAATTATTAATCTCGGACGTTTGTCAAACATTTGTGAGATTTGGGACTGTGAATAAACTTTTTGCTGTTTTCTGGGATTCAAAACCCTGAACCTTCCGCTCAGTAATACAACGCACTAACCACTGAGCCACGTCGCCGGTACCAGTTTAATATTTACTTGTGTTGAGTGTGAGGACACAGAGACATTCCGGGGAATTGTAAGGCTGACTGTATGGAACAATAGTACCCATCCTTCCAGGAAAACTGCATTAGGTACACCTCGCTACGTGCCAACTTAAATTTAACCTGTGTACTATCGAGAGAACAAATTTTAGGTGGCCAAGTAGTATAACATGTCTAGCAATAAAATAGATCTAGCCAAGGCTGGATCTAAAACGCTCTATGAAATTGATTTCTCTTACTTAATCGATGTCATCACCGGGCACTGTCTAATAGGCAAGCAACAAGGCTTGGGGTATGTTCGAACGGCTTTGGTAGAAGTTGCATGGAAGAAGAAAAAACCTTCTTTGTATCTGCCCAGCACTCTGCCAACGTAGGAAACTTTACTTAGCTTACAACGATCTAAGCAATTTTATAAAGACAGATGCTGGGAGCCTCTAGCGTTTCATCAGAACCTGAAATTGGTTCAACGAGTAGATAGAGAAATTTTTCCATGATCCAATGGTACACCAATGTATCTTTGGTTTGAATTATTTGACGATAGCTCGCAGCCACTTCAACCTAACAAAAATTGAGTTCTATCTAAGCAAAAAAACGCCGTTAAATAAGAATAAAATAACCCTGGTCATAGGTTAACGAACTTTTACGTATGTATAGAGACACACCTTATGCGAAGTACTTCCTGCACTTGGGTACAGTACATATGTATATGTCAAAGGATATAAACATCACATTTGTAGCAAACAGACACAAACAATTTTTTTTTTCAAACTCAAATACAAAAATATTTTGCATTATAAGCCAACATGTCTAGTGTGTGTCCAAACCAAAACATCCCCAAGCTCGTCATTAAAAAAAAAAATTCCAAAAAAAGGAAACAAATTAACGAAAGCCTCAAAACTAATTAAAAACTTTTATGAATCCTTTTATTTTCCTTTTCATGTGAGTTGTACTCACAAGTATACAAGGAACAATTATTTTAACGTCAACCGCAACTAATTTCCCAAAACACATTTAATTCTCCAAACTAAAGGACTTGAGGTCTTCCTGTAGCAAAACTCTATTAAATGTTTTTCATTTGAATAAATGAAAACATCAAAATAAATTCTATCAAAGGATGTGTAATGGTTCTGCATTAGATATTCGTAAGACATCACTTAGTATCCTCTGGTGGACAAAGAAAAAAAGAAAAGAAATTCAAAATGCTTCTCGTTTCCTAAAAGAATATAAATTATCTGGTTCCGTATCCAAGGGAAGTATCGAATCTCGAATCTATATCCAAACGACAGGAGCAAAATATAAAAAAAAAATGAAAAAAAAAAATCGGAGCCAAAGAAATTTCGCTATGTAGGACAGAGTGACTGTAAAATCCTTGACGAAATTAATTGAAGCTCTTTGTGAAATGGGGGGATTGAAAACGCCAGCGAATGGTGATTAATTATAATCGTTGGCAACATGGGCAAGGCTCCCATAGAGAAGTGTCACACTGGCCTTTCGTCGTCCTTTCGTTGTATTTTATTGTATTATGCTGTGCTATGTGCATTTATGTACATATAAACTCCCCAGAACAGTATGTATGTATAAGGATCACAGTTTAACACGTGTACAAGTACGTACACTCGTGTGTGTAGAATATCCTTTGGTGCCTGCACATTGTAATGATGGCCAGTTTGTCCGGCAACGATATAATCGACAAAGTTTATTATAGTTAATTAAATGAAAATCACCGGTCACTCAGTGTAGTGATGAGATTTCTGTTCTCCTCTAGGGGAATTTGCATACGGTGCTTGCAAGGATAAACCCTTGTAATATGTGAAGGCGATGAGCCACTTAATTATCTCTAGAAATCAGGTAGTCCCTTTTTTTAATCTAATTAGTCATGTATCTAATTACGACATGTTTTCAAATAAAAGAAAAAAACTATACGGACCGTTGACGGAGAAGAATCTTAACGAAGAAGCGTTTTTTTTATGCGCTGGAGGGGTGAGATCCTTTATGGATACTCGGTAGATTGTGCATGTTTACGTGGCTAGAACCCTCTTTTCATCTTCGTTGCACGTGTGATGCTCTCTCCACTCGTAGGAAACCGCATTTAGGAGCCTACTTTTCCAACAGCCTCGGCGGCGAACCAGCTAATGCAAACATTAGTAGCCTCCAGCGGTCGCTTCATCATAAGTTCCTTATGGCTCAGCGGGTAGCACTTTGAAGATATCCTATGGTAACACAATCGACCTACCTCCATTTACCGTGCATCCCTCGATATCGTTCTGTATGCAGCGTATTCTGAGTGATGCTCTTCTGGGCACAGAGCTTATCCATCTCATGTTTCTGGTTCCCATATAGGGGCTGCGAAATTGGATTGACGTGCTCCCTGCTGCAGGTTTTTTATTGGATTCCTGGGTCCTCCAATATTTGACATTAGACTGGATATTGTGGCAAAGCCCTATTGGCCTTCACGATTATGAAGACTAGGTGCTCTCTAAAGTTGAGCCTATGGTCAGTACCCCTAGGTACTTTACTCGTATGTAGTACTTTGACTCGATGGTGTGTATATGGCCAGGTGCTGAACTTGTGATTCGCCAATTCCAGACCTGGTAAGCGAAGCCATATCTTCACGTCTGGTGCTGTTACAGTCATTTCATCAACGTTTTTAGCCACTACCACCATCGCTATGTAGAAATATGTCCACTCATCTTGGTCTCCTTATCGTACATAATGTTCCACAGGGCTGGGCCAGGCTGATCCTGGTGGGACAGCTTTTGTAATTTTATATATTTTCTGTCCTTCGTCCGTATCGCAGAAAGTAGTTTGGCACTCGCATATTCTTCAATGCTCTCACAATGAGATCCCAGCTGGCTTTTTTGGTGAAGCTTTTTTTCTGGTCCCAGATATGGCTTCGCTTGCGTTATCGCAAACTGCTTGTATCGCATGGTACTTTTATGAAAACCCTGTGTCTCCTTCGCTGTTCTAGTCAAGTCTGTTGCGAATAATTCTTTCCAGGACTTTCTCTACTGTGCCTAGCATGCATTGCGGTCTGTATGATGATAGTCGCTCTGGGGGCTTGCAGCCTTTTTGGGATTAATACCAGCCTCTGCCGTTTCTTTTGCAGAAGGAAGTGACTATGGTATTTGTCACCCTCAGGCATGTGGCAGCTGCCGTTGCGCTTTTTAGTTTATCCATAACTATCTTGTAGGCGCTTCCCCAGGGGTTATGTTGAAGGTCTTCTCTTGGCGAGATTTTCTCTTAGCGCCACTATCGTGTTCTATTGCATTTGAAAGTCTGCATTGAGGTTACGGATACTTTAAAGCCTCCCTATTGGAAAATCTCAGCCACAATGTGTCTCAAATACCTTAAAATTCAAGTGAAATGAAACAATGAATTGCATTTTCAATCGAGCAATCCAATCCGTCTGACTTCACCATCTACCGAATTAACTCATTGCATATGCAAAATTATGTATTGGCATTGTAATGATACGAATACAACGTGAATTTCCAATCAGATACAAACGAAGGTCCGCTTACGAGTATTCCACAATAACCCCTTGCAGACAAGAGGCATGAAATTTCTTTCGTGTGCAATTTCATGGATACCTCGCCCTCCCTCGCCCTGTGTCCGTTCTTCTCTATGCGATAGTCCATAACTGACATATTGAAGTTTGAAGGAGACTCTCAGGTTGAAAATCAGATTTAACAGGATTCAAAAGTGGTATTTCATGGTACATAGTTGGGTAGGTAATTACATATGTATTTTAAAGAAAAGCGATTTAATGTTGTACAATGGGGATGTATTTTGAACGGAAGGACTTCCTTATTCTATACAGAATGCAAAAAAAAATATTCTTAGGTCAATATCGTACTGCCTCCACGTAGTACGCGGTTTAGGATGGTAAACGCCTAATGAAGGCTGCTCTTTAGATCTTCTAATTCTTACTTCCGTTCCGCTGTAAGCTCTTTTAGTAAGCCCTACTCGCACCGCCTCGTTGTGCTATTTCAAAATTTCTTCAGAAATGCTGAACGGGTTAAGTGTTGGCGCCACAACACAGGTTGAGTGTCGTTGATCTGTGGTTCAGCGAGCCGAAGGCAGAAGAAAAGCCTAATTCCTTTGAAACGGAACACAACTCCTCGGATGGGGGATGGACACTTTGTTAATAACTTTTGGCTATAGTACACGGACACGATTAGTTTCTGGAATGTATAAGCCGTCATCAATTCACTCGGAGAAGGGCTTCAAAACCAATTACAGCGCGAGTTCACGCGATGTAAGACAGACATCTTGGGACTGAGTGAGGTGAGATGATTCGATGCTGCGAAACACCAGTCCCCAACAAAAACAAATCTCATGCTCTGCTCTGGTAGACCAGCTGGGAGCACACGGAGGTCCGAAGTATGACTGATGCTAACTCCAGCTAGCTGTTCT
The DNA here is from genome assembly GCA_946965025.1 of Blera fallax. Classification (NCBI taxonomy): domain Eukaryota; kingdom Metazoa; phylum Arthropoda; class Insecta; order Diptera; family Syrphidae; genus Blera; species Blera fallax. The sequence goes on from OX337244.1 coordinate 50,857,664, forward strand.
CACAGTGATCGGAAAGATAAGGTCGAATTTCAAAGCTAGTTAGACTCCACCTACAACCAAACGCCTCATGAGGACAATGGTAATGGTGATGGGTAAATAGCGACAACACTAGGCTTAAGCAGTTGATGGGGGTTAACGGTCTTCGAGACTGGAATGACAACGGTGATCGGATTTTGGTCTTCTACAATACCAAGCGCCCAGTCATTGAAAGTACGCTGTTTAAGTCCGTTAAGACCTGCCAGAAGAAGACTTCCTAGGTCTTCGAACTTCTAATTCGATCAAGCTTTGGTTACTCCTCCTGTCATGCGAAGTATCTTAGTCTCAGCTGCCGTTAATTTGCCCTCATAATTTTTGTATATTGTCCAGCATTGCGAACCGAATGAGAGCGCCGGATGAACAACTGCGGTATAAAGCCTTCCTTTCAGCTTAGGGGGCATTTCTTGGTCACAGAAGATAGCAGGGTTTTCTTGACACTGATTGACGTCGTCCTCAATAGTTGCTTTGCTTTTGATCATAGATCCCAGATGCTTGAACTTTTCGCACTTGGGAATCACTTTTCAACTCAAATAAATGTCTGGAATAGGTCCAAGTGGCATTGTAACTCTGTCTTAGTACTCTGTCTTTTTTGGACAACGAGTGCTCTTTGCTGGGACGTTTGATCCTCACTTATGATGGCTCCATCGTTAGCAGAGAATAATTGATGTACCTACTATGGGGTCCGTCACTTTTCCTTCAAGCAGATAATCTAGGACTGCAATAAATAGCAAAGCACTTAAGACACTTCCCTGGTGCGCACCACTATACAAAGGAGGCAGGGGTTCAGACATACCCTACGGAGCAAAGACAACTCCATAGTAGTAAAACAGCGTGAAACATGCATTTTATGACCCCAATAAGAGCTATCAGAAGGAGGACGTGCGGCGGAAGATTTTTATTGCCAGAATCAACGGGTGGATATCTTACATGAGCTACTGTGACATGTTCGCAGCTTAGGTCAGTGAGTATTTCTATGGCAACGGCCATTGAAAGAAATAGTGGCAGTGCTCATATTCTCGAAGCGCGTTTTAAGATTGGCACAGGCCCTCCAGGTTGGCTGTGCCGTCGAGATAACTTCCTTAATTCAGTCATGGGTGCACCTGGACCTCAACCAACAAGCCTCTCCAACTAACTCCATCCTTAACCAGTTACATACGCTAAGTTGGTTGACTTCACCCTCGCCTTTCGCACGCTATTAAAGGTGAATTCAACGATTTTCCGGACTGAAGCATGACTGTTCATCCGCTCTACATGACCTAACTGGGTTGACGGTACAACATGGTGTATCTTTCTTTACATGTAACGTAAATGCAGAAGCGGCTGTAAAATTTTTGCCTCAAAGACTTTCTGTGCACTTTCATTTGATTTTGACAAAATCCATACTTTTGCACCATACAGCCTGAGAATGAAGACTTGTTTTTTTTTTGCCAGGACCTTACTGCACAATTGTCTCATGCGGTCGAAGTAAAAGCGATTGGCGAGTGTTACTCTACGTAACTACATCTCTACACAGAGTCTAGGTAAAAGTATTACTTCAAGAAGTTACAGTTGTCCATGTTTTGGCCAAGGCATCGGTTTTGTACATATGTATGTAGGCGGTTGAAGACAACACGTATTTCGTGTAGGATCTCTTCACCATGCTATAGCGTATGCAGACGACTTGATAGCGTACAGATCAGGACCAAAGATCGAGGTCATTGCAATACTCTTGCATCGTGACTTCGATAAGATCAATCGATATTGCGACGACTGGAAGTTGAAAATCAACATCCAGAAGTCGGCAACCATCATGTTTAGGACGTCGTTATCTGGGGCCTCAGATAACCAGAAAGAATTGGCGAAAGTTCTCCATCGTGGGACAGCACGGACAACCATTAGCGTCTCCAAATGTAGTTGGGTTCTGGCTAGACCAGTATCTACAAACATATAGATGCTGCTCTGGTCAGATCCAAAGCGGCTTTCGCCCTGACAAAAAGACTGTTTTATAGCAGTCAACTCTATGCGAGGGTGAAGGTAATCTGCTACATGGCCCTCATTCGGCCCATGCTCGTATATGTTTGTCCCGTGTGGTTCAATGTGGGAGCAAGCTCGATGGAAAGGATTCGGGTGTTTGAGAGGGCTTGCCTGAGGGCCTGCCTTCGCTTATACAGAACACCAGAGTCTCAGTACATAAAATTCTACTCCAATGAGATCCTCTATAACAAGGCGGACATAAGCAGGGTGGATAATTTCTTGATCAAGATGATTCGAGGGCACATTGCAAGAGCAATGAACTCGATGAATAACCTGATTTCTGGGGCCTACTACCCCAATGATATGTATCATGAGAGCGTGCGCCTTAACGGCTTCATTCCCCCAGAGGCGTTCCTCTATTTAGATAGAGAAGGTCTGATACAGGACAAAGTAGCGGTGCCGCTTATCTTCCATGTTGCCCGGACAGCTGTGGATAGGCGACTCAACTACGACCGAGACGTCGCGCTCAGCATGACGGAGCGTCTTCGGTTCAGTAGAGCGACAACAGGTCGCGATTTGCGAGACGTTGTTGGACAGCATCAGAGATTCTGGTGGTTAGGAGACGGAGAGGGAACTCCCTCGTCGTTTGCGACGTTGAATAAAATGCGTTGAAAATGAAAATGAAAAAATGGAGTTCTATTGACTTGTAAAAAATAATGCTTGTCGTATTGACCTGTGAATTTCGCACTATTTTCTCCATCACCAGGTTGAAGAGGATACATGATTAAGGCGTCGTTTTTTTTTTAAACTTTAAGGGCGCAATGCACGTTCTCCCTGATCATCGGATCATCATAAGTGAGTCAGTTTAGCAAGAATACCACAATCAATCATGACGCCATATAGCTCACCCTTAGTCCCACTATCATTCGCGGCCTTAAAATCGATGAAACAACAGTGGTTACGTTTTGGAATGCTTAGCTTTTTCTAGTCTTTGGCGTTTAATAAGAATTTGGGCGATCGTCGATTTTTCGGGCCTTAAACCGCGCGGGTATTTCCCAAGCACATCATCGCCAGATAGTTTCAAGCAATGCTGAGGCACCGCGGTGGGGTTATTAAAAGCTCGGTACCCTAAAAAGTGTTTAAAAAAGGGACATTCTAATGAATTGGACAAATAGGCTCTTACAACAACAGCCTCCTAGATAATTATAAATATTGAAATCTAGGTTAGGTTAGATATGTGGGCTTAGGTCAATGCTGACCCATTGTGTTGCCCGTTTGGGGTAAAATAAATCGTCCCTTACTATAACCGTACGTCTATACATTTATACACAATTTAATTACTAACTTACCTGTTTTGTGGTCCTTCACATACGAACCATTTTGTAGATTTGATGAATTTCATTAGAGCTTCCATTGGCGTTCTGGAGAGTTCCTCTAGGTTATTGAAAAAGTGTCTTCCCAGGAACTTGTATCTAGAATGTTGGAGGCCGGGGCAGTGGCATAGGAATTGAGTTGTGTCCTCAATCGCTTCCTCATCGCCACAGCTTCTGCAGAGCTCCTCTTCTGGCAAGCTTAGTTTTTTCATATGATACCGTAGAGTGTTGTGCCCTGTGATGATACTCACGAGGGTGGAAATGGATTTCCGGTCTTTCCGAACAAGTCTCTCGATTCTAGCTTTGTCAAAAGCGGGCCATAGTTTCCTTGTGATAACGCAGGTTTCTATGGAGTTCCACCTGTAGTTTGCCTCTCTCGTGGCTTTTTCCCCTGCTTCAAGCTTAAGTGTACAAGGCGGGATTCTCACGGATGGGTCTGTCAATTCGGTAGTCAATGCAGAGCCACTCCTTGCTAGCTCGTATGCTTTCTCGTTGCCTGGTATTCCTTCGTGTCCAGGAACCCAGCAGAGTATGACCTTATGCTGCATACCAAGAGTCCTGAGTTCAGCACAGCACATCACAAGCTTCGATTTTATTTCAACGGCAGTAATTGCTTTAATAGCAGCCTGACTGTCAATAAAAAAGGTAATACCTTTAGGAGGTATTGCCCTTACCGCGGACTGCTGTTGTCACTGACAGGACCTCCGCTTGTAAAACGCTGCTATAGTTTGGGAGTCGGATGGATCGTGCGATCCCCAGCGGTTCGGATAAAATGCCAGAACCAACGCCAGTGTCCATTTTGAAGCCGTCTTTGTACACAGATATGGATTGCGCATTTGGTAAGTGGTTTAATTTTTCCATTCTTCTCTGCTGGGGTAGGCGCAAGAAAACGGTCTCGTGAAGTCTAAATATGGCGTGATGTAGTCCGCGACGTAGTCCGTGCCCAATCTATTTTTGTTGGATCGTTGAGTGACCCATAGTATTTCTTTTCCAGTTTTCAGACTGGCTTATTCTTAGGGCGCTCATGGGTGCCTGTGAGTGCATGAAGATATCTAGCGGTAGCAGGTTGACGATCGTATCAAGACCTGCCGTTGGTGTTGTTCTCATGGCGCTGGAGGTGCCGATGCACGCTAGTCTTTGTACCTTCGTGAGGGCTCTTAGGTTAGTGGGTTTTTCGGCTACCTGCCACCACACTAGACTGCTATAAGCCAGTATTGATATAATTTAGGGAGAGGGGCCACAGGTTTTTAAAAAAATTAGGCTGCAGGAGTAAAAGGCTATTGTTGCCTTTTTAATTCTTTCATTTACATCTAGTTTCCAGTTTAGTTTCTCATCAAGCACTAGTCCTAGGTATTTCTCAACATCTGAGACTGTAAGGCGGGTGTCTGCGATAGAGGGTGTATTAAATTGCGGAATCTTCCTTTTGTTGGTGAAAAGTACCGATTCAGTTTTCTGAGGATTGACCCCAAGTCCACACTTCTTAGCCCAGGTGTCTAGGGTCTTCAGTGATCCATATATTCACAACGTCATCCGCATACGCTGTGACTTTGACCCCACTGCATCTTAACTTCTGAAACACCTCATTCAGGACAATGATCCAGAGCAGTGGGGATATAACCCCGTCTTGAGGAGTACCTCTGAAGGCATATGATTCTATCTTCATTCCTTCAGGTTCAGCAATTATATGTCTGCCTTCTAGCATGCTAATTATCCAATTTATTAGGATATAATCGATGTTTAGCATAGTTAGGTTCCTACGTACTGCATCAATACGGACATTATTATATTGAAATCTAAGACAAAATATATTTCAGATACTTTTTCCTGGAAATCAATAAAAGAATATTTTAACTAAAAGGTAACGGCCAGTTCCCTTTTTTAATTACCCTCTTACTTCAATTTCTCAAGGATTTCAATAGAAATTCTAACGTACTACTGCTACTCCTTGTGGGGCATAAATCTCAATTTACTCGAAATGGATGTGGAAATTTACTGTGAGAAAGCAACCCCAAAACGACACGTGTGGGTGCTTTAGAACTTCCTTCCTTTCCGAAATGTGCACTGAATAATCTGTGTACATATGTATGTAGATACATCCTCAACTTATTTGCGGACACATACTCCACACCGAATTCTCCTAATTTGGAAAAAAAAAAACACACACACAATTGCATCACAAGTTAATCAGAAGCACCAAAAATACAATTGAATTTGCATTCGAATGTACACTAATTAAACACATCCATGCAGAGAGCATGATGTATCTGAAACAATTTATATGAGCTGTGGCGAAAATTTAAGTGTGGTTTGTGGGCATTTTCAACAATACCGAAGCGCCTGTTGATAATTCAGACATGAACTGCTTCTCCTGAGGACAGAGTTGGGGGTGGCTGTGCAGCAGGATGAAAACGATTGTGATGCTTTTGGCTCCAGCATTGATTTTGGTGTTAAACACATCAGGATTCTTGGTGAAATGATTGCCGCGTAACATTTAAAATTCTCTGCATGTAGCCGAGTGAATTAATTAATTCCAAATGAATTTACGAATATGATGAAATCAAAAGTGTACGCAATTAGTTGGAATTTAGAGAATTGAGTTGAATGTGTGTGTGTACTCTTCAGGACGTTTTTTTTTTATTTAGTACAATGTTCCGCAAATGATTCTGCGAAGCTTAATATGCTTGATGCAATGGAAATGTTTTGCAAATAACATTTTAATTGATTGTTTCATAATAATCATCAAGGGATGGCACACATGAGTATGCAGGATACATTAATGCTAATTTAAATTGTTTTACATTTATCAAGGATCAACTAGAACAGCGGTTTGCAAATTCACCGCCTTTCAATCATCATCAACGGCTCACTTAGACTAACGATGAGTCGATTGTGCCCATTAGTAGATCCTTGAGAACCTAAATTTCATTATCGGCGGCTGAATTAAACTACCCAGTTATACATACATATAGGACTTTGTTCAGCTCAATATTTCTTAGATCATCCAGTTCCCAGGGTAGTAGCTCCCAAGACTATCCTTCCCTTTGGTGACTTGCGCTGGACAATCACATAGCAAGTGGCGAATGGATTCTATTTCCTCTTCGTCCCTGCATTTCCTACAGAAGTCGTTGTGGGGTAGTCCTAGCCGTGCTGCATGATTGCCTATCACACAGTGTCCCGTCATGACGCTGACAGCTACGTACATACATATGGGAATATACTTGCGACTGAATTTCATGAGATCTGTGGATCTTTTTTTGTCATAGACTGACCATAACGATTTGTCTATGGCACATGGATCTAATCGATACCAACGCCTGTTAGCTTCCTCGTTGGACTCAGTATATATCTTCCTGTTCAAAGTGCTAAAGTGTGTGCTAGTCTCGGAATGGGCCTGCGCGATGTGAGCCTGCCCTGGCTAGTTCATCCGCTTTTACATTACCTGGTATATCCATTGACCTTGTTGGCCACTGAGATATCCTCCAGTCTTTTTATGTACATTAGTGGGACGATGTAGTCCGTTACCGTCCGGAGTCTTGATTTATTCCACCGGTAGGACGATAGTCCAGCTTTCCTAAGTCTTAGTACAGTAGCTGCGGAGTTGCCGCAGAAATATTAAGTGGAAGTAGATTCAGTATTGTTTCCAAGGCTGCTGTTGGTGTTGATAATTGCTTTTTCGTTTCAAGGCCGGGAATTGGGCCACGGCAATTTGACCAATATTGTTTCTGGGTGCAAACTTGTTGGTTCCGATTGAATAAGTGCTGTCCAAAGTCTGGACATCTGCCATCTTTATATGTATGCTTCGAGACTACAGAGCTTTTTGTTAAGTAGGCAACACCATCCTGAGGAGAGTCCTACTACGGCTTTCCTTATTTGGCGCGGTAAGTTATGTTTTTCGTTGTATGTGTCCAGAGGCCAGCCATTCTGGACTGCATTTGGGTGCTGATTTGCTACAGCCACTACTGTATGGTAAGAGTTTGGCGAATCTGTTCCTGTAAAAGCGTTGCAAGCATGCGCTGGGGAAGCTCTGGTAGAGGGTAGGTTAGTACAAATTCTGGTGAGAGCATGTTGTCTGTTGAACTGCAAGTACGTTAACTGTTTCTCAGGTCAGAGTGAACAGAGGAAGGAAAAGAGTGCCCTCGGGGAACTGCACTTCAGAATCCAAGAAAATTGTCCAGAAAACTGGAATAGAGCTCTTAAGTCTAAGAAAGAAAGTGTCTGGACTACTATCGGCTTGTGCAGGAAAACTTAAAGACGAAGGTTTGGAATACCCAACTGGACTCTCATAGATTGTATTGTGGTGAGTTCCTGGAAATAAAAGAAACCACCATGCTGTACAAAGTCCTCTAAGAAGACGGTACGGTCGGATTGTAAACGTTTCGCTAGTACGATGGTTTCCACACTAGCGTGTAGAGGTTTCTACGTAGAAAGTTAATGACGTACTTTCCAGGTTGTAGAGTTGTCAAAATGATGAAACTCTATCTCTGGTTATGGGATCACTGGACTCAATTAGAGAGTTGCCTTCTGGGTTATATAACCGAAGAACCTTTCGTGTTTTGAAAATTTGAAATCACTCGCAGCCTTTGAATTCTGTCTAGATCCGGGAAGCAGTTTGGTTCTCAAAGGGAATACCTCATGAAGTTTTCTTCCGGAGTCCACATCCAATACTGCTTGAGAAGACGATGGATTGCTGAGTTTGTTCTTTACAACGCTCTCCTATCCGCTCTCCTTTTATTCTGCGTCGAAACCGATTCGGGGCATACTACTACTGAGATACCCATCTTCGGCGAATCATCTCTAGTTCAGTATGGTTAAAGATAAGGTAGCCACAGTGCCCTGTTTCTTCCATTTTTTCTCTGTCACTTGATTGCTTGACTTTCCCATCGGGGAACATCAGTCGCAGTCAACTGCTTACCGACCTTTTCATGGTCATCATGCGAAGCCTGTTTACTACGATTAGCAGTTGAAAGTATGTAGTCTTTGAGCGATTCTTAGTCGTTGATTGATGTTGGTTGAGACAGAGCACTTGGTTGCTCCAGAAACATGCAAGCATTCACAGCGGTAAGCTGGTTCTTCGGATTATCAACCGGAGTTTCCACGGCAGCAGCAGAAACACAATCCTCCAGCAATATGAGGCTCTCTTCTCAACTTGCCCTAAACGTTATTGAAAGACAGTCCATCCATAGAGAGATCATCATCCCCAACCGTTAGGGATTGACCTAAGTTGTTGTTTATATCCTATAAAGTCAATCTAAAGCTTTAAAGATATTCGGCAGGGTTCCTCCGCACAGCAATATCAAGAGGAGGGAGCAGGCGAATGAGTTTGCAAGCGATGAACGCAAATGAAGCAGACGCCTCGATGTCGCCGCCGACATGCTCACTATGTGGGATTATAAACGATACGATAGCCTGGTTCTCAAAAGGGGATTGTAGTACTTCCCGAGTTCGATGGCCAGAGTTGAACAAAAAGAGAACAGAAAGTCGCATAGGTCTATAGAAGAGCGCAAAGAGCCACTGCGCCATCAGTGCTCTGCAAATGGTATCTGGAAACCAACCATAAACAGAAGCTGTCAAAACGAACAAGAAAAAGAAATGATCCAATATCTCTTACGCCATTGTTCCGCTCTTCAGGACGACGACTCCGATTTCAGGGGTCTAAGTTCTTGGAAACGTATCGGAACTAGGGGATCTCCTCCACATAATCAAGAGAATGACTACAAACCCGCTCGGTTGTTTTGTTTTATTTTTTTGGATTTGTTGCTTCAACAAAACACGAAGGGGCTCACAATAGGCCTTAAAGACCTCCGCACAAACTTCTCTAACCTAAACTAACCTTAGTTTAACGCTGTACTTCTCACTTAAAGCGATTCATCAGATCAACTTTGCACGAGAACACACGGGGTCACATTTAACACAAAAAAGAAAAAAAATGGAAGGAAACCAGGAAGCGAATAAATTACGAAACAGTACCCGCCATCACACCCCAATGGGATCATTAGTTGCACCACATAACACAATGTGTTCGTTGTCGAAAAATTTCATTCATCATTGTGCACAATCAATCAAATTCCTAGTCTATCCAATCTCCGGCGATTAGTCAATTTTGTCAATCTTCCAGAAACAAAATCAATCCGGTTAGCTGATTACACCTTCTTTCCCTAAAACGCCCTGTTGGGATGTCTCCTTACATCATAGTGGCGTCTTAAAAGCACAACCATAACTTTTGAGAGTCCCTTTTCTCGTATCCTTTCTGGCAAAAGTTTTCCATCACATATCAAAGTGGTACGAACGCAAAACCAATATCTATCCATACTCGCAGATGATTAGCAATAGGTAACCACATAGGAGTCAAGAGGATACTTGGACAGAAAAAAAAAATCCAATCAGTCGCCCATAAATATATACATACATATGTATGGATGTAGTTACATATGTGTGTACGCTTCCCCGTGGGCTACTCTAGCTGAATAACCGCGCATAGAAAAATACACGGGATAAAGCTGAGTAGCTTTTATACTCGTACATGGCTTTTGGAAAAATTTAATCGATTAAACAGGATTTCAACGTCTACTTGGCGCCGATGAGAATCCTTTAGCCTCGCCAATAGACACATATATTCTGCACATGTATGAGTATGTGTAGCTAAGCGTGCAAAAAGGTAAAATATCGCAAACTTGTAGACATCGAATAAATGAGTCAATTCCGTTGTTCGCTTCAAGTTTGATATATTGCGGCTGACAAAGGTCTTTCGTGGCAGGATATTCGGGATTTGGCGGCATGTGTTTTAGTAACTTTTCAATAGCACTAGCACACCAGCGACTCGACACAACATTCTCGTATACGAGTATTGCCATGAACGGTGCGTGGTTAGTGAATAGAATGACCGACGATTTTTTCCATCGTTTAACTTTGTTCCGAACAATTTTAACCGATGAAGTAGCTGAGAATATTTAAGGACGATTGAATATTTTATTCAGCAATGACTACCTGATGCATACATATATGTACACTGGGGTTTAATTTAACACAGTCACATACAGATCAGTTGAAGGAAGTGATTATTGTTTAAGTGAAATTATTGCGAATTGCAGGTACATCGCGTGACTCCATGCACTAAAAGCTCTGATAGGCAATGACTGGAAAATAATTTAAATCGCATAAATAAAGGATGTACTCGTGGGTATGCGGTTGGCCATTATGGCCACTTAGGTGCCGGACAAAATTAAGTGTACGCGGCTGGGTCCGACCGTATTCTAATCGTCATGGCATCCAAATCCAAAGGCAAAATAGCATAGTCCTGATAATTCCTCTCTAAGCGTATCTCCATTCCATTAAAGAAGGTGAATTAGGCAAAGTGATGCATGATGCTTACTAATTTTTAGGTTATATCTTTGGCACACGACCATTCGCGTCGTGTGTGCTGTATTTTTTCTCAGCGATGAAAGGGACTAATTCCTTTTTGGTTTTTGGTTCTCATTACAATTATTACTCTCGGACACTGTTGGCGTTTTCTGGGATTCGAACCTGCCAACACACTAATCACTGAGCCACGGCGCCCAGCATTGACGGAAGTTATTATCCCGCGTTTGCTAAATATTAAAGACGCCACATTCGAAACGTGTGCCAACGATATACAGTCGAATCCCTCTAAGTCGAACCTCCTCTAACTCGAATTTCCCGTGAAAATTCGACTTAGAAGGAGTCGACTGTAATTCCCACACAGAACCTTATACATAGAGGCGTTTAACAGTTTAAATTAAGGTAACTAGGTATGGTGTGCTAAGACGGGTGGAAAATTCCTCTATACCACATTCAGGTCCGTAATGATCCTTTGTGATGCCCATTAGGGAAAATGGCATATGCCTTAGCCCGTGGAGCATAACCTATCCAATAGCAATGATCTAGTTTTATACCTACTGTGTCTGGAATATTGTGTGAACGCCTGAAACCCTTCGTCAACAACCTGATCGGCCCCTATCAGTGTGGTTTCAGGCCAGGAAAGTCCACAGTCGATCAAATTTCCACGCTTTGGCAGATATTAGGGAAAACCCAAGAAGTCGATACCCACCATCCTTTTATCGATTTTAAGGCCACATATGACAGCATTTATAGGGACGAGCTATTGCTAAAGCCATGCCTAGTTTTGACATCGCTGTCAAACTCGTTCGTCTGTACAGGATACCGATGGAGGACACTAGCTGCTCCACCAAGGTCGGTAATGTCCTCACCCAGACCTTCGATGTCAAAAGAGGCCGCCAAAATGGGTTTAGCTGTAAATGAAAGCGAAACCAAGTATATGCTGTCAACAAGAAGGGACACACAACATCGACGATGTGGACAGAACATCACAGTCCACAGCTATAACTTCATGGTAGTAAGGGACTTTGTTTACCTTGGCTCTGCAATGAACTCTGACAACAATATCTCAGCGGAAATAAAACGAAGAATAACTGTTGCCAATCTATGTTTCTTTGGGCTGAGAAGGCAAATGAGTAGTAAGCCCATACCTCGAACAACTAAGTAGACTCTCTATAAGCCCTTGATCATCTCAGTCCTGCTTTATGGCACTGAAGCATGGACTCTTTCGAAAGCGACTGAAGATATCCTCGCTCGTTTCATTAAAAAAAAATTCTTCGTAAAATATTCGGTCCCGTTTGCGTTGACGGATTTTGGAGAAGAGGATTCAACGTTGAAATATACGAGCTGTACAGCAACATCGACCTAGTCATAGTGGCTAGTCAAATCGCTTGAGATGGCTAGGATATGTAGAGCGAATGGACACCAATGCCCCGGCCCGCACAGTCTTCGAATCCAACGCAGTAGATGTGGCGCGCACAAGTAGAAGGGGACCTCAACCAACTTGGAGTGCGAGGCAGTAAGCTAAGGACCGGGCTAACTCGAGATTTGTTGGTTGAGGCCTAGGTTCACCCCGAACTACAGCGTTACACTTACTAAGTAAGTAAGTAAGTAAGTGTGTGGAATATAAACCATTCTGTCGATTTGATGTGTCTATAGATCACCCGGTTTGTCGGACAGTTCTTCGATGTCCCAGAAGAAATGTTCTCCAAGGAATTTGTTTCTTTGCCAGCAGAGGCTTGAGCAATGGCAGAGAAAGTGGGTAGTGTTTTCATGGACCTCCTCAGCCCGCAGCCTATATAAGGATTAAGATTCATTGGCTCATATTAATTTCTTCATATGATACCGTAGAGTACCCGAGATCACTCCCATAAAGGTAGATAGAGATTTCATGTTTCTTTCTCTAATTCCCTGATATACATTCATGACCAGACATACAGCACAGTCTTACCTTCTGCCGGGGTCCAAGAACCTTGATCTCTTGTCGACAGCACTGCATATGCTCCGATTTTATTTCTGTCGCAGGGATTTTATTCTGCCTGGCGGTCGATGATAAAGGTGACATCACGTTCTATGGCCTACATTGCTGTCTGGCGAGTAGCTATTGTCACCGCTAGGACCTCCACTTGGAAAATACTGCTGTCGTTTAGCAGTCTGAGTTTTGCAAGGCGTGTATACCAATGTTCATCCTGGATTCATCAGATTCTGTAGTTTGTGCGCTTGGTATTTCTATGTTTCTTCATTCGCATCTACTTAGAAAGAGGTTTGTAAAAGGCCTAGATTCTCTGCAGTCCCTGCAGCAGTATTCGATGGTGGGAGCTCAGCTCTTTTTTGGACAGTACATTGGAACTTTCGTTACTCTCTATATTCGCAGTGTCCAGGTACGCAAAATAATCAGACACGGTTCTGTGTACTTAATACCCTAAGCATTGTGCGGCAGTTCCTGACTAGTTACGATTTTGTTACATAGGTCTCTATCACCTTAAGCGTAACCTGACTGTCGATCTAGTTGGCGATGTTCTTCTTGGAAATTGATTCCATCTTCAGCAGCTTCAACCACAGCTGAAACCTCTGCTTGGTACACACTGCATGCGTCCAGAAGTTTCAGGGCCAATTGTAGGTTTATATCGCTTGACCATAAGTCCGACCCTGTTATCTCACTGGTTTCAGAACTTGGTTTTGACACGACACGAAGTCCTTACATTCCTTGTGCCCTTCGATTATACATACCCCTTGGACGCTCCGGGTCGTGTTGCCAACTTTGGGAATCTTTTCGAGGCTGATGTCTTTCTTATAATAAAAATCTCTTACGTGGCAGTTCCCAAATTCAGATCCTGAGAGGCCAGTTCCTTGGTTAATATCCCTACGAGAAGAGGCCTTGTGAAACCGATTCCAGCAACCCGCTCGTGTCTTAAAATATTGGCTCTGCCTTGAAAATTTCTGTGGGCCTTATGAGGTTAAGAGTTGGCAATATGTAGTTCAACCTGGAATTGTAGTGCCTTAGCGCAATTTCCTCCCCCTCTCGTTTATTGCATCTAACAGCCTTCCAAAAAGAATTTAATCGAATTAAGTCAAAGTTCTTAGAAACGCATAGTCGCATTTTTTGTAGATGCACCAATGGATGTGGTAATCTTCCAAAGATACTAATAGCACGAGCTGTCAGCATGCACGGGATGCCGGGAGTATGCGTACGTACTAAAGTACAACCCCTTCAACTTCTACCACTCTCCCCGTGGACCTGGCGTTAGGTATTACTTTGCGGGTCTGGTTAGCCACTTATGCTATGTGGCTTTGTATCTGTCGTTTCGGGTCTTCTTAGACTTTTCTTAACTCGTTCTATACATTCGTTATGAAGGAACTGGTCTCTAACCAGTCGTTCTCTGACCTTGTCATGTGGCTTACTAGAAGCTCCGGTAGTGAGAATCAGCTTGGGGGTACTATGGTGCAATAGATGTTGCCCTTTCTTCTGCTTTACCTTCCTGGTTACCTTGGTTGCTTGTCGATTCATAGTTCGACTAAGGTAAAACCTTTCAATCTCGTTGGAAAGAATGTCGATGGGGACTATACTTGCTATTAAACATCCTGCTTCGTCCGAAATTGTTCGGGAACCTCATATAGTTCTTATTGCACAGAGCCTGTATGCAGACGTGAGCTTATAAGTGCTCCCGCTCAGACAGAAACTGCGTTTAGAAGGATTGATCTTACCACTCTGGATATCAGAGTCCTCCTGGCGTGTCCAATGATCCAACGATTTTTGGTATCTGGGAAAACGCTGCCTGCATATTTGAAGCATTTTTACTGTAGTATTCGACGTGGGTATAAACGACTGCGTACCCAATGGTACGCGATATCAAATGGTGTAGAAGTCTATAGAAGGGCTTTTCCTCCTAACCTGTGGCCTTTGTGAAATATAGCTTCAATGATTATTTACGAAGCGTATTCAGTGGAATTACTAAAGCCCTATCTCAGATACATGTGTTGCGACTTTTCTCCCACGTTGCTTTAAATACGCATTCTTTTAAAAAATGCTGGCACAATTTATTTCTTACGAATTGTATGTTTAAAGCTACGAATATCTCCAAAAAACAAACAAACAGATGCCAACATTTAGAAATTAGAACTACGCTGGAGCACATACTCGTACAGGATAATATCTTAAGTGGTCTTAGGCAAATGATGTTCTTTAACGACTTTATATCATTTCCCTAAAAACCCATCGACGACATGCAAATATTCTCTACCGGCGTAATCTCCATTTTTGTTTATAAGAAGTTCTTATGAAAAATTAGAATAAAAATATGCCCACTTGATGAGAGTGCACGATTATGCCCTACTGACCTTAAACTGTACTGGGAGTAAACAAAATCTCAATAGTTTCTAGAATAGCTAATTAGATTAATTTTTTAGGCAAACAAAAGGGAACGGGAATGACGATTTACATTAATAATGAAATTCCTGTGTATTTGCATAAGTAAATGTCATACATTATGCCAGAAACATATGTATGTACACATGTACATACGCGAACAATCGGAATTTGTGCCCCAATCAGGACGGGATCTCACCCTCGAGTGCAAATGGATTCTCTAATTTGGCAACACGACCCGTAACGCCCACGGACTATGATCTCACAGAAAATTTATGGAATCTAAGCGCCCTGCACACTCGGGAGAAACTCAAAAAATCCGGAAAATTTGGAAATACCGGAATCCAATGAAAACGCCGAATAGGAAGTGGAAATGCTGAAACCGATAAACTGCCACATTTGAGACAGGCAGAGTCTTAAGATATCGCCGTCTTTCATCGTTTTTCCACCACATGTAAACGTCACAAATGCCAACGATCAGTGGGTCCAGGTAGCAATATCACAAAAGAGGTAGCTGAAACCTCCATAGGCTGCCAATCAGGACCAAAAAAGGAACCTCTAATATGACGAAGAGAGCAAACGCTTGAAAACAGTAACGGACTTGAAAGCGCTGAAGCGGAAAACAAAAGCGATAACAGACGAGTATTGCGCCAGGAGAAGGGACCAGAAGAAAATACTTCGCTGCCTCCCAAGTGAAGGCAGTCCAAGAGTCCTCCCAACTGCTTTTTGGCCTCGCTTCCATAAGGTCATACTAGATAGAGACGCGCCTTTCTTCAAAGCTGCGCCCTAACCTCAATTCTGCACGTCAACGCTAGGTTGAAACAAGTCGAACAAGGATGCTCCTCCTGACGGTTTATATGTCGAGATGAAAATGAATTCGGAGAGAGCATACACCAACTCAATTCAACAAAATGGATTCTCAGAAAAATGTTCCATAATTGGTGACCCCGACGTGATGGGGACGGATTACTTTTAAGCCTCATTTGTCACCGCGTGAATATGTACATTTGGATTTTTGACTCCGTATTCTTACGTAGAAATTTTTAATTCAAGGTCATTACTTTTCAACATACACCCCCACGAGAACAGGATAAGAGACCAAATGCATCACGTCTTGCATTAGACAATGAACGAGTTCATCCAGCCATCAATCCAGGACAAGAGTTATCTCATTTATCCCAACCTGGACAAGCAGTGAAGACCTCATCGACCTCCTTATCGATCTCAAGGGGCGTTGCCTCATTGATCGGCTGACAAAACTGACTGCTCGAGCCAAACTTTGCGTAGATCCCAGTATCTCCACTGTTGGCCCAAAGGACATTTACGGCTCCACTTTCGCCCCTACGTAGAAGGAACTGCTTTGTAAGTACATTGACATAACCAAATCGTCACCTCTTTTCCATCAAAACAGGCAATCCTATCATGCACCACATCGTAACAGCGGGTCCTCCTGTTGCCGAACGTCCTCAACTCCTCACAGGGGATAAGCTAAAGGCAGTCAAGGAAGATTTCCAGCTTCTTTTACATTATGGCGTCACACAACCATCTAGCAGCCAGTAGGCCAGCCCATTGCATATGGTGCCCAAGAAGCTTGGAGGTCGGCGCTCACCTGGTGATTAAAGGTATATATTAATGAGCAGATCATTCCTCCCGTAGCTGATGAGGTCATTCAAAAAACGCCCATCACAATGCCCTTTGGTCTTTTTGAATTTGTGGGCATGTCAATTGCACATGGACAACCTTCTGAAGGAAATCCCTTTTGCGGTCTGCTACATCGACGAAGATCGAGATCAGCATGAAAACCATCTGAAGACTATCTTCAGTATTCTGCTCGACAATTATCTCACCATTAGCCCCAGTAAGTGCCATTGGGTCAAAGACGTCACTTACCTAGGCTACACCATCAACAAACATGGGTTTTCTCCACCGAATGACAGAGTCCAAGCAATTATGTCTTATCCAAAGCCAGAAAATACAATGGACCTCCGAAGATTTTTAGGGATGGTAAATTACTACCGCCGCTGTATTCCTAAGGCAGCTCCAGGTCCAAGCACCACAACAACTCTCCAATCCATTGAAAAGGGATTTCAAACAAATTGTGTGAACGCCTTACGGGCTTCTACAATGTAATTTTGAGCCAGAAGAGTCAAGAATTTATGAATCAAAGTCTTACACTTCGGCAGATCCTGGGCAAAACTCAGGATGCTTACGATTTGAGCATTAATAGAGACGAGCTGTAGAAACCAAGCGTGGAATTGGGTCTGATAATAATGTTACCTCAGATGAAAGCCAAAATTGAGTTCTTTATCAAATAATGCAATAAAGTGACGCAAGAGGCGGATTCGCCACGGATGATATAGGATCTAGGGACTGTAGACTCTTGCAGGAATATGTGATGGTCTGCCACGTTTACCAGTGTAGAGACAGGAGCAGTAAACGGGAGTGTTTATCGATCCATATTTAATAATCTCCTAGTTTTTACTTATCAAAAGTCTTCTTCTCTTTCCTTTTTTTCGACGAAGTTATGATCAAGATTATAAGGATCATAACCCTCCCACTTTACTGGTTTGCTTGTGGGATTCGCTGATTTGACCTCAAAAGTATCTGTAGGACTCCTGGTTTTGGATCACTTCATCACTGAGCCCAATCAATTGCTGCTGTTTTTGCTTTCGTGTGATCCCGGAGTTTTTGCTCTGCCTCTCTTCCCCCCTTTAACAGGAACGGTCGTTCACCAATTTTTTAGAGATGGGTTCTTTGACGTGAAGGCTTCCTCGGATCATTGAATTCGATCTAATTCTATCGAACCTTGTTACTTCTACTGTCATACGAAGCATTTTCATCTGAATAGCAGAGGAATGCTTCGTCTTACGTTGGACGGACCCTCTCTGAGGCCAGTATACTCAGTACACTGCAAAGAGAGATCGAAATCGAGGCCATTGAGGAGGCCAATAGAGGCTGGTACCGATTAGATACATGCACAACAGCCAAATCATTATGGCCAGTCTACGACAAAAAGAGATCCATCTATCTTATGGAACTAAGTCGAAGGGATATCCCAATAGCTGCTGGCGTCGTGACAGAACGCGTGATAGGTAATCACGCAGCACGGCTAGGATTACCTTACAACGATTATTGCAGCAGCTGCAGGGACAAAGAGGAACTAGAATCCGTTCGTCACCTCCTTTATGACTGTCCAGCGCTGGCCATTAAAAGAAGACGTGCTCTTGGCAGTTACTTCTTTTCAGAACTGGACGAGTTAGGTAACATTGAGCTAAGCAAACTCCTGAGATTCATACATTTCTCTGGGTGGTTTAACTTAGCGGTCGAAGATTGATATTTAGGTTCCCAGGGTCTTAGAATATTGGGCACAATGGGCTCTTAGTGGTCTAAGTGAGCCATTGACAATCCTGTCAACAAGGGCACCCATTTACCTAACCTTACCTAAGCTACGTGGGGCGCATAAGTGAAAAGGTACACTACAAACTTAGGGTGTGCAACTGAAGGAAGTTAGATAAACATGGGTCTAAATGGAAACGCTTATTGGGTAAGACGCACGTTCACTCGGAATTGTACCGCCACCTAAAATCAACTAACTACCAACCAACCAATGAATATCGCCCATTTTCTCCTAATTGATTCGGTTTGGAAATAAAAGTACAACAGCTTGGCCGTAACCATCTTACAACTCTGCAGGACGAAGTTAAATGATTCATCTTAATTATGCAAACGGGATCGGAACTACCCCAAGCACTCGACTGAACAGAATAACGTAGTTTGTCGATAGCAGCCATTTGAATTGATTGTCCATTCGAAAGTTTTTCGCAAAAAAAAAAAAACTTTTTTCATAGACTAAACTTCCACGCTGATGTTCCTTAAGTTTTTATATCGATTTCTTTTAACGCCTAAGTGTCCTTTAGTTATCTGCCGTAGACTGTGAAATGATAGTTTGGAGTAAATGCCTACACAGTTCGATGACATATCAGTTCGTGTATCCCTTTTCATTATTTGTTTGAATGAGATATTTTGGTTTCTCAAAAATGAAGACTTGACGGATTGTAGTTTGAATAGACTCTTTAAATTTAGCCAACAAATGAAACACAAGGATTTAACATTTTTTGCGTCGATTCTTACCTGTCGATAAGACTTTAAGACAGTGGAGAGGGTATGGTGGACTTGTTCCAAAGAAGGTTTTGTGGTGGTGAATTTTTTTTTCCAGTTATTGATTTTTGTGCAGGGACTATTTTGAAAAATTCAGAGCGATGAACATATATAGCAATGCCTTCAAGTTCTTGCCCTTTTCTCTGAAAGCTGAGCGTCTGAAATACGGTTGGCCCACACGATCTTCAAAATGATTGGTAGACATCTGGTTACGAAACTTTGTATCTTGAGAGTGATAATGGTTTCCACGTTCCAAGTACTGCACCAGAAGAGCAGTACTGCTTTAAGGTTGGAGCGGAACACTCAGCTTTTACTTTTCCGATCTTACTGCACACATCCAATTCGATCCCGCAAGAACATCCAAGAGCGGTCATCCATCCTTGATAAAGGGTACAAATCTTTTTTAGTTACCTCATTTAGCTGTCTATAGTCCACGCAAAATCGTGTTGATCCATCCATCTTTTTTACCAGGACGATAGGGGCAGCCCAAGGACTACCCCGAGTGTTCTATAACGCCTCTTTCAAGCATATCTTTGATAAGGTGCTCCATTTCCTCTCGTTTGGCCATCGGTTTTACCGATCCAGTTTCGATGCGGTGTTTCGAATCAGTTCGTCCAAAGTCTGATGGTCCTTTTGAGAATACTCGTTCGAGTATTCCTGTAGGAGTCCAAAACGATGCTTTGTAGTAAAGAAAGTTGTGCACTTCTGACCTGGGAGTGCGTGTATGAAGTGACTTTCAAACCACCATTTTTCCAGATTCTATTTTCCGATTGTGGACCATTTGATGTAGGACCATTTATCCGGGTGGGAACAAGCCGACATCGTCAGCGCAGTCTACATGTATCATACTCCATTTAATTCTATGGTTGCCTTCAGTCAATGCTTCACACAGTAAATCACTTATCACTGGTAAGAGCAACAGCGGTAAAACTATGCACACCTGTTGTACCCTGCTTTGGATTGCAAAGTCTTCTGATACCTCTGCACACTGGTAACTGCTCAAGATGTGACACTTACCTCCTCTTCGGAAGCCTTTATAACAGGTGTAACTTTTTCCTGCGCAAAGCCAGTCAGATAGCAGATGAGCCGAAGACCTGTACTCGACGCATTGCTCCATGATCATTGGCAATATTTTATATAGTCTATGCAAGGGGACGC
Organism: Blera fallax; assembly: GCA_946965025.1. Taxonomy (NCBI): domain Eukaryota; kingdom Metazoa; phylum Arthropoda; class Insecta; order Diptera; family Syrphidae; genus Blera; species Blera fallax. The sequence goes on from OX337244.1 coordinate 50,878,061, forward strand.
AGAGCGAAAACACTGCCTGCTTGACATCGAGCCGTTATGAATCGTTACTTTATGTCTTGAAGCAAAGTGCATGAAGATATCCTCGGTCGATTCGAGAGATATCCTTCCTAAGATATTCGGCCCCATCAATGCTCCGGCCCAGGTTCATCCCGACTGTAGCCCCACCTGAGTAAGTCAGTAAGTAAGGAAGGAGGGCATCTTATCAGTAGATACCTATTTTGCAGAGTAAGATACGCACTACTAATTCGACGGGTTAAATGGTTAAAGCATCTAGACAAAAGTGTTTCGATTCAAACTCGATTCCTGTGGCGCTGGTAAATCTTTTGTAAAACTTTTGTAAATAGCGCCCAGTCAAATACTTGGTTGACCATATTGAAGACTTTTCCCAGTTGATGAAAACCAGGTATAGCTAGGTATACACTCGTCAAACTACTTTGTTGGGAGTTTATCTGATCGGTGTAAGAATATCACCGAGCGAAATCCCGATTTTTCAACATCGAGGGGTGCATCTAAATGTAAGTTATACGTGCTTCTATTTTAGCGATCACTAGAGAAACCCATGAACCTCTCCATTTATGACAAAAAAATAACCCTCCCCTTCTTCCAATTGTATGAAAAAAGCGAGAATACTTTGCTAAGCCTCTTAAGTTTATCAAAAATTTCTTTTTCTGTATGACTTAGCATCCAGACAAGATGCCATGTATTAGTCTTTCGACAGAGAGATCTAAAGCTAATGTACTATTTAGGAAGTGATAGAGGGGTTAAACAACTTGAGTGCAGTGAAGCTATTGCTGCAGAAGCATATACCTCTTTATAACCATGTTTTCTTCCCACGTGACCAATAGGATTGCCTAAAGCTCCGTTTGGAAGACAAACGCGCATTGACGCAATGTAGAATGGAGTTTAACGTTCTCGCTCTCCACGAAGACACCAACACCGGATCTCATTCGAGTTTTGAAGTTATCTGTGAAGATATGATAGCATTCATTCCCCGAACCAAAACGTCTAGAGCAGAGCAAGGCATAATATATAATTCCTAGTGACAGGGCTTAGGGGTTCAGTACTTACATATGTTTCAGGCGAAAAAAGTATCCTGTTGCCCAGAATGGTCAGTATGCTGTTGTCCATAATGGTCAGCTCGGTCCTCCTATACGCACCCCGGAATGGCCGTGTGCACTAGCGACGAATAAATGAAGGAGGAAGCTATCACAAACTTATAGGCTCTGCGCCATCAGAGTGATCAATGGCTTCCGAACTATTTCCGACGTACTAGCCGGAATAGTCCCCATCGACATCCTCGCGAGGGAGATGCAGAGAGTGTACCTTAGGCAACCCTCAAATCGACAGGAGACTAAAAGGATAAAGGAAGAGGCACCTCTGTGGCAAACCAGGTATGACAGCACCACAAATGCAGGTGGATCTACAAGCTCATTCCCACCATAGAATCATGGACATAGAGAGCGAGAGGGAACTGTAACCACCACCGGGCACGGCGGCTATCGGGAATACCTTCATAGATTTGGTCACGATAGTTTGCACCAGTGTCTAGAATGTCCAAATGAGCAAGAGCATGCGGAGCATGCAGTGTCCTACTGCAGACACTTTGCAGAAGACAGAGCAAATCTGCCAAGTCCAGAGAATCTCGTAAGTCATATGACGGGATCGGAGGGCGAGTAGATGGAGATCTTTTGGGAAAGAGAGGGGAGGCGCAGCATGGCCTTTACGGCTCACTACTTCATGGAGCACAGGCAGATGTTTACACGGGGAACATCTAAGGATCTGCATGTAGCCATCTATCGTTCAACTGGTGGTTAAAGAGGCTCCTTATTCGCCAGGGACGCTGCTTTTTCGTTTCCCCTTACATAAACTGGCAACTTTTTATGAAATATAAACCGCACTTCGAATTAATCGCTTAGACACTGGAAGGTTCCCTGGAACTGATCTTATCGACGTTCCTGGTGAATATGGTTGCACTGGTTTAACAATGTCTGGTCTGTTATTGCTGTCCGAACGTGTTGAATTCTTTCCCGTTTCGAAACAGGACAAGAAGAAACGCCACGAGAACACTCAACTTGATGTAAAACTTGTGAACAAATGTTCCTCGCGACTTTTTTAAAAGCGCGCTATTTCAGGGAAAACTGTGGTCTACATATGGCAATGATCATGGCGTATCTTTTCATATCTTGAGTTAGGTATTTAATAACTGACATTGTAGCCGAAAAAACCTTAAATGTCTGCAATCAACGCAATCAACACTATCTACTGACTTCAGTTGATAGCCTCAGCATCCTCATATGCAACAGAGTAACAGAGTAGACAAAATATATAAATAAATACTGCCTAATAAAATACAAAAATTGAAGCTTTTTAATATAAGCCCGCCAAAGGTTCAAAAAGAAAAAAAATGGTTCGACGAGGATGGGATTCGAACCCACGCGTGCAGAGCACATTGGATTAGCAGTCCAACGCCTTAACCACTCGGCCACCTCGTCACGATGACACCCGTTTGCCAAGATTTGAATTTAAAACCTTGACTAACGAAAACTTCTTTTTAGTACATCCACCCAAGTTGGGTGGGTGATGTCTTTAGAACATGTTTTCATTTATTTTTTAAAGTTTTTTATATTTGTTTACTCTAATTAAGGGTATTTCCCACGCAATGTTAAAACAAGTTTCTAATTCAAAGTTGTTCTGTTTTTTTTTTTTTTTTTATATAAAATATTGACGTCATTTACAGGGAAGGGATTTTCATCATGAAATTGCGCTCTAACTTAAATCTAGTGACAAAATACGAGTATGTACACATGTATGTATGTACGTGGGATAAAAAAAATAGAAATATTTGCAATTTCTTGTGAATTAAAATTCATTCTCTGTAAATAAATTGTTGCGGCTTGACAGTATCTATTATTAATTAATTAATTGTTAGCTGTTTATTAGGGTGGTGGTGTTTTGCATACATATGTATGTACAACGTCAAGGCATTATTATGTATTTTTTTATTAAATTACTTTTTAATTGTGGTAGAATGGAAGGAATGCCCCTTTAGTGCCTGTAAGTCACATTTGGAACGTACTTAAGGGACACCTGCAAGGATTTTTAGTGTTATTAAATGACTCGTTAAACGGCTAGCATTCGTAATGTGGGTGCAGCGGAACGTATAAATATTATTTTGGACACTCTGCAAATATCTTTCAGATGTATACTAATATTTTTATATTTTTCTCAGGAACACTAAATAAAATTTCTGCCGAGAGATCTAGTTTTGGTAACACCCTTTAAAACATACATATATGTATACGTACATATGTGCGATTTTTCTTACAATCTCATTTTTTTTTATTTTTCTGTTTACTTAAAAAACAAAAACACATTTACAGTGCTCCAATCTAGGCATACTTACTCGTAAACCGTCTGCGCAATAAACTCAAAGAATCGACAGATAACAAACTACCTTGACGGGCTAACAGTGGAAGAGGATAGCTGACAAAGGATATAACTGCCAAAAAAGAAATCCAACGGGTATGGGCTGAAAGTGAGAGAAAGGCTTCACAGTTTTTTTAAGCCACTTTTCAGCCATTTGACGGCCATCCTAACGCGGATATTATCTCTACCACAACCATTGCAAGCTACAATCTGGATCTGGTCCATATCCCCACAACTTGGACTGAAGTTAATGTGGTATTTATACCGAAGACCGGCAAAAGCTCGTGTGCTAGCCCCAAGGACCTCAAACCTATCAGTCTATCATCATTTCTTCTCAAAACTATGGAAAAACTAATAGACGCCCATATTCGCGGAAGCATGAATCCACCGATTTCTCTTTATTGTACGAATGCTAGGAGGCTGACATTCGTTGGTGCGCAGGCTACAAACAATAGACTTTGGTGGCATTTCTCGACATCGAGGGCAACTATAAGTGTACTCACGAACCTTGGCGGCTTGATCAACTGGCTGTTGACCAATAGGATGATCAACTCAAAGCCAGGCGACGGCGTAATTCAGAGGCCCGTAAGTAGAGGTACCCCGCAGAGTGAGGTACTCTCTCTCCTTCTTTGGAACTTAGTAGTGAATGAACTGCTTTTAATCCTGGAAAGGGAAGGCTGTAAGGTAATTGCCTATGCCGATGACGTTGCTATAGTTGTCACGGATAAACACCTCGACATACTCAGAGAGATTCTACAGAATGCTCTATCTAAACTCTCTGAATGAACTAGAGGCTGTAGTTTAGGCGTGAACCCTCAAAAACCAGAGCTAGTCCTATTCACAAGGAAATATAACCCACCCACTTTTTTATCTCCCACAACTTTGTGGCATTAGCCTGACACTTACCAAATATTTGGGAATCATCTTAGAAAATAAACTCAGTTGGAAACCTAACATCCTGGAACGTGTCAAGAAAGCCACTTCGGCTTTGTTCTGCTTTAAGAGAGCGTTAGTAAATAGAGCCAATACAGCAAGAATTACCACGGGCTATATATACCCGTCAGCAGGCATATGGTAACTTATGGGATGGTTGACCGTAACTATCTGACCCGAGTGCAAAAGTTGCATATGCATAAGGCTTGCATATGTATAAGCGGATCTCTAAGAACTTGGCGAACTGACTACTGCAAGTATTAGTAGCCTTCAGCGCTGTATCACTAGCTCCTCCTGGTTCAACGGGTAGCTTTTTGGAGATGCTGATCCTGTGGTCAAACATTGGACCTTGCTAGTTCAAGGTTGAGGTTGCTTAATGCGGCCTGCCACGACAACCTAACCTAACCTTTGTTACAATCTTAAAATCGAATGTGCAACTCTGGCGTAACTTTAAATCAACAAAGCTCCTGGCTACGACTGAATAACTAGAGAAGGCGAGAGCCATTCTTCCAAAAGCCATCGGCAATGCTGTCTCTGATGTGCTAGGTTTCTTTCGACCACCAGAACGAAACCTCTGGTAAGCGGAATAATGATGGTTAGCACATGAAACAAGGCAAGAGGCACACCGAGTGGTTCTGCATAGAAGGGCCAGAGGGAAGGCTCGAACACCGGCTTTTAAGAAGGAAAGCGAAGGAGCATGAAAAGCACGCGTTCGCGGAAATAAGGAGAAGCTATTGCAGGAACGATGTTGAGGAGTCTTACCAAAGCGTACAAAGGAGGTTATAAAGCTCGAACAGAAGCCTGCAAGGAAACTGGTAGTAGTGCCACAGTCGATAGTGAGGATAGAGATCACTTCTAGAGGCAGTATTACGGCAACACTGTCATAAAGAGTGAACCATTCAACCTCTAAGAAGAAATACGAGTATAGTTCTGTCCACCCAAACTGCGTAACGCTAGGAAAGCAATATCTTAACTCAAGCTTGTGTGTTCAGTGCGTTAAACTAATGACTGGAAGGTTTGAAGGTATTTTATAAATCTAACAAAGTTGTATGTAGGAGCTGGCGACTTCCATGGCGAGCTGTAAACGGAGATTACATGGTAAACGGCATGTAAACTCATTTGCAGAATACGATCAGATGTACATACATTCGTACATAGGCCTGGAGTCTCCCTCAAGGTCAAATGATTGATGGCAGCTCTGCAAGGTATAGGAAGTCGCAAGCGGCGACCCTAGTTGGTACAATTCGACAGCCTATTCATAGCCTCCACAACTAACTTAACAATGAAATCATTTAGGTCCATACATAAGCTTGACGTTAAACAAGATTAAGTAGGTTCATTGGCAGCATTTTCGGTAATCACGCGAATTAATCTACGGAAAGTGGTCCGTTTCGTTGGTTAAAATTCGGCGTGCTGTGCTCAGTATCCTTGCAAGATTTTCCAACCCAAAATCATTGCAATTTTACAAAGAAGAAACAAGAGAACCCGAATGGGGCCCTATATTCCGAAATGTTTATACATACATATGAAGCCTTCACAACTAATTCAACAGCGAAAGAATTTAGGTCCAAAAGCAATAACGCAATCAAACTGGTCAGCAGTAACAGGTTATTGTTAGAAAGTTTTCCAAAATGATCTCATTCTATTAAAGGGTTGCAAGGAAAGAAAATCACTTGAATTTTATTATTTACTATTACAAGTACAGCAACCCCAATAGTGTTCATTTATTTTTTGATATTGGCATGCAAGCTATAGCACCGATAAGGGTGTGACAGATAAGGGCACAAACTGTAATCACCTCAAAGCAACATCCCCAAAGTGGAAAATTCCCAAACAGACTCGTATTTACATCCACATTTAATTTTTTTAAAAGTACGGATCGAATCGAAAAAGTGTGTTGAACTCGTTGTTTTTTGTTTACTTATGTTTTTGAAATGCTACAATTTACTTTGTTTATACTCCTAGCAATTGTTTATTTTATGCTTAAGGATTCTAATTTAAATAAAATAAAAAAAAGTAAAAGTATTGCGGCCATAACATGGCGGATATTGGTTGTTAATTGCTCCAAAGTTTGGGCGTTGTCTGCATAGACAATTTTGATTAGGAAACACTTAACTGAAGCACTCAGAAGCAACTGGTCCATTTTACTACCAGGAAGCAGGACCCAATATTACCCATTTTACTGAAATTTTCTCGACTTTCGGAGAAAGCTAAGATTTCAGTGATGCAGAGCTGACAGTAACAGCACTCACCACATCAGCACCGAATTAAAGGTAGGCCCACCTGATCCGATCAAAGGTAGGACATTAACAAAGGAAGTGATCCGAAGTATCGTCGTCCTCTCCACAAGTGTCGCAGACAGGGGTGTCTCTTAAATGCAATCCAAAAGGAAAAATGAAATATTACAACCCTAGTTTTTAGAGGGTTTGACCGGAAGCCCACTTCTAGTGCACCATTGCGTCAGCTCCGACAGTCTCTAGGCACGGCCAAGCAGAAAGTATGGCAGCACCATATGCGTATGCTTGAGCGTAGACGTTTGAAATATTTAGAGTATGCGATAAAGAGTTAACCACCATGAACCATAGCAGTGGAGATAGAACACCACCTTGCGAACAGCTTCTATTTACACCCGCCATAACCCGGTCAAAATTCGCACCCACAACCAAAGCTCTGTTCATCAGCATTGCCTCAATCCACAATACCAATGACTCATCTACCCCGTGTTGTCAAAGGTGGTACTGTCGGAAGCGTCTTCTATGTCGATGAAGATACCTATGGCGTATTCTTTCCTGTCAAGTATTCATTCAACTTCAGCAACTAAGTTTTGAAACGCAGTCTCGCAGGATTTTCCACGCTGGTATGAATGTTGCCTTTTACATAGAGGGTCCATCTTCAGTGCAAACCTGCGGTTGTAAATTTTGACTAATCTCTCCAATTTTTTTCAGCAAGAAGGAAGACAGACTTATAGGTCTGAAACTTTTGGCGACGGAGTAGTCATCTCTCTACCAATATTTGGTATGATAGCCACTCGAACTGTTCCCGAAGGCGTCGGAATATACATCGGTACCAGGCGATTTAAAACTATAAAAGGATGCTACAGCATATCTGATGGTCTCGTTTGTTACCACGGCCGATGCATATACCTGCTACGCTGAGTTTTACGACTTAGATCAAGCTCAAGTGAATTAGTTTCTTAGATTCTTTTTGCTCCGCCTTTTCTTTAAATTTGTCTTTGATGACCGATTTAGAAATTTTTGACCTCCTTTCTAGGTCTCTGCGGTTCTAAATTCCACGAGGCAACTGGTGATCTGCTTGAGATTTTCATAACCGGACAAGTCAGTTAGAGGCTTCTGGTGTCATATCTTGAATAAAATCCTGAACCTTTTGTTTCATTCTGAGCTTAGGAGGAGTTTCGACAGATTTTAACTCAATTTGCTCAAAGGTTGTGCATCTTCTAGAATGACTTCTGCAGGAGTTGCAGAGACGAGGAGGTAGAAGAGACTTTTCCTCACATTCGGTTCACTCATACTGCACTTGCTAACATTAGAAAGGCAACACGGAGTCGTTACCATTTCAATGGAGACGGGAAAAATAAACAGCTTTAAAGGAAAAAGAAGTTGGTTTCAAGAGCAGACATTGTGACCCACTTGCACCTACCTAGTGGCAGTAAAATGGACTTATACTGGTCTTAGAGTACCTTATCGAGGGCCACGTCAACCAACCAATAATCATGGGGCTTTTGTTGTTATGTAAGCTGGACCTTATACTTCAAAGTCTTGAGGTATTTATGATTACCTACGGTCTGCGACAACGACAAACGACTACGATGTCTATGTCCTATATGTGTCAATGAGAATTGGAATCCTGAGAGCTACTCTTCAATTCAGCTGTAGGCTAAGCAGGTCATAATAGCGATGGGTACGCAATATGAGAAATATGTACACTATCCCAAGCGACTGAAATGGAGTGCAATAATCTTTCAAGAGCTCCCCTGATTGCCTCATGAGATGTGTTGCCGAAACATCCTTCCTGAGTTGTCAACTGATTTAGTGCGGTGTGGGTGGATTTCCGGACCCTATGGTAGAGAGGTATTCTTTCTAACACCGTCATCCTTATGTACGTACCTAGCTATCTATGACCCTTTCCATTGCCTTTCTTGGGTGATGTAGTGTCTTTTTTCCCCACCTTCGGAGTAAACATTACATTTGACCTTTTCCAAGGTCTTAGTGGGAATATTATTAGTTATGACATACTATACCACTTGGACCTGTCGACCATGGTTGTGATAGCTCTAATCTCCTTCTTAGCAGTCACATGAGTTACCCCACCGCGAATATGTCTATAAATTCGCTTGAATCTTTGGAATATCCGAAATCATGCTGCAGAATCACTAAGTAGCATTTCTGCTCTACCTCTCACTAACTGTTCAACGTATTGCAATTAGTCAAATATCGCTGTCTAAAAAAAGGGAAACTTTACGCCCCATAGAGCTCACATAATCCTTGTCCTCTGAAACACATTCCATTCCATGTAAAATACCGCCTACAACAACAGAAGCATAACTTTACAAACCAAAAAATGATAACCCCGTTCCCGTCAGACTAATTCACTTAAATGTATCTAATAACATCAAAGAAATATGAATTTCATAACGAAAGGATAAATGTCCCATGTGAAATGCTTAATTTAATCCGATTGCCCCAATCTCTGGTCGCAAAAAAAGCACACACACATCGACAATCAAAGGGGTAGCAGGGAGAACAAATAGTAGAAACTGATTCGAAAAGATTCCAATGTGGCCGCATCACTCCCAACCACCACAATCCCAGCGCCAAAGACCAAGCAAATTATAATAAATTCAATTTGCCAACCCGACTGCGATGAATATGAGCTACAGTTTCGCCGAAGCTGTTCAAATTGAATATGTCCGGGATATGTCGGTCTTGCTGGCTCACATACCCGTACATGGTACGCGCGCTCAAGAAAATTGTATTGGAAACGATAAAAATAAATCTTATCCATCCAGAGCCGGAGATGAGAATTTCGAATCCTTTATCTGGGTGACATTTGGTTTGTACGCCCGTTTCTGCCGACTTTCCATCTCTCCAGCCACATTCATCTCGCGACTCCTCAGCAAATAATTCATTTTTTTGCCAATGTATGTACGAATGTAACCATCCTGACATGGATAAAAAAAAAAAAAACTCAAATTCATATCGAAAATAGTATCTACGAGTGTTTCCCCCCTTGTACTCGTACTCTTGAGCACTATCTCTCGAACACATTACTACACAAAGTTTTCATATTTCCCATGAACGATTGCATGCATTTCTAGTGTCGCCATCCTAACGCGGATGAATGACGGGGGGTGTCCTCACAATGAACATGTGTGCGCTGGTTTTGTACCACTTGGAGTAATCTTAAAATCTAGCATTTGAAAGTTAGCAGATACAAAATACAAAGAAACCACCACCAGCAGAGACATTGCAGTGAAACAGCGCAATTCCCGTTTGCTTATCTGCATTCGCAATTAAAAAAACCTACTGACATATCGCTGAAATTCAATGATAAGATTGCTGACAGCACAATCTTCGAACTGATAAGCTTTGATGTAATAACCACCAATGTACGAGTACTTATTGAGTATGTAGTTAACCTGCCCGACGACCGGTGGGCGAATATCGTTCGACAGTATCCTGTACACATTGTGTGTGGTAATTAGATGATGTTGCTTTCAGCCTTTAATGCTTTCTGGGTCACATCCCCTTCGTTGACGACTGACGTAATTTGATGAGATTCACTGGTGGCAACTTGTTGATATCAATTTTGCGAAAATGTATCCCGGGGATATCCTTCGGAGGGAAATAAATGGTCGCTAATTAACAACGGTCACAGAGAGACTATTGTATTCTGTTGCGCGCCCACCTGCGGATCCTGGTAATTATAGAAAACTATAATATTGGGCTCATGATTTTGGCAAATGGGCTTTCTAATGATTTATGTATCAAGTTACTATTAAGTGAAGGGACAAAAGATACGTATCTTTTGTGACAGAATAATGCTTTTGTTTAGGTGGGTGTTTCTTTCTGGATCAATTTTGGTAGTCATATCTGACGCCAGGTTTCTGGAGAAAATAGGGAGTATACTTATTTAACCGCGAGCTCTATAAGAGGTCCCAAGATATGGACGTCGACTAAATTCGCGCAACCATATCGAACGAATGGACTAGAACGCTCAAGTCAAGAGAGATTTCAAATTCCAGCCCTTCAGCTTGAGACGACAAGGAAGACCGAACCGCTGTTATAAGGTCTGATGAACTGGCAGCAGCATGCCCACGACGGAAGGCCACAGTATCTCAGCAGATACTTTTCACGGGGCGGTAGCCAAAAAAGTGAGTGAGTGTACTGAGAAATCTTAGGCTGTACGGGACGTAACTGTTTTGAGTAAAGCTTTAGTTATGTTTGTTGAAGCTGTAGACAAGTAAGATTCACTTCAACAGTAGGGCCCAAATGTTGCAATTAGCGGCTTTAAAATCTCCCCTCCCCGATCTGCCGAGGTGTGAAAATGTGGTGAATTATAGACCTTTCTGGGGTTCATCAAATTATTAGCCCTCATGCAATATGAGACATAAGAGCTTGGCATACATTCATTTGACCCGATTGTTGAAATGAGGTGGTCTATGCTATTTACCAGGACTCTCCCAGATCTACAGATCAGCCATCTAGACTTAAGTTTGGATATTGCTATCCTCGCTTCATTTTGGTCAGGTGGACAGAAGTTTTGACTATCATAGTCCAGGTGGAATGCTTCTTTACGCCTGGGGGAAGAATTTTGGTCCTTGACGCCGTTATATAGCCTGCAGAAGTAATTTTTATCGACTTGACGGTTCCTTAGATCTTAGAATGCGCCTTTTGGAATCTATAGTTTCACTTATGATGAGCTTCAATTTTTTTCCGACGGTGTCCAACATACATACATCCTCATAGTCTATATGAGGAATGGAAGTTTGTTCCCTTTTGGAAGTAATATTCCCATGCTGGGAATATTCTCTTCTTCAGATACGCATTGTAGGTGTCTGCTAAAATTTGTGGACACTTTCTGATTGCCGCTTTCAGAGATCAGTGTTGGGGATACCGTTGACGCTGTGCATTCCTTTTGGTCTCCAACATTTCCTTAAGTCTCGAGGCACCGCTCTCCTCATTTCACTAGTATGTGGTCGATGAGCATATGGTGTCCTTCAATGCCTCGCAATACCATTTCATTCCTTGCGTTACCTAATTCGCCTTGTTGGCGGCTCTTTTGCACGACTACACGATATTCAGTATCAACTGGAGTAGTTCTTGCAGAGTTTGTGACCTCCATTCACTTTTCTACGGTAGTCTCATTGTTGCCCTGTTGTTTGGACTAGAACTGGCCGTAGCTTGTAGTTCATCGACTGTGGATCTCTGTGCTTGCTTTCCATGCAGCATTTCAATCACCAAAGTGATGTTAATCACAGATCCTGTTCCGTTTTTGCTGAAGCTATTCAAGTTCTCGGAAAACGCGAATTGGTGTACATATTTGAACCCCACTCTACTGCTCACGCCTTGAAATCGCACCCATCATGACGGATAACTTCCTCTTGCAGTGATTGTGACATTGTCAACCAGTATTTCGAACTCTCCTTGTGTGGTACTTGAAACTGCCTAGCAACTGATGAAGTATGCGTCCTTATTGTGGCCCACACAAAGACAACTTGGCGTGTCGCAGTTTTCTCCTCGAATGGTCGTTGTATACCTAAATTGATGCTTTGCGAGCGGTTTCCGACCATCATACTCCAGGACCATAAATGTAAGGACATTCTAAACTGCCTCACAGTGGTTGAGATTCTCATATTCTTTTCTAAAAGAAAGTCTTGGAAGGCCATACATGTGATGCATTATATCTTGCTCCGCTTTCTTTGCTCAGCATACATTTCAGCTTTGAGGAACAGCTTTTAGCCGCAGGGCTTAGACCAGTCGTCCCAAAGCATTGGAAGCATTTTTCAGGTGGTTTTTTTGCTCGCACTTAGACCAGTAAAGGTCCTTTGTGATACCATGGATCTAAACCATTTGGCCACTCAGGGGCGAACAGAACCAGCCGGAGCTTTTGATAAAGCGATGGATGCACATGACGCCTAAGGACGCTTTGTCACCAAGGTCTTCAAGGAAGGGGGACCCTAAATGGAGCATTCTTTTATGCGACAGAGCTGGGCAGTTACAAAGAAGGTAAAGGATACTTTCCACCTCCTCCTCGTCCCTACAGCTTCTGCAGAAGTCTTTAGAAAAGAGCCCAAGTCTTTTGGCCTGTCAGCCTTTAAGACAGTGTCCAGTGAGAACACCAACAACGCAGCTGATCTGTGATCGCTTTAGTTTGACCAACTCGGGATTCAGGGATGCTCGTACGAAAATTTCGGTCAAAACTCATTATCAGCGGGGTGTAGTCTGTATTTTAATGTTTGAAGTTGAGGAGATCAAGGATCGAGGAGTGGCGAATGTGATATCTAGACTACGGAAGGCCGCACAGGCAGCGATCTGTTTGCCGAAAACTTCTACTTCCTCCTCCGGAATCTGTGTCACTTTCTTTGGAGTTTCGAATATTGTGCGTCTGCTATTCTTCCAGCTGAATCTCTTTTCCTTTGAACTTCTGGTTTCTCTAACTCTGATTTCTATCTTGTAATGCAAGGTAGCTACTTTCGATGTGGACGTGTTGCCTCCAAAATTTTAAAAGCGTGTCTCTTCTCTTTTGGCCCAATTATTATACGCCTTTCAAGGTACTCTGCGGGTCTCGACGTACTTTTCTTCTCACTTCTAAGGGTTACCCTCTAGCTTAGTCGGTTCACTTGGTTTCGTTCTGAAGATGCACGATGGATGCTTATCATCGTGCTTCCTGCTGTTTTCGATTCTACCACTTTCTTGAAATAAGTTCAGTTGGACTATAAAAGCCTTCTAATGGACTGCTATTTTTGGGTGAAATGTAAACCAAGCTGATGGTTCATCTCCCTATTTTCTTTGGCAAAGCTTGGACTAGTCGAGTTTTTCGTAACTACTTTGGCAAGGTTTTCCACACTTTTTCAGGGGTTGGTGATACTGTGTCTCTCCATGATCTAGTGATCAGCAAGCTCTTTCTTAATGAGTCTGTAGGCGAGGGAAGCAATCTTCCTTTTTACTTTTACCTAGATCATTGGTTACGACTTGGTTCCCCGCACCATAGTTTGCTTGATAATGTTGCAAAACAGTCATTAAAACCAGAAGTCACTAGATATCTGGGGGATTCCCTTATCGCTGCTGCTTCCTTGCCTTGACACGGCTCGCTCTACACCTCAGCCGCCTTGCAGAAAGTTTCTGCACCGCTTGCTATTTTTTCCATCAAACCCTTCCTCTTCGAGAACTGCTTATTCACAACTAACCTGCCTACTTGAAGGTCGTTCAGCGATACCCCACCTCCACCCAAAACGATTGAGATACATAGCCCATTTGGAGTGTTTAATGAATTCTCCACATGTTAGATGCGTTCCATCCGAATTTTATCAATAAAACTTTGTACTTCATCCTCATATCAGAAATGCAACATTTTATCTGCCAAGGAAATCGAAAAATCCTTGCAACAAACCGCACACTCTTACCAACTCCATAAACAACAAGATAATTCCTGATATCCCCAAGGAGAAGTTTCCCTCACACACGTCGAACAGATAATGCACAATCAGCCTGTTGTAGGGTGGAATTGAAACACCATAGTCAACCAAATTCTAAAAGTTTTCGTGAATTTTTTTTTTCTTTCCAAATGAGAGTTACTTTGGGAAAAATGCAAAAAGTAAGCGCAGGGTGTAGATATAGCATCCTGTGCACCCACATCGGTCCATGCAACGAAAGTGTGTGGGTGGCAAATGGAATGCAAAACGTGAGGAATATCCCTGAATAAGTTAGTTCGTCGCCATCGTTGCTGCGTCTCTGTCGACGTCTCCTTTAAAGCACCCTTTCACTTTGCGGATAAGGGAAGGAAAAGTTTTATAAATGAGAAAGGGTTTGCTTCCACCTTCTTGTGGAGTTTTTTTTTTGTTTTTTTTTTTTTTTGCGTTTGGAAAATCGTTTAAGATTCAAACAGCAGTGAGGGCAGCACACTACACGCTCGACAGGAGCCCATGAGAAACTTTAAACATCGAACAAAGATATAAATTATAGTTTGTGTGATACCTTTGGCACTTTTTGTTTCTGGACGCATCAGGAAAAGATCGTTGGCGCCAACCCGGTGACTCCTGCAGTATTCTAATGGATTATATAACCATTTTGGTCTCGCAACTTTTATCCAAAACGTTAAAGGACTCAGGATGAGACAGAGAGAGAGAGAGAGATAGATAGAGTCACTGAGTAGCAGAATCAGACGATGACGATGGTAATAATAATGATGATGATGATAATGGTGATGACGATGAGGGTGACGGTACTGGCGAGACCATACATTATCCATTCTGGCTGCAGACTTCCCATCAGGCCACCTATAGACGACGTCAAAGTCGTCAATTAGTCGGTTCACCCGATCGATCAAGAGGACGAAACATTAAATTGAAGCTCTTACAAGGAATCAGGAGGACATAAAATCAAACCAACAAACGTTCTCCCCATTAAGATTGCTCCGTGGTTTATGACAAACACAACTCCCGCGATATGTTAGATGTGAGATTTTAATGGGTCGGCTTATCCTGCGTGGAAGGATATAAAATCAACGCACATACTCGTACACAGCAATGCGAACGATAAAAATTCTCATTCGAAGGAGGTTAACAGTCCAACTACTTGGAACGGCTTCCAATAAATTGTATGATTGACTATAAACCGAATGTCGATTGAATATTTTTATCTACATCTAATCGGTTTTCGTTCGGATTGATATTTGGGTTACAATTGCGTGCAAACTACTTGCGAAATTCAGTAGGCGGGCGCGGCAATTTGTATGAGAAATATAGTTCAATGGTAAAGGCTGACTGCCTGGGTGGTATCAGAGGGTTATGATGCTTTAAAATATTCATGAGTAAAGTATGCAATAAATGTGTGATATATGTGATAGGTTTTTTGGTTAAATTTTTTTTCATCTCAACCGGTTTAAGGGACAATAAACGTTTTTATCGGTTGCCTTGTTTGTAGAATTTATTGAAAACGTTTAAAAGCAATTGAAATGTAAAGTTCATATGGCTAGGCTGGAATTTAGGCTTAGAACTTAGTCATATGTGTGAAAATGATGTCCAAATAAGACTCAGTTAATGTACTGGTATAAATTATCGTTAAAAATTTTATTGATGGTCTACATCTGGTGGAATTGCCAGAAAAGGGTTCATAAATAGGAGTTCATACATAGGTGTAATAGATATTAGTTGAAGCTAGAACTGCACGATGAACGCCACAGGACCTTAGTTTTTTCAAGAGGAACACGTTATAGGTCTTAGCTATACATACATATGTAGATGTATTAACTGATATCATAAGATCATCAACACATGGCATTACCTAGCATCTTTTCTTTCCTTTCTTTCTAATTGTTGCTTGGTTGATGTGGCCGTCGATAAGTACACTTGGTCTAAGATAGGTCCATTGTGCTGCGACTAGGTATGGGCAGGTGGGGCACACTACAACCTATTTTGTAGTAATTTAGAAAACAATAGAAAACCGGCAGTCAGATTTCATTCTGAACGCCAGGAACTTAAATGCGAAGAATTACAGAAAGTTGTCAACGATTCTTTCGCGAATGCATGTCCTTTCGAATATACAGCTGGTGAAATGAAGAGCTGCATGAGCAAAGGAGAGCAGTTAGAAGGCTCCTGGAACCCATTATTTTCTTATGTTTATGATACCCATAGAGGCCGTATTGAGATCATTAACATCATAGAAAGGTATTGACTTAGTGTAGCATTGCTAATGTTAGCAATTGCATGACACGTGCACAAGAAGTGAAGGACTAACTCTTCTTCTTACTCGTCTCTGCGAATCCTGCAGAAGTCATTATAGGAGATGCCCAACCTTTGAGCATGTCTGCCTATTGTGCAGTGTTCTGTTATTTTGTTGGTTAGTGTAGAGAGGGTTTCTCTTTTATGCTTTAGAAGTCCAATGAAGATTGGTCGCGATATGGCATTGGCCAAGTTGGCTCCATCTATGTATAGTTAGTTTTCTAAAGCGCATCGGAGTTGATGAGATACTTAGCATAAAGCATAGGTGCATCAATGTTGGCTATAATTATCCTGTTAGTACCGGAAGGGCCTCGTCTAGCCAATTTGTCAGCCACGTAGTTTCCTAGGATGTCATAAATGGCCAAACACAAAAGGGTGAGGTTGTACTGTCGAGCTATCTCGTTAAGAGATATGTACATATGTTCACTGCATTCTTCACTGCTTTAGATGTTACGATGCTGGATATGAGAGATTTGACAGCTGCCTGATATCCATTGAAACATACTATTTACCGCCGCCTCTGGCACCGACTTTGCCATGGGTTGTGGACCCATCCCTAAGGGCTGACAGCGAACCGTTGTAAGGATTATCGCGTTGCGTCCACACTCTGATCTGTCCGGTATCAAGTGTGTGAAGCCTAAGCTAAAGTGAGTTTTAGTAGAGAAGCGGTCGGTGACCTTGGCGAGATGACGATGCATCATAAGTATGCTGGCATTACCAGTGATGTTACAACTTCCTTTCACATAACACCAACATACCACGTTGGACAGAACCTTCTTGGGTTGCAGCAGCCAAATTCTGAATTGATAACCCTACTCAACCACATCTGGTTAATCGCTAATATATTGTAGTTTTTTTTTCT
Source organism: Blera fallax (assembly GCA_946965025.1). Lineage (NCBI taxonomy): Eukaryota > Metazoa > Arthropoda > Insecta > Diptera > Syrphidae > Blera > Blera fallax. The sequence goes on from OX337244.1 coordinate 50,895,241, forward strand.
TAGATACTGTCACCCCTCGAGGGGCATAGGGCATCAACAGGGCCTGCACGCCATCTTGTTCGGATTTCTGCAATGTGTTTCAGCCTTTTCCAGTTGTTTCCCAGTAATCTCGATTCATGCTTGACTGTTCTTTACTTTATTTGCTTAGGCCGCCCCACTCTTCTGCCTGACTGCGTGAGTCGATTCGTCGAATTGTTTTCACGTTGTAAGGTATGACCAATCCATAAGCACATGAACTCAAGATTTCTCAGTATCTGTACGAAAGACTAAACTCAATGCATCTCGCGAAGTTACACTGGAACCAAGGGAAAAGAAGATCTTCGATGAACTTGCAAGATACGGCTCACAAGGAAGTTATCCCAGAATCAGCGCTGGGCTGTGTCTCACTTACGGTGACTGGGTATGCCCGGGGGCTGGGTTTCCCACTAGACGTGTCCCCAAGCGGTGGACAGGGAAAACCGCGCCACGTACAGCGAGTGAATAATAATGGCAGTACTTCCGTAGTGAATGAGGCCAAAGCTGTGATGAGGAAAACAACGACACTGTAAAAGCCCATCGCGGACCAATCCAAACAAAAGCACCTACAGTGCATTAGCAAAAAACTCAAACAACACAAAACACATATGAAGATTAGGGTTGAGGATATAAACCCAAGAGTCGACAAAGACTACGTCTGTCGAGGGATTCCCCTATTAGAGGAAAAGTAGCGAGTGGTAAATGTACTCAGAGAGCATAAAAGTTCAAGGAAGAGACCATAGGGCGCCCAAAGATGCAAGAGGGCCGAATAAGAACAGTGGCAAGGCGATGATGAGAGGATCAAGGATCATTTAAAGAGAATTGCGAGGCCAAATAAAAACCTTCATAGAACATGCTGGACACAGAAAAGCAGGAGGAAAGCCCAACTACTATTTATTGCAGTAGACTGGAAAGTCATGGGGGCGCTGAACGACCGCGTCCAAGTCCAGTCCAGTCCGTCAAGTCCAGTGCGTCTTCTACGACATTAAAATAATTGTACTGTCGGAAAAGAGAAAGAGAGAGCTATTCATCACAGTGGGGTGGCCAAGGCATGGAATCATGGACAGCCAGAAACATGGTAAGAGGATGGGGCAGAATTTCAATGTATTCGCTAATACGAATGATAAGTGTCGAACGTGTATTTTGCTCTTAACATTTTTTTATCCCACTGCTAGGCACGGGAGATCTAACGATCATCAAATTAGACTATATGGGAGGGGCGGGCTGATATCATGCTACCTTCCCTATGACTCCCCGACACCACCACCGAGCGCAGAGCTGTCATACAATGTGCTGAATCTAAAGGAAATGGTCTCATCGTGGAAGCAGACACCAGTGCGCACAACACGGTATGGGGAAGTACCAACACGAACCCAAGAAGTGAGCCTCTTCTTGATTTCTTAATCGTACGGCAACACATTTGAAACATCAAGCGTGAGTGCTTCAAACGAGACCTACATGTTCTAGCTTAAATGGAAGACTTTAAACCTCGCCATAAGAAATAAAGCAAAAGTAGTAGTTAGTAATCCTAGAAGCACGGACTGGAACATGTTTTGTAGTATTAAGGAAACCGGCAGTCAGATCTAATTCTGAGCGCCAGGGACTTAAAGACGGAGGATTACATAGAACAGAGAGCTGTCATCAAATCTTTCGCGAATGCATGTCCTTTCGAATATACAGCTGGTGAAATGAAGAGCTGCATGAGCAAAGGAGAGCAGTTAGAAGGCTCCTGGAACCCATTATTTTCTTATGTTTATGATACCCATAGAGGCCGTATTGAGATCATTAACATCATAGAAAGGTATTGACTTTTTTTTTTTTTTTTTTTTTTTTGATGCGCTGGAGGGGTGAAATCCTTTATGGATACTCGGTAGCCCGTGCTACGAGTTATGCCAGACTCCATGCTCCTGCATGTATACGTGGCTAAAACACCCCCCCATCCCTGTCCTGTGATTCCCCCTACGGTACTACCGGTCAAGGCATTCCTTCGTAGGGGCAGGTTTTGACATCATGTCTTCTCCTTCTTATGGTCCAGGGTTTCCTTCCTCTTGAGCTCTTGGTGTTTGGTTTTCCGACCGTAATTCCTGCATGATGCTTGCAATGATACGGTTGGCGATGTCCCAAGCTTCCCTCGTTGATAGCATAAACGAAATCAGTCTCCTTGGAGTTATTTCATTGCCTATCTCTCGTTCTAAGGCATTTCTGGCTGCTACGTATTTCTTGCATTCCAGTAGCACGTGCTCGGCGTTCTGGATATTGACTTAGTGTAGCATTGCTAATGTTAGCAATTGCATGACACGTGCACAAGAAGTGAAGGACTAACTCTTCTTCTTACTCGTCTCTGCGAATCCTGCAGAAGTCATTATAGGAGATGCCCAACCTTTGAGCATGTCTGCCTATTGTGCAGTGTTCTGTTATTTTGTTGGTTAGTGTAGAGAGGGTTTCTCTTTTATGCTTTAGAAGTCCAATGAAGATTGGTCGCGATATGGCATTGGCCAAGTTGGCTCCATCTATGTATAGTTAGTTTTCTGAAGCGCATCGGAGTTGATGAGATACTTAGCATAAAGCATAGGTGCATCAATGTTGGCTATAATTATCCTGTTAGTACCGGAAGGGCCTCGTCTAGCCAATTTGTCAGCCACGTAGTTTCCTAGGATGTCATAAATGGCCAAACACAAAAGGGTGAGGTTGTACTGTCGAGCTATCTCGTTAAAAGACATGTACATATGTTCACTGCATTCTTCACTGCTTTAGATGTTACGATGCTGGATATGAGAGATTTGATAGCTGCCTGATATCCATTGAAACATACTATTTACCGCCGCCTCTGGCACCGACTTTGCCATGGGTTGTGGACCCATCCCTAAAGTTTGACAGCGAACACTTGAAAGGATTATCGCGTTGCGTCCACACTGTGATCTGTTCGGTATCAAGTGTGTGAAGCCTAAGCTAAAGTGAGTTTTAGTAGAGAAGCGGTCGGTGACCTTGGCGAGATGACGATGCATCATAAGTATGCTGGCATTACCAGTGATGTTACAACTTCCTTTCACATAACACCAACATACCACGTTGGACAGAACCTTCTTGGGTTGCAACAGCCAAATTCTGAATTGATAACCCTACTCAACCACATCTGGTTAATCGCTAATATATTGTAGTTTTTTTTTCTTAAATCCTGTCACCCCTCGAGGGGCATAGGGTGTCAACAGGGCCTGCGCGCCATCTTGTTCGGATTTGTGTGTGTTTCGGCTTTTTCCAGTTCTTTAGGAGTAATCTGGATTCATGCTTGACTATTCTTTATTATGTTTGCTTATGCTACCCCACTTTTCTACCTGACTGAGTGAGTCGATTTGGCGAACTGTTTTCACGTCGTAAGGTAGTACATGAACTCAAGATTTCACAGAATCTGTACAAAAGATGCATCTTGCCAAGTTACACTGGAACCAAGGGAAAAGAAGATCTTCGATGAACTTGCAAGATACGGCTCACAAGGAAGTTATCCCAGAATCAGCGCTGGGCTGTGTCTCACTTACGGTGACTGGGTATGCCCGGGGGCTGGGTTTCCCACTAGACGTGTCCCCAAGCGGTGGACAGGGAAAACCGCGCCACGTATAGCGAGTGAATAATAATGGCAGTACTTCCGTAGTGAATGAGGCCAAAACTGTGATGAGGAAAACAATGACACTTTAAAATCCCATCGCGGACCAATCCAAACAAAAGCACCTACAGTGCATTAGCAAAAAACTCAAACAACACAAAACACATATGGAGAATAGGGTTGAGGATATAAACCCAAGAGTCGACAGAGACTACGTCTGTCGGCGAGGGATTCCCCCTATCAGGGGAAGAGTAGCGAGTGCTAAATGTACTCAGAGAGCATAAAAGTTCAAGGAAGAGACCATAGGGAGCCCAAAGATGCAAGAGGGCCGAACAGTGGCAAGGCGGTGATGAGAGGCGCGAAGTAGGAGACAAACCGGAACCGGACTCCAACTCCTATTCCACTTTCGGCAGACAAGTCGAAAGACAGAGGGGATGGTGATCAAACCTCGATCGATGATTTAAATGCTATTACCAGGAGTCTAAGTGGTGCATGGAAAGGCTCCAAATTTTGGATACTGCCCATCACGGAGCTTCCAACATTGAACAGGGTATCCGCATGGCTCCCAGGCCCAATCAAGGATCATTTAAAGAGAATTGCGAGGCCAAATAAAAACCTTCATAGAACATGCTGGACACAGAAAAGCAGGAGGAAAGCCCAACTACTATTTATTGCAGTAGACTGGAAAGTCATGGGGGCGCTGAACGACCGCGTCCAAGTCCAGTCCAGTCCGTCAAGTCCAGTGCGTCTTCTACGACATTAAAATAATTGTACTGTCGGAAAAGAGAAAGAGAGAGCTATTCATCACAGTGGGGTGGCCAAGGCATGGAATCATGGACAGCCAGAAACATGGTAAGAGGATGGGGCAGAATTTCAATGTATTCGCTAATACGAATGATAAGTGTCGAACGTGTATTTTGCTCTTAACATTTTTTTATCCCACTGCTAGGCACGGGAGATCTAACGATCATCAAATTAGACTATATGGGAGGGGCGGGCTGATATCATGCTACCTTCCCTATGACTCCCCGACACCACCACCGAGCGCAGAGCTGTCATACAATGTGCTGAATCTAAAGGAAATGGTCTCATCGTGGAAGCAGACACCAGTGCGCACAACACGGTATGGGGAAGTACCAACACGAACCCAAGAAGTGAGCCTCTTCTTGATTTCTTAATCGTACGGCAACACATTTGAAACATCAAGCGTGAGTGCTTCAAACGAGACCTACATGTTCTAGCTTAAATGGAAGACTTTAAACCTCGCCATAAGAAATAAAGCAAAAGTAGTAGTTAGTAATCCTAGAAGCACGGACTGGAACATGTTTTGTAGTATTAAGGAAACCGGCAGTCAGATCTAATTCTGAACGCCAGGGACTTAAAGACGGAGGATTACATAGAACAGAGAGCTGTCATCAAATCTTTCGCGAATACATGTCCTTTCGAATATACAGCTGATGAAATGAAGAGCTGCTTGAGCAAAGGAGAATATTTAGAAGACTTTTCAATAAGCGCATGAGTAGCAAATTAGATGACGACTGGAAAGCTTATAAAATGAAAAAAACTGGTTATAAAAAACCTGATATTTCCTAAGCTCTTCCTCGCTGACGCTTTTTCTAATATTTCTCCGAAAGCCGGGGAAGAAACGCATTAAAGTAAGGTATCTGTGTGGTTAATGAGTAGTTGAGTCTGAGTGCACACCTGAACATACCTAGTTAGCAACCTAAAAAAAAGTTTTTTTTAATCTTCCAACTTCTTCTTCTAGTTAAAATGCGTTTTTTAGCGGAATTCGTAGATACATATGTAGGTGTTTATTATGGTGATGCGGTAATCTTTAAAATATACTTACAGCCCGGGCTATCAGTATGCACGATTCGTAAGCCAACATAATCGATAACGCACGCTTCTACCACTCTTCCCGCGGAGCTGCCATTAGATATTGTTTCACGAGGCTGGTTAGCCACTTATGCTATATCCTCTGTATCTCTTCTTAATCTTTTGAGTCGTCTTAATGCATTCCGTTTGCTCGTTATGAAGGAGCAGATTTCTAACTAGTCATCCCCTGACCTTGTCATATAGCCACTAGAAGCTCCGGGATTGGTAAGTTAAATTTTCCTTCTGTGTCTGTGTCTTCCTCTTCATATGGACATTCTGGACATAAGGGCGAGATATCGTGCCCAATTCTGTGGAGGTATTTCCGATAGCCGCCGTTACTGAACAGGAATTGCGGAAGGTGGCAGTTGCAGTCCACGTGGGCTCTCTTTCTCCAGGCATCGATCGTTGGAATGAGCTATCCGCCTTTTGTCATATTATCCCACCTGGATTGTCAGTGCTATAAATGTTGCCCTTTCTTCTGCTTTTACCCTCCTGGTAACATTGGTCTCTTGTCGATTTGTAGTTCGTCTAAGGCAAACCCTTTGCGTTTCGATAAAGAGAATATCAATGGGGACCATAACCTCTTTAACACAGGCTGCTTTCGATCACTTTAAATTCTTGTGGTAGCGTAAATCGTAGAGCTATATTACGTTTTACAGGAGAGGTCGAAGGACTGACCACTGAGGGTCTGCTGCGGACACATTAAAGTACTTTAAGTCATTGTCCTCGTGGTACCTAATCTTTCTGTTAATGAAGTACGTCGGGTTGAGTATGAAGGATTATCGTCAGGGGGTAATATGGTGTATCCATGTTTGTCAGAGATTTCCTAATGCAAGACCACTTTGCAAAATTAAAGTAATTTTTCAGTGCGCTGTATTTCTTGTGACTTGTTGCCATCTTTTCCCCGATATTGCTTCAGCTGTATCTACTACTCCTTTTATGACATTGACGGTAGAACGGGATTTTCTTAACCCATACGGATGGTCAGGCAAATCTCCTATATTCTCTGCCACAACAATTAGTCTGCCATATTTTCGATTGTATTTAGCAGATATATTGGCCGATACGTCGAAGGTTCTACGGGAAGCTTATTTCCTTTGAGTAGCAACACCAGATGCTGGAGTTTCCATGGTTCAGGGAAAATCCCCTCCTCAAGGCACCTCTGCATCGTTGCTATGAAAAAGGCTGGTGTCTTCTTTTGATGGCCGCCTTAATCAGCATAATTGGAATTCCTCCAGTTCCAGGCGTTTTATTGTCATCTATATTCCTGCATGATTCGTGCAGCTCATCCGGAGTAATTAGAGTGGAATGTGGTACATATGTATATCCTGGTCTCTCTCGTGGTGATGCAGAGAATAGATGGCCTATAGGGGAATAGATGCTCTACTATTGTATTATCTTCAGCATTGTTGAGCAGATTATTTGTGCAGACTTCCTGCCCCTTAACTTTGTCAGACAAACAACTGCTAGCCTCCCAATTTTTTGTCGAAAAATTGACCAATTCGTCTTGAGATTTATCAGTCGAGCATACTAGATGCGAAATAACAGTTATTTGTAGACTGTTGTAAGAAAAAAAATATTATACTAAATTGTTGAGTTGTCAATTGTCAAAAATAAGAAACAGTACAATTTTTAATATATAAACTTAAAATTCATATTATGTATCTCAAGTTGGAATATACAATAATTCATTCAAGTAACGGCAGATAATCGGCATTAGTTGATCAATTCATTAGAAGCAAAGTGTGTTAACGGAATCAATTTTGATCAACCAAAAGAAAAAAAAAACGACAACAACAACTTTAATTATTATGTACTCTAGCGTATGCACGGTCTATGATTTTGATACTTTTTCCCGATTAACTGTAATGTAGTGACAAAAAATGGTCTGACCAACAGTAAACACAGAAATTAGACAGCTAATCGCTAGTTGTACAATCAAATTTACAGAAAATGTCTTTATTGTGACGTGACAATACTTAGTTGATTCACAATGATACGCACTAATGCGCATGCAGTCAAATGTGTCAAAATTGTTATTATCCAAATTATTAATCAGTTTACCAAGGCTAGCCAAGGTAATCTGTCTAATATGAGTTTGTTGAGAGATTACACTAAAAGTTGATATATTAAGATCCTGGTTAAAATTCTGGTGAAATTATAATCATAAGGCAGCTAATGGGTTGTCACACGGAAGTTTAATTTAAGACAGAACTCCAGAAGAGTAAGAATATTTACAAACACAGTTATAATCAAAAAGTAGAACCACCGAATATCTTTTAAAATTTCGTTAAAAATTACAGATTTTCAAAAAACTTTAATTTTTTTAAATCTTATAATTTAGAAAAGCAAATAAAGTTCATGTGTACTTGCACAAAAATAAGTGTTGAGTCATCTGTTTTTTGAGTTTCAATTATTTTTGTCCTGGCAACATCCACGCCCTTCAAATATTAACAAAAATTCACTCTCAAGCCTTCGCATGCAGAATATGCATTGCTTTTGAGTGCTGCGTTTCAGAGACTGTGTCAAACTTGAAAAAACTGTCCGTCGAAATGGAGTCAATTAAGGAGTTTACAAAAAATCCTGAACTGAACGGAAGCTGATCAGTAATGTAAGTGAAAGCATTCCACAAAAATGAGTACTATCGCCACTTCTATGGCTACAAGTAGTAAACAACGTGATAAACATCCTAAACAAAAGGGGTTGCCACGTTATATCCTATTCAGATTACAAGGCGAAGGCAATAACGGGAAATTACTCCCCACGCATGTTAATATACATAAATATATTATGTGGGGAAATACTAAGCCAAACCATCTTTTCTTTTTGCGTCCTGACTTCAACCTGACTTCGATTCCTCGGTTTAGCGCTAGCATTCGCTAACTCAACTAATCCCCTAGGTTTTCAGTCAGTGATAGCCCAAGATCCTTCTTGTTCCACTAACTAAGGCCGTACATTAGCACAGTTTATACATGTTCCACTGAATGCATGTCTTCCGGGCATAGTCTGCAGGTAACATATTCCAAAAACCCGTCATCTTATCTGAAGTTACCATGTCATCATTTATGGATGTATTTCAAAACCAGTAAAGCGGTTACATTCATCTGCCTCATACCTTGTTTGGGATATTCGCTCTAGACCTGGCCCCATTACAAGCAACCAGGGATAGAGTTCAGTCTAGCGACCATCCCGGCTTGATACATTGAGATTTTTATTCCCAGACTTCGGTGATAAATACTTGGGATTAATCCCGGATAAAAACTCTATTGGAACCTACATAAGCAGGAACGTGCGCGAAACGTTTCGATTGCTATACTTATCTGTAAAAAGTGGGTCATTAAACCTCGGGTGGTTTACTGGAAGGATACGGCGATTATAAGATGAATTACAATATACGGAGCGTTGCCCTGGTTTGGTGACCTGCGCGAGATAATCAATCGTATGCTGATCTTTTTGAATGAGTCTAAGACAACATTGTTCTATTTTACGGTTTTGAGGTAAAATATAAAACTAGGAATGCTAGTAGAACCGATTGGGAGTCTAAGAGAATTCCAAACAACTCTGCGATAGAGATATGTATTGACAAGCGAATCCAAAATAAGATGTGATCCAGGAATCTTATACATTTCAACTGATTAAAAACCACCACTTGACTTCTGGATCACTGCAGTATTTTCAAGAGGAAAACATAGCAATTCAAGAAGCAGTAGCCTGGTTCTATATAGGAACTTGCTAATGTAATATGCATAGTCAAACAGCAATAAAAACCTTGGAGTAGTCAAAAGTAAAACAAAAACTGGTTTAACAAGGCCGCGGATCTCTGAACGAGTATGCAAACAGATACAAACTATCCCTGAGCTAGGTCTCAGGACATAGGAACGAATTGGATAAGCTAGTCAAAGAGGGTGTCAGTCAGGACTTCGTTGAAGATAGCGAGGCAGAATTTCGACCAGGAAAAGAGTTTGGATGGAATCCAAGAAGGAACGATAAATCTACACCTTTTCACCAAAATCTAATCTTTTTTTATCTGTTTTTGGAAGGAAGATGACATCTCACGGAAGAGATGGTAGATTGCTAAGAGCTAAACACATCAGAAAGGCTAGCTCATTGGCTTCCTGCATGACCCTATTGTGGGATCCATTGGTTCTGCAAAGTGTAACTAAAACGGCATTTTTTAAGCACTAGTCCAGCAGTTTCTTTCATTTTCAGCCCCATACTTTCTATGAGAGGCCAGTTAAGTTAATCGGATTTTTTTTTTAGGCTCTGACCGTCAGTCGTACTCCAAAGCACACTCATGGTGCTGTGCTGAGATTCGGTATGTAAGGAACTTTTTGATCAAGTAACTCATAAAACCTACTCTAGTCAGTTCTGCGAAGATTTTTACCTTCTGGGGTTAGAAGTTTACGTTCGGTGTTCTCTTACAGAATCTGCCACTTCGTGAAGGGGTTTTTTTGTCGCGTTAGGAAACACTCCACTGAAGCACTCATACGCAACTGCCAGGAAGCAAGAACCCCAGTATTATCCATTTTACTGGAATTTGTTTGATTTTTGGAAAGAGCTGAGAATGCAGTTTAGTGGTGCAGATCTGACAGTATCAGCACTCACCATATCAGTACACAAGATCTGCCACCTGATCCGAGCAAATGCTGAATAATAACAAAGGAAGTGATCCGAAGTATTGTGGCCCTCTCCACAAGCGTCGCAGATAGTGATATCTCTTAAGTCTAACACAATAAGCTGCTCAACAAAAGGAAAATGTCCTGCAATCTCAGTTTGACCTGGGACCCAGACAAGAGACAGAGAGTTGGATCTTGCCAACAAATTCAAAGAGATTTGATATATGTACATGTTGGATTTCAAGTGGAGGGTGCATCTCCAGTGCATACCTGCTCATGTGAACCTCGACTAGCCTCTCGAAACTCTTCAGCAAGAAGGAAGACAGACTCGTAGGTCTGAAACTATTGGCAAGGGAGTAGTCATCTCTACCAGTTTTTGATATGAAAGCCACTGAAACCATTCGAAAAGCCGCGAACGAATATACATATGCCAGTGCCAGAGACGAAGTGAAGATTCTCTTCAGAGTTGGTAGCAACTGGTTTATACCATGCTGTTGGACGGCTGGGTATCCATTTGAAGCTATCAAAAGCCTCGTGGTTGTTATATAGATCATCTAAGGTTGACTGATAGAATCATAAGAAAACTAAGCAAAAATATAACAATCTCAAAACTATCTCAATACAGTAGGGTATTTTAGTCACTTCAAGGTTTTGACTCCAAAATTGTCTGAACATCTCGCATAGGCACAGGGCCTATTAGCCTCTTCAAAGTAAAGGAGATGTCTTCATTTAATCATGCTCAACCCGCTGAGCTGATACTTTTTTTATATGCAAGGTGGCGCAAAAGTCATAGTCTTTTCAGAAGACACTGTCATTTTTGCGAATGGCGTCTTATGTCACCGCGATCACCTGAAACGTCACCTAGTCGATACAATGGACCATGCAATTGGGTATCAACAGTCTTACAGCGAATTTTGGTAACAGACTTGAAGATGGTCCCATACAAAGTGCAAACAGTTCATTAGCTGTTCTCTACAGATCGCCAAGCCCTCCAAAACCTCGCTCGCGATGAAGGTAATTTTCCATCCACCATCATGAGCGACGAGGGGCAATGCCACGTATGCGGATACATAACCTTCTGGTGCACTAAAATCCGCCTCTTATCCAATATAGGATGAAGACCTTTTTGCCACTTTGCATGTCTACGGTTATTGCATTAAAATTATCAGAGAAAAGTCGGTAAGATCGTTCAAATGTCCTTAAGTTTTGGCGCCAAATTGTTGACTTACGCATGAAAAGGTATACCTTCATAGGGTGTGCACTTTAGACTTGATAAGTATTCATTGCTGTTATTGATGCTTTGCCAAACCAAGCAATTGTTTGTACAGACCAACTCGTTATACCTGATGAATACCTTAACATAAGCTTAAATTAGAGTCTCCAATTCCCTCCATAACGTATACCCCTATGCATCACTCTTTCAGTAAAAAAAAAAAATTAAATTTAAAGCTTTCTAACGTCGCAACTTTTTATTCATATAAATTTACACCTTATACACAGGTACATAACTTAATATCCAACCCCCGCCAATAAACTCGTCAGTGAGAATAAACTTCGCCAGATCCTAAACTAGCAGCTCCTTGCCTCATTGACTTCCAATAGGAAACTGACCAACCGTATAAAAATCACTTCCCTACCGACTGCCAATTCCCTAATACAACCAAATGAAAAAAGAGCCTATAAACAAAAATCACCTATTGTAATAAAATCCCAGCGCAGAATCCTGCATTGAGATTGTCAACTCCCACAATGCAGGAGAGTGACGACGACAACGACGTCAGTGCAATCTTACCCGTACAACTTTCCATGACCAAGAAAGATAGGTGCTTCCTTCGCTACTACGAAGACAACCGCCTGGAAGACGTATGTATGTCCTTTGAGAACGCAAACTTTTCCTTCATCTCATTCACTCCCAATATACCCGAGTAGAAAAGTAAAGCAAAGGAAAAAAAGAGCAACACAACTCCACCGTCCTTGCCCCCAAAACGAACCATGAATACTACTTCCACCCTCCCAAGAAAGCAACAGCATGGGCTTAGCACTGTAGTGCGCATGTGTCACCTACATTCGTACATTTTTAGCATTGGATTTGCTCATACACCTTCCTACATAGATAAATCAACAAGATACGCCAACCGAACCACGTGGAAACACTGTTTTCATAGATACAATCCACAATAGCTCTCTGCTGAGAGTGGTGGCCCGCTGTGGAGACTTTTTAAAACGTTGTTCCACACAAGTACAAGTATCTCAAATCTCGTCATCGAATTTCGATACTGCGCATTTAATTTGAGTGCTTTCGCTACAAGTTAGGGTGTACCGCATTCGTGTACAGTGTATTTGCGATACTCCATCAACGTTGTTACCAGATGATGAGAAACGGCCGGGGGATAACGTGTCCGTCCGCAAGTGTACGCCAGCTCAATTTAATTGGCGGTTCGCGAATATCTTTTTGCAAAATTTATTGCAGTTTTAGGAGTAATTAAGAGCTACTTCGTGCCAGACCATAGCTATGTATACTGCAAATCACTTAGATACTCATTAATTAATAATTTTAACAGGAAAAACGCTTAATTTAAGATATAAAATTATATACCACATGGCTGGGGACAATTAATTACGGATTCAAAGAAACGTGATCTTCAAATAAAAAAAAAAAGCTTTTATCTTTTCTAATCAACAACGTGATGCTTCATTTAGCTTCTATTGTGTGTTTCGCGTGAACCGCAACGTGGAATGCCTACTACACAAGGTTCCGCAGAAATTGTGGGCGCCTCACTGACATTACCTATGCTGACAAATTTAATTTCCTGAATGGATTTACATACCACATACATATGTATGAGCGATAGTACGTTGTAAAATATTAATTAATTGCTGCTGAATTGAGACCGTCCTCCAAGCTTAGACAGTTTACGAGAGTGTTGATCTTTTGCGGGGTTCGTTAGCTATTTGATGATTCGGTCTTATATCGTTTCCTAAGCATTTTTTTTAGTAGAAAATTGCTGCTGGTATTGAAATATTTTTTACGGAACACTACCCCATCTGAGATACATTATGTATATGTATGTATCTCACAAATTACTTTACTTACTTACGAGAAACGGGCTCCCGATTTGTGAAGCCTGTTCCTGAGACAGGATACCCATTTGAACCGGGTCCGCTGCTTCCAGTTGTCTAGACCAAACGCTCTCGCTTTCACGATAGCTTTTTCTTTTAAGCGGAAGTTCGGTGGTCGCGAACCTGGCAGCTGGTATTTGAATATCCTTTTGACTGGAGCAGTGCTGTCCAACTTGGTTGGTCGGGGTTATATTTTCTTCTCCATTCGTCCTCCTAGCAAAGCGGACTAAAAATGGACGAAAAGTTGTTCGATTGATGAATTGCCGTAAAACCCTCTGCTAAGGCATGCAGAGAGCGACCAATGTTGTCAATATCGTTTGATACCACAGCAGCTGGACGGATTTATTGAATAAAGTGTTTTATGCGTTCACAAGCTTTCCACGCACTGTCTGCTTCAGCACAAGCAGTAGAAGCAGTTATTCACTTTCTTCCAGCAATCGAAGCACTGCACAGTGGGACCCTAAAATCCAGGGCAGTACGTGGATGTCAAGTCAAACCCTCGTGGTGAATGTCTGCTGAGTTCCCAGACGTGGTAATATAGAAGGGAAGGAGATAGCGGATGAACTAGCCAGGGAAGGATAAGAGCTAGGTATAGAATACATTCATACGCAAAAAGATGTCCTTATTGGCGTAGTTAAGGGTAAAAAAGATTTTAGGAGCAGGGAACTAACTAACACCTCTTGCGTTTTGAGATGTGATTGTGTTTTATTGCGTAGCCTATGGCCACAACTTACAACTATGGCGAAAAGGAAATCCGGGTCTTGATATGGTACTTCTGCAGGAGTTGTCAAGATGAAGAACCAAAAATCAAACAATTACTCTGAGACTGCCCAAACCTCGGAACCGTCGCCTTCTCCACACGGGAAGCAGACCTTTTGGTTACCACAGGATCAAAATCTCCAAGAAGCTACCCACTGAATCAAAAGGGGCTAGAAATAAAGCACTGGAGGGTACTAATGTTTGCATCAGCCAGTTTGCCGAGGTTGTTGAAGGAGTCATTTTCTAAATGCAATAATGCAGTGTCCTGTAATGAGCGCGAAGGTGTGAAGGTGCATATCCTCCATATGCTTTCCACACGATGATTACTATCATATGTGGCTTTAAACGCGATGAGAAGATGGTGTTTTTTTCCAGGAATAGTGTAAAAATTAGGTCTCTCGTAGATCTGCTAGAGCGGATGCCATACTGGTATTTCCCGATCAGTGTGTTACAGAAAAGCTTCACACACGTTGGATAGTATCTTGGATGCGATATTTTGTGGGACATGGCTCTGTAATTGGGGCATGCACATGGAATAGACGTTCTTGTAGATGAGGTATTCGGATCGGATATACCAGTGACCGGGCATACTTCCAAAATCATCAGTCCCGTATTTGAATGTCTCCGCTACTTAGCCATCAGAACCGGGCCCTTGCTATCCATCAGCTTATGAAAAGCTGCGTTCGCCAACCTTGTCTATATTTCTTCGTTACCCCATGCCCACTCAGGAGCTTTTAGATACATCTATAATACAATTCTGCATCGGTGACTGGCTAGTGTCCAGTTGCTTGGGTTTCCTGTAGAATTGCCGAATGTCGTTCTGTCGCGCGACTTTTCGTTTTCTTTGCGCTGGGAGACTGCGTCTCTCCCTTCTTCCTACGAAGGATTTTCTTCTCCTGGTTCGGTATTCTTCCCTCGATACCCGCGTTTTGATGATGTTGCAAGACTGAGTAGTTATAAAAGTCCTTCTTGATAGAGTCTTCAGAAGAGGCGTGCACTCATATTTGGCTGATGATATGAAAACTGGCTTTGATGCAGATTACAGCTAGTCGATCGCTTACAGGCTGAAATTCAATAGCTCTGTACCTGCGGCAAGTTAGGAGCTGAAGATTAAATGGAACTTTATACCACCGGCGGCACCGCACATATGGAGAGTTGGAAGCGAATGGCAACTACGTACCATTTGAAGGTGACAACGATGAAGCACTTGCAAAAAATCACTTTCTTATGGGATCCTCGAACGGCACAAAAGGCTGAAGCTAACGATGATAGTATTGTGCTGAGAAAGAATTGGATTCCAAAAGTATTTCAACTCATTTTAGAAGCGTTGGGCTCAACAATATTATGTACCAAGTGACATACTCCATAGTGTCCTCTAGCAAAAGGTGACATCGTTACTATTGTGGATTCAAACAATCTGAAAACCACTGAATTGTATGCGACGTCGTCCCAGGAAGAGAAGGGCAAGTTCATTACGCAACAGTGCGAACTTCAGGCCTTTACACTCGCTAAACTTTATGTCCTACCCCAGACCACCAGAGAAAGACTACGGATACAGATAACAGAGGGAGAGTGTTGGCACGTCTGGCCTCATCAAAACACCCAGCGATTAGGCACCACTATGCGAGAGAGAGAGGAAAGGGAGATTTCGACATGACGTTGCTCTTTCGTGGCGTCGATTCTTATTTTACAGCCAATAACGGTCCTTTTGCTTTTTCTTTTTCTTTTTCGTTTTGTATCGGAAAAATTTCGAAACACGAAAATTTTCTAAAATTGAAAAAAACCTCCAAGACGAGGAGAGGAGAAGGAAAAGTAAAACTTATTTAGTAGCCCACTTGGCTCATTGAGGTTTTATCCGCCAACATCTCCTTTTCACGGCTCTTACTCAGCCATGAAAATCCATGCTGACCTGGCCTTCGAAGATTCCAGAGGAGCTGACGGAAGGGTTAGCAGTTCGAAATTGCGATTAGACCGGAAAATCCTCAGAATGTTTCAGGGGCACTACGAACGTTTGCAGCTTTCTCGTGATAGTGGCAGTTACTTTCCAAGTGCTGCTCCCGCTAGCACGAATTCAGCATTGGAGTGAAATAGTGGTAGCTTGGTTTTAAGACTAATAACATTGCTAACACAGCTTGGGCTATATACCAAACGTTGATATATCCTCTTTGGATCAACCTTCGGTCAAGACAGTAGGTACTCCCAAGGTTCTGAAGGAGGCTGATACCTCTTTAACTGGCGCATTTTTTGGGCAAACGATGCTGGCATTCCATTAAATCAATAGAATACACTTATCTGACCAGATTGCCCAAGTAAGTTGGTATATGCTCCTTCCTCACCGTGTTATTTTCAGACAGGTTGCCAGGACAAGAAGCCTTCAAAATCACATAACACAAGTTTAACGTCATGCTTAGGACGTCGCTTTTCCTGGGTGGCGGTTATGTCTGCATTAGGTTAGGTTATGTAGGGGGGGTGACTGCATCAGCAAGGGTGCAGTCTCACTCGGGTCTCAACGGATCCATTGTGTTCCCCCGGTGTGGGATACCTGTAAAACAAACGCCGGTGTGAGATACCTGTAAGTAAAAGAAGGAGAAATAAGCAGTGGTATGTCTGCATTAGCAGTAGTCTAGTTGTTTGGATGCACACGGATTGTTAAGGGTTTGAATGTTCTATCTCTAGATCTGAACGTCGTTGACCTTTTTCGTTTTACGGGGTCGTCAACAGTAAAATCGACCTTTTCTGAAGACGTTAGTTGCTTCGAAACAATGTGTGTTTTTTTTCCACCGCATTTAACCCCGCACAATCCTCCAACCTGGAGTATAAGGCCCTTTACCGGACCGCTTAAACGGAAGAACCCGGATAATCAGGTTCTTATTGACCGATGGACCGAATATATCGAAGTACCGCATACATATTGTGCATACATATGTATGTACATATGTATAAAGTGTTCATAATAAATAAAGTATTTGGTGCAAACAGCTTATAGAGACCTTTATGAACGATTCTTGCGAATCTGCTATGTTGTATCTGTAACTATATCCCGTCGAATTTGGGTGACCTTTCTGCAAAAACAAGCTCTGCGATCGGAAAGCTCAAAGTTTGATTGCAACAGCCGGGGAATCACCGTTCTTATGATACGTTAACCTGGCGCTGCGTTTAGATTCTTTGAATACCTATCATTTGCTAACTCGCTCCAATATGCAATTCATGTAGTTTAATTATATATGTAGTTCTGAGGCCTAAAGATTTTCTCTTGATGAAAATTGTAATTTCTCCACTATAGTCGCACGTGTGAGTTCAAAAGTTATTTCCTGCTGTTGAGATGCCCACCAGGTAGCTTTAGTTTCTGTATCTACTATTAAGATGCACTTAATAAACCCACCTATCATCTGGCAACCCCCCTCCGACTATCAAAATAAAATCCACACACTCCAGGGCCTTACTGCAAATGTAACTGACCGTTTAAATGATTATAAACAGCGTGTAATTCGCTCAACAATTACACTAAGTACATCATTACATTTGTTGAAGAATCAACTTGATCTTCCAGCTCGCATTCATCCCTTCTGTTTACTTGTAAATGTGACATCCACTCAGAGAAAAGTAAAAACTACACGAGTACTCCATTTGAGTGAATTCACATTGTGGATGGTAAATTTACTCTACTCTACACAGAATCCAATAATAATTGTATGAGGCGCCCACCCCATACGATATACACACACCCTCTCATGTTAAGGCCCCATCATCGCACCATAGCCTCCACAACAACGATGGAGACTACAACTACCAACACCAGAAATAACGCAAACTGCGAAAGCTAATCCCATATTCAACGTGCGGCCTCTCCACTTTAGTTGTCAGTCCGCATCCAACTAGAAAACAAGTACGAGTCCGTGCTAGAGCTTCTCTAGAACCGAGCCACGAGGTCGTCGTTAGTTCGTCGTTTTGCACGTAATCAAAGCCATCACAAATTTTGAAGAACTACATATCTTGCAAATAAAATAATGCATGGTTACTCGGCTTGAAAAGATACTCTCTCAGACTGAAATAGACACAAATCTCGCTATTTCGCAGTGTTTTACCCCTTGACAAAGAAAAAAAGAAAGAAAAAAAAAAAGTTCGTTACCCAAAATATACGCAAAGTAAAAGTGAAAAGCATATAAAAACTGAAATTTTGTTCTTTTTTTTCTGCTGTTCTTGTTGTTCTGTATATTTTTGAATTGATGACGTGACGAATACAAATACGTAGTTTCAGCTTCAGCGAACTACACACTCTCCACTGTTCAGCGCACTACCACCCCAGTGCGGTGTAGTAAGTCGTTCTGTGTGCGGATTATACGCGGAACACTTACTAAGTATATTTTACCTGTAACCTCGTTTGACGAGTTTTTTTTCATTTTTTTTTTGTTCTTTTATCGTCATATTTTCGCCTTTATTCCTTCCTCTCTTCAACAACTATGGTCGAGTGAAAGACTCACAAAAAAAAGCCGACCACAAAGTTAACCTTTGTAAATTAAAATTTTCAAAAAAAAAATTGAATTCCAAATCAAATTCAAAAAAGAAAAAAAAAGCTCTTGAATCGAATCAAATGAAACGACAAACCACGACGAACGAAAACGGAAAGTAAATAGAAGAGAAACTATTTACACTTACGTAACAAGTGTCATTTTGTGAATATTTTTCATCTTTTTTGTTTCGTTTTCGCTATTCGTACTTTTGGCTGGTTTGCTTTGCTCTACTGTTTCTCGGCAAGTTACCTTCCTCCCGTTGCCACCGCCGCTAACCAAATAAGAGGTGGAAGAGTAGCAAAAAAAAAGAAAAAAAAAACTGAAAATAAGTTGAAAGACGACTTTGAAAATATTTTCCTCTTTCACATCACATCCACATGATTATCGCGCGATAGTGTGCGTTGGGAGACATATAGTTAGTAGAGTCTTGAGTGAGTGTGCAAACTCGATTCGATCGATGATGATCGTCGTCGTGAGTTGAAGTATCGCACTCGTCCCGCCAAGTTACTGCCGCCATGAACACCGGAGAGCAATTTGATCACCCATTTGATCGTTCATTTGGCTTATTTTGCCCCCACATTTGAGAGTGGTCTTCGTCTCTCTATATCCGTGTCAAATTCACATTTCTCGGCTGTGTGACTGCGAGAGTGTTTTTTTTTTCTATTTTTTTTTTTGATTCTGATAATGCGCCGCGCGATTGCTGTGTAGTACGCTGATTAGCCAGTCTGATTGGGATCGTGTCGATCGGTCCTTCTTCCGTCGAGCAAGGCGAACGTTTTTCCAACTTTTCTTTATTTTTTATTCTTTTTTTTGTATTTATTTTCAGATAGTTTTGTTAGTAACTTTTTTTTTAATTGGCATATTCTCCTCCCACCCGGTTTAGTTGAGAAGTAGCATATCGCTAGAGTTGCCAAAAGTGCGCGGTTTTTTTTTTGCTTGACTCAAAAAAGTTGCCGAAATAAGGAAACAAAAAGAAAAGTAATCTATTCTAAAAGAAAAAAAAAACGAGACCAAAAAGTTATCAAAAAAAAGTGAAAAAAAGAGGAAGAAAAGAAAATAAAGAATAAAAAAATCAAATCAAATCAGCAAGTGATCGTGAGTGTTGGTGAATAAACCCCACATGCATGCGAAGTGATAAAATTCAAAAAAGTGTGCGTGCTTGTGATTTATACGAGTATATTGCGAAATAATACTCTCTTCTGAGCCCCATATAAAATAAATTTTATATTTTTTTTTTGTATTATTTCTTATACCCAGACGCGGAAACATAAAGTAAAAAAAAAAGAGAAAAAAAAAAAATCGGACTCCACACGGTACAACCCCCCACATATTTAATGGGAGTAGTTTTTTGCTCTATCATTGTGTGCTGCTTTGCTTGTAAACAGTGATCGTGTGTGATTATGCATTATCAGTGAACGACAGAGATAGCTGTATACACACATATATGTAGCTGTGCTAAGAATTTATCAGCAAAAAAAAGGAAAAAAAAAAAAACGCGTCGCAAAGAAGTAAGTCAGTTCATCTATTTCTTTTTTTCATTTAATTCATTCAAAAATTTTTTTTTATTTTCAATGTGTGCGTGTTTGGGGGTTTTTTCTCCATGTGTGTGTGTGCGATCCAAAGGAATTTCAATTTTAATGAATTTTTAATAAGTCAATGAAAGCCAATGACACCCATACACATATGCAGGGCACAGAGATAGAGGGAAGTAGGCAAATGTCAGAAAGTATCAAACGGGCAATAATATCATTGAATTTATGTGCGTATTTGCGTTCCACCTAAAAAAAAAAAATAAATAAAGCCGAGGTGTGCTAGACTTTTTTTTTTTACTAAATGTGCTAAATTTGAAAGTTTTTTTCAGCTCGGTTAAAAGAGGAAAACATTACAGTTGACAGTTAGATAGGGGGTCCTTATCAAAATGTCAATAAAATTGACATTCTGGTCGACCTAAATTTAGCACATATTTTATACTTTGAGGGGCAATACGGGGATCCGAATGTTTTCTGCCGGCTGCATGGTAGCACTAACTATACAGTAAACAGTTTTACAGACTAATGTGCATTTTTTCGGTAATTAAGCAAGCTCGCAATCGACCTATAAAAATTTAATTTGTTTTTTTTTGGCTATCTCCAAAAAGTAATTAAAAATATTTTCAAGTTTTTTTGGTTTTAATACCGACTAAACAAGCATTAGGTTAGGTCAGATAGTGCTGTGGAGAAATTCTGTCATAAAACACTCCACTTTAACTGAAGTACATGCCTAGCTTCCAGTTTTGACAGTATTTTTGAAATCTACTGCCCTATTAAACTGAATACCAGACAGTAAATGTCCATCGCTAGATGTCAGCGATCCTTGTATTTTTTCTTGACTACATCCGCATCTTACTACCGCGTGTAGAGATCAGGGTTGTTAAAGGTGGACCATTTGTTGGTCTCTTTTTGAAGTGTGTATTAATTCGAAGCTGGGAACACTAGCGTCCTTGAGATATTGACGTAAATGCAGTGTCAAGCCTCCGCGGTAAGAAATGAATTATTATTTTATGCTTGTTATCCAAGCTTGAAAATATTGAAAAATTAATTTCACAAATTCAACTTCGATCTTTCAAAAGGGATGTTTTAAGCATTGTTGTCCATTCCTGATGCCAGTGGTTGGTGTTAGTTTTTTTGCATGAACAACGCTGGAAAATATTGAAAAATTATTTCCGAAGTATAAGTGAAACTCTGTAAAATTTAAAAAGGAAATTTGAGCGAATTGAAGCCCTTTTCAGCGGCTGGTGTAAGGAAATTCATACAAAAGTTTGTGGTACTGGTATTGCAAAAACTAATCGAATGTGAAAGAAAAGTTGGCCGCAAAGCCTCTTAGATGCTATTTTTACAAGCAAGACAGTAGGATTTCAGGTTTTCAAACACCACACATAGTCATAGAGTAGCCAATTCATTCTCAAAGAGTGAATATTTGGTGTGGATTTCGAAGTGGTGGCGTCATTGGTCCATTCTTCTTTAAAAATGAAGTTGGTAACGTTAAGGATGTATGTACATCTAAGAATAAGATATTTTGTGGTCGTAATTGAATGATTTAAACTTGACCCAGCTTTGATTTTAGCAGGATGGTGCAACGTGTCATATAAGCTGTCAAAAATCGATCTTTTGTTACTCAAGTTCAGTACCCTGCTGCGATTTGATACCGTTGATTTTTTTTTTGTTGGAAAATTATCAAAAAAACTCTTGCTCTAACAATCAACAAATAATTGACGCATTTAAGGAAAACATCTATGGAATTATTTCCGAACTGCCTTCAATACAAACATTAAAAATTATTGAACGGTGTGGTTTCAATACAGATTTCAAAAAGAAACCAACAGTTGGTCTACTCGTCCTCCTCGCGTACACAACCAAATATCCCGATTCTTTTCTTTCGAAGGAACCTATCATTTGATAGTCCAGCACCGTATAGTAGGGCAGGAAGGATCAACTATTTTTAGAGCATGAATGTATGTAGATGTTCGTGTTAGCCCCTTGGCTTTGAGACCAGCTGTTTTGCCAAACCGATGCAGCAACGGATCTCCATGAATATTTTGTTTGTGCATACACTGCGAAGTATGTAGGCTGTCGCAATCCGTTACATATTTTCGGTAGCTAAAAGGAGTTATTTTCCAGCGTTACGCAGCTCATCTGGATTTTACTCGTTTACTCGAGATTCAGAATGTGTTAGTTAATTCGTTCACTTAGGCTGGGAAAACTTATCTGAAACTGGGGTGATCACATTTTGATATGTAGTTCTGAAGTATTGCCAAAATCTAATCCCCAAGATTCGGGGTGAGAGGATTCCTCCCTGAGGAGTTTCTCTGCAGACTTTTCTCCTGCTATCACTGAAATAAACGCCAAGATTCCTCCTCATCGTTATCCCTGCAGCTTCGACAGAAGATGATGGATACCAAGCTGCATGGCTAGTGGCCTGTGCTAATAGCTACGACTTGCAATATCTGATCTTGGTGCTTAGTAGCTCGTTTGTTTTTAATTTATTCATAAATTCACTCTGCCCTGGGACTCAGATGATGGTCGTTATTGATTGTGAATATAAAAGGTTTAGTTACTTCTGACATTGCTCTACCAGTTTGGATGATGTAGCCAACTTAATGGCTGGTAACCACCAGTAAAAGGTAGTATGTTCTAAAAGGTAGTATGAACAATTTTCAGTACGCGACAAGCCTCATAAAGGCCGAGAAGCTCCGCCTGGACTAAAATAGTTCAGTTTACTCAAAATAATATGTCTGCTCCGACGCCGGAGTCCAATTTGAGCCGTCCATATAAATAGTATTGGCCTAGTCCTTACTCACTTTCCCGATCTTTTGTTCCGCTCTGTTTGGAAGCATTACTAAGAAATGTTTTCTAAAGTCAAGTAAGTGGGTTTTATACAAGATGCAACCAGTTCATTTGGTATTGTCCCCAGAGCAGTACTGGGAACCAGTGGTCCATCATTACGATTCCCTGAACCGGACTGCGCTCAAATTTTATAACAAACTCAAATAGTATAAAACAGTAATTCTATATCGAAATATATGTACATATAGAGAGCTACAAGGTAATATATTCTCAGACTTTATTTTTCATGTTTACTGCGCGTCATCCACGTCACGTGAAGTCTAAATTCGTACAAAACAAAGTAAAGTAAAAAAAAAAAAATTTTTAGGATAATGGTATACATATGTATGTTCATATGTCACTTCAATGTTTTGGAATATAAATTAGAGGAACTGGCTTCACGTGACATCGCTACAGATTGTCGACATACCTGCATGTATAGGTATGCAGTACCTGTAGCTTTGCATATCTTTATCCGAGATTGACTATAAATTTGCTGAAAATTAGTAAAATGCTCAACTTTGGTAGAAAACTGGTTTAATGGCTGACTCTTTGATCAACTATCGATAAAGGGTGTTTATTTTCAATGACTACTGTACAACACTCAGTGGGATTTTTTTTCTTTTTTTTTTGAAGTGGCCCTTCAAATTAAGTCATTGGAGTCAATCACAAACCTTAAGGTATAATTACAACGTAAATGCCTTTATAAATTAGTTAGATAACCTTGCTTAGTTCATTTACTTTGGATTTCCTCTTTTAAAGTTGATTTTTTGTTTATTAACTAATCATTCTATTTTTAACGTTTTAGTTACTTAAAATAATTTAATTGATTTAATCACTCAATTTATTTGTAATGTTTACACAGATCGTGTGGTTTATGGAGAAGCCTTTAATGAGCAGAAATCTGTATGACGCGTCACCCATTTAATAGTTTTTTTCCACTTTTTTTTATTTTTGTTATACGAGTATTTTGCCAAAAATGACGCATACTGTCTGTCAGTTTGAGTTGGCTAAGGTCTCTCCAAGGCCTTTGATTATTTAATGAACTAGGATGCAAACGTTAACGTATAAAAAGGGAAATAACAAAGGTACATATGTATGTATGTATACCGTCACAAGTACATTATCAAAAGGTGATCGAAAAGAATTGAGCTTTGATCAGCTTTATTTCGGGGAAAATTTTAAGAATAGCCACTCTTGGGTCATTTAATAAAAGTCGCTGTCAAACGTAAGAACAATGAACAAGGTGGGATATTAATAGTTTGTTTGTTCTTAGTTCTCCTTGATAACGTGCAGTTAGATTAGATCATCGTCAGTCCTTTTCAATTTCTTACGGGAGTTAGATATATGGATCGGTTACTGGGGTGTAGCCGCACTGAGACCTATTGTGCTCCCCCAACTTGGAGTTTTACTCGACGAGTTATTCGACATTCGAGAGCACCTTCCCCAGTTCAATTTCCTTGATGAATCGGAGAATCTAGAGTGAATCCAAAGATGATGAATCGTCTTCTGATAGTTGTTGCATAGGTATCCAGATATTCCTGTACTTCCTTTGTGGATTAGAGCTCCACATTCCTTATGAAGATACCTGGGTATCCTGGATTAGACCTCCACATTCCTTAAGAAGATACCTGGGTATCCTCAACATCTCCGAAGAATCTTTGCGGAGCTCAAAATGTTTTTAATGTCAAGTGTTGCCATGAAATAGTATTGCTTAGCGATTTCTTTTCATCTTCTGCTTTCTATCGCCCTTTTAGTTGTATCAACAATGATCCGACTATAGTGCAAGCCTTTTGGAAGCCTTTTGGAATGCAGAGCGGACAGTGGATACAAAGACAGATCGTCTAGTGGATTCCTTTTGTTTTCTTTAAGCTCCGATCTTTGAATAAGGGTATTAAAAGGAAAATTTAGTGTAATGTTTATAACTCATCAGTCTCAAGAAAAAAAACGTCGCCAAAAAGAATCGAGATGTTACACTCAGCGTTACATCCAAAAGCCCACTCTTCAGAAATGAATCACCTTTGCTAATTGGACATATGTTTACTTATACGTCTCAAAACCAGTTAAAACCCTTGTCTCACATCAAGTTTAATGCAAAAATCGTAAACACCTATAAACAAAGATATGCCACCATAGGCGATTAGATTGTCCGGTGAGTGTAAATATACCTTGATTCCCTTCGACCACCCCTTTTCCTTGAACTCTGTAAATTGGTCAACAATTTCTCTAAACATAGATACAGATAATTTTTGCACTAGTGACAACCTTCCGATGTGTGTCATATATTTCGTTTAGCCTGTCTGATTTTTGTTGATTCATTTACACCCACCTAACTATAAATACAGTCTGCTTCCCTAATTGCCTTGGATTTCCAAAAATATCTCAATAAAAATTTATTTTTACTATTTCAAACGTCCATTACTTATATACCCGAAATTTCAATCTGAATTATTATCTTTTAGTACCGCACCACAAAACAGAACAACAACATTCAGACTATTAGGTGCGATAAGTAGTATTGCCAGGCAAGAACTGGTAAAAATCTGGTATTTAGCCTTGAAAATTGTTTTATTTCGACCAAGAAACAAACAAACATTCTGTTAGGGATTGCATATTTTATTTTATTTTCTATTTTTTATTAAATAACAAAATTTAAATTTCTAGTCAATAGTTTAAGATGGGTTTTATTGAGATTTATTTGTGAAAAAGATTCTCGGGAGATTAGATGATAAATGTTGCAGCGACAAGATGTTAAACAAGTTCTTACGTAAATTGAAATAGTTTTATTCGTTTCAATGTTTTTTTTTTAATATTTACTGGCTTTGCATATGAGATATTTAGCAATAAAGAGATATTAGTTTATATCCTTGTGTGAAATTTTAGCTGCAATTGGGTATAGTTCATGTCGGAGTAACGTCTGTTTTAAGGATGGGGGAATGTATATTGAAATTATTGACTACGAAAGGTCAGCCAGTGTAGAATTCAGCGCTAGATAAATTTTTGTAATCTATGCAATCTCTACTACGGCTTTGCAGGTTCTGTACACATACAAAAATATTTGGTAGCAAGTAGATACTACCCTTTCGCCTACAACTTAGGGCTCCATTTTCTGTAGGTACCTACATCCTTCAACCTTATAAAACCGACGGCGAAAAGAGAAGAATACAGAACCACCAAAAACTGACTAACACCGCATAGCGATGCTACCAGCTGAGAGAAAATTAATGATGATTTAATGAAAAAATCTATTTTACTTTGCTTATATCTCAGCTTTGAAGTAAGGTTGAAAGGTCATTTCTAGCTTACAATTATCCATAATTAATACTCAGACTGATAAAAAAGTTTTTATAATTGTACCGTGTATGAATTTATGGGTATTGGTCAGCTTTAACGAAATGAAGCGGGACATTAAGTCATCGAAAAATATTTCATGAAAAATTCTGTAATAAACAAAGTACACGTCATCGTCAGAAGCTTTTGAGTTACAGCGTTGCATCTAGAAAATAAGTTTTTTGTAGTAAATCACGTTATTAAAGGACAGAAAAGAAGGGCTTTCAACTGTCAAAAGATCTTTGGAACCAATTCCTTTTTTTGGTACTACCTACTACAATAACAAAGTTCGCTGTCAAAATTCTGTATTTTACTGTTTTTTCACCAAATCATACATATGTACATCGTGCGTATAACCTTTCCACTTTCTTCTTTGAAGAAATTGATGAAAACAATAAATCTGTAGGCCACTACTTAAAGGTTGTTAATGATAAAGAAAACTTAAAAAGAATAATTTTTCTATAACCTTGATTTTTGTGGAAACTTTTTAATGCATTTGAATCAGTCTCGAAAGTTCTAAGCCCACCGTTTCAAAACCATCTTTGACATAAGACTTTCGTTGGTTTTCACTGCTGTTTAAGAGCTGTTACTTCACATTTTATTCTTTATGAAAGGGAACAAAAAAGTCGAATGATGCTGTGTACACTGTTTAAGGCATCTACACATTCCAAACGGTTCAGAAATTCTATAAATTGACATGCGGGATCTGATTACGCATTGTTGTAATGGATTTTGTATCGAAAAAGTGAATCCATGTTTTGTCACCAGAAACAACGTTAAGCACTTCTTTTGAGCGGTCTTGAATTTTTTTGAGCATTTTCTCATTGCAGTTAACTTTTTTTTGCATCTCGGTAAAATTGTGATGTATCCACCGAGTACAAATGTTCCCGACGACTAGATATACCCAAAAAATAATTCTGTATTCCTGTAGCTGCAGTTGAGCACAGTCGATGATTTACGGAACGACGACAATGGCAGGAACTTCCTCCTCGTTGCTCGATGTACATTTACGTTCAAACTGAT
Organism: Blera fallax; assembly: GCA_946965025.1. Classification (NCBI taxonomy): domain Eukaryota; kingdom Metazoa; phylum Arthropoda; class Insecta; order Diptera; family Syrphidae; genus Blera; species Blera fallax. Next base: position 50,922,449 of record OX337244.1, read on the forward strand.
TGAATCTCATTTCTACAGTTCTCAAGGATTATGATTCACCGCTTTTTAATTTTTCCAATTACTGTAGTCAAGTTAATCGGTTTCTCAAATCGTAAAAATAATGGCCCAAAAATTTTTATGGGGACAATGTTCAAGCACAATTATTTATTAAAGCTGTCAGAACATAAAAAATCTAAAAAAAGAAGAGGAGATTTCTGTAAGCAACAGCTCATATTCGCTAGACCTACGTATATCGATGCATCTGGTTAAAAACTTTAGTTTTTTGTAGATTGCTTCATTCCTTATGCAGCGCGTTAGAACGTAATGTTGAGGTTAAACTAAGTTTCCGAGAGATTTGATTTGATATGTACTTTAAATTTTTACCGAGATAAAAGACTAACTTATGTACATACGAGTATACTGTAAACCCTTGATGTCTACCAAGAACCTCACCTTGCTAGCTTGGTGTCTCCAGCTTCGTCTATTAATTGGACGTGGGCTCCTTTTCCTCTTTTGTGGGTTAACCAGGCTGGGGTTTAACTTTGCCATCTAGCATTCCGGTGGGATTTAAAGGTACTGCCAAATTCAGATGCCAATGTCACTCCTGGTTAAGCTCCTCATTGTATCTTCTTAATATTCCCCATTCCGTTTGTTATTCTGCTTCTCCATACTCCATTCGTTCCATGCATTTTTGCCTTCGTTAGCCGCTAGATTTACTCTAGTCATCTAGACTAGATAGATAGTAAATCTTCGATAAAAACTCTGTGTCTTGAAAGAATTCAGTCGAATCAAATTGAATTCCATTTGAATTAATGTCACAAAGTGTCCGACGAAAAATGGCTCGACATGTCATATATCTAAACGAATGTACCGTAAATTGATTCAGAAACTTTGTGCCGGGTTGGTAATGCAAAAGCGATCACAAATCACGATCACGTAATTGGTGTCCCCACAAGGCAATGTCTGCTAAGTCCCTTTCTTTCGACTTCTGTATGAGCAGCTGGAACGAAATAGAGAAGAAATCATTCATCTCCTCCGGCTTTGTTCCAAAGAAGATTGCTTCACTTAGGAGTGCTTCTCCTAAGACGTCTGGCATCCTTAGACGTCTGGAGCATCCTCTTCATTAAAAGTTCCGTTTAGTTTTGTTAGAACCCATGTAACAAGCATAATCTAAATTTGTTCTCCTGGAAAGTAGTTCAATTTCGACTATGCCACGAGAGTCAGTTTTGCAAGCTGACACTCTGACAAGCTGACGTCGGCAATCGTTATTATTGGACTTTAGTCTCCTGAAAGACATCTTCGAACGGCTTCTATACATATTGTACATACATATGTAAGAACCTAAAGTTCTACTCGAAATCATTTCACAAGTTTCGATTTTATTTCTGTAGTAGTTGTAGCTTTTATCGCTGCCTTGTTGGCTAATAGCCGCCCATTCTTGTATAAGGACTGGCTAAGACATTTTTCATTTTTCTTATCGCTTGTGCCCAAATAAGGTTCTTGAGAATTACGTCCTAGGACATAACGTTTTCAAATAATGTTCGAAAAATTTTGGTTGTCCATACTCGAATAGTATAAAATTTCTATCGTTCCTGTCGTCGTTTTTCAGATTATTGACTTCCTTTGGCAGCTTAATGCTTTTCTTTAGGTTTCCTAAACGGTATTTCCTTACACATTACACATCCCTTAACAATATTCATAGTGTGTATATCGTATATGTAGTACTTTCCTTACCCACACAAAGGGTGTCTGATAAGACGTTCCTTGGTTCGTTACTATTAATGCGAAGTGCATTCCCCACTTGATCTCCTTTTCATATTTGTATCTACTACTATTCAAAACAAAGTAATTTGGTTAGCAGATATCAGGTATATTGCAAAAACACTTTCTCAAATCAGTGCTAGAGTTTCGAATTACCCCTACATCTGGCAATTCCACATTTAAGCAATTATTTTTTGAATTATTATTCTACTTAACGACTAACAACAACAGCTATCTCTGTTCGTATCTCTTTGATGGTCTTGACTTCCTATACACCACACGTATCGAAATATCTTCACGTACCCATATCAATGATTTGTATATATGATCGATTATAATGAGATGGCGATTAGGCTCGCATAGATTAATATTGACCACTTAAAAAAAAAAAAAACTGTGCCTAGTAACTTTGATAACCTGTAACACTTTTTTTTTGTTGGTACTATCACAGACAGATAATTTATTCATAAAATTTGTTGTAACCAAAAAAGAAGAAAAAAATGTGGAAAGAACAATCTCCTCATAGTTATAGTTTATTTGCCATTTAGTTGGATATTTTAATATATACCGTTGTATCCCCGCCTTAAGCTCAGACAATAAATTTTGTTAACGTATCTTTGATAAGAGGAATTATTTACGAGGTTACCGCAGTGTGTTCCAATGGTGTGTTGCTTGCGGCGTTCGTCATCATCGCAATCGCTGGAAATTTATTTATACTGAGGATCAGGGGAATTGCGTTATGTATTTAAGAAGTTATGGATGTACCATGTGCTATCAGATGTTAATGCAGTAAGGCTTCATTCGATCAAGACCAATTTGAATGCACCTCTTTTGGAAAAAGTTTAGTTGACGCAAGCAGGAAGACGTGAGTAGAGTTAAACTCTTACTGAAGAAATATTTGTGGGGCTTGAGACGTCAACATACTGTCTTAGTATATATTGCAGTCTTAGACTGCTGAAGACCTTCATTGAAGCGTTTGGGAAACGTAATGATTGTCTAGTTCCCAAGAGAAGTGAGCTTAACAGAGTGTCTCCCATGGATGGCAAAGTTATTGAAACTGATTGGTTTTTACGAAAAAATTCGGGCTCTGTGTGGCCTGATTCGGACTCTTCCCTCTTTTTCTTCCATTGTCTAAGCAACCATCTGGCTGCCTTCAAGTCATCCTTCAATATCCTGGGGATACCATATCATGGCATTTCTTTGGGTCACTCGACTGAGAGGCAAACCTGGGACAGATGTATGTATGTATGTATGCATGTATCTGGTTCAATATCTAGAATACTTCACGGTAAAATTTTTTTAGTAGTAATGGCCGTGACAAAGGCGCTTCATTTTTCAAATGTTGACTTGTCAAAGTGTAGGCATTCGACTTTCTTTATCTCCACCATTCGCCTTTTTTACTTCTTCGTTAAGCCTGTCTAAGTGATGGATATAATAATTTGCTTGACTATGAAGATTGGACGATGGTAGTTGTAAGAATCTTGCTGGTTTCTCCATCGTATTCAGTGGCTAGGGTATGTTCCTGCACCAGTTGAGTCACAATCCACAACAGCGTTAGGGTAGCCACTGAGGAGAGAGATACTAATAAGTTATCTTAGAGTTTGGAAAGACTCCACTTCAATCCTGACTTCTGTCAACAAATGGTTAAGATTTCAATAGACGAAGCTGCATTTTGATTAGTTTTCATTTTAGACTTAAGTTTAGTCATATCAGAAGGAAATCTTTAATTGTTGTACGAGTGAACAGTTTTGCAATCTTTTAACGGAGTCTGTAGATGAATATTCGAAAAAATATGTTGCATTTGTCATTTGGCGGAAGTCGCAAACACTAATATGTCAGCATAATTATGTCATTGAGTACTTATTTAGTGTACGAAAAGAAAAACCCGCCTGAGTAATGAAACAGCGTCACTGTTGTTGATGCATTTGAGAAACGCAACAGGCACGCAATGCAATTTATTTATTTATCTATTTTTTTTTTACTTTGAATTTTAATTTTTCAAGCTGCTATTAATTTCCTTGAATAGGTCCAATTTAGCTATAAAAGAACCATAGTTTGCTGCCTATCTGTTAACAAGACGGTTAAGCAGTTTAAAATATACGGGGCATGAGATATTCCGGGAAATTGCATGACCGATATGCTCAATAGACATATCACCACTTTATCCATTCTAGCGAAGAAGGAGAATCCCGTCATGCCTCTCGCTACATGTGAAGTGTTCCTTAAGCTATGTAGATACGATCAATAATACCAGAAGTAGATGGGCGAATGGCACTACGTATAGGGTAACGAAAACAAATTTGGTCTGAGCTGGAGCTAAGTTCAGTTCAAACTGAACATTTTGAATATTATGACAATGAAGGGAGGGCACTGTTCTAGTGGTAGCCATGTAAAATGGCTTGATCTCTTCTCAAATGTCTTCTACAAGAGCCTTAAAGACGATGAGGTGGAAAGGGAAATTTTTCATCTCCTATGCACGCAGTAGTGTGTTTGCTTGAGACTTGGTCGGTGTAAGTTCAAACCCCGCTAAGGGAACAGCAATCACAGTCACCAAACACAACAGAGGAACAAATAAAATTTTTGTATCGCCAAAAACTGAGTTGCTGCCTGGTAGTGGACCGTATATAGTCTGAGTGCTTCTGGGATTCGGTTGCTCTTTCTTCTATAAGTCACTTGCCCAGTCTTCTTCATACGCACGAAGTTTCCCGATCTAGACGACCTGCTTAATATACATATGTAAAAGTGAGGTGCATTCGAACCTTCATTAAGAGCTCCAATTGGCAGTCTTTGATAGTCTTTGGGGAAAACATAGATAATTGTGGTACTAAAATGGGATAGTTTAAGTGTATCAGTGTTCTGTAAGCAACAACCACTCCAACCTAACCTGGTGGCAGCTGCTTAGGCATTAAAAAAGAAAATCAAAATTCAGTGCCTTAAAGCAGGAAAAAACGCATTAGTTGAACTAAACAGCCCTTGTCCGGAAGTAATCCGTCCTAAATTAGAGTGTAACTCGAATAAAATCTTATAACACTCGCAACCCAATGACTTTTTTTTTTGAACCAAAAATGTTTCATTCTAATTCATTCTATTCATTCTAAAAAGTGATGACACAACGACAAAATAAAAAGATATGCCCGAATCTATGTAGGTCTTCATGCTAATTTAGTCGCTCTATCTTCAGCGCTCTCTTTATTATCTGAGAGATACGGATAGGAACAGCATTTAATGATGTACAAAATTCTATTTCAATTTTTTTTTTTTTTTTTCCTACTATTTTTCCACCTTCACAATTACAACGCCACAAATTAATTGGCACTCTATGAAGTCTAATGAAGCAGCAAATCTTCCTCCAAACGGGGACAAAGTTCAAAAACATTTTCTACTCACAGCTACTCGTACATATTACAATAGTTCAAGTCCGAGAATATAATAAAATGAAATTTAACGATTGCGTCTAAATGTTAGACGAAAAAAAAACACCGAAACTGAACCGAAAGTGTAAAATAATCAAAAATTCTACTTTTGCTCTCCGTCTTCTTTGTGCGGTTCCATCATTCGTTTTATTTCTTTATCGCTTTGGCTACAAGGTTTGAAGTTGGTCGAGAATTTTTTATTCTTTTTTTTTTTTTCAAAATTCAAGAACAGAACAAAAAATCAGGTAGAGTGTATGCTAGTATTGGAGACTATATAAGAATTCCGTGTGCTAAAACGTAGTTTTGCGCCTCACGATCTGCAAACATACAAGGTCTTGCAGCCCCCTCTAGTGTCGCACACTTGCTCACATTTTAACTCATACAGTTGAAGTGAAATCAAGAAATGACAGAATTATACTCACTATGAAATTTTTATGCAAATTGTATTGAGCGATCAATGTTTATGTTTTGTTTTTTTTTTTTTTTTTTTTTTCTGAATTTTACGATCGAGGGGATCTTTTTTATTTTGTGTGGTCCTCTTTGCATCGAATTTTTGATGAGTGAACAACTTTTGGGCGCCATTTGTTTTGGTTTAATTATTTTAATTCATTTTTTTTTTTAAACCAAAAGTTAGACAATTTTTATTTTTACAATTATGTAGCATTCTTGTATATGGATCGTTAAAGATCATTTGATTCTTGACTGCATTATAGAGTCTAGAACGTAATTGCATTTTAGCTATAATGACGTTGCCATGTGAGCTATAATCTGTCAAAACACAAATTAAAGCTGAGGGTTATCTCTCAAGCTGTCTTTGTTTAGTAAGTTCGTATGTGGAACACTATCTGTGGGTTAAATGATTTTATCACTTTCAGCTAGAATATTTAGTGGCGATAAAGAACTGGGTTTTTATTAAGTTTACAGAAATAAGAACAACAGAAATCTGCTCCGTTCAGTACAAATGCACCACGAACTGGTGTCCTTGTTGTTTGAAAAATCTCGAATAGAATGTGAATAATTTAAGAAAATGTTTCTAACACGTGTCGAGTAACTAATTACTATCGAGAGCAAAGGTGAAAGTGAAATGGTCCTAGGCACTCGGAAACGTGTACCATATGTAAATGCGATTATGATTGATTGTAGCTTCAATTATGGGGTCGACATCTAGTCTTGGTGGATGGTTCATGGACTTTGCACCATTAACTCTGCCTGGTATTAAATTGGTACCTACATACAGTAGAGTGCAGAGTTCAGATTTTCTTTTCATGAAATGCCTTTGGGAAGGGGCTTTAAAATTCTTGTGATCTATGGTAGACAAAGAGCCTAAGGAAAAGCCCCAGCAATAAACTTGATTAGCCAGATGTTCACATGTCCTTGGGAATAGAAGAACCGCCTTCCAATTATCCATTGCTTAGCATCTCCGCTTATACATTTCGAGCATCAAGTGTGATATTTATTTCGCATTCCAATCTTCGTTACAAACGACATGTACAGGGTCTTCGTCGCATGCAGGACATGCTGGACAATCTGGCGTGTCTTCGAGTCAAAAGCTATGTAAGTAAGTGTAAGGCGATAACCGCTGACTTGGCCTGGCAAGAACTGCGTCAATTACCGCTCAATGACCTCTATTTATCCATGGTTTTATCCTGGCAATTAGTCTGGAGCGCCCCATCTTTATTGCAACATTCTTCGTCTAATGGTCCCTTCTTGTCTTTCTCGTTCTTAAGAGTCCATGTTTTCCATTTTCTATCCCATATTCTTCGTTGTATTGTCGTGTCATCCTCATACCACGTGTTTCGGCAAAGAATCGAAAAACTGTGCTTTGTTAAAGTAGGACAGGTTATAGTGGCAGACTACATCTAACCGGTAAAGATCCATGGTGATACCATAAAGATCCAAAAGCTACCCGCAGAACCATCTGGATCTGGTAATAAGGCGCTGGAGGCAGGTAATGTTCATGTTTGCCACTTCGCCAAGGGTATCAAAAAAGTAGGCTCCTTGAAAAAAGAAAGCTTAACACATACATAGGAGGTGGAATATCGTTTTCTCCTGTTCTTCGTCCAAGCAGCTTCTGCAAAAGTCATTGTAGAGGAGGTCTATCCTTATGGTGTGTCCTGTGGTGATACTAATTATTGTTGGTAATAAGTGACCTTTTCAGCCTGATTACACAGGTTTTCTTGACACTTTCGGCCCGAAATGCAGTCAGTGAACTTACATCAATAATTTTGTGTTGACCTTTAGCACATATCTATCGAAACAATAAACTATGCGAATATTGAGTGGGACATATGTGTCCCAACACGTGTCCAAGGCCCTGTGATCTGTGTTAGATCGGAAAGAATCTGGGGAAATTATAAAACCAAACAGATCATGGATAAGATCAGTGATAGGGATACTCTCTGACCATTGCCTTCTGAGGAGGCACGCAATCAGATTAGGTTTATCGAATACGGACGTATTCAGGTACTGCAATGATTTCACGTCTCAGAAGACATAACACATCTACTCTGTGAATTCCAAGGCATTGATTAGAGCAAACTTAAACATCTTGTAAAAGACTTCTTTGATGGCTTGGGAGAGGTTGTGTCCTTGACCGAAAATATTGATTAATTTTAATACTGTAGGGGAATTTATCTAAAATCTATAAGTCAAAGACCGCATCCTTTAGTCTATTTGGAGAGTTCAATGAGAGAATTTTCCAAAAGATTTTCGAACAGATTGAGGTGTTTTCCCGAGACAGCTATAGCAACATCAGAGGCATAAGCAATTATAGCCAGGATTAAAAGTAGCTCCAAATAAGTTCAAAAAGAAGAGGAGGAAATACTCCGCCTTGTGGTGACTTCCTATTACAAACAGCAGCGTTCGTATTTGACTTAGTGACCGGTTTTTAATTGATTTTCTTGGTTTCGCGGAGCCGGTTTTGCCTGAAACTAATATCTGAACTGTATTTTGCATATGTAAGGATACTTCGAACCCAATTTTGGAAACTTCTAAAAATATCTTTCATCTTTTTAGCGGACCTTAAAAAAGTGACATTTTCGCCATATTGGCAGAATTTAGAATCTGTTTGATAGGCGAATACGTGCCAGTACGTGCATACCCTCTGGTGCCCTCTATTTTTTATAGTAAATACTACACACGTACATATGTATGTATAAAATCCTTTGTTAGAGTCTTTCAAAACATTCGCAAGCTTTAAAAACGTAAACAGAAAACAGCCGATCCATGTAAATATCTAGAATGAACAAGTTCCAAGTACAAAGTAGCGCAAAGTGTACAAAATCACTTAACAATTGAACAGTTCTCGTTAGGTGCCGAAAACGAGAACACACAGGCTCCACCAAATAGCGTTGCGATTATAAACCAAATATTATCACAAATATTTTGATAACTCAGATCATCCATCTAACATCACATTGAGAACAAGGGCAGAAATAGAATTTCATTGTAAATAAATTAACAGCTATTTTCTAATCACCAAGAGAAATAAAAGTATCTATCTACCAGCACTTGCAATCCCTCAGTGTTAGCGTTGCGTCGGTCGTAAGTAAACTCTGATAAACGCTTTGTGTGCAGGCGATACAAAACTTCTACAAATGTATTCGTTCAGAATGCACTTTTCTTCCTGCATCCAGCTTCCCCACTTTCAAATAACATTTGCATTACCAATTACGTTTCAATATTTGCAGTAGTAATGCAACTACGAGTAGATACGTGTACAATATAAAAACACGCCCTGATTTAGGTTAAGCGTGTTATCGCACATATGTACATAAGTTAGGCGAGTAACTTAAGCACGTTGTAGGATGACCTTTCCTTCTCGAGAATGAATTGTGTTTTTAAAATACGTAGACGACACCATTAAAATGGATCAACTCGCAACTAATGTCCGTACTAGTAGTGTTTCAACCATTTGGCATCCGTCTATTCTGAGAATAGCAGCAATTTGCGTTATGTTTTCCATTTCCCCATTCTAAAAATATACAAAATATCTGCTTTTAAAATAAGCGAAAAAAAAAACCGATTTCTATGTTTAAGTTAGACCGTCCAGATCGGCTTTTTTTTCTTTTGCTCTTCTTATATAAAATAAACAAAAAAAAATCGTTGTTTACATTGGTAGAAGCACACACTCATTTCTCCAATTATCTCAAGATTATAATTAAATGAAACGAAAGAACAAAAAAAAAACGATAGAAACCGGCATCAGGTATATTGGCAGAAGGTGTTTCTCTCCAAATACTTCTTATTTATAAAGAACGAGAGGCAAAGAAATGTAGAAAAAAAAAACATTTTTTTTGTTGAAATACCTTTTCACAAGACACTACGTAGTACGTATTTAGCTAAAAGTTATTGCAGTGTTATAGCAAACAACTGCGTTCTAAGCAATAACTTTTTTTTCAGTGTTTTTTTTTTTTTTTTTTTGATTTGCATAAAAATCGCATTTGATTACGTCTTTTAATCAAATCAGCAGAGTTGATATGACGGCCGGAATAACAAGTGATGGAAATATTAGTTTTCGAACTGGGTGGGGTCTTTGAATTTTTGACCTTAGATAAATCAAAATAAAGGATTTTTTTTTATTATCATTATTAAATTGCAAAGCTTGCAAAACAGGATTCGTTATTGGTTTTTTAAAATATTTTTCGGAGGAGCCTGAACTACATATAATACATACATACATAGATGCAATGTTAAAGTCGAATTGTTAGCGACTAACTGCCTCTAGAAACATTATTTTGGCTACAAACAAGTTGACGTCCCGCGTTATCCTTTACAACGAATGAAAATAATAATATTTAGCGCAACAGAACGAATCCGGACCAGGAATGGAAGGGACCTACAGTTTAGAGCCATATCCGAAAGGCAAATTGAGAAGCTTTCTCTTGACAGTTATTACTCTCGGACGTTTGTCAGACATTCGCGAGAGGTGGGACCGTGAAAAACTCTTTGCTGTTTTCTCGGACTCAAACCTGGAACCGCTGTATCCGCATTTTTAAAGACGTATGGCCCAATCACTCCATTATCCCGAAAAAATCGGACCAAACGGTGATGCGAGATGGATGCTTAAGTCACTTTTAGGTTCCCCGCATCGCATTTACGTAGCCATTGAGTTGAGAATTCTAGTGAACAATGACGTTTTGCTGTCCCTAGGTTTCCTGTAAGACTTTTTCTCACTGCGGCTATGTTTTCGAGGAAACATCCTCTACGAAGACGCATGGGCAACTCATTATTCACAATCGAATCAGTTTCCTAATTTCTTTAAATTAATTTTCCAAATGATCAAATCTTTGGAGCATTATTTCGACCGAAAATTCCATACAGTTCGGGACCTGTTTCAGTAAACCTGTCCCATTCTTATCATGAGTTTAAGCAGTAAGCTAATATCATTTAAACTCCACGCAGAGAATCTATAACGAAGCGGACGACACATCAAATGATATTAACTCCTTTGGCAGCTCGGATTAAAAAAGACCTTTGGTATATGTACACACACGTATGTATATCCATCGCAGTCCTTAAATTTTTTGAAGAAAACAAAACTGAACACTTTACTCTAACCTGGAATAACCTTGACTAGAGCTAGGAGGACGCACAACAAATCTTTTAGGCCGAAGTGGAACTACACCCTTCGGTATAGACCTCGCTTATAGTCAGTCTTCTTTAAGCTTCAACAGTCTATTGATACTAGCAATACGAGTAGTTTCCACTAAGGAAGAACTTGTAAGGGAATTTGCCATACATTACCAGATGTGCCCAATTGTACATAAGTACATATCTTTATACATACACCAAAACGACATCTAAAGAACACGAGATCATCATATTCAATGTGTCCTTGGAACCAAATTGTGCTGACGCATATTATAATCCTCTTCCTCCTCCCCCATTATGATCCTTGTCCACCCACTCTCGTAGTACATTGTTGATTGTTTCTTTGGGTTCTTCTTAAGTGTGTCAATTGTTTATGCATTATTGGAGTTACAATGGTCCTTACCAGCGAATATTTCATCCGGTCCTCTTATTGGGACACCTTTTACAAGAATGAGTCTGTAAATAAAATGGAAAACAAATTCCTCCACAACTTAGTACTGTGTCCTTCATAATTTATAAGAGCTAGTGATAGAGGCAAGGAATAGAGTTCAGCCAAAAGTTAAGTATTCCTAGTTACATATACACATGTATGTATGTAGCCTTTCCGAAAAGTGAGCCTTGCAAGCTATTCGACGTACATATTCTCATATTGAATGTATTTAGTGGTCTTAGACTTTGAATTTTTGTAGACTACTCGTATGCAACCGTTTGCTAAATGTTAACGTTTTCGTCACACCTTATTGGCGGTTTACTGAAATTTTTTAATCGAAAAAAAAAAAAAAAAAAAAAATAGACAACACCTGGCAATAACTACATATTTCAACTACACACACCCACCCGGAGAGCGCGAGAGCTAATTAAAATTACCGCCACGTGCGCAACATCATACCCACACAATCTCATCTATCACTTTGGAAATACATTCCACACACTTGAGTTGAATTCCGTACTCAAATTCCACTCGCTCGCGCCAAATTGCTCCTCCCGAATTGAGTGGAGTTATTTTGGGCCGCTATCGATGTGAAATCGTAAATGCGATGCGATGAAATTAATTTTAATTGGGACATACCGCTGCCTGCCGAACCTGTGTAGGTATGTGGTATGTGCAATAAAAGTATCTATAGACCTGCGTGTATATGTTCATGATCGGCTCACACTTTTAGGGGAGCACATACCATTTGTATATATGTATATTACTATCTAAAATTTGGCGATATTACAACAACGACGTCAATGACAACAACGACAACCGTCTATGAATTTCAGTCGGGCGACTTGTTTGCTTTGATCTAAGTATCTAACTAATGTATCTGCGAGGCGCCTTCTCTTAACTTTGCACTCCCATTTGAATGGGAGTGCAAACTTTTAACAACAACGTCCTGGTTCTTTGGCTATCATATGGATGCCGTGGCGATGGTATTTTGTTTTGTTTATTTATTAACACGATATGTGAAATGAAAACATAAGACAACGCAAAACACGTGACTAGTGGTTCAACACTTTGCCAAGCTAAATTCTGCGAATTGCTTGTTAGTATAAAAAAAAAAAAACACGAAACAAATTGAAAAGAAAAGAAAAAGTGAAAAGCGGGTAAGACACAGTTTCAGATTTGTGTTTTTTTTTTAGAGGTAGTCGAACAAGTTTTCTGGCTTAGTGGTACTCGGTACTTCTGTGCCAAATTAGATTTGCTGGCTGACCTTGTGTAACCCCCTACCTGTGAGAATTGTGGATGTCTAATTGGAAAACCCGTTTCGAATGTTAGACACCCGCGTGGTTTTATACAGACGTGATTAAGTTTTTTTTTTATTTATTTTTTTTATTGTTGTTATTGTTGTTGTTATTCGTTGAGTTGTACGTACGTATATGTATGTTGGTAGATAGATACACTATCTCGGGAGTGATCACATTGTATGATACAATCTGTTGAAAATAATTTCTTGCAAAATTTCCTATGGATTGGATTGCAATCTGATCAAATTTTTAGAATGGTGACCTGCCTAGGATAATCAGTCGATTCTCTAGATATTTGTAGTCGTGCGAGTATACCATCTGTGTGGTGCCCAAGGAACATCTCAAAAACCGCTGATAACCTCGAACTTAGTGCGGTCGATTGCTTGGCAGTTGATGTATCTATTGGCTTCTCTACGACTACGTGTGGATTTTCGGAGCCCAAGCATACACTTTACTTGTACTTGTTGGCACAGCTTATAAGATGAAAATAAGCTTCGTCCAAAAAGATAACTTTCTTACAGCTCACACAGAGAAATGACAACGGATGGTCACTGTCCTTCAATTCTTGAAATGGGTCTTGTAAGCAATTAATCTAAAGTCTTTATGCAATATTCTCCTTAGAAAAGTGCGAAGTATGATCTCCCAGCATTCTGGAAGCATAAAGTGATCCATTTCTTACTGCGCAGGCTTGACACTGTATATTTGTCAGTATACTTGGTCACATCGGTGTTACCAGGGTCGAAATAACGCGCACTTAAAAAGAAAACATCATTTGGCCCACTTTTTGTACATACCATCTACAGTACAGTGTTTTCCAATTAGATATGTGGAGTGTATCTAACCGGATCACCAAAGGCGTGGCAATGCCTCTTGTCACCCTTCAGTGGTCTTCTTGCCCTAAAAAAGGATTTTTCTGTTCTGCAAATAAGAACAGACCTTTGTGTTTGCATTGTTTTGAGCACTTTCAATACTGAACTGAATGGAGCGCATGCCCGCCTCTCTAGTTCAAGTGCGAGACTATTGCCATCTGTATTTGTGCATATTAAGGGTGCGTATCTCGCATTGATCATCACATGGTCAATTTGGTTGTCGACTCGACCATCTACAGACAGTCAGCTTATTGTGTGTATTCGAATTTTTGGGAACCTAGCCCTACTTATCACTGTCGATGACTTTTGCAAAGTCGATTAGTCGGAAGCCGTTATCTGTTGTCGTGTCGTGGAGGCTGTTTTAATCTACCAAAGATGTTTTCCTTACCGATTTGAGTATTAAAGTACGATTTTGACATCTTAATCTGTACAGGTTCTATAGGCACCATCCAGGAGGGTGGAAGACCCTCCATAACAGGGTCTTCGTCCTCGTCGGTAGAGGCGAGTGCACATATTAGATTGATTGATATCCACAGCCAAACGATTGGGTAAAGTCAATAACTCTTGACCTGATTTCCATGACGAATCCGCTCGGAATACCTGATCCTTTCCATCGTATTTTCTGAATTACAATAATATTTGGTCTGTACTGCGGGAGGGCAGTTTCAGGCTTGTGAGTAGCATCCGGAGCGTACCGTGTGCGCTTATTCTAGGTGCATTCTCGCAGCCGCGATCTATCTTTTTGCCTTTTATCCGAGGCTTATAACTAACATTTTTTTTACCTAGACATCACAAGCCTTAACCTGGTGGGCCAGTTCCACTTAAAAATAAACCCCTTATCCCCGTGGTGGATCACTCAAAAATTGAGTTACCGCTTAGTGAATTTCATCAAAAAGCGTCTTAAGTCTCAAGGCGTACACACAAGCACAGAGCTCTCGTAAAGTATCGAGACAGAACTCGATTCCGATAATCGCGTACGCGTACAAATTTATTCCGATTTTTTTATCTCTACAAAATGGTACCCGTAGGTTTAATTAAACAGAACAATTTTTTCTTGATCGGTCGGGTAATTTATTAATCGAGTTCAACATTAGTAATGACTGAATCTGCAAAGTTGTTTTAAAACCTGAATGCTGGCTTATTCTATGCTAATTAAACTAGTTGCTACAAAACTATGGAGGTAAAAAGCTCAGGAGACATTGCATCCAACGTCGTAGTAACCCGAACGTACGTAGGTGTATGAAATATACGCAGTAGGAATTATTTTTTTTTATAAAGTCTTCATTGAAAACACTGGCAATCCGCTGGGCTAACCGTCAATAAGATCGTAATCGTTTTTATATTTTTTTCCTGCAACAGCGGTACTCGTATATTGAACAAGTATATTATGTCATTTATGAAGTTCACGGAGACTGGTTATACTGAATAAATTCACTTTTTACGTGGAAAATTAATTGTTGTTAAATCATAAAGTTATAAGCTATCACTTTGTATTTAAATTTGTTTAGGATTTAAATTGTCTTCGCAATTAATTAATGTAGATAGAGTTGCATAGATGTGCGCAATTGGATTCTAAGTTTGATTACAGAAGATAGTGGTAGATAAGGTTTGCTTATGTCAGTAATTTTAGATGTGAGGTGTAAGTGGAATTGGTAAAGTAAGTGCCTGTACAAGTGTTGAGCGTACAAAGATATACTTATGCAGGAGTTTATCCAGGTGGTGGTACTCTGACTAAAATGGGTTCTTATTGAGAGTTCTTTTACGAGGATATTCTTGAAGTTGCTGATCTTTTAGTAGCAGTTTACGGAGACCTTGTTAGAGAGCAATTTGATATCAATGCGAGATATTATCATTTTTTTTGACAGTCAAACCGTGATTCAATCCCTGGAATCTGTCACCTTCAACACAAAAACGTCTGTAAAATGGTTTCACAATTCAAAATTCACCTTGTTTGGGCGCCAGACCTATCTAGGGAATGAACTCACCAGGTATGGCACAACTCTATCGATTCTCTCGAAAGACCAGAGTCTCTGCATTCCACTCGCTACATGTTAACTGTTACTTAAGCAAAATGCGATTAACACCACCAAGCGTAGGTCGCTTATAAGCCCAGAACAGGTGTCATCACAGTACACTGCATCCTTCACAGGCACGCCATTAGGCTAGTACTCCTCTTAAATGACTTGCAGAAGCTCTATTTAAATACGTGTTAAGGTCTTTCTCTTTTCAAAGAATACACTTAGGAGCCTACTTCTTCGATAACCTTGGCGACCTGCAAACATATGCATTAATTGCCTCCGTTACTTTATGACAAGCTCTGGATGATTCTAAGATCCTGTGGTATCACAATATCTAAGTTTCGTTGCAACTAATCTAGCCTGACTTTAGAATCTAACCTAGTCTAAGGACTTGAATTGAATTTTGCATGATAGTTTGAGTCTCTGCGAATGCTTTTGAGAGAGTTTATTTTACCAGTATCTGTATTCGTTTGTAGAAAAATTATAAAGGTGCCAGGACCTCAGCATCGCGTACAACATCTTTTCTAAAACATTGTTTGAACATCTGAAACCTTTCGTCAACAACTTGATCTCCCCCTTTCAATGCGGTCTCCACAATCGACCAAATTTGTAAACTTCTGCAGATCCTGAAGTAAGTTCAAGATGTCCAAATCGGTACATCTCTGCAGTGCCTGTAATGAGTTATACAGAACATCCCAAGTCCACAAAAATCAAGTCCAACATAGACAAATAGGTCAGAACCTCACAATGGACAGATATAACTTTGATGTAGTAAGACACCTTGCCTATCTTGACTCTCCTATCGGATCTGACAAGGGTTTTTAGTCAGTTTTCAAAGGAAGAGTAACACTTGTTAATCGCTGGTCTGAAGAGCCTGAGAAGGCAATTGAGCATTATGACTCTATCCCGAAAAACTGACCGTAGTTACCGCATTCTTACTCTATGGAGCTGAAGCACGAACTCTGACGATTGTTAATGAGGATGTCCTTGATCGTAGCACCACAGCCCTTCTATTCTTTCACACTTTCAATCAATTTACTTATCTAAGCCGGGGTCTTTTTTCGGGATGCTTTTCCAAAGGTTGGAGACTTTGTTTTCAAATCGGCTAACTACACACTCTCCGTTTTGAGCCACAGTGTATTCCCGAGCTTACACTGCCATATCTCGTCTCGTATCTCAGACAAGAAATGATGCAGAGGTTAGCAAACCACTTAAAGAACGTTGCAAGTGTGTTATAACTCGGAAGTTCCCTTCAATCCCCTGTATACAAGACAAGGCCGTAACAACGTAGGTTTGTGTCCAAAAAGAAAACTGGCGGATATTCTACGGAGATCAAAGAAGCTCACTGCAACTTGGTCCGTAATTCGGGGAGAAGAATCAATAGATTTCTGTGGGGTTGCTTACGAGCTCTTGGGCAACTCACGTCTACAACAGTCAAAAAGTTCGCAAGCTTTATAACGATAATGAACTACTACGGATTAAGTTGCTGTTAACACTTTCAGAAGCTTCTTGAATATCGAAGAAAATCCTTGAACTGTAGCCACTGGTTGAATGTGCTGTATTCCAAAGAGTTTATATGGAGCAACTGACTTCGTTGTCTTCAACATAAACTATAACACGATAAACAGTTCAACACTGTCAAGTTCAGGTCCAAATCGTCCAATTGTTGCCGAAGAAAATCAGTTATCGTGTTGATGTATCGCAAATAGTTTGTCCTAACGTTGTTACAAAAACAAATATTTGGGGCAACAGATCGTATATGGTGCAAGCCCTAGCTTCTCGTGACTGAGCATGTTATATTCCTTACGTTTGAGGCCATATCCGAAAGTCGAATTGTCCGTCCGTCCGTATATCAGCACATTTTGAAACTTAAATTTTGGACTAGACTTGAGATTCGGAATGTAAGACGAAAATACAAACAAAATATTCAGGCACTGACTATACAAAAGTTCATTAAGGTATCGTGTGGAACCACGCCCTATTTTCGGGGGCGTTGTGCGCTGAAAGTCCAGACTTCTCATTTTCGAAGCTATTTTCGCTGAGGATTGGGATTTATTTCAAGAGAGGGGCTGCAAATTCTGTCAGCCATACATACGTTTTCTAAAAATAAAATCTTTAGAATAATTTGTCTGATCATTGTATCTCTTCAAAATCAAGGATTATGGATCCCAAACATAGCCACATCTATTCCTTTTAGGAACTATATTTGCAATGGTGACTAATAGTGTATCATACAGTCGGTTCCAGACGAATTTAAATATTTTTATTTGATTTTCTGCACCCATACATACTGGCATTGATGCGGCCTTGACGAAAAAGCAAACTAAAAAGCTAAAGATTATCGAAAGCCATCAAGTTGTTCTTGACCTAGGCGTGCGATAAGAAATTAGTTGACAAACACAAATTTCGCTGACTTTTGGCACACTTAACACCCACCACTTACTTATAACACCCACTCTGTTTGATTCTTAGATTGGACTATGTGTGTTAAAAACTAGAGCCTAACTCATTAAAGCTTGATTAGAAGTTCTTTAATTGGACGTTGAGTAGTGACTTTGAAGTCTTGAAGTCAAGGCTCAAAAGTTCTTAAGCTTTTAGAAAGAGATCTCTTTTGCAAGGTATGACTGACGTAGTTGCTTTAATGACTATACAATCCGGTACGGATTTGGATCAACGAATGTAACCCCAGGTGGTTATTCCACTTCAAATCGATACCTAATCGTCTAGACATTTCCTCGTTAACTTGTTTCATTTAAAGCGTCTATAACTCGCTAAATAAATAAATATTAAGATCGAGAAAAAAAAAAAACTATTCAAACATTTGAACAATTGTGATCTATAGAACGCCTTCTTCAACACCAGCATCTGAGGAAAGAAAGAAACGTCTTTAGATACATTTTGTGTGACGAAAATACTTGTATTTGTATTTTCAAGGGTGAGGGCGAAGGTCAAATTTAAAATTAAAATAATTTATTTATTTTAATTTGTTCTTGGTGTCTGTGTCGAAGTGTCTAAGTGGCAAGCATAATTAAAGTTTAATTCTATGCGATTATAATTTTATTTAAACAGAGAAAACGAGATGGAGAGAGAAACTCTCGAGATAAAATTACCGACAAGGTCATCAGTTTGTAAGCATTCCATACGGTCGGCGGCAATTTAAAGTCTACTTCATAATTTGGTAAAATATAATTATGATACGAAGTTATGAATGACGTTTCGCATAAGTTTATACTTTTAATTAAATTTTTTTTTTTTTTTTGCCATTTGACGAGCGTGGAAATTTCCATTAGACGTTTTTTTTTTGTTTATTTTTTTCGTGTGACAATGTGCGATTCTACTTTTTTTTTTATATATTTATGAGTAGCGATAGATGAATGGGTCTACGACTCAGTGACTGCACTTGAAATTCGGATAGGAATGCTTAGATGTAGAAAGTTTGTAGTGCACCACCCCCTCTATTTACCTGGCCTTAACCAATGAACTAAGATTAGAGCGATCGTTGCCATTACGACTGTGTGCTTTGCTTTGGTGGCCTTGATTGTCTGATGTGTTTTTTATATACTTTTTTTTTTTGGTTTTATATTTGTTATTCGGCAAAACATCGACGATAAGAATGCTGACTGCTGACTAAATACGACTCAGTCTATGTAATTAGTTTCTTTGGTTGTCTACGACGATTTTCAGTTAATTGCAATTCGTGATCTTAGTAGTTTATGAGCTTTTTTTTTTATAGTAGATGAAGCATCTACTGATGGATACTTAAGAGAATTTACGAATTGTAGAACTCGATTAGGAATTTATGAAGGATCATTTCGAGGGGTAGCTGCGAGTTTTTTTGTTTTATTTAAAAATGTTTGTTATGTGCATCTGTGAAACTAGTGTATTTCCACAATGTTCTGATAAAATTAAGTGAAGAGAGCCTAATGCAACTACTGAATAATTCAAAAATTTAAAAACAATCACAAGTACAACTGTCAAAGTTAGTAGTACCTACTTGTCTGTTGTTTAAGTCAGTTGTCTGATCGATTCATTTGACTCTGTACCTCGAAAAAACCTTCAACTTTTCGATGACAATGCTTTATAGGCTCTAAATGACAGACAAAAAGGGATTTTGTTCAACTCTAAAGTTATGTACCTATGCCCAATCAGATTTCTGTACAACCAAGGACGATCAATTCATTGGATTAATGCCCACTTTCCCAACAGATCATTAGTTTAGAGATAACTGTCATTCGTTCCGCTCTTTTTGACATTTATATTCAGGATAATCTGCCTTGAATATGAATGAATAAACGCACTCACAATCTATCCAAATTGACCTTGAAAATGGGTCAACGATTCGCGAAATTTATAGACGACTTTGTTGTCTTAAGCCACCCGGAGAACTGTGGACAGATTTCGTACCATCTACTCTCTACCTGTCGCAATAGCATCTACACGAGAGAGGAGAGATGTGCGTACTGAGGAGGATATCGGCGTTGTAAACGAAGGTTTGCCAGATGATCCAAATTGGTCGATTCATCGTTGGACGCAGCAATTGGGGCTCCGTCCAATATGTGGCAAATTTTTTGGAAAAATCTTGGCTTATGTACACTCATATTAGATCCAGCTGGTGCAGGCAATTATGTAAGTCAGAGCAGTTGCAAGCTAACTCCTTGTTTTATTACAAAATTGTGTTCAGGGATGATGCACATTTTAGGCTTAAGGTGTTTGTTAATAATCAGAATTGTTGCATATGGAGTGAGACCTCATCAAACACACAGTTTGGGACGGATGATCTTGTAGTATCTAAGATATTAAATATGTATCTACTTTCGAAGAGAGTGGGTGATCATTTTGTAAGGATAGTAGAATAATAGGCGTTAATAATAATACAAGTACAAGATGTCATATAACTGACATCTTACGGATACGGTATTTTACTGTCAATCGCTTCCATTAGTGCGAAAATATAACAGTCACAACAAGAGTGACTGCGAGAAGCAAGTCTGTACTCCCTGTATGGACTAAGATCTCTTGTGCCCGTCTTGGTTTTTGTCGAGGGTATTCATAGATTCGATCACCTCGTCCTGTAAAAACTCTTAGCCTTAAGTCAGACCTAGCTTGAAACTTTAGGTTGCAGGTCGCGAGTAATAATTTTCCTTACTGAATATTCTTTTGGTGGGTGTGACGGTGTTTATAACTCGAAGCTTCTAAGAGGTTATTTAAGTTTAAAATTATGTTTAGCTCTAATATACATTGTAGAACTGTTCCCATATTTCCAAAGAACTTGATTACTCCTCAACTACCCTGGGTTACGTCTAACTTGGTTGTCTTAGAGTTTTATATGGTTGGATGAGCGGATTCCATTGACGATGTGTTTAAAATAAACTTCCGTCAATGCTGCACGGAGTAGACCACCGCCAAGAACATCAGTGGTGACTCTATGTACCCCTGAGGTACTCCATTTATGACTAAAATCTTTCGACACCTTAGCATTTTAGGATATAACACCAATAGACGTGATAGCATACAAATATTGCTTCATTTAGCTTCCAGAGTCGGCAAAGCATGGTCGTATTTATCTACATAGATTCGTTTAAGAAACACTGTCATTTTCTCTTCCTAAAACATGATGCTGTGTATCTGGTAAATCAACTCTCTTCCTTCAGTCAGTACGTGTTATTTTGCCGTGTGAGTTTTATTACACATTGCTCCTTGCCAAGTGATACTCATAAATTTTTTAAATTTATTTAGTTAACCGAGTCATTTACATACCTATCTATATGCGTAGTGGGTATTCCGACACTAGATTGCTTCCAGAAAACGTGCACCTTGGAGATGAAGATATTTAAGATAACGACAGTTGTCGTTCACTCCGTTTCTTGGCGTCGTCATGTGGCTACGATTTTATCTTCTAGTCTTCCACTACACAGTTTTTCTCACAGAACCCTCAATAACCTGATTTTAGTATTAACTGTACCCTTCGAGCTTAAATCTATGATCTTAGATCAGTGACTCTTAAAGCATATGCAAACGAAATTAAATAAAATTATGTCTATTTAGCCTGAAAACGCCTAGCTAACTCTGCTACGTTCACGACCAACGCTAGACCACAAAAGATACTTTAACAAATTCAAATCGAAATCTGAACGTGCCATTTAAAAAACCACAGTCACATCGCCGAAGGGTTTAAATCGACACACTTATGCGCATTAACATTTTAATTATTATTACTACTGTCATAAAAGCCATCTCCCTCCTGTATAATCTATTGGGTGAGCCAACATCCTATGGAGAGATAAAAATAGAAATCTGCTAATTAACAGAGTTATTGGGTTCATTATTTGAAGTCGTTTGATCGCTGGAATATGTACGAGTACGTATGTATACTGCCTAAAGTTTAAGTCGAAAATAACTTCCCAAGACGTCTCCCCATTTATCAACTCATATACAGAACTTCTAATTTAACTATTAAGAGTCAGTTTGAATGGATCGATTCAAATGCAAAAGTATCGATGTCCAATGTTCTTTTATGAAGTCCAGATACATTTGGATAGAGCTAATGCTGCCTGACCGCCCATTTAAATTTGAATATTTTAAGGTGTTTATTTTTAGATAGTTATTCGTCGTTTTTTTCGAATCGGGTGATCGAAATGTTTGAAATTGTTTGAGCGTTTTGCCGATGACTTTTTTTGAAATTTAGAATTGCATTTAGAATTCATTTGACATTAAATCTTTTTTTTTGTGTAATTGCTTTGGTGTTAAACTTATATTTAATGAAATTTTTTTTTTGTTGATTTTTTGTATTTTCAGATAAAACAAAATTAAGACTCGTATTTCATTTGAGTGATTTTGACAAAGTTCGATAAAAAAAAGAAAAAAAAAGAAATAAAGTGATCAACAATTTTGGATTGGTTTTGGTAACGACTGAAATTGTTATTAAATATTTGGGTTATTTTTTGGAGTATTGAAAGGCGGAAGAAGGAAAAAAATCTTGTGATAATCAACAAAATGGATTCATTTGCCAATCAATGGTCGACACCACCACGACCTTCGGACGATGCGTTACAAATGGATCTAGTTGCTGAACTACACGATGGCGGATTCGAACCTCAGACAAGGGCTAGATCGAACACTTGGCCGTGTCCAAGACCAGAGAATTTCGTTGAGCCAGTAGACGATTTGGATAGTACTAAAGCGAGTAATCAACATTTAGCTGGTGGTAAGTTTAAATGTTACGAGTAGATGTAGTCTATTGTTTCAGGGGATGTATTTAAAGGATTTGGGAATTTCTAGCCACTAGCCGGGGCATTCTGTAGGCGATAAACTTAGTTGTTACACTCATTGCGAAAGAAAATAAAAAGCTTCGACAGTAGAGACAGCATAACTCTGATCACGGTTCGTCCTTGTTACATCTATCGATTTCTGTTTTTAGGGTACTTCTTGTTGGCTGAGACTCAGTCGCAAAAAAAATTCGAGTTCCTTCGTTTCCAAGGGCTTTCTTCAGATGTAGCTCCTCCGTCAGCATCCTGATTATCTCATTTTCATCATCACGATTTAAGGACTACTCTTCAATGAATTTTGGAATGGTTGCGTCCGATTTCTTGAATATTTTAGAAAACGGCAGTGATTTGCTGCTTTGTTCGAACACTTTTTTTCCATGTGATCGAAAACGTCCTTCCAGTAGGACTAGACTAGTTTATTTGTAGAATCTATCAAACTGCTTTATTTCTTACTCCGTAAAAATAGAATAAGAGGTTCCGTGGATCAGTGGTTACTGTAAAGGATAACTGAGTGGAAGGTTCGAAGTTACTGTCCCAGAAAAGAGTTAAAAAGTTTTTTCACGGTCCCACCTCTTGCGAATATCTGAAACACTTCGAGAGTACTTACTGTTATCGGAAGGCTTCTGAATTCGCGTTTCAGATATGGCTTGAAACTGCAGGTTCCTTTTATTTGTGCGAAAAATGCAACATGAATGGTCACGTGAAGCTGGGCTTTGCAGCCCATATTTTTGTATCTATTCTGAAGTTCTGATGAAAATAATTAAGGACGCGAACATTTTTCATGCACTTTCCTCGATACACGGTTATTGCAACTCGGCTTTGCATAGCTTTCATTTC
The DNA here is from genome assembly GCA_946965025.1 of Blera fallax. Taxonomy (NCBI): domain Eukaryota; kingdom Metazoa; phylum Arthropoda; class Insecta; order Diptera; family Syrphidae; genus Blera; species Blera fallax. The sequence continues at coordinate 50,945,914 of OX337244.1, forward strand.
TGTGAGTGCGTGTCTTTGAGCTCATGCTCATAAGACCTCATAAGAGTTGATGAAGGCGAAGAAGCGACCCATCACTCAAAACACCAGTTCATGACAGGTTTCTCATGTTAGTTTGTATTTTCTTTTCCGCGGTCGAAAAAAATCGTTTTTTGTTTTCCAAACTGTGATCAGTGACCACGAAGCCTTAAGAGAAGTCAGTATACGCTGATTATATAAATTAGGCCGACATTACCTTTAAACTCTTTCGTAGTAATGGACCAACCCTTGCGTTTCTATCTTTTTGTGTTCTTTACTCAGACGCAGGGTTAGTTTCAGTCCAACACCTTTACTTTAACTTTGCTGCTCGTTATGTAGCTCATAGGGTCGTCTTTCAACAGAAAAACCTAATGCTTGCGTATAATTCTTTTAATTTGTTTGCGAAAAGTCCTGTTTCGATCCTCCACTGAAGGTAGGGAAGCTTTTATTACAAAGAAATGTGCTTGTAGATCTAGCCGGCTTAATCTGGCAGAATTCCTTCATACGCGTTGTTTCACAACCATTCGGCGTTGTTTAGGTTAGATTAGGTTTGTGGGCTGGCTGGGAGAAGTTCTTCACGCCGCACTCAGGTCAATGCTGACCCATTGTGTTACCCATTTGTGGGAAAAATAAATCGTCCCTTACTGTAAACCTATGTCTATCATATTTCCAATTTACCTGTTTTGTGGTGCTTCACATACAAACCATTTTGTAGATTTGATGAATTTCATCAGAGCTTCCGTTGGCGTGTTGACGAGTTTGTCCAGATTATTAAAGAAGTGCCTCTTCAGGAACTTGTATCTAAAGTGTTGGTGTTGTTTAGTGACAGCTACTTAGGTTAGGACATTGAGACATAAAATTCTCTTCATCTACCTCAGGATCACGATAACCCTTACTACTTACTTATTTACATAAGTTAGCGCATCGAAAATTCCTTGTGCGCGGAGTAGTACCGAAAAGAGCTATTTGCTATTACCCTCAGGTTTTTGCCACACTTGAGGTTTTGATTTTGTTTATAGGTTTGCTAGATACTTCTTCAACGTACCTATAGATGTGTCTTAGAGACCGGAATTGAAATAGAAAAGTGGGTGGTTTCCTCATGAATTTCCTCGTCACCGTTAGCTTTACAGAAGTCATTTGTACTCAGTTCTAACGAATGTAGTGCCTTAGAGTGTATTATGCCCCGGAGATAAAAACTTCTTGTATTCGCGCACCTCTTTGTCTGTTCTGGCTTAAATTTCGTTGCTCTAGCACAGGCGCTCAAGGTGCTCCATCTTCTGTGAAATACTTATTTCTTGCCCCTGCCATTTGCACAGCGGGACTTACTGACTGATCAGCTTGCTCTAGAATCAGCAAAGAGTCCTTTCTATCCACTCTGTTAGCCTGATGCACTCATTTGCCCAGGGACTCCATAGAATTTAAAGAATTTAACTTTTTGCTGTGTTCCAAGAACCATCAGCTCTTCGCGATAGCACTTTATAAGCTACGATCTTGATTTTATTCTGCTTGGCTATATGCACCGGTCTTGCAGGCTGTAATTATGCCTGCTTGAACCTTGGTCGTTTAAGACGGTGCTATGAAGCGGAAGTCTAACTGACTAAGGTAGGTTCAGAGTATCAGAAATTTTACACTCGTCAACATGCTTTAAATGTACTTACGCTATAAATAGGTCGTGATTCTTACAAAAGGACCTTACTTCGTATCGTATCTCTAACAAAGTGAGTGTTTTGTTTTTGTGTTAAGATTTTATAGAATCAGTTTTGTTTTCTTTCAAAGTTGGAAGGTTAGGTATTAAGTAAAACCAGTCAGAAAGACAGTGGATACCGATTTTTCGTCAGTGGCCATATTTTTTGGCCGTTTTGTAAGTGTTATTGAAAAGCATAAACGTGTCAAATGAAATGAAAGCCTTTATGATTTTCATTTTGTTTCTTTTTTTTTTCTTTTTTCTTCTAGATTCACAACAAGCTGTGTCTCAAAATGTTGGAGCTTCAAAAAAGAATTCATCAAGGCGTAATGCTTGGGGTAATTTATCATATGCAGATCTGATAACTCATGCAATCGGATCGGCTACGGATAAAAGACTGACGTTAAGTCAGATATACGAATGGATGGTCCAGAATGTGCCATATTTTAAAGATAAAGGAGATTCAAACAGTAGTGCTGGATGGAAGGTAAGTTCTTTGAACAAAAACATAAAAAAAAGTTTAAAGTATCTACAAGTAGTAGTCTTATAACAAAAATAATATTTTTTACATATTATTGTAGTTAAAAAATATGATACAATTCTCTGTAGAAAGAAAAAATAGGTGTCGGTCATATCAAGGAGATGAAAAACTTGCAATATGTCTTATATCACCTCGTATGTATCCGTAGTTGTCTAAACCAGACAGACTTGATTTATATTTGTGATTTATACACACGTACAAGAGCGCTACCCCAACGTTATAGGCTCGCCTCCCTCGAGAGATTATAAAATGAAAAAAAAAAGTCTTAAAAAACATCAAATTCGATCGTAAATTCAATTTAAACAAAGAAAATGTAAACAAATACCAGGTGCACTTTGTTGTTCAGTTGTGCGCCAGTTCTTTGATAATTAAACGATTTAATAGGAACTGTAATATATTAGCGCTTGTGGTTTTTGCTAACTTGACGCGCTCCCCGCTTATGGGATATATTGGGGCCAAGTTATCTCATTCATAAGTACGCAGCTCGTCATATAGACATTTGGTATTATCAAATCCGTGATAGCATAACAAGTGACGCAGTTTGACAAAATGTCTCCCGTTTAACGATTCGTCACTCGATTAGTAGCAATAGCTTTTAGGCGGCTCATCGTGGCGCCTAGACAGAGGTAGATTTCCTTGTTGGAAAGAGTCTTTCGATCGAAACTCGAAGTATGGTTGCCCATTCCATCAACCCAATTTTGCAATTCATTGTCTATTGCTTGTGGCTGAATTTTTGGGGTATAGATAGACATTGGAGTGACAAGGGCTTGAACAGTTCACCATAAATAAAGTTGAACCGTGGGCAGTGCACGTCTCAAAAGTGGTTTATAACACGGTTAGAGCTGCACTGCTTGCGAAGAAGACGATGATACAGCGCAATATTTCCTGCGTTATAATTCGCACCAGGTGGCAGATCCTTGGGGTCTTACCATTAAAGAAAGGTGTTTGCGTGGTTAGTGAGCGCACTAGCAGGTAACAATAGGCATTAATGGCTTAGAGTGATCATCTTAGCGCACTATTTTTCAAAACCAACTCAGCGATTATTTCCTGTTTCCGAACCTGAAGATATATTTCAGAACCCAACGATTTTGGCGTACTTAAGAGGTTCACGGCGTTATTTCTGAGTACTTGTATAACAAATATTTAAACTAATTTTCCCAATAGATTGGATTACTGAACCTTGCAAAATTACTAATTTACAGGCGCCTTACCCATTAAGGCTGAATGACATTTAATCAATTGCCTGGATATACACACCAGTTCTATGCAAAGGAATGTTGGGGCAGAAGAGTTTTTTGATCCACTGTACACTGAAATTCAAAATCTACTCTTAAACATATACATATATGTATGTATGTACCTTCTACTGACAGAATGATAATTCCTTGAGCGTTACGTCATTTACATATAAAAATAAAAATAAGCTAATAAAATGAAAGCGATTGCTCTATGACAGCATTTTTCTCACAGGCATGAGTCATTAATGCCCAATTGTTTCCTCTTAAAGTATGTTGTCCCGAATTCGTAAGACGTAGATCAAGATAACGTAGTCAAAGAACTGCATCGAAGCAGATAACAATGCTATAGTTCGATAATAGTTCCACAGTTTTTAGACGCCAAAAAAACCAAATACGGAAGGAGATTGGTAGATCAAACTATCATCATACTGAACAACAACAAGATAATGAAGGGGTCAATATGAAACAGCTTTTGAAATCAGCTCGTTCTTAAAATATCATTTGTTATTGAAATAGTTATGTCTGTTGTTTTACTTTGGGATATACTCATATGCATCTTACGCTTTAACTCAACTCGAGATCCAAACCTGGCAAAATTTCATATTCCCTTACCCGTTCGAGGTCAGGACTGTCACGTTGGATGACAATTTCCTTATTCTCTAAGTCTTAAGACACAGAATGAATAAACAGTCACAGCGACAGATCAGTTCGAGCGATTTTCAAAACATGCTTTCATTACGTTCATAATACTGACACATTACGAGTTAGACAGCTGAAAAGGTTGCGACTTTTGAAATCTTAGAACTTGCCAACAACTGCCATCAGAATGTGTTGTTTTTGTTTTTCTTGGCACTTGAATGTTGGAAATGTCATTTTGCTTGACGGGTTATTTAGTTACAGTGGAAATTTCAAGGCCGTGTGTTGGGACAGCAGAGGTGAAAGGCACATTTCATGTATGTTATTTCCCCTTATCAACGTGATTGCGAGGGCTATCAAATTAAAAGAAATCACGCCGTGATTGCATTTTTATCTCTAAACTGATCAAATCGACCAGCAACTTGACTCTGCTTTCGTGATACACGATGCGGAGGATGTTTGAGGTCAAATTTGTAAACAAAAACGGAAATTCTCATAATTTATGAAAAAAAAAAAGTTTTTCAGCACATAATGTGATACATAAATGTATATTTGGACTGTATAGCCTATATTTATTCATTTAGATACATATATCAGAGGTTAGTGGGCTTCGTGGCGCAGTGGTTATTGCGTTGTTCTTTTAAGTGGAAGATTTCACGTCCGAATCCAAGCAAACACCAAAACGTTTTTTCGCGACCCCATCTCTCGCGTATGACTGACAAACATTTAATGCTTTTCGATGTTGATGCCAGACAACTGTTTAGCAGCGTTTGACGTGAAATATGAAGCAGTGGTTCTGTCAAATCGTTTGACAGTATTGCACACTGTTTCATATGTCTAACAGCTGTCAAAAAAAATTTCAAAAATTTTCTCGAGTAACTACTGTTAAACAGTTTAACATAAAAGTTGAAAACTGTTTGACAAAACAAAAATTCAGACAATTAAAATGTGATATTTACCGGAATTGTGTTAAACCTTATAATAGAGCATTTGGAAGCAGTGTGTCACTTGATTTACTGTCAAACCGTACGTGTCAAACATTTGACATTTCCTTTAAACGTCTAGTTATATCTTAACGTCTCTAAAAATATGCATCTAAATTATAAAATTTTCTGAGGAAAATTGTATTCGCTTACCTCTATAAAGCAAGTTAAACGGAATACCATCTGATATGCAATACCAATGCACCTCGCTCTCCATATCAATGAGAAACCGCCAATCCAAACAAAACCAGTTCACACTTTCTCCATTTGTATCTAACACCGAATCTAACTTAACTTTCGATGAACAAGATGTACCCATTCGTATCGCGTGTCCCCATTTGACACCGTCGGGCCGTCGTCGGGCGGGTGGTGGCGCTGTCGGCGGGGAGGAACAACAAAAATTTATTGTCGACATAGTTTCCCGTTTATTTGTTTACATTCTGCAGTCAAGTTCATGGTCGGTTATTTATTCGTTTTCATTTCTTCTACGCTTTGCCGTTAGTCGGATTGTTGTTGTTATTATTATTTTGTATTATAATTGTATTTGGTGTGCTCTTTGCGTCCACGGCAGAGTGCTTGTATCTGCGCGCGAATGCGATTGTGCTAAGGCATAGCGCTGCGTCGCATACTACCTGCCACCACTGTCACGGCCGCCATGGAACTATATGTGTATGTAGTTTGCTTGCCATACTACCTAACGACAACCTTTGTGTGTAGATACAAAGATTACCAAGTGGCACATTGAATGGCAGTCATTAAACGCAACCATTGCGTTCGGGGAGAGGGAGATGGAGGACTGCCCCACACAGTCGTGCGGTACGGCAAAAGTCCATAAAACAATGTTAAGTGTCGTTCGTTATATAATGCCGGCTAAAAGTGCGCCCGATTTTTTTTTTTTTTTTATTATTATTTTTGCATTAATTTTTTTTTAGTTTTGTCTATTTTTCTTTTTTGCACACGCATACGTGCTTAGCAGACAGAACGAACAGAGTGGAGAGTAGATAATTGAGGTAGTTACACTGGTGAAGAGGAACTTGGGGCTACGACTAGGTATTATGCAAGTTTTGGATTTAGCTTTGAATTGATTGAAGTATTATTTAATATCTGAATGATGGAAGTAGGTACTTTTTTTAATATAAATATTAATGGGCAATAAGCCATAGTGACGTTAATGTTAACAACTGTCAGCGTAGGGGGGTGGTGGGTCCTATATTTGTTGAAACAATAACTCCATTAGCTTCTTTTTTTGTGACGTTGGCCAAAAATAAATTAATGACTGGGTAGGTATGTTTACCTGTAGCTGTGTGTAAGACTGTCACAGAAAGTGCGCCACTATGAATTTGTTATCAACTTCAAGAAGTCGCATCACGTTTTCTGAACGCGACCAATTGAACGGTTGATTTGCGGCTGTGTAGGAGACTTATGACAGATGTTTGCAATTTAAGTTTATTGTTATGTAACAGCAATTGATTGCTGGCACCGATTGGTTTCAGTCGAATGACGCATTGATTATTTAATAACTACAGGGTGGTCGATAGACAATTCAGTGAGCTTTTTGAAGAATTCTATTCGGGTTCGATTTTTTGCGAGTATGTTTACAGTAATCGCTTTTTTAAAAATGTATCTAAAGGATTTATGTGCTAAAAGTCTGGGGATACTATACCTGTCTATTCAAATCAAATCTCTATAGGACCTTAACACTGAGTTTAGTTATAGTACCTTTTAGGCTGTTGAAAGACTATTAAGCAGTCCGACATGGTCTTTGAAAAAAAATGCGCTTAGTTGTTCTTCAAAATCACAACATTGGCATTCAATTAGTCACTTTAGGAAATGTCAACAAAAGTAGAATAACAAGACTCCGAATTCTATAGGCTAATCTTTTTGCTTTGAAAAGATTACAGTTCACTTTTGGGGTGAGTAATTCTAATCTATGAGAGAAAACAACAAATTTATTACGTAAAGTTTTCTATGTCAGTTATGAGAGTGTACGAAAACTCTTTATATTTGAGTTTGAAAGGATTCTTTCAAGGTGGTATCAGAAAGCAATACCATGACTTTATGCGGAGTATCGGAGTGTATACATATGTACCTATTTATTGAAGGGACCGATAAACTATGAAAAATGGAAATGGTCAGAATCGGGACTTTTTCATGCCCTTACCTTTGTAGGCAGCATCTATCGCATAATCGGTTTTGAGTAAGAAATTATTACTTTCTCTGATCATACGGAAGCACTTAGACTCTATTAGGTCCATTGTACTACCAGGCAAAAGCCCTTTCAGGTAAGACTTTGAACTCTTTGAACTCGCAATGATTACTATATCCTGCAGGAATAGATGAAAAATAAAAATAAATTTTCGGCATCTGCCCCGCAAGTTTTAACAAAATATTGATACTTCTGCCGGCAACAAAAAATGCTCATGCTATGCAGTTTCTATAAAGATATCGTTGAAATGAAATTTAAATGGAAAGACCAAGGTAGTACATATGTATGTTATGATTCCAAGCACTTACATGCACGTACTTCTACGCCTGGAAAGTACATTTACCTATACTTCAAATACATATGTATGTACAGATCCTTCTACCGCAATCTTTCATCGATTAATCAGGTTGCTACACCGAGTATGGCAAAGACGTTATTTTGTCCGCAGTAGAATTTGGTTTCATCGTACAAAAACTCTAGTTTCGGTATTGGTACAGAATATGGTGGTCAAACGAACTGGCGTCACTACTCAAACAGGCGAGAAGGTTGTACAACCTTGCTAAAAATACAAAAAATCCGAATGACTGGGACCACTACAAAGAAAGTAAAAGGATCTTCAGAAACAGAACTATCTACGCCAAAAGAGCAGCCTGGCAAAACTTCTGTAACCACATCGAAGCCACCAAAGATGCCGCCAGACTCAGAAAAGTTCTTTCTAAGGCTCAAACCATTCCGGGGTTCCTTAAAAAACAGGACGGCACCTGGAGCGAATCATGTTCCGACACCTTATAAGAACTTATAAACACCCACTTTCCTGGTTGCTCCTTCACTAACTCGAACACTGATCGGGTCAACAATTCAACCGCACAGCACTGTGCTCAATCAATCGACCATATAATAGACGAAAAGAAAGTGGCGTGGGTCATTGACTCCTTCTCCCCGTATAAATTGAGCAAAGCTCAAAGGCATACTCCGTTCCGTGGCTGAAAAGCATCTGCATCAGCTGCACTTACGTTGCTCAGTCATGGAGAGAAGTTGAAGTCAATGGATCCGTTGAGACCCGAGTGAGATTGCACCCCTGCTGATGCAATCACCCTCCCTACCTACCCCTACCTACTATGTCATGTGATTGTAAACTAAGCAGAGAGCTTTTCCAGGAGTAGTACGCATGCCGCCAGTAAGTTCCCGACAGATTTCTCGTTGCAGTCTGCTAAACATAGAACTGGTGTATGTAAAAAATGTTCTAAGTCATTAGGCTACGGATGCATAGGTGTAAATTGGTTTAAAGACCGCTATGTAGGACCGATGTACCAAGGCAAACCTCAGACTCCACGTCGGTCGTTCCAAAAACTTTTCGACACAGAATATTCTGAGAGCGCGAGTAGATTTCAGTACAACGTGTTTTTGCTACTTAAGTTTACTATCACAGATTACACTTAGGTGTTAGGCATCAGTAACAAGTTGCACAGTAAAACCTTTCAAATTTTGAGAACATATTTCCATAACGTTTTCTCTTACTAGTAAGTAGCATAAGTTTTCGGATTAATAGATAGCATTTGCCTTGTGTACCGGTCATCGATTTTAACGAATGCGTTCTGCATCTGATTTTCAGCCGTGTTCAAATGGTTTTGCAATACTATTAATACTAACAGCTCCTCTCAACTTGTACTGTCACTTTGACGGTCCACCGGCGGTAAGTAGCCGACAGGGCAACATAAATTGGATCCATCTGATGACAGTTTCAAATATTCCTTATTTTCTGGCAGAGTTGCGCATAAAATCGAAGTGTTTGATACCGGTCAAAAAATAATACAGTATCAAACCTCTGTTGCGCACTCCGTTCAACGTAATGTTGTTGCTATCTTAATTTTCAAAGAATTAGAGAGCAATGATACCATCACTTCTAAATCGAAACCAACCAGTCGCTCTTTGAGAATCTACGATTTTCAAACCCCGAATCCTACAATTTTGTTTACTGACATAGCCTCCCAATTTCAAAACCGCTTTATCAACACATTTAATGCCAAGAAATGATAACGAACTGATGGCCAATTTGCTTTAAATTTTGAATTGGACCTTGTATGCAAACAATCCGAGATTTTTATGCAATATTCTCCTCAGATTGATTCCACAGATGTTCTGTTTTCAACCTTTGCGACGAATCCTTTGGTTTTCACGCACACCTTGGACAAAAGCAGCAATCATTTCTCCTGTACGCTCTGAATGAGGATGTAGATACAATGGTTATGGATAACAAGCCAGCATTGACCAGTTTCATTGACTTTCTTTTAGAGTTGCCTTAAGTTACCTTACCACTAGCCAACAAAAGGTTTGATTTCGGCCAAAAATTGCTTTCAAATTTCGCACAGTTCTTGCAACGATTCACTTTGGAAATAATTTTTCAATATATTTCAGCGTTGTAGAAGCATAAAAGTCTTATCGCGGAAACTTCACATTACATGTCTGTCAGTATTTCAAAAGCGTTAGTGTTGCCAGCTTCGAGATAACATAGTCTTCAAAAAGGAACCAATAGATAGCCCATTAAAATGTACGCAAAATTTAATCGTCCTAGATCTCAACGGCATCTGCATGTGAAAGCACCCTCCGTTCCCCGTTAAAAAAAGAGAACTCTCGATACTTTTGAACTGTAGTGTTATAAATACTTCTGTCATGTATGACATAAATCCAATTTATGCAGAATTCTAGTGGCTAGTGGCTACACCCATTTTTCATACACAACTGACCTTCTGATGTGAATAAATGTTTTTTAAACGAAAATTCCGCTTTTCTTCATTTGTACGTTGTTTATACATTCGAATCTATGGCTACATACCTGGTCAGGCACACATGTGTTTGATATGTTTCGTAGTTTATTTCCAGAGTTTTTTTTTTTTTTTTTTTATTTTTAATTCCTCTTATTTCACACACGCTGTAGATTGGTTCTTTTTTCGGCGAACCGATCAAAATCTAGCAACAATGTATAAACTTGAAATTCTTCACGAAGAACACATTATTATTAAGTGTGGCCCTTCTGTCGGATTAGGCGCGATTACATGAAGCCCACCTTCATATTGGCACAAGTTCAATGGCCAACACAATACGGAAATAGCACTGCGTACACCAGCGAACCGAGTACGAGCGTGTAGATAGGTATCTATTTGACGTTCTGTAATAATTATACAAGAGAATGTAACTATCTACACTTGTATCTATGGGTATATCTATTCGGCAGATAAAGAATATATCATTTTTTTTTCTTACTAATTTATTTAATATTCAAGTTCTTAAGCCATTTGAACGTTTATTTATGACAGGAAACTCCTTGCGATTCTATAAATACTCCCAACAGAATGCCTTACGTACGCGCGCGCCGTGTATATTCAATCCTACGAATATTCGTATCTATGAATATTGCTACAATGTAGTGAGACTGTATGCATCGTTATTTAATTTGCCTACAAATGAGTATTTTAATTTGTGAAAAAAAAATAAATAAAAAAAAAAATTAGACGCAATTGTCTCCTTGCAGAAGAGTGACTATAAAAATGCACTTATAGCAGCCAGCGCCAGAGTTATATTCTTTGGGGGATCTCTTCTGGTTGTCTTCAGACATTTTACGACTTTCAATATCATTAAAAATAATTCAGTTTCGCAATAAATAAATTCAAAGCACAAATGTAGCGAATTTCCTCATTCAATGATCGCAGCACTGAGATGCTTACTGGCCATAATAATAAAAAAAATATAAAATTCTTGGGGCAAAGTATAATTATTTAATTTCTAAATAAAAATAGCATATAGGTCAGAACTATTCGACCTATAGTGCTGAAAATATATCATGGTCTACAAAAATACAATAGGTATGCTACACGGTGGGTGTGACAGTGTGCAGATGAATTTATTTGCGAAGCATATCGACCAAAACAACATTGCGATCTATTTACTTCGGATTTGTGACAAGGATTATCAGTTTCTAATTAACCTATGTGTGCTTAAAAAATAAAAGAAAATTACGCAAACTATCTAATATTCTAGTGATCACATGTCTGTTGGTGGTCCAATATAGATGCGTTTTCAGAAGCTAAAGGCATTAACGAGATGCGTCAAATAGTGATAGTGAAAGTTGAATTTGATGTTTTTTAATTTTAATAAAATAAATAGGAACTCATGTATTGGGTTAGTGTTGGAAATATCTTAACAGGATTCACATAGCTGGATAAAAGCATCTGCTTTTTAGCTCGGGATAAAAGAAAGGCATTTTGGGTCAGTTCCTCTCAGCAAAGTATTAGAGGTTAGCTCATCCGAACATACTTACGAGTATCTATGTAGCTGAGGGATATAGATTCTATTCCTTTTCGTATTAATAGGGCAACAGAAATGTTTGAGGGTGTTAAGCTAACCACTTTTAAAAAAAAGGCAATCAAATCCTAGACGCTATCGGGACCATTGTACTACCCGACAGCAGTTCGTCAAGAAATTATTACTCAATCTTTTCGCCTTCTGTATCGGATGCAGGACAGTTCCAACGTTCAACGTACATCGTGCAGATAGCTTCATATTACTATTATTTTTTTTTCCTTTTCCGGCGTTTTCATCTTCGACAATAGTTAGGAATATTTGCCACAACGAAATATTTTGTTTTAAGGGAGTCCCTCGTTAGACTCAGTACCACACACTTAGTTATGGAAAGAGATCAAAAATGTGGATTGCTTAGTAACCGAGAAAACTTAAAGTCTCTGTGGATTTTTTGTAGTTCCAATTCGATGGATTGATTATCCTTAAATTTATATGGATTTGTGCTGACCGAAATTCATATACAGTACTAGAACAGATTGTATGCGTCATATGATCGGTCTGTACCAAAGCTCCGTGCTACTTAGTCGAAATTATCACCCCAGCAGTATATTTAGGTCAACACAGACCCATTGTGATACGTGTTGGGGAAAAGATGTTGCGAAGTGTATGAAGTCAAGCATTTACGCTCTGTCCAAGGTCCAAAATATCGAATTCTCCATGGAAAAGCAGTCAACATGCTAGCTTTTTAAAGTAATTTGCTTTTTGGTGTATCGCATGGTGGACGCCTTAGCTTAAGTGGTTAGTGCGTTGGATCGATAAGCGGGAGCTTCGACGTTCGAATCCCAGAAAACACTAAAAAGCCACCGTCCACCTCTCGTGAATGTCTGACAAACGTCCGAGAGTAATAACTGTCATAAGAAAGCTTCTCAATTTGCCTTTCGGATATGGCTCTAAACTGGTGCCTTCCATTTGTGTGAAAAAATATAACACACACAACACGAATGTTTGCGAAAAGCTAGGTCCTGGACCACAAGGTCCGTTGCGTCAAGTATTTGTATTTTTTTTTGTGTCGCATTTTTGTTGACTGGTTAAGTGGAGGGTGAGGAGAGCCTTCCTTTGTTTATTGTTAACTCCATGATATATCCGATTTCATTATTTTCTAGATTCGTGAATTCCGATATCCACATGGATTCCAGAGTTATTTGTCGCAATCTCACAGTTGTCGGGCAGTAACAGAGGAAGTGTTCCAGATCACGTTAATCTTCTCCACAGTTACAGCTAATTGTGGTGCCGCTTAGTCCCATTCTGAAGGCGTTTAAGTTGTTGACGGAATTGAAATTTTTCTCAACAAAATCACTTAGACCTAGAAGTGGTGTTCTTTTTCTTGCTATTTTTATGAGTTTACGATGTCATGTGTATGACCACTCGTCGAAGGAGCCCAAGGGCTCTTTGTCTTACGACTGAGAGTGCTGCCAGTCCCCTTGCTCCCATATGCACTGGTGCAATGGTAACTATTACTTCTGAATTGCGATATGTTCCTCTACCAAGTTAGCTATTCGGGGGTGTATCGTCAGTCTACATTTCATGGTCCATGTTTCTAACATCTTGAAAGCTCCTTCTAGTTGCTCACTGAGAGTAGGAAACAATTCGTCTGTTGCTAGCTGCACAATATCATCCGCATCAAAGCAAAATCCCGTTGTTTTTAAACTTCATTTAAAACTAGAACCGATAATAGAGGGAATAGGACCCCGTCATTTGGTGTTCCCATAGAAGAATAAACCTTTATTTGAGTTCGTCCTGGTTTTGTGGTAGTATGCCTTTCCTCTAGCATGCTCACAGTCACACAATCACAATGTGATCCCTTATAGAGGAAATATAGAACAACGCTCTTTACATTGCTGAGCAAAGTTCAAAACTTATCGCTATAATCAAACACTTGCAACTTCCTAGTACACCCCTCTTCAAACGAGTTCCTCATTTCTAAACCATATTCTCTTTCCACCTAGAACGTGTTATTAAACCTTAAGTGCATTTTTAAAATATACATATTTCATCTATTAATTTCAAAGCGAAACTGTTGCTAATACGCAATAGCAAATGTATAGAGTCAAAGAAATAGCAAAAAAAAAAAAGCATGCAGCCTGTATATTTGCATAGACTGTTTAATAAGAAACATTCTAGCAGCTGCATTTGACCTTAATTTAGTAGCTTAATAAAATTTAATTCTCGTTAGAATGTATTAGGAAAAGTACGATGGACGGTCTCATGGGGGGATTGATTGCAAAAAGAAAGAAGCATATGTACATACAACGCGATGCGTATTTAAATAATAATGCTTTGTGCTTGCTTTCATGATGCTAGATTTACTATCTGGCTAACCTTGTGATAATTGCACACGGAAGCAGACGGCCAAGATAGAGGGACACTACGTTTTTTTTTCTAATTCGAATAATACATATGTACGTATGCTACTGAGCTACATCAACTTGTCTCTCGTGAAATACTAGTACATTACAAACACTTTGTGGTTGTAGTTGTAGGCTATTTTTGAACGAACTATTGATAGTGAAAGCGTACTAGTAAGTTCTAGTGTGCGGTTAACGTGGGCAAGATTGTGGCATTTTATTTGACTGAGTAATTAAGTTCATCAAGAGCGAGCAAATGCTTCGGATATCTTAAAAATTTATTTTAATTTTAACAGACTTTTGAACGATAGAGCGAATTAATTAAAACCGCGCCTTTTTCTACGTTTTTAAATTTGTGTTATAGATGGAAATCGTTGTTTGAATTTTGGAATAATTAATTGAATTTATTTGAATTTTAATTAAGTCTGTAGCGATTATTAAATTAATAATGTATTATTCATATTTTCGCAGTGGCTATTCGACAGACTAGTGTACGGTAATCAGTATCTGGTGGAACTCCAAGATATTTGCTTAGAAATTTGTTTAATTTATTTTAATTTGTCTTTAAGGTCCTTTCGGACCCACTGGGCAGAGGGCGTTAACAACCAATTCGGTTCTTTAATTGAAGCTACTTGGCCCGTAGAACAAAGTTAAATTCCTCGCTAAAAATGGACGAATAAATCATGATGATTTATACGGCTCAACGGTGGGTTTTATATAGTGTTAAGGAGTCCAACTTTCAGTTATTTTTTTCAGTGTCCTCCAGACATAGTCCTTCAGAGAACAATGACAAGTAAGGAATTCAGTTAAGAGCTTTGCATTACATTTATTCATTGCTAGTATCTCTTTCAATCTTTTGCTAGCTTATACCTGCATGTCTGTGAGTCCTCGCGTGAGTGCTTTTCATGTCGTTCCCAACACTCTATATTCTTTTTAGGCAAGCCACAAAAGGGTTTAGGTCCCATGTGTTCAGATTGGAAGCCAGATCTGCCCAGTTGATCTGCAATCTCATTGCCAGCAATGCCGTTGAGACCAGGGGCCCAGGTGAGCGATAGACTCTTGGTGTGAAGCAAGCTGCATGATAGACAATTCTAAACTTGGCTCAAAAGGCTTTCAGAACTCCTTGTCTATCCGATAAAGTGTTTATGTGTGATCTTTGGAGGTTTTTTTCTTATGTATTCCCTGGCGATGCCACTAGATGGAAACCATGCCAAACGGTTAATTGTTGCTAGATGTAATAGGGTCTTGAAACTGGAAATTGGATATGCAAAATCGTATTAAAAATGCCACAATTGCCATAAACACTTTTAAAAAAGCCTTACGCCCAACATGGGACCTCAAATACAAGGTTGTTCACTGTCCATATCTGACAGTAGTAAGACTTATCGTCTTCTATGGTTTTGTCGTCTGTTGGCTGGCGAAATTAAACTCCCTGCCCACGAAACGATGTTACAGCCCTTCTCAGTCATCTTTGCGAAGTTGTCAGTGTCCTTAAGCGATCACACTTGCGGCCAGCTTTTTCGATTTTTAGGGCAAAAATGTTGGTATGGTTACCCTCTCACTATTCTGAACCTCCTTTTTCCTTACACGGTACTATGCTTCATACTGGGGTCTTTCTACTAGTGAGGCCGCTGCAATTTAGTCCTTAATTACAAGATACAAGACACTTAACTATCTGTCTTTGCATGTTTGCCGATTGCTTACGAGTATGTCTCCAAGGCAAAGTATTCGTCAGTATTGAACGTGGTTATCTTCAGCAAGGTGTACCGATTGCTTTTGATGGATGCAGTACGCAAGCTTATAAGATGGTGGTTTCATTTCTATATCATTGCCATAACAGTGCTGCAGTTATTTTCAACGCCTAGTTATGAGATTTCTGAAATCCTGGCTAATGGCAGCGTGGTCGATCTGGTTGAACTTCTCCTGCCAGTCAGTTAAAGCCCGAACTAGCAGGTGTTGGGCTCAAACAGCGTGCCTCCACTGATTTGTGGAATTGCAGAAGTCCATTATTCTGGTCTTTGAGTCCAATTTTGCAGCTTTCTACTTTCCCGTCTACTTACCTACCCTACTCTGAAATCTGGCCGTCAATATTTTGTCACCGTAAGGTTTTAAAAAAATTAAGCCGCTGGTACTATTGCAGTAAGCACTAATCTGACGAGCTTCCGTAAGCTTCCAGCTGGTAAAGTAAAGTCGGACTTCGAGCCAGACTTCGAGCCATCCTATCTCGCTCAGTTCCAGTATGTTTATTTCATACCGCGTGAATTTTCGTTCAACTCTGAAGTAATTTGGCGTTTTGGAGACCGTTTTAATATTGTTCCCGAAGGGTCTTTACATTTCAAAATTCAATCGTTATCCTTTGTACTCATAGATAAGATCGGGAACAGTTTTCGTTTGTTTGAAGGTAACTATGGTTGGTTGGTTGGTTAATGTGGTCCATTGTGCTGCCACAAGGTAGGGACAGGTGGGTCACTCTACAACGCGTACAACGTTTTGTTTTTTTTTTCTCTGAAGTCATAAGTGGTCTGCTTCTGAATTTTGAATCAATAACAGTTTTTCTGTACTTGTACTTCATTTAGATATTTTGTACAAATGCACCGTCCAGCCCACCTTACTACTTGAACCCGATTTATCGAAAACGAATAAAGCTAGAAATTATTTTAATGAAAAACCTTACCACATAACTGTCATGTGTAAAGAAATGTGTAAAGTGATCGATGAAATCGAAGACTATCATGACACCCACTAAATTCCATGTGTACATACACACTGTGTTCGTCCCTGTGTCCTAATGCTTCATTATTAATTAAGCTCCACTTTCATACCATGCCGAGGATTATCCAACACAATTCGTAATATTTTCCATGTTGAACATAATCAATATTTATCCCGCTGTCTAGAAGGATTACCAAATACGACATGCACGAGTGTCACCGAACTGAGCATAGCAAAGCAACACATGTACACGACTACCATCACAGCCAACGAGAACACCCCCCGGCCAGGGAGGACGACAAAACTATTACGACAATTACACTTGATCATTATGACATTCCTTTCATCGGAAGCGCAGACTTTCAGTTCCTTGGAATTTTTTCTCTTTCAGTGCCAAAGACATTGTCCAATGATTGTCGATTATCATCAAGGACTCAATTCGTCCGTGCACTTTCCCTTCGCTTATGTTCAATCGTAGTAACTTTTTTGGGAGGGGGAGTACCGAGGGTAGCAAAGCCTTTCACTGAACTCAAATGGAAACCGTTAAAAAAAAACTTTTCACATTTGAAAAACTATACACATACATACATATATACACGGTGTATATGTAAATATATGTAACAATTATGTGTAGACATGGGAGTGCGTCATGAGGACATTTATGTAATTGGCCAAAGTATTTGTTGATTATCCTTATTATCAGAGTCAGGGGTTGCCGCCGTGCCGAATGTAAAAGAAGTTCAACCGGGGTGGTGGGGAGTTTAAGAGTGAGGTGGGGGGATGGTAGATTGGTATAGTTTCTATAAAATGGGGGAGATATGCGGAAAGTTCTTTTTTTCAGTTCAGAATGGCAGCATAGAGAGATTACTGCCGCCCTATAAAGCAAATAGGTATCGGAACTAGGGTTGATAGAATCAGATACAGAGACAATCTTGCTAGTGTATCTCAAACCTCGCGCGATATGACAGGGATTTTGGTGAAGTTGAATTCTGTCGAGGAATCGAAAAGATTTGGCGGATGGTATAATCGATTAATCGGAATTATAACGTCTAGGTGGCGCCCGAAAAGAATACTGGAACACCAGTAAAGTAAAGAAGTCTGCAAGATTTCTTACGAATTCTTATGATACGTGTAGGAGTATGTATCTACACATATGTGTACATACATAGATGCCAGCGGTGGAGAACTAAAATGTCATTCGAAAAGGTACTGCTGGGAGGAAATAGAATGTGTGCAAGCAAAGAGTATGAACCAGTTTAAAAATTTATTATGCTGGTTAGAGTTTTTTTTTTTTAATGGGGGCTTCAACCTTAGGTGGGTGACAGTTAAGAATAGAAGTGATACAAGCACGCTGGTTAAATAGACGAAGGATGTGTATAAAGAATTGATTATTGTATACCAGGAATTGGTTCTATTTTGATCAATTTTCGGAAAGCGGTTTTTTGCTGTGCAAGGTAGAGCTTAGGTTAAGCTATCCACCGAAATTGTAGGATACCCTTAGCCGAAATTAAGTGCATAGAGCCGGTGGATACCATTACTCGTGAAATGACTTAGATTTCTGAATTAAATTCCATGTTTTGTTGATATCCTCATCGGCAATATCGTGAAAGTTTTTTACAAAGTAGTCTGCAGAAAAGCCTGTTTGCAAGCATCAAACGAATATAAAATTTCTGTCGATAGATTTGGCAGCGCTTGAAAAGCTCGACAGGGACGCAATCTATGTCTGCTTCTTTGTCTATCCTAATAGCGGGGATTTGCTACTTTGGTGCGTTTGTTTCGGAATGTATTGCAATATATTTCTTTCATCTCTTGAGTTGGTTCTTGTCCGAAATCAGAATGTTGCCGTCTATCCCCTTCTCAAAGTGTTGTTTGGAACTCAGACCAGCCGTAAGTTTATTCATTAAGCTGTAAACTGACTTGTTGCATCATCAGACTTTGAGGCTAGTGCAGTGGTGTATGTGGGTACTCTTGTCATCCCTGACACTACGTTGCACTTCCTTCGTCTTTCCGCGGTACTGGTCTTCTAGCTCGTCGATGTATTTTTAGGTGCCATGCGCCTTTTACTGATAAAGACATCGGCTGCAGCTGAGCATGGCGTCTAGTTGACTTTACAAATTGTCCATTTCATCCTTAGTCGATGCTTCAGTTAAAATATTGGAAGATGGTGATTTTTCTTTCCTACCCAGTTCTGAAATCCGGTAACTAATATGGGACTGCTGAAGGACTTCCAAGGTATTTGGCAACTGGTTTTCCAGAGTAGAGCAAGATAGTATTTTAAGTGGATTAATGGTGTTCATCGGCTTCTGAATTTGTATCTCTTTTGTCTCCAACGTTCTTTCTTAAGAAATCTGGAGTTTTGAAGACCTTCGTCTCCTGATTCGAAGAGAGTCCTAGCGTTACATAATACTATCAACGCCATATAACGTCTATGACAACCGTATTGGAGTGAATTTGAAGCGTGTACTTTCTTTCATGCCTCACCAAGCATTGTGCACATCTTTTATTAGTTCCTTTAATTCTGTCAACATCCCAGATCAAATTTCTATAGCAACATCGCCGAGGGTTGGGTGACGGACGAATACATGTCAAAAAAAGGTAACATCTTGTCTCCTTCTCCTCCGTGTCCTTGGAATCCTTACAGAAAGCACTTGAGAAAAGAGCAAGTCTTTCAGCGTATCGGCCAATGAGGTGCACTAACTATGCAGTTCACGGGAAGTCCTTGTACGCAGTCAGTCAGGGGAAGTGGTTTTTGAATTGAAAAAGAGCTATGCCTTGACTAAATGGCAGCTTGGGTATCAGTGAAAATGCTGATATGCTGTCAGATATTGCACAGTCCCTAGCCAATACTTGGGAGTAAAACCTGTCATATGAAGCCTCTCAATCAAGTCTTTTGGATACTGTTGCTCCTATCGCAGCTTCTTCAACCATTCTTGGTGTTGGGTTTCCAAGTATGTAAGCCCTGAAACTCATCAAAAAATACGAAACGCTCTCCGCCATCTCTTTAGCCTTGAGTCGATAGTGATGCAGTATATTTTGGTGAAATTTGTCCAAATTATATGTGTGGTCGTCGGATTTATTGGTCTATTTGAATGATATTCATCCCGTGAACAGCTTCCAATTTGCACTTGCGCAGGCATATTGCCTTTTAAGTACAAATACGGAACCTAACTAGCGGCGGAGAGTGATACGAAAGTCTATCAAATGACGACATATTCCAAAGTGGTTGAAATTTTCTGACGTGTCTTTCAAAGCTGGTATTTGATGAGTAACGCCATCTTTAGGTTATGGCTTAGAACTTTTTCTATGAACCTGATATTATTACGCGACATTGGATGAAAAAATAGGGCTTAGTGGAACGTCTCATTTCTTAAGTAGATCGACTACCCATAGCGTTGCAACCACGGTCTTTATTAAAGGTATATCTATCGCTCGAATATCTCATCTATAAAATAGAGGACAAAATGTAGGAAATTTCTTAGATTTACCTTAAAATTTTCTCATTCATTAGAAGCTCTTTAAAATCAAAACCAATCACTCAGCATATTCAACAACCACTTCCTCTACGACTCAAACTCAATTAAGCATTCGAATAAAACTGTCAATAAGTGATGACTTTTTTTTATTACCTCCAACAAAACGGCGGCGCAATAAATACAAACACACTCGACAAAGTAATTCCAACTATTCAACTGTCATATGTGCGATAAAACTATAAAATAAAACTAAAAACGACAAAAAAACTTCATTAAGTTGTAAACTCAACCGATCAACAATTCAACTCCTTGAAAACTGTCAGCGGTGGTGTCATAATAAAAATAAACTTGGCCCAAGCCACCAACCAATACTAACCCCTGCCGACATGGTCAATATTTATGTGCAAAAATAAACTTAAAAACTCCTTAAATTGCCATTCCATTCAGTATCGCTACGAGTATATATCCGTAGTGTAGTCAGTGAAAGTTTAGTAGGACCATCGGAGTTCTGACCAGGCGTTCGAAAGTATAAAACTTATCTATGACCAAACGAAAATGAATAACCAAACAAAAGTCCTCGAATTACACAATAAAGAAGATGGAATTCTGTATATCAAAACGGGGTGAGGGCGGGGCAAGCACTCTTACTTCATCGCATCGATGAAGAACATTTTTTTATTAGTTTCCCTTGTATCTCAAAGTATAAGTGAGTGAGCGGATGTGTATATAATTCAAGTGAATAGCGATAATAAAAGCATCAATGGTCATTGAATATCTAATTTTTTTTTTTCTTTTCGGTTCGTCTTGTGTAATGTATTAAGATACACGAGGAAAGTTAAAAGATAACAAAGATGGGTGGGAGGAAGTGGTGATGGAATATCCTTTTTTTTTCCTTTGACAGAGAAAGAAATCGTCATGTTTTATCCTCTACTGTGTTTATAGTCCATTTAAGTGGGAGCAAGGACTTTTCGCTTCGGCGAATAGAAGGATTCCAATTGGAGGACATTTCGTATGCATAATTTTCATTGAATGGAATTTGGAAATATTCAGGCCTAATTGAATACTGAATGCTAGACAGATCGAAATCCTTGATATCAAGTGGCGGAGAATTTTCGCTTTAAAAATTTTCAAAGAAAGACAGGACGATGATAAAATTAAATGGCCAATGAAATGAGATTAATTTATTTGAACAAAGTTAGTTGGTGCGTTGTGTATCTGTGCATGTCCTTCCATTAGCATATTAAGGTTAAATTATACACAGAAATGGATTGAAACATTTAGAAGTCAACTGATTTGAAATAAAACGTCATTTTTGACTCCAGATCTTTCTGTAAAAAAGAATTCGATTTTGTAAAACTGGTCTACATGTGTGTAGATATATGTAATTCTGGTCCTCATCGTGAATAGTTCTCCACTTCTAACGAGATAAGGTATCTTTAAATCTCGTTAGTGTGTACATTTAAAAAATTCCCTTCTACATCTAAGAAGGTTAGTGAAATATATCGTTTGTTGCTTCATTTCTCAGCACTGCTTCCTGCAGAGCCGCCTCAGTCCGAAGAGAAGAAGACGTTTTCATTATTTCTGCTATACAGATGCATAGCCGGTCTTTGCTTCGTACTTATGAGTGTCCTTGTTGGGACTAGCCTTGCTTACTTGACCCATGATACGGTCCTATTTAATCATCATTATGATCACCAACATTAGGTGAGCCAACATAGTACAGGATAAGTTCTTAAACTGATCAGAATACAACTAAGAATTGTGATGGGAATCCCTTCTAGTCACTGCCTTCTCAGAAAGTATGCTATGAGGCTTTGAACCAATGAAGATACTTGGTGCGCTTTTGTGGGTCGACTCCAACTCCATTTAGTACGAATGGCTACTGGTGTTTTAGATGCCTTTTCTTAGTGAAAGATAGCACAGTGGACATAGTTTTGGTTGGGCTTATCTTGGGTCCTATCATTGGATGATTTTCTCAAATTCACCTCTTGCAATAAGGACTTCGTCGTCTGCGTATCCCTGACTATTTATCGATATCTGTGGGTTTTCGTAACTATCCCTTGTGGGCAGAGACTAGTGGTACCTTTTAGGACTGCTTTCTGTCCCAAATATCTGTCTAAAAAATACTTTTTCTTATCATCTCACACAACCTATTGCCTGGAGACACGTCTTACCTCATGAGAGGTATAAAGGCCCTAGTTGCTGTTTCTTTGCAATTGAGTACTGAACCAAACTTGTGTTAGTTGAGTGCACTTTCTGAGGGTATTCCGAGTCAGGATGCATGTTGAATGTAGGGGTATTCTTTTTAACGTCTCTATTCTTAAATGAGTAAATATCTTGCACAGCCTTCAATATGAACGATGTCAATTTTGATGGCTCCAAAAGAGTTAACGTGTTGTCTCTTTAGCTACTTCATTCTTGGAATTAACCGAAAATGCGCTTGTACAGATCCTCGATGTGAACCCGAGTGCTAAGCTTCTTGACTGCTTCAGGAGGCATTTCATAGTGGTTTCCTGTCCTGTCTATAGTACCACAGTAAAATCTAGAATGTATTATACCACACCGCTATAAAGCATTCCACTGAAAGATAGCAAGGTACTCGGACGTTTAATTTAAAAAATTTATCGTCCGTTGACTTGAGGCTTTTCCGTCTGATCGATTATAAATAATTAAAAACCATCAACCGTTTTTTTATTTATTTATTTTATTTCTTTTTCGTTTTAATTTTTCTCGAATAGCGATTTTTATTTATAAACCTAGTCCCATACTAGAGAACATTCCCCGCGGGCTTATCAATAAATTGATAATAATTATTATAGAACAGAACTTTTTTTTTGTTCTGAGAAATTGGGAAATTGCAAGCTTAGTGTCACGATATGGTTGATATTTTAATAATATGCAATAAAGGGTGTTACGTACATAGATACTCCGTTATGTGTAGAGAGGGGCTTGTATTACTCGTCAAGTTTGGTGATGGAAAAGTTTTTGACGTACATATTCCGTTTAGGTTGACCTGATTTACACTGAAACGTCAAATCAGACATTATTTGTTGTGTGGCGATAAGAGGCTGTTTACAATCAGCACGGGTGATATAATTAGGTTGTGTTAGCCTCTAATATAAGTGGTGCTGAGAGATAAGGAATTTGTTCCCTCATTTGTGACATGAATACGAGTATTGTGCTCTGGAGTTAGTGTAGAAGGGCCTGGAGGTATCGAATAATTTTTTTTTGTTCTTAATAAGAAACATTCAAGCGTTAAATAATGATACATTCATCTTCAGCAAAGAACTGCGATTTTTTATGCATTTTAGTAACAACTTCCACGTCAACGCGCTATTTCGTACGGTTTCCGGCGTTGTGTCTAATCTTTGACCAACTCTTCATTAAGTGTTGAAATTCCTTTTTGACTATTCGTCGCATTTTTGTTGACAGAATTTAGTGGGCTCCATTGCGTGGCCTGGTGGGGTATGGGGTTATTATCCCTTCCATTGTTGCTTTTATTCACGTTCCTGATCCGTTCTCATATAAAGCTTTTCGCTTGATATCCGGTTGAGCCAGAATACACAGAATATGTTTCTGACACATATGTATGTATGTATATATCACGGTTTTCTTGTAGCTTCTCCATGTCCTTTACCCATATAAAATTCTGTGTTTGTATCCTACAGCAGCAGTTTGATACTTAAGCTGATTGTACTTCTTCTTCATATTTTCGAAAACATGCCGAATGCACCCCTAGCTTTTGCTCTGTAAAGTTTCTGTAATAACCAATAGAAAAAGAAATGGTGATAGTGTACAGCCTTGGGGAACACTTGGTGTAGAATAGGCTGAGAGTTATGGTTTTGGCGGAGTTTATTTTCAGAGCCAACGAAAGCTAAGACGATACTGTAAAACTTTGCCAGACATGACCCAGGAAAAGTTACGAAGTTTTTGTAAATATATGGTCGTACACACCTAGTCTGTCTGCATACAATAACGCCATGCCACGAGTTATTGTTTTCAAGACAAACCCAATCGTCGATTGGACTACTTATCGTAGATGCAGGCAAACCCAGGGCTTGCGCTGAAAAAAAAATGCATATTAACCTAACGGAGAATGGAGGCTAACGTTCTCACTTTCTACGAAGACAGCAGTACCAGACTCCTGTCTAATTTTGCAGCAATCTGTGAAGATTCGATGGCACTATTTGCCCAACTCAGAGTCTGGCCAAAGCAATTGCAGGTTCAGAAGAATGTCGACTGTGCAGTTTTGTTTGCTCTTAAATTTTCGGTGTCATTGCGTTCGAGCACTTATCCTTTAGACTGGAGTCGTAGGATAAGGATATTTCTCGCACAAAGCCATGGAAGTTCCAGAACGAATAGTACCAGAAACCGTAGCTCTTTAGAAGAGAGATGGATTTAAGGGTGAACCCGGTGATATAAATATCGACGTTTGCTATCCTAGAGTGAATAGTGACGCCATCTGCATAAGCCTGAGGGTAGATTCCAGAAACATTGGTAGGAGTCACCAGGGCATTTGCCCCAATTCGCCCCAGCTATCAACGTTCTGTTCATTATCATTACTTTTAACCAAGACTAATGTTTCATCCCAGCTATGTTGTCTAGCGGAATTGGATATGCATTTGATAGCGTTGTCAATAGCAAAAAAACGCATCTTCCTTCACCAGAAATTGTCCGGAAAACTCTTAGACCTCTGCTGTCCCAGTTCACTTAATCAATAGAAAACTTAAATTTTTCTCCTATTTTACTGGCTTTTACTTTCATAGCTTTAGCTCGGATCAGAAACCCTTCTATCTCGCCAATTTTCCGCATGATCCCGACGAATATTGTGGCCGCACTTGCTGCATTTTTAGGCTCATGTTTCGCATAAATTTTTTCACCAAAGTATTTTACCCTTTGCATTTGCTTTAAACGCAATTTGCCGTTTAAGTATATTATGATAGTAATGGCTTTATTTTCCTTTATTCTAGTAACAACCACCGGTTTTTATCTATCCCATCAGTGTAAGACCAGTAAATGTTAGCCAACATTTTACGATTGATGGAGTGGTCTCGTTGCTAACTTGTTCTTCCCCTTCAAGTATCACAACCATGGAGATTTCATTTCCAAATCCGATGTTCTTGGTCACAAATAAAAGGCCCAAACTGAACCTTGTGGTAGCTCATCTTTAACTCTACTGTTTTTCCTCGTCTTCGTGCGACTCATTCTTAGACCACTATCTCTAACGGCTTAATGCGATTATGAACCTTGTGGAGGCCTGTCTGTACCTCTGTATTGTTTCTCTTCGTCATTAGTGTCGTGCGAATATAGTCTACATACTTTAATAAGGTACATCTGTACAATTTTGGCCTACCATATGCCTTTAACTTTATTAAACTGAGTTCTGACTACTGTTTCCTGTCCATCGTTCATCCTCCTCACTTTTTCAACTGTACGAGTATTTGAGTGTACAACTTAATCCATACGTGATTGCGTCAATCTTTCTTTTAGCAACCAAGCTGATTGCAAGTTTACTACAAAACAGCAGCTAGTGGGCAACGGCAATTTCTGTCCTCTTTTTTCGTTTTAAATCAGTTGGTGTGATTAAATGAAAATATTTAATTTCAGTGCCTTGTGTAGAATGCAGTTTTTTTTTTTTGTTAAATCGAAAATCTCGTCCAACTTTCCTCTTCATTGTGTTTCTTTCACTCCAACATACACACACTCAATTTCCCAAAATTTCGTTTTACGATCATATCATTCAGAGAACACGCTTCCGAATCAATCATAAATTACCAGTTTGACAAGATTTGATAGTCATAAAGAATCACTTGAGTTTTAGGTTTCATTCAAACACATGGACCTGGTAGCAAGTGAATTCAGTTTTATTGCTCGTTTCATAATCTATATTTTACGACCGTTCTTCTGTTTTCCAATTGGAAAGGACTACTTGAACTTGCTTGCTATCAAAGCAATTTGGCGGAACGAAATCGAGAGAATAAAACTAAGTTTCACGCCATTGTACTATGTAATTGAATTCGAAAGATATTCAGATACATACTGTTCGTATTAATTCAATCGATTCGACACCAACAACACGGTTTCTATATGCCATGCCCTTGCTAAACATATACTTCAACTAATTGAGGCAATCATTATTTTTGCTGCAAAAGATTTGTATCTAAAAACGCAAATCATAAATTTTAACCTCGAAACAGACTAACGACACAGAAAGGAGTTCAAATTTTAATCACTTTAGTCATTTTGACAACTGCAGTTAATGACATCCTTCGCATATCACAACGCTATCTACAAAAAAAAAAGTTGTTCGGGTTTTTTTTTTTTTTTTTTTGTAATCTGTTTACGTGTGTTGCACATACTGAGTACGCGACGATACATATTGAGTGCTTGTGTGTATGAATTTTTTCAAACGCATCTGTTTTAGTTCACACGGTCCGCATAAGAATCGCATTCGAAAAGTTTTGCTGTCCTTTGTGATTATTTTCTTTCCTATGTGATACTAATCGCGTGGAAGACTTACCACATGATTTTCTACTGTGATGGCTCAAAAAGGGGAGCAAAAAATAAGGGAGTTTAGCTTTTCTTGAGTGTTTTGATGCGGTTATGTTGTTGTAAATACATAATCAGGTTGGGGAGTGTATCTTTAAACACTCTTTTGAAGTTCGAATAGCGAAATTAGTTTTCAAATAAACAAATGAGTTGTGTTGGAGAGACTAAACATCCTGTTACTAAATTATTTGTTTGTCAATTTACAGCGATGTCCAAATTACATACATATGTAAGCTTTGGGCCTCTTTGTTGGAAAGGAGGATCTACTCGTAAGTTATCTGCTATTTTTAATAAATGAAATCAGTTTAAGGACAGCTTTACAGTGTTTCTGGTGCAATAATAAGACGGCAGGTAATATCCACCCCGAAAGAAAAGAAAATTAGCAGCATTATTTAAAGCAAATTATTTTCTAATCAGCTCACCAAATGAACATTGGTGTGTAAAACTGGCTAAGATCCTTCGTATGCATATGTTGGCTGCAGATATTGTCTTCCATATTATGTCACTGTCTTGAAAGGTCTTATATTTATTAAGCAACTTTTTACTTAATATTCGATTCGATGGCGCTACAATCTATATATAGATGGCGCTACAATCTGGGGTACACCAATATTCGTCTCCAATTGCGAACGCCAAGTTGGAAGAGGCATCTTTTCATTACGGCCGCAATTTTTGTCTTCGAATTTGTTTTATAATCTGATGTAAATTCGAAAACTTCGGAACGCAACTTAGCTTTGCTTGTCCTAGTCATCTTGGGTGACCTTTGACTAGGTCGATGTCACTGTGCATATATATGTATATTCCGTACATTTCCTCATAAAATCATCTACTCCACACTCCATCGAAAACAACCAAAAAAGATTTTCACCCCTTTTTGATAAAATCTATATCCCTGCACCATTAAGCAGGATTACGATGATGGAGGTCTTAAACAGTCCCCCGTGTTTTTTGTGTGAGATAATTGCTACTCGAGTGCAAAGATACATCAGCTCGCAAGAGTTGTTCTTGTCTTGCCCTGCTGCCTACAGTGATGTTTTGTTAAAGTAAACGATTTTGATTATCCTTTCGTCTTTTGGCAGTGTGTATGAAACTAGTTGCACATAATTTGGCAAAATCTTACCGTTAATGTTGTATGTACTTGCATGTGGTACAACACGCAATCCATTCAAGTACAGTGTTAAAAAAATCATTTGACAGCTTCTCGTCTTGAAGTTGATTGTTGACATCAAGAACCTCGGTGATGTCTTTTTGGACTTTATAGAAACAAAGGGCATTTTTCAGATAGTCGCTTAAGGCGTTCAGATAATCAGTAGATAGGATATTGTACGAGATGTGTTGTAGAAGGAACTGATGGCTTTGTTGCTTGTGAAATGAAAAACAATCGTGGGTCGGGCAGGCAGTTCCGAAATATCGTTCATCGGGAATATGTACTTTCAATCGACCATACCAGGTCATCTCCCGAAAGCGACTACGCCTTCAACTCCTGCAGCTTTGTAGCTTTAGCTTTAATATCGTTATCCTTCATAAAATTGTTTAATTTTTCGCTTTACCTGACAGCGGGCTTTTCAGTATCACTGTCGTTAAGCAATCTGCAGAAGTGTTCTTTCCAATTCTCAGCATGGACTGTAACCTCAGCATGGGCGTAACCTTCAACCTGGAAGGCCAGTTTCATTATTGAAAACTCCTAGAACGAGCTGATAGAACCGATGCCAGTTTGGGAATGTGGTTGGTGCACTAAGACACCATCTCTTTTCCCACAACGGGACTTAAGTGTCGCGAATCCTTACTGACCTTAACTCTGAAAATATATATTTTATGTTTTTTTATGTGTTTTGGTGTTATTTCGACAATTTTTGTCCTTAAGCATCAGTACAGTGGTTGGTTTGTTGGTGACCCTGCCTGCCCCTTCAAGTAACCTCTTAGAAAAAAATCGGAGGCTGTAAAATTAGTGGATCGTTGGACCAGTCGATGTCACCAATTTTTGACATTATTCGGCCGGAAAAAGTTTCTCGGATAATTTGCATCTTACCACGAGTGTGTTTGATGTGGCACTGTCCTGTTGAAACCACATGTGCTGCAAGAACATGTCTTAATAGCGATCTCCAAAGAAATATGAACCAATGATGTCGACGGCACAAATGCCCCACCATACAGTCGTCATACGATGGCAATCCTGATCATAACCTCGCCGAACAAAAGGAAGAAGAAGAAGACGAGAAACAAATATTCTCTAGGACTTTCAGTGCATAAACGAATGCATTTTCATTTGCGATAAAGTATTTTCAGTCGAAAGACTGATTATTTACGTTAGAATTGGCCTCCGAAAATTTTTTCCGCAAGCATACTATTTTGCTTCGAATAGCAACTCTACCATTAAAGTTCTAAAGCAAACGAAAAGGATTGGGTGGATCGGTTTACTGCTTTTCAAAGTATTTAACTTCTAGACTTTTCCATTTTTCCATTCAATGAACCTGTTTTCGTAAGATTTGTTTCACTCTGAAGCCGACACCTTAGAAACATGCTTGAATCTACAGTCCTTTCTAGCGTTGAAAAACGTTAAACGATAAATCAGGAGCATATGGACAATGGCTTATTGATTCGAAGTTTTGTAACTTTAAAACTTGAATTGCTTGAGTGGCTGTGGGAGAACTAACATTAGAATGACACGTTGATTAGTGTTGGTTCGTTGATGACTTCTGACAAACAAATTGTTGTTAATCAATCCGGATTAACAGCCCTTCGATCCTTCAAAGCCTCAGTACCAACATGAAACAATTTATCGAAAAGAAAAGAAGCGATAATTTTTTTTTTCAAAGTGTTTGAGACCGAGTCCTGGTTTTCACTCACCTTGGAATACCAAAAATGCCCATTGTGTCTTAGATACGAGTACATGTGAATATCCAGATATCGTCTCTTGTAACGATGCTGTACAGCCACCACGATCGAATTTCGTTGCATACATCATCAGATCAGTTTGTCTGGAATCGACCTAGCACAAAGTTTTCTCACAGCTGAATGTCTTACTAATGCCCAAGGCCACCTCTATCTCACGGACTGTTACCTGCCGATCGGTTTAAATCATGGCGCGGCATGAATGTTTCCTGGAACTAAAGCACTGCTAGGGGGACGTCGTATTGTCATGTTCGTAGGATATGCTCCTTTTTAATTGCAGTTTCCATGCAAGTGTCGGAGGCTATTTCATTTATATTCAAGGCAATATTTACGTAACAAGTTCTTTGTAGACATCTTGAAAGCTTCAGGTCTTCCAAAAATCTTCCATTAAATTCACAGCCCCTATAACCACGTGTTCGTCAATCCCATCAAAACCCACCCTGACAGTTTCGACAATGTTAATGCCATCAATTTATGAGTACTTTTTCGTCTGGTTTTACCAGCCATTTCGTCCGACACTGTAATTTTCATTGTCATTGCTGTTAGTAGGTCTCCCCCTTTACATTTTTTTGCTTTTATTTTATTCTCAAACCAAATGTTAAGTCATCACTTTTGGCATCTCTTAAAATTTTACTACCAAAGAGGTCTGACTTGATTTTTCAGTTCCTCTCGGAACTTAAAGTCATAAAAGAAAACAGGCACAAAAAAAAAAAAAAACTAGGTGGCACATTTTATAGCTCAATCAATTTGTGGTAAATTTAAAGGGTTTTGTATTTTGTTGGATTTACGGGTTAACCGTACCATTTTATTGATTAAATGTTTATAACGTCAAAACGAAGCTATAAAAATTTGGCATTTGATGGTTTATTTGTTAGCACACACGGTATTTAAGCTAATTGAAGGTGGCGCTAATATTAACATTTTTGTTCGGGTCCCCAGGAAATCAATGCGAGGATGCTGATATTTTGCAAATTAATTATCAGGTGTTAATAAATTACCTAAGCTTTGTTCTTAGTTATTGGACCTAAAAAAAAAAAAATTCGCACATTGCTTTGAAAATTTGCGACTTATTTTGTAAAAGGCGTACGATTCCACAAGTTGGCGTCGCCATAATCAGCTGTTTGCTGCTTCTATTTTAGGAGCGTGTGATATCTCATCAACTTCGAGACTTTGACGTGGCCTATTTGCTGAGTAAGGTATGTACTTCTTTGAAGTAGTTTCAGCCAGGTGCGATCTAGATTAGATTAGATTCAGGGTAGAGGTGTGAGCACCACAGACGGGCCTATTATGATTTCCTTCAATTAGAGCTCGGTGATAATTTTTATTATTTTTTGTATTGCACCGTTCTCCATATACATATCTGATACTTCGATGTGAAAGATCAATTGCATCAGCGTGAAAATTAAGCACTTAATAGACGCAGCACCTCCTTTATAAAGGTTAGTACGTCCTCAGAAGTAGTGTTTTGCAACTCCACTGACAAACGTATTTCATTGTGGAAAAACACGCCTCCTTAACCAATGTTCGGTTGATTCATCTTGCTCTAAACAGATTCGACATTTCGTCGCTGGACACAGGGATTTCTTTTTTGGAATATGGCTTGACTAATCGTTTGAATTGTCTTAACCCCGGGACATAGCCTTGCTGGGCTAGACCAAGTTTGTGTTCCCAGTCATTAATCAGTATGTGTGTCCAGGCACCCAATGATGTGATTAAATCGAAGAAGTTCCATAATATGTCCCTCCCATTTGTGGGAAAAATGTTACACGAACAACACGTATGGTCGCAAGGAGTTTGGCTCTGGACTACGTACATTTTGTTGCTTCAAATATTTCCTTAGCTGAAAGCCATTAAGATGTCATAAATATCCGTTTGGAAATATTTGTTTGCCTTACGAGAACAGATTAGG
This sequence comes from Blera fallax, assembly GCA_946965025.1. Taxonomy (NCBI): domain Eukaryota; kingdom Metazoa; phylum Arthropoda; class Insecta; order Diptera; family Syrphidae; genus Blera; species Blera fallax. Next base: position 50,977,453 of record OX337244.1, read on the forward strand.
CTTCTGTCATGATTCTCAATAAAGACATTATTAGCATACCCTTGACTGGTTTTGAAATCACTCATTAACATTCGACTGCTATTCCTTTATCTAGAGTCAGAGGAAAGTGTAGGAAAAGTCGACTTTGCGGCGTTTTACACGCTGAAAGTCTCATCAAGCCACTGAATAGTTGGCGATTAATACTGCCTGATGTAGTAATTTACATTGACAGTGAAGCAAAACAATAGGCCTACTTGTGGTCTTAGCGAACTATATTTAGGGCTACTGCTATTTAGGGGGCTGAAAGTCGAATATCCGTCAAACTAAGAGTCACTGATAACGCGGAGTATTGGATTTTTCGCCGCATCCTCATATTGGTGCGGCAAACTCAGTTCGTCCTTGTGTTTGCATCATCTATGGGATCTACTTGTAAACAGGACTAAAATATTTCATTGAAGATTGGGATTGCGATGCAATTAAACACTGCTGAAGCCAGAGAATAGACTCAGTTTTGACATTATTAGCCCAAAGCACATTCCTACACCATTTTTGTAGTGACTATGTCTAGTGCCATCCGCGATGTATGTATAGTCATGATCCAGTGTACGACAGCTATATCATCCTCACATGCTTGAGTGTACTCTTGAAAACTTTTTGCAGGATATTGAAAAGCACAATGCCACTTGACTCAAGCAATTATGTACTTCCCACCTATGTATACATATATACGTACAAGTCTGTAATTTTGAGCTCGATATCGCAGGCTGTTATACCTGTACTAACCGTGTAATTCTTTCGAGGTTCACTTCTAAAAACCATGCATCTCAGAAATATCTCGAGAACAGTGAGCTATTCTTCATTTGGCCTTGGTTTTACAAATACCTGTTACGCAAGGACTATCAAAGAATTGGGTTGCGTAGTAAAATTTTTAATAAGAAGGAAAGCTGTGTACCTACTCGCAGAAGATTTTGTGAGAAATGTAATTAAGGAATCGCTCCTTTTTTACGATCAAGTTATTTATTAGTTTATTAAACTTTTTTAATATCTCTGGCGTCATTCGTCGGCTGCACATAAATAAAACATACCTTTCTGCGAAACTATTTTAATAGAAAATGAGCAAAGTTTTTCATTTGCCATTTGAGAGTAAAGGACTAATCGACTGAAAATGTTCAATCGAATGAATTCATTTGAATTTTAAATGAACTGTATCCTTTGATTTGCAAATGTTACTGTTTGACGACGGCATTCAGTATAAAAATTTAGAAGAGCGAGTGCCTTTGACATTTTCTGAACGCCTTTTTGACTTGACCTACTGAAGAATCTTGATGTGCATTTAAGTATAGTTAAATAAATCTTTTGTGTACATTTATTCGCAGAGTTTCAGTGACCAAATATAATAGCTATCGGATATGCTATTTAAAAAGGATCGCAATTTGTTTGATGCCTTATCCTTTATGGAATTTTGCATAATTGTGTAAAACATCTTGCAGCGTAACGAATTTTATATCTATATGTAAACAGTTTACAATTTTTCATTTTCATACTAAATACGTAATTCCAGCATAAGATACTTGTATGTACACAGCTGTTGTCGTATGCATGTGCAGATTCTTTCTCATTTGTATTACTTAAACCGAACTTACGAGTACTCGTACTTATGACTTAAAGGCTGTCATAAATTATGCCACGACCGAGAGTTGTGTTGTGACTGCAAGCAATCCATCGGACTTAGGCTTTCATCGATTGCATTCCATTGCACTTTTTCAAAGGAGAGATACGAGTTACGATACTAAAGGAGGCCATTTGTTGGTTTCTTTTTGAAATTGCTAGTAACAGTTAGTAGTGAAATTTTCTTGTTTGTGGCTATAATTCGCGCAAAGCTCGATAGATTTTCGAATTATTTACGAATCCGTAAAGTAGAAACGGTTCCTCAGAAAAATAATTCAACGCCATCAAACCGAAGCTGCGCTGTAGCAAAGGAAAGTCTCTAAAACGGGTGTTAATACGGTTACCAAGCCTAGAGCGCAAAAGTTCGATTGCTTTACGGCTGATATGGCATTTAGATTGCGTCACCCTAACGATTGCAGCAAAAGTCGGTAATCATATCTAGAGCGCACTCCACTCTCCGTAATCTTGTTGACAGCTATATATTGAAAGAAGTAAACACCAAACAGTCACTCCCTAAGGATGTATTGGCGACAACGTGTGCATTTTCGAAACTCCAAATTCTACAGTTTTTCTTACTGGCAAAGTCTACGAGATGAAAATGAGCTTCGCCCGAAAGAACTACCCTTTAAAAGCTCATACAGAGAAGTGATAAAAGAGTAGATCGCGTTTTAGCTAAAACACTTGTGTGAGTTGGACCCTAAAAAATACCAATTGTTACACTAGAAGGTGATGGGCGTTAGTTCGACAGATTTTATTGTTCTTAAAAAGTTCACAAAGATTCTGTAACTGAATGTGAACCATAGTGGCCTTATGTCACGGATGACACGAACAATGTTCTCTTTCAAGGCATCAATTGTTAGCATAAACCAGGGATTTAACGTAGTCCCACAGGAAATAATTGAGAAGTGTCAAATCCCAAATTTTGCGAGGCCAAGTGGAAGGTCCATTTCTCGAAATCATATGACACGTAACGCCATCGTTTTGGAAATACATACGTTCGAAATTACTTCGTCCAATGACGCCACCTGAATGCGATGGCTCTTGTAAGGTCTCTTATAGAGTGGTCCCCATTAATGAAAATTTTCTTATTAACAAACATGTTAAATTTAAAGTGAGCTTCGTCTCTGAATACAATTTCGAACACTCCAGTTTGTTACTGCTCCACAGCCCAATCAGTGAATGAAAGGATGGCCTTGTGGTGGTTCTAATTCTTGCATTAGTTGGAATTTATACAGGTGTAAAAGAAGGTCCTTGTATAAAATTGTCCACGTAGTGGACCGACAGAGCCCCAATCACTGCGACTTCCAGTCAATATATTTGTATCTTCTTGCACTAATTTGCTTACAGCGGCGATATTCTCGTCAGTATGCACATTCCTTAAACGTTTGGTATTTTTGCATCATTTAGCGAGTGTTACGAAAGACAGAGCAGTAAGTGCGTTGTTCCAACTCCTTTATTATCGTAAACATCACGGTTGCTAGCGAAGCCCACCATAAAGCTTGGAAAACGCTACGTCCATGAATAGATGATTTCCTATAGTCATGTGTGCTAGATTTAAAATTCTGAAGACAACATTTTGTTTGAAAAATGACATAGCGAGACTGCCTTCACGTACATGATACACATGAGGTTTTATGGCAGCTGCGATCGGTGTACAAATACCCTTAGCACCTAATGCCTCTGATAATTACTTCTTGTTGGTCCCATTAAGTGCTAAGAACCTATGGTTCCATCGGCTGATATAACATTATACACACTTAGCATGAGGTTCATATATGTAGTTCAAAGGCCTACACAAAAGCCACTTTGTGTAATTCTCCAATTCAAACTGAAATGCCTTCCATTTGTATTGTAGTTATCGTTATCAAACAATCCATTTCATTATGCATGTATCTCGATACAAAAAGAAAAAATTCATCGCGCGATATCTATGCAAATATGCGATATCAATATAAAAAAAAATTAAAAAAAAAAAAATGTGCTAATCGAAATGTCAAACTAATCGCAGGAAATTTGCGTTTCTTTAACGGTTTGATGGGCGTAACTGGGTGATACACGAAAAGTAATCACCATAAATCTTTTGCGTCGATTATTTCCTGTACATCACACACCTACCATGAGCATGTGAAAAAGGAATGAAAAAGACCCGTACGAGTATATAGCACCTCCAATTAATAATCATCGAACGAGTTATTCGATATTTGCAATTCATCATTAGCAAAAATTATGAGCGGGTTCCAGCTATACATACATATATGTAAATCTAAATCTATTGTAAGAAATGGTGGTGCACACAGATACACTCGCTGGGGGGGTAACACTGGTTTTACCTGGATAGAGTATGCAAAATATAGTCAACTTAGTCATGACCTTCACTAGAGTGTTAATGTGTATGAGTTCTCTCTTGAAGCCATTGTTAAGTGGGAACCGTTTTTTTTTCTGCTCTTTTTTTTTTAGACACTTTAGTTCAAGGTCTTTGGAATTGGATGTTGGTATTCTCCTTTTTAGTTGTCGTTTTCTTTTCGCACTTCATTCCAATGTGTGAAGTTCATAAGTAAACGGAATTTGCATTTTGACAGAATTAGCGGGTGAAGTGGTTGGAAATTGAAGTTTTTTTTTTTTTTAAAAAAAGGATAACTTCATATTTGGGAAGAGCAAACATTAATCTACTTTTTAGGGCAGGTTTGGTAATTAGGCGTGTAAACTGGCGCGGGGAACATACGACCGAAGATGATACACATGGAAATTGAAAAGACTTAACACAAGTGTGACTTGAGTAATGGCGAGGGAGATATTTAGCTATAAGCACACGAATACACAATACCTACATAATATTGATGACACATAAAATGTACTTCAAGCATTACAGAGTATTTATATTCTCCATTTTGAGCCTGGTATATCAAAGAGTTTCGTAAGGTAATACTTCAGCTGCAAGCTATGCAAGAATGACAGACTTTAAAACTGTTCAATCAAATTTTTCGGACTTAAATCATAGATTTCAAAAGATCTTAAGGAAAATATACATTTTTATAGAGCGCACCGTTTTTAAGGTAGTACATATACATATATATGCACTCAAAAACTATTTTCTTGTCAATTCACAAACATTTCCGTTGGCACTCTTTCCCATTTTTCAATGAACAGTGAAGCTAGACCCTAAAGGATGCGTCAAATATTTGTATAACAAAATTTATAATTTTAAAAAGTGATCAGCAAGGGATACACGCATCAAATAGGGTGCAGTTGTCGCTCATGAACTGCTCTTGTATTCTTCGTAGCCCATATCCTGTAGTTTTGCTTGTTAAGGAAGTAATTTAATTAGAAACAGATTCCATCGCTCATTATCAAATTGTGGATGAAATCGAGATTTACTCAGATGCTGGCAGCCTGTCAGCTTCAATTCTTGCACAATTTTGACTTTATATGGTGCAATGTGGCTAAAATCCTCTGAAGGACCTCCGCAAGCGCTTTCTGCAAATTATTGCTAGATTCGAAGAAACCGATTGCTATTCGAGCCCAACGCACTGGTCTCGACAATGCTTGGTCGACCTCTGTTGCTAAAATTGTCCGCGACAAACGATCCTCGCAGTTTTTTGTCGTTCACAAGAACGCTTTTTCGCGATATTAACTTGGTCCTTAAACAGTTAGAAATCGACCTTACTTTTCAAATTTGTCAGACTCGGGATTAGGTCAATATATTATAGTTCCAGGATTATCCTTTGCATCCAGAAAAATTTACTCTTTGAGGTAGATTTTAATAGCACAGGATTGTTGGGCTTTTTAACCCCCTTTTGAAAATATTTAGCGGTAACAATGGTTAAATTTAAGTTAAGCTATTTTCTTCCGTGCCGCAAAACAGGCCTTCCTATGGCATAACTTTGTATATTCAATAGTTAGCTTAAAGTTTCGGACCAAAATTGAGCTCACTTACCATTGAGTTACCTTTGAAAGGCATTCCAGCTGCATACATATGTACATATTTTTTTCTGGTCACCCAAATTATGGGAAATGACTTCACAGAAATGTTGCAACTGATAGGTTTTGTATTAAAAATTTCATTCATGATTTTCGATCTTGTCTATAGACCAGCACAGAAAGTTGCACCAAAAGTAAGCGGCATAGCATAAGGAAACTCATGCTCCTTTCATTCCTTCTCAAATGATTTGGACTCTTCAGACCAATTTCATTTTGTTCTAACGTGATTCCATAAAAACTTTTCAATATCGAGTCTAGGTTACAAGCTCCCGTTCCACCCAAACTCCCATCAAGCTATTTGAGAACCCCTTCTTAAGAGGCAACCTCCCTATTAAGAATGGGTTTCCAAATAGTTGCAAAAAAATAGGTCAAAGTCTATTGAATGTCCATAGCAAGTCTATAATTGGGCATAAATAAATGAACAGGCAATTCAAGAGCCATTAATTTGCGATTTATTCCCAACCTACACAAACCAATCGAATCGAAATAGACCCATATATAACCCATTCAATTATCCTTGCTCCTTTCATAATGTTCCACAATCAGGACCGAACGCATCAATTTACACAAATTTATATCACTTGCTCATTTGCCATGTCGGCGAATTTTTGCTCGTTTTGATCGCCTCCCACCCAATCTACTGGTGTGCTATCCTTTGTTACTAAATGTCAATTCTTGTTATCTTGTTCCACAAGGAAGACTACAACGACCAAGTCACTTCTTATAAATTCTGCCTCGACACGATTTGATGTTCTTTATAAATTCTGTTCATTTCTAAGCGGAACGAGTTAACCTTAACACATACCTACAACGGGTATTGTCTTTCTACACAACCTGTGATGAGGTTAGCATCCTCTTGCAGCTAAAGTTAATCTAAAAAAAAAAAAAAAAAAATAAGAAAATATGAAAGAAAATCATTTTTACCTCAGAGCTCATTCAGACATGGCCACACAGGCTCCTCCCGCCCCCTAAACCACTTCCAAGGTAGATGGCAATTTTATACTTCATACACGCGTTACAATGCGACGACAACACACCGTCATCGCAGTCGTTAGAGCCGCACCATCGCCAAGTTGGCGCCATTTATCACCGATACCGATAAAAGGATATACACACGGGTAGCGAACGATGAAACGGAGCGAACAAAAAAAAAAATCTGAGTTTCCTTCGTCTTGACTTTTCCTGGCGTCTCTTTGAATAACTCTAACTCGCATCTTTGGTGGTATCATCCCCCCATTGTCAGTGTAAAACCGGCACGAAAAAGGATGGCAAAGAAGGAAAAGACGAAAAAAAAAAAAAAAATGAAAATTATTACACATATCCCCGCAGTGATGAAATAAGATGAAGAAGCAGTTCACTTAGATAAGTTATTGTTCGAAGGGGGTGAGCACCCTCGCGCACGCGATGACATCATTCTCCAACGGCCACCCTTTCGGCGTATTCGTATGACATTTTGCCCCGAAACTGCTGCGGTAGGATTCAAATCAATTACTTTATTTTATTTCCCAAGATATGTTTGCCGAGCACAGTCGGGCCCACGCTATGCGTTCGTCCCTCTTCTACGGCAAGGATATGATGATATTCATATTTAATATGCTGACGGTTCGTATTTATGCAGATGGTCTTGAGGTGGAATCTCGTCGGAATGTGTGCCCCGAGGTGGATGTTACAATTTTTCTGAGTAATGGCCGAAGGGGTTCCATTCTGTTATACAACTGATGCCTGCCACATGCTGTATTATTAACCTAATTAAGGATGGGACAATGTATGATCCTATCCATTAGCCTGGTGACATACATATGTATATCCTCTCGTTGGACAACAATTCAGGCTGGAGCTTATTAAATTTCATAAGAACCGACATCGTCGTCTTGAAAATAAATTCATGCATGGCCAAGTTGCATTAATTCCACGCCCATGACTTCTGCGTAGTAGTTGAGATATGTATCCAACAATTGGCAGCCGGACCCTGTCCGCCTAATCACATCAAATTAGTGTAACGCTTTTCCGATATTCCTAGGTATGCGTGTGTCACATCCCCCTTGTAGGAAGGAAGATGAAATTATCACCACGGTGATGGTATAATTGGCTCTGATTGTGCCTAACCGCCCAGTGTAGAGAGATGGGTGGGCATTAATTTAAAACTAATTGCCTTGCCATGCAGCCTTGAAAGCTTTGTTGTGTTTTAAATTTAAATTAAGATGAGGTACAGTCTTCCACTAGTTGTTAGTTAGTTCTTGGAAATTGAAATAAAAACTCCTGGCACGTGGCATAGGATCACAGGTAAATAAGTTTTACAGAGAATACAAAAATCGTTTAAACCCTAGATTAAATTTAATTAACACCAATCCTAGCGGGCTCAAGTGGATAGTGGGTTAGGCGTAAGTCTAGAATGCGTAACAGGTGAAATCCTCCTGAATGAGTGCTTCTATTTCCGTTTATGGAATATTTTGTTTATCCCGCATTATGTACTTGATATATTTTAAGGAATTTCAATAATTTAAATGCGTCGTCATAAGAAAAGCTTCGCCTAAGTTCATGTTGAGTTGCTTATGTGGGGATGCTACCTCGTGCTCGTCGTAGTTAATAGATGCAATGGGACTTCCGTAATAATGCGAAAGTCTGTAGGAGGGCGTGGGATCTTATTGTGTGGGTGTAAAATACATAATACGGTAAATAGAAAACATTTAAGTTCGAGAGGTTCCAACTATAGAACTTGACCCAATTTCAAATCTCAGCTTAAAAATGTCTGCTGTTTGTAGTTTCGATTGTTATGCCACCAAGCGAGTTTTGGTAGTGGAAATCCTACAAGTGAAACAACAACCTTCCATCATAATGAGGATGTTCCATTGGGTTGGGTATGCTTTTCTTCTCTTCGTTTAGATTTTTTTTTTAACACGAGGCATAGTATGGCAAAAACCTTTTCCCATCTTTCCCAGTCAGGAGCTAGATATTTTGGTTGTTTAATCTGAAACTTAATTTTACCTAAGACCGTTAAGACCGTTGCACCTGAGGATACTTTTCGCTGGACTGCTTTGCTATGTTTTGATTTGAACTGCTTTTTACGTGGCCTATCCGGTACCACTTTAGCTACATACATTGTACATATTAGCACTTAACAGCTTTTGACCGGTTTTGCCTAACAGTTCTTGGTTTGATATGGGTTGCAGCCAGTGGATCTTTATGAGAGACTTCCCAGGTTCCATAGGCTTACTAGGGGATGAATCAAGCGTTGAATTCGAAGACTTTCTGGTGCGTGACGAGATCAGAGTGGATTTTCATTCTGAAGATAGGGCACCGTAGCATCAGAAAGTACAAAACCGTAGAGATAGTTGAACTACTCGACTTCCTCTATAGACGTCTGGTTCAGAATAGTGTGCATAATTTGTTCGCCTTGCTGTTGTTGATCCTTCCCATTCTTTTGAAGGGATTGCTGGTACTTGCCAGTAAGCAAATGACGTTGACATATCCGGATAGCTTAGCCTATCAAAAGTCTCCACTAAAAACAATTTCGTTCAATTGCTTTTACGATGGCGGTCAATACATCGTCGATCACTAAAGGACGAACTGGCTAATGCAGATATCAGGTGCACTCAACAATGAACCTATTTGTGTCTGCGAAAGCGCGTTATGCCCTAAGACGCAGATGGCCCTAGATTCAATCACTTGATCGTGCAATTATGCTTTTCGAGTGAGGGAGTGTAAGGTGCATTTGGTATAACATGGAGCTTGAATGCATTGCTGAACTGAGCTGAGCTTTTGCCAAGCACGTGTTGGATTCAAGGTGCCCAAAATTCTGCGATCCATGCGAGAAAGACGAGGGTAGAGCGCAACATTTCCTACTTTATTATCCGGCCCTTACTTGCACTAGTTGGCAGATCCTTACTTGCACTAGTTGGCAGATCCTCATCACGCATCGTGATGAGTGCTGATCATCTAAACTCTTTATCGGTGAAGCGACTCTCTCCGAATGACGGCGGAAATAAATTCTTTAAAGTAAGTCCTCTTAGTTAGTACAACGAACCAGTAGTTGAGTTTGGGTGCTCTAGTAAATAGCAGAAACCTGCACTCGGCCCAGAAAAACATCCCCAAGCGATAACTCCTTCAGCAGAGCCCTTCTTCAGGTATTCTGCGAACGAGGATTCTTCCATGTCCACTATGCAGTTTAAATTTGAATTCGCCGAAAAATAACACGTTCTTCTGAGCCCGTAGCAAAGGTCTTTGTTTGAATCGTGGCGGGAAATTTTCCATCTGACCTCATTAAAGCGCAGACTGCCCAGATTTTACTTGCCATCTTCGGACCAATTATGTATGTAGATGAAATTATTTTTCGAGTTGCTCGTACGAGGACGTTTCTTGCGATGAGATTTCAAAACAATTCCGACTACTTTGAGGGAATACAAAATCGATCTTCTACTCTCGTTGTCTTCCTTGGCTTTTCAGAGCCCTTCTTCTGCTCAAAACTCCTAGTGTTCTGATTTTTTTTTCTTTTCAAATTCCATGTATCTGTGTGTTAACCTTTCACCTACATATGTATTTCCTGTGTCTTGCGCATAACCAAAATATTTCATTTCCACTCCGCACTAGATTTTTCAATTTTCTGTATAAATACACTCTTGTATTAGTCTCTAACCACTATCACTGGTTAGATGCGCTAAGACTTTATAACTATCACAATTTATAGATGCAATGGGTCTGTCTACTTGTTGAATAAATCAATGAAACCTCTGCGCTATACAGGAACAGTACTATGTGCACATTCTTTAAGAATTTTCTCGTTAATTTTCGACGCCTAATTTAAGCGCAGATACTCGTATTTAAAGAAAGTGTTAAATAAAAGAAATCCTTTTCTTTTTTTCTAAATATAAAAGAAATCCTTTTTTTTATTCAATAAAATTACAAAGGGTACATTCAACTTTCAACTTCTTGTGTGCATAAAACAATCGCTAGATGGCCCTTTATCCGGCACAAATACCACCCACTTAAACGACACTCTCTTCTTAGACATGTATCCATTGAATGCATTATTTGTCAATGTACTTATGGTTTTTATTTTTCTATCTTTTTGTACTTTCAGAACTCAATCCGACATAATTTGTCACTGCACAATCGTTTCATGAGAGTACAAAACGAGGGTACCGGCAAATCATCATGGTGGATGCTGAATCCAGATGCAAAGCCAGGAAAATCGGTACGTCGAAGAGCAGCATCAATGGAAACGTCCAAGTATGAAAAGAGAAGGGGACGTGCTAAAAAGCGTGTTGAAGCACTTCGGAATGCCGGTGTTACTGGCTTAAATGATGCAACCCCGTCACCGAGTAGTAGTGTTAGTGAAGGGCTTGATCATTTTCCGGAGAGTCCTCTTCATAGGTAACTATTAAATTTATTATGCAATGTATTGGCTGAGTGCGGTTCGTTTTTTTTTTTTTTTTCATCATTTTTTCTCTCTTTGAATTTTTTTAAGTAGATAACCTTGTTAATGCTTTGAAGTAGAGCTTTTGGCGAATTGCAACGAAGATTAAAAAAAAAAAATAGTGCTCTCTAGTTCAATTAAAATTGAAGTTTATAATATTTTTATAATTTTTTGAAGTTATTCTTTTGCTGGATGCCTTTATCGAGGAAGCGAAGGAGGAGGGAATGTATTTCAATATTGATTTGGTTAAAGGTTTATAAATCTCTGTATAGCTCTTGTCGTTAGAGCATTGCTATTGAATTGCCTTTGTAGGCCAAAGGCAATTACTTCTGTCAAAGGTGATATTTTAACCAAAGCGTGCGCAGCTTTGCAACTGCCATTGCATTCCGGCAGGTAGACGGTTTCTTCCGCTTTATGACTTGCCGTACGCACTATCTGAAGTCACAATGTTAGAGCGTCTCCTTGCTGTAATCGGATGCATGTTTGGAAAGGTTCAAAGGAACTACATACTTTTAAACTGCACATTGTGGCATATGTTTCAGAATTCGCTGTCGCCTCTATGTGATCAGTGTGCGATCAGTGATTGCATCGTACAGCTCGAGATGATGAATGCTTTCATACATAATGTGGTTTTGAAGTCAATGAATAAGTGGTGTTTCTTGACTTGAAAATCGTTGTCATTGTGCCTCAACGTGTGAAGATTTGGTCTATCGTGGATATGCCGGGCCAGAAGCCACACTAGTATCTGCAAATCAGGGTAACCAGTGTTCACGCATAAACTTGTAATCTAACATCCGTTTGCAGGCCAGGTGTATCTTTTCCGATAGTCAAACCAATATGGACAGATATTCCACGACACTTTCTAAAGCCGTCTTTTCAACATTTTGGAAGGATGCTATAATTTTCTCTTTCTATAAAAAAAAAATTTTAATTACCGTCCTATTGCTAAGCTCCCGTGTATCTTAAAGCTCTTTGAAAGTGTAGTTCATGATTTTTTTTTTTTATTTTTTTCTTGTTTAACCAATCTTTTCCCCTGCACAAGACGGTTTTTAAAAGGTAGGTCGACTAAGACAAACTGAACTCCTCATAGTTTCACAGGCACTACATGCACAGAATACAGTAAACTCAGAGCCTTTAGTTTTCCACCATCTTTAGTTTTCTCAATTGTGTCTAATTTATAGAAACACAAGTTAAGAATTCTCTTTAGACCATTCAGTGTTCAACACCATAAACTCTATATTTGTGATTCCTCAAGGCAGTGATCTTTGACCACTAATCTTCGCCTTAACCATAAACGATGTTGACTTAATCTTATGGGAAAAAAATCCTTGAAATAATTTCGTCCAAAATGAATTTAATCTGGTGAAACATTAATTCGACCTTCGATGATATTGGCCGACGACCATTTTATTTTTTAACTCAAAGGTGTCCAGCAAAACTAAGTTATTATTTTTAATTATTTTGTATTACTAGCTTTGGAGTTATATTGACTTAAAATAAATAAATTATATTTTAATTTATATTTACTAATCCTTTAGATATACTTTGTCTCTTAAAGCGTTCCAATGACTTCTTAGAAAAAGTCATTTGTTATTAAACAGTTCGACAAATAGTTAAATTAAGCTTTAGTTCCAAGATATTATTTTACATTTATTTATCGCACGTACATACATATATACTCGCACATACATATGTACGTAATTAAACTTTTTTCCTGCACAGTAGTGTTCGATTTTAATTTATTTTTAAATTTTAATTTTATTTGCTCATTGTTTTGTTTCCTTTTTTTCTTTCTTTGTTTCATTTAAATTAATATTCGTGCTCTTTTGCAAAAACAAAAAAAAAATAAATGAAATCCAACAGCGGAGGAGGATTTCAATTGTCGCCCGATTTTCGTCAACGTGCATCGTCGAATGCGAGTTCGTGCGGCCGTTTAAGTCCCATACCGGCAATTGTGGGCCTGGAACCAGATTGGGGCTTCCCAGCAGACTATGCCAATTCAAACATAACGCCAGCGCAAGCGAATGCTCTTGATCAGTTGGCAGGATCTCTGGCAGATGAACTCACGTTACAGAAGGACTTTCTACAGGGGTCAGTTATTGTTTTTTATTTCATTTTTTTTATTTCATTTTATTTTAAAATTTAGTATCTTAAGCTTTGTTTTGTTCTTGCTCTATGCATGAGATACAGTTCGATTGCATGCTCAGTTAAAACGCAATTAAATTTTAAAATTGAAAAAAAGAAAAAAAAAATTATATGTTCCACTTGTGGCACGAATGGATTTTATCAAAAAGATTTTTCGTTCCTCTTTTTTTTGAAACCAAACGATCATACGGATGGAGTAGGTTTAGTGCAGCTTCGGCCATACCCAATCAGCCACCACCTCCGTACCAACCACCGCAACAAACTTATTCAATTAATTCAGGAGTCGCTCAATCCTATGGAATGCAACAGAATCAATGTCCACTCCATCGCTCACTGACCTGCAGTTGCTTGCACAATTCAAGAGAAGTAGTTAAAAAAAAAATATCCAATTGTAGTTTTTTCTTTATAGCGATTCTAACGATTTTTTAATTTTTTTTTTTTTTTTTTTTTTTTTCAATCTTATAAAGGGCTTGTCGCCTTCGTCCGGCACTGGAATGTCACCCGCGTATCCTAATAGTGAGCCGTCATCGGATTCTTTGAACACGTACAACTCTGTGGTGTTGGACTCTGGTGTAGGATCCACGGATAATTCATCGCTACTGGTGGGTGCACAACAACAACAGCAACAACAACAACAACAGCAACAGCAATTACAACAACAACAACAGCAATTGCAACAGCAGCAGCAACAACAGCAACAGCAGCAACTTAGCACAAATTTGGATGGTATGTATCTTTTTTAAAGCTCGATATAGTTAAACTTTTTTTTTCCAAAAGCTATTTCCTAAAACACGTCGTTGCCTTAAGATATGGTCATTATCCATGCTGCTAATTTCACTGATCTAGTAGAAATATGTATAGGGTGTCTCGAAGTCTAAGTGGTGAAGGTGATACCTAGATTATTCGCTACCAGATAAAGATCCAAGATAGGTTATGGTGGATTATGGATCATGGGAAAAATTCCTGAGTACTCATTGAACCATTTGAGCTTCTAATGAAGCGTAAGAGGCTCCTAATATCTGTATGTATCAGATTGCCTCGATCGTTGTAATAGAAAGCTTTTAACTGAAGCCTCCTTCTGTGCTGGACAGAGACAAACAAAGTGCTGAATGTTTTCTTGAACTTGGAAGTTCTTGTCAAAGTTTAGATGATGAATATTGTAGTTCGTGTTTTCTAGAGAGATTTTGAATTTATTCACATTTTTTTGATCATTGTGAGGTTGCTAAAAATGTCAAGGGGTATCAGATAGAACAAAATACTGCAAAGGGAGCTTTACGAAGTGCTCCTTTTATACACAAACAAGCTGATCCTTATACATATATTGGGATTAGAATTATAATTTCCATTTTACTCAGACTAGGTATCACTAAATTTTTGAATGTTTGATTGAATAGAATCACAAAATGTGACACTTTCTATATCCTATCTCATAAGGCATTCCAGTTTGCTACGACCAGTATGGCAAACATTTTCATTTGCTTTGGTTTTCAAGTTGGCTGTTCAACATACAGTACAACCTTTACTCGGATTAATTCCATTTGATAATTAGAACGTCTCTGGAAACTGTCTTGAATTCCGTAAAATTTTTAGAATTTGCTTTCCGTAGCTCTGTTAATTCGATTAGGTCGTTGAAGTAATATTCCCCAAGGGCCGTCTTTCTGGTTCTACTTAGGCCAAACTAGTTTGTCCTAGGCGAAACCGGCTCTTTAAATTTGCCAAATGAAAAGAGAACTTACTATGTATATGCCACAGTATCCCTCACCTCCTATGTAACTGCCCAGCTCTGTCGCATAAAAGAATGGTCCATTTAGGGTCCCCCTTCCTTAAAGTCCTTGGTGACATAGCGTCCTTAGACGTCATGCGCATCTATCGCTTTATCAAAAGCTCCGGTTGGTTCTGTTAGTCCCTGAGTAGCGAATTGGTTTTGATCCATGGTATCACAAAGGACCTTTACTGGTCTAAGTGTGTCTGAACTCCCGTGCGGACAGCCAAGCCAACCTAACCTAACCTAACCTAACCTAACCATGTATGTATATGCCGCACAGCGGCGCTCTGAGCACCTGCATGTGAGGCCGAAGGCCGTCCGGTGTATTAGTCGATGAAATGACCACAGTTTTTTTTTTCTTAGCGAGCATAGCGAGCTCACCCACGTAGGATAAACCGGTTTGGCCTGAAATCGGGTTCGGCCGGTAACATATTCATACATACATATGTATATATATTCATAGATAAAGGTCTGGATGAAAACGTCCACGTCTATGCTGCGGCTACCTCTGCAGTTGTACTTTGATGTACCGTCAGCAAGTTGTGGCCTTTGATTCGTGTGATCTCCTAAGTGTGTTCTTTTTATCCCGATTGTGTTTCATCTCTCATCAGCTAGCTTCTGAGAGTCCATGACTATATTGGATTTTAGAAGTGCAATGAGGCTCGAAATCGAATTATCGGTCATTGATGGGTTCAGGTTCATACTTTTCCGAGTTATTTGATGGTCTTACTAGCTCGTGGTACTACAGTCGTGGGTCTCAACGGAGTGAAACATCATGACTTAGTAAAGGCTCTTAGCTCGTCGATAACGATTTTGTAGTCCTGATTTGATAATAGTGGATCAGATGGCTTTGGTTCGTACTTGGCTGTTTGAATAAATTACGCTTTGTATCTTTCTATATGGCTAATGTCAGGACTTACTGTCAGATAACCTGGACAATTGCTGCAACTTCTATTTGAAATGCACTGTAATGTTTTCTAGCCTTATTGAGTGCACAATGTCGGGCTCAATCTAATAGATTCCGGTGTTCACCGGAAGTCTTGAACCATCTGTAAAATTTGAAATATTGTTCGCGTCCATGGACGATGATTACTTAGATGCCTCGGTCGGCATATAATGGCGCCGAATATGCCTACGTATGTATGCTTGTAAGTCTTTCAATCTTGGTATACTTTTTTAGATTTGTGACCTTGTCTGCAGCTATTCATCAGACCGTAAGTTAGAATGGGTCTTTTAACACATCTTTGTACTACCACTAAATGGTAGCGGGTTGGGATGCCCATTTCTTGCCGAAAAGGTTATTGCGTGCATAGAAAGCGACTGATTGTATCTAATGTTTTTGAAAATGCGTCCAATGTATCTAGTTTCTTTCCGAGGTTTAAACTTGCTGTAGTTTATTTTCCATAGTACTGCAGCCGGGGTGGACCTTAGTTTCAATTAACAAGTGACTCTATACAACTAGCTTTCTCCAGTTTCGCGCGTCTAATTATTGGAGGTCGTTCTCCACTTGCACGGGCCATCAAAAGTGTGGTCTTCCTTACCAATTACCAAGAACTTGGTGTCCAATTATGCTCAACTTGTACTATTTTGGCGCGAATCGATTTTATCTTTGCTTAAGGCTTATATACAAAAGAGTTAGGTCAGGAATGTCGGAAGGCGAGGTGGAATTGATCCACAACGCCACTCAGGTCAATGCAGACCCATTGTGATTCTCATAGGGGAGATGTGTCTGACCCTTGCTCATTGGTTTACCTTGTTTTGTATCTATGGTTCTTTATTGTACTAAACTTGCAGGCCATCCAGTTGTTTTGATGTAGTTAAAGATTTTTTTTTTTTTTTTTTTTTTTTCCGAGGGTAGGTGAAAATCTTCCATAGACACTATGAGAATAGCAAGCGCGTGCTCATAGTAGTGTCAGATTCTTACTGACCAAAAACACCACCCTTCGATATAAATTTGTTAGATATTGCAACTTACTTTCCATTGAAAGATCCTACAGGTTCCGCAATATAAACGCGGTTAATCCACAATCTAAACGCGGTAAATCCTTATCTCGCCAAGTCAAAAGGATAAGGATTCGTCCTTTATAGTCGGCGCAATGGATTTTCCTGCTAGTTCCTGCTAGCTCCGCAGTTTAAACGCGGTTGCTCACTATCGCGCTAAGTCCAAAGGTTTGGTTCTTTGTAGACGGCGCAGTAAATTACTGTCATCCAAAATTTGAAGGACTGTATTATTTACGTGACTTTCTAGTCGACTTTTATGCTTTCTCGCATAGTTTCTGATTTCGTCTTCGATTGTTATAATGCCGAGATCTCTGTGTATATCTCTATTTCTGATATACCACGGTGCATTAACAATTCCTCTTAGCACTTTATTTTCAAAAGTTTGTAAAATATTAATATTACTTATTTTGGTACAACCCCAGAGTTGTATACCATATGTCCAGACTGGCTTTAGCACTTGCTTGTATAAAAGCAGTTTGTTTCCTATATTAAGCTTGGAATACTTTCCAAGTAACCAATACATTTCTCTGTATTTGCTTTCTAGCTCTTTGCGTTTTTTCTTTACATGCGACTTCCATTTCAGCTTTGCATCGAGTGTCATTCCAAGATACTTAGCCTCGTTTGCAAACGGAATTCGAACCGAGTTTGAAAAGATCGGCAAATTATTTATTTTTTTGTAAGTAAAATTTACATGAACAGATTTGGTTTCATTCAGAGCGATTCGCCAAACCTTTGTCCATTCATTTACTCTATCCAATGCTTCTTGCAATTTTTCCGTAGTCTCTTCGACCGTTTTACCTACTGCCAAGATAGCAGTGTCGTCGGCAAATGTAGCCAGCGCAGTACCATCTACTTGCGGTATATCACGAGTATATAATACATACAAAAGTGGACCAAGGACGCTACCTTGCGGTACCCCAGCCAATATTTCCTTAAAGTCTGAATATTCGTTTCCGTGTTTGACGCGGAATAATCTATTCGTAAGATAGGTCTTCAAAATATTAAATAAAGGATAGGGCAGAACTTGTCGCAATTTAAACTTTAAGCCTTCATGCCAGACCTTGTCAAAAGCTTGAGAGACGTCAAGGAATACACTTGAGCAAATCATTTTTCCTTCAAGTGATTTTTCTATTACATCTGTTATTCTATGTACTTGGTCCACCGTAGAGTGCTTGCTTCTAAACCCGAATTGATGATCCGGGATAAGACGTTTTTCTTCTATAATTGGAGTTATTCGCCTAAGCAATATTCTCTCGAATACTTTAGATACAATCGAAAGAAGCGAAATTGGTCTATAAGACGTTTTCTCGTTCGGCGGTTTTCCTGGCTTAAGAACCATTATAACTTCCGCGAATTTCCATTGGCTGGGAACATATTCTAGTCTAAGCGCGGCATTTATAATGAAAAGAAGTTTAATTAAAGCTTTTCTGGGTAGTTCTTTGAGAACCTCTCCTGTGATAAGATCATATCCAGGAGCTTTGTTAGACTTTAATTTCTTTATTTCTTGCTTGAGTTCATTTAGCGTTGCGTTTCTTATGACGCTATTGTCTATATCCGATGCGCTTATATTTTGAATAAGCGCTTGTCCATCAAACGGTTTGAAAGTTTTTTCCAGATGGTTGGCAAAAACTTGCGCTTTCTCTTTGTCATCTCTGGCCCATTCATTATTATTTTTTTTAATTGGGGCGGCTTGAATTTTAGGTTTTTTGATACCCTTTATAGCCTTCCAAAGCGAATAATTAGAATCTTTTTCTGCAGTTAAACTTTCAAGGTAACTTTGTATTCCACGATTTTTAAAATCATTGATGGTCTTTTTTAGCGAGTTGCACAAACGGTTTAGGTGTGCTTTATGTTGCGGAGCCCGAGTTTGTTGCCATTTTTTACGCGCTTTTCTCTTCTCCTTGATCATCTCTTTTATTTCGGGTGGATACGTTTGGACATAACTGCCCGGCGTTTTCTTTTGTTTGGGAGTATTTTTCCACGCGGCACCCTGTACGATTTCAACAAAGCGATCAACTTCGACTTCAAGTTCATAGGGTGTCTTAAGTGATACGCTCAGCTCGATATTTGCGTCAATATCTTTTTTGAAGCTGTCCCAATTAGTTCTCATGTTGGTTAATCTAGCTGGTTCTACTTTTTTAATCAGAGCCTCGCTTATCGTCATAATTATTGGAGAATGATCAGAGGAGAGATCAAAGCTTTCTTCAACTTTTATACAGTTACCAGATATTCCTTTAACAACAAAGAAATCGATCAGATCCGGTATCTTATTTCTATCAGTCGGCCAGTATGTTGGTTTACCGGTCGAGTGAAAATCACAACTGTATTTCATACACGCATTATAAAGCATTCTACCTTTCTGAGAGACGCATCTTGATCCCCAGAAGGTGTGTTTCGCGTTGAAATCGCCACCAATAACAAAGTTTGGTCTAAGGAAGTTGAAAATGTTTGTAAAATCACTTTCTTCAAGTCTGCATCGCAGTGGGCAATATATAGATGAAATATTAAAAGAAAAATTTCTATTTTTTACGCGTACCGTGCTTACTTGCATCGCTTCTAATTCGATCTTTAGCTCTGCCGAGTGTTCGATACATTCTTTTATGAACAAAGATGATCCACCTCTGGCCCTTTCCGATGGGTGAAAAGCGTGGTAGGCACTATAGCCCCTTATCTTAACATTTGATTGGTTTGTCAGATGGGTTTCACAAACCAAGCATATATCAATATTTTTTTCACGTATACATATTTCTAACTCATCGAGTCTTTGTATGAGCCCGTTGGCGTTCCAAGTAAGAATCTTAAGCATTTCTTTCATATTTTGGTTAAAGTGCGCGCGCTACGAATATTATTTTCAAGTGTAACTAGTCTCTCGAAAATAAGTTTATTAGTTTTGCTTTGCTCTTCAAGTTTCGCAAGGATAATGGAAAAGACATGAGTTATAGATTCCTGTGAACCAACGCTATTGCCGTTTTCCGATGCCGCAACTTGAGCGTGAGTCTTGACGCTAAGGTTTGGACGCTTTGCTGTTGTTAATTTTGCTTTATCAGCTATATACGTGCCATTATCTGTCATCGCCACTTGAGCATAAGACCGCACACCAGTGTCTGTCAGTTTTGCTTTTGCCACCTTTTCTTTCGGACGTTTATGTTTTTCCTCATTAGCTGGTTTTTGGGCAGGTTTGACAGATTTTCTTTCTTTTGCTGTTTTTACCGTAGCGGTTTCGCGTTCATCCTTAATTTGTTTTAGGTTTGGGCGTTTGTTATTTTTAAGAGTATCGCGTCTTTTTTGAAGCTCTTTTGCCACTTCGCAACCTCGATAATTCGCTGGGTGCTTTCCGTTGCAATTTATGCAAGTGGCTGGGGCTTGTTTATTTAAGAGGCAGTCTTCGGAGAGATGTTTACCCGCACATTTCACGCACCGCGGCTCTTTCTGACAGTAAGTCTGCGTATGATTGAAGCCCTGGCAACGCTTGCACTGCGGGATCGATCTTGAGCTCTTACGCATAGGCTCGATTTTGACCACGATGTTAAGGATAGTCTTAATACCGTAGATCTCATCTTTATTTTCGGCTTTATCGAAACTTAGTAAGAATAGCGGAAGTCCACGCCTAACCAATACTTCCTTATCTCCTTCCGACTGTTGCTTCTCCTTCTTGATAATATTAACGGCGTCAAGAACTTTAAAGCCTTTGGCATGGAGGTCGTTCATAACGTCTTCCTTCGTGCACGAGGGGTGGAGTCCCCTTGCTACAACACGCAGTGGCCTTTCTAACTTGTTTTCGTATGTATACCACTGGATTTTCTCGGCATTTAATTTTTGGGACACTGCTCGGTACCCGTCGGAATCATCGACGTTGATTTTCCAGGTATTGTTTCGGAGAGATGTGACCTTAAATTTCGATGACAACGTTCCTTTGAGGAGGCAATGCAACTTATTATAGTCCGAAATTCCAACGACGTTTATCGGTGGCGGAGGACGTAATTTTGCTTGAGGTTGCTTCTCTTGCACCTGCTTGCGCTTTTCATCTTTGTGTGGCTCTACCTCAGGTGAAGAACCAGCTTTGCGTTTTTTGCTAGGTCTTTTCTTTTCGATCCAATTAATTTCGCGTGCTAGCTCTTCCTCGTCTGTCTGGTATTCGCGACTAGCTGAGGGCTGTGAACTAACTATGCATTCTTTTTGGAGATTTGAATTCCTTAAGGCATTGTTTTCTTCTCGGAGTAAATCTACCTCTTTCTTAAGATCGCGGTAGAGTAGCTCCATTTCGTTAAGCTTGAGACGAAGTTCATTGTTTTCCTCCTCAAAGCTTTTAGATTTCACTGAGTCCCGTTTTTCGCGCGCTGGCGCTTCCGGCGGACTTCTTTTTCCGGAGACATTCGATCTTGATGGTGGAGATCGAGATACCCTTGAACTTTTTGAAAAGGGATCAATCAGTAGCAATAAATGGCTCTCCCCAGAATCCGTAGAGCCGACCTCCGAAGAGGGTGGATTTTCCAGTGAATCTGGACTGCCACCTGGGGTATTATATCGTTTTGTTTTGTTCATTGCATATTTTGTATACACTACGCTCGGTATACTGAGGGTGGATTTTAGTCGCCTCTTACGACAGGCATGCCTGTAGTTAAAGATGTTGTCTACTGATCTACTTTCTTTTAGGTCCTAGAAATGTGTGTCTTAGATTTATAAGACTTGGACAGTGATAGAGACAGTGAGTTGTGTACTTGCTCACCTTATGCTCATTATCTGGTATGTCTTCATGTCAAGGGACCCAATAGAGTATAACCTAGTGCTTTGTTCAAAGAACATTTAGTTCTTCACAGCAGTAATTCATGTTATACCCAGCAGTTCGGAAAAGATACCTGATTCTATGACTAATTCAATCTGAGTAGACAGAGCTGATTGATCCATCTGTATAACAAAAAACAATCGAATGAATTACTTAAGTGTTTTTAGTAGAAACGACGAAAGACTGATTGGTCTGGATTCTTTGGCGGTAACATGGCCAAAGTTACGCTATTTTGGAAATGAAGACCACTCTTACCTCTCTTTTTTTATACGTGGGTCATACTATGGTCTAGAGATTTTTGTATCATGGTTGATAAAAGACTTGTAGGGTTGAAATGTATTAACTATCCATTTCACCTTGTCTTTTTCGTCTATCACCTCCCTTCGTGGAGCGTGATTTGAAAGAATTTCTGCTCTGTGCATAGTGTTCACTTCAAGATCTGTGCAGTCAAAGAAATTTGTGTCTATTAACTAATTATTCATGACTACATTCTGTCCAAGACCTGTTGGACTTACTGATGCATTCCAGGGTAGAATATCTTGCGGCTTCATCATCTTCCTACAGCTTTACAGGTCGACTGATAGGGGCTCGCTATGTCTTTATTATCCGGTGCTGGAAGCGGTGATAGCTTAGTCGCA
Source organism: Blera fallax (assembly GCA_946965025.1). Lineage (NCBI taxonomy): Eukaryota > Metazoa > Arthropoda > Insecta > Diptera > Syrphidae > Blera > Blera fallax. Next base: position 50,999,823 of record OX337244.1, read on the forward strand.
ACTGGCCTGGAGGAAATATCTCTTATAATATCCCTTCAGGGATTGCTAAGGCATTAGGTGAGATTTTAACTTGATTTATTGATACAACCCCATTGCACATGGTGGCCCTTGGAGTCCCAGACTATGGTTTCGCCTTGTTCTCGTCGCGTGATCAACAAACTTCGTATTTATGAATCGTGAGCCTTCTATTTCTACTATGAGTTGACCCTTTTGTTCGTCTGCTAAAACTCTCAGGTCGTCGTTGCTGTAAGAAGTTCAACTGAGTTTGCTATTCAAAAGTCTACTATGTATTTGATTCAGTTAATCGCGGTACATACCTATGTACATAGCTTCCAAAAGCATTCATTTCCTTTCATAGTCACTAAATGAAACTTTTTTTTTAATTAAACTAATTTCTATTTTTACAGATAACTGTGCTTCAACACTAATAGGACAATGCATGGAAGCATTGAATAATCAAACACAAATTGACGAATTTAATATTGATAATTTCCATGGGGGTATCGAGTGCAATATTGAAGAGGTTAGTACTTGTATGTTTTATTATTTTTGTTGTTTTTTTATTCTATGGGGTTCCCATACATTTTAGGTTATGTGTTTGCTTTTCCCTGATTGACTGAGAAGTTAGAAGAGATTTTGTAAAAACCATTGGCTTTGCATTTTGATGAAAATTCAGGAATTTACATATAAGGTTAGATTCTTGATAAAGTCTCAGAAGATTAATTTCTCTACTTACTTACTAAGATGGCGATGCAGTCCGGGATGACAGGCGTGCTTTCGTGCATCATGTTGGTAAAGGTTCTTCTTCACATGGTGTATGAAGTTTTCCTTTACCGCGTTGCCGTCTCTATGTGGAGATTGAAAAAAGTTTTGGTCGAAAATTGACATGATAGAGTTGTTGTGTTATTTAATTGACACACATACGAGTATTTTGTCGTTAAATATGTATCATATCATGTTAAGGGCCGTTTTTTACAGCATTGTGTTAGTCTATACGTTTGGTTAATACGTATGTATGACTCTTTTATTGCCGGCAAATTTGCATTTATCGTCCTGATGTAACAGATTGGTAACATAATATATACGATCCCCACCATATATCTAATCCATGCACATCAAGGTCTACTTTCCCAATTCATAGCGCAATCCTGAGTTCCAATTGTGGAGTTAGATCGTTGGTCCTTTAGGGGCTGTTCGTGTCATGTTTGTTTTGTAACTAGGTTCCAACTAGCAGATCTCCAGCAGGTTAGAAGATCCCCTCACATACCCTCGAAAATGATGTTTTCCCCTTCTGTTTTTGGAATGGAATTGAAAACGCTGTGGAATGGATTGTTGGTGTTACCCTGCTCTGCATGATCCAGCCACATACATATGTATGTATAAATATATGTCTAATAACATTACGAAGAGTGTACGTCACACTCTTAAGAATGCATGGAGCCGTTTTCGAAGAAGTCCATTTGTACCATACAACAAGACTGGTATGAGAAGGGCTTTCATACAGCAATTTAATTTTTTATTGGAAATTGCTATATCTATTGGTGCACACGGACTCAACTGCTACTTTACTTTAATGAGTCTTTCCCGACTTTTGGAGAGTGAGGATAAGGGGTTTCAGCAATGAAGAACTTAGATAATCAGCACTCACCACGTACGTCGACCACAAGGATTTGCCACCTGGTATGTACAAAAGCCAGCCAGTAACAGGGGAAATATTTCCTTCCTTATGTGCAGCGCAAATGATGGGACGCTGTAAGGACACAAAGTAGCCTGTAAGTACGCCCACATTGCGCCTGCAGTCAATTCTTCTGAAGAACAGAAGGATACGTCGAATTTATTGCAGATATCCGGTCTGTCTACATCCAGGAGAACTATGTCACCGACTACTGTGTCGATTCAGTATTCGATGGAACTTCCAATAGCAGATGCTGGCAAACTCAGAGAAAAGTTCGTTTGAACTTCATCGGACATTTCGTATTCATGGATTTCATTGTGACCTGGCACCCAGACAAGGCGCAACGAATTTAGTCTTGGGACCAGATTCATAGAAGTCTTGAGTTAATATACTGTCGTGGAAGTGTTAAAAGGCTTGAGTGAAGCTTGTCTATCGCTGCAGGTGCATTCATATGTTCCTTTTCGTCACAATAAAGCACATGATAATGAGGATTGCTTAGGTACCCGTTTGGAAGACAGACGCCGTCCCTGAAGATACGATGATATTCTTTCTTCGGCTCAGAGTCTGCCAAGGCATTCCAGAGCCAGAAAAAGGTCGACGAGATATGACTTTCAGTGCGCAGCCCGTGATATAAAAGTCGGGGCTTGCCACCCATGATGACTTCTAGATATTTTACTTCAGCGGACTGGCCGAGTTAAATAGATTAGCTCTTTCCAATTCATCGATCATATCTAGGGACATCTGCAACTTGGAGCAGACACTCGCTATGCGTGTTTGCCAGAAGCATAGCGAGCATTCCGCAGCGAATTTGCTATTACGCAACAACAAAAAGGAGACAAAACTCCACCTTGTAGGCGTTTCTGTTCACACATGTCATCACGCATTTGCCACAATCCATTTCAGCGTTCAACATTCTTTTCATTAGCATTGCTTTATTCCACATGACTAAAGTTTCATCCACGCCGTGTGGTCTGGAAGAATTGCACTTGCTATCAAACTTTCCTTTTTAAGAGTACCAAAAATGCCTAAATGCCTATTGAACACTCATTCCTATTAAGTGCGCCTTCAATCGCCCCCAAAAGGTTTTGGAGCGCAGTTTCTCAGGTCTCTTCAGGCTGATAATCATGTTACACCTCAGAAAGTAGATGCTGAGCACTTAAGCGCACATGCAGTGCTACCAGTCTTTCAAGGCTTGTAAGCAGGAAGGAAGTCAAGCTGATTGGACTGAAGCCTTGATATATTTTGCAAGCTTTGGAATGAAAACCAATTTAACCATACGCGGAGGAGAAAATACCTATATAGGCGTGTTCGACGCTTGCAGTGAAAATTATTTTTAATGTTGGCCACAGCTCATTAATACCATGATTCAGCATAGTCAAATACACATCATCAGTGGGATTTAAAACCATCGAAGGATGTGATAGCCACCGATAGTCTTATTTGTCACTACACGTTTATCAGATGCGCTGGGTTAAGTGTGTCAAATTTTAAGTTCTATCGGGCTTCATAAAGACATTCTTTAGAAGTAAGCATCGTTTTGTTTTTTTACATGTATGTATGTCGACAGTAAGTGCTTACTAAAACTATTTTAGGGACTACTTTAGAATATACTCTTCACATCCCCCACATTATTTTCATACTTTCCATTAAAACAAAGGTTTTAACAAAAACCTTTTATTACACATAAATATATATTTCTTTGCAGTTGATTCAACAAGAGATGAGTATCGATGGCCTCCTTGATATCAATATTCCGCTGGCAACACTCAACACAACAAGTACAACGACTACATTGCAGCATAATCATCATCAGCCGACGAACAGCAATGCGGCCACATCCATAGATTTACCTCAAAGTCAGTCAACAAACACTCACACGAGGGTTCAATATTCACAGGCCAGTGTGACACCACCATCATGGGTTCATTAAACGTAAACATAATTGCTGATCTTATAAAATCCTCTTCTTAAAAAATAAAACAAAAATCAGTTAAATAAAAAAATGGCAAACAACGGAAATAGTAAAGAAACAAATAATAATTAGCTATAAGTAACAAAATAAATAAAAACAAAAACTATTAAAAAAAAAAACATTTACTATTCTAAATTTAGCAAAGTTTCAAATAGAAAAATTAACTAAACTTAAGTATGATAGTAAAAAGAAATGAAAATGCATAAAAACATTTAAAAAAAAAACAGAAAAAAGAAAATTGAATAAACATTTTGATTAAAAAACAAAAGAAACAAAATTATTATAATAAAATGGCTGCTTCTAATTCTTCTGTAATTTTAAAGGAAAAGAAAAAAAAACACTAAAAAAAAAATCAAACAGAAAACATAAAAATATTTATCAAAACGTGAGGTTAGTATTGCGCTTTCATTAAACAAAAAAAATTAAATAAATAAATACCTGTACATATAAATATTAAACAAATGTCGTAGACCTTAAGTTGTAAATTGAACAAAACAAAATATATAAAAGTATGTATTTAAATTTGCGGAAAATGTACGAGCATCTCAATAATTTCATCACCTGTTTCAAGCGTTGAATTACATAAATTTGATTTTTTTTTTTATTTTTATTTTATTTTATAATTGTTGAGACCACTTTTGCTAGAGTGCTAAATATCTGAAGATAGTAATTCATTAATTTTTTAATGTATTAAATATTTTTTTTTATTTTTGTTTTTGTTTTTTTTTTTACAAATATATTTCCCTTCAGTATAAATTAATACTTTTAGTTGAAAAAAAAAACAGCTTTTATTAAAGCTTTATAATATTTATTGTTTACGAAAGAAAATGCGCGGAATGTGTCCTTTAGCATATTTTACAGCAATTTAAGTAAGCAGATGACGTTAAGTCTAATCGTACAATGGGGTAAATGGTTCCAAATTTTTCTTTCTTTAAGAAGTAAGAAACTACAAATTTTAGGAAAAACTGTGTGTAAAAAATTTGGACATTCTTAAAAGTTTTTGGACACAGCCTAAAATACTATCACTGATTTTGAGAATATTTAATTTGGGGCTTCTTGAAGTTTTTCTAATAAGAACGCTGGATCAAGTTTTTAAGTACAAATGTGGGGAATAAGTATGGAACAAAATACCAGGCAAATTCGTCCCACGCTGAGTCTTTTCATGGAATTTTCGATAACATCGCTACATTGTGCCTGGATGTTGGCAATCATACGTTGGATTTCCGCCAGGAATTTGAATTAAAATTCTATAATTTTGATAAACAACACTTACATTGACTTCAAATGCTCTCACCGGAATTCCTGTTAGCGGGGCTAGTTAGCCTTTAAGATCACGTTCTTCTCTACGCCGTTTTGGTGTTTCTAGGCGTTCGATACTCCTGTTCGAATGTGCCTAAGATTGCTGAGAATGCATACCACTACCTTACCTAAATGATGAAAGAGAAGGGATTTGATGTTCCTAGCTCGATTCAGCAACACAACGAAAGAAGTGTATCCGTGATTACATCCTTTCGATCAAAATCAGATTCGGTGACCATACGTACGTTAGATCATATTGTAGATTCTGAATGCGCGCTAAGACACTGTTTATCTGGACCTAAGGTTACCGCAGAAAGCAAACTACTAAATCCCACATTAAAAATTTGCGTCATGGCTTCGCTGTAGAAAAAAGCTGACAAAACGAGCCCTTGTTGGAGACCAATGGCTACAGTGAAACTATTGCTGTTTACATCGATTATATATTGTTTTCAGGTTTGTACTCGCGTCCTAATTTTTTGCCACATTCGCTTAAAAGTTCTGTCTGCCAAGGTTATCCGTCAGTGCGATCACGATATAATGAACAATCGCATCGACGTTTTGTTTTTTAGCTAAAATTCCTACAGGCTTCGAAATTTTGAAAGGTGCCATTTTAGGGATCAATTTGGCGAAGAAGGTGAAGCGATTACTGCTCAATTCAACCAATTCTGTATGATCACTTGAGAGTTGTGGAACACGTTATGCATGCACAACATTTTTGCAACAACGGATTGTCGGTATAAGACAGAAACACCCTACTTCACTCAAGCTCGAATGAAAGTCGTCTTCGCAGTAGAGACAGTTGAGCTGGAGTCCTAGTCCCGCATGAAGAAAAATGAAGTTCAGTAATACGAAGCATGGTATACGCAGTCGCGTTGAAGACCTCTTAAGAGAAGCAGCGTAAGCAGTAAATATATCCTACTGTATGATCGGTTCATACCTGAAAAGGAACTTGCAGTTGTTCAGATTTCCAAGCAAGAAACATTGGGAAGTCTGAAATATTCTTTATCGATCTCGGAACTTTTCTATGGCTTGGGACCACTTAGACGAGAATGTCGCTACTCCAAATTCAAATGACCTATACGAAGCAACAAATTATCAAATATATGCCAGAAATAAAGAGCTTATGTTTCGGAGGAAAAGGAGATGTTCACAAATCTCCCAAAGAAAGATAGATAAACAGAGTGCGGTAATTGGTGATGTATTTATGTCCTACCTGTGGTTTCAAAACTGTTTAGTCCTTTACTCTCTTATCATTACTTGTAATAAAGCTGCTAATTCTTCATAAGGAGACAGTTCTTGGAATCACGAGACTCATAAAACCAAAGTAAGTAATTAAGAAATTTTATGAAAATTAGGGAAGGTTTAAGAAAAGTTTTAGGCAGCTCTGTAAGATAAACGAAAGAGTTCCCGGAACATAGCAGCACATAACCTCTTTCTGCAAAGTGGTAATCCGTAGATGTAGTTATAACTACATTTATAAGTATCACTGCACACGTACATGACATGGTTATAAAGGATCTGAAACAGTATTGAATATTCTCAGTAGGTTATCAAGAAGCTCATCAAACTGGCTTTGTACCATGACTGTCAGAATCGTACTAAAGCATGGCGCACTCGTCTGATGAAAAGGCACAAACGAAAAAACTGCACCAGGAAATCCGCCAGTACAGCCATTAGATGTGCCCTAAGCACAGACCTGAAGGCTGGACTGGATATTTTCCTCAACCTTTTGCCTCCTGATTTTTAGATCAAGCACAGCGTTGGATATAGAACGTTTAAATTAACTAATTTTGACTTCTTCGACACTATTCTTCATACCAACAGCCAGGCAGTTGTTAAAGCCCTGGATTCATCAGTAATTACATAAATCAAGGTTAGTAAGTAAGAATCCGCACGCGATATCAAGAACCCGCAAGCTATATCTGAATGACATATCAAGAACAACTGCAGTAACCCTATGTGGCTACCAGGTCATATGGATATCCTCGATAATGCTAAGTAGACGACCTTACTAGAAAGGTGTCAGATGGCATACTCAGGCTCTTGTCTGAGTTCATGAGAGTTCCTATTAGCTTCCTCGGTAATGGAAGAAAAGATAAACTCACTAGGACGCAACACTGCTTACTTCTCAAGCCCTTGCTACATAGAGCTAGGCTCTGTAAATAAGCTGACACTGAAGCCACTAAAAAAGTCATTAAGTGTTGGATAACGGCTTTAAACTTATCTAAGCTAGTAAGCTTAGTCTGTGGCACATGGATAACTCTGGCATCAGGACTGGCCGCTTCCTGAAACTTTCCGACGTATTTCGCTATAAGTGCGAATTTAAGGCACTGTAGCTGGCGAACAATACTTAAGGTATTATGCGACAGAAACGAGTCAGACTATGCTGTGGAGCACTGTGATGTGATGGAAGATGAATTTCATATGAACTGGGAAGGAACAGAAGATAATGTAATTATTTTACTACGGGGATAAGGTATGACAACCTTCGAACGCATTGAAAACAAATAAAAATTAAATGATCGAAACGGCGGCTTGTATTCTGCTTTACTCATGAATATTCAAAAATGAGTAGGAGCAGTCATGGGAATCCTAACGGATCGCTGTGTCTTGCGGAACTCGTACACTCGCAGAAATAATATTCGTACTCATCGTATGTGAATGCCAAAGAGAAATAATAGCTTCTGCTAGATGAAGCACACAGACTGTTACATCGCACATAGTATTTCAGGAAATGTAGATAGTATGCATTGAAATGATTCTCAAGACTTTCCAGGGAAATCATATGCCTTAAGGATTGCAAATAAGCTTTGAGCTTTAGTTTAGCATCCGTATTAATCGCGAAACGGTGTTCATTGTTTTGTATTTTTCACACTTGCTTGCTTAACGAGCTCCCGATCAGTGAAGAATCTCACGAGAGAGAATCTTGCTCGTGAAACTTCCAATATCTCAACAAAACTGGCGGGCTTACTGACCTATGTATAGTGCATACATATGTATTTTCTAGCGAATAAGGAGTTTTAATCCCATTTGTTTTGCCAAACTGAAGAAGTACCGTGTTCCAAGGGTCTGTCTTCGTCGAATTTTCACTAAGGTGTCACTTGTGGAGTTTACGTTGAATCCGAGGTTAATGAATTCCTTAACTACCTCGAAGTTAAGGCTAGCAATATTGACGTTTTGTTCTCGGTGGTGGACAGATTGTGTTTTGTTTGTTGATAGCATATATGTACATATGTACATACTTGGTACATGCTCATTTCAGCTGTTCATCAATTGCAGTAAAAGCCCCCGCTACGACACGCTGGAAAGGACAAATAATGTCGATATCATCTACGAGTTCTCAGCTGCTGGACAGATTTGATGAAAATAATGCCTTCTGTGTTCACTCCTGCTCTACGCACTATCTGCTCCAACACAAGATTGAAGCGATTACATTCTTCTTCTAATCTAGTTGAAATTAACACAGACACTTGAAGGCTAATATATAGCTATAAGGGTATCAGCTAACTGGCCAGGAACTCTTTAGCAGAGGATTCTTAATTGACATGAGTCAAAAAAGAAATGCAAACAATTTTACAAAATTTGATACTTCCGTCTCAGGGTACTTTTTTTGAAGAACATTGGTGCTTGAAGTCATTGCATCTCTCATTTCAAATACCCATTCCCCAAACTTGTTTAAGCACACTTTTTTTTTTGTTTAATTCTTAACCTTTAATTTCTTTTAAATTGTAGCTTGGTGTGGGTGAACATCCCCATTTAGCCTAATTTCGGTTATAAAAGTTACATACAATAAACGATTTCCAGAAATCAAGTCAATTCAAAGCAACGCAATAAAACCTCCTGAATGTCCCATTCAAAAGAAAATCTAAACCTCTCAAAAATTATAAAAAGGAAAAAAACCCTGACAGATGTACTGTTTTAATGCTATAGTCATACGAAGGATTTCCTTTCATTTCTGACCTACGTGGTCGTTTTGCGACGTCGCATCGTCGGTCGTCCTTTCTAACGAATGGATGAGTTTTCCATTGCTATGTATACATCCATAGTCGCTGTGGCATCCTTCACTGTGAACGCTGAAATTTTAAGTGACGTTTATGAATAAATTATGTTAATACTGTAATTTTCTAATTTATGAATATACAACAGGATTTTCAAGAGGGTGTTTAGAGGGCTTTTTTCTTACTCGCATAATTGGTCCTTGTGTCTGATAATGTGAAAAGCTATGGTGGCAGGACGCAAAAAAGAAAAAAAACTTGAGAAGGCGGAGAGAAAAAAAAAAACGCGTCAGGGCAATTATAGGGATACTATTTGGCTTTTCTCGTGTTTTCTTCGTCCTTAATTCCACTTTTTGAGTTCTTTTTACTTCTGCTTGGATGAATTTTTGGTTCCCAGGGCTTAATGCGATCGGAAAAGTAAAATTTCCACTTCATTGCGATGGCAACTTGAAGACATTTGTTAGCGAGTGGGAGTCAATGGGAAACTTTACGGTTTTTAACACAAGAGATTTTTAAGCAAAATGAATAAAAAAATTAAATGATTTAATTAGAATAAGCATTTGGAATGACGTCATTTGACGATAATTCAGTCGGTAGGGAACTTGTGTCTTTTCCCCGTCAAGGAATACTTGCATTTAGTATGCTTTCAACTACAAGGGTGGTGAGACTTTTATATTAAAAAATAAATGGGAATCCACTCTTTATTATGTGCCGTCCGCGCATGCAATAATCATGACCTTTAAGGATAAATTGACCTTCTCTAATGTCTAGTCGTGCTTTGACATATTGTGAGGAAGCTTTGTGTATCAGTCAGACAACATTTGCTGTCTCACTGCGGTGGAGGACGCAATCCGAGATTGTTTCGCCTCTGATTAGTACCTTCATATCACCTACGTAGCCTTGGAGATCGAAACTTTCGTTGTTGATTATTTTTAACAGTTCGTTACCTACGATGAACCCCAATAGGGGAATGAGAACTCCGCTTTAGAGGCAACCTTTCGCAGCAGTGACTGAGTTTATTGGTGCCTAGTGAGATGTTAATATTCCTATCTCCTAGCATGCAATTTATCCAGTTACCGTTAATATTATTTACTCCTGTATGTTGAATAGATCTGTGTATCTGGGCATATTCGGTGTTGTCAAAAGCTCCTTTGATGTCAAGGAAGCAGCCCACCGCAAACTCTTTGTCTATAAAGGATTTCTCAATCCTCACTGTGAGTTCCTGTAGAACATGGGTCGTTGATTTTCCTGGTTGATAGGCAAACTGGTTTTTATGGATTCCTAGCTAGGCCTCTATCCCTGATATGTACATTATGGGTGGATATGATTTGGGTAACTGTTAAATACATCGCATTGCTCTTTTTTAAAATATTGGTAAGCATGCATAGATTTAAGCTTTGAAAATTGCAGTACTATTAAAGTTCACGCTATAATTAACCGCAAACTTCTCCCAATTTTTGAACGTGAAACGTGGCCGCAGATTAATCCACTTTGTCAGTTTTTTCACACCGACTGGTTATTTTGTAGGGAAAATATTTGATTACATGAGCGCTTGTGTTTCTCCTTCACCACAACCAACCAACATCGACCTTTATCCTCTCGTTCAAAATACTTAGGTGTTCCAATAGATCCTAAACTATAAGTTAAACATCGCACACTGAGTACGAAAAGCAAGCAAAGAAGGCTGCGATTAATTACGTCCCTGTTGATGACTGCAGGAAGACGCTATCTCGGGGTCCCTGCCTATTAGGGAATCATAGAAGGGAATGGAAGAGCTAAAGAACTACACAGTCGTGGCTCTACTCTTCGCGAATCATCTACGAAGGAAGTTTATCCCCCCTCGGAATCATGAAGAGAAAGCAGTTCTAACATTTTACTTCAAAAGCAGAGTCTGGGTAGACGAATCTGTCGAATTGTGTCATTTCAAGAAAGATTTGGCCTCCATATAACAAATCCATAACACAGACTTTGGCATTGGCCAAAGCTAGACATAGCATATTAGGGTAACTATTCTTTGATGACTACTCAGACACAAGATTCAATGACATCATTGACTTCCTTAACTCCAGCGGCTAGATTTAAGTTTTACTTCCGCTTTCTGTTTTACGAAATTTATAAGTCTCGTGAGTAGTGGTTTTAAAACGGCGCCTTAGCGCTAATTGCGTATTTTCTGCACAGGACTCGAATCATTTCTTGTACCTCGCACTCATCGGTGTTCTGACCCGCTTAACTGACTGCACAAATGAAACTAAAATAAAGAGTACCCCTCGGGACTCGAAATGTACTCATTTGTATTCGGTGTTTTACATACGAATGAGAAACTCAGTCCCTTTTTAGGACGATATTTTGATTTGTATAATTATTAGGGCGGATGGTGTGGCCAACTAGATGTGGGACGGGAGCACTCACTTGATTTGATCCTTGTTACTTCAACGAAATAGAAACTTCTATCAAACCATTTCCGTAATAGAGCAACGAACAATGGATAGGTTAGGTTAGGTTGAAGTGGCTGCCAGCTAGGAGTCGCCAGCACACTTAGACTAATGGTAGGTCCATTGTGATGCCACGAGGATCAGGGGGCAAGTTTCTCTCCACCTACTCGTTAAAACCAATTAGAGCTTCTTATGAAGCGTAGGAGGCTCTTAATGTCAATATTCATCAGGTCGCCTATACCGTTATAATAGGGAGCTCCTATGTGGAGTTTCCTTCTACGGGAGATAGCTGGGCAGAAACAAAGAAGGTGAGGAATAGTTTCCTCCTCTTCTTCATCCATGCAGATTTTACAAAAGTCATTCGCAAAGAGACCTATCCTTGTAGCATGCTTGCCTATTAGACAGTGTCCAGTGATGACACCTATTATGGTGTCAATATGCAATCTATTGAGAGAAATCAAATTCTTAGAGCGTTTTAGATCCAGCTTTGGCCAAATCTGTATTGTCGCTAGACATGTTGATCCATTTGTCCACCTAAGATTTGTACTCTCAACAGCATCCAGCTTAAGTTTAAGTTTGCGAGTAGCGATTGGAATACCTAAGGTGCCATTGTCTGGCAAGATGGGTATAGCTGTTCCTATTCTGGCGAGTTCATCGGCCTTACAATTCCCTGGAATGTCCCTATGCCCCGGCACCAAACACAGGTGAATATAGAATTGCTCAGCCATCTCCACAAGAGACGAACGGCAGTCTAGAGCTACTAAAGAATTTATAGAGGTCAATTCCAGGTATTTGATTGCTGCCTGGCTATCTGAAAAGATGCGGATATCTCTAGCAGATATCACGTTTTTCTTAAGCCAAGATAGGGCTTCTTTGATCGCCATTACTTCCGCCTGCAACACACAACAATAATTTAGAAGACGGAAAGAGAGCTTAAGGTTAAGCCTGTCAGAGAAAACACCTGTATCAACTCCGTCTTTGGTTTTTGACCCGTCAACGAACAATGGATAATGTACCTCAAAATTAGGTTGACAGAATCGACAGTCATTTCCTGTAAAATAAATTATATTCCACAAATAATTGGAATGTGTACTGTAGTTTGTACAGCAATTTCAAAATGAAAATGGTAAGTAACCTAGCGAGAAGCTATATACATATGTATATATGTATGTAGATGCTACTAGATGCTCTAATTTTCTGGTAAGTAGGGGAAAGGATCGGAGATGTTCTCACGGAAAAGACCCTCATATCTTTTGAATAGTTGGACGTACTAAATTAAAACTTAGGCCTTTGTTGAGAGCGAAAAAGTCTATAACTCTAAAACTCGAAATTGGATTGTGATTCACTTGGTTTTGCTCGCGGATTACATCAACCCATGCTGTCAACCACTTTTTTTTGGTTACTCAAACTTTAATCATTCAGTCCTATTTATTTTTTTATTCGTAGGCTTTCATTCAAAATTTGTCATTTTTTTTGTATTTTATGCACCATGTTAGCTCTTATTTCACCTCAAAAACCATTAGAAAAATACATAATTGAGTAAAATTTTTTTAATGGCTTAAGGAAAATTTAAAAGGCTCCTAGTCCTTAAAAGACACCACATGTCGCGAACAAAACGTTTTTTCTCACAGCAAAAAATGTACGTGGGCTGCACTTAATTAAACGAAGGCAAAAGAATACTCAACGCTTCACTTAATTCCTGCCCAAGGACGTGGGACTAATTTAAATTCATTTACTTGAGTTTCTTTGATAGCTGCTACAAAATTAATTACCTCCTTAGGGATGATCCCAAAGTGAAATCCTTGCGAATGCCTAACATCAAGCAAATCAAGCGATGAATTAAGGTAAAGAACAAAAAATAAACGAAGAAATGAAACGATAGAAAAAAAAAACCTTATCCAGATACCCTTCTTCCTATTCATCTGCACAGTAAAAGCATGAAATTATGTCCTATGGGCCAGCTTCCTTCCGCACCGGACGTTCGTCATCATCCGCCAACCGCATTTCCGCTTCGCACAAAATATGCAGATCTGAAAAATTAATTTACGACAAACAATTTTAACGGACAGTGATTTTCGGAAACTTTTTCCTCTCCAGGTATTTCAAATACTTTTTCTTGGAATTTTTTTTTCTGCACCCAACTTTGGATTGGGATTATTGTAGAAACGAGGGTAGAATAAAAAAAAAAAATGCGCACACAACTTTTCGTTAGTCGCCAAGAATGCAAAAGTTTCTAATACAAAAATTGAATTTGAATTCGTGAGGTAATCTTCAAATTAAAACAAAAAAAAAAAAAGAAAAATGACGAAGAATACTTGATAGGAAGGTAGATTCAGCTCATGAAAGTGTAATTGAGCATAAAAGCTTTGGAATATGAGTTGACTAAATGTAATTGAATGTGCAAATTCACTTTTGTAAAAAAAAAAAATTAAATATTCTCTTATCAACTTGTTATACAACTTAATTTTCGGGGGAGTTTACATATGTAAGTACATACTCCTCTAAAGGTTTTAAGAAACATCTGTATTTGTATCTATTCTTGCGAGGAATGACGAGAGTCTTTTGGGAATACCTGAATTCATGAGTGGCCTCAATTTGTACATGACAAACTGGTGTTATACAAAATTAAACGACTTGAAAAATATTATGAATTCTGAATATTTGTAGTTGACGATGGTTCTACTGGCATTTTATTAAGCCTAATACAAGCCTTAAACAGTATAAAGTTAAAACTAAGGATAAACAACTTTAAAGCTAGGGAGAGTGAAAGGGTCTTCCAGTACGTAGTTTTATTTTCGCTGTATTTTTGACCAAACCAAAAGATATCATTCCTTGACAAGTAAAAACTGTGTGATTCAAGAAAATGGAACGACGACGACGCATAGAATTTGTTAGAATGGAAAATATTTCGTGGGGGCATTTCTTAAATTTTGGTCGCTCTGGAGCACCTTCTCGCCCAGGTATTGTGAACCTGATTAATAAATTTGAGTCAACCGGCCAGGTTTTTGTTTTGAAAAGTTGGGGTGGAAATACATATAAAACACACTAGCTTCTCAAGGCATAGTCGGCACATTTTTGATTGACTGCTACCAGTTTTCTTGATGTGGTATTTGAGCAATGACCCATCTTTGTCCGATCCGATCTTTGCATTACATTTGCACATTGCTGGAATCTCTTTCGTTCTTAGTGTTGAGAAATCGACAAGCTCTGCTGCTGTGGATCATATCAGTTTGGCTGGGAGTCAATGGCATTAGCATAAGCAGCATTTCTGATGGATTGAAGAGTTGTACAAGGCTCCGAAAAGGCACAGTGTGTTATTTCTATTTTGATAGAGACTTTTCAATCATGCTAACAAGATGATGACAATAAGAATGTGGAATGTGATGTATAAGAGTAGGAAAAATTTCGTCGCCACCAGAAGCATTGTGTGGCTTCTGAATGGAGATGGCCCACCTGATAGAATCAGGGGAAAAATATTTTTGAGATATTTTCTGTGCACCTGCTTGGGGATTGAATGGATTTATAGATGAGAGCTGTGGATCGACCAGTATTCTGAGCGTCAGAAAACTAGTTTCCAGGAACAATCATAGCGTTTCACTGAAGTTCAGTTTCAAACTTCTATCAACTATCAGGTTTGTGTGGGAGACCAATCTTCATCGAGTATGAGTGGAGAATCAATATTTCAACAGGACGAAATGCTCGGAAGGTGAAGTCACACCTTAGGTGTATGTTTACAGAGTTTAGCTGAGTCAAGAATTGAAGCCCGCAGACCATAAACAAGGACGTGAGTTTGTTTGCTGTTCGCTGATAGGGTGTTAGAAATGTGGTTAGGATGTTGTTTTTTTTTTATTTTATTTTTAAATCATCATAAGCAACGTTGCCTGTTTCGATTTGCAAAGTTTCGGTAATAAGCAGAACTTATACATCTGGAACACCAAAAACCCGAAAGTGATTGTAGAGCAACCTCTAGTCAGAAAAAGTTACAGTGTGGTGTGGTTTTTGGGCTAGCGGCTTAGGCTTTAATGATATTTATTTGCAGCAGGGTGCGCCAATTATCAATCAGAGCTGTAATTCATGAAATCGAGCAGCAATTGTACGAAAACGTCATGCAACATTTCCCATTTGCTATAAAAACCGAAGTTTTTTATCAGATATCGTGTCCCACATGTAATGGTGGAGTCTGTATTTTAAAATGGAATAATTATGGGCGCCGGACTAGGCACCAAAGTTACCTGATTACTGCAGAATAAAACCTGTCATGACACAGAGTAAAATCGAAACTATCAAGCACTTGCTGTGTAATTGTCCCAATCTTCAAGCTGAATATACTTAAGGATAGGAAAGCTGTTCGTTTTCAAGCAAACGTACATAGATAAAACGATGCCTTCTTATTAGCGTATATCACCGGTATAAAGGAGGTACAAGAGAGATCCTTTCGCCACTTGCACCTTAAGTTGCAATTTTTGCGCAGTGGTTTCCTTTCTTCATCTCTGATTCCACTGACTCTTGCTCATTAGCTCGTTAGAGCCCACTATTAAGGAGCCTTTCCAGTTTTATTAGATTCCTGACCCATTCTACTGCGAGGTAAATTTACCAAGATAGTCAAAGAAAGAAAGTCAGTGGAAGCAGCTATCGCAGTCGCAGCACCATCTTTATCAATGCCAAGAGAGGAATGGCTATCCCCAAACACAGTCAAATAAACCAATAGCGGATTGCCACTTGAACGAGTCCCACTTGAGATACTTAAATCTATTGAGTTGACCGACTTACACAAAGGTCCTCAGCCTTCAGTTTGATGTCTTACCTGGGATTTTACAGAAAGAGAGGTCAGACTCAGTAAAATAGAGTTTTCAAGAAAGGCAAAACGGATAGGGTGGAAGTTATTCTTCGAATCCATCCCGGAGTCTATGAGTCATTGCCTTATTAGATATCATAGTACAGTAATATTTAAGGGGCGCTAACAATGTCGTACACAATTGATTCTTCATTTAAAAAAAAAAGTCACACCACTATCGATGGGAAAGTAAATATCACGAAATTGAATAGAATGTCCCTCAGAGACATAGCGCAGTTAATCTAATGACGACTAGAAGGTAATTTTTAATTGTTAATAACAAACCTTAGCCGCAGCAAGCAGTACGATCCCATTACAAAGTTAATGTATCGTAAAATTGTCCTCAGGAGTCAACCACCCGTATCACAGCAAGTACCCTTGAATAAAACTTCCAACAGGTCTAATTGAATTTAACTTGAAACACCCCTAACGTTCACAAAATTAACTTATCAATGTTAGCTTGTCAGCATTACAAAATGCCAGCGGTTAGAGCATCCACCCGGCCAAAATGTTGCGAATTATTGATGCCAACCAGAGTCGGGACTAGCCAAACTCCCTTAATAAATTCACTGGTGTTTGGAAGAAGTTTCCCTGAATTAAGTGTCCGTCCATCCAAAAACCAAGTGACAATACGCTGTACCTGTTCGAAGAACGTTTCATCCCCATCCACTCACACCAATACCCAATCACAAATTATTCATGCAGAATTTATTAATGACGCAAAATTTGGCATTAAAATTTAATCAGACACAAAAGTTGTCAACTCAAATTTAGCCACCATCGTACTGTAGGTAGTGCGGGTCCTTTTCGCTTTTCTCTTTTTTCTTTCTCCTTGAAAATCGAAAAAAATCTCGCAACCTGGGAGTGAGAAGAAAGTTTAACTCATGCCAACACTGGAAGGTCTTTGATTGAATTATTAAAAAAAAAGTCCACAAGGACAAAAAAGTCGTGGAAAGAAGCCAAGAGAAAGAAAAAGTTTTCGTCTTCACTTCCTGCAAGTGTCACAGTTTGGCACTTTTCAACACCACCACCATTGGCACTCTCGCCATCTGACATTCAGAGCGTCAAAAGGATGGGGTGGTTGTGGGCTACTTTGCCACAGGATATAAATGAACCTACGTTCTTCTGCTACGTTGCTCTGCGGAGGGTTTTCCTATTTTCTTTTTTTTTTCTTCTTTTTTCATTTCGTGAACCGGAACGCGGTCTTGTTTTAATATAATAAAATTCTGGTAAAATTATTCACCACCTTATCATGTGCGAGGCTATGATGAGGGGTGAATTGTGAACGCTTTTCATATTACGAAGCCCTGCCGTATGTATTTCGCAGCTACTTGGAGTTTTTTCCTTTTTTTCGTTCGGTTTATTGTGTTTTATAAGGAGAATTTCAGGCCTAAATTCAACGACTTAACTGGTGCCATGGGGAACAAATCACGGCAACAATCAAATCAAAAACGGTTCGTTGTATAGGAAACCCTGACAAAGGAAGCTTCCCTTCCCAACGAGCAGACACGGTGGCAGAATGGCAACCGGCATTTCACTTAATCACAATGTGTCAAGTGTATAACCACATTATGGAGCCGCCTGTTACATGGAAATGATGAAAAATCGTTCGGTGAGAGGAAGCGTGGAGTTTTATGACGAATGAATTTCCTTAGATCTTTGGTTCTATCGTTTATTTGACAATGGGAAGCTTCCATTGATACATACACGTCTGTGTGTACGCGCAATCGGCAGGCACCTACATACATACATACGTATATGCACATATGAACATTCAAAGAATTTTTTTTAAATCTATCTGTATCCTGGCCAAAGGAAAATTATATTTTTAAATAACTTCTCATGGAAATAGTGTCAGGGTGAGCTTGTGACGTATTACAGGAGGAACTTCATATAAATGCTTTCAACGGCTGCTTCAGTTTAAAGAGAAACAAACTTGTGTAGTGTACACAAAAAGTGTGATCGATAAATTATTGTACTGGTTTTTCAATTAAAATTTAATATGTGTGACTTTTTATAGCAGCAGTGGTAATGCACAGTTTGTGGTTAAGTTTGTTTTAATCCTAGACCGTTGTATTCAACTTATTTTATATATTATGTCCCGGAGCAGCATTTAGTGGCCTCGAGTAGTGCCAAGTCGCAACCTGCTATGGTCTCCTTATCTTTTTTTCAGTTTTGCATGGCGCTATAATACATACATATGTAGCATCTGTCTAATAGACAAGCATGTAACATGGCTTTGCCACGACTTGGAGAAGCTGTGGTCGAAGAAGAGGAAATAGCCATTCACCATCTTCTTTGTATCACAGAAGAAGTCCATCACAGAAGGAGGCCTTTAAGATGCAAGCATGCAACAAGCATTGGCATAGATTCCGACGATTTTTGTAGAAGCTATATCGACGAAGAAGAGAAAGAAACCATTCATTGCCTTCTTTGTACCTGTCCAGCACAGAAGAAGGCTTCAATTAAAAACTTTTGGCCTAAGCAATCTGATAAATACAGATATCAGGAGTCTCTTCACTTCATCAAAAGCTCAAATTGGTTTTACGAGTAGGCATGGACAATTCTTCATGTTCCATGTCATAACCATGGACCATCTTTGGTGTTAGGGTGTTCAAGATAGCTGGAAGTCACTAACCTAACCTATCCACAAGCCTTATGTCAATGCTTTCAAATTTTTTTCTTTTTTCTGGCATTTTCTCGCTCGACAAAGTTAGTTTACATATTATGTCAAACATTCTATGTACATATATGCGGCGACTCCTGCGCAGTCCAAAAGATTTTAGAATATCGTTACCGCCAATGAATAGTTTTCTGCTTACTCGTGTATCTACATTTTTACAATGCAGTCGAAAATATCAACGCTCTTTTGCCGTTTGAATTGTTAGAGAATTCTCTTCTTCGTTGCCTTCAATATCGATATGCCTTCAATGGTAAAGTATGCAGCAGAAGGTAACCGCATTACTACTGCTTACTTTATTAAGTTTTTGTAAGCATTCCCCCACAGTTTTTATTGCGCTTTGGGCACTTTAATTGTACATAACCTCATTTCTTTCAAGAACATTGAAACGTATCCTTGGAATTCACATCCACAAAATCTTAAATTTATCGCCTCTGTCAGCGAAGTGAGGTGAAACGCACAACAGAAAAATCGCTATATTACAATAAATACACTCTTTGTACATTCTTAGACATAGAAGGCGTTTTCAACAACGCTAACACTGAAGCTATCCTAGAATCCCTTACCGAGTTTGGTGTAGAAGAATATATTAGTCAATGGATAGTAAAATGCTCCTCAGGATGATGGTTATAGGTAATGAACAAAGTGTTAGTGTGCCTAGACTGGGAGGGGATCAAGTAAGCGAACGATGTGACTATTGTATCTCTCGGTGATAAGCCAACTTATGTAGTGCGATCTGGACAAAGTTCATACATACACAGACAAAACTGAAATTATGTTTCTTACCACAAAGTACAAGACTATAATCCTACATCTGCTCTCCTGCTCAGGAATATGTTTTCTGGACCGCTACACATATGGCCACAGTAAACTACTGGACGAACTACCAAACGAACTTGTTACGTCTTCGACTGACTACAAAACGTCCTCACTGAACCTCTGCAAACATTTCTTAGTAAATCGAAAGACAAAAATGGAAAAACGGGAAAGTGAATATGTAGCTGTATGGATGAAGAAGAGGAGGAAACTATTCCTCACCTTCTTTGTTTCTGCCCAGCTCTCTCCCGTAGAAGGAAACTCCACTTAGGAGCTCCCTATTATAACGATATAGGCGACCTGATGAATATTGACATTAAGAGCCCCCTACGCTTTATAAGAAGCTCTAATTGGTTTTAAAACGAGTAGGTAGAGAGAAACTTTCTCCCATGATCCACGTGGTATCACAACGGACCTATCATTGGTCTAAGTGTGCTGGCGACTCCTAGCTGGCAGCCACTTCAACCTAACCTAAACTAAAGTGATTATGACTATTTTTTATACTGACGTCTCAAAATTAGACTGCGGAATCGACGCAGGTATTTTTTCAAATAAATTGAATGTGTGGATGTCCTTCCAAGTGGACATTCTTGCCATTTGTGAGGCTTACCGGCTGGTTTTCTAGATGATCCAACAATCTTATCTTCATGATGAGCAGACAACATTAGCACTTTGTTTCATAACTACGTAATTGCATGGTATGAATAAGAAAATATCGGAGAACATTTGTTCCTTAGTCCTTTCGAAAACCATTTTGGCTTGTGTGAACTGTTTGGGTAACTGTGGTTCATTGCATTTTATCGTGCCGACTATTGTTGTGATTTTTTCTCATCAAGTCTAAAGCTAATGATACATGTTCTGTTTTAATGTGTTGTCAATTCACGTATTTATGTACCAATCGCATAACAAGTCGATGTGATATATACCCTTAGATCGATTATTACTAGATTGCTGACCAACATAAATTTCCCCTTAAAACAGATAGCTTGTTTGGCATTCAAAATTCAGAAAAAATTGACAAGATTATCGAGCATAAACATCTTGAATTGCCTTCTTCCTCTTGTGCTGACTAATTGTTCATCAACAGTTTGCTCTTTTGCGGAATGGTTAAAATTAACAAGATTGTACTTGAATAAGTTTCAGATATACCGATGAAGCTAATTGATCAGATTGAAGACGAAATACTCTGACTCGTCCATCGCCGAAACAAATAAGACGGCTTATTTTTCTAAGCCAATGTAACGACATTACACTATTTTGCCAACCTAAGCTGGAGTAACCAATTTACTAATTTAAGGACGCAGTTTATTATTTTGGATTACATAACTTTATGGCGGTATCTGATGGTCTGATAACTCGCACCTGGCTACATTCCTTTAATTATGGAATCGATACAAGGCAAAAACTACAAATAAAGTTAAAGCAAAATCTAATTGAACCGTATTGCTCAAGCTGGCTACACTAACTCGATTGAAATATTAACAATCACACATGCAGTGTCAAGCCTTTGCGGTAAGAAATGGGGAAATTTGAAAAGATTTCTTGTCAAAATGAAGCCCCTTCATTGTTTCTCTAAGTAATCGGAAGGTGCTTTCTTTTCAATAGAGTTGAACGATGTATTTTTGGCAAAGATTTCAAAATGTAACCATCAGATAGCCCACCCCTTATTTGGTATGCCAAGTAACCTTGTATGTACTTCTAACTCCGTGTAGTGCCATCTAGAAATATCTTCAGAAATTGTGACCTGAAAAATACGAATGTCTATTACCTATAGTGCCTATTCACCTATGACCCAGTGAGTCGCAAGTGTTAAAAAAAACTTCTTGCTCTGAAATAGATGAGAGGATTCTGGACTCCGGATAGAATGGCCTTCTCCACTTAAGAGTGACATCTTCGGTGAAATAAGATGGAGGGATGCGGCTCAGTAACAATCCCCTAGAGATAAAATTGTCTTGCTCTAGTCTGAAAAGTGTGCTTAAAGCAAAGGGGAATCCGGATCGGAAATGTTGTGGACCCCAACGATACGTAAATTAAATCGTGGACTCATTCCAGCGAAAGAATGCAGGCGGTCAGATTTTGGAGCAATCCCAATGATATGCACCAACTAAATAAGTGACACAATGGTTTCAGAGGTCACAATGCTAATGGCGAATGTTTTGTCAGTGGGGGCTCCAAAACACGAAAGGAGCCAAAACGAGAGTTGTTTAGCTTCCGGAAAAGTAAAAAAAGGCAAAAGAGAGAAGACACTTGACAGGCATTCTTTTTCAAAATAATATTTGACTCGTCGTGCTATCCATTTGCTCATTTGCTTCTCTGAAAGATACATGAAGTAGCTGTGGTAGTCATGGCAACGCGAGCACTGATGGTGGGCAGAAGCACTTCAAGCAAGACCTGAGAATGTAACCCACAAACACTGAGATGGATATACCAAGATGGTTAGGCCCATTATTAAGTACGGAGCGGTACCTCGGGCTAGAAGGAAAAAAGAAAGTGCAGAGGCTAGCTTGCATCTGCATAACAGGGGCTATGAGAACCTGCCCCACAACAGCACTGGAAATGATATTGAAATAGAAAATTCGGCAAAGAAACCAATAAGACTAATCAAAGGGGTCGTCAGGAAATGAAAAAGCATTGCACAGGATCAGTGCGCATAATCAGTAGAAGATCTACCATTGTTAGATCCACTTCAGGACTTCGATTAATCGAGGAAATTGGGCTGGAGGGGTATCTCTAGCTCAATCGGGGGAGCACAATAGATCTAAACAGCTCGCAGTGCTTATACACCCCTATAACCAATCTAAATCGAATCCTCTTATCTGCAATTTGTCTTACTGATAGCGTTTAGAAGGAGAAGTTTACGGGCGAGAGACATACACACGACCTGCCCAGAATATTTAGGATAGTGCCAAGTCTGGCAAATTAGTCAACCTTGCAGTTACCTGGAATGTCTATGTGGCCTGGCACCCAGCATAGATGAATGTTAAACTGTTTCACCATTTGAGAGGCGAGAGGCCATAAGAAACGAAGGAAGGAGATGCGCAGATTAAGCTTTTCGGAGAAGACACTACAATCTACCTCTTTTTCGAACCTAGGTCTGTCTATACGTTTTCCCATTCAAGAACAGTTGCACGGAACTTGCAACCTAATTTGTAAAACCTAATTTTTTGGCATGTAGTAGGTTTTTTCAAATGTACACTTCAGTAGATCTACCATCGATCAGGAGTAGCCACCTTGGAGGCTGTATCACTGAGTCAGCTGAGATAAGCAGTCTTCGTCTAAAGTTAGAAAGTACAACATAAGCAATACCTCCTCCGGAAGAGGGTAGGCATTCCTCGCTGTTATACATCTAGAGAATATTTTCCGCTTCCTGATAGCTGATGAAAAAAAATAGTTTAGGCTTCTAAAAGACATGTACATACATATGTATATCACAATGCCCTTCTGGAAGAGTCCACAATGCAAGAACTGCTCTCCGATACTAATTTAAAAAGATCACACCAGGTGATATGCGTTAACTCCGAATTACACACGTGGCAACCGCTTTCCCACGAACTGCAACTCCCAAAACGAAACTCAATTAATGCCACTACATCATCACCTTTAACACTTTCAACCCTCCCCAGCACTTAACATGTGTTACGAATGCAAATTAGATTGCTCGTCAACAGGAACCGGAAAATCTCAATAAATATTTTATAATCTGTGTATCTGTGTTTGCACAAGAACCACAATTCGAGGTACGATGCACGTTCAAACACAACAATTTTCCTTTTCGGAAAGTGAACCCTTGCCACAGTGTCAACCCCACCCCAGTTTGCGGTACTCAAACACTCTTGAAGGATTGCGAAAGGCACTTGTTGCGCAAGCTGTTTGTTGTAGTAAATGGGTGTGCCAAGGAGCAAGTCCTTTATCGCCTTTATTTTGTGAGAATACAGGTTTCTCTGGTACAAAGGAGGTATTTAGCTTGGTTGTCGCTAAAGGGTAGCGATTATGCTTTGTATTTATGTTCTTTTTTCTTTCTTTACTTTTTCTTTGGGTTTTATTTTCGCATTAAGCTTGACTTCCTGGTTGTTTATGTTTATGGAGTGAAAAGCGTTAAGCAGTATGTATGATGTAATATCCTATGTTGGACTTGTATCGGTTTTGTAGACGTACATATGTATGTATGTATGTATGTATACGTACTATTGTTTCTCAGCAGAGGTCAGGTTTACGGATTATGTATCTAAGTAATGGCTTGTGGTTTAGCGAACATTTATTTTTAGTTTTTTGAATGTGTATCTCAAATTGCTGTTCCAATTATTACTTTGACACAAAGAGAGCAGGATTTTACTTGCTCCTCAAGCAACTTTTTATGCGAACATTTCTCACGATGTTACTGTACCTATAGGTGGCCTTTCTTGACTTTTGTCTAAACGAATATGTGGGTCCTCAAACCTCTCGTGTGGCATAGGGCGTCAACAACGCCTGCGTGCCATCTTGTTCGGAGTTCTGCAATGCGCTTGAGCTCCTCCCTCTAAGTCGTTCCCATTGATCTAGATTCCTCATCGATTGTCCTTTTCCATGTCTGCATAAGGCGGCCCACTCGTCTGCCTGATTGGGTAAATTGATTCCATTGCATGACGTACTTTGCAATGGAACTGCTTTCGCGTCGTACAGTGTGACCAATCTACTGCCACTTTCTCCTCTGTATTTTGACTTTTATTGGCTCCTGGCCCGTCTAACCGGACATTGTGTCCAAGACTGTGCATCAATGTGAACGTGTGCTGCAGTCGCTGATAAAGGGTGGGCCGTATCTTGCTTTCTTTTTAAAATTATTACTAAGACCACGACGTTTAATATTTTTCATTCATTCACACTACTTCCCCGGCTAGCTTTGCAGTAGTTCATCCTGCTAACTCAATTTAGGCGAGATCCTCTATTGTCCCTCCGTGTTACATTCGAAGACTCTGCGGCCCGGAGCATTGTTGTTCATTCGCTCTACATATCCTAGCTATTCCAAACCCATTTTTTTACCAAGTAGAGGTTGTTGTACAGCTCGTATATTTCATCGTTGAATCTTCTCCTCCAAAGCCCGTCAACGCAAACGGGATCAAATATCTTTCAAAAAAATTTTCTCCCGAAACGATCGAGGATATCTTCATCCGCTTTCTACAGAGTCCATTGTAGATCGCTCGTTGTGTGGGATGTGCTCGCTCGGTAGGTAGGTGAGTAGATAGGTGCCTTGTGACATAAGAGTCACTGCTCACTTTGACCAGGTAGGTCCATTGTGCCAGGGTCATTTAACCCTGGAAACATTGCGAAACCGCTGTTAGAACCACCCAGATAATGATATGAATCTCAGGAGGTCCGTCAGCTCTACATTACTTAAGTCCTCCAATTCCGAAAAGAAGTAACTTCCGAGAGTCCTCATTCTTATGACGGATAGAGCAGGAAAATCACACAGCAGATGACGAGCAGATTCAATTTCTTCTTCGTCCCTGCAACTTCTGCAAAAGTGGTTATGTAGCACACCGAGTCGTTCTGCGTGAACGCCTATAGCACAGTGTCCAGTAATTATGCCGGAAACAACCCGTGCGTTATAACAACTAAGTTTTACCGGAGAGGTTGATTTCTTCTTGCTGAAGGCCGGCCATAGCGCCCTGGCCGTTACGCATGTTTCCAGATGAACACAGCGTCTGTTTGCTCGACCGGTGGCTTCATTTTCTATCTTTTCCGTAAGGAACTGATTGGGGTTACTACAAAAGAGAGGGCCCGCGATAAGTGCAGCGTCGATCCTTTCCTAGCAAGCTCATTAGCCTTTTCATTTTCTTCGATATCCATGTGCCTTGGTACCCAGCAGAGGGTCACCGCATTGGCTCTAGATATCTTGTTTAGGAGTGACTTTCAGGTTCTCACAAGCCTCGACCTGATTACCGCCGAGTCCAGAGCCTTAACGGCTGCCTGGCTGTCTATATAGACAGTGATCGTTTTGCCAACGATATTACTCTTGCGAATAATTTCAGCAGCCTGTATGATGGCTGTGACTTCGGCCTGAAAGACGTTGCAGTCGTCGTGAATTCTAAAGGAGTGGTTTATTCTCGGGCTTTACAATAAACTCCGGCTTCCGTGCCAATGTCCATCTTAGAACCATCGGTATAGAATGCCAGCTCCTCTTTCATGCTCCTACGGTTCTTCCAGTACACTCTGTCAGAAATTCTTGTAGCGAATCTCCTTTTAAAAGCTAATATCGGGCTCATGTGATCAATTTCCATCGATCTAATGGTAGTCTCCCATCGAGACAAAATGGAGGCATGCCCGTAGAGGCTCGATGACCATAATCGACCTTCTTTCAGTCTTACCGCGATTTTGGCCGCCAGACTGCTACAGTATAGATCAAGCGGAATGAAACTAAGCATGGTTTCCATTGCCGCTGTCGTTGTTGTTCTCATTGATCCCATGACTCCTATACACGCTGCCCTCTGGATTTTGCTGGGGTTTGAGAGCTAGTATTGCTTCACAAGTTCCATCCACCATACTTATGAACCATATGTGAGAATGGGTCTTACCACCGCCGTATATATCCAGTACACCACAGCTGGTTTAAACGCCCACGTATTACTGAAAGCCTTTTTGCAAGAATAGAAAGCTACGCTTGCTTTTTTGATGCGTTCGGTAATGTTATCCTTCCAATTTAGTTTGTAATCCAATATTACGCCCAGGTATCGAACTCAACTTGAGAGACTTAGTTCAGTACCACCGATATTTTGGGGTATGAAGGTAGGGGTCGATCTCTTCTTAGTGAAAAGGACTACCTCCGTCTTTGAGGGATTTACTTCCAGCCCTTTGCTACCGACCCACTTATCCACTAGTTGTAGTGCGAGATTGAGTCTTTCACTTACTACTGAAGGAAATTTTCCCGAAACCAGCATGACCACATCATCGTCACGTTGAAGCCGTTTTCCTAGATCTCATCCACTACAAGGAGCCATATAAGGGGAGACAGAACTCCGCCTTGGGGGGTTCCTCTGCAGACCCTTCACCGGATTATTATATCTCCTTGCGTTGAATATATTACTCTTGATTGAAGCATCTGTGCAATCCAATTGCAGACGCCGGCGTTGAGGTGAGCTCTGTGTAGACTGCTCAGGATCGCGTCAGTGCTCACGTTGTTGCTCAATGCAGTCTTCTTCAAATCATGGGTTTCTATGTACATATATGTATATGTATATCGCGAGTCTTATGGGGGTCATGCTGCCGACACTGGACTCTCCGAGAGATTGAATGAAATCCGATTTGCAATGGTGGCCTTGCGACTTAAAATTGAACTTGCTTACAGTACATTCCTAATGATATCGCTAGACATCCCTTAGAGTACTCTAGCTACAATCGACTAGTGGAGTCGGTATTTTCTTCTAGAACTTCTTAAAAAAGAGTAATGAATAATATTGCATTTAATTGTTTGATAAACACGTCCTTTTTCATCTCCTTACAACATTCTTAACGATTTGTCACTTCATTTGCGTATTCCCTACAGAAAAGGAATAAAGAAACAAAAAATCTCAGCTCTCTTGTCAATGCAATAAAAATTCTCCATCACCATTGCGATAAAGTGCTTTACAAGTTGATTTCTCTAATCCACTCTGTGTGAAATATAAAAATGTCCTTTTAAGCAGCCCCTCAGCTGTAGATAAGCACAAATATCAATTTATATGTAGATTCTTGGTGCTTATTTGCGCCTATTAAATGACATTGAATTGGAAACGTCTCGGGGGTTAGTCACCACTAGTTTCAGCGGCTTATGTATACTTCATTGGCGACCTCCAAAAATAGTACACGCATCCCCCCCACCCAGTAAGAGCGCGTGTGGAGGGTGGCAAAATGTGATCACAGTGACGTGATAAGTTCTCTTTTTATTGGTCGTAAGCTAAGTTCACAGCTCGAGGGTAATTGAATTTTATGGAATGATTTAAATGGCAAATTCGTCTAGATATCGCGATGGTGAGTTGTTGGTATAATTTTTGAGAAAATCCTCGTGGAATGAGACCATCCCTATACCGCAGGTTTTTCCTTTTGCCTTGTAAAGTTGTATAATGGTCCGATTTACAAAGAAAGCACTTTGGCAAGAGCATTAATGTCGGTTTGTCACTCATTCAAATCAGTAAAAAAAAGGTCATTTATGAGATTTTGTTGTTATAGTGATAGTTGGGAATTGAATAACGAAAGTCCTTGGAGAAGTACTAATTTTTGAATTGCCTTTGAAATTGTTCGTGTTGTCCTTTTTTTCGTTGAATCATACACACATACTTCATCTCCTTTTACTACTTCATAAAACTCATGTACACTCATTTTTAAATGATTATTATCAATTAGAAGCGAAAGATACGAATCCGGGGCATTTAAGTAAAAATAAATGAAGGAGCATCTGTGGACAAATACGGTGCCAACTTCCATCTGCAAAAAAAAATCCTTTGATGAAGGCAAACGGTTGAGTTTCTTTTTGTGCATTCAAGATACAGCAGTTTTTTGAAAGGGAGCTTAGTACCTTAACCAATTATAAAATTTGAAAACAAACCGAAATTGCGTCGAATACATTTCTGGCGAAAACAAATCTGTCGAATTATATTTCAGAAACCCTTTTCTGCTGCTGGGTTCTTTTTTGTTTTGTGCATCCCACGTAGGTCGTTAAGTGTTCTTCATTTTTACAGAGAAAAACTAGTAGCCTAGCACCTCGCTGTGGTGGCCGTTGTATAGCTACTTGATAGATCTCTGCAATGCCTGGCAATATAAGAGTATCTGAACTCTAGGATCGCAAACACGTCCGTGCGAACACAAGTATGTCAAACAAGACGAGACATCCTTTAATGTCTTGGCTTGTGTAGAACGCATGTACCGAATAGTGTACAGTCAGGCTAGCCGATATCTTAAATAAGCTACTTACACATATCTTGTAGGTAATTAAGAATTTCAAGAGATGATTCGAGGTTCTGGGAGGCTTTTGGTGGCAGCTGAATCCTTCAGTGCTTAAAGAGGGTTGCTGGCATTGAATTATCGTGGCCCTACCAGGTTAAGGAATTTAGTATTGAGACGATTAATAAACCCGGATATAAATGATCTAACTGGCATCATGACTGGGTGTTTTGCTATTGGCATTCATTTGAAACGTCTCGAACTGTTGCGGAGGCTGCAGGGATGAAAGAGGAGTCTTATCTATGTGTCTCCAACGTCATATTGAGCTTAGAGACTTCCTGAGGTTCAAATCCAGAAAATGCACCATGTAAACCTTGCTTGCATTGAATAAACGGAACAACACAGCGGAGTCCCAGTAATGTAGTATCAAGCAAATGGTGAGGTTGTTTCCTTCAACTATCTCATTGAGAGATACATTGCAGTGTTCCACTGCTTACATCTTCGGATCCTGCATGTGAGGGATATGATAACGATACAGCGATTCAGCATTATTCAGTATTAATCGTCTACCAGAAGGGAGTTAGAGGAATGGTGCCGACTTCGGCCTACAAAGATGGAATCCCATATTCCCATAAGCTCAAATCAGAGCTTACTTAAAAAAAATTCGAATACCTGGGGCAACAGACCGTATGTGGTCCAAGGCTTAGCTTCTCGCGATCATTCGCGTTGTGCGTGCTATATTTTTCTTACAAATAGAAGGGAACTACAGTTAAGAGCCATATCCGAGAGACAAATTGAGAAGCTTTCTTATGACAGTTATTACTCTCGGACTTTTGTCAGACATTCGCGAGAGTTGGGACCGTGGAAAACTTTTTGGTGTTTTCTGGGATTCGAATGTTCCCGCTCAGCGATCCAAAAGAATAGCCACTTGAGCCACGGCGCCCAACCAAATCAGGGCTTATGCAGCGGCAATTCTGGCGAAGATCTTATGTAAAACTGTTTGCATTGGAGCAACACTTTGAACAACGATTACCGATAGGAGTGTCGATAATGGACACTTGGCTTTGATTGAGTATGGCATGATCGTCATATAAAAGCAGAGAGCTTAATCGTTCCTGTCACCGATTATAGCAGCTCTAACATAAATACGTCCTTAACCAAAGGAACAGCGATTGTGATTTGTCGGTTTGGTTTCGAGGGTATCTTTCTTCAAGGCCATTGGGGCATACTTTCGTCTAATCAAATTTAATGGATGCGTTCCCCTACTATTGCGGGCTCCCTTCCATTTGTGCGAAAAAATATACACGGACAACAGAAATAGTCGCGAGAAGCTAGGCTATGTACTACTTACAGTCTGTTGCCTCAACTAGACCGTTGGCGCCTGTAGGTTTTTTGGTGCAAGTTTAGATATTGCCCTCTACATTTCGCTTGGCTGGGTGGACTAAATTTTTGGTTATTGTTGCCCGGATACATTGGAGCTGGGCGTAGTTATAGTTTTAATCGCCGTTTAAAAGGCTGCAGAAGCATTCTTTGCAATTGCTTAGTAAACATGAGTGTGACTCTCCTGCTAGAGTTCATTCTACTTCCCATGGGTCATTGATAGCTCCACCATCTGTATAAACTTTTGAATAAGACTCCGGCTGCTCCACCTCTTCATTTGTTTGATCAAGCACTTCTCATTTTTTTTTTTTCATCTTCTTAAGCAGTTGATGTTCCCTCTTTCTCTTCAGGTTTTTGGCTTCGTACGCAGCTCACGTTCCACTCTACAGTATGTTACGTGTATTTGACGGCCTTCCCCATGAAACCACTGCTTTCTTTGTGGTGGCTGCCAGAAGCTCCGCACCGTAAAGGTGGCGTTCTCAATGGCTTGCAGGCAATACCGCAATTAGTCATCTATTGAGGATGGAGGTTTTGGACCATTGAGAGGTCTTGGAGTTTGAAATATTCACAGTTCTGTGCATTCGACCCTATTTGATGAATCTGGTTGACAGGGAGCACCAGGTCCTCTTATAAATACTGAGCCACACTAATCGTGTGGTACGTACAGTAAGTCCGATAAGCTCGTTGTACACGGTAGGCTTTTAAGTTGCTATCAATTCTAGATCGTTAAATATTTTATTATGATCGTTGCCCTACTGATAAGAGAACAACTTCAGATTATTTACGGAAAATAATTTCATTTAAGTGGCTGCCAAGGAGTCGCTCTTTAAGAATGTATTGGCTTATCAACGACATCGTGTAGATTTCCTGAATTCCAAATGCTTGTCCTTATTGACATAGCTTCCGAGATGAAAATGATTTTTCGACGAAAATTGACGTCATTTTGCAACTAATTTAATGGCCTCACGATGCGCATCTTCATTTTGCTTGAACTGCAAAAAATTCGAGGATTTTATCCATTCCTCTCTTCAAAAATGTGCGTATAGTGTTCAGTTGTTGAGATTGCAGATTAGTATTGAAGGAAAATTAGTAATTTAAAATTTAAAATTATCATGATTTTCCATTTAACAAAATCTAAAACTAATGATAGAAGGACGAAGCCAGCTTTTTTATGAATTCAGCAGCTGGATGACTAAGTCGTCTCGTATGAAAGTTATGTTGCTGTTTGGGAAAACCTGAAACTAGAAACACGTCAGCATCTAACTCTTCCAGAACACAGATCCATGGAAATAGCAGTCGACTTCTTCATTACAATGTATGTATGTACTTAGGTATATCGATTTTTCGCTCTGTTTGCACTTAAAACTTAACTCAGTTTAAATAAAACTGTCCGTATTGACTTATCATGGAATCTTTGATTTCGTTTGTGTTTAAATTTGAAAATGGCAAATGTCTACTTTCGATAAGTTTCAAAATGAATTGGCGACATCTACTAGAAATATAAAGAATCTACAAATCAGTTGGTGCTTTACTTGACGAAACGAAACCAAATTTACCTGAAACCTTTAGAATTATGGGAAAGTAACTTTTATAGGAATAATAAAAGCTTTTCGGTGGTGAGTTTCGTAGGTAAATTTTTTATTCAAATAAAAAGGAATGTTGGGATGGAAAAATAATTGTCTTGAAGCTTTTTATGCCAGATATAAAAACTCCGTCGGCCGATAGTTAGTCTATTCAATTTTCATTAAATTTTCGAATTAAAAAAAAAATTGTTTCCAGTTCGCTTATAAATGTTGAACAATTTTTAATTATTACAGTTATGCCTTTGATTAAAATTTAATTCAAAGTTAAATTATGTTTTAGTAAAAGAAAGAATTTTCTCAAAGCAATTTGAAAAAAAAAATCGTTTACCTAGGTTAGGTTAGGTTGTACCGCCAGAAGAAATTTGTTGAATAACAGTGAAGTAAAGGGTGTCCCATAATTCACGCAAACACCATTTAATAGTACAGTGATGCCAACGGAAAAAGATAACAATGTGACAGCTGACATTTCGGTGTTAGTAAAAATGGAGCGCTATACGAAAGAACAACGCATTTTGGATTTTGGAACAACAACAAGTGGATGCTGATTTTTCGAACAAAATCTTCTTCAGTGATGAAGCTCATTTTCATCTTGATGTCTTCGTTAATCGTCAAAATTGTCGCATTTGGGGTTCAGAAAACCCACGAGTAATTGTTGAGAAACAAATACATCCACAACGCGTGACTGTTTGGTGCGGATTTTGGGCTGGAGGCATTATCGCACCATTTTTCTTTGAAAATGCGGCTGGTCAGGCACTAACAATTAATGGTGTTCGTTATCGTGACATGATAACCCAGTTTTTAGTGCCTATGAATCAATAAAAAATTTAAGCTTTCTAATTAAAAATCTGCATTTTTTATCAAAATTACATTTTGCGTGAATTATGGGACACCCTTTAGAATGCTCGCAGTCAGCTAGGAGGAAAATAAAATTAAATGTATGTATGTATGTATTTATCGTGCACAAATATGTACATATGTCAGTGACGATAGGGAAGTGGATCCCATTTAAGTCGATGCTGAAGAAATTTTGTGAGCATTGAGACGGAAACAACTAAGATGGGTTTAACGGTTAATGAGGGAAAACAAAGTACATACATATACAGTCAACAAAAAAGGACATACAACACCGACGGCTCGGACCGAATGTCACTCTCGATAGATATAACTTTATAGTTAAGGACATTGTATACCTAGGATTCGCTATAAATTCAGACAATGACACCAGCGCTGAGATCGAACGAAGATTAACTCTTTGCCAATCGATGCAAAGCCCTCTCCCGAAGAGCTAAAGTCAGCGTATATAAGATCCTGATCATCCTCGTCCTGCTCTACGGCGCACAGACATGGACTATGTCAAGAATGGATGACGCCGCTCTCAGTTGTTATGAGAGAACAATGCTTCGGGAGACTTTTGGTCCCGTCTGCAATGACGGGGAGTGGAGGAAAAGATACAATCATGAGCTGTACGAGCTATATAGCGACATCGCCCTATATAGTCAGACGTGTTCGAATACAAAGACTAAGATGGTTGGGTCAAGTAAAGCGGATGGACAACAATGCTCCGGCCTGGGGAGTCTTCGAGCCCATCTCAGAAGGAAGACACAGTAGAGGAAGACTTTGCCTAAAGTGGCGCACTCAAGTGGAAAGAGACCTTAACCAACTTGGTGAAACTATAGGCTGAATAGGCTTGTTCGTTGAGGCCCAAGTCCACCCCGGACTGTAGCGCTGCCTTAAGTAAGTAAATAAATTCCACAGTTTGTTAGCTCTCTCATAATGTGAATGATGATGAATGAAAGATTAATTGTTACGCTATTGCCCATCAGCTACCGGCCTAAGATGGGTCAATGTTTGGTTGGAATTTTTGTTTTTGTTGAAGGCTGCTACTATCAGCTGGTGCACTCACACTCAACTGTATTAACCCTGCTGATGCCTCAGTTTTACGTTAAGGTTGAGGCAGCTGTCTGTATCAGTATACAGACACACTTAGGTCCATGGCTTCTTTTGTAATCCCAAGTATCTTTCTACTTTGGCTGATGAAACCAACAGGAGGTTTTAAAGTCGGTTTTTTTCCCCGACTTTATGAGAAAAATGAGAAAGAAATTTAGCGACAGTCCGCACTATCACTGCCACTACGTCGGACTGCCACATGATGCGAGCAAAGGCATCAAAATAGATGCATGGTGTCGTTGAGTGTGATTACTTGGCAATCCATTGGAAGCAGGGGTATTGAAGACATATTCTTGCTTGAGATGAATTGGTGGTGGATTGCGTTCACTTTTCATGGAAGTGAGTTAAATTTGCTTGTCTCTATTGCAAGACTTTTTGCAGATTTTCATTTAATAAGTGGATGCTCCTTAAGGAAGTTTTCTCTTCACCTACAGAATTGGCGGTGGAATACATCGAATGCTAGCTTGCTTAGTATGGTTCTATTTAGACTAAACTCAATGTTTTGAGATGTAAAGAAAAAACTGGCTGGCGCCCATAAGTGGTCTATATACATAGATCAGCAAATCCCCTGTTGAATGGCTTCTACGAATACCATGCTTATAGGTTTACGACCTCCTGCATATTATGGCACTTATAACTCGGTGAAATGAGACCGATTTTTTCTGATGCATAGTTTTAAAGAGCTCTAGCATTCCATCTGAAAGTCTACGTGTGCCCGAGACTCAAGGTACTCGTGCAGGCAAACGAACTACAAACTATCTATACAACTACAACATCCATAAAATTCAAGCACTCGGAGATGGGTCAAAATTTTAGGCCAAAAATTTAAAAATCTTGTCTTGCTATAGGATTTTGCTCGTCCATTTGAACTGAAATGCGCATAAATTCGGAATTCGCTTCTTTGCAACTTTTAACTTTATAACTGCGCACGTATATTTACGTATCCTATTCCTTTTTCAATGGACTGAGCGACACTAAGTGCCTTAATAATTTGAAGTGATTACTCGTGCTTCTCTTTGAAATTGAATTACGGCGAGGAAATGCTTTAAAGCATAAAAAAATCAATTAAATTATATTATCCTTGCAAGTGTTAAATAAAGTATCTACGTCCATACATATGTATGTATGTATCCAGGAGGTAGTGTGGTGCGATAGTGGTGCAGTTGCAAAAAAAAGAAAAAACTTTTCCAACGACAATAGGCGCACCTTCAACAGACAGATACACACAGTTTGCTGATATGAATGCATATCGAGGAAGTGCGCCACTCTGAAAGAACAAACGGACAACTTTCTATCGTTTAATGAACTTTTGTTTTGCAAAACTTTATTTTTATTTTTATTTTTTATTTTTTATTTTTTTTATTTATGTTGCTGCTGTTTGCAGTTGAGAAATTTAACCCGGCCATCCAGAGTGTCATCTCTCGTTGGTCGGGTGCGTTTTATTTAAACGCAAGAGGCCAGTGTGGTTGCGATTAAGGCGCTATGAATAAATTCAAATGAACATAACTCAGCTGGATGTGTATCTTCTGTGAATGTGTACAGCATTTGGTAAAATTGTATGTATTCTGGATGCTTTCAGACAAATTGAAATTAAGGACGAAACCGACGAAAGAAATAGAAAAGAAAAAAAAAGAGAAGAAAACAATTTCGTCATCTGCTATAGTTTTGGTTTCACATGTTTCTTTTTTTAAAGACTCAACAACAGCTTGCACGTTCAAAAATATCCGTCTGGACTGGGGCGCATTATACCATATCCCTTATTTTCCAGACCATTCTTATTGAAGCTGTTGTTGTGAAATTGTTATGTAAATGCAATTGTATTTTGCTCTATTGTTACTCAAACGATTTGTCAGAAACGCTTACCAAAAAATTTATTTTTTTATATAAGAAAGTCGTTGTGATTTGTATAGGTACTATTTGTGCACAAAGTTCACAGATTCTGAGCGGATTGTTAAAATAGTGCCTAACTATTGCAGTAGGTAAATGGTTTTGAAGAAACAAAGGGTGTAGTCCGGGGTATATCTTGAAAGATACTACAACGATCCTGGAGTTTAGTGGCGCTTTTGAAATCAGATGAATTCGAGAAGACTTCCGCTCTCGTACCACCATCTGTGAATATCTGGAGAGTAGTTTTCTAATAGGCTCTACTTGAAATTCTAGTTTCATATTTCCTATCTCAAAATAGTAAAACAATAAGTCCGTTTTACTGGGTATAGTGCAGTTAACTAGGGTCGGTGAGGGACGTATACTCACTCGCATCAACTGATGTGATTCTCCGAGGTTCAATGCCACTTTTGTGGCCAAAATTTTCCTGAAGATTTTGACGGGTACTATTTCGAAGTTATAGCTGCCAATTGCAATGTTCTGTCCGATTCTTCGATGTTGCCTTTCTCTTATTGATGCTACCACATATTTTGCTTAACTTCGTTTACCACTAAGCCCATTTTAGACGCTTCTGTCTTATCGTAGGCGTATACAACACGTACATACATATGTATAAATAATTGTACACACTTTTGAAAAACTGTGCCTAAGCTTGTGAGTTTCGAACAATCTTTTCAAGGATTTTGTTGAAGAAGTCGCATGTCACCTCGTCTAAAAGCTTTTTGATATCAATTATATCAGTAGGGTCATTACCGGGCATGATGGACCAGTGAACGTTTCCATTGTCATCCTGCACATATGAATGAAATTGGCAGGGAAATGGCTCTATATAGCTCGTTTCCTTCAGTATCTGCCAGAGTGTAAAAATTTGATCGACTGTAGATTCTCCTGGTGTAAAGCTACAGTGATGGCAATACAATTCGGAGTGAACCTGGGCTTCAACTAAAAAGCCTCTCCAGTTAGCCCGGTCCGTAGCTAACAACCTCCAGTTACACACTACAAGTTGAGTGAATCACTTTAGGCAAGTTCTTCCTCTACTGCGTCCCTCTGGGTTAGATTCCAAGACTCTGCGGGCCGGAGCATTGGTGCCCATCCGCTCTACATGTCCTAGCCACCTCAAGTGACTGATGCTCAGTTTTTTGACTAGGTCGATGTCGCTGTACAGCTTGTAAATTTCATCGTTAAATCTTCTCCTGCAAAGCCCGTCAACGCAAACGGGACCGAATATCTTACGAAGGATATCTTCATCCGCTTTCGACAGAGTCCATGCTTCAACGCTATAAAATAGGGCTGAGATGATCAAGGTCTTGTAGAAAGTCTCCTTAGTTGTTCAAAATATGGGCTTACTACTCATTTGCCTTCTCAGCCCAAAGAAATAGCGATTGGCAAGAGTTATTCTTCGTTTAAGTTCACCTGAGATATTGTTTTCAGAATTAATAGCAAAGCCAAGGTAGATAGAGTCACTTACTATCTCGAAGTTATAGCTGTCTACTGTGACGTTCTGTCCAACTCGCCAATGTTGTGTGTCTTGTGTCTTCTTGTTCACAGCATATACTTGGTTTTGTCCTCATTTACAGCTAAACCCATTTGGGAAACTTCTGTTTCGATACTGGCGAACGTATCAGTGATAGCCCTCTGTGTTTTGCCAATTATGTCGATATCGTCGGCGTACGCTAGAAGTTGCACAGACTTCAAATATTGTGCCTCCGGTGTTGGCTTGTGAGTTTAAATACTTTTTTGGCATCGAAGGTTTCGGTGAGATTATTACCGAACTTGATGGACCAGTGAAAGTTTCCATTGTCATCCTGCACATATGAATGAAATTGGCAGGGACATGGCTCTGTATAGTTCGTTTCTATATATGCTATCCTCCATGACTTTTCATGCCGCAGTAATGTTAGTCTACCTCGCGGTCGGTTTCCAGTCGTACTGTTCCCTAGGCTATGCTTATCGATCTTTCTATCAAAAATGTCCTCTTTCTTATATGTTACTTACTTAACGTGCTCCCAACCCTTGGAGGGTCCCTGCCTGAGACACAGCAGCCTTCCATCCTCTTCGATCCTGGGCATGCTGCTTCCAGTTTTCCAGACCAAGCGCTATGGCATCCGCAATAGCTTGGTCCTTAAAACTGAGGTTCGGTCTTCCTTGTCGTCTCGAACCTGGGGGCTGGGATTCGAAGATCCTCTTAGCTGGAGCATTATTGTCCATTCGCTCGATGTGGCCGAGCCAGTTTAGGCAACGTGTTTTGGCTTTTTGGACTACATCCACATCTTGATACAACTCATAGAGTTTGCGATTATACATATGTATCTTCTTTTCCATTCGCTTTCCTCGCATATGCGACTGAATATTCGACGAAGAATTTTTCTCTCGAACGTATTTAAAATCTGCTCTGCTTTCCTGCTTATCGTCCAGCACTCGGCACCGTAGAGCAGAACTGGCAGGATTAGTGTTTTGTAGAGAACGCATTTTGTCTTCCGAGTTGAGAGTTTTGAACCCCGCTGTTTCGCTAAACCGAAGTAGCAGCGGTTTGCTTGGGTTAGTCTTCGTCGGATCTCCACTAAGGTGTCGTTCGTGGAGTTGATGTTTACTCCGAGGTAGGTAAACTCCTTGACTACTTCGAAGTTACTGCTGTCAACAGTCACCTTTTGTCCCAGGCTGTGGACAGATGCTGCTTTGTTTGTTGACAACATGTACTTTGTTTTGTCCTCGTTTACCTCAAGACCGACTCGTTTCGCCTGTTCTTTAATTGCCGTAAAAGCTTCTATGACGGCACGCTGGGAGCGACCGATGATATCAATATCGTCTGCGTATCCCAGCAGCTGGACGTATTCTTATATGTATTGACGTAAAAATCACTTAATAGGATCTTAATGTCCTGCTTAATACATTGCTTGTAGGTTTTGTCCAGAAGCTTCTAGAAGCATTCTTCGGTAGTACCGTCTTATTCTTTTGTGGAGGCGTGAGCGCATATTAAGCTTATGTTCGCAAATTTCGCCTTGTCTTTTGTTCATGTGTCCAAAATAAGACCACAATGTTTTACTGGTAATGGGATGAATTCGCATTCGAACATTTCCGCCCACTTGGTCATTTGTATTGGCAGTTATTTATCCTAAATCGGAAGCATACTTCGCGTGGTAATTTTCCTCAACAATAGATCCATGTAGTTGAAAAACTATGTTTACAAAATCTATCACCCGACTATACAACTAACTAAAGATACGAACTTAACCCTCGAAGATAAAATGTAGCACAATTATGTATACACCAACATATCGAGTGGAATGCAATCTCCAGTTCTAACCTAAGTACCTATATAATTACTACATTCAACTACCGCATACATACTCGAACATTTATACATACAAACATATGTACATCGATTATAAACATATCCAATAGATACAGATATGAAAAGACTTACGAGTACTCTTCATTACACTCCATTAGGTGAAAATGGGAAAAGACAGTAACTTTTCTTGAAGGCTAAAAGAAAAACGATTTTTTGTATTCATAGATGGTCTTCAAGGATATGCCTACTCGTACGTTGATTCCATCCGAAAGTGCTTAGTTGTCCGAATAAACCTGAAAACATTTCTTTTTTTTGTTGTCTTTCCCTCTGCGAGGTATAGAATAAGTAGCGGAATAATTAATCCTTATCCAATTTGAGTTTTCCACCCTCTAACGTGTAACACGACATAAAAGTCACATAATATTCTATTATTCACACACAGCGA
The DNA here is from genome assembly GCA_946965025.1 of Blera fallax. Classification (NCBI taxonomy): domain Eukaryota; kingdom Metazoa; phylum Arthropoda; class Insecta; order Diptera; family Syrphidae; genus Blera; species Blera fallax. Next base: position 51,038,946 of record OX337244.1, read on the forward strand.
ACATCAATAGAATAATTAGTAACAGTCTAAACGCCATTTGTATGTACAGAAACACCCTCCATTTGTATGTAAGTATACTACTTCCAAATGGTGTCTCTAAGAATCCACCCCTAAGTAACAAAACGCTAAATCCGTTGAAGCTAAAAGTTATATCATTAAAGTTTCGCTCTAATCCAACGCGCCCTTCATGACACATATGTATGACAACTTACTTACTTCCTTCCTTCCATCACTACCACCAGTTGCTGTATCCTTAGTTCAACAGGTGCAAAGTACTCTCTTTACTATGCTATAAGAAAAAAAAAAGAAACTTTGTCCAACTAAAAAAGATTTTATTCGCCATATAAATGTATACCGTGCTAACATCTTTGAAAACTAATTTGCAGTCTGTATTGGTGAGGGAGTTTGGGAAAAAGAAGCCCACAAAAAAAAGGACGAAGCAAATTATTTTTCATTGCACACAAGTCGCTTTATTCAACGTGACGACGACTTCCTTTTCCATTCCCTCGCATTCAACCGTACATACAGAGATACATAAAAATGCCAGTACATAAGGCTTACAGAGATCTTTGAGATTCCCTTCCCCCCGTCGCCAATTTTTTTTTTTTTTTTTGTTTAATACATCAATGATGAGGGTTGCGGCAGTAGGTAAAAGTAAAGAAAATACACAAACACCTCTCAACATTAATACACACTCTGCATGTGAAAAGACGAGAACCCAAAGCTACCGCAATTTACCAAAGTCAGACGCTCCCGATAATCAAGTTCCGCAGATGGGAAATTTATTCAAAGGCGCTTATGTCCCAAGGCGCTGGCAGCAGGGATCGGGATGCTGCTGATTGGGATTGAGAACTACTTATATACATATTCCCTCCCCCCTTTTCATTCCTTGTGTGTATGCATGTAGTTTGAGGGATCCTTTTTTTATGACCAACTGTGTGTATCTCCTTATAGAGAATATTCAATTTGCGACAGCCTGTGGGAAACATCACAAAAATGAAAGAAAAAAAAAAAAAAAAACTTCCTCTGTGTGTATGTGTAGAGTCGAAATCAAGAGTAGCAAGCGACATCGGCAAAAGGCTACCATCCATAGAGTATGACAATTGTCCTTGCAACCACTTTCAAAAGCCAAACGCGACGGAAAGCAACAATTTGTTGTGCCGTGTTGTGTATTGTATACTGTCTCCTATCAAACACCGCGCACATATTTGAGCAATTCCCGGCGCGGCGCCGTGCTTTCATGGTGAAAAGCTCTTCTCTAACCTCCCAAAAATCCAAAGGATACTTCTCTTATCAGTTTTTTGCTCCAGCTCCAGTTCAATCTCTCTTGCCGGGCTGAAAAGGATGCAATTTTCGGTAATACGTCGTAGTATAAAATTGCAACATCTTTTGTGAATTCCTTTAATCAATCCTGCAAAAGCAAGTGTACCAGTAGTTGTGTATAGATACAAAGGTTAATTTGCATAAAAAAAAATTCAATTATTTTAACTCATTCGGGGCGGGTGAGTCTTCATAAAATTAATTTTCCATTTTATCGCTTTTCTGATTCCATACGCGAGGAATAAGTGTGTAAAGAGCTTGTTAATTGTAATTTGTGCATAAAGTCAGGCAAGAAGGCAATAAAAGAAATATAATACAATAAAAAGGATACTTTCCTGACACATTGACAATTCATAGAAAGCCATGATCAGTAAGTCTCACACTCTCTAAGTGCCCATTACTCCTGCTTATTACATTATTCATAGAATCGTAAACGAAAAAAAAAATGTTCCTTCGTCCCGCAGGAATATCTGTTTTTAAAGCATATCCCCGCAAATTTGATAATCGAAGGTTTAACCCAACATTAACCTAAACACCCACCACTCTACCCCCATCGCCCTACACAGCTAATACAATTTTGGCACTTCACTTTATTGCATTTTATCCGAACTCGAGTAAGGGAAATTTAATTTTTTTTTTATATTTTTTTGTGCATCCTTCTTGATTAAACCCAATGGAGCCATCACACATACACAGAGCACAGTAGAAGCATAGCCCGACTTAGTAGTAGATGAACGGATATGATGATGTATACCTACAGATGCGCGATGTTGTAAACCTGTCATCGAATTCACAATTGAGCGGAGTAGAGGGTTGCCTTAAGTTGGGGCCCGGCTGAAGGAGCTGTTGAGAGCATGAAGGGGTGATTGTGATAGACAACATTGAAACAAACTCTCCTTCTCTTGTCTATTTGAGTGTTCGTTGGAGTGTTTACATTGACACATAAATACATGACATCCGACTGCTGTTTGCGATGAAGAACGCGCACATATTCCACGGGGATACGTTCGTTCTGTGTTGTACAGTTTTGTGTGACAGTCTTCTTTTTTTTTTTTTTTTTTGTTAAATGAAACTACAAACAAGCGAGAAAGCGAGATAGCAATTCCACACAGAAGGATACACACAGAGATTGAGTCGGCAGTAGAAGAGAAAAAAAATGGATTCAGCAACAAGGGGTCCTAGTTCATGAGGCATAGATAAACGTACTATGAGTACACTAACGAATACCAAAACTCATCTCTCATCTCCAACCCCAAAAATCTATTCACCTAGCTATCGTTTTAGGTAAATCCACCTGGAGTTGGAGTGTTATCCTTGAGAGCATACAGCCCAAAGGTGAACGTGTGAAAGCGCCCAGCAGATAGATAGAGCATTTGCCACCTTAAGTCCGTTAGAATAAAAGTCGTCGTACTATCGGCATAGGGATTTGGGTAGGAATTCAATGGGCGCGTAGTCTGGGGAAGAAAATGCTGAACATGCCTAAACGTTTTCTTTTTCGTCCTTTTTTCCATTTCCTGTTCGTCGCTTCAGAAGGGGGGCGTATGAGTAACACATTCTCCGAAGAATCAACAGGAGGAAAACGTGCTCTGCAAAACTGAGTACTGTATGTCGAACAGATAAAGGTATTTGATATTCAAGTAGATGTACCTATGTACGTATAAGTACTTTTTATGGCCGAGCATTTTTATTTCATTTAAATCTTCAACAAAATTAACAACGCGAGTATTTAAAGGTTGTGTGTCAAGTTTAATGGAACTTTCAAAGGAGAGGAGATTTACTTACGTCGTGCAAATTGATAAGGGAAGGTAATTACGTTTTGTTTTAACCTTGGCATGGCCTATTCTAATGATTTATGCTGCGATATGAACGGAGTGTGCGACCTAAATCGTTGATAAATCTGACCTTTTACTTTTCATATCGTTTTCATTAGCTTTGCAGAGTTCCTCTTTAGTAGACGGCCTACTTTCCGGTCCCGGAGTTTGCTTTGTCCGAAAGGGTAGTACAGGATAGCCTTACTGCCTGTGTGGACAATCGACCTCCGATTCCCCTTTGGAGAGATACTATCATGAACTTTTTTTATACCTCACCTCACAGAATATATTTTACTGTATTACCTAGTTTTTAGTATGGATGACTATAGTGTGTTTCTACATATTTTTATCAGCATGGAAAGATACTATATTCGTTCATTCGTTTCGCAACAGGTTTGAAACTGGGAGGAGTGTTTATGGACCGGAAGAATTCCTTAGATGGAATCAATAGTGGTGTCTTCATTTCTACGACTACATTATGGGTAGTGCGACGTACTTGGACTGCAAGACTACCCATATAAACATTTTGAAAACTTGGGTAGGATTGTGATTGTGATAAGGAAAAAAGAAATGATGGTAGATAATCCCCTAAGGGGATAACGACACCCTTCAAACCCTCGAAGTAAGTCATTGGGATCAGCCCATCCAGTCTCCTGTCCTTGGAGCTTCTGGATTGAGAAAAAGAAGGTCATTTACGAACCAATAACAATCCTCAGATCCGCCCTGAAGTGTTCGAACAAGTAACCCGCCCCTTCTTTTCCATCCTCAGCATTGTGTTGTTTGCACTTGTTCAATCCCTAGGTGCAGAGGACTTATTTCCAAGAGCTCCTCCATGGCGCAGCACGGAGCACGTTCCCACAAAGGCGCACCAGTCTTTGCACTTTATTGAGTGTTTCCCTCGCTGTGACTAGACTGCTCTGATTTGGCCATGCTATTGCTCGATGGAGCAAGATCGCTAAGCTCCTACTTCTTCCGGGGAGTTTATTGCCTACGTTTATCCCTACCCTAGCTACTTCAGTTCTTTAATTGGTGTCAGTATCTTGACCGACAGCTGGATTGGCCTCAGTTCAAGTTTCCTCTTTCTCGTTAATGGCATTATTGTAGTTTTGACCGGGTTTAAGTTAAGCCCAGCCGTGTGGCACCATTTTTGAGTTCCTTTTTTATGAATCTACAAACAGTCCTCTGGCAATTAGTACTGACTGAAAATCATCAATGAGATTGGTTAACTTATCAAGTATCGTTAGCTGCCTGCAGTTTTACCAACACCAAATTGGTTGACGTCTTTTTCAGCTTTGCTTCGTCTTGCCGCAAAGTTCACTATCCTGAGCCTGTTTCCGAAGGGTGTAATTGACCCAATTTTGCTGCTAAAAAGTGGATGACGTATTTTTTCAGTTATGCTGTAAGGAAAATCTTTCTCTGCTGTATTGTCAAATGGGATGAAGTGAAATACTCCTCAGAACTTCGCGTCGATGTCCAAGTACGTCATCTAAAGCAAATGCTTTGACTGCATCGTTGTTCCTATAAAGCCCTTATAATTAATTTTCTTCTTAGTACGGGGTCAGTAAAATTGAACTTTGCATCTATAGGCCTCTACTTCCCAATTGCTCAGAGATGCAACTGCAGCTCAAATGCGACGGTTCGCATTTATCGCTGATCAGGAACTATATTAGTATGCGATCAGAGGTAACATGATTCTAATAAGGATGCTGTACTTAATGGCAATGATTGACGGTTTTTAACACCAAATTTTGAGCAATTATAAGGCAAATGAGAGGCTTACATCGATTTTTGATTTCAGAAATCTTCAAAAGGCATTAGGCATGCTCATATGTACCTGCCAATGAGTGGGAGTTTTGCCACAACCATACCATCTGTTGTGACATATCCAGTACGTCTACCGGATTTCCGTTACGTAAGAGGTAGGGTTTAGCTATGTAGTGAAAGAGTTCATTCATTCTTGTTCTTACATTCTGGTGGAGCAAGTCTTTAAGTGTAGCCTGAATACGATATGACGACATTCCGACCGCTTCACCTTCAGGCCTCCTATTGTAAAATAAATGTATACTTGCTTAGCTAGTAATAAAATTAGAGAGTTGGTCCAGGACCCGTCCATTATTGGTAAATTAATAACGATTGGCGGACAGGTGGAAAGGGTTTTTGTGAGCCTAATCGCAAAAGATTGCTTTTCTATGTTTCGACAAAAGAATATCTAGGATTCAAAGGTGGACTTTCTTCAGCCTAAGTCTATATACTTTTAGGGTTTCTTTCAATGAGTTCAAGTCTAGATCATCTTCGGAACGTTTAGCTTGATTGAACAGCTTCCTGTAGTCCCATTGCTGTGTACATACTTACATCTATTGGATTACAGACGGACACGAGACCCAACGTTTACCGAATGATTTTGTTTTCATTCATTCAACTGTGTAACTCCCTCCGCCTGTTTTATTTTACTGCTATTCCATGCATCCAACTGAATTTTTCCTTTGTGACTCCAAGCTACGAACATAGATATCCGAAAAATTTAATATCGAATAGCCTAATGAAAATTCTTTTCAAATTGATTGTATACGAGTAGTTTTCCAAAATGCATATCCTTCATGCAATTTCAGAACTAATATATGTACATACCGCATAGATAGGCATATATAAGTATATTGCCCTGTAATTCTGTAAAGCATGCCATCTAATCTGTACCTTTATTGACATATTTACAGATGTACTGAATGGCTTTGACTGAATTGCAGACTTCCTAGTTTTTGTGAACATCAAGCGTACGAGCATCGAACGTACGAGATAATAAATATCGCATATCCTGTCACAGTTGGAGACAAATATTTGGGAAAATTCTGTGAATACTTCTCTTTTTTAATGCACGGTGAGTTCATATGTTGAGTATTCCACAAAGGCCATGTACCATGATCCCTTTGGCAAAACTTCAAATAACAAAATTTTCTACTTGGTAATTTGATATCCTTCAATTTGAATAGCCTTGCCTTGAGTAAACCCAATACGCTTCTTAGGGTATAGCTAACAAAAGCTCCAACACATAATAGATAGGATCGAGTTCAACCATTCCGCCTTAATTGTAGGTACTAATTTGTATGTATTTGTGCTAGGATTACGACCATCATTTCTCAAAAGAAAACAAAAGATACAATACCAGACTTCCACCTCTTTGCAGGGACTATCTTACGTGCCCTTTTTTTTATTGTGAAACGCAGTCTGGCAGGCAAATCAGTGAGTTTTTGCTGACACTTTTCTTTTAACAAAAAAGCAGATGACGGGAGTCTGTTTAAAGCAATTCGTTAACTGATACTTTGTGATTTAATGGAAGTGTCTGTACGAGTATCTGCACGAAAAGCTCTAAAATAAATTTGATTAATGTGATTATATCCTGATTATGGTGCAGGAAGGAAAACATTTACATAATTAAATTAATTAGTCCGATGGATGATGCATCCAGGCAAATTTTGTACAGCATATGAGTTTATGAATACAGAATTACGAGGTAGTAGATACATTCTAAAAATTTATTTTAGTTTCCATCTGTGCTCTGTAAAGTGTAAAATGTATTCAAAACAAAGTTATTACCTTCTAGCTCTTTTAATACACTCATGCGTAGGTACAAATGTAGACACATATCCGTATTTATCCGAATCCTGTTTCATGGAAATATTTAAAATCAATATCCTGTACGACACCAAAGCAAAGAGATATGATTCCAAATTTATTGACATGAATAACAGATAACATAGCCAGCTTTACATATGTACGCATAATCAAATTTATATTTTTGTATCTACTAGTTTAATATTGGGAAATAATTCTCTGAGAAGGTTGAAGGTATTATGATCGTTAGATGTGTGTAAAGTAAATTCAATTTGTAATTTAGATACAACGTTGAATGCTCTTAAATGTCTGGAAGACTTCCTGCCAAAGTTTTAATTGTGGTATTTATTTGGGGGATGTGCACATCAAAGGTTACCACACCTTTGTGTACACGATATATGTATGATGTGCAGATTGAACTGTGTACATAAGTTAATCGATTACGGGAGACTTTTTTAATGACAATAATTAGTTGCGATAAGTTTCAATTTAACAGTGTGTATAAAAAGATTGTATTCATTCCATAATACTTTACCTTAGTATTGTATTAAGTTTGACAGCAATTTCTGTGGTTTCTTTGATTCAGATGGCGGTATAGTGTGGGGAAAAACGGCGCCGTAACCAACCTCTCCAACCGTATCCTTAGCTAATTGCCTTCAGCCATTTACACCGAGTTAATTGAGGTCTCTTTCCTATAGTTCGCTCTATCAAAAGTGGGGCTGGCTTTTCCTTATGCTAACGGGTAAGATATTCGGTTCCGTTTGCTTTGACGAGGTTTGGACGAGAAGATTTAACGAGCTGTACAGCGACATAGACTGAGCATCAGTCGCTTGAGATGGCTAGGACATGTAGAGCGAATGGACACAAATGTTCCGTCCCGCAGAGTCTTCGAACCCAACCCGGAGGTACAACACAGTAGAGGACAACCTCGCCTAAAGTGACGCGCACAAATAGAAGGGGACCTCAACCAAATTGGAGTGCGGATCTGGAGACATTTAGCTAAGGACCAGGCTAACTGGAGGGGCAGGTTGGTTGACTTACCTAAGTAAGTAAGTAAGCAACGGGGTGGACTGAAAGATTCTTTAGTCTGTCGTATTTATATTCTTTGTATGCCCTAGCCATGGCTTGGCAAAAGCTTCTCGCATCGCATCACTGTGTGCATCCCATTCCTTTCTGCATCACTGTATGTATGGTGTAAGGCAACCATATTGACAAGGTCGGAGCCAATAAATCTTCTCCTTCATTTTCTGCCAATTGAAACTGGGCCGTTGATTTGTTGGTTGGTTTTAGAGAATAAGCTTAGTCTCTTCACTTAGGCCTCCGTTGGCTCGTATTCGCCTCGTCTATCAAATTGTTTAGAGTAGATCTGTGATGTTGAATTGAGAGGGGATGCCGATATTGAAATTCGAATTAGTATAAAAGGGACCTACATATATGTATATATCGGTAAAGCGTCTTGTTCGCCGATGCCTTTCTTCTTTAAAGTTAGACTCGGTATCGTTGAGGATCCCAGTATCTTCTGTCTTACCCTCACTGATACGGGGTAGTGGCAGAAGACATGTTTTCGTCTTCCCCCTCCTCGTCTCACTTGACACAGATTGTTGTTTCAGCTAGCCCGAGTTTGAAAGGATGTTTGTTGAGATTGATATTTTAAGTTCACTCCCATCAATCTCACCTGTGTTCTGCTTGAGTTTAATACTCATTTTGCAGTGTTGTTACTCGGTTCTTTTACTGCAGATCCGGATTCTTTGCACGTAGATACTTAGATTCGTCGAGTAGTTATTGAAATCCTGTCGCATCTACACGTTGATTACAGTCTGAATAGTTGTCAGAGAAATCCTTATTGTGCTTTAGCGATTCAGTTCTTCTGTACTCGGTACTTCTTCGAACTGCAGCTGACAAGCAAATTCAATTTGCTTTTGCATTTGTTACTGCTTTGCTGCCCGGGCAGATGTCAATTTCTCTCTCTTCGCCACCATTTTCTGCGATATTTCTGTTGCTTTCATTTTTTTTTCAAATACCGAATGGTTGTAGATGAATAGCAAGTTCAATCGGTGGGTTTGAGCAAAAGATGCCAACCCCTGATTTTGTTAAACCGTTAGAGTAGCTTGAGAGGACTTTTCTCTTCGGTTTATTTTTCCTAGTTCTTAGAAACAGCGACTGGCAAGAATGTTTCCTGTTTTGTTTTCCGTACTGATGTGGGTTAATCCTTAACCATCTCGAACTTATGTTTGTCTACGGTGACGTTTCGTCCAATTCGATGTTGTTGGCAGCATACATATGTATATGTATGTAACTTATTTTGTCTTTGTTCGACTCCATACCCATCTTTACTGTTTTCATGCTTGCAAACACCTCTCTGATCTTCTGTCTGCCAACGATGGCCCAATGATGGGAGATTGGACATTGGTCAGATCTTCTATTAATCTAATGACATGTTTCTGGATGCTATCGCAAACATGTATCTACAAGTATTTTAATAATGGTGTAGGCTGAGTGTTAGAGGTGAGAACAATCCTCAAGTCCTGGTTTGATGTGGGGTTGATACAAAAACAAAAGTTGCGATGATTTAAGTATCTTTTTGTTATAAAAGCTGAATTTCATGAACTATTCGATGTGGGATACGTGATTATGGCATTTACAACAGAATACACTGCGCCAGTACACGGAACGGTGGTTGGTTAAAGTTGACTAAATTTCTTATCCTTCACTGCATCTCTGACGATATGGGGTTTGGACACACATGCGCAAATTGCTCAAATAATATTCTATGTTGGTACTGTCGTTAGGGAAACTAAACATCTTGGTATTTGTAGACCCTCAAATATCATTAATTTAACTGATGCTCTTAAATGCTATATCTTATGTTTTCTTTGTGGACGTATCCATCTATTGCAAAATATTTTTTGCATTTATATCCTCTTTGCATCTGCTGTTCGAGGATGTTCGCTAGTGATTTACCTGGTCTATTAATTTCTCAACAGTCTCGGCGTCAAATTTTGCATCAAATCCTGCACTCATCAGTCACTGTTTGGAGACCACTTACAATAATATGTCCAAATCCTCGTATGCCATCGACGTGACTGGTCAGCGCTATAGAGAGATGTTGGAGGTCTTCTTTGAGACCGAAATGGAACAGCAAAGTGTCGAAATCATATTGTCTTATAAAGACAGCGCTAGAGCACATACAGCCATCAAAGAAATCGAAATTTTAAAGCGATTCCTTTTACAGAAATGGTGAACCTATAATGCAGTGAACGCAACCCGAGATGCTTTTAGATTCTGGTTGATTCTGTTCCTGAATTGCTGGAGATTGAAACCTTCTTATTATATCTCTTCTGGAAGAGTTTGCTCGTTGTATAAGAAAATTAACTGTGGTCGCATTACTGGTAGGTGGATATGGAGTTTATTCTGTTCAAATGTCGAAATTTTGGATATCATTTCACTAAGTTCTTCGGAACATGTCGGTCGGGTCGCCTTATTTTAAATTAGCACGACATGGTATGGATGGCACCAGGGGGTCCAACGTACTCCATTGCTTTATTTGTTAGACATAATTTCCATTTATGATGCAACAAATTCGCAAGCTGTTATGAAACGAATACCATGAAATATGTATCTTACCAGAAATAGATTACATCCACGTGTACCCTTCCTTGGTAATCAGCCTGTTCCATCAATGTTGGGTGACTGTGTATCTGCTCCACGAAGATACATCTGTAACCAATGTACTCAAGTAAAATTAAACTAATAATACAAAGAACTTCATCAAAGTAGAACACGGGCGCAGCAATTGTGTTACAAAAATTAGGGCAGAGGTTTAGTAGTTACCCTTATAGCCATGCCACGTTAAGTTGTTCCTTGATTGGTGTTTTCCGACATCTCGAATGGCAGTTTACCATCAGTCAAGACACGTGAATAATTCATCCTGGTTAATCAAATTCTTGACTGAGGTTTTCATTTGTTGATATTATCTTGCCTTTATTGTTGTTTTTATTTTTGGGGTTTCGCCTCGCAAGTACCTAGTCAACTTGAAGTCGATGAAAGAAGTTTAACTCTTAACTGAAACGAACTGTCGACATGGCTTCCTGGAGTATTTGTTTCCTTGTATCTTGTTACGGTCCGTCCCTAGGGGTTTAATTAGGGAAATTTGCTGAATTTTAAACAGACCGTCATGCGAAATTGATTAGAGATGTACGAGTACTTGCATCCGTTGTTGTTTGCTTCATAATTCTGTTTTTTATTTTATTTATTTTGTTCTCTTTCTTATCTGTGGCTGTAAATTGAAATTATATTCTTCTTTATTTTTTTAATTGACAATTGTCAAGGAGATTCTGTGGATGGAGCAAGAAGTTTAATCTAAAAGGGAGAATGCAAATGGTTCTTTTGTTTTGGAAAAAAAAAATAAAATAGGGCCTACAGGAGAAGTGTGAACGAGGGTTCACTCAAGGGAGTCCTTACAAAGGCAAATAGACGGTGTAATTAAATTAATTGCTCTACTATCAAGGAACATAAATTAGGTGCTTTATTTCAAAGTTGTAGCGTTTCAAAGAATAGACGAAGTGCCAATTATTAGTGGTTTTTTCAAAGCAAGGTAGGGTAGGGAGTGCGTCAACTTCGACTTTCAGGATTTTATATATCGTTTCCTCTTGTAGTTGACCCAATTGCGGGTTAGTTGGCAGATTGGTAACATGAAGTGCCACTCATACAAAGCATTGTAGCAGGACGGGGTAAGTTTAGCCATTTTAATAAAAAGTTAATGTAATTTCAAAACACTTTGTAGCACAACTATTTGCAAAAGTTTTATAAAAAAAAAAGAATGTACTCCCTGCCTAACTACAGGCCTATGCCTTTAAGTATGGAATACAACAGCCGTTAAATGACCGTCACTGGAGTTTTTGTAAACTTCTGTTCATGTGCGGTGATTTTTAATTACATTTCAAAAGTCTGCAAGCCGTCGAGGCTTCATTGCTGAAGAGGATTTTGTTCAAAATCAGATTTTCCCGTATCGGCGTATGTTTTGCGCATTCTATGGCCAGCAGGCTTTAGTACTTGTGTAGCTGGACCTTATAGGAATGAAAATGCAAATTTAAGCGTAAAACTATGCCGAGCGGAGCTGTAGGAAATTCTCGATTGCTAAGCGCGGAGTGGAATTGAAAATTCTGGGTCACTCACAACGGCAATGTCTCATTTGAAAGCGCTGTGATATATATATATGTATATTATTTTCGAGAGATCCCGAATCAGACCGCAGTTATGGGTCCCTTTTCGTCTCTTTTCCACGATCCATCTTAGCCTGAGAGATTCTCTGGATTTCTCCACAGTTCCTCTCTGGCTTTGATTCTTCGCTTCGCCGCTTGCATCTGTTTAACAGAAATCCTGGTTCATCTTCAGGGTTTCTACCCAGTGGCGTCCCAAGACCTCTGTTCTTTTGCTAGCTAATGCCGGACATTGACGCAATATATGTATGTGCCGCAGTCTCGATTTCCTCCATGCATAGTTCACAGCTAATATCATCCAGAAGACTCTCATTCTTTAGGTGATACCCGAAATTTCCATGACCTGTAGATAACGCTACCATCCATTTCAGTGCCCTTCGCTCCAAGATTAGAGCTTCACTATGAGTGTAGCCAGTCAGCACTTTAATATCTCTTTTAGCCTGCCTAAGGCTGTAGGCCTACGGTTGACCACCTTCTCTGGTGTTCCGCCGCGATCCAGTTGTTAATCAGGTGCTCTACCATTCCTCTGACAATTGCAGCAAATGGTTCCAGACCAGAGAACTCCGAGGTTAACCTTTGCTTTGCTAGAGAGTCCGCCTTTTCATTGCCCTCAGTTCCTACGTACCCTCTCACCCAGAGCAACGTTACCTCATTTCGAGATGAGCACTCATTGAGTTAATGAACACAAGCGCTGTGAAGATGAACATTGTTTACTTACAAAAACTACCGAATTTAGTAATTGTGTTTAGAATTGTTTGCTCAATTAAGCGGTTATAACGAGCATGTCCTTAAATCGTTATACAAAGATATTACAGAACTGTTATTTTTATTTTGTTATATTATGTTATACGGTAGTTAAAGAGTCTATATTGAAAATGCTGTTACTATCGACGATGACTAGATTTTAAGGATCCCATATGGCAGGGATTTAAAATCCCTCATCTCAAGCGATATCGATTCCATGCCTTGCACCACGTTTGCTTAGGACCGGACGGCCCTCTCTTCTGCCAGAGTGGGTAAGCGGATTACATTGCGTGAGATACTTAACAATGTTTTCGCAGCATAAGGTAAATATGTTCAACGGATCCACCGCTACTTCCTTCGTTGTATAGAGATGTCTATTGGGTCCTGACCTATAATCATATGGAGCTGTTTGTTTGAGATACAATTCGACCAGAAAACCTTCCATATGAGGCGAAGTACTACACCCATATAGAAGTACCAACTCAAGGGTGAAGCGTTACAGTCGCACCTTAGTTTCCGATAATATTGCCAACATAAAGTTGGCTAGATAAAGAAAGCACTCAACTTTCTCGACTATTAGCATTTATCTTCAAACCTTCTCTCTTTAAGACTATGGATCCTTTTCTTATAGACTCTATGTGAAAAGTATGATGAAATTGTCTGTTGAAATCCCGTGATTTTTTCCGATAATGAGGCACGGAGAACATCACTAACTAGCTCCAACAATAATGGGGGTGATATCATGCACTCCTGTGGTACTCTGCTTGGTTTTTGAAAAGCTTCTGACAGCTTAGTCATACGTAATCTTCTTAATAGTGATGAGTTTTCCCTAAATTTTTTTCTTACGCTAAGCTTATCAGCTACCCAGAACAACTGCTTGAAGTCTATAAAGCGGAGATCTTTACTCAGCGCATTGCTCTACAATGATCTGCGAGGTGCTAATGTACTCGATGCAAGCTTAAATCTCTCTACTGTAGAGGCGGCTGGGATCCGATCTTTAAAATACGCTTTTCAATCAGTCCCCAAGGTATTTTGCAATAGCCATGCGATGTGGTTTCACTTACTTTTTTTTTCATCTGTAGATAGGACTGCCAGTTTCAGACAGGTGATATGTAAGTAGAAATACATAGACGCTTGAGCCGTAGTTACTTAATTAGTTTCAATTTCCTCTTGGGTTGGTTTAAATGTCTCCACAATGTCTACGCGCCATCGCGATCGGTATCTGTGGATATGTTCCATGTCTGCCTAACTTCGTCCTAGCTGTCGCGGGTTGCATCGCTTGGCAAGTAATAAAGATGTCGCCTTTTGGAAATGTATATCGGATCCCCTGCCACCTCCATCTTTGAATTGTGATGTGATGCGGTCCTGACCCGTTCTCCCACGGATGGCTGCATTAAAAATATGATTAGGGCAAAAACTCAAATCTCTATTTCGTAAATACTAATTCAAGAACGTTTGATAGTGCCAGTCATTTTCCAAAGACCGTACCGATATAGCAGTACGGATTCACCACTGAAGTCGAACAGCTGTAGCTTCATCTTTAAGCTGATTGTATTGGCTCTTCAAATTTTGGAACATACCGAGCACCGAGTAAATCTTGTTTATCTGGTTTCCTATTTGCTGTTTGATCCCAATTTCAGTCGAAACGGTACTCCCAATGTATTGAATACACTCTGCCTTTTCCACCGGTTGTCCAAACCGGAAAATAATGTTTTGATGCCCCTAATCTTCAGTCAAACGACGTTTGGTTCCCTCACCACATTAGGTATAATTTAGTGGGGCCATTATTCTACCTTTATGCGATAGTAGGCACACGTCATCAGCGCAGTCGAAATTTTTAAGTGCGGATACTATAGTGGGCGCCCTGGCTCAGTGGTGAGTAGTGGTTGCGCTAAATTATTGAGCGGGAAGCTGGAAACACCAAACAAAACAATTTTCTACGGTCTCATCTCTAGCGAATATCTGACAAACGTCTGAGAGTTATAACTGTCATGGGAGAGCTTCCCGAAAGCCTCGAAAAAATCGAGCTAATGGACAATAACTGAGTGGAGACCAAATATCCGTTTTATGGATTCAAAAAGACAATGACCCCTCAGACCGTGTGACTTCTACTAACACTAAAAACATCTTCAAACCATAGCCATCTACCCTGCGGTACTGCCGTCTTAACATTTCTTAGCAGGGTGGGTTCAGACCTAACTGCTCACCACATTTTTATCGTTTGCCTAATATTCTTCTTTTTATCTGCATTTCCAATGCAAGTAGCTTCGTTTTACATTCTCTGCTATTTCACTCCATTTGTCTTCGGCCTTCCACATTTCACCAACTATGCTTTCCGGCGTTAGTTGCATTCCGAGATTGCATCTCAGCATTGTTCTTTCACCAAGAAACCTTGCTCTACATTTTCTATGCAATCAACGCATCGGGGCAATAAAAGGGCTATCGTCGCGTTTGCACTTGTATTTATGTACGACTGGTACGACCTGTGTCCCGTCAGGAACTATGTTACGTAAAAATCACGCTAATCGCCTGTCAAGAGGTTTGATATGACAACTTTTCCGGTAACATCAGTCGGATACCCTTCTTGGGTCAAGAGTCCATGTAAGTAAGTTAATTTGGGTCCAGACTTTTCGCATAAATACTTTCAAAAGTAGAGAATGATGACATTGGTTAAGCAGTAGGTTTTAAGGTCTGTTGCGGAACAGATTACTATTTTTTAAGTCCTGATCTTTCATTAAATAAGGATGCCAGATGTTTGGATGGAAATATATGTTAACTTTTTTTCTGGAGTACTAGAAAATTGCAACTTTTTTGGACACCGTGTTGAATATGTAAGTTACATTGCAAGGCTCAGCTATAGACTTGCTATCCGATTCCTGATTACACATGTCAATATGCATGCTTATCTATTTTAGTAGTCATATGTACAAAGCCATAATACGCTAACGAGGAATGATTTTAATTTGAGTGGAGCTAAAGCTCTTGGGCTCTTAACGGTTTGTTAATGCATACCTCAAAATACCACGAAATAATATCGATTAACATTCTTACTTCACATGATGCACTACATCCAATAATTACATTCCCAAATTACTCAAAATTGCCATTATGGGTCAAAACAACACAGATTATCACTTGCATCCGTCTGCACTGCACAACAACTAATTTTCGCACACGTACGCAAGCACTTATACATTTTTATTGTCAATTAAATTCACTGATGCAATCAGGCAGAAACGCCATCCACTGTGGGCCTTAAACCCAATTGTTTTTCTGTGCCACTGACTGCACATCCACGGATATGTAGTTGATTGGATTCTGTTGGATCAAAATTCAATTGAGTTCGATTAGCGCAGAAAACATCACCTCATGCACTTACCTACCACCTTACCGTCCATAACAGGGTAGAGCTTCGACCATACCCGGTCACCAACTACATACTTAAAAAAAAATTGAAAAAAAAACTCAATTAAATAAACCCCTCGTTACAGGTATTTGGTATAATAGTGAAAACCGCGATTGGGTACGAGTTGCTGGGCGATAGTACCCATTGTACCCTGTCAAGGGGTTGAGACCATCATCGTTACGCAAACCATCATTCTCGGCGAGTGCTGCTCACCATCCAACATCACCACCATCCGCACCCTCTTCACCACAGATAACAGCAGCATCCTCCGCATCCATAGCAGCAGCGCATCCACAGCACCATTCGTTGGAGCATCATCATCATCATCAACATCATCATCAGCACACGCATTCCTCCTCCGCAACTGCCATAAATTCATTTCATTCCCGAGGAACGGTGGTTCCCTTTGAAGGCTACTCTACGTTCACATCATCATCCGGCTCTCATCCAGCAGCCAACGGTTCTCCGACATCGCTATCGGCTAACGCAACTACGTCAGCAACAGCAGCATCAGCCATGGGTAGACGAGAGATTAAACGGGCCAACACGAACGTTCCGAAGTCCTACGACAGCTCAAGCGGTAAGTTTTCCTATGCTTGTTACGTTTTACAGAATTTCATGCGTGAAACATTTCTTTGATTCGACTTCAGGCTACAGTCGCAATATTATGAAAATCAAAGCTTGTACGCTACTAATTGCGTTCCATTTTACCGATACGAACTGCGAAGCCTGCTAAGTCCTTTGCACACACTATGTGTTATGAAGCCGAAGGGGGGTTTAAGCTATTTTTGAGATACATTTTCGTAATTGATTTTTCTGATCGTTATGTTGATATTGATAACCTCGGGTGTGGAATGTAATACTTTAAGGATCTGTCCACATGGGAATACCCGAGAAAAAGAAACAGACTTGAACTAGGAAGGTAGCTGCTAGGTATGCTGATTAAAGTGATTATTCTGTTGATATTGCCAATTTAACGCTAGAGGTCCGCTGTTTTTTAAGACCCCAGCTTTGCTCCATGTATCCTGACTGGGTGGATATCGCTGTATAGCCCGCATACTTATCATCAAGGGCTAGCCATTAGCCCAGTTTGTCGGACTTTAGACTACTAAAAACTGTGCACCTCAGCCCCGGAAGTACATTTTTTTAGGTTGGTGCTATTTTTATTTCCTCAATGCACTTCATTCTTGTGCTGGCCATTTTTTCTGCCTCTACTTTAACTTCTTCTCAATATAGAAATTCACTTGATCTCAGCTTTAATCTTATGATGTTGTCCGGAGTGATGTCGCTTATCTTCGTTTCTAAATCTCACAACTTTTTAGAAGGATATGGTGCGTAACCATCAACAAAAGTTTGGGTCTTCTCGTAGTCGGATATCCAACTATGCCATCAGTCTGCTCAACTCTAAAAATATCTTTTCATCTCTTTTGGTTGAGAACTTAATATGCCGCGAGAACCTCATTTTTATGCCCAGCTTCACTGTCAAGTACTTCACTGCATTTTTCTAGTTATTGTCTTCGAGCCTTCTTATAAAACAAAGATATTGGGCATCATCTTAATAAACAACAGAACTATTTTAGACCATGGTCTCCCATCCTGGATTGAATGTCTCTCATAGTTCTGTTGAAGCCTTTTTTGGGCATCTCTGCCTGTTTGTCAGAGAAGCATTTTCGGTAATACCCATTCGGCGAATTGTACCGTAGGAGATACATAGTATTTCACGAGACTGGGCCTGGGGTCGTCCTGGAGTTAATTTTTTTCTTGCAAAGTCCTTCTGTCGCAAAGTAGATCAGATTTTTCTTTGATGTAAACTTTCAGCATCAGCAAAAGATCAGCAAAGTTTCTTGCTAAAAGTCTTTTCTTAGCCGTCCAGCATATGCTGCCACCTAGTAGAACCACATTGCTCCTTACGTTGCCAACACAACGAACTGCCTTAGGTAGTGGTTAGTCTACTTTTAGGTAGGTAGATATAAGTGGGGGTCTTGCGGTCTTGCCGAGAGCTGAATGGCGCGTTCCGATGACCACAACTCACGTAACCCATTGTGGATTGAACTAAGGATATCAAAAGGAAAGGAAGTGCCTTTCACATTTCTGCGAGATCATCGAAGAAGGGTTTGTCTAATATGTGGTGTCTGGTTTTAGCTAGTGCTGGACATCCTCAGTGGAAGTGAAAACAAGTTTTCTTCTTACAGCTTCGGCAGTTGGTGGTAAATGGAATTCTTAATTCATTCAGCCTGGAGTTCTTCAACAATCGGTTTCTTTAGGTAGCGTTTCGATACTCCCGCTGACATCCGTACCATTTTCATTTCCGTTGCTGTCATTTTTCCCTCGTAGTTGACATCCTACTAAAAATTGTGTCACTTTGTCTTTTTCCCGTAAATTTTTTTTTTAGGGTCTGCGTTTTTCGGTTTTTATTTTGGGGTTTTGCATTTATGGAGCAGGCAACCTCTTCTTAGTTAACCCCGTGCGTCAAAAATGTTTTGGCATATAACCATCGTATCGATCGATCTTTATGCAACCTGGCTGCCTTCCATCTACCTATACGAGTATGTACTTTCTTACCTTTCATTTCTTTTAACCCTCAGGTCCCATTCCCCAGCAATTATGACCTCTGATACATAGGTATCGCCACGTAGAGCCCCCCATATTGTCGACTTAATGTCGGCATGTCTTCCACTTTATGACATGAAACCGCAGTGATGATATGAGCACGATCGGCTCGTCACACGCAACAAATAAGGACCACATGATAAGGTGGACGCCGTGGCTCATTGGTTAGTGCATTGTACTACTAAGTGGAAGGTTCAAAGTTTAAATTCCAGGAAACATCAATAAGTTTTCCACGGTCCCACGTCTCGCCAATGTCTGACAAACGTCCGAGAGCAATAACTGTCATGCGAAAGCTTCTCAATCTGGCCTTTAACTGTGTAGTTCTCTTCCATTTGTATGAAAAATATAATACGTGTTGAGCACATGGTCTGCGTATGGTCTGCTGCGCAAAATATTTGTTTTGTACGAACTTACTTCAAGGTACACGTACATATGTATTTAACCACTGGAAAACATGTCTCCTTTTGTACTATCATCGTGGCAAAAGAAAACAGCTAACAATCCCATACGTCGCGTGGCCATGAAGTCTTGTGCGATGTGAGGTTTATGATAAATGAAACTCATTTGACGTAAGTCAGCTTACCTCCCGCTTGTCAGCATCGATAACAGCCTCAATGGAAACGTGAACATGCCTGAATTAAATCGTTCTTAATGGATTACTTAAAGCTTGGATAGTATTGTCGGGATGCTTGTTAGTGTTTTGTTCAACTACGCCGTACACAACGCAATCCACCTAAGGTCTTGTGAGTTAGGTGGCCATAAGTTTTGTGTTATGCGAATGCGATCATGGAAATTGACAGCTGTTAATTTTCTGAACAGTCGCAACTTCGTGCGCTCACACTGCGTATCCAGGTCTGAGCAACTACTTCTTGCACCTCAATGTTTTCAGCACCGTTCCCTCGAAGATCTTGTGGGAGAAGTAGAGAGGAATAGCATCCAAAGACTCTGCATACAGCCATCTGTCGTTCTTGTTATTGACATTCTGATCCTGGTCGAAGGTTTTTCATTGGAAAAAAATTAAAAAAGGTGTGAAACTTTCAGATGCCTCCACTTTTTATAGAATCGGCTTCTTCGGAGCACATGCCTCCAACATTTCCTGAATTGCAATTTATCTGACATTGTATCCTAGAAAAACTTAAACGTGAACTTAAGTTATCCGCCGTTAAGTATGGTATGGAGCGGTGTGCTAGGGAAAAGAATGTTTTATGAATGAAAAATGAGATGTATTTGTTTATTCCCACGATAGATTATTTTAACATTATTGCATTCCAACAGATAATATTTTTAAATAGATTCCCTTAGCTTTTAGACCATTTGCTAATGAGACTTGATTCTTCTCAATCTATGGATATTGTCTCGTACATTTGAGATGGTTTCTGCTCCGCAGTTGATGTGGTTTTACAGTCGCTGATTGTGAGATACAGCGTGCTTTCTAACCACTTTCATAACTCTAGGTCACTATGCAAATCGCTATTTCTTGCATACCAAGGGCCTTTATGATTCGACGAAGGACTGGTTCTAGGGCACTTTCTCGTGGAAAACCTACTTTAATTTTCTTTGGTTCCGAAGATTCCTGTCCGTATCCAATTCGGAAGAGCTGAACTGAAATACATATGTACATATATGTACATATATATGATTTCAGTATTTCGTAATATTGTCTAGGTGAATTTTTTATGCAGATTTTACTCAAGGCGCTTGGGTCAAAATCTGTCAGAGGCATCTAAAAATAGTGCCGAACACACTTTTTTTCTTCTAGCACTTTTCCATTACATTCGTAACCGAACTGTTGAGTCGAGATTAGATTTCTTCTTGGATGATTTTACTATGCCTCTTCTAAACGAATTTATTCGAAAACCTTCACCATAATTTAAGTTTAAGCGATATCAGTTTATAGGATTTAACTTTTATTGGTGGCTCTCGTTGCTTGGGTGTTACGGTCACTTCAGTAATTTTCCAGTGATGTGAGACATATCGGAGCTTTAGACATGAGTTTATAATAAATTGGAGTTTTTTTTTTAGAAATATTGTTGGCATTCCTTTCGAAACTTAGGCACTTATTAGATCGTATCCTCGTGCTTTTTTATTTCACATTTTGTGTTGATATTTCTCTGACCATGACAATGAAAATCTCACCTTTATTCTTTTTATCAATAAACTCTAGATTTTCGGTAGCTCTACTTGACGAGAATGGTTTAAAAACGCTTGACAGATATTTTGCGATCAATACATGCGAAGAAGCCAGGCTTTTATTTCGGGTTTCCGATCCATTTTCCGCAGATATATAGTATGAAATATTTGGTTCACAGGTGCTCGAAACGTCCCAGTAAATTTTAAAGCAAATTTGCCAATCGATTCATTACCCCACAATCTGAATCGATTTACTAAACCGATTCTATGGTTAAAAATTGCCACTTGTGCATATTGGCAATGTTAAATTCGATAAATAAAGTCTTAAGCTTCAAAATGATTTTTTTTTTGTTTTTGTGCAAAATCAAAATAATTTTAATTCAGTAAAAAAAAAAGATTATTATAATAAAACATCACACTTACGCTCACTATATTATCCAAGGTGAGAGTAAGATATCTATAAATGCATCTTTCATTTTCAAACACCCACGCAACGTGGACTTACTAAACAAATGGATACATCAAGTATATACAGACATACAATTAAAGTATTTAATAAATAAACAACGAATTTCGTTTCACAAGAAACAAATATACATTAAAAAAAAAATAGTTTGTAGCTCTAATCAATGTATTGATCCACAGCTTCCACAGCACGACTAAATATGTCCTCTGCACAAGGATTTAAGTCCCAAAAAGCCCCACTACAGCCTAGTGCTTCAAAACATTGATAGCGAATATCTTTGCTTCCCCTGCAGCATGTTGATATCGCCCAGATACAGGACGACACACCTCGGCTTTCTGTTTCTTGCGCGGATGGTGGTGGTGGTGGAGGGGCGGTTGTTGTTCGAATTATTGGTCGAACTGTTGGCGCCGGAAGTTCTTGTTGGTTCCACCGGCCTAAAAATTTAGATAAAAAATCGTTTTATTGTGCATGTAATAAAATCTTGAAATTATTTGTTAGTGTCTTTATCGATTAGGCTCTAAGTTTAAGCACCAGACGAGGACAACTATTTTTCTGTGAATTAAAAACAAACTTTCTTGGTCAAAGTCAGACCGTTATCCGTTGAGAATTATGAGAAATTCGCACAGCTACAAATAAAGATTTTCGAGCAATCTTTTAAACGGTTGCAGAAATTTACGTATACCACATGCACCCCAAGCCCAGATTTGGTAGATGATTGTTTACAGGAACGTTTCGACTGTTCTAAAAAAAAATTGGTGTACTAGCATTGGTGTGAGCATGTGCATTCTGTCAAGAGGAGATACTTATTCCTGACAGGTGATTTCGAAGAGTTCTCAGAAAAACTATGACTACCCCATCATTACCCCGATCAATACACTTAGTTTGAACGTCTGGTCTGATAATTGTACATATGCATTGCATACCTATGTATATAAAACCACCTGAGGAAGAGTCTAATACTTAGAAAACAACGTTTCCTATCCCCAAAAATGGCATTTATCTAAATACAATACGGCCTGGAATGAGCGCTCTAGGAAAATAATTGTAGAAAACCCAACACTTTAGTTCGATCCGACGATTTGAATTTGCATGATAGCGTGAAGGGACATAAACTTTATCACCGCTATGGATAATTAGTGGCTCTGGGTTCTTGATGGTTAAATTGGTATTAAATTTAGTTTTTAAAATCTATACGACCTATTGCCTTCTAATTTTTGATCAAAGCATGAAGCTATTTAGTTCCAAACATGTTTTACAAAGTTATATTCTGAATAACACATTATCAAAGCTACGATTTAAAAAGGCTCTTGAGCTGTTTGGTATACGTAATTTGGCTCCAAAGGATGTGCCAACAGCGAGTGGTAGCAGCAGACCATTCCAACATTGTATACACGGAATGATAACACATGACAGAGAATCGGTGACTGGACTGTATTGATAGCTATCTGCAATAGTTTGTGACATTTTTCCAGAGCTTCTCGCTCTAACTTATGAGCAGGTAAATATCGTATACACACCTGTATACATCTGTTTACACAGTTAAGTGGAATTGAAACTTGCAAGCCCTAAGAACTCTACATCCTGCCAACGTTCTTTAAGATAAGTTTATACATAGCCATCATCACATATCAGAAGACGAGAGACTGGATGAATTGGCCAGATAGCAAGTGGAGAACATGAATACTCAGACAGTTACAGCCACAAATGCAGCTATAAACTTTGTTAAGATGGTGTTTTAAGAAAATTTAAGAAACCAGTCTCATTTATGTGCGTCGCAAATTTCAAATTTCCTCAACATAATACTTTGATCAGTTTAACACTGATAAGCTCACAAAAGTCAGTTCATGCATCCAGAGCCATATTGAGAATTCACGTAAACTACTGACTCTAAAATGGTCTAAAATTTCACTCCCGATCAAAAGTAGATAAAAAGGTCAGAGATCCTGTAAACCTCTTGCTTGTCTAAGTGTTTTGATTTGGCGCTTTTTTTACTGGCAGCCGCACTAACCTAACCTAACTTCAAAATTTCAACTTGCAACTACTTTGGCAAGTACTAGTTGGACCAAAAAGGAGAAAAGGCTTTTCCGAAATAAAGTTAGTTTCGTAATAAAACAACAACGTACCTCCTGGTAAAGACTCTTGGGCCGACGGTCGTAGTGTTGGTTGACCTAGAAAAAGTAGCCTTTATTAATAAATGACTTAGTTCGTATAGTTTGAAATATTTACGGTTGCTTTGAGGAACGTAATCCTCATCACCAGTGTGAATGATTGGTGGTGCTGGCCTCCTAGACGGTCTAATTGTAGGTTCTAAAAAGTCACAAAATTAAGAGTTGCTGCCTTTATGTTATGCTTTACGAATTATACCAGAAATTGTTGGCCTATTAGGCACTGGATTCCTTTGTGTTGTCACTTCCGAGGAACCCCAAACTGGTCCATCGATACGAGGGCCTAGAGAAGGCGCAACAGTTGTGGTAGTTGTTGTAGTTGTTCTCCGCCCTGTATAGAATGTGCCTTCGGGAGAATTTGTATTAATGGGTCTTCCTCTTACCGGGTGCCTATGGTTAAAAAAAAAAAATAAAATAATAAAACCACATGAAAGATCTTTCTACGGAGATGTATGTACTCTCCGTATTCTAAACAAGGACTACTCACTTTATGATTTTGACGGGGTAAAGAACCAAATTCGGCTTAATAAAAACTCCACGATAATGTGGGACTGCATATCCATAGTACCCTAAGTAAGGATTGCGTTTATGACGAAGAGCATGCTGTGCACTTTCGTCTGACTCTGCTAATGAAGCCGTGACATCCCGACGCTGTCGGTGACGACGAGAATATTTTTTTGGTCGTTTATTAAGAATATGCTTCGAAGTGGAACTTTCCTCGCTATTGTTGCTATTGTTGTTGCTGTTGTTATCATCGACCAAGGATATAACTTCAATATGAATATCATTGTCATTGAATTTGGTTTCGTCCTCTTTGATTCCATCATCTTCGATTGGGTAAATGTCAAATAAGACCTTTTCCGGTTTTACATATCGATAGTTTTCGGTGCGATTAATGCGATTGCGACGCGATATCTCTTTGTACTTTCGCCTAGACATGGGCTTTATTTCAGTCTCCTGTTCCTTTGAGGAAGATTTATTTTCTTTATTTGGATCTACAATTTATAAAATAGAAAAAAAAAATTATTTATTAAAAATTGTTGTCGTCTGACTGATGGTCATACCATAATCTTCACTGACAATATCCTCTTTGTAGTATATTATCGGATGGTCTTTCGTTGTGGGCTCGACAACTGGAATGTTTTGCCACTGCAGAGTTAAAAAAAAGAAAAGAAAACAGATAATGCAAGGATGTTAGAAATAGCTCTGTATGGTATGTGTATCGTATGGGCATACTTCGATGTCATCAGCATCCGTGTAGTCTCCGTCATTGTATGCGGGAACATCATCGGTCTCGGATGGCCGACAGGAAACCTGTGACATCAAAAGGCCAAAAATCAAACATCCAGTCAGAAAAAAGCATTTCCGCTTTGAAAGGAAGTTATGTGCATTTGTACTCGACGAGTTCATTTTCTCTTTTTTGTTGAAATTTTATTTTTCTCGTGAATTAATCTTTTTCCTTTTCTGCAGGAGTATTTATTTATTTTTTTCTAATTTCTGTAATCTGAAAAGACAAAGTTGAGTTTAGTTCGAATTTGGTATCTATAGATGTACATATGTATTTCAGGAGGATAGTTCTCTAAATATTAATTAATGAGTAGCCCAGTAAAAATGAAAATTATGGTAGTTCTACATAATAAGAACCAAAGCTCAAAAAATTAAAAATTTGTGTAGTGTACATCCTAAAATTAACATCTCTCATCCCATTAAATTCCATTGAAATAAAGGGGAACAAAAGAGGAATGAAATATATACATTTGCACATCAAAGATGATATTCGCTGGTTAAAAACGTATGGTGATGTTTCGGTGAAAAACTCTATTTTACTTGGATTATTACTTAACTTTACGAAAGCGCAGACATTTTATTTTGCACGTGTTAGTTTGATAAATAAATTCCTTATAATTTGTTATCTGCAAAGGGCAGAAGGTGACTAAAAATCGCACATATATACTCAGTCTCCTGAGAGACGGGAGAAAAGCTGCGGGTTTCTTGCGGGTATCCTGCAGTATGCACATGGTCTGTCTGCATCCAGCAAAAACATGCCACAGACTATTCTGTTCTATCTAATTCTATGCAAAACTATTCCTTACCATAGTGCAGAGGTAGTATGTTAGCTTGTAACACGAGCAGTAGAAGTTCGAACTGTTAACCGGAAAACAACCACCGAGTATAAATATGTAATAAGTTTCTCTAACCTATAACCCCAAAAAGCTGTTTGGTAGTGCATTGGACTGAACTCCATTTTGGTTGCTCTGCGTTTTGATTTCCCAACGTTGGAAAAGAAAACGCATTTTTAATGCTTAGCTTAAAATTGTCTCAGAATAATGTTCCGGAATAAGTCAGGCATATGCCATGTTCCTATTTTGCACTAACACTAGTTTTTAAGCACTGGTTATACCGACTTAAAAAATATCTAGACAATCGCTTTATTTCGGAACCACTTTTTCACTTAATCGCGCTCAGAAATTCCTCAAATTTATGTCAGTTTTGTCAGGATACAGTATACAACACACATTATAGGGAATTTTTTTGATCATTGGAACCGATTTGTATCTTTTAAATACATATGTACCCATGTCCCTTGCAACATAAGCAATTGAACTTAAATTTTTGCTTATGTCGCAGGCATAAGCTCCTAATCCCGGAGTCCTAAAATGGTATTTACACTTTACCGGCTCTTAATCATATTTATGTACTACACAGCTACTGCAGAACTTTAGGAAGAACTACACTTCACGCTTATTTCGATTTTCTTTATCATTTTTGAGTTACAGGCGAAGAAGCCATAAAGAGTTTGCCCAAGATTTTATAGATCGAAGTATTTTCGAAATTTTTTATAAAAAAAAAAATTGAAAATAATAACAAAGTTCCCTTCACTGTATTTTCAAGTTCAATTATTTAAAAATAAAACGAACACACTTCGTTGAGCTTTATTTAAATTTCCGACACGGCGCTTTACTATAAAAGGTCACTAAAAATGTACACCCACTACTATGCTATTTTTAACTACATCGTCGAAATTAAAAAAAAAAAAAAAACAACTTACTAAGCACCTGCAGCGATTAAGATTCATTCACACTTTAAAAACCACAAATAGCTAAAATAGCTTCTCCCGCTTTAGTCACCTTTTTTTTTTAATTCTATAAATCCCGTCAAACAACTTAAACTTTTCAGTTCTAAGCTCGAAATAATAATAAACACAATAAAACAAAAACGTCTCTGACACAGCGTTTGGTAGAATATTTTTTTCTCACTGACAGTGCTGGTTGGTCTCGCTCATTATATATCTCAAATCGAGAATGTTTATAGCGCGCGTTTTCCAATCTATGTGCCTACGTCATATCTTTCTGGACTTTGGCACTGTTTCTTGGACGATATATTGATCTAAGATCGTGACTCAGTGCCGGCTCTTGGAAAGGAATCTCTTTTTGGTGGGAAAACATTTTAAATTTACTAATGAATGGGAGAAGGCTGCAAGAATAAAAAAAGTACCTACATATATTCGTGCAAAAGGAAAGGCTACCAAAAGCAGTGCTTTCCCATATGCTGGTGATTAGCGGAAACTGTGTGGAAGAGTGGAGTAGTCTGACAAATGACTGCGATTTCAATTGAGCAACCTTGAAATGTATGTTTACTACCCTACTGAAGAAGATTGATCAGATAGGGTTATCACAATACAAATACTAGAGTAAAATGAGTCACTGTCTTCTACTTCATTGATGGAAAACAACCGTAAAGATAAGAACGATTTTTAAAATAAGAGGATAACTGATAAGCCTTAACTTAACGTCACCAAGAAAAAAAATACTTGGCGCAACAAACCGTATGTGATTCAGGGTCTAGCTTGTGCGTGTTATATTTTATCACACAAATGTAAGGGAACCTACAGTTTAGAGCCATATCCGAAAGGTTTTTTTTTTTTTTTTTTGAAGCTTTGTCCTATTACTCTTAAATGTTTGTCAAACATTCGCGAGAAGTGGGACCGTCAAAAAATTGTTGGTATTGTCTGGGACTCGAACCAGTAATCCAACGCACTAACCACTGAGCTTTACATCTCTGCAGAAGCTAAAATGCCTATCGGTCATTAGTCGTCATTAGAACGTCTAAATGGGCTGTTAAATTCTGTTAACTACAGTGTATACGTATATGTACATATGTATATCTGATAAATGTACGGATATAGGCCACCATAACTCGTCACTTTTGGCCTTTCTACAATAGAATGCGGAGACTCTTCCCTAATAGTACGTAGGGAGTTTCTTATGTTCGCGGAATATGGGTGAAGGTAAAAAGTTGTAATAATCCTGTTTAGGTAGAAAACTGAAGTTTTATTTTGACTAAGCATTTAGTGCGCTTGCAATAATCAACAGAATTTGTCGAAAGTCTGTGGAAATTGTACATCGCATAAAAAAATATGTATATCGTGTGGGATGTTGTAACCATTTTTAAGAGCTGTGTGGCGACAATACAGAAAAACAACAGAATCTTGGAAATGAAACTTGGATTAATTATTATGACCCTGAGTTAAAATGGCGCCAATGCAGTGGTGCAAAAGGGGCTGTCTAGCCCCCAAGAAGTTGAGGGTTATACCATTGGCTAGGAAAATTATGGCAAAAGTTTTTTGGGACTCGGACGGCACCAGCGTCAAAGGAGAGTAATACGCTAAGTTTCTAAAATGCTTAGAAGAATCTATTAAAGCAAAAGGGATGGGAAGATTAACCAAAGGCGTGCTCTTAATTCATGACAACGCAACGGTTGGCAAGGCTCAAATTATCGAGGCTAATTAGAAGTCTTGTGGCTTCTAGGAATTAGTCCTATTTCAGTTCTGATCTGGCACTTTTATGTTATTTACGTGTTTATTACGTGACCCCAAATCCATCTAAAGCAAACCGTAGAATTTTTTTCATGAGAACTTCGAAAAATTAATCTATAGATTTAATTGGTGTATTAATGTTCAAGAAGATTGTACTGAAAAATAATGTAATAAAATTGAAATATATCTAGTACATATAATGGACCAAAATGAGTCCAAGGGAATTTGGTTTCCCTAAAAAACATAACTGTGAAAAATGTTTGCTAAAGGCCTTACTAAAAACTGTATAGGTACATACATACAGCTAACACCTTAACAATTTTGATTTATCATGACGTTAATTCTAATAAAATAGTAACAGTGGGTGGGTGTACTGTACCTAAACTTAGTATAAACTTTTCGAAACTACACACTCAACGTGTTTTAAGAAATTTCGAACTTTGAAAAGTTATACCCCTACGAGTTTTCGCAAACACAAAGCTTGCCCATTGGTCTATAGTAAGAATTTCTGAAATGTAGAGACAAACGAGTTTTTTTTTTTCAAATTTATTAA
This sequence comes from Blera fallax, assembly GCA_946965025.1. NCBI lineage: Eukaryota > Metazoa > Arthropoda > Insecta > Diptera > Syrphidae > Blera > Blera fallax. Next base: position 51,067,795 of record OX337244.1, read on the forward strand.
AAAATTCGTTATTTCAGTGAGTTTTGAAGATGAAGTGCTGAAGGTTAATTTCGTCAGAACCAAGCTGACTAAATAAAGCTAATTCTACCCCATCCCAAAGGGAATAAGTAAGATATGCAGATACTATTATCTGGAGAACGGAACAAGGAATACCTCCTTATGTTTGGAAGTAGATATTCACTGAGAGCAAATATCACACAATTTCAGTCAAAAACTTCACAAGAACAAAAAAAAAAGCCACATTGCGAGTATATAAAACGATTCGAGCAACTTTCCCGATCTTTTTAATTTTTTTCTCTGAACCGTTCTTATCATTTCAGCATACAGCACGAGTATAAGATACATGGTTCTTTGACTTACGACATGAGATAATTATTGGAAACAACAAATGCGAGAGCAAAAACCCGTTTCATCTCAGTACAGGTCTTTGGAGGATTAAGTCTTTATCAGGTTTTTATCAGCGCGAAACATTTCAGGGGAAATTCTTCTTGATTTTGCCCAAAGCTCATTCTCGAAGTATCAAAATATTCGGGGATTTTTCGTTTTCAATTTTGACGAATTTACCTAAGCGGGGGAAATTTTGTTCGCAATTGTTTATGAAAGATTTGAATTTCTTCGAGAGAAAGACCAAGTGTATACAAAATAATAGATTTAAACCATAGAGAAGTTATATTGAAGTCTTACTGGACTGGAGAAGACGGATGAAGAAATACACCCAGAATTGTAGCCATAGCGGGTTCTGAAAATCAGGAGAGCATACCTGTTACGCTGAATACCTAAACGCTGAGGACGACCAGAAACCTGCTGTAGGGTAGAATGGAAAGCTGCATTGTCGAGCTATTTTAATTTAGTATAGAGCGCCACTACTCATTCGTATCTGATGATTGAAACCTCAGAACAGTTTCCTCTTTACGGAGCTAAGAGGCTTTTTTGTCTGATTCTTTGTTTTAACAATGCAAGCGTCTTACTTTAATGATTTCTTCCAAATTTTCTGAGGGTGAACGAAAAAAAAATTGAACGGTGTACAGTATTCAGCACGTGGGATATGCCACCTGGTGCTAATAAAACTGGAGAGTAACATAGAAAATTTCCATTAACAGAGAAAAATTGAAGGACAGGCGGAAGATATCGAGTTGAGGTATGCGGTGATATATGGGCTTCGTCTAAGGTCTTGTTCATCCCGTCAGTATTTCGAAAATAGTCCAGAATACCCTATCATCTACATATGTATGTCCTAAGACTTTTTGAATTCAATGAATTCGCTTGATTTAGTTTCTAAGTTGTACAAATTGGCTACAATGATATGAAAAGACTACTTAATGACGTGTTTGTTATCTGGATTAAATTGCATCATTGAATCTCTGAAATGAACGCGACTTCCAAACTCTACTCTTATCGTGGAACTAAAAAATAATATTAATAAAATAAACCGACAAAGATTTCTTGTTTTGCACTGGTTCGTTGACCTTATTGTTGACTCTAGTTCAACAATGAACAGGCGAATCTCTACAAACACTACGTGATCTCAGATCTGTTATGGCCCTGAAGTTAGGTTTTTACCAGGCTCTTATCAGCAGATTATTGCAGGAAACATTTTCCCCGATTATGTTAGGGGTATTTTTATTTTCCATTTTCGGGTAATTTTCATGAATATAGCACAATTGAGGTGATAAAGATAAAAAAAGCAAGGCTGACAAATGTAGACACAAACCTGCAATAATGCAGTTACAGTCTGTACTGAAAATTTATCTAGAAGTCGCAGACTGTTTGATGGAAGATAAATTTAAAAAATTGCAGTCAATTTGAACGACATTGTCCGAAATGTTTGTCCCATAGACTAACTTAAACCAAATATATCCTCATCCAGGCTGATAGCTTACAAAAGTAATGGTTATTTAAAGCAACGAGTATGCCAATTATATTGTTGAATATCAGCTAGGGTTTATAGAAGGAGGACTCAGCTTCGTACTGGAAGTAAATTTATTTCAGCCATACTATGTATGTGAATACCCTAAGCCTTTTGTCGAAAAAGGATCGATTCGTATAAGTGTGGCTTAAGTCCAGCAAAATTGACATCCCAAATTGCGATATTGCTACAATCGTCCGTTTCTTAATTTTAAAGTAATCGCGTGCGTAAAATGGATTTTGGAATTTGTCTAGCCGTCCATGGCCTAATCACAAAATTTTCGAATCCGTTTAAATAATGTTTGCCATTGAAATGCACAAGTTTTGGCCTAAATATTGGCAAAAAGGGCTTATCTTACAATTTTTTGAGGAGAGCTTAAAAATTAATTCGGAAGTTCCAAATTGGAAATGTACGCTTATGCCATATCTGAATCTTTAAGACTCATGTAATCTTTAAAACATACATACATATATCAACCCAGTCAAGCTCTAATGGGTACCAGGGAAGGAAATTAAATTTCCGACCAGCTGCATAAAAATACTTTACAAGCAATGTGCACATGTCATGTCTCAAATCTTTATGAGGAATCCCAAACCTAAGAAGAATCTCTTTCTAAGAGAGTCATCTGTTGCTTGAACAAAAATACAAAAAAAAAACCTGCGGAATAATGGGATCAGTAACAGAAGACTTTTATCTTATTAGAGGAGCTTCTGAGCTCCATGTGTGTAATTTCAGTTGCTGCGGAAGATGTACGGTGTTATAAAGATGAGTGCAGAACAGTCACAAGGAACGTACTCCGAGATTTTGCAATCTTCCAGACAGTGGCAGAGCACTGTCTCCGTACGAAGGTTTACGTAGTTGAGATGATACTTTAAGAGACAATAAAACCGATCAGATTGCTTACAGGTTGACTAGTTCTGACGATTCTATCGCCTAAGCCCCTAATGAATAGGAAAGGAGAGTTTCATGTTCACAATCCTATATCATAGCTGTGTTCTCTACACAGTTAGGCTCCAAGCCTAAGAATACACTAACTGAGCCAGTCTATTCGGAGCTTCATTTTCCGTGAACGGGCTTTCAAGTTTGAAATTATTGTACCTGGCAGGGGATTGCAAGGTATCAAAATTGAACTTGAATGACATAGAATCCACCGTGTAAGGAAAGCAGGGCTTTAAGTGCTGCGTAGAAAATATTTCTATTGGTAGTGAGAGTACTGTTCTCCGATCATTATGTCAGGAATGGTGCATACTCAAGTATGATTTGATGAAGTATTCAGTGTACGAGTAGTATTCATTAGTATCACTGAAATATTTGCCGGATGTGTTGGGGAAAAATTTTATACATTTTCAACGAACAGTCGTAATTAGCCGTAATTAGCAATTACCTAGACTAGATTGTGACGAAGTGGTACAGCTTTGCAAAGCCGTTCGAAATAGAACAAAATTATGTGATGTAAGGTTCTAGACCAGAAAATATTATTTATATGGCGTATGCGTAATTTTGAAATAATCTTGCATCAGACTTTTCTTGGCCCATATAACAAAGATATGTACGTGCTTTAGAACGCATTTCACTGTTACTAGATAGCATAAAAGGAAATATAGCGTTGTGAGTGATCTGAGCTAAAGCGTTAGTCTTAAGATCCACTGAAAGGATTTTGATGCAGGTTGCATTATTCCTCCAAAATGTCTAGTGCATTCAAAAAAATATACTTAGGTCCAAATAAAATTGAAGAAATAAAAAACTTTATTAGGAGATACATCTCAGAGCAAAAAGGTAACTCAAAAGTAGTTAAAGATGTACATGTTTAGAAAAATATTTTACGAGTATGTGCCAGCTTGTCAGTACACAAAGAGGCTTGAAACATTCATACTAAGCCTAGATATATCGTCTAAGAATCATCATCACACATATTTCTAACAAGGATAAAAGTTGTGGAGATACATTTCAAGAAGATGATACCTCCCACTGTTGGTGATGCGTTGGTTTTATTAAAACAGAAGAACATAAAATCAATCACCTTAAACTAGAAACCTGTTGTAAGTTTCTTAAGAATCAACACAAGACACTCATTTCAAAGACCTCTTATTCATTGGGATAATCGTAATCGCAAATGACAAACTAAATGAAATCATCAAAGATGTTCTCATCTGACATCGAAATTGGCCATATGTGGTGATCTAAATATTTATTATCTTTCATCAACTCCCAGCCCGATCATTGATTGAATGAAAGTCTTTTGATCTATCATTTACCAATTCTACTCATTAATCTATGATGAGTATCTGTTTAAATTATGTATACAGATTGATATCGCTTTTTAACACAGTCGAATTTTAGTACTTTAAATAATTTTTTTTTTATTTAGATTTGAGTAATCTTTTCTGGGAATTCAGTAGTTAATTTTAGCAACGAATGAACGGATACATGACCCTGATTTGAAATCAACAATATAATGGAAGAATTATTATTAACTCCTGACGTTTACGTGCGTTAAGCTGACTCAAGGAGTCCATAAGCAAATGGGTATCAAAAGATTCAGTTAGTGTTGCATTTGTATTTAATGGATACGCTTACTGTTCAGTAAAGAGTTTGACTACTTCAAAATACCAAGCGATATCGAATGATGCCTCAATCCTCCCATAAAAATTTTATGATAAGGTACTCGAATTGCCGAAATATAATTTTTATAAATCGGTTACCGACGGGTACATCTCGAGTTTGAAGACTGCGAATAATATCCGTTTATAAATGAAACCTTTAAATGGTTCACAGAGCTATCACAATTTATCATTTCAGTGAAATCTTTGATATCGAATTTTAACAGACCTTAAAACGAGGGTTTTGAAATACTGCCTGCATCTCCTTAGATGGATTTTGTATGACTATGTACATATGTATGTATCTGCAATGAATGAGCTCATAGTTGTCGACACAATTGGAATTCCTGATTTTTATTTCAACAAAGCCCAACTCATTTAAAAAAAAAACTCATTTTTCTGCCTGAGTTATGGTACGAAAGATGGGGAAAATGTGTTCTAAGCACGCGCCTTTCAGTAAAACAACACATAAAGACGTCAATGCAGACGTGACATGTAAAATTTGTTTGCACTGAACGTGTAAAGAACTTCTCGGTCCAATGCACTTTGCTTCCAATTCTCTAGATCAAACTTTCTAGCAGCTGCAATAACTTGATCTTTAAAATGGAGCTTCCTTCTGAACGTTTTGACCCCGGGGACTGAGATTCGAAAATTCATTTGGCTAGAAAATTAGCACTTCTTAGAACGCACTATCTGTTTTGGAAAAAAGTATAAATAAATCAGAAAACAGCACATGTATTTGATGTAATCCGTCACATTTCAAATAGATTAACGGGGTTGTTATGAAAACACATTGTATACCACGTGTTTTTCATTCTAAGACGGCTCATAGATTATTTTGGTCGGAATTCAAAATTCGGGATTTTCTCATATGTGCCATTGAAGTCTACTCCATTGCACTGGAATTTTCTCGTCTTATATAGAAAACCAAGAAAGCGCTTCAGTGAGGAAGAGCTCATGATAAAAGTGCACACCACGTGAGTACCATAGATATGAGCGAAGGTAGTACAATCTCCCATGCCCTCATCACAGCGTCAATGAAGTCTAGCACATTGAGATGTCATTCCGCACATAATTGTGTTCGAAAGAAACCCAACCGTCGATAGAAGCCCTGGTCGAGAACCTAGTATGCGAAGAATTTCAACTCTGAGCTTTGCCTAGTAATCTCATCATAGTGTATCCTTGGACCCAGACAAGATATGAGCCTTGTAACCGAATTCATAGAGTTCTGGCATTCTGAAATTTTTTTGAAAGTGGTTAAGGAGTTAAGTAAGGCCTGTGACTATTCCACATATTTCTTACAATACAGTTTAGAATACAGACGCATATTTAATAGATGAAAACTGCATCTTTCCCCACGAAGACACAATCCCCAGTCTTATCATAGAGATAACTTTTCATGCCTAAAACACCCTTTCCGGTCAGAAAACAAAAAAGTTACATATGTTTAAAGGAGCACTCCAAAATATTTCGCTTTATTGAAGATGTGGAGAGTAATGGCCTTTAGGTCTGGCTGAGTTTTAAAAGAACTGACCTTTCTAGTCCACATTTTACTTTTTTTTAAAAAAATGAAACCCAATCCTAAAGCCATTTGGTCCACTGAACTACCAGGCAGTAACAAGTTATTTAAGTGGCCGGAGAAGTTTCGATTGTTTCGTTGGCAGCAGTTTCTGTTTCTCGGCGGCGCTCAAACCTGCATCGGCCTTGTCACAAGGAAGCACACTTCAACTACACCGTGGCCACCCAGTGATACGCCATGCATCGGTCATGTGTAGGGCCATCTGCCAGTTAGCACATAGAGTAGTCTTGAATGGATATGGTCTACTTCGAAATTCGACCAACATGCTCTATAGACGTGAAGAATGTCACTTTGAGGGAAGCCTCTTATTATCATTACCTACCTGCATTCACAGCCACTCATAAGGAATGCTCAATCCAGATCACTAATTTTTTATCTAATTTAGACACTCAATGTCGATAAATGCCAATAGCTTAGTCTATTCTATCGAGCGCGTATTAAAGTCTAGAACCTAGATTTTGAACCGCAGTCTTGCAGGATTTTCCACGCTGATAAGCATACTGTGTCCTCTATAGATGATACAACCTCAAAGCAACTTTGCACACATATGTACATATGTAAATCTCAATTCGTCTTTCCATGATTTTCAGTAAGGAAGAAATCAAGTTAACTGTTCTGGAATTCTTGGCGCGTGAGTAGTCAGTCGTCTGTACCGAGTTTTGATATAATTGCCAGTCTTACTGTTCGCATTTCGGGCTTAAGCAAGTTTCGATTGAGGAACTCTTGGTATGCAGAGGTGCGTAGATCCTCTTTTCTTTGCGAACAATTTTTTTCTTCTCCCTACTCTTTGCTCGGTATACACTGCGAGTCCTGCTTGGTGTTAATGCACCTAAAAAGCGTGCCCCTTAAGCGCGTTGACTCTACCATTACACCAGAGGATATGACGTATTGAATTTCATCCAAATATTTTATAAAAAGTAGACAGATGCACGTAAGGCAAACATTTTCCGTTTGACCTAAAACGAAAACGTTAGCTTTGAATAAATCAGAACTAAGCAGCATTTTTCTGAAGTGCATAAGTACAGACAAATAGAAAAGTTACGAGGACTATACGCCCGAAGCGGAACTTGCGGTTGACAAAATTCTTTTAATCCTTTTAATCGAATAAGAATATTCCAAGTTTAAAACCTGTGTAAAAGCAATCGATACACCGCACCAGTTCTTTGAAAACAGAAGAAAAAGATGACTTTTTTCTGTGAGAGATAATTTAAAATCCTTGGAAATCTCTTAACGAGGATATCGGATCAACTAATAATGATACGATAATATTTTAAGTTATTTTTAACTGCTTCAAATGCTTCCTATTACGATAATCAAGCATGTTTACATCCCTTTTCCTACAGCCTCATTCAAAGCAGCGTCATATTTTAAAAACAAACCAAACAACATGGTCAAAATACTTTTAAACTTAATTTCAAATTTAATTATCTTATTCTAACATCTGCCAGCAGTCATCATAAAAAAAAAAGATACAAGTACTGACGTTATGTAATTTAAAGTTTGAAACCTAAATAAAATCTCTCCTTGGTGGGCCTGGAATAGAAGAACTTCATCATCAAAATACTTATTCTTTGTTTTTGAAATAATTTTTGCTCCTTGAATCTTTTTTTTTTTTCTTCTTCTGATTTTATCTCTTCGTCAGAAGAAATCTATAAGTCTGATTGAGCTAGTCATGTTCAAAGAATAAAAACAAAAAAAAAAGTTGAAATTAGTTCTGTTAGCATTCTTCCAGGAGCCCCCCGCAAGAAAAAAAAAACACACTGGAAACTTTTATCAGACAAAACTTTTGAACAGTGAAATGCCAATCAATTGGTTATTTAGGAAGAAGAAAAGAAAAAAAGTATCTACAACGAGTAGACATCTCTTTTATAGGTATAACAAGTTTCAAATGATTTTCGCTACGAATTCTCATTTTAATCTATCGATTTGTTGCATGTAGAAGTATCTTTTGAAGCTATAGTCCTTCCTTCAGTGAATCATCACTTCCGGATGGGTGGTAGAGAACAAGGTCAAGGGATAAACGGCAGAGAATAATTTGTAGTCATGTTTCAGGGTTTTTGAAATAAATGGTGCCGTTGGACGTGGGGAAACGCACCAACTGTTTACTTTACTCAATAATAGGTTCTGCATCAATTTATGGAGTAGCTGGGACTTTGTATCTGACATTGGCTGTCGAATTCTTTGAATGATTTTCGGTAAAGATATTTTACTTTTATTGATTGCTAATTGACTGCTCTCTGCGAGCAGAGTGATTAGTGTCTTTATTTTTACATTTATTCATATCAGGTCACAAATTTTTCAAATTTCCATGAAGCTAGGGAATAATACATGGCAACACATTCGACGCAGGGAATTCCGCCTGATGATCAGAACAAATTAACTTTAAATGCAAGACTAATTGATTCCAATCATTTAAGGCATACCAGCGCATAAACCGCTCCAAACGACACGATTAGTTGAAAATGCAAGTACTTGCTTGGTTAGCTGCTTCTTGATATGGTGCACTTAGACCAAAATGCATCTAAATTTTTGTGGGGTGATTGGTTCATTCCGGAAGCCTCGATTTTTGTTATTATGAAGTATTCCAGTTAAGTCGCACAGACGCTGCTAATTTCATTGAGTCAGTTGACGAGTGTCTTTTCGTCCTTTTTATATTTGCAGCTTCTGCAAAAGTCATTGCACAAGCTGTGTAGCCCTTGAGTGCGACTGTCCACAGTACAGTACCCGGTTATTACTTACTAAGACTTGGAGTTAATTTTTCTCTGGTTATAGCAGACTTGCGGTCCAGTAATCCCGATGATTTCATCTGTGGTTAACTTTGTCCACCATGTGGGATATGTACTTTGGGTGATTGGCTGCACTAATGCTATTTTTAGTCTTGTCTGGCTCATTCGTCAGTCGTACATTTACTAGGAACGTTCATAGTAACCAGCAGAGCATATGTATATGTATGCGACAGTTTATCACAGTCTTTCGAAATTATATAGAAGACTGATTGTCGAAGTACGAGTACGATTTACCGTTACCCAGAAAACACCTTGAAGAATAGCACGTCAACCTCAAGCATACTGCAGTGATCTGGAAGCTAAGAGAAGAAGTGGATATCCTGGACCTCTCTTTTTTTGACCTTGAAGCTAGCTCCAACAAAAATCTATTTCCGTAAATAAGAGGTCTGTAGTGCAGGGAAAGTGAAGGAACATCGACAGGGTTCTGGTATGAACAATGCGATGGTCTCTCAAAAGTGGAAATTACATATCTTAGTCGTAACACAAAGAAAAGAGTCGATTGGAAAGAGATTTATTTATGACTTAAAGAGCGACTACTGGGAAAGTTTCCAAGGCACCGATGATGCTGAGACAGGCAGGGTGAGTGTGTGATTTTTTCTGTTGACAAGTGAAATAATCTCTGACGGGGTCAAACCATAGTTCATATTGCTAGTTTGTTGACATAAAATTGTAGCATGGGTACACTTAGATAGCTGCGTAGTCTGCGCATGTCACAACATTGCAACCAAAGTCATCAATAAGCACAATACATCGAGAACTTGTTTCCACAGCAAGGGGGATATTGTTCTCTCTTGTGGCAAGCCTCAATTTACTAATCTTATGACAGAGATGATCTGGCAAATGTCCAGCTTCTGTATAGACAATCATTGCTGAAAGATCTCTCCATGTGCCAAGTCAAAGGGGGCAACAATATTGAACTCTTTGACTGAGTTAGGTACATCAACGAGATACGTTATTGTGTCTAGGGATGTTTTGATATATTTAATGCTTCGTTAAGTAAATGTAGCTTGAACAGTACGATACCATCCACGAAACCCTAGATATAGAGAGAAGTCGATTTAATTGATCTCAGAATCTTAAGGATTGCGTGCGATTTTTTTTTCATTCGAAGTACATCTTTACCTCGTTTAAGTTTAGAAATTAAAAAATTAAATTTTTCAACAAAATTATTTCATTTGAAAAAGCACCATCCTCTCAAGGTCGTTATTTTAAAAAGGCGAAGGGGGCTACTTTTTGGTTCGGATGGGAGTTTTCTGATTTAAGGTTAATGGTGCGATGGTAGTTCTGAAAATTGGTTGTTTCACTGTTTGGATGGTTTTTTATAAGAATCTGAATCCAAACAAAGTTTTTAGTGTTTAACGTTTTTTAAATAGAAAAGGGGAAAGACATAGTCGTACATAATAATTAGGAAGAGTGATTTTTTTTTAAATTAATTAAGCTGTCCATCGATACAAGACGATAAATTATTAACGCTTGAGATGACTAAACCATCCCAAGCAGATAAACACTATTACTCTGTCCTGAAATTTTTTTTCGAATCGGCTGACGTCTATCTGTTATTATATTTTCGAGATATGATTGCAAAAATGAGGCAATGGAACAATTCCCAATACACCTATGCCAAAACGTGAAAGAAACGTCTATTCGTTGCTAACTTTATCAACATTATCAGGTACTATCAAAGACGCTGCAGAAGACTCTCGTTATGGTATTTTTCTGTTATGTGTTAAAGCTTGCAATGCCTGCTGATGGCTTCCTTGGAGTCAGTGGAGTAAATTATTCGTAGAACTTGTGGTTTTTTGTCTCCTTAAGACATATGTATAAAGCTAAATACATATTTAGTCATAACTTAAGCTGCCTGTTTAGCGTTACCCGCATGGTCCCGACGATACAGTTTCATCGGTGAAGACGGCCTACCAATTTAAAATAGATATACACCAATACTTGGTCCCGAACAATTTTCAAATCAATACAGGATACATTACAAAAACCAAAAAAAAATACTTTTTAAGCTCACTTCTAGTATAGTTTATAACACCACCAAAATTAAGGAGCAAACTAGACCGGTGGACGCATTTAGTCATTGCACTAAGCTCTTTTTATTTAGTAGATAGTAGCGGCTTAAAAAAAAGTATAATATAATACTTCAAGAAAGAGTAAGGAGAAATAAAAGAAAATGAAGAAAAAAGAATTTCAAAGAATCTATTTTCACCAACGATTGTGGAGTTGAAGCGCAATCATTGGCGATCTGAGAGGTCTTTCGCGTACCTACACCATGTCACAGAAGCAGCAAAGCAACCACTCTTTGACGAGAAGCAAAGTATGCTTTGGATCGTTGTCTTGCATAAACACGAAATTTGACTCATTTTCCTTATTTTAATAGAAGGATCAAGTAACTTCGCTTCGTATGTAGACTTTTGTGACATGGTGTAGGTACATACATATGTATGTAGGTGCAATCCAAAAGAAATGTCATCGGGAAGATAAAAACACGCCAAAAGTTGAAATATTTTAGTTTACGAATGATAATAGTCAGCTATCAATTTGAGTGCTTTACATGACGTTTTTATTAAGTGTACTTTGACAAATTTATTTCCGGGATAATTTATTGTAAAAATAAGTGCTCTCTTTATGAATCACATAGTTGGTCACTGAAGTATTCTATTTGACAAATAGTTGAAAAATTCCACGCAAGTCATTCACTCAATGAGTCAAAGCACAGAAATGTTCAATAAAATTCGCCTATTCGATTTTGTTTACAGCAAGTTATGTTTTGACCGTCTACTACGTGGAAAATTATACAAACAGATTTTGGGTTGTGTGCTAAAGATAAGATAAAAACTGGTCCAAAAACTGAAGCCACAATACTATGTTTTACGCCGAATCTTCGGGGATAGAAGTTCGAAAGAAATTCAACAACAGCCCACTGTCTTACAAAATACAAATATTCGGAGCAATAGACTGTATGTGGTCCAGGGCTTCTCGTAACCATTCGTGTTGTGCGTGTTATATTATTCACACAAGTGAACAAATTAGAGCCATCTCCGATAGACTGTTTTTTAATACTAGCTTTGGTCTCTTAACCTTTAGTCAGCAAATGAGATCAGGATAAGAATGCAGAAGGATGCAGCGATGCCATATCGCCTTAGACTTAAAATGCAATTTGACATGGTCACACCTTAGACGATTAACGAAAGCACCCAATCCTTTTATGTGAACACAAATGGAAAGTGAGTTCCATGGGCCAACGGTTAGTACATTCAATGGAGCAAGAGACTAAGGTTAAATTCGTAGGAAACACCAAAAAAATTCGTCATGGTTCCATACCTCGCATATGCCTAACCAGTGTTAGAGAATAATAACTGTCGTGAAAATAGTTCGAAAGCACTACACATTGGCTAGGGCCCATCTATTTCCGTCAAATATAAGTACGAGTACATTTGGCTCTTTTTGTTTTGTATTTTAACAGAAAACTTGGGCGTACTACTCACAATACAGTAGTCACTTAAAAAAATTCACGTTTGAAATTATTAAATTGTTTTTGTTCACTCCTACATAAATAAACACAAACAAGCTTTCGGGACCCGGTCTTAACAATTAGAACTCACTGCTAAAATAAAACGATTTTTGTATTTCAAAGCTAAAACTTTAACAACGCGAAGTGCAATCTTCCCCCCGAATAAAGCGAGATTGCAGCTCTTATCACCCAGTAGTTTCCATTTTTCTGTCATCCCCTGATCCTTCGAATATTTCTACAATAGACCAACGTCATAATGAGAACAATGCGAGGAGATTGGAATGTGGTAAAAAATTAAATAAAAATAAATCTTGAGAAACGTTGCAATCACAGCTGAATGTAGATCGTTATAATCTCTAATCTGTCTCGTAAAAGTTTATTTTTAAATGTACGGGCGTTGTAACGTTGTATCTCTAGAATGCTTAAGTGATTTCCATGCCGTTTGCCTAGTTTTTCAGAGAGTGCTATCACATTGTTTCACTAGCTATTATAAACTGATTTTGCTAATATTTTTGCAATAGACCGCCACAAACTTAGCCATCCGCATATCCTGTAACCTCTCGAGAGGTTTAATGCTGCGAGCACCAGGTGCCTACAAGCCATCACGGAAGTTATAACTAATGTGCTGCATTTTACTAGACCTAGAGCAAGGAACCTCTGGTTTGATGAGGATTGTCGGCAGGCACACGCAGTAAAAGAAGAGGCACATAAAGTGGCGCTGCAAAGAAAAACGAAACCTACTCATAAGATCTACGAGCAGAAGTTGCAGGAGTAACATCGGTTTCTGCAAAAGAAAAATTAAAATAAGTTAAATTAAGTCAGAAAGAACATGTAATAGCAACAAAGCCCGAACAGAAAACCGTAGAGATGAAGAAGGATATCTTCTAGTAGAGTCACAGATGGTGCTGAAAACATTGTTTTTGAAGGTCGTCACAGATACGAAGGTAAATATTTCTCCGTCAGGCGGAATGTACCATTCATCTTAGCCAAGACTTCCGTCCACCTGATCAAACTGAAATGAGAATAACAATAACCAAACTTAAGACCAACGGGGCTGCTTTACCTGATGGACTGTTTGCCGAGGTATTTGGCTCGTATAGAGTATACACCAAATTAGCTTCTACAAAGATATCCTCAAGCCAAAGGAACTCATAGCTTCAGTTAGGTAAGTAACAAGTATCTTTTTAGAGAGGAGATTAAAGAGACAGCGTTTTCAGACCAAAGCTTCGCCCAGTTTTATACAGGTGACCCTGCCTGTAACTATCACCCAACGTAGTGGCGAGTGCTTCAACTACGCCTGCGCGACATCATGTTCGGAATTCTTTAACCAGTTTATTAATTATTTTTCTATCTACGCCAAGCATATCTTGTGTGCCCGCTGAGTAAGTGGATTCTATTGCTTGCATTACATAGTTGGTCATGGAATTTTCTGCGCGTCGCAGGGTGCAACCAATACCGCTACCATTTTTTTTTTTGGGTATGATGATGAATACTGGTTTATTCTCAAATGAAGCTAATGGCTTAAGATGGATTGTTCCGGGAAATTCTAAAGATAAAGCATTGACATCTATTCATGCAAGTCCGCTGCTCACAAATGACAGTGGCGCAGATATTAAACCTACTGCTTCCAATAAAACTGACTCAACACTGGTGGGAAACTGTCGCAGCTTGGTTTTGGTGCAGTGAACATTACTTCCTTAGTTTTTTGATGACTTTCCGAACGGGTCATTGGAGTTTTGGTTCAGTGTCACCTTTGGCTGAGACAAATTATCAACTCTCTCAATCGACTATCCAGCAATGTTTAGTTGATTATGATTGTATTCAATTGATTAATTAACATGGCTAGTGAAAGCTCAATTAATTTCGAGAAAAACGATCGCAGAATTATACACATTTGCCTTTCATATCAATGAAGCTAAGCAAGTGTAAGGGCCTCTCAACTGAGTTACCTTGATAATGCTAATGCTCAAGCGTTGAAGATTTCTAAGATCATCAGCCCCTACTCCCTTTAATACACTATTTTCTGGTACAACGATCCTTAATCTAGAGTGTCTTTTGAGTTTTAAAAATGCTGATACTTAGATACTTTATGGCAACTTGGCTATCACTACAGCTTCAGTATAATATCCATTACAGGTATTGCCTATCATCTTAACCATTATAAAAATAGAGGTCCAATCCACGTTATTTGCCGTAAATTGAAAAAAGTAGAAAACTCCCCATTCAACCCTTTTCCAACTGGTTCTACCACTCATTCAATAATTTTGAAAATATATCCGAACAAATACAAAAAATACTTAACAGCTGCACGACTGCAGTATGACTAATGTTTTGGATAGCGTGACCTTGAAATATGTATTTATGTAAATACTGTAACACTAGAAACTGTAGGAGTGCTGGTATGCAGCAGCATACTCGTATACCAAAAAAGTTCTTTGTGGTTTCCAGATAAAAGCACGTGCTAATGTGCCAGTTAAGAACATTCCTTCCATCCATCCCATCATTTTTTCCCTACCTCATCAAATCCCAATAGTATCCAAGTCATCATGAAGTCACGCTCCCGGCTCATGTTGACTCACATAAACACGCTCCAGATTCATGTTGCTGACTTGACGTCTGGAGCGAACACCTGCCGTGTCCTATGACACATTCTTTTGCCATTCTTTCATTCCCTTATCCGCCGCATAGACTTAAGTTTTAGGTGTTAAGTTTATTTTGTTAGAAGATAAGTTTTTAGTCTTAATTTAGATTCAGTTGAATAAAGAGGTTCTGATCCTCATGAAAATAAAATAAATTTTTTTTAATTTTTAAATAAACTAAAGTTTTTAATTGGCGCCCGAGCAGGGACCAGTGGGTCGCGAAGTGAATAAGCCAGTCGCCTCAAGTAGCCGCCGCGCTTCCCAAAAAAAATAGCCAGTCGCCTAAAGTAGCCGCCGCGCTTACGGGAAAAAAATATACACAGCCAGTCGCCTAAAGTAGCCGCCGTGCGTGTTTAAAAAAATAAAGTAACGTTCGCTTCAAACCTACTGGTCCTACGGAATCGTGTAGTGGTGAAAAATTTAAGGGCCCGGAGTAGCCCACAGTGAAGAGTAAAAGCACAAAAACAGTGAACACAGTGAGCGAAACGGTAGTGAAAACTAGCCGCACCACCCGATCCAAAAGCAGCAGCAGAACCAGAACCAGAACCCGAGCAACAACGATGGAAATAATACGCATAATTTTATTGTAAGGAATTTTTTTTATTATAATACTTTTTTTTTTGTAAAACAATTTTGTGAAGAAAAGAAAATCTTAAGTAATTTTAAAATCAAAGAGTAAAAGTTTTAAAAGAAAATTTAAATTGAATATTTATAATAGAAGTAGAAAATAAAAGATAAAAAAAAAAAAAAAAAAAAAAAAAATTTTAAAGTCAAAGAGTAAAAGTTTTAAAAGAAAATTTAAATTGAATATTTATAATAGAAGTAGAAAATAAAAGATAGAAAAAAAAGTTTTAACCACTATGCCTTTAACAAGACTTCAAGCTAGGGATAGTCTGGCTGAAGGTGGCCAACCAGGTCCAGCCAGATCCACTAGTAATATTCCAGATACCATACTGGAAAACCAAAACAGTTCTTTCCAATCCAGTTCCTCAAACACTAATCCTTCCTCAGATATCAATTCAACCCCCGAATTAAACATCCTAATAAGTTCTATAGTTCGTCAAGTTTTTGATAGCGAAGGTCGAAATCTTGTACAAAACCTTCTTAACCCATATCACGATCAATTCCAGGGAAATGATCAAATAATCTCAGTCGACCAACGTAATAAACTGGAGGATTTAGACAAGATACCCGACGTGGTACGGTGTCTACGTACTTTCTCCGGAGATCCTCAAGAGTTTATCTCTTGGAAGAAAAGTGTAGAGCGCATATTACAAATATACGAACCTATAAAAGGAAGTGCAAAATATTACGGAATACTTAACGTTATTCGTAATAAAATTATTGGGAGAGCAGATGCGGCATTAGAGTCGTACAATACTCCACTTAATTGGCCGAGTATATCTCGTTGCCTAATAATGCATTACGCCGATAAGCGTGATCTCACAACGTTAGAGTATCAAATGACATCCTTAATTCAAGGAAATTCAACGGTTCAAGAATTTTACCAAACAGTTTACTCCCATTTATCTCTAATTTTAAATAGAATATCTTGTATGGACATAAGTGGTGAATCTCTTGCCCTGTTCACTCAGACATATAGAGATAAAGCTCTAGATACTTTTATAAGGGGTCTAAAAGGAGACCTTCCCAGACTACTTGGAATACGAGAGCCAGTCGATCTTCCGCAGGCTCTACACCTCTGTCTAAAGTTAGACAATCAAAATTTCAGATCAAATTATGCTATGAATGCACAAGGTACTCTGAAAAAAGTGCAAGTACTTTCGCCCCCTCATTTTTCTTCGCGTAGATTACAGCAACCACACGTAGCAGGTAATAAAACGGCATTCCAGCAACAGCCAAACTATGATCGTCAATTGTATTACAATAATCAAAGACCCGTACAATATCAAGGTAGATTCAATCCCCAACCAGGTTATTCAGCTCCCCAAAATAACGCATATCAGTCACAAACCTACAACCAGACTTACGTCCCACAATTTAGAAGCAACTATAATAATTTTCAGTCAGGGCCAAGACCAACTTTTACACCTAGGGCACAGCCTTTATTTACACAAAAACCAGTAAAGTTAGAATCTAGAGAAAATATGCAGAGTTTGCAAACCAGAACTAAATTTGCACAAAGATCGCAACAGTTACCTACATCAAACAATATTCAACCCAATTTTCATATTAATGCAACTCAAGAGGATATGAACAATTATAACCAGGAAATAGAAGATAATCTGATTCCTGAGGAAACACTTGTCGACTATATTCAGCCAGGAACTGAAGAAGTTCTAGAAATTTGTGACGATTTTGAAGAGCTTAATTTTTTAAGACTAAAACACTCTTCGCTACCGTATTATGAATTCAAAGCGAAGAGTGGAAAACTATTAAAATTTCTACTAGATACAGGATCAAATAAAAATTATGTGCAGTCTCGATATGTTAGAAACCCCATTCCTAATCAAAAACCTTTTTTTGCAAATTCCGTTAGCGGTAAAATTAAAATTACACATCATACAAATCTCGAGATTATGGGAACAGAAATCGGAAACATTAAATTTTTTATACTAAACGGACTTGACTCCTTTGATGGTATTATTGGGAATGATACTCTAAAGGAGTTAGGAGCGGTTATTCACACTGATAAAAACTATTTTATTCTAAAAGAAAAACACCTTTTTCCCCTTAAGCAATATGAAACTCAGGCAGTAAATAGCATCAATATTCGAACATCTCATTTAAAAACACATCAAGAAAATCAAGTCAAACAAATCATACATACATTTTCTAGCCTTTTTAGTGAACCAGATAAAAATCTAACTTACATAACACAGGTAGAAGGAGAAATAAGAACAACGTCCGACGAACCTGTTTACACAAGGCCATATCCTTACCCAAGGGCATTGAAAAACGAAGTAGATAAACTCATAAATGACCTTTTAGAAAATGGAATAATTCGACCATCGAGGTCCCCTTATAATTCTCCTATAATAATCGTTTCGAAAAAACTGGATGCTTCAGGAATAAAAAAATATCGTTTGGTCGTTGACTATCGAAAATTAAATCTAATCACAGTACCGGATAGGTACCCTATACCGGAAATCAACGATGTTCTGTACAATTTAGGTAAATGTAACTTCTTTACGATCATTGATCTAAAAAGTGGATTCCACCAAATTCCTTTGAAAGATGCCGATATAGAAAAAACTGCTTTTTCTATTAATAACGGCAAATATGAGTTTACGAGGCTTCCTTTTGGGCTGAAAAATGCCCCATCAATCTTTCAGCGCGCTATAGATGATATCTTAAGAGAGCATATTGGCATCCGATGCTATGTATACATTGATGATATTATCATCTTTAGCGAAACCGAAGAAGAACACTTCGAAGATCTTAAAATTATTTTTAAAATTTTACAAGAAGCCAATGTAAAAGTCCAGATGGATAAATGCGAATTTCTAAAACCCGAAGTCGAATTCCTAGGGTTTATAGTATCTAAATCAGGTATAAAAACCAATCCCACAAAAGTCAACACTATTGCTGAATTTCCCATCCCAAAAACTTTAAGAGACCTTAGATCTTTCCTTGGTCTATCAGGATATTATAGACGGTTTATTCATGATTACGCGAAGATAGCGAGACCTTTGACAGCCCTTCTCAGAGGAGAAGATGGACGAGTGTCCAAGTCCCAATCGAAATTAAAACCAATTCATCTTGATGCAGCCGCATCAAAAGCATTTTTGGATATAAAAAATTCCCTTATTTCTGAAGATGTCATGCTAGCTTATCCTGACTTTAACAAATGTTTCGAACTAACTACCGACGCCTCAAATTGTGCACTTGGAGCAGTTTTGAGCCAAGAAGGTAAACCAATTATGTTTCTATCCAGAAGTCTTAACAAAACTGAAGAATCATATGCTACAAATGAGAAAGAAATGCTTTCCATAATATGGGCCTTAAGTTCATTACGTAATTTCCTATACGGAGCAAAGAAAGTAATTATATTCACGGACCATCAGCCGTTAACATACGCTCTTAGTAATAAGAACACAAACACTAAGATGAAGCGATGGAAGGCAATATTGGAAGAATATAATTATGAACTAAAATACACTCCAGGAAAATCAAATGTCGTAGCAGATGCTCTATCCCGTCCCCCACAAACAAATGCCTTACTCTCAAATCCTCTTGCGTTAACATCTACTGTACATAGTGAAGAAAACTCGTCACACATCCTGTTTCAACTAACCGAAACACCAATAAACGTTTTCAGGAATCAACTCATTTTAAAAACTGGTAATGCATCTACACATGAACATAAAACACCTTTCCCAAAATTTACGAAACACATTATAACCGAACCCTATTACACTACAGAAAATTTAATCGGAATCTTTAAGAGATTTCTTAACCCAACCATCCTTAACGGAATAATGACCACAGAAAGAGTTATGGGCTTAATCCAGGAAATTTACCCCCTTTATTTTAGTAACTATAAGATAAGATTTACTCGAGTAGAAGTTGAGGATATTCCATCAGAAGAACGACAAAATGAAATAATTGTAGAAACCCACAACAGAGCACATCGTGGCCCGGAAGAAAATAAGAGTCAAATTATTCAAACATACTATTTTCCCCAGATGAAAAAGAAAATCAAACAGATCACTAGATTATGTTCATTGTGCAAAAAAAGCAAATACGAACGTCATCCAAATAACCCCAAATTAGAAAAAACCCCAATACCAAATTACCCAGGACACATAATACACGTTGACATATTTTCGACAGAGAAACACTTGGTCTTAACTGCAATAGATAAATTTACAAAGTTCGCCATGACTAAATATATAAAGTCAAAAGCAATAGAAGATATTAGACGACCACTCCGCGACATTATCTTTCGTTTCGGCGTACCCGAATACATAGTTATAGATAATGAAAAATCACTCAATTCTGAAAGTATCACGTTTATGCTAAAAGATGAACTAAACATACAAGTCTTCACGACTCCCCCTTATAAAAGCACAATAAACGGTCAAGTAGAAAGATTTCATTCCACCCTAGCCGAAATCATGAGGTGCATCAAACCAAACACTTATAACAATAATTTTGAAGAACTTCTGGAAAAAGCAACTAATGAATATAATCACTCTTTCCATTCCACTACGAAGAAAAAACCAGTGGACCTTTTCTTCGGTAGGACAGTCCCTTTCGGACCAGAAGATTATGAAAAAACCAGGCAAAGTAACATCGAAAAACTCAAGGAGAAACAGGAAAAAGACCTTAAGTATCATAATAAAAGAAAACAGGAAGCTAAAGATTATAACCCAGGTGATCAAATTTACGTAAAAATAAACAAACGATTAGGATCGAAATTAACGAATCGATATAATAAAGAAATAGTTCAGGAAAACTTCAAGTCAACAGTTAAAACAAAATCAGGAAAAATTATCCATAAAAGCCACATTCGAAATTAAAAATTGTTATCAACATTTCTACTTTCTCTCCTTAGGTTTCTTATAGTAGGCTGCAGAGCCGAAGTTCAAATACTAGACTACACATTAAGTGAGCTAGTAGCTATAGATACAGGAATAGCAAAAATTCAAAATGGGCATTTCAAAATTGTCCACATTATAGATCTGGAACCGTGTGAAGAGATAATAAACAATATAAAAGACACAATAGAACACAACATTAGCAAAAGCCATCCCTCTTATCCGTTCTTGTTCCATGAATTAAAACAAATCATCAATTTAATGGATAGGCTTAAACCAAAAAATAAAAACAAAAGGTCGCTAAATTTTTTAGGAACTGCATGGAAATGGGTTGCAGGCAACCCTGACCACGATGATTTTGAAATTGCTAAGAACAAAATAAATAATGTATTAAGAAACAATAATAAACAAGTGTTAATAAATAGAGACATAATTAACGAAGTAAATAAAATAACTAATGTAACAAACGAAGTTTTGAAAAAAATGGCAACCCAAGATATGTTTAAAAACAATATTGTAACTGTTACCCAACAAAAAATCAAACTACTTAAAGAAGAACTTATTAACATAGAATACGCCATACATTGGGCGAAGCAAGGAGTCTTAAACTCATATATTTTATCTGTAGCAGAAATAAATATAGCAAGAAATTTGCTCAAAAACGAAAATATTCCTTATGAAACAATTGATGAGGCATTAAACCTCGCAGAAATCAAAGTAGCTACAAACTCAAGTTTGATAATTTATATTGTAAGCATACCAAGTGTAGCATTGAATACTTGTAATAAAATACTAATAAAATCCGTAAAAAAACATAATTTTATAAACAAACTAGAGTATGAACAAATTTTAAAGTGTCAAAACACAATATTCGGAATAAAAATAGATTGTAAGTCATATAATAATTTGGCAATTTGCCCCAGTAATTATCTTGTAGAATTAAGCGGCACTTCCTGTATCCCTAACCTCCTTCAGAGCATAAAAGCAAACTGTACAAAGATTAATAATCAACACGTATCAACAGTAGACGAAATTTCACCTGGACTAATCCTGCTTAACCAGTTCAATGGCACTCTAATACAGGACAACAATAACACTTTCGAACTAACTGGCACATTTGTCATCAAATTTCAAAATTCGACAATAAAAATTGAAAACAAGACCTACGCATCCGACATCATAGTTTCCACACTTAAACCACTACCCGCCATAGCACAACTTTCTACAGCAGAGGACATAGAAGAATTATTATCATTGGAAATGCTGAAAGAACTACATATCAACAATACCGAAGATATAAAACTTTTAGAGTCTAAACATCGCACTATTACGATAACAAACCTCGTCATAGTAATAGCCTTACTTATGTTTGCCTCGGCCCTCATAGTTAAGCTAATCAAGAAGAAGCGATCAACACGAATCCAAGTCACCAACGTTTTCGAAGAAAGGAACAGAGAAAAGAAAGAAGTACCATCAGGACCAGTTCAAGCCAACAAAGAAAACAAAGAGATGGAAAACGCAATACCAGGATCATCAACACACATCCCCTGCCAAGTAAAGATCAACGCACAGGAAGAAATACCACCACCAAAGCCAGTTAGGATCCACCAAATCCCGTTTTTTTGAAGAAAAAAAAGTTGTCAAACGCGGACGTTTGAGTTTCAGCGGGGAGGAGTTAAGAACATTCCTTCCATCCATCCCATCATTTTTTCCCTACCTCATCAAATCCCAATAGTATCCAAGTCATCATGAAGTCACGCTCCCGGCTCATGTTGACTCACATAAACACGCTCCAGATTCATGTTGCTGACTTGACGTCTGGAGCGAACACCTGCCGTGTCCTATGACACATTCTTTTGCCATTCTTTCATTCCCTTATCCGCCGCATAGACTTAAGTTTTAGGTGTTAAGTTTATTTTGTTAGAAGATAAGTTTTTAGTCTTAATTTAGATTCAGTTGAATAAAGAGGTTCTGATCCTCATGAAAATAAAATAAATTTTTTTTAATTTTTAAATAAACTAAAGTTTTTAATTTGCCACCACAATTTGCGATATTTAAAGGCAAAAAGATACATAATACTCAACAGTGGCGCCCTTGATTTTGCCGAAGTGCGGTGAGACGAGCCATTGCATTCCACGTCTAGACATTTAAGGAATGTCGCATGGATAACCCTATAGATGACGAATTAATTGTACTACGACGCTGATGACAAAAGCAGACGAATAAGCTGCAATAGTATGACTTAAGAACTTATTTACATAGTGACAGCCAGCGCATACCAATCAGACTCATGCCTTAGTTACACACCCCCAATCAGTAGAACTCATATCTACTGCATACAAACTACGAAGTAAAGCGGAAGACTTAGGCTTAGACATATGTATGTATGCTATCTTTTGAATTCACGATTCCGAGTAAAATTATTATTGTTGTGGTGAATCGACACAAGCTAAAATTATTAATTTTAATTTTATCTTTTCGATGAATAATCAGTATTTTCCCAGTTAACTCATAGATACCGGCACCCGCTTGGTATCTAATACCCTTAACAAAGAAGTCGTCTGTATACTGGAAAGAAAATCTGATCACTGAACGATGGCGAATGCATTGGTACTTAAGTGCACACTCATTATACAATGCATTCCCTTTGTATTTTGAGTGTAAACGTATCCGACGCGTATATGGTAAAACCATAGTTACCTCATTAAGCTGCATCGCAATAGTGCAGACCCTAACGCCTAGAGCTGGGAAACATTTTATATGAAACTTGAGTGCTTTTAACAGAATATTAATTAGTTTCGTTCCTTTCATATTGAATTTTTAACGTTCATCGACAATGAAGGGGACTAATAGATACTCCATCTAATTGCTGAAACATTTAGCTGTCGGTACATGCAAACAGACACTTTACAGAAAAATAAAAAAAAGGAAAAAATAATAAAAATGTTTATTACCTTCCGACAATTTAAATTAACAGAGCAAGTAATTGAATCTAAAGGTGCGGATAACTGGATTGTTTGTTTAAGTGTTTCTAAATTGGAGCTGTGTATTATTCATGATAGAAATGCGATTATAAAACAAGCACAAATGTTTTTGTTTGTTAACTTGACTGTGCAGCAACTGAGGACATATTACGTTGATAAACAATCAATATTGTCACATGTATTCAATACCAGTTTTCCAGGAAAGGAATTTTACAGACACAAGTCACCATGGGAAGTTGCAAACAATGAAATGGAGTTGATCACCGAATTTAAACTGAATTTGTGTCAATGAATTTAAGTCCATCTTCTGCAGCACCTAAAGAGCTATAAGCTTGGGTTTTACCTGAAATAGATTATAATAGATTCATTGAAACCATCTAGGATTCGACTGAGCTTCGAAAGAAGACTGTAAATCCATCGTTTATTAAAAAGTTCACATAAAGAAACCCATGGAGGTTTAGAGAGATAACCTTTTTGCTTAAAATAAGAATTATTCAGTCGTCCAATTTTCAATAGATAGATAATACCACAGGGTGGTGGGATATTCTTCCCATTATGGATTGTAGTTATCAACAAAACCCTGACAAGGATCGACAGAGGTAGGAGCTTAGTGGTGGCGTATGCAGTTAGCATGAATGTTTTTGTGTCGGAGATGCTTACCTTCGTTATAAGTGAAATTATGGAACGAATCTTGGAGAAGATAAGCACCTGGACTGCAAGTTGTGGGCTGAGTGTTTGCCCATTTATAACTTAAGCTGTAATATTCACCTTTATGCCCCCACGGCTAATTATTCGCGCGAGTTTCTAAGGAGTCATCATTAATCCTATGCTCAGCTGGAGACTAAACTAGAAAAGAAGGATACGAAATCATAAAACTGCCGGTAATAAAACATTTCGTAGGAAGTGGAGTCTTGAATCTTGAAAATGGACTTGTTCGTTTACATCACTGTGGTACATCCTACCCCTGCGTTTCGAATCCGCTGACCCGTTTCAAAATTAAAAAAAAAAAATAAGAGGAATCGATAAACAAGAAGTAATACTGTGTGGGGCACACATCTAAATATATCCGAATTAGGCACTTAATGTACTCCTAAATGTCAGCCTTCTTGTTCTGCACATTAAATGAACCTCACAGCGTTACAGAATTTTAATGCTAGTTAGCCTAAAGTCATAACAACATCCAGGATTTTCTAACACGAACTCTGGTGTTATCCCCAACATATGTAATAATACTACATTCAAAATGAATTCTGGAAAAACTTCAAATTGAGTTTCCCGATAAAGCGGAACAGAATATCAATGACGTATTGAAAAAATTCGATGCAGGAATCTTCACCGACGGGTCTTAATTAGATTGCCGAATATATTAATATTCCAATCCAACTTATGGTTTCATCCAATGCTTTTTAGAGATAATTCTTGGCAGTTAGGAAGGTGTGTCGGTCTATAAAAGACAAATCTACACGCAAACAAATCGTAGCCACCTTCATTTATAGTCAAACCGCCAAACGGGTTTCAAGACACTCTATTCAGCTTTTTCATCTTCCAATTTAGTGGAAATAGTCTCCGTTCAGTTGGACTGTCGTTTTAAGAGTTATCTTCTGGTCACAGTAACAGTAACACAGGTGGGTTCTGCAAAGGAATGTGCAAACTGATGAAATAGTCAGCTCAGATAGTGACAGCCCTTTACAGATACATAGAACTGAGAACTTTCATGCTCCCATAGGAGCCCTTAACGGTGTTCTTCGCAAACGCTTTATTAAAGGCTAATGCTAGGTCAATTCGGGGAAATATGGTCATCCTCCAACTCGACCAGAAAACAAAAATGGGCATCATGTAGAGAGAGTGGTAGGGAAAGAAGCACACCCGCATTCAGTCAACGAAGAAATAGTCCCCCCTCCAAGTATCGAAGAGGTCGGCACAGCTATCAAAAAGCTGAAGAATAACAAGGGCGCCAGCTCAGATGGACAGATAGTGCTTCACCAAATCCTTCCAGGTGCTGGGATACGTAGACGATATTGACATCATCGGTCGCTCCCAGCGTGCCGTCATAAAAGTCCTTACGGCAATTGAAGAACAGGGGAAACGAGTCGGTCTTGAGGTAAACGAGGACAAAACAAATTACATGTTGCCAACAAACAAAGCAGCATCTGTCCACAGCCTAGGACAAAAGGTCACTGTTGACAGCAGTAACTTCGAGATGGCTTGAGGAGTTTACCTACCTCGGAGTAAACATCAACTCCACGAACGAAACCTTAGTGGATATCCGACGAAGACTAACCCAAGCAAACCGCTGCTACTTCGGTTTGGCGAAACAACTGGGAAGACAAAATGCATGCTCTACAAAACACTAATCCTGCCAGTTCTGCTCTATGGTGCCGAGTACTGGACGATAAGCAGGAAAGCAAAGCAGATTTTGAATACGTTCGAGAGGAAAATTCTTCGTCGATTATTCGGTCCCATATGCGAGGAGGGCGAATGGAGAAGAAGATATAACCGCGAACTCTATGAGCTGTATCAAGATGTGGATGTAGTCCAAAAACCCAAAACACGTCACCTAAACTGGCTCGGCCACATCGAGCGAATGTACAATAATGCTCCAGCTAAGAGAATCTTCGAATCACAGCCCCCAGTTTCGAGGCGACAAAGAAGGCCGAAGCTCCGTTTTAAGCACCAAGCTATTGCGGATGCCATAGCGCTTGGTCTGGAAAACTGGAAGCAGCGAGCCCAAGATCGAAGAGGATGGAAGGCTGCTGTGGCTCAGGCAGGGACTGTCTACGGGTTGGGAGCTCGTTAAGTAAGGATAAACTAAAATACAAAGGTCGGAGCCAGATGAACTCCAATCATCAGCACGTATTCGAAAACGAATATGCAGTAAAGCAATATGTTTGCTTCGACTCGAACCTTTGACCGGTGAAGGTTCGAGACCTACCGGGGAAGCAGGAACTGGTTCCTGGAAACACAATTATCGGAACACGAGTTCTTGGAAAAATGAATGCATCAAACCTAATATTTAATTTATCGCTGTCCCATTTTCTGCACAGAGAAATGAGTCAATATCTTAGCATCAGTATGACATCTTAATACATATGTACATACATATTTATTTACCTTGGAAAATAAGATAATTAACAACATTGATCGGAAAGTTGGTAAATGCGATGAGCCACACGTACTGCCTCCCTCCCCTATCTTCCGAAAATTATTTCGTTTGTTAAGTGATTTTAGCAATTTGAGTCATCGAGTATTAAAGGAAAGAGATGCGAGTAGACTACTAGGGCTATGACTATGTACATGCTGATATCTGTGTATCTGCGGTAACATATTGCAAAGGAGAAGGAAATAGAGATGGAAATTCAGTAGTATACTCAGAAATTCGATCATGTGCAGAGAGTCATACAATTTTTCCCACTCTAAAAACCCACAGATTCGCCCAGCATATTGCCCTGTGTGAAGATACCTTCAACCGATTTTTTTCGCAACCCCTGCTGAATGTGAAATTTCGATTTTTCGTTATTTCTAAATTAAGTTTGAATTCAAAATCACAGTTGCTTGTTTTCCAAAATTGAACAAATTAGTAGTTCCATAGCAGAACCTATGTATGAAATAGTTTCCTTCTTTTACTTCACACTGAACCAGGACACATGCGTTGCTTATTGTATTTTCAAGTTTTCCTTTCCTTTCAATTGGTTTGTTTCATGTGTTTTTTTATAGATTCATTCTTTTAATATATTCATGTTTGAACTCTTTCACATCCAAAGAAAAACATACCAAGTATATATGTATGAACATATGTTCATAAGCACTTCGAAATATGTTACAGTGACACTTAAAAATTTCATCGGCAGAAAGAGTTTTTGAATCATTCACTATAAAAGCTATTAATATCAAGTTTAAAACCATCTTTTATTTCGAATGCAACCATAAAATCATAATTTCATCGAGTTTATCTGAGAGTGATACTCATTTTTAATATACAGTGCATATCTTCTTAATTAAAAGTACATACACAGCGTTCTTTAGCATCAGAATAATGTAGATTACTATTTTATAACGTAAACTTTTTGAGTTTTAAGTTAAGTTCACTACTCTGAGTTTATGATCAGTTTTTGAATCAAAATTTGATATTTTTGAAGAACAAGGACCGGGAAAATCTCCTCAAAACTGGAATGATCCAGAGAGGTAACGACTAACATAACGTCTCATGACGAGAACTAGTGATCCAAACTTGATCGAGATTCCATGAACGAAGCTCGTTGCGAAGGATTCATATCCTTTTTTTATAAGGTCTATGAATTGTAAATTTTTGATTTTTTTAGGTGATTTATAGTTTGAGGAAACAAGTAAGAAAAGCTTTATGATTTTTGATACTCCTTTGGATGAAAATGGATTCTCGAAAATTTTGAACTAAGTAAAGAAATGTTGTGGGCAACATGCACTGCTTAGTGCATTGGACTATTGCGTGGAAGGTTCGAGGTTAGAATTCGAGAAAATACCAAAAAAATATTTCCAGGGTCTCACCTCTCGATAAACATCGGAGATTAATATCTGTCATGAAAAGCTGCAATTAATGTGTTACCTCATTCGTGAAAAAAAAATAACAACCCGCACAGCATAAATATTTTGGAGAAACTGGGTCTTTGCCAGATGCGTTTGTGAGTACATGTAGAAAAAGAAGTGTTCTAAATGATTTCAGCAATAAATGAGGGCCAAACGAATATTTAGTGTCAAAAAGAAGACAGAACGCAACATTGGGCACCTTAACTTCGAGCTAGTAACGGACTCCTAGGTCGAAAGCCAAGCCCAGTCGTTGCTTCTTCTTACTAAGAAGGCAATTGAATACTAAGTATTCTGATGCACAAAGAACGCTCTATGTACGATCTACAAGACTAAGTAACGTTTTATCATTCAGTCCTATGCTTCGCTCAAATATGGATTTTATCGAAGTCGGAGGAAAATATTTGTGATCGCTTCGAGCGCAAATTTGCGTTGATGGGTCTTTGAAGAGAAAGTTTAACGAATTTTATGAGATGTAAAGAGATACAGATAAAGAAAAAACTGCCCTCAGCACGTAAATGCCACTTTTAAGACGTACTAAAACATTTCGTGCTTAGCCAATGAAACTAAGCATATGATTCTGCGAAATGATTGAATTGCTAACAAACTTTTCTTCATTAATAACACCACCCGGCAAGCCCTCAAAAGGAAGCCTAGAAATTTGAAAGCCAATTCTTAGTGAGTTACACTTAAATTTTTAGCACTCCTACCAGCCACTGCATAGCTTTCCAGCCTACCGCCATTCTCATACAACAGGTGGCAAATTAAAGTAATATCTTGAGGAAAACTTCTTAATGCAAACAAAGTTCCGCATTCCATTATATTTTTATTCTATTCTGCCGTCGTTTCCAATATACGGATATATCTTCTCTAATACTCTAAATCCCTTCCTTAATCCAAAAAAAAAAATCCTTCCATCCACAACCTGTAACAAACAACTCAACAAAAAATTACTCCATTGACTGGTCGCAGTCCAAAAAAAGAACTCACGGACGTACGTACACATACACACACTCGTCGACGTTCGCAATTTGTCAAGGATTGAAACTTCCCACCACCAAGCAGCACAAGGACAAACAGAAATAAAAAATAGAATCCTTCTGTCCACAAAAAATTAAGAGCGACTCACCACCGAACTTCCGAAATCAAAATAAATAATGACCCTAATTGTGAGCCATTTTATCTTCCACAAAATTGATGGAGACGTATACGTACCGTACCGACCACAAATATTTTCCATTTCTTCCTCTAAACTTTACAGAAACCTCACTTTTCCAGGAAACACAAAAAAAAAGTATCTATCTCTAATGCTACTGCTGTTGCCATCCCCAGTTTTCGCTTCTCATCATCGCTTTGTTTTGCCTGACAAACAAAAAAAGGATAACCGACGAAGTTTGTTTTGGATTTTGTTTGTAAGACCACTGCAGGAGAGAAAAAAAAATGCCGATTTTTCTGTTCTCCCCATTTCAGATTCAACACATGAATCAGGGGATTAAAGTTGTATATTAAAAGGACGATGGGGGTTTTTTTTTGAATTAATTGGAATCAGGCATGTATACCACACATGGTTGGGATATCTCAGTTTCACTCTTTTGTTTTAGTTTCGTTACCTATAGTGAGGATTATAGCGGAACGGTAGCTATCATGGTCAACTAATCGAAGTGGATGAGAATGGGGGGATGAGGATTCACTTCAAGGATTTCCTTTCATATGCCAACTTTATGAATGACAATATGGAAAAAAATATCAAACCCAAACTCATCCTTTTGTAAATGTTATAAATATTTTGTTTGATGTGAAAATACACATGCTCTTACACAACACACATGCACACGAGTTTGTATGTACATATTTTGGGGAGTAATCAAACTTTTTGTATAAACATTTTATAGAATCCTTTTATGATTCGCTTGACTACGTCTCCTTTTGTTGAACAAAGGTCGCCACAGAGTATGCAGGATACATAATCGATTTATGGTCGATTTAAGTAATATTATTGAATAATATGGGTTGAAGTACATAGCCTTGGTATTTTATATGTACAAAGAGTAGAAGGAGGTCGTTACCATGGCTATCTCCTGTTAGGGAGGTATGATTATATTTACGAGAGACTCGTTGTATTGATGGAATTGAAATTTCAATTTTGCATATCTGTTGGGTTGTTTTCGGTGGATAGCTTCCGCTTAAGTGAATTTATGTTGCATGAGTTCTTATTATCCTGTCTCGGTAGTCCATCTATCATGGGAGTAAACAATTTTTGAATTTTTTTTTGTTGCTTTTTATTGAGAATAAAAACCCTTAAGATATCATCTGTCACAGTGGCTTCCCATTTCATATTGCATTGCGCTGAAAAATTGAAAATATACGAGTATCTACTTGGTACCTATTTATTTGACCAGCTGTATCGAAGGCGAAGACTTTGATAAATGAATTGTCCTCGCACAGGTAGACGACAGCTCAGTAAAGGTAGATTTTCGTATTTTTTTTTTTTTTTTTTTGTTGAAAAAATAAGCTTAGGTGTCCTGTTAACGTAAATTTTACGAAGGCGGAGGATTCGTTGACCAGGGAGCTAGGGCAGATGTTTTCTTACTTAAAGGAATAAAATTGATCGTTTCTGTTTTTCTTTTTTACGCCCGTAGCTAAAGTACTTACTTCGCTGGGTTTCCTTTTGGGATAACAATATATTTATTTATATCCTTTTTAACAGAAAAGCGCATTATTTGTAGTCCCAATAGACGAAACGGGTTTCATTAGAGGCTTTGTGAAGATCCTCGTGATAGTTCCCGGTAACTATGCAAATTTTTATATGAACATTGACTACCACGCATGCAAGGAATAAAAAACTTCAAAAATACTCACGAACCAAAGCCACACCCGATACCTCTTTGATTATTTCAGAGCCTGATGAAATTATTAAAATGTCCATCCCAAAACGAATTTAAAATCAAAAATGGAAAAAAATAGAAAAAGCTGCGATAAGGCAGCATTTGTTTTTTAAAAAAATAAAAATGTTGTCTGACTGAAAGTTCTAGATCCAGATTCCAATATATTCCTTGTAATTCCGTGCCAAAAAGTCCAAGGCTAGGGCTGGCTCGAAATCTACGTTTATGCGACCAGAACCCTACTCTTGCTGCTGCCACAGCTCTAAGTAATGACTGCGAACACAAACTTTGTCTAGCCAACTGAAGAAATGTCGTGCGGTTTAGACAATCCAAATGATAAATCAAGTATAATTTCTAAAAGGAAATTCTTAACTCAAATAAGGAGAGTATTAGAAAGCTGATGAGGCCACTGTGACTTGAGGTACCACCTTAACAAATTAAATCTTTGCTCAGAGACGGAATGAAAGTTTTGTTGGAGGAAGATGAATCATCCGTATATATTATCTGTAAATGCCAAGCACTGCATTGGTTAGGGAGATGTGTCTTCCACAAAGAAGTACGTTCGTAAGCGTTGAAACAATCTGCTAAGGTCTTCTGGTGTCGTCTCTGTATAATTTATGATACAGATATGGATAATTTGAGCATAAGGGATTATAAAAAGCATATATTATCCTCCCGACTGTTTATCCTGCTGTTTCTGGGACTCCGCCGATAGGTTTGGGTTCTATGTACAGCTCTGAAGAACCTTTTCTTCAGGTGACATCATATTCCAACACCAAATGTTCTTACTTTTTTCGCCCCGACTTTCCTCGCCTCAGTTCAAAAAGCCTGTCTCATTCCACGATATCAAGTTTTATAGAAAGTACTCAGATGAAGTTCTAATCAATTTACTTTTCAAGATCTCCAACACAGTAGGTATTGTATAAAGGAATCCTATCCAAAAATTTAGTGCAATCAAGTGCTTACCATTACATGTAATTAATTTGATAACTTTGTTGTAAACATTACATCGTGTCTTGGCATACAGGTATCCGTATGTGTCTGGGCTCGTAATTCGATCAAGTATTTCAATCACGCAACTTATTACTTGAGTGATGCTTGATTACTATTGTTTCGTGCACACGTATAGTTCCAGTTTCTTTCATGGTCATGATTTTTATTTTTTTTTTATTTTTTTGGTAGAAATATCTTAACCACAAATGAGGTTGTTGTTTACCAAAACTTGTTGAAACTCGAACCAAAACCCTAGGGATTTCATTGTCTTGTGACGTGATTTCAAACAAGAAATGATCTCTGGTTGGGAATTTCCCAACAATACTAAATTCGCAGTAGTTAGACACCAATTAATTTAGTACACCACTATTAGACAATTCATTAAAAAAATATAAAACTACAATAGCTAGCCGATTAATTTATGATATAGTCGTGATGAAAAGACAAATTGACTGCAAGGCTTAAGAAGTAATTTATGGTCAGATGGTCATTATTGTATAACAAATCGTTCTTTAAATCCGTCTGCGCACTCAGCAATCATTTATTACCAGTGATGCCACAAATGATGTCATTTCAAATTAGTTTTGCGAAACGAAAGTTTTTTTTTTTTAACTAATCACAGAATTTATTAACAAAAATTAATTCTGAGTGCGTTTACAAGCTTACTAGCAATTAGCCTTAATGTCTGGATATTCCCTGGCATAAAATTAGTTTTTTAAGTCTACGGGGCTAATGCATTTTCAAATTTCGAGTGACAAATTAAAGTAAGTCGTGCGAGAGCAAAAATAGTTAACATTGTGACTAATGTTTGCGAGTACATTTGCACCTTGTATCTACCTACAAACGTTAATGTGCAAATTAAGTATTGTTTTAAATTAGGTCATTGCCGATGTGACTACTTCAAATGACGGAATATCTTAAGATATTTACGTTCACCTTTGAATGTCACTTAGTGTTAAGACTGCAGAAAAAATGAAAGCTTTTCTGTGTTAATAGTAAAAAATGCATTTTTATGTTAATTCCTTGTCGTTCGCTAATAGATTCTTTCGTTCAGAACAATGTGTTAATTTATTTTTATCTACCACACTGACTTGTAGAGTAATTTTTAAAAGAAACATCGTGACATTTTAAAATTCTTCGAAAAAGCAATATATTTTCCTAACATCAGCGAATGACTCTGATGGTTTGTAGAATGCTTGTTTTCCGTCTCTGGACGTGACACTTCCAAAAAAATAGATAACATTATCTTGAGATACATATCAGATTAATTGATATTGTTGCAACCGTAGAAAAAGTATTATGAATGCTGATAAAAAAGAATGAGTCCCTGAGCCTTCAAGATAAGTAGAAAAATAACTTAACAGCTCTTAGATGATGTTACTAAGAAATTTTGGCCAACTGCATCCAATTATAAAAGATTGCAATATAAAACCTTACAAGGCAATTTTTGACTTTTGTTCGAGATCTTGTAGTGCACCAATAATTTAGGGATCATCCTGATAAAACGACCTGAAACAGTCGGCAGTCCAATATGGACGATAACAAGAAAAATGTGAAGAAATTCTTGCAGGTGGAGCAAAAAGACTTACATCGTTATCCGCAAGGGCTACCTGTAAACAAATAGAGTCGACCTTACCAATGCTCTCACTTCATAAGCTGAGAAATCAGCAAATATATGCATCAATAGGACGGTATACACAGAATGAGATACCAATCGACAACTAGCTGCAAAAGTACTCCGCTCTTGTTTTTAGCCACTAAAATGAAATGTCGTTACCAAAACTCAAGTTCACGGAAACAAATTCCAAAATACGCATTCCAGCCACAACCGCTGTGATATCCCTTAACAGAATCAAACCAGTATGCATTGATGGCTTTTTTACTTAAATTTTACAAAGCGTGCCAAGTACATTGGTTGAGTTCGCCGCCGTGTAGTAGGTAGTGTGTTTGCTTGTTACCTGGCTGGTGTAAGTTCAAGCCCCAAGCAATCACAGCCACCGAGCATATCAGAGAAACCAATAAAAGAGCACCAAAAAGGAGTTGCTGCCTTGAAGTGCAATGGACTGTAAAGAGTCTAAGGGCTTCTGGCACTTGGTTCCTTTTTTTTTTCTTTCAAAAAGTACATTGGGATATAAAAAGTCTCCACTCACTTATAAGTAAGGCTTGGGAACATAATCGATTCAAGGAGAAGTGAACAACATTGACATCAGGTTGGCGAAGAAATGCAATCTAATGAAATATGGGAACTAGAGTGGAATATGTGTTCTACCAGCCGTGGCGAAAATAATACGAAGATAGTCTTAGGGCGGATGCGAGAGCCCATCAGGCAAGCTTCCGGGATGGTTACTCCTCGTTAGACCATTATAGGACACTGCTCCAGGAATAGATCTCCACGGTTCATTGGCTTCAAGTTCGGTAGCTTGATTCGAGATGCTATGTGGACAACCTAGAGCGGGAGAGGTATCACCGAAAATAACAAAGATATTATTGAAGCTGTGCACAAGATTGCACAAGGGCAAGATGTCAACAAACTTTGAAGTCCGAAGTAGAATACACCAGGTTTGCATACTTCCGGGACTGTCGTCATTGGTAGTTATCAATAGCGGTTCCATGCAGCAATAAAAGGAGAAAATATAGAACTGAGATAATTAAAAATTACATCGAACCTGAAATACCTTAGCGCAATCTATAATATTTATTATGGATCTCTATACAAAATCTGGAAACTGAGGCAGATAAAGTAGTTGAAAAGCTGAGTTCTGAAAAAGCAAAACCCTATTCAGAAATTTGCTGTATACAAACGATCGAATTAAAAGTTCGAAGATCCGAGGAAGCCCTCACGTCAAAGAACCCATCTCGAAAAAATTGGAGCACGACCGGCTCAGTTGGTATTGCCATGTTCGAAAGAGGGATCCTACAAACCCTGTCAAAAGGGCAATCTCAATCAGCGTTCTTACAGAAGCGCGGAAGAGAAGCAGGCCAAAAATATCCTGGATCACCCAAATGCAAAAACAGCAGCATTTGATCGGCCTTAGTGACGAAGTGATCCGAAACCGGGAGGCCTGCAGATATTTTCTGAGGTCGAATCGGCGAACCCCACAGGCGGACCTGTAGGGATGCAGGAGTGGGAGGGTTATGATCCGTATAATCCTGATCATATCCTCGCCGAACAAAAGGAAGAAGAAGAAGAAGACAGACGATCCTATATCTACATTTCTTTGTAGATTTTTTTTTATTTCACATTCGATTATTTATGAAAATCAATTACACTCAAATGCCTGCTGTCACAAGATAGGAAGAAGCCCATCCATTCAACCCAATTTTACATTTAACTGTCGATTGTTTGTAGCTCCATTTCGCGAATGGCTCGATTGATGGTTTTCTAAAGTACCTAAGCAACATGTTTGTTATGATAACGATCACTTACAGTTCCTCATGAAAAAAAGTCTAACGGCGTCAAATCGCAACTGCGCAATGGCCAAGGAATGTCTCCAAAATGACTGAAAACACGGTTACTGCGCTCAAGTGTCTGGGACATTGCGCCATCTTTCTGGAAACAAAGCCAGTTCAATCAAAATCAAAACCAATTCTGGTTAAAGAAAAAAATCAGTTATCATGCGTCTGTTCACACCGTGACGTGGAGTAACGTGGGTGGCAGTTTCGTTTTCAGAGAATTAGGAACCAATGATGACACTGCTCCAACACCCACACCAAACATTTACTCTCTAAGGATGTCTTCGGTTTCCAACGACTACATACGTATGGATTTTCGGAACCCTAAATACTACAGTTTTACCTGTAAACATAGTCAGGAGATGAAAATTATCCTCATCCGAAAAGCTTTTTACAACATGTTTAAGCCCACCCTTTACACATCCAGGAAAAAGGAGCGTATTTCACTTTAACAACCTTTCATTATGAGATACAAAATCTTGCAAATGCAATACCGAGAGCACGTTTAACACGTTTTTACTTCTATGTACTCTACTCCTAAATTAAAATTACTAAATAAAAATTAACAGCGCCACACATCACTGAGATACTCAAACCAAATCCCCGAGTTTAGCGAGAGTTTTGGAAGTAAACACAACATTTTAACTACACTCACCAGAACATACACATAACCGCCCACTCTACGTACATAAGTGGCATATCTTCGTTTTTAAGTTTTAAAGGTTAAGCGGTTTTTTATGTCCAATCTATATTTCTTGTATAAAACAGAAAAAAATAAAAAAAAAATTCTGAAAAAGTTGGAAACCAATTCAATGACGTTGAAAAAAAGATTCGTCACTTAAGAAGGGTCGGCGGTTATATACGATGAGTGTACATACATATGAATGTATGTATCTCGACCACGCTAGTCTTACTCACGATGATGTCGACAGAAATATATTTGAATGAAAGCCAAGCTTTGTACAACGTTCATTCATAATTATGCCTACCTACACGAGAATGTATGTACATAATTCAGGAATATTATGCTACTCTGCTGATTGAGATTTATGCATATGTATGTATGTAAGATAAAAAACGGCACACTAGCTTTTTAACGTGTTGGGGATTGAGGTAGGTCAGTCTAGTGCTTTATGATTATTGCAGTTGTTTTCATTTTTGTTGGTAGGTACATCCCCAAAATGTTTATTTGTCGTCATTTCAAACGTAGATATGGGCAGGTCTTTTATGCTTGAATGGAGATTTATTGTTATATTAACATCGGAGCTTTACGAGTATTTTATCATGCCAAGGCTCTACACGGGAAAAAGAGATCATTTTTCGGGGGTTATTCCCCTGTTCATTATATATGTACAATCAGTCTGCTTTATTCAATCTGAATCCTTTTGAAAAGGCAGACAATCATGAGTTGCCAAGGGGGGTTTTAAGTTCGTGGAATAGTGATGAAGGTAGAAAGGTGTAGGTAGCTAGGTTGTAGTACTCAAAAGAGCTAATTTTACGCAAATCTACAGTGTGGAGTATTGTAAGCAGTGTTCGCAATTTTGAAGCGGCGATCTATCTGAAGTTATTAACACAATTGTTACTGGAAATAAAACCCGGGTTCATTATTATGACCCCAAGCCAAAACAGAAGACCATGTAGTGATATAAAAGTTTTAACGTTAAACCATCGACTGGGAGGGTCATGGCAACAGGGTTTTGGACTCACAAGGAATCCTGCTTACAAACACCAAAAAGCTCCAACATCACAGGAGAATACTACGCTAAGTTTCGAGGATGCTAAAGGGAATCTATAAAAGTACAAAATAGGGAGAGACTATTAAAAGGCGTGCTCTTACTGTATGATAACGCATCGGTTTACACTATTGAACATGTGCCTTCCAGAAAAAAGATCATCTGCTTTATTGCTACCTTGGTACCTAGAGATTATGCATAACCTGTTTTCAAATTTTAAAAAGATTGTCGTAAACCAGCATTTTGAGGGCCAACTAGAAAGCTACGACTCCACTATTTGACAGCAATGTTTGACTCCTTTTTCACAAATTGTTGTGGCAATTGCACTGTATTGCCAAATATTCTTGTTCAAACTTTTGTGGTTTGCTCCTTTGAAACCAATTAACTTCGTTTGAACACAAACGAAAATTTAACTTTTTGTCAAATAGTATAAGAAGGGTCAAGCGATTTATCTCGTCTTCCTTTTCCACGATATACAAGTTCGTAGGCTCCAACTTAAGTTTTGTGGCCACACAGTTCTGGCGAAATGTCCCTTTGTAATGAGTCAACAACGTCTCGGAAAAATTTAAAATATTATTTGGCGCTAATGAACCATTCTTGGGCACTTTAGAACTATGGTTCAAATAGGTTCTGAATGTGCTCTCAGGATTGGTTAAAGGGCATAGAAAAAGGTGTACAACGCAAGGAAATATTTTAAGAAATAATAAAATTAAAAAATATTCATTAATTTAGCATTTTTCTTTACCATCCACAAAACTTAAGTAGCAATCTATATATTATGGGAAACTAGCTGTCATATACTTTTCAAGTTAAAACTTCTTATATGTATGGATTACATTTATGTATATTAAAATAAGAGTCATTTACATACATAACTAGTTCACTAACTATTGCTCAAAACTATTTGACATAACCTTTAACTCGAAAACGTCGTCGACGTCGCTCAACTCCAAGTGAAAACGAAGTGTCAAACGGCTTTTTGACTTGAATTTTTCCCGCATTTTTCATGTAAAACCTTTGACCCTGAGTTGGGCAGTGAAATATTATCTTTGGCAACCATCTCTTGCAGAAGAGCAATAAGATTTTACTAGTGCCCTGGGTTGGTATTCATATCTCGATGGCGAAAGAATCTTGTTGGATAGCGAGAAAAGACAAAACAGACAAAATTGGCGCAGGTAAAATTGTTGTCAATGCCCGTAAGGACCATTTCAAATGAACCTATTCAAATGATCACAAAATTTATGATGGATAGGACAATCCAAGTCAATCTTTTGCCCTTTATTGTACAATCTTCTCGAACTGGTATCCTTCTTTAGAAAGTACGAATCGTTAAAAACCCTTACTTTAGTGCAAATTGCTATGAACTAAAAGATATTTGCGAAAAAATGTATAAAAAAAAACATTGATTCGTTGAGATGCCTAGTATACCACTGCATAAATACGTCACACTTGCCTGCTCTCGTTTAGAGACCTGCGATATTGATCTACCTACTTGTTCGTAACTTGTTGGCGATTCCGTGACTTTTATCGCAACTTGACACTCTAGCGTGACCTTTTAATGTATTCAAATGAAAACCAATTAGCAGCTTCTGGAACTTCAATTTTAATTAAGATTGGAAATAAACAACTGCGATCTCACAGTCGTGTCATACTGCTTATATCAGATGAGCTACAGATAACCAGTATCTAATATTGTCGTCTTCCAGTCTGTATCGTAAATACAATTAGAAATTCCCCAGGTCCCTAATCGTTTTTACAAGGAACTTTTGTTTTGCATTTAACCACAAAGTCAATGTGTGCGAAATTCATGGAACAGTAAATACATATGTATCTGTCTAGAATGAGCAAATCGACCGTTATAGCTATTTGTCAGGACTCCCTTTAGGCTTAAGGCCAACATGGGACTGATTTTCATTCAAGGGCAGAGGTGGAAGGTACTTCCAAAGCACCGCATACGTATGTACATGTATGTATGTACATAATGTTGCCTTGGGAATGCAAAACAATTAGTTTCACACGAATGAGCAAATATTTTAACAAAGTTGAGTTGTCAATCTAGACTCTTTGTGCTAAGTGCTTAAAATCCAATTGAGAAGCAGAATAAGTTGTTTAACTTTTCAATTAGCATGCTGACGCTTGAAATACATAACAAGTCTATAACTCTAGCTAAGCTTTCAGTGTTATTGACCAGAATTGTAGAGCTTAATTGTATTAGTTTCATTAAACACCGGTTGGTTCACTTTGGATTGAAGGGTTGCAAAAGCTGAGGTTTTATCTAAGGCTATTTACCCATGACTCCAAAATGTCCATTGAGTCATTTTATGGTACAGGTGAATTAATACGAATTCATTTAAATTTTATAGTATTTTTCGCTTAGTTTACTTTCAATTATTTCCTGAAAATATGTAAATAACGGTTACAGCACTAAATACTACATTTGTATTGTATTTACAGTGTCACAGAAAAAGCAAGGAACTTAGCTTTTCGTGTGTACCAAAAGGATGCCAAACAACTTGGCGCTTATAAAAGAGGGACCTGAAAACCATAGAAAAGTTGGTTTCTAGGAGTATTTTTTTTAAATCGGAACTATGTATGTAACTGCGACCTGAAAGGTCTAATGTGTCACGGTTGCATACAGTACAACTTCCCTAATAAATTGAGCATGTTCTTATTAGAAGAGTTTCTGAACTTATCGAGAAGGGGTATCTCCCTATTAGACCAGTTAATGTGAATGTGGTCTAATGGTTCTATCGCAAATAACCTACCGTAGCAGTGGTCTCTGTTCATCATGTCAGACAAAGTATAAAACTTAGTCTTTCCAGAAATTAAGTTACAGTTTGATAACACATCTGCAAGGCGTCTACTTAATGAAGGCCTGTAACTTGTCAGTCCTTGACTGCAACTACCGACACTTACCTAGAAGAAGAGGTGGTTATCGCACTATCCAACATGGCTCATCTGTTTGTCAAATCTTTCATTATTCTACCACTGACGGCTCTTGCTATTAAACTGGAATCGATATGACAAAAAGATTAAGGAACAATTCCTTTGGAGAGGTAAGCTACTTCTTTCTTTTTGACAAAGTGGTGAAGATCCTTAGGACACATATTGAAACGAGTTAAAGCTTTTAGATTAATAGGCATTTAGGCGTAAGGGAACTCAGTAGGTCTGTAACCTGGTTAGGCGATGAACATCATACTCTCATTTCTAGAAGTGAATGGGATGTGACTAGTTATAGGCGGTTTCAAACAAAGTGGTTAGGAGAAGCAAAAGTGATCCCCAACGCCGCACTTAGTTCAATGCATACCCATTGTGATAGTCCTGCTCAGTATCTATGATTCAACATCTTGCTTGTAATGCACTTGCAAACCATCAACTGATCTACTGTATATTTCTTCAAACAGTATGCTTTTCCTCACCCTTCGTCTTATGTAGAAAATCAGAGCAGTTTGCCAGTTTTAAATTGCCTGGCAAAAGGCTTGTTGTGAGTTTCTCGCAAACTATTATTTTGACTTGGAGTTACTAAACTCATTTCGTTGTGTTATTTTCCACCAGTAAAAATGATTCCCAATACCAATGCCAAATATTTCAGATTAATTGCACAGCCAATTCGAAATAATTGAGCTGGTAATTAACGTGCGAGCACATTCATATGTTTCCTGGGTTAAACCCGGGCAAATACATACATTAACCACGCAATTCCATTGCGAATTTTATTCCATTTTTTAATTGCTTCGCCAATTTGAATTTAATTTCATATTTCAATCGTGGGTTAACGTATTCCAGCCCCATATATGAGTATGTGGGTAGTTAAGTAAACCCGGGGTTATTTGGGTTCAAGCGGTGAATGTAGAACGTACAATATAGCCTTCACTAGGATCTCTGTGGATCGATTATGTTTCCCATTGGTGGAATATCAGACCTGAAGCGAGAAGAGCAGAGGGAGAAACTCCCATTTTTGGTTGAACAACATCCCAAAATCGTTTGCAGTTCAATTTGAATTTTTGAATGGCTTTTGGTGGCTTCCTTTAATAGCTCACCCAATCATTGAAGTAATAGTCCTCCGGGGGCCACTTTACGGATGATCCATCCCATCATCCACGTCGATGTCACCACACCTCCTGTGTAAGTTAGTTGTTTAGGTGAACTACAACACATTCCCCGCATGTATGCAGAACGATGTCCTCATTTTTCTTTTATACTATTTGTAGAGCGATTTTGCAATACAGGATGGTGTTATTGCGTTCCATTTCTCATCATCTAGCTTTTCGAAGCCTAAGGGTTTACTGGATTTAACAAGCCCCATAAGAATCAGAATTGAGTTATCGCCCATTAATTGGTTCAATTTTGAATGCTTTTTGCTTGTTTTTTGTCAATCTTTAGCGTTAAAAACCCTGTGGCTCGGGACCCAACAGATTGATGCAATTTGGTTTACAGTGCGCAATCATACCAAACTCGGGGTTATGGAGTTTCAATTTCGTTAGACATTTAATAAATATAAATTTGAGGTTATGAATGATTTCTTTTTTTTTTTAATAAATTGAAGGTCATGTTTTTACACGATTTCTGGAAAGACCATGGAACCATCGGTGGAACTAGTAGGTTTAGTTAGACTTTTCGAAAAGGGCTAACCAACAACGCCAGAGTCAATAAGGGAATCTGATGGTACCTTCACCAAGTTGAAGGCGGAAAACTTAACTCTTCTGCTCCCAGCTCGGCCTGTTTAGTCAGACTGAGTCTGATCTGATTCGAAAATCTTGGAACAGGAACGAATGAGAATGAGCTTACTTCCTGGTTGTACGTGTGAATTGTGCCTGGTAGGTAATGAAGGGAGTCAATAGGAGCAAGGTGCTGTTCTGGCTGACTCTCTATCCTTAACACTCATATCCGGATGACGTTGCCGTACTTTCTATCGCTTATGCCTCAATTTAATATAAAACAGGACAGGGATTTTTAATATGCTCTCTAAAAAGGAAGGATCATTCCCCTGATCGATCTAAATAGGCGTAATGCTCATGCTTAAGCAACTGGACTATACTATTTGTAATTAAATCCTTTTGCTTTAATGCAACTGGAATGTCGAAGAACTACAGATGTCCAAAATGTGAAACAACTTACCACCCTCAAAATTTCTGGAGAGTCATAATATGGGATGGTCTTGTCCAGTGCACTGAACTCAATCTTCTCAAAACTCAGTTTATTCTTTCTACGAGAGGAAGGATCTTGACTGATCTGACTCAAATAGTGCTAAAAGGCATCACTATCACTATCTCAAATAAAGTAAAATGGTTTAAAGAGCTCACTGACAAGAAACTTTTTTGCATAAATCACATCGAGTCGAAGACTCCGAGGATGCTTCTGGTTTTCTGCCGTTTCACAGAAAAGGTCATCTTTTTTTTTTATAATATATAGCCTATAATGCGGAAATAGTTTCCCTTGATGCCTGCAGATGACTCTATTTAGGCGGTAATAATAGGGTTGGTTCCTAGCGTATGGTGGGTTGTTTGACGAAAGCGACTCTCGCGGTAAAATGAGACTAACCTTACACTAAACCCTCCCGATTTTGTCTAGCTCTCCTCTAGATGCACAGCTGAACTGCACTCTTCTTGAGATCTATGTGTGTATGTATATGTACTCGTACCAAAGGCAGCGCTATCAATGCAAACCACTGTCTTACGCGAAGTTGCCTTGTTGTAACTGATACTGGAGTTTTGATAGCCTTGCAACCGCCATGGATATGCCATCTGAAACAAGAACAGAACTTTGGCTGCTCCGCAAATTCAAGGTCAACTCTCCTTGTGTTCAAAACTGGCCCGAACCAGAATTTGAACCAGGAATGGATTGTAATCTATCAAAAGACCAAAATACAGAAAGAGCTGTGAAACGGAAAATGTAGACTCAGCATACCTCAATCGGCACGACTCGTAGTAATGTGATTATTAATGTATGTATGTACACTAAATGGAATTTATCTTCATCTTCATTTTTCTTTTTGTTACAAATGGGGTAAGGTACAATAACACCAAATGTCTCAATTTCACGAAACGAAGCCCGCATTTATGATTTGCTTTGTGTGTACAAACAAATTTATTTTTTCGTGTGTGAAAAAATATTGTATAGAGGTATACCTCTTCCTGTTTTATATGCAAAGCCAAGGTATAGGTTACTACTCCCACAAAATTTAGAAAAAAAAATCTCTTTACAATGAGGCACGATGAATAGGGGAAAAAAAACCAACGAATAACCTCAAAACAACAAATATGTGCTTCCGTTGAATGTGGAAAACAAAATACAATCGAATCATAACCAATTGACTGTGAAATATTTATTTTATGCATCCTAACCTAACAGAACGCAACAAGCAGGCTATAGGTATTCCCTCTTTTTCTCCACAAAAAAATAACAATAAAATATAATTTTGTATATTGAATTTAAAATTAGAATTATTCAACTTCACTTAACAAATTTGAACAGTTGCTTGCGTCATTAATTTCGGGGATGTTTCCCGAGTTCTTTAATTTTAATTTTCCGCAAAAAAGCACGA
The DNA here is from genome assembly GCA_946965025.1 of Blera fallax. NCBI lineage: Eukaryota > Metazoa > Arthropoda > Insecta > Diptera > Syrphidae > Blera > Blera fallax. The sequence continues at coordinate 51,111,472 of OX337244.1, forward strand.
AAAATATTGAAACAAACAATAATTCACCATAATGCACTGAACTAATCAAAATCGACTTGACCTACTGCTAGATAATCTCGAAATATTTTTTTTTATTTTTTTCACTTTTTTATTTATAAATAATTTCAGAGATTAAATTCTACAACAAATCGGTGAAATGAACTAAGCCCGTGAATTATACATAATCGCCAATGCAGTCGGGAGTATGTGCATAGACTTTATAATCATGAGCACGTATTAAATTTGTTCGCTCGATCAATTACAAAACAAAGCTTATGGGTGCAGCCATTGTCTTGTTAATCTTTTCAGCTATTCATTGCAAATTTATGAACACGTATCGCTGTATACATGACTTTCAATGAGAATCAGTACACATATGGATTGAATTTTGTAATTATGTTAAAGAGGAAATGTCCTTGAACCCCACGATTGTACAGTAGAGGTAAAATGAATTAGACCTTAGAGACTAGAAGCTCTTACAGGAAAGTACATATACAGAATTAGGTTTTCACTTAAAGGTCCAAATTTATCAATGTTTCGTTAGAAACACCTTTATTTGGATAATTAATGGTAGTAAATGATAAATGGGAACTTGATTCGAACTCAAACTTGTTTTACATATTTCATTGGACAGTAATTAATTTCGATTAGGGTTAGGTAAACAAGGATCGGATAGGTTACTGAACTTTGTGGCAGGACAATTCTTAGAGGGTTGTGGACTCATCAGTCATATGACCGCCTTGGAGATGTCATCTAACCACCTAAGTGGTTTCATTATAGGATGATAGAATCCTTTTTTTTAGCTATGGAATACGACAGATTTTGTGGTAAGGAGTGAAAGTGCAGAGAACAAAGAAAACAAGAAATAAGGAATGGTGTAACCCTCGATGTGTCTTTCCAATAAAAAGAATAACAAGACGAGAGAAAGGATGCTACCACCTGATACAGCCCCAATACAGAAATATGCAAAAAACGAAAGGAGAATTGCAACGAAAATTTGCAAAAAGAAAAACAAGGAAGCCCTAATTATTCAAATGGAAAAATTAAGCAGAGATTTCCACAGCTATGTAAATCGATATTTCTATAAGATTGTGAACAAACTATGGTAAGGATTACTGGAAGAAAATAAAAAATACTTGCGGTGGGAATACTTTTAATAGCTCTACAACGTACGGGAACAACCAATTGTGCAGCGGAACAAAAGCAGTACTGGCAAGGAGTCGCAAGGAAAGAGAGCCACTTATCATTAGGACAGGCGATCATAATATAACAACAAAATTGGAAACAGATGCCTGGGTCTGATGATCGATCCAGAATATTAATGAATGTTGGAGAATGTTGGGTACCAATATGAGCCAAAGCAATGGCAACTAAGTCTTACGCCAAGAGGATTAACTCCAACAACCGATTATGTGCCGACTATATGTCGTGGGCGCCGTGGCTCAAGTGGGTAGTACGTTGGATCGCTGAGCGCGAGGTTCGACGTTCGAGTCCCACAAACACTAAAAAGTTTTTTCACGGTCCCACCTCTCTCGAATGTCTGACAAACGTCAGACAGTAATAACTGTCAAGAGAAAGCTTCTCAATTGCCTTTCAGAATGGCTCTAAACTATAGGTCCCTTGAATTTCTGTCAAAAAAAAATATAACACGCACAACACGAAGCTAGGCCCTGGACCACATACGATCTGTTGTGCCAAGTATTTGTATTTTTTTTTTTTTTTGGAACCGACTATGTGCGCTGAGGGAGTGCTGTGCATTTTGGACGGTGTGAGATGGTGCTATAGGCTGTGTTTATGCCGAAGCGTATTCGCGTCGCGCGACGCGCCTTCAACAATTTCCTGAAAAATTGAAAGAGTATTATCGTATGAGCAGTGAAACATTTGAATATATCTTGGAAGTGATATCGTTAGAGATACAAAAGGACAGTAGATACCAGAAAACTTCAATTGATGCAACAGAAAGGCTTTTATTGACCATAGTGTATGCATATTTTCTTTACTTATCCTCCAAATCGCATTCTTTTTCCGCTTCCGCCCGAGAATTTCGAATAATTATTTTGTTGTGGTAATCGGAATTACGTAGGTTCCACAAACATTGCTTTCCGCGCACAAGCTCAATAAATTTGTCCATAACGAACGAGCGATTCGCTAAACTGATTCAAAATATTTTGATTGCAGTTTTTCGCCGCTCGCAGTCGCTTACAGTCGCTCAATTTGCTTTCGGCCAAATCGCTGCGCCATAAACACCTCCATATGTACGCATGTAATTGATCAAACACAGCCATAAGCGTAATCGCTGGTATGATATCAGCAGATATCTTGTCTAGCGAAGGACCTACGATGCCAAAATTCAGGAATCCCAAGCTTTAGTCAAAGATATTATGTTGAAAGAAAGACAGAGAAGCATGAGAGCATGGCAGGAGAGATGAAACCATTCGTCGAAAGAAAGACTTATGCCCGATATTTAAAAATGGGTGAACCGGCATCACGGAGAGTTAGATTTCTACCTCAGACATATCCTAACCAGACATGCCTGCTTTCGCTCGTATCTGAACAAACTTGGGTTCGATAGGTCTCCTATCTGTTTAAATTATGGAGATGCGCAGGACATACTTTTTAAGTGCGTGTATATGTATAGAGCGCAGAGAACTAGAGGAGTGAATAGGAGAAAGTTGATATTCCCGATGCCGAGAATATTGTAATCCTTATAATAACATCGAGCGCAATATGTGGTGCAGTGAAATAAGTTACAGCAATAATCATGCATTTTTTTTCAAAGATCAGAGCCCACAAGGTGTAACAATACACCGACCGTAAAACCACTTCCCATTCTCAGATGTCTAAAGGAGGTGTGTATAATGCCCGTCCCACGAATCATAATTCTTTATGAACAAGGGACGTGTTCCTTTTGCAATAATGGACTATTGTCTCCACCGCCTTTAGCACAAAGGAATAGAGGCTAATTGGGTAGAAGGTCTCAGGCGATGTATTTAAACTGATTTCGAAACTTCCACATGATTAACATTAATTTCATGACTAGAGTTCTATTTTTCATATTACTTGCAAAGGTGCTACAACTTTAGTCTACGTCTTGGATTGTAGCTGCATACTGCTAAATTTTTTTAATTTCTACCGTCGCGTCGCCTTCTAAGGAATGTACAAAATGCATGCGTAATAATAAATTAAAAATAGTGCTGAGTAAATTTTAAAATATCCACTAACCATTGTTGTTCTATCTTTCGCGTGACAAATAATATTTCCCGTTTTGCAAACAAGAATGGTAATATTCAGCGATAGTCAAACATTTAAAATAAATTCAAACCAGATCAAGTTATATGGCAAATGCTTCTATCTATCGGATTTATGGGAAGCGAATATACACTCTCTCACACTTTAATTAATATGTTGAGCTCACCTCCAATTGTTAGCCTGATTATCAATATCGTCTAACTTGTTATCTGAAAGAAATAAAAAAAAGCCGGTATTGAATGCATACGCTTATCATTGTTTTAAAATTTATTTGTATAGAACTTGTATAAACCATTATACTTAAACCCTCATTACCATTACCAGTATGTCAGCTCAAAGCGGGTTTATCACTTAAATGCTAGGAACCTTCAAAATTGAATAAAAACGCTGAAAGTCTATGCAAATTGCCGAAATGTGACAAAGCAAATTTTATCTCAAAAAACGAATAAAAACATAAATAAACCCCGAAGCTCAGAACATGACCTCCATCAATCTCATCCACAGACTTCGTGTCCCCCGGCTGCGTATAACCTCTCGATCGGTTGAATACTCCGCGCTGTTTTTTTGGTTCTTTGTTGTTTTTTTAATGCTTTAACACATCGAAAAAAAAAATAGGATGAATAATAGCCCATTCATGTAAATTTTTTATTCACAAGCGCGCTAAATTTTTAGCATTTTTGTGGTTGAGTAAAAGCCCAGCTTTAAGTGTGACCAAACCGACATACCTCCAAATCGCGTGGCATTCACTACATTCACATGAACTTTGTTTGAAAAGTAATCTTTTCGGGGTACTTGTTGTAAATGGATTTTGAGTTCTTGGAATTTTAATCCGCGTTTGGGAACATTTGTATTCCAAACGGTTAGCCGTTTGAAAGGTTCACTTCAAGTCGATGTAGCTTCTCGCATAAATATGGTTTGTGCTTGCCAAATAAAAAGAAATTCAATAATTTTTGTAACTTAAACAAAGAAAAGTTTTTTTTTATCTTCCGGATTGTCGTATGATGGAATGCAGACAGCACTCAATTGTTATTCTAAGAAGTATTGTACGTGGGATAAAAAATATTTCCGCTTTGGTTAAAGTAAGAAAATATGAAATTGGGTAGATACGAGCAAAAGATTTTTATTTATTTTTTTCTTTTTAAATAAAATGTACATGTACATACATATCTTTTGAATTGGAAACATCCTTTTTTTTGGGGGCTAAAACTCGTTCATCTGAAAACATGTATTGCCACAGGCAATCGAGTTGGAAGAATTTTATTCATTTGCGAAGTATGTAAATCTCGTCATCGAATTCAAGTCTTGCGTCAGAGGTCACGCACTGTTTCCCTCGACTACATTGGGTTTATGAAGATACAAATGTGTATTCATGCCTTTTCCAGAGTTTGACTTCATGTTTTGTTAATTGAAATGGGAAATCCTAGATTGATAGGAACTGTTTCTGGTTCACTATAAATGAAGTGCCGAAAGGTCAGCAGATTTTAAATCAGGGTTCCAGGATAGTTGCCAGACGCATAGCGTAAGGGAAGGATTAGGGGGGATGAATACGAATTCCCTCTGAAATTTTGGGATCGAATATGGAAATGGGAAGAGATGAAATTGTGGTATATTTGTTGTTTGGCATCGGAAGGGTTTTAAATCCCTGCAATGACCTACTGCCCAGGACCATATTTTGAATCCACCTACAGTATATAAGGTCGAATTACTATTCACATTGAAGAAACCAGCATACTAAGAGAATTTCAGCCTGAATTCCCGGAATCCAATACCACGACGAACAGGTATGTATATGTTTGTATATTCTTTCGTGGATTATGCAACATCAATTGAACTGGAATGGAAAGCTCTACAGATTCTTCATTTATTCGAAAACAACATTAAGATGATGCTATATGCGTCATTAAGTCACTCTTCTGAAACACTTTCGCAAATCATTTAACGCGAAGCAAGGATGTACCTTAAGAGCCATCTTATACTTGAATGACATACATAAGTACACTCTGGTCTTTCTTGTGGTGTCTATGTGAAAAAGATGAAAATTTACTTTCTAATGCATGCATGCTACCTGATGCTTCTGGTTGAAATGACATCTGAACAGGTTCTACAACTACTTCCGTAAATCTATCTCCGAAATTGATATCGTCCAAAATATAGAATTTATTTTAAATAAAGTTGAAATAAATGTTTTTAACTAAAGGTCAGGTTGGATTAACGGGTTATATAAATGAATAAATATTTGCAGAAACAGTCCTTGGGCCGAAATTCTCGCAGTCATTCGTGTTGTAGATTTTAAATTTTTCCACGAATTAAAGAGATATAGGAAAAGACGTTGGTGTTTTCTGGGTTTTAAATAACTAACTGCAGCACCACCCTTACTTGGGGCCGAACTTTGGAATCGCTTTCAGCGGTATGTTTTCTATTTCACAGCGTTTTCAAAAGAAAGTGTTCCCAATGCTTTCTACTTAGGCCAAGGACTAGTATAAGAAGTGAAATGTATCATTCTGGAGATCAATGGCTCAGCAAGCTTTGCGTGTATGAACGTAGATTGTAGAGTGCGACATCTAGCTTGAATGCTGTCTCAGAAGATCGCACCATCTCATTCCATCCCATTGAAACAAGGGCTATTGATGATCTATTCACAGAGATTCAGCTTTTTAATTTGTCACCGAATAGTCTTGGCCACTGACTCTTCATGGTCTCAGTATGTTCCCACCCATTCTTCCCCAAGGATAGGAAATTGTACACTATTTTTATAACACCTGTAGAGCTCTTATAATGGTGTTTCTCTACCCATAGACTACAAAGGCATGGGTGGGAACACACTGGGGCTCTCCAAATCAGTTTGAATCTCGAAAAGTAGCATCGTTTTCCAGTTACGATATATGTAACTACAACGCATAGAGTGGATACTAGGAAATAAATTTCTTATGGAAGCAACCAATAAATGGAATCCGCTAAACACTTATACTACCGTAATAAAGTTGTGGCCTTTGTTCAACAAAGCCAAATACGATAGGCTTAAAATCCCTACGTACCCTTGTATGAGTAATTACAATGTATGATAATCGGTGGTACCGCATGAAAAAAAAATAAGGAGATCAAACGAGTCCTCTGTAGAACTTATTCTGATAAAGAAGTGCATGATGATACAGCTTGTTGCCATCCACGCCTCTACCACCTTAGAAACAAATCCCTCAGAAAACCCTCTTTTCGACGAATGAATTAACAGCTTCCTTAAGGCCTTACAATGGTTTGAAGGGATCAAGGAATTTATCGTGACTGACGATTAATTGTCCTACCGAATGTCCGACATATGTACGTCCGAAAGTAATAACTGTCGTGACGAGCTTTCCCCTTAATATGTAAGAATGAATCTACACTGGCCTAAGCAGAACGTAGAATAGTATATTCTATAGACTAACGTTGCAATTTTATGGAACGATGAAAAATAGTATTAAAGTAGTAGTGGGTGATGTGTCTTTTGATTCCGACATCTTTGCTTTAAATGCTTGCGTTCCTCAGGGTACCAAATAAATGTCCAGGTTAATGACCTACTAAGATCAACAAAAACCAAAACTTTGCCAACCACAAAACCATGGTGGTATATCGTACGCACAAAATGTCAGTAAGTACCCTTACCTCACATCGTCAGAAATTCGAACAAAGCCACCCATCTCCATGTAGATCTGCAGTGGAAGAATCAAAGTTAGGCGAAGAGAACCACATCTCTACCTTCAAATGGATAAACACATTATGGAACCTAAGCAGAACATGTAGCCTCTTAACCTGACAGTCACGCGTATGGTGTAACATGGTATGACCACGTACCTATACAACATCGGAATCCATGAAGTAGAGTTGAGCTACCTAGCTATTTATGGTAAAGAGATACTTCAGATCGACTCCGCTCCTTTGGTCAGACAGAGCACATACTGGTATACCAGCTAGGAACATACATATTTCTCATGAACTAAGCCAGCCTTATTGAAGTAGCCTTGATTTTTAAGTATTTTACGATATGGAAATTTTGCAAGCTCATAATGTACTGAACAACATGATGCCACCTTTGGTCATGCTGGTTGCGAGTATGCTGGCTCACGATGACTTGCATAGTTTTTGTATCGTGTACCTTATTGGCAAGCGCTATTCTATCATTCTGTCAACAGAAACGTGCATTATTCACGTTTTTTTCATCGAAATCCTACAAATAAGGTAAGATTTGTAACAGTGTCACGACTTTCATAAGCCGCCCACTTGAGATTTTCCACTTACGAATCTGGTGGTGGCCCAACCAAGCGCTGACAATTCGTGGACACACATTCGTGTGTACTTCACTCTCACATCGATTTCATCATAAGCCAATTTAAACTTTACGCTCATGCTCTCATCGTGAGTCATTGGAAATTATTTACCATCGCGAACCGACTGCCATCGCACAGGTTTCATTTGGCCTTTCATTAAGGCTTTACCAACAGAATTTGGTGCGTTTCACTGCGCATGGCCAGCAAAGCATAATAAAATTAATTTAAAGTCCTCCCTCATGTGTGAGCGTTCTTTAATTGTCTATTGTCGGGAATTCAATGAATTATGCACACAGGCACCTTCCGGATCCACATCATTATCTGATTGCCTCTATGTAAACCATCACAGAGTACAATGGATGGTGTTCGTCTAGTATTCAGCTCATGCCTCATGGGAAACCACTCGCAATGTCAATGTGTCAAATTTTATGTGATTTGTTTGCGAATTGTTTCCGCACATCTCTATCGATCAAAATTGTTTCCTGCGTTCGTCGGTTCAAAAATCAAAGCCATCTACTGTCAATATGGCACGGGTTTCCTGTTCACTGGGGGGCCTTCTAAGGAAAGAGTACACATATATAAAAGAGTAACCACAATTCGTATCTATCTGTAAACGTTGTTGTATGTGGATCAGAATCCTTTAATACTCGTCTCGGTGAGACTGACATTTAAGTTTTAGGTCGGAGCAGCCACAGGGGTTGGACAGATAATCCTATCCGACTGGACAATATAAATACCTTCTTAATTTGATACGTAAGAGCTCCCAGATAATGGGTTATAATTTATTTTGTTGAGGTCAAATGAGATTTAAGTGTATTTATTGGGGTTGAACTTGAATCCAGATTCTAGATTCCAGATGCTTTTGAAATGGGTATAAATTATTTATGAAGCAAAAGTGCTTTAATACCTCGAGGTAAAGGAAATATTTATTTCTGAGAGATTACGAAGAACGATTGTGTCCTACAAAAATACAAAGGAATTGTTGTCATTTAATGAAATTTTTGAGGGATTTTTCGTTTTTCGAAGAAAATAAGGATAATAACATTCGAATACAATGAAAGGTGTTTTCATTGATTTTCGTAGTGAATAGGGTTCCATCATACAAATATTGAGTAACAGCAAACGGACAAATGAAATTGAATTGAAACGATGGGCATTGGCTGTAACAGAATTATGTTCCTGAATGGTGAATGAGTCATATTTATAATTTAATTCATTCTGAATAAATTCGTACAAACGGTGTCGATATGGGCAGATTCCGGAAGGACATGTAGGAAATGTAGGAAATGTATTTTCGTCATAATGCATTCTTGTACTTCCTCTAATCTAAGCACCTTTCTTTCGACTCTAACGAATTATTTTATTTAAGAAAGGATTTGGGTTTACCTTACTTTAGATGCCGCTACTGTTGGGGCTAGACCAAGTGCTCAGCCAACAGATCTCTCCAGCAAATTAGTTCTTTAGCTATCTGCATTCAGGCATCCAGGTTGCACAGCAAATTTAAATGTCTTTGTCTGAGGTCCCTCTTCACCTAAGGAGGAATTTTTTCCACTTGGTTGCTCCATTAAGCTGAACGAAAAGGGTCCTTGAGCAGGGTTTTTGGTGCCGATATGCTCTAAATTTATAATTTGTTGTTAAACTTTCTTTTTTACACTATGTGAATGAAATCTTCCTGTTGATACAACTAAAGACACTCTCATCCGCTTTCGTCAACGAAAATGCATCTGTGCCAGACTGGGTTAATGAGGATTTTATGTAAAGTGTCCTTCATCGTTTTTGAGAGGGTTTTATTATACCGTTTACAGATAAGGCTTAATTTTTAATTTCGTTACGTGGAAAGTCGTAGAATTCTTGCAGACATCTGGCAGCATTTTTTTAGTCTGCCAGCATCCTGGAGAATCATGTCACGCATTATTTTGTTCGTAAGGAACTCAGTCGTCAATGGAAGCTGAGAACGTAAAAAGACTCAGCCCGGACCTTGCCCATTAAGTTCATCAGAGATCTCAATTTCAGCGATCCCTTTGTGATGCGGCACCCAAAATTGGAAAGACGCATAATTGCCGAACGAGAAGTGAAACCCAAAATTGTTGTCATCTGTTACGTTTTGACTGCACTTCTTTCCTGGCACAGATTCTGGCCAAAATAAGTCTTGAGCATGAAAGAAATTTATTTTACCCGTCGCGTCGTTGGCATAGATATGAGACAGAACTCTTAGGAGAATTCCGCACCAGTATTTGAAAAGAGTCTACGACAACCCTGACAGTTTTTTAAAATTGAGTTCTCCGCTATAACTCAAAGTATGGACCTAAGAGTAAAATACCCAACTCTACAGCAATATTGATTTCAGAAACTTTTTATTTCTGTCAAATTAATATTCAATGCTGCAGATGTATCAGATTGACCGCGCAGCATTCTACCTCTCCATGACGAGTTAGAGGATAGCTATTTAAACGCTTGGGGTAGCTGCTGTGACTTCTTGTGTCCACAATCCACTCTAGATTGTGGGGGACACTGAATTTAGTACTAAACAAGCTCACGAAGCACCACAAAAACCCATCCAATACAGCAATGCTGTATCCATATATACATAAGTATGTGGATTAAAAATTAACTCGAGGATCTTGAATTCATGACGATTTTTGTTTCGTTTCAGTATAAAGAAGAACGGCTTAAAACTCAGGCTTAAAAATATGATGTATGAGTATTAGTAAAAATAAATCAAATTCCATTCAAACCGTATGAGGTGGTCGTACGTAAGCTATGGGTCTTTGGATCTCGTAAGGATGTAGGTCAATATCATTTCGCATAATTGTCCACGTAATGCATTGACAAAGTCCAACTTACTGCGAACGACGTCGAATAGAAAAAATTTGGTTTTAAACCGTACTTTCACTAACAGCAGCAATACTCTCTTCGATACGCACATTTCTACGCTTTGCTCTTATAGCTGTTGTAGCGTATAATTTGTACGGAATCTTTCGACGATCCATCGAATAGAATGCTGCAATGGCCGATTATGTGGAGCATAAAATTCACGAAGTACTCTAAAAGTTTGGCGAACAGAATACTGATTTTTTCAAATAAATTTTCGCAATTTGTAGGCATTGCTCAGACGTAAAACGTGTCAGCATAATTTTTCAAGGTATACTGAATACAAATGTTGAGCGTGCAAGGCGCCCGGATAGCTATGGCTATCGAAAGTTGTAACATTCTTAACAAAATGAAACACTTTTGGAGCAATTTGTACTTTAAAATTAGAAATTTAGATTTTTTTATATATTTTGTGATACCTAGGGCTACGAATGTGGCTTAAGCCATCTTATTAATACGAGGGCTTCTGGACGCATGTGAAAAAACACAGTCTCATTACAAAATAGAAGAGCAATTTTCTTTGAACTATCTTGAGGTAAAAAAAAATTAAAAATTTATTTCCCTAAGGCTTATTGTCCTAGCCCATGTTATAAGTGCGTTACAGATCCAACTAAAGGGAAAACAACCAGCTTGAGTCAACAGGAGGAAGCATTTAAAAATCATTGTGCGCACATTTATCAATCTTCGAGCCATATCCAATCACTGGATCATAGGTACTTTCAAAATGTGTAGTTTTGGTAAAATTTACGTTTTGTGACCTTCTAAGACGCATGAGTTTCGAAGGAAATAAAAAGTTAAGCAGGGGTCAGACGTAGAGCTTCTTGATTGCGAACCATGTACCCAACTAAGCGGAAACATAATGGAGAGGCTTTTTCGAAAAATAGGTCATTACTGAACACCATAAACAGTGGTCAAGTGTAGGCAAGTCAGAATAGCTTTTTAAAAAGCCATGCCATGCACAAAATTTTAAGTATGTAGCTAGGAACACTCAAATAACTAGTTCCAATACTAACAGGATAAGGAATTTCATCTAAAGAAGGATGGTACTCCAAAGGTTGATACGAGGAGACTATACCTTACAGATATAGAGACAGCAGGACGTATTGTAGATAGATGAAAAATCAACTTATTTTTAAACAAATAAAAAAAGGGGGTCAATTCAGTTTAGAGACGAATTGTGAAGAAATTCAGAAGGCATTCCTCGCTAAAACAACTCACGGAGACGATTCGGTGTAACTCTCAACAGCATTCTAAGAGAACATTTAATTTTCAATAATTCTGTCTTTATGTACGTTAGTATTTAAGAACCATATTTTCGGGAAGTACACGGATGTAAACATGCAAAAAGGTTTTCGTGAAAATAAGAGGATTTACACCAAGAATGGTTTACCGAATGTTCATTGCGATATTAGTACCTATCTTACCCTACAGTTCGAATTTTGATAGAATACCTTACGAATGTTATGTACGAAGATTCAAGTGGCAGGTTACACAGAAGAGATTATTGAGATTAGCACCCATATGCAGCTGTGAAAACTTTAATGCATCTTTCACTACAAACGTCATTACGGAAAGAAATCGTCTCTGAGCAATGAGTTCCTTTGGTCTCACCTCAATCCTTACTTGATGAAATAAAACGAAATTTTTGTCAGAAACAGACCCCATTATCCTATTCTCATAATGCTGCGGGAGATTCTAGATCACAATTCTTGTCAGAGAAGGGTAAGAAAAGGGTCAAGTTTATACCGAAAACGAACCGACTATCAACCTCATCAGATCCAATGTGGATTTTGGTGAGAGAACTAGCACCTACTCGGAGCCCAAATAGCTGTGGAAATGATTAGAAATCAAATAAGGTAGCCATAAAGCAATAAATTTCAATAACACCTAAGCTAGTTAAAAGGTGTAAAAAAAAATTCAGCAGAGATATGAGCATTCAACTCAGATTGTTGTGACTCTCTGGTGGGTGCTGCGTGTATACGGAAATGAAAAAACAGATGAACTGCATAGAAAGGAGTCCGGCATGAATTTTTTGCAGGACTTAATCGACATTTGTGGACCGTGTAGCACACTGCACGAGGAAATAGACATACATATGTACATATGTTCCTAGTCTTGCAATTAGACAATTTCCGGCAAAGTTTTGCTTTTAGGATTGCTATCTTCTGATTCAGTGAAATTTTTTTTGATTTGACAGGGAAAACATGATTATTTTCTGTTAGCTTTGCCGCCGTCGAAGAAATGAGGTTCATAAAAAAATAGATCTAGCTTGCTAAAATTTTCCGGCCATGATTTCTAATAATTTTATAGATAGATTGACCCGACAAAAATATCTGACAACAGAACTAAAACCACTCTTGTCCATTGTAGAGTGGTCCAATAAGTTCCAGCGTGGGCGTCAGGAATAACTATAAGACGCCAGGAGACACTTTCTGCCACTGTTGTCGTTCCCGAAAGTATCAACGCAATAAAGAACAAGGTAGAACATAGTCGATGAACCAACAAGGATAGCGATTTACACATCTCCTGGCATACCCATGACCATCATTGAAAACAATTCTTCATGATTATCCGAATGTCAGGAAAAGTAGCGATATGGAAGCCTGCCAAAGTCTTGCTTCAGTAGTAGGCTTACATACATATGTTGGCTCAGTTCTTTAGGTACTGACCAAAGCTCATGGAAAAGTGTGTGTAAAATAATTTGTTTTGAAAAACAATAAAAAATTTACAAATTTTTACAAATGTAGGGGAGGATTCCGAAATGTTAGGAATGAATTGGTGAGATTTACCACATGTTGCAAGACTCAGAACACGATGTGACCCATAAAGAGTGACAGGACCTTAATGACTAACTATAGTCTCTTTGTGGATACCTGCAGATGTCATCTAAATGAAGTTTCGAGAACCAATACAGTAACCCATTGGTGGGTACCAGGGCATATGGATATTTCAGACAATGAAACAGTAAACAAATTTGATTGGAAGGGATCAGCGTTGCATATTTCACAGGATCTCACCTGTGTAAGAACTCCAATTAGTTCTCACCAGTATAGCTAAAATGCTTTGGGTCCACTTGGATACATGCGTGGTGGCCTATGACAAGAAGAGATCCCTTTTTTAAGTTAAACTTAATCGCACACACGATTCGTCTCTGGCATAACTACATATCTACATACATACATTAGGAACGAAGAAGAAATTGGATCTATTCCTCACCTGCTATGTGAATGTTCTACCCTTGCCAATAGAAGAGGGAGGACTCTTGGAAGTCACTTTTTTATAGAATTGAAGGACTTGAAATCAAGCTGTAGAACCTCCTGAGATCAATATCCTTATCTGGGCGGTTCTAGTTCGGTGGTTTTCCTTTTCTCTTTTTACGCTCTCAGGGTTAGAAGCAATTCATATGGGCAGACTGTTGGGCTAAATGAACAGTGACAAGCAAGTCACAGGGAACCCATCTACCAAACCTAACATTCTCATAATCCGGAAATCAGCTAAGTTAATACTCACCTCAATCCACCTCAAGAGATTAAATTAATTCGTCAAACTAGACATTAATTACAGCAAGACATTAATGGTATTCTTAAAGTAGCGACAAAGATCAAGACCTTGACAATGGTTCAATGGAGCTTGCGCAATAAACGTATTTATTCACACTAGGACCTTTCCCTTTTTTTTATTCATTCTTTTTTTGTTCTGTCTTTTATTTAAGAATTCTTTGCAATAATTTAAGCTTACCAATCGGAGATTATGTTAATTTGCACTAAATCACAAATGCTGCTGCATTCTAATGCTAATAATTAAAAATATAAATTGTTTTACTTAATTGTGACGCAAATAGAATTTTATAACAGAATGAGCTCCAAATTATTTAAGCTGAAATTCAGGTCTGAAAAACTGGTTTATTTTGATAATGACAACATTTTTGATTTTTTTTTTATCAAGTAACAATCTTAAACCTTGATTGGGTAAAAAAAAAACTCAATCTGATTGAACATGTGGAACATGAAACAATACAGGCTTCGTGCCTTGCTTTAAATTTTTTATTCTATCATGGCTACCACTGGTTGAATAAATGAAATTTAAAATAAAATCGCATTTTAATTAGTTTTCATGTAGAGCGCAAATGTTGACAAGAACGTACATACAGACATATGTACATATGTATATGTAGGCTCGTATGAATTTTTTCAAATTGCATTCATATAGTGAGGCTTCACCGAGATTAATTTAATTAGACTCAGATCAAATGCTTCGATTTGCAGGTAATTCGATTTTTTTGTTCTACAGGAAGCATATAATCAGTGGGTGGGAATGATTAATGAACTGAAAACAAATTATTTACTACCTTTTTATAATTCAGATAGTATTGTACATGTCGTTAATATTCGTTTTAATTTTGTAACAAGAGCATGTTGTAAAATATTTTTATTCGAGTGTTATTTTAATTAAGTCGGCGATCCATCAACATCAAGTGCTTATCTTTTGATTGTGAATTCAATAACAAGCTACTAATGATGACTCAATGATTGTTCATCAGTTTTAATTGAAAAGGTATCTGACAAGACGGTGACATCTTCTTATATGACGCATTCCGTAATCACTGGCAAGCATACTCATCACACCTGAACAGCATATCTTAAAATTACATCTAACGATGATGACAAACACTGATAGTCAAAATTTCCGTCCAACTCAGCACATTAAAATGGGGATCGCAATGTCCAAGCTAAAATCCGACCAACCTGACAGGCTTGATTGTTTACCAGCTGAACAATTCAAGGCTGCTTTTGATAAATGTGATAGAGAGCATAGGTTAGGGTTAAGTTAGGTTATAGTGGCAGGCTGCACTATATACAACCTTACTTAGGCCAATAAGTTCCGTTATGTCTCCACAGGATCAACAACTCCAAAACGCTGGATGCTACTAATGTTTGCATAAATCCATTCGCCGAGGTTGTTGAAAAAATAGGCGTCTAAATGCAGTTTCAGACGAGCGGAGAGAGCTTCGCATGTGCAAAGAAGATGTAGAATCGTTTTTTTTCTCTTTTCATCCATTAAGCTTCAGAAGTCGTGTTCGAGGAGGACCAGCCTGGTAGCCTGCCTGCCTATAATGCAGTGTCTTATAACGACACCTACTACGTTTCAAATGATAAACCTTATCTGTCTAAAGAGGTCGCGGGGGGTTACTGATCCAGCTTAGTTATGACAGCTGTTTAGGTTATGATCATTGGAGAAGACATCCCCACCCACTCCTGATTCTGATAAAGAGCATACAAAAACCCATTCTAAGATTTGGTTAGAGGAGCATGTGTCTAACGAATGGAACGTAACCGGTGTTTGCCCGATCCACAAAAAGGGGGTCTCCTCAATTATGCCAGTTACACAGACGTCATTCTCGCGCAGAATAGCGTACAAAATCTTTTCGGCCATATTGCGTGACCACAGAAAAGTCAATAAAATATATGTACATACTCCGAGAGATCGTAGAGATGAACCTAGGTCTTAACATTGATATCCAATTCATCTATTTTCAGGCCAACTCTTACATTATTTATAGTAACGAGCTAGATATGTTTAAGGTAGAGTCATGCTTAAATTTGGCTAAACTGTTTGTAGTTACATTCAAGTCGCTAGCGAGCTAACATTTCACGCCAGAAAAAATTTTTAGACGAAGTGACTTCTTCAACATCCTACTTGAACGAATTGCGCGAAACTCACAAGCTGAGACCAGAGGCATTATCTATCATAATCCTACGTCGACGATATTGAAAGATTTAGCAGGCTGCTGGCAACGGTGCATTTACAAGTACTGAGACAGAAGCAGCCAAAAAAGTGCTTAGTGGTTGACCAGGGAAAGCCAAGTTTTCTGTTTACAAGAAGAGAAGCCTTAAGTCAAACAATAGACATCTACTCGTATAAGTTCAAAGTGGTGAAGGAATCTGTCCTTCTGACAGCGATACCTCGTCAGAAATCAAACGAAGAGTAAGTCTTGTCAATCGCCGTTCTATTGGTCTCTGAGCGTAATAGACTAGTAAAACTCTATCCCGAAAAACTAAGGATATTTTGTATGTCTTTTATTATCTCAGTCCTAATCTACAGCGCCGGTGCATGAATTCTTCGAAGGTATCCTTATGCGTTTCGACATATATGTATATCCAACATATTCTTTTGTTGGCTTGAGACCAGGTTTACTCTGAACTGTAGTGCCCCTTAAGTAAGTAGGAAATAAGTTTTTAAATAAGCTTCGGTTTCTAACTGCTTACGTGCGAAATCAATGAATGTCCTAAGAAAACGACGAAAACTTGGACGGCGACGTACGAGTATAGACATTGCTCGATTAGCAACTGAACAGATTTCTTCGAAGTTCACGATAATTCACCGAATTTAAATTTCGGTAGGACACTCATGCCGCCCATAAATTCCACGTATCAAACCTATTATTTGATAACAAATTTTTAAAAAAATTTATTACTGGTGACGAAAATTTCAAGATAAAAGTCTAAAGCTATTTACATAAATTCATGTATAGATTCCATAGCTATAAGCACACATAATCAATTTTGAATTCATCAATATTTGCAATTCACATCGGAAATATCTCTATTTCTTATGCGAATCAGGAAAATGGAATAAGATGAGTCCATGTTGCTCTATACATCTACACATCTATGTATGTACATGAGAACGTGAACCCTTAATCTCATGTAGTTGTTATTTATAGGATATTTTATTCAGTTAATGGATATCTGTATTTGGCTGAAAATATCTGGAAAATAGTGTGTACTACAAAAAAATTCATAACAGGAGAAATTTTTGGTTTTTGGTTTTCTTTAACATTCTTTGAAAACTGTAGATACGCAGTTGAAGGATTTATGTATGAGCAAAGACTTAAGTGATGATAATCTTACAAACGAGACATCCTGGAGACTTAGTCCAAGGTGAGCCGACTCCAACTGTTTGGGACCTAAGACTAGGACAATATAAGAGCCAATGGAAACCAAAAATCATCACTTTAAGTTTTGAAATACATATTTAATGGAGGTGAGGTTCACTGGTTTCATGCTATAAGACAACCAGTGACGCAATGTAGACACATACATAGGTCAAGTTACAACTGAGTTTCGACAAAGTTCGACTAAGTTAGGGGCTCAATTTGAGATACCTGTAAGCTTGTTGAACTACCGGAATACATCGTATAAGCAATCGCTTCGGAAATATTTATATGAAAAGTATTTAATTGCATCAAAGTGGTCACACTGTGCATAAGCAAAACTGTTGACGTTATAGCGTTTTATTTATATCACAGTCGAAATTAAACTAAAACTGAAATGATTCGATAGCCAATTCGGAACGAAATGCTTGACATTAGCCAGGGTCATAGTGGTGGACGATACAGTTCGTTAAATTTGAAGGGCAGCACCAGCCATGACTGTGAAATCGATGCCCCTTGTGAAAATTTACCAGAGCGAAAAGTATCCGTTCCTCCACAAAAATATTTAAGATCTGCTCTGCTGAGTTTGCATTTATTTGCGAAAGTAATCCGAAATTGTTTTGTCGACCATCTATGGTAACATATTCAACAGTCCCATATGCATAAATAATTTTATTTTTTATCCCAATTCATCGGGTCAATGCATTTTAATTGCGTTCGTCTGTTTTTTTTATTTCGTTGTAATAACAACGCAATATTTGTCAATACGCATAATGAATTGTATTCATTAAAATTGTTGTTTAATTTCATTTCACATGTAGATACAAAAAAAACATCAATTTACAACCAAATTCTGCGTAAGCAAAATATTCGATAACATACACACCTCCGGTCATATGACATTTTTCAAAAAGCTGCTAAAATATAATTTTTTTTTTAATTATATTGCGAGCTCATGCGTATGTGGGTCTTTTTTCAGTTATACCCCACATATTTGATACGAAACATATGTGCCTATATCCCTTGCGACGTTGCAAAGATTTATGGTCGTGTGTCGGAGAGTGTGTTCCTACCTGGATGTGGGAGGATATCTTCAATGTTGATGCTATGACAAACGTGTTTATCATTTCCGGCAGGACCGAACCACACATACATACATATACACACACTCAATGGCGGGAAAAACCAATCAATATCGAAACTAGTTAATGAAACTACTCGTGTAGTTGGTCCATTCTCGGAAGCAGTGTGTTCAAATTGAAATAAATTAATAAAATTAATATTAATGGAAGAACACATAAAAAGTCGCCTTGTAGTAGATATTGCGTCACATATCGCCATCTGGGTGTAGTTTATCACTACTAAATTTTTAGCACATTTCAGCTGTATGTAGTGGTATACATAATACATATTCTATTTGTTTATTTTTGTGGTATAATAAATTGTGGTTTGTTATTATTTTCAGTTTTTTTTTTTAATTATCTTCTGGGTTAAGAGTTCAACTTTATTTTCAGTTTCTTGAGATTTATTCATCAGAGAAATTCTTTTTTTTTTGGAAATTCCAAATTTTTGAAATTATCTCTGTGGATTTAGTACGTGGTTTTTTGTGGAATAGCTATGAATAAAAGGAATGTTAATACGAAATCCTCTTCAAACGAGATTTTAAAAGTTTTAGTATTTAAAAAAAATAACAAAAACAAATCTTCTGAGTTGTCTGTTAAACAAAAATTATAATAAACAAAAAAAAAAATAGCCGATTTTTTATTATATATTCGTCAATAAAATGATACAATATACTTTAGACTGCTACCTTCAGCAATCGGGAGTTTCCAGATTTTTGTTTGCGTATTATGTTTACAGATTTGTACAACTAACATGAATGGTCCTGCTTTTACTATAGCTGGCTTATAAAATATGAAGATCCCTTGCAATTCTGTCTAAAGATATAAGTCTTTAATTAATTTAAGGGATTGAAGTTTGTCATCAACGAATTGATATTCACATTGCGTGTTAATCTTGTGTACTCCCTTTGAGTTGGATTCGAACATTTTCTGGATTGAAATGTTGATGTCCATCGGCTCTACAGTATTCTTAGGAATTGTATATTAACTCCTCCAACTTGGTCGATGTCGCTGTACATATCGTCGTTGAATCTTCTTCTGAAGTTTCTTTTTAAAGTGAGCAAAAGCAGCTTCATCCGTAATTGGCAATAACTATGCCCTTACGCCGTACGGCAGAACTGGGATGATCAGGCTTTTGTAGGTGTATGTAGTGATACCATAGTTATTCGAGAGAGGGTTTTACTAATTGTCTACCTTTTTAGACATTACCTTGGTCTGACATCGCCGCCGTAGAGTGATGTTAGGCACAGACCCTGGCTATCTCAAAATTATATATGCATTGTCCGTTGACGAAGTTTGACCCAGACCCCGGAGTTGAGAGTCCTTTTAGCGGAGACCATATATTTTGTCTAATTGTCATTCTCATCTAAACCAATCTTATCTGGCTCTGTCTCAATACAAGACAATGACTCACCGATAGATCCCTGAGTTCTACCAATTATACCTACATACATATGTATGTATGTATCATCATATATCATTAGCGTAGTTGATGAGCAGACTTGTAAACGATTATACCGCCGCTGTTGGCTTGTACGGTGCTGTCCTTACCAATTTTGATGGAGCAGCGAGCGTTCTCTATCGAAACATATGTACTTAGGTATTTCGAAAACAAGACGCATCAGGTAAAAATTGAGGCAGAGTTAACTAGATCCTTTTGCTTCTAGTGGAGGGGGAATTCTATCACCATTACTATGTATGTATTTGGTGTGCAATAGACTAAGGGCTGTAGATATTTGAAACAGACTCCGTACCACTCATACAGTAAGTCTTAAACGTAAGCTCAGAAAGGTAAAACGGAAAATAGAAATGGTCCTATTCATCTGTGAAAGAACTTTACGGACGGTCTTGCCCCCGAGAATTACCAGAAGTCGACTTCAAATCTCGGAAAAATTAAAATCTTTAATACGCCTTCACGATCGTAAGCTAACATGGAGAGATAACAGCTTAGAAGGAATAAATGGAGCAGGAAATGAAAATACAAAGCTGTTACTTTTCATAGAATGCATAAATTCAGTCTGATGTTGAGCTGCAGGAGAATTCGCACATCTAAACGGGCGTGTACCAAGAGATGCTGACCCTTATGTATAAACACAACTAACGCCATTAGAAATACCCTCCGACAGCTACCTACATACATATGTATAAATAGTCGTGAAAAGCACTCTACGTCTTGAATAATCCACTTTCTAGAAATCTATTGAGATACCGACTTAAAGTTAAGTGCCTTCAAATACGTAGTAATCACATAGAATAGAAATATAGGGTTCGAAATTTAATCAAAACAATCTGGCATGAGACTCTAAACTAAGGTAGTGCGCTCTAAGCAAAAGCTTAAGGGATTGCCATGCTGTTCGAAGAACTATTCTTGAGGTTACCCCCTAGAAAATAAATAGACAGCCAAGCAATTATTAAAACCATGTCATCCTCGATAAGCAAGACGCAATTAATGAAGCATTGTTGCGATGAATTGCCATGAACCACTCATTCACCATCCCAATGAGGCAGTAATACTTCAAAGACTGAGTATACCCTTGGACTGACTGGCAAGATATAAAGTATACGCTTAGCTTTTCGAGAGAACTCAGAAAACAGTACAATGAAAATAAATTAGGGGACACCCTTAACCACTCTTATCACTTTAATTTTGAGTCATTGCTCACCACAACTTGCTGGAAGCCTACCTTAGAAAAAATGTGGTTAAAATACAACTAACCTTTGTAGAGGCACTGCCAACAAGTTTGTACATACGCAGATAAACACACATTAAGTTTGTAGACCTAAAAAGACGGCTCTCTCAGAATATTACTTCAACCAATTAGGTGAACTGTCAGCAAAACCACCAAAACCTTTTCTGAAATTAATACGGGACTTAGAATCACTTAAGGATACAGTTTAATCATAAAATAGAACCATTCACCCAAAATCTCACCTCTCTCTCTCTTATTTTCGACACTGGCATCCAATAAACAATGAATTCCAAGTAATCCACGTCTTCGCAAAAATTTAACCCTACCTAAGCCTTAAAAAAGATATCAGATCTTCAAAATGGTCAATTTCAACTTGTTACAGTGGCTTTCTAAACAATTTATCACCTAAGAGGGATATTTAGAAAAGAAAGTAATTTTTATAAGCTTGTGAGCCAATTCATTGCTGCTACGACTACCTCACTTCTAAAACACCCAAGAGACAATAACAAAATATCAACCCCTGTGGTAATAAAAAAAGAGGCGCGTTTATATGCATTTTCCGTCTGCTTTCCTACCAAACTGATAACCAAACATTATCTCTCCCAAACTTAATTTTTACTGCCACAAAAATCTGTTAAACTCATTTTCACACCACTCTCTTGTGGAAGTTGTTATTATTAAGGGATCTTCTCTACTTTAAAACGAAGTGAATATTCCAGTTTTACGCTTCTTTATTGAGCATAAAATAAATGTGTTAAAATCCCAATTATTATTGGGTTACATTAATTAAAATACCCTCAGTCATCCTTCTCCGAAAAAAAAACAAAAAGAAGATACGGAATCCCCTTACCACGGGAATGCCATGGTTCTTATGACGCAAAACAGACCGACCATCATATTAAAGTCAATAAAATACCAAAAACGTGTCATAACTTCAAATCTTACTTCAAATTAACAGTAAATACCGCATTAGGCTAAACCCGGAAGATGTTAGTCGTCACAACACCTTCGTTTTTGTTAGCACCTTGATAATGTGATTCCATTAGATACTCTCGCTAACCCCGTGGTAAAATATGTACTCGTTCTTTATGCAGTCATAAAATGTGTCGTTTACCTCAAAAAATCTGGTAGATGTGAGTGTTTTCTTGGCTTTATGAAAATTTCAACTTGAAGACATAAAGATGGCTTGGGGATACATATGTATGTATGAATACATGTGCCGAGATACACAAATGGCATACGAAGATACCCCAGATGATCGTTTGGCGGAAAGTAATTTCGTTTGCTCTTCGAAGAGATGGTTTGCCAATTTGACATACAAAATTATTACTTCCAGTACCGGTGGAAAGATTAATTTGTATTTTTTTTTTCTAGAGATGTGAGGTCGAACGAGTTAACCTTTGACGACTACACCGATTAATCAAAGAAAGTACAATCCTAAGTCGCTTATTGTCAATTACTAATGCATTTGTCTAACAGACGTTCGTGTCGCACCTCTAAGTAATTACGTACACAGGAGGCATTACATTTATCACTCGCATCGAGATTCCCCCACAGAGGAACAGTTCGACGGCAATTCGCATTAATAATTCAAATTTATTGATAGTCAACAGTGCGAATAATGTATCTCAATAGTTGTCTGGTCGGTTAAACAAATTCCATAGCATACACCCGCGCACAGAATGTATATTCCTCCGTTGTACATGTTTGCTCGTCTGGACGAGAAACTGAAATGAAGTCATAAACGCATGATTGAGCTGACGGAGTTAATTAAAATTAATATACGACGAGTATTGTAGGCTTCGTGGATTTTTATTTTCAAGATCGATTGATCGAAGATCCAGACACATTACGTCACTCTGACCGGTTTTAAATTCATATGTCAAATGTCGATAATTTAAAGGGGAAGGGGATACAGCAGTTGGAACGTATCTGCTCCTCAATTAAAACAAATGAACAGAGTGCAAGAAACTTTGTTGAACTGTGGGTTTTTCGTGAAAAAAAGAAGATACATAAAAATTAGCGTTTCCTTTTATTGAAGCGTCGTCGCATTGTCTATGCCTTTTATGCGATATCAATTAATTGAATGAGAATCTAAATTGAAAACTGTGAGTTATAGCCCGCTTGTCTTCAGACAAACGAAACTCGTGTTTGCTATTTTCATCATCAGGCGACATGCAACTTTAGGTCATGTACACATTCTACATGTGTGTACATACATATATAGATACATCAATATGGGAAAACCCAGACAAGTATTTTTAATTAAGCGTGAGTGATAAGCAAGACACTCAAGTGCAGATGAGATCTGGGAATATCCCACACATGACGGCTGTTATTAACCAATTTTAAACGGTTTGACGTAAGGACCACATACTAAAGCGCAAAAGTTTATTGCGAGGCTTTACATAAGACAACTGCGTTCTACGGTGCACATGTTGAGAAGATTCATTTCAAAGCTTGACTATCAACCCAGTGCTAAGTTTTCTTTCAATATTCAATCCTATTGAACCCGTTCCTATTACTTTTTGAAATAATATTCGTTGGTGAAAAAAACATCGCCGAAAACAAATGTTAGTTCTGTAGATAAACTTAGTGATTTGCTCACATTTTTGCTTTAATCCTTGCCAAAGAGATGACAGCTAGAGCGGGAATTCGACAAATGGCCACACAACGATTCTGGAAAACTTTGTATTCGTTCCAAAAAACACAACCTTTTTATACGTCGCAGAAGAATCTGTTTATTCAAGTCACTATCCCTTTCAGATAAGATAGGAAAGGAGACATATTTTTAAAAGTTAGATCCGTAAACTTTTACCGAGACGGGTCGAAAAGAGGGAAAGTTTTTGCCAACATTGGAAACTTAATAGCTCCTTGCGCCGCTCAGACCAGACGTATTGCAATCCGGGATTACATACTTATGTCGATCAAGGAGAGGTTTTCATGGCTGAAGTGAAGTGTTATATTTACTCGGTATATTTGCATATTCACAGATAGACGAGTTAAATCAATCCACGCCATTGTAGTTTCAGTAGAATGATTTTTAAAACTTTTATGAAAAAAAAGCAATCAACATTCAATCGGTGTCTGAAAACATGCTATTCTATGGATGAACTTATGAAACAGAATTCTAACGATTCGATCGGAAAGTATAGTCCCGATAGGTATCTCCCTGTATGCAAATTGTTAATTAGCACCTTCATCAGCGAGATACTACCTGCTACGTTACAAAGGCAGATTTGGTTTGGTTAGAAATACCTCGAAATTATACGGAACGTTGCCGAATAAGTGACATGTAATTTGTTTTTTTATATATACATATATATATTTTTAGCACTTGGCCTTGCCTACTAGCTAACACTGTGGCCTGAAGAGTCTCTTGTGTCATGGGTATCTATTGCGAGTATCTTATATAGAATATACATCGTCTCAAGCAGATGATTGTGGAAAATAAAAAACAAGTTTCATCCGCTTCAAAGCAGAGGTGGAGTTCTATCCTTGAAGACACGTTCAGTTTGCTTAGTCAAGTAACAATTCTCTCTGATGATGCCCTTAATTATAAATCAGTTTCATTATTATCTATGCCTGGCCAAATTTGACTTTATTGAGTCCGATAAGAGATTACTAGAAGCATTTTTGACAATCTTATCGATATAAGTTTTATAGATACATCTCAATTTTGATCCAACAGAGATGGCATCATTGGTCCCTACTTCTTTGAAAATGAAGCTGTCTGCAACGTTCCAGTAAACGGAATGCGTTGCATTGACAGGATAACTGATTGAGAGTTTGTGGTTCCAGCAGGGTATGTGCAACAGGCCATACTAGCCGTCAATCGATCATTGCGTACTAAGTTTGCTAACCGTGTTATCATCCATTTTCAAGTCATGTCGTGGACACTGCGGCAGCCATTTGAAAAAAATATATTTCTCATACATAAATAATCGAAAGGTACCCATTCAATAAGGAAACAATCATTGAAAAATATTAGGTGGTGTAGTTTTGATAGCACTTTGAAAAAAAAACCAAGGGATTTGAGAAACTTCAAATACGAGCTGAAAATAACAAAGTGAACCGGCAAGCTAGGGGTCTGAAATTAACTCGTATGGATAGTAAAAATTAATTTACGACAGATGACTACGTCGTTGTCGAGTCCCTTTGACGGATGATTCGAAAAGTTCCATCGGACATTTACGGGACTGAATTCTATCAGTATCTACGGGTATATAATTATATAATTATTAGCATATGCATTTAAAAATAGAAAGTATGAACGCCTTGGAGACAAGACATTTAAATTGACATTATTTGCAAGCAGTACAGTACAGACGACAAATCACACCGACTACGAGCTTAACTGGATGGTACCTGTCATGCATCATTGATGTAAGCACACATTTTATAGCAAATATTAGCTTTGGTAATCATATTCTGAGAACAAGTTTAAAGATTAGATATCCAGTAAAAGTAGGTACATTGTACCGGCAGCATAGTGATGAGTTATGCAATGAAAGCATCAGTGATGTCATAAAAGAGCTGAGAGATCTAATCAACGGTACATATAAACAGATAAGCTGATGAAGTCTACCCTGCTTTCCACAAATTCGACGAAACGGGCGCTTAAAATTTATCATTCATGGAACACTAAATTGTATTTCATTCAAAGAACCCAATTTTTTTTCCTAGAAATCGAAAAAGAAGTTCGTAAATAACTCGCGCAAAATTGACTGCCATCAAAACGAAATTTTGGGATTTGGGTAATATTAGGCCCATACCGCGACTTTTAAAATAAATTCGTGAACAACTTCCTTTCATATAGTAAACTCGTCTCGTTTGAAATAAATACAAAGAAAAAGTCTGCTTCGGAGATAACCTGACATGACGGGGAGCACATATTAGCTTATCTGCAAGATTGAAATCATAGCACGATAACCTGCACCAACCATAGAATGCACGTACTTACCTACACCTACAAAATACTATCCAGTGAGTTATGTGCACAGCTAAAGCCTTATGTCAACGAAATAATTAATCTCTGTCAGTGCAGTGCAGCCTGAACACTTGAGCTAATGTTTACGTGCCAAATCTGAAGTCTTCGAATTGCTTGAAACTGCTCCGTTAAATAACAATCTTCTCCGTCAGTGCAGGTCATAAAACTTTATCCAGAGCTAGGATAAAAAGCAGTGGGAAAAGTATACAACCTTGATGTACGCCGGTCTAAAACATAAATGGCTCTTACGCGGCACTAAAACCAATTTTATCAGCAACTCCACTTTCTTCAATCAGCTTTTAAGCACAACTGTTGAAGGTTTGTTTTTGAATGGACGCAGAAGCGGTTTTACCTTTCTTTTCCCATTTGAGTCCTATAATGCGTTTACCATTATCAAGAGATACATTTCGGATTATAGCTGCCGAGTTATTCCCGGAGATACCCCATTACGCAGAAGCCTTTTGCAAAAAGAATTCTCCATCGGTGGTCGCCAATGTTGAAATATGAAAGTGTAGCAGAACGCAGATGCAGTAGTAGAGGAAAAATTAAGACGGGCTTAATGAACAGCCACAGCCAACATTAAGATAGTGAGCAAATGATTGTCAATTGGTTTAGAACAGATCTGACAGTTCATCACTTTTCTTAATAATATCGATCAGTCACTATACAATAATAAGTAGTTTGATGTCGAGATCATGACTCCAAGTTAATTATCGATGCGAGTATATAAAGGTATATAAAGAGCGAGTATTTAGGTTAGTACAGTCAGAGTAAATACACTCTTCCTGCTTGGTGGAGAGTTTTGTTGGTAGGTTTATCCACAGTATGGTGTAAAAAACCGCAACTGACTCATTTTGAATTTGCTGTGTTCACAGTTATTACGTTTTTTTTCAGACGCAGATGCAAGATGGATTTTGTTACTTCAACTCATGGACTTGGAAAAAAAAGTTATCAAGCTTTTCTAAAATATTTGTCTAAGCTGATCGGGAAAATGAAGTCGAAATGGAACACTACGTTGTAAAGTTGTTAAGCAACCAAAGAAGGGCTGAATCCACTTGTTTTCAGTGTATGAGTGTATCAAAATGATATCCTTCATAACAATACATCGGGCCCTACATACATATATGTATTAATGAGTCAGTAGCGCCTATTCACTTGCCTATGTGGACAAAATGTTAAGTAATGGAGCAAACTCACCGCTGATGCATTCGTCAAGATTATGTCTACTCAGGCAAAGACATCAGTACCGAAAACAAGAAAACAAACATCGATCTTTTCAAGTGATGTTCATTTGTGCTGAGAAGTACATAAGTAAAAGGGACCCATTAAGAAGAATTAAAAAGACGCTGTAAGAATCGCTCATGAATACGGTCCTCCTGTAGAGCATACGACCATAAATGCTGCATTCAACCCCAAAATAGGGCCACCAAATCTTCGATAGCGTACGAAAATACATATGTATACATATAGGGAATTCCATTAACTTCGAGGAAATATTTTAGACAGCTGACAAAAGCTTGTACTGGCTGTAGTGGTTCGTTGGTTAAGGTCGATGTTCAACACTGACTGTAGCGCTATTAAGTTTAAACAGGGAAGCAGTGTGTCGCTAAGTGACTACTTATACTAAAACGATTGGACGGCATGGCCCGCCAGACTGGTACTAGCCAAATAAGACTTCAACCTGGCCATTTCAATTATCGTACAATTCCTTGGAATGTTCACATGCTTCGGCACCCAGCGCAGATGAGTGCTTTACTTTAGCTTTCTCGTTTATAGACATGCGATAAACTAAAGCAACCTCTGATGATAACGAGCTAAACTCAGCATTTCGATTAACAAATTCTCTGATTGGGAAGTCGAAAAACAATGGTAATGATATTTTTAACACGTCCGAGATAGTTCCTGCTCTACCAGTCTGCAATGTTTCAGGATACAAAAGCTACGTAATAGCTCCTCTATTTAATATTTATACATATCTGTACTTACATCTGCGTATATGCATGACTAGTCATTTCCGAACAAATAAACATTCACCTACATTTGAATACGAGCATCATAACCCAAAAAAAAACAAAAAATCTCAACGCATTCACTTTATAAACAAACAAATCAAAAATTATAACTCATTGAAGCACTACAGAGGTAATGTTTATTATCAAACGGTCTTCCAAATATTCCATTATTTACATAAATTCTGGCTTCCATCTGAAATTTTTCGAAACTAGGTCAACGAGTCACTGTCTGAAGTATAATACTTTTCAATTAGTTTCTCGTGTCAAAAATGATTACCATTATAACGGGTAATCTTTTTTTTCCCACGAGAGAAAAAAAAATATAAAAAGGCCTTCATTTTTAACCCTCTTTGAAAGTTCAGCGCAACTGGATGAATTATTCATCCTTGGGACCAAGGTCGAAATGAGAGCAACTTAGCCTTAAAATCAATTAGCTAGAGATTATCACTTAACACAAAGGCATGCGGTTTCACCCCGTGGTATACTACTATGTGTGTATATAATATGTGAAACTTTCAATTTGTTTTCAAACCATAAACTAGTAATTATCCGTGTCCAGAAAGCAAATAGTTTGGCCCACACATGCACGCACACTCATTCTCGTGGGGTAGGTCAATAAAGTTAGAATATAATTTCACTTAATTATAGGCACTATTTCATAAATGAATACAACAAAAAAAAACAAAGCATAAACTAAAATATTTAATGCCTCATGGTCGCAGGTATGTACATATTTATTTACTTCCCGACGAGTGGGTTGGTAGGTACTACTATATGTATAACCAAAGAACATTTTCAATCTTCGGCTTCTTTAAAAGCAAAAAAAAACTTTTTCAGATATTTTTAGCCGCACGATTCTGACTTCATTTGCATATGTGAAATAATTGGTTTCTAAAGAATTTTCGCGCCTTCCATCCAATACATCAGCGGGACGTACATATGTATCATACATAATATATCTATACAAAGACTTATGAATTGATTTTCTGTTTGTTCGCTTCATTGTTCAGGCATTTTTTTATATTTTCCCTCGTGTTGGATTTTCCAATGCGAAAAGTTCAAAGACATACTGGCGTGAGCAATGTAGTACCATAGTAACAAGAAAGATACTTTTTTTGTTGTAATTTACCTGAAATAAACAGATGCGGGTAGCAGCAGCACCAGCAGCAATAATCCGAATAAACAAAGTTACCACACTTTACGATCTTCACTCTATGCTTCACGATTTATGTAAACAGTAACAAACGAATACAGAAAGAGTATTATTTACTTAACGACCGACTAATAATGCACACGCGCTTCAAAAACGCTTTTTTATGGAAAAGAAAGGCGCAAAGGAAATTAGATACAAATTGATGCGAGTACATGAAATAGTGCGAAAACAATAGATTTTGCTGTGCCAACGACGACGGTGACGACAGCGGTTTACGATGCCAGCAACAGTGACAGTCGACCGGTATATTATGGTGTATTACAAAAGTAAACACTGGAGACTTGAATAGGCGTATCCCTAGCTCTAGCTAAATGTACTAAAGATCGTTAAACTACTGCAGCGCGAAACATCGTTCGACGTCATGTATCTCTCGAATACTACTGAGTTGGCAAACTTTTTCAGAAATGCTCAATAGCTGTCTGTTACTGTTTGTCTGCCAGCCTGCCAGGCAGCTAGCTAGTCAGCCAGTGTATGAGACGAAAGGCATTAAAGTTTGTTGTTGTTCGCTTGGCATGCCAGAGAATGCTGATGGTGCTGCTGATGCTTTAGCTGCTGTTTAGCAGGTTTTCTTCTTTTTTTTTGTTTATGTGAGATAGTGTTGCGGTGCTGTGTAAATAGTGTCATTATTTACATAATTTAAATGCATGGTACTATTTTTTTTTTTTTTATGGCATAATTATCTGGAACTATTTGGGGAGTTTTGATTTTTTTTTTTGGTTGAGACTTCATTTAGTCTAATACTGGAGTTGCTAATCGTTTTTTTTCTTGCGTACCGACATATCATTATACGTACTCGTATATACGCAAGTATGTAATGAAATCTGAATATATGAAAAGGATTTTGCAAAATTCTGTCCCTTATCCATTTCCCAAGTCAAGCAAATGATCGCTTCACTATGAAATTTGTGACTCAAGTTAAATGGTATCTTACTATGTACTTTGGTACAACGAAAAGTGGTTGGTGATTTAATCCCGAGAGCTTCATTGAGTTTGCAGTCATTTCTTTTTTTTTTTTTTAAACGTCCCTGGAATGTGGGTGTAGGCCAAAACATCCAATGGGTGAGTTATATAGCAAATTAGCAATTTACGCCTCTACATATTCTGCAAATTTATTATTTAAATTCACACGTCAACTCTATTCTTTATGAATAAAACCAAATATTGAACTCGTTAAAGCAGGTGCACCATTTGAAATAAACAACATGACGGACTATGTACTGAGTGACAGAGTATCCTCATGTTTAATGGATTTTCAGTCATAAGTTATTATCTGATCTCTGCTCTACTACTCCAATAAATGAGCAAGCGCACAAAATTTAGGTGTAGTGCCGTAACTCAGCGGTTAGTGCGTGGAAGTGGGAGGCTCGAAGTTATACGGTCCCACCCCTTGCGAATGTCTGACAAACGTCTGAGTATAATAAGCGTCATAAGAAAGCTTCTCAAATTGACTTCAGAATATGCCTTTAAACTGTATGCCACTTTCATTTGTGTGAGCAAATATAGCAAACACAGCCCGAATGGTCGCGAGTTGGTAGACCTTGGCCCCATACGGTCTTCTGCGTCAGTTGTTTGTATTATTTGTTTGTAATAAGTGATTGCTAACTTCAACAAAAAACTGAGATTCATTAAAAGCATTTTTTCTTGCTA
Source organism: Blera fallax (assembly GCA_946965025.1). Taxonomy (NCBI): domain Eukaryota; kingdom Metazoa; phylum Arthropoda; class Insecta; order Diptera; family Syrphidae; genus Blera; species Blera fallax. Next base: position 51,142,500 of record OX337244.1, read on the forward strand.
GACACAAAATCTTATGTTACACATTTCGAAGTGCGCAGCATTAGATTTTCTATGTATTCAATAAAGAATATGTTATTCAACTTTATGGAAATGACTCATGGAATCCACCAAAAATACACAGGACAACAAAACACTGGTTTTTCAATCAGCAGAGGATCGTGGAAAAATTTCCTCTCTATGATAACTTTGCTATAAAATGGATTTGAAAAGAAAGTTTTTCTTACACTTATTGAAAATAATTCAGAATAGTATGGCACAAAGCCAAGCCCAACAGATAAATCATTCAAAAAGAAAAGAATAAATGATTTCATTTATATTTCACCATTATTGGACCACAAAAATGGAAATGACACGGAGTCTATTATTGAACAAGAAGGAGCACTGATGAGCGTAGACGAATTCCTCACAAAATGCATGCACATGCAGAGCTTTCAGTTGAACGAAAATTCATTTGCTCTGGTAAAGTTTTAGTAAAGAAAGACTCAAAATAGGGTGATGACACAAAAAAATATAGAAATTGGTAAAGCTCCATTATGGTAAGCAATTTTTACGGAGACTACTGCTAAGCTCTATAAGTAAACTTTAGTGTCCGATGTTGAACTGGTTAAACAGAAGACACATAGATTCAACACGGCATCGTAAACATTTTTAGTTAAATTGTTTGAAGTAGAGGTTTTCTAGAAATACACGTAAATTGCAGGGATCCAACGATAATTGGTCTAGAGTGACAACTATCACACATTAAGCCGTAAGGGCGAGTACAATTCTTAAAGCCAGATACGCAAGAGGTGCGTACGCATTTTTTTAAAATATTATCGAACTATGACGTCGTAATAAAAATGTATTTCACTGCGATCTCTGCTTGTTTTGGAGATATGTACATCCAAAAGTAAGGGTTTTCTGAAAAATTACACCGACATTGTATTTATATTTGTATTTACATAACCCAAATAAAAATCATGTGTGTAACTTTTATAGTTTATGAACTAGAAGATGGTGATAGACAAACCACGAACAAGAGCAAAAGGGTTCCGAGATCTACATATGTATATATATGCGGAACCCTGAAAATCAATTCAAAACTCTTCTTTGTTCGAGCGTACCAATGCGGGAACCTGACTTTCTTGTTTTCAATCAAGTATAAGGACCCACAAGACCTTACCACATTTCTCGAAAGACCAGAGGCTAGGAAGTTTTACAATAACTTGACGGCCAAACAGAACACAGCGACGACGCTGTAGGTGCCTAATTAAGCAAGCTCTCTACTGAAAAATTATATAGTTTTCTTAAAAATGACTGGCATTTAATTAGTGTGCTGGTGAAGGGCCTTTTTCAAATACCCACTCGAACTTTCTTTACCTGTCCATCTGAAGATAATTTCAACACATTTTAAACCAAAGCTCTGGTATTGGTTCGCTCTTCAAACTGTAAGGTACTCAGGTGGTACTTTAGAATCTTTTTGAAAGGTCAATAAAGTTGTACAGCCCAGTCATTACTAGTTATTGAATCTTTTCCTCCTTTGATGATGATAAACCCCTGCAGGTAGAGCCGTAAACAAACCAGAGTACACAAATCCAGACCATAAACTAAAATACGAGGGCATCAAAAAGGAGCCATACTACCCTATACATTTTTAGTTAAATTGTTTGTAGGATTCTAGGTAGACTATTTAATACCTACTGTCTAGATTTTGTTTTTCAAAGTCAATATTTTCTAGAATCGAAGAACTTCGTTTCGAAATTTGTGTTAATTAAAAATTTCTGTTCAAACTCAAATAAAGTATTTATGATGTTTTGTAAAAAAAAAGAGTTTACGGACATCAATCAACAAGTCGTTTTGAAATTTTCAAATGGATTAAGGGGTATCTTCATAGCAGAGAGGAGCTCAAATCTGATCAACCATCCATTTAGTGATCTCTTATAAATTAGTCAGGCTTACAGTTGAGAATGAGACTTGGATCTATCAATATATGTATTCTAAAGCCCAACATGTAATTCGAAGAGTGGTTTCTAATAGAAGTTTTTTGGCTTACAAAGTTCAAAGCGGAAAGATCAGCTAAAAAAAATTATACCCATATAATGTAGGGAACCTATAAGTCTGACACGATTTTAATATGCTTGGCAAGTTATTTGAAAATACTACGCTTTTTTTTCGAATTATACTACTTGAACGACAACATTGGTTATTCAACCGAAACTTTTGGGCCGAAATTTTGATTGGGGTTTATTATGGGAGCACTGTTGACATAGGCAGCACAGTACGAAAATCGCATGAAATTAGCAACACTTGCAACTCTTTCCTGTACATTTGGGTTGATCTCTGCTCTTCGGAGATACTCGCTCAAATAAAGTGAACTGAAATATTACGAAAAAAAAGAAAAAAAAAATTGGGAGACAGCACTTGAATCTGTTTCTGTTTTTGTTGATTCTTTCTTGGGTTATCCCAACGTTAACGATCGTCACAAACAGGCGTCTTGTATTGTGCTCTCCAAGGGGTGCCTGAAGTGATGTGAAGTCGGCAAGTTTCCTTTCCATCTACAGTACTAACACTGGTCCGGTCAAAAAACTTGTGCGGCAACTTTAGATTAAACAACAACAACAAAAACGCTAAGTAAACATGTACATACATATGTATGTAATAAGTATGAGTACAATCAAAATTTAGCTTGAGCTAGCAAATTATACGATCGTAGATTCCACTTTGACATTTTATATCTGTGCTCTTCTGCTCTTTCATTTACAGATACATATGTACATACACTCGTGAATATGTACATACATAGTTTTCAATCGAGCTTCTAATGTGTGTATTTGCTCAGCATTTGAAGGCCGTTTGAAAGTGATTTGATTATGCTTTAGCCATAGATAGCATTTGATTATTTTATGTTGCGCGTGGAATACGTTTCGCATGGGGCCGGACCGCATGGGTGTGCCATTAAAATTGGCCAGACTAATGGTCTTTGTATATGTACATATTACAAAAAAAAAAAAATGCCGTTGCTCAGTTCAAAGGAAATGCGAGTGGGCTTCTTCTTGGTTGGATCACTACCGAGAGACTCGAACAAAGTACTCTATCGGAACCATGATCAAAATAAACATGAGTCATCAGATAATTCGACCCAGACGATCATTTTGTGTAGAAAAAACAATTTGTTCGATTCGCTTCTTGGCTACATGCAATCGTTTCTTCATAGATACGAATATGTGCATATGTACATATGTACATACATATGTAAATAAAAGAAGTCTAAGCAAATGATTTTAAACTTTGAACTTGGTTGTAGCGATAGTATCTGTACATGTTCATACCATGTACATATGTATGTAATTTATGGTTTCGCTTTCGAATAATAAGCCTTCGGGTTGAGGTCTGTAGTCTGGATACATTTAAATTGAAAATTGCTTACAATTAAGATTAAATTTAAAGAAGCACTTTGAAGTTTAAGAAATAACAAATTAAATTTGCAGCTCAGCAGACTGATACGACCCAAGATAGTGATTTTATTTTATGGATCGTATATTTGAGGGAAGGAATGATGATGCGAATAATTTTCTTTGTAAAAAATTCCAAAATTTGGGTGTGACTGCTTATTTAATAAATTTTCATAAATTGAACTTTAAATAAGGCAAAACGGGAGGTTAATAATTTAAGAAAACTGATTTTAAAGCACTTTTTATACATTATGCATATATTCTAGTATTTTTTGTACGTCAGAAGGTGGAAATCTCCCCAAGAACTGGTTAAAAGTATATTGGAATTTAAGTGACCAAAACCACCTGAACCCCCGACAAGCATTCTTTAACGAGGAGGGAGCTTTAATTATTCGGTTAACGCATATTAAAATTCTGTTTCTGCCTCTCCGTCGCTCCTGACGACGCTGTTTTTCTTAATTAACGTACCAAAGGCACTTAATACTTCCATGACTTTGGTAGTACATGGCGAAGTATGTTTTCTGTCTCCTCTAGCCTAAGGTGTAATAAACTGCCCGCACGTCTATATTTGGATTTGACCTAAATCATACATGGAGCACTATTTCGCAATATTCCGGAACAATGTTCGTTATTCAAGATACGTATCGACAATGTGAATCCTTCTGTCAAGTTCGACAGAATACATGAAACGTATTTCGTATTTTAAAAAATCAAGTATTAAATGAACTTCTTAAGAATTTTATGGATGTTTCCTATAATGATGTCTCCTAGTACCACTAGTGGAGCTGGCTGGTTTTTGGAGAATAAGTCCGAATTCTCCTGTGATCTGGCCAAAATACCAACTGTCTTTCACACTGAAGTCTTTGTCTTAGTATGTAACTGATAGTCGATTAAAGATGACGTAATAGAAATATTAGTATCTGTGATGACTGCACTTAAGGCGGTTAAGGCTCTCACAAGTTTCCCTGACAATGTACAAGAATCTAAGAATAAACTGTCAAAATGAAATGATTTCTTTTTATATGTGCTAGTCCATAGTCTAAATGAATTAAATGAAATCTCTGGCTCACTTGCAAGGAAGGTTTTAGAGACTACACCTATAAGTCCAAAACCGAGAACTTGTGTTAGTTTAGTAAAAGTCCTTTAGTGGAGCTTCTTTAATAAGGTCTCTAAACGCAATGAAAAAGATCGAGTTACTCATGCAAAACCACCAAGTGTTTCGTGTATGGGTCTGATAAGAGCATTTCAAATTTCCTACTAAAGGACTTTAGACTTTTAATCAGTTGGAACAATACATGTGGTCATCATATGAATTATATGGGAATAATCATACGTGTGAGCGTTGTCGGCAACTATCTAGAGGAAATCTCCCAGTGCCCAGCTTTTGCAGCAAGGAGGTTGCGCACCTTTGGTCATGATGTTATGGGAGTGGATTTTATCCAAACTCTCTCTCTAAAACAACCGTGCCCCGGAAACAATTCCAAAGTCAACTATTTAAGATAATTCTGGAATGCTTTGCTTAACGGCGTCATCGTATATTCGATACCACAATAAAGAAACTAACACGAAGCCATAAAGTACTCTGTCTGAGACATTGGGCGGCTTACTTTCATTTTCCTTGTCGTTAATTCCGGCACCCTTTTGGCTGTGCATGTGTGTACAGAATAAATTTCTACATTCCAGTAGTTATGTAAGTGTTTTTGGAGTCCAAAGCAGAGTATATTTGAACCTCTGTTGGGACTTTTGTGAATACACCTGAATTCTGAAAACCTAAAATGTAGATATTGAAGCTAGTTGGCAGTTGTTGGAAGGATTATGCCTTTCGGATAGCGTAGGTCCCCTCATTCGTGTGAAAAATATAACACGCTCAACACCAATAATTGGAAGTAGTTATGCCCTTGGCTCCATATGGGTTGTTTGCGCCAAATAGTTACTATAATTTTAATTTTTTTTTTTGTTGAAAGTACTATGTTATCCATAGAAGCAGTAGGACCTCTAATATCTTTTTTTTTAAATCGCAATGCCCTATAAACTATTTGCTTATGTAGGTAGGACTCAGCTGTTAATGGACAATGAAATATTTCGTTTTGAGTGCGAATATCTCGAAAGCGGCGTATTCTTTGGAAAAAAAATGTTATTGATTGTCAATTTTTCGAATCCGTTTGAAATTGTGTGGCTTAAGTCCGAAAATGTGATTCAATACTCCTTTTTTTTTTTAAACGCTCCTTGCAGAACATCTTATGGTGTTCTTTGAGCCAGTTTGCAAATACATATGATGTTCGGTAAAACCGCCTAAAATTGTCTATCGCCATCTGTAAAATTATAAGAAAATAGATTTCTAACAATTAATTATTGTTTGCCTTCATTCATTCAAAATATGTTTGGATTCCTCCTATGGTTCGTATAATATATGTAAATATCTTTTTCATGGGACACAGCCTTTCATGATATTTCACCGTTTCATACCTTCTTAGGGACTATCCTTTGGTATTGTTTTTTTTTTTTTTTTATTTCTTGGTAAAGGCTTAAAGTCTCAATGTTCTGATGTCTCGTCTTATGTAATTTAAAAACCTCTCCAATGTTAACGTTGTGATTGAATGAACACACCCTTGAAGTAAAGTGATTAACTTAAGAGTACCTGTGTACTCCTTATCCAATTTGGTTCAGTGCTCACGATTTCACTTCACCTTACACACACTCTATAGACTACGAGTAGAGTGTCGAATTCTCGCCTCGTTTTAGTGATCTATTGAACTGAATGAATATGACGAACGTGATACTATACAATAGAGTGCCTCTTCCACACCTTTTATGTTGACTATTAATGAGAGCAATTTTTTGTCGGTTGAATGAATTATTCGGGAGAAATCTATCTGTAAATAATTTACAAATTGAATGCAAAAATTTATTTTAGCATAAAAGCGGTACGAAACTGAGTGTGTTTTCCATGTGAGAGATTTCTTTATTAGTTGTAGATACTTATGTACATATGTACTAGTATGTACATAGGTGCCACTTGAAATTTAAGAGAGATCACTTAAGTAGATTTTTTTTGAGTGATTATCAAACAAAATAATTTTTGGGTGTATTAAATCCAAATCACGATAATAATCTTCGAGGAAACTGAGAAGAAGAATTATCTTACAAGGTCTCATCTACTCTAAGTTTTACTAAAAACGCTTCTGGTATTGCCGAAGATACTATTAAGTTTATCATCTCCACCAATCAATCAGCAAAGAGTCCGCAGAGGAGCTGCATACATATGTACATACATATGTATATAAAACGATGAAGTCTTCCTTGCCTGTTGAAGTAACAAACCTACATAACTCGATTTGAGATCCAAACAAAACGCTTTTATTCAGTACGCTTTGAATTCAAATTATTTTAATTATTTTAAATCCAAAATAGAATGCATTTCACTGCGGAGATAGAAAAAAATAAATATTTAGGATAGGATAAACTGCACTTTCAATTTCCACTCAATGACGGTAGTGAAATTTATTAGAGCTAATTGTATCAGTGCTGACCAAATCAGCTTGAAAATGGAAGCGAGATAATAGCAGAAAAAAATTGGAAAATAGATATGGAAGATTGTGAGATTGTGGTGTCAACTAACACATTTAGATGCTTGGCAAGCGCAGTACTTTTGAAGAACGCTAGTACAACTCAGCAATTGAAAACCCCCAACGATCTTTAGATAATATAACTCGCAAGTGTGGACAAAGTTTCGACGCATTGTTCTTAATGATACCAAACTCACGTATCTAAGCTTTACTTACAAAAACCTACACAATCTATCCGTTTACATTAATGCGGTGCAAATACTATATGCAAATGGGGCGAAATATCTGAGAATGACAGTAGAGGCAAAACTTAAATCGCTCGCCCGTTAAAAAAAAAAACCGACGAGCTAAAAAACAAAAGTTTGGGGTTGTACTAAGCTAAGCAATAGAAATATGTATTCTAAAATCTTTCCAAAAAAAAGTGCTAAGAGTAATCGCAAATAGTCAACGGAATATTAGGAACAATGATATCCCCAAAAACTTAGGAATATGAAATAACAACAAAATAGCAACGTTGTAAATCAAGATCAGCTGAACCGATTTCAAACCCGTTAATTTTGTTGATTAGGTTCAGATTTTCGAAGGAAAAGAAATTTAAAAAAATCTTTTCATTGAATCATCACCATCAACTTGCAAAAAGTGAGTAAAATCGCCATTAGCATTGCATTGGTATATGGGTTTTTGAGGTTGTTTATACTTGCGTTGTTTATACTTATGGCGAGAATGATAGACATTAATTTTTGAGTGTACTGAAGACTTTTATTTTTGGGTACATATCAAGTGCAATTTTACAAACTGTACAAAATTCAATATTTTCATCTACACGGTGGAATGGAAAGGTTGGTCAGCCAACTTTAAATGAATAACTGTTTGTTTCAGGTTTGTCGTATCATCGGATTTGAGCTTAGTTTTCATTCCATTTGATTTCTTTTTTTTTTTTCAAATGTAATGCGCTATCAATTTACTAACCAACTCACATTTCAAACTGAATTTGAGATCTGCATTGTGACAAGAAATGTGTCAAATGCTGAAAGTCGAAAACATATTTGAGTCATTTACATATGTATGTGTATACTTATGATTATGTACGTATATTAATTTCTACGACAATGAACTCAGGTGTCATGAACTATGCTATACAATTTGAAAATGTGGATTCAATGAAAATTGAAGTTAATCTGAATTTTATTTAGAAGCAAAGTGTTGTCAGTGTTGTGACACTTATGCTGACATGCGACGTTTATATGTTAAAAATTAATTTACTTCCTCAATTATCGACTGAGCATAAATCAATTTTTTGACGCCGGAATCATAGTAAAGGAAACAAAAAAACGACGGTGGGTCAATAAGTCCTTGAAAATTAAAACAGATGGCATTGCCATTTCAAATCCAACATTTTGCTTGTCAAAAAGCATCTTTCAAAAGAACGCGCCCGAATTTTCAGGCAGATCTAAATAGTTTTGTTGTGACAGCCATTTGAAACAGACACATACAAGAATTTTCGTAAAAGTTCTCTTCCACCAGGACAACGCCTCGCGCTCTGCACAAGTCCCCAATAGCAATGGCAAAATTGTATGAATTAGGTTACGAATCGCTCCCTCATCCAGCGTATTCTCCAGATTTCCTGTGCGACTATTTCCTGTTTCCGAACATGAAAAAATTAATCGGCGGTAAGAAATTTGAATCGAATAAAGAAGTCATTGATGAAACAAACACCTATTTTGATGGCGTCGAGAAATCGTATTATTTGGAGGGCATCAAAAAATTGGAGAAACGGTGGACGAACTTTATCGAGCTAAAAGCAGATTATGTTGAAAAATAAAACGCTTTTTTGCCGAAAAGAGTGTTCCTTATTTCAATTCTCAAGGACTTAAGCCCGTATTATACTTCATTTTTTCTTCATTTTTAATGCATTAAATCATGTTTGAGTGTCAGCCTTGCATAAAAGAGACAACACGATTTTTTGAGAAAAGGAAAGCAATTATTTTGCAGAAAAATAATAACCTGTCGGCTTTGTTTTTTATTGAGCAGAACAGAATCACAAACGTCAAAAATTAATTGGTAATTTATGTTTTTGTTTTTCTTTGAACATTTCCAAAACGGTTGCTATAAAAATATATATTTAAAACACACAAAATAAGTACATCTGGATCCATTTCGCAAATTCAAAACAATTTACATTTTTAATGCATTTTTTCTGATGTTTTCACATTTATTAGGTTAGTGTGCACGCACTGACATTTAATGGCAATTTCAGTAGTGAATTTTTCGTACTGCTGTAATTTCATTTTCAGAGCATTAAAAATGCAAAAAAATGTGGTCATACGGGCTTTATTGACCCACCCTCCTATCAACATCTTTTAATACCTTCCATATGGGGTACAACTACATAATATCAACAACAGACATTTTACAGTAGTGAAAAAAAAAGATTCACAATGAGTCTTGAAGAGAAGAGATAATAAAAAGGAAAAATAAAAAACTACCTCACTCAGTACTCTCTTCGAATTATGTACAGATCTGAATAATGTATCTAAAACAGCGCTTTCACCGGATACTATTGGCATTCGCCAGTGACCCAGAAACACTGAATTCATCTAATTTTATTATTTATCTCAAACGTGAAGTTTATGTACATATACATATCATTTACTGTTCTTAAAAGTTGATAATAAAAATAATCATTTCTGCTTTCTGCCAAGAACATATACCCAAAATTTCTTAAATCACAGATTTTGTTTTGGGGAAAGCAGGTGTAAAAATTCGGTTTCAGTTTTGTCCAAAAATGTTAGCCTAAAAAAATATTTTTTGGTTTTCTACTAGCTTACAAATACCACCTATAAGGAAATTCGCATTTTATCAGAACAAGCCTGAATATTTCCTTCCTTCCAACAACCAACTGGTAATATATTTCTCAACAAAAACCTGAATTATAAAATTGTGGGATAATTAAAAATCAGTCATCTTAAGTAAATATGTTTTTAAAAATAAACTAATGACGCTGGCAGTACCTTGGCATTTCCCAAATAACGCATTTGTAGGGTTTTTCACTTTCATTGCTTCCACCATTGTGCAAACTTGTTTGAAATGGTGACTCCGTGGCTTAATCGGTTTGTGCGCCGTGGTAATGATCACGTAAGCCAAATGTTGTCGGTTCAAATACGCCCGTGTGGATCTGCACGTTTTTTTCTGTGTTAAAATAAAACAGAAAGAAACTACACTCGTTTGGAAAAAGCGATTTATCATGGCATAATGTTCCGTCTCATATAGACGGTTCGTTTCCAATTAAATCGCAGATAAAACACCATCGGTTATTTCTCAAATATGCTACATTTAATAGATAAATGATAGTGTTCCGAGCGATTTCCGAACAATATTTATTTTTATTTTTACAGGATGATAGAAGTATAATCTTGGAGCAGTCGAATTCTGCAACACAACAAGCTTTATCATTAAGTGTTTTTATGTGAAATGTTTCCAGTTCTACCCTATGGCGCAGAGACATAGACTTTGTGGATAAGGTTGCTCTTGGCTGTTTCGAAAGGAAAACTCGACATCGACATCGACTTAGCCAAAAGAGTGAAGTTCCAACCACATGGGCACTAATTCTCTAGCCCGGAAAATCTTCGAATACACCCCTGAGGAACGGCACAGTAGAGGGAGACCCCGACTCAGGTAGCGCACGTAAGTGGAAGAGGACATCAACCAAATTAGCGTGCGAAACTGGAGGCAGCTAGTTAAAAATCTCGGACGCGTTTCAGACATTCGCGAGAGGTCGGGGTGTGAAAAAACTTGTTGATGTTTTCTGTGATTCAAACGTAATATTCCCCAGTACTCCAACGCACTTCTTTTAATTTTTTGAATGTAATTCATGATTTCTTATATGCTATACAAAAAACGCTTAAAACAATCTTTACTAACTTAACATTAACTGGTCCCATGCGGGCGGTCTAAGCTAGACCTAATACATACATATGTAAGTCTTTCGACATACTAACTTGCTAACTAAAAAAACAAAAGGACCACACGGGACATGCATATGCAAGCATGGGCCAGATGAGGAGTATGTAGCAGATTACCCTCACCAGATTACCTTTGCTTCGAGTTGGATATTATAAAGCAATTTCTTTGCAAGGGCAGAAGCCAGTTTGGCTCTAGCTAGAGCAGCATCTATATGTTTGTTAAAATATAGATATTAATCTAGCCAGGTCCCAAGTTTCCCGACTAGACTAGGATACGCCAGTGGCTGTCGGTGTTGTCCACGATTGAGAACTTTCTCCAATTCTTTCTGGTATACGTAGAGTCTCCGATAACGACGGATTAGATGTATCTTTAGCCTTTTTGGGAATAAGCTGTACCACCGCTGTCTTCCATTGCGCCGAAAAATGTACATTATTCAGTACATTCTTTAACAGGGCGGTGTGAATGTTCACCGCTTTCGGAAGGAGCCGCCGAAACACAATGTTCGATATTCCGTCGATGCCTACAAATTTCTTCTTTCTCAATAAGTTGAGTTCTTGACTTCGTTTGAAATTCTACCTTCCATATGAACGTGGGTAGGATCGTTTACTCCTATCTACTTCTGCGGTTCGAAGTCCCATGCACTAATCAATGAGTGGGTGACATCACCATTACTGAACGAAACCGTTGGTAATGCACAGACCAAAATGTTCATACGAATTGTCTTCCATAGAATAACGAAACAACTCCTAGGACTAACTAGATATATATATTCGCCAATTCCCCCAAAAATATTCTTCGATTCATCCAAATAGTGGTACTATTAGTGAGCTCTAGTTGGTCCAAAGCCCTGCAGGCCCATCTGACTTATAATCAATTGGAACAAATCAATCACATCAGCCAAAAAACTGTGGGTACGACATTATACAATATGTCCATAAAAGTGTAACTGGTCCCTAAAAGTTGTAAACATAATCTTGGGATTGAGGCTGATGTCCCATATACCCGTACATACATCATGGGTAAGAAGATTGGCGACCGTTTTTATCAGCCCAAAAATTTACATTTTATGACATTTTACATAATTTCCTTCAAACGCATTAAATGATCATGAATCGTGTGTGGGTTATCATTTTAACAGAAGTGGGCTATTTAGTTTGTTTACGTATCTTCTCAGGTGGAAATGGACCTTGTCGGTCATAATCATTTGCTTCTCAAATGGGAAATTTATTCGTTAAGGTTTCCCTTAAGAGCAAGTGCTTTTCTCTTATCTCCAACTGTTGCGTTGCCGGAAGAAGTGAGGTGATACTGATAAGAAAAAATCACGTTTTGTGCAAACATACATATGTACGTACCTACTTGTAGATTCTACCCTTATCATCATGTTTACAAATTTTCTGCATAAATGTGGTTTAAAACGATTTGTTTTCTTTTTTTTTTCAGCTACGACAAACTTTGTAGGGAAATTTACCCAAAGTGTTCGTCGTATTGTCCAAGATGTCAAGGATGAAGGAGCTCCAAGTAATAAATGATTATAATGCAATTTATTTTAAGTGGGTTTATTAATCAATTTCTATTTGACAGGTGGAATGAGCCGCGAGGAAGTTATCGAGACAAATGAGAGACTGCGAGCGTTGCGATTACGCTTGGAGGAATCTTATGACACCGCCAAAAGCGCTCTTGTCACCCTCATGAACAAATACGGTGATTCAAAGAGCCAACGTAATATTTTCCAACGATATCCTATGTTAAAGCTCATGATAAAGGTGAAGAATGATAAAAACAAAAAATTCTCAGGTAAATATTTACTTTCGTGTTTTTGTTTATTTAGGATGTCATACGACTTGAAACACAGTACTGGACGCTCATCGATATTCCACGTCAAGAAAAGCAGGAAACCGTCCCCTCGTACGTGATGAGGGCTTGCTCGATAATGGAAAAGACGCAAAAATCGGGTGAGGGTGTAAAAACATCGGCGAAATTGGCCGAAGAAGCTGCCGAGAGGAGAGAACGAATGGAACGACTTGAACGTAAGTTTGCATAAAAAAACAAAAATTTGTATGTCCTAAAAAGATCCTAGCTCTTCTTGCGTACAATGACTGTTCATGCACAAAAATATCGGAGGTGCCGTTTAATAAAATAAAGTGAACAACTGAGTCGCACGTACTTACTACTCAAATATTGTTTGTAAATCATGTTAAATTTAAAATTTAAACGATAAGGATACCAAAAGTTGGTGCATCACGTCGCAAAATGTAAAATGCCAAATATTGTATGGCAGTTAGTTGTAGCAAAAATCCGCTAGTCGTAGCAAACTTTTCAAAAATACATTAATACGGTGGACAAACCTGTGATTTAACAACAAATTCGCCACATCGTGTTACGAGTTCTGTAACGGCCTTTAATTGTCTCTAACTCATTCCCAGCACTCTTGGTTTCTCCTTGTGCGAAAGATATTAGTTAAGCTCCCTTTCCACATGTGCGCATCGCCTAAAGTTAGGGCATCTTAGGTCATTATACATATTAGTTCATTTTTTCGGGCGCGCACTTCGCTTCGCGTCATCATTGGGTGATTGTTGGCAACAAAAAGTGATCTACCACCCTCTTTTGGGTAGCGGGAACATTCTGGAAAGTAATTCGCTAAATCGTTTTCTGTAGCCCTAGCTAGAGAGCGCTTGCTTAAACATTCAGTATTGAGCTTGTTCATGTTACGCCGGGATTTCGGGCGCATTCATAAGTGGTTCTTGCTGTAATTCTGAGATGTAATTAATATCCACTAGGGATAACGCAATTTACATTCAAAGTCAAACTATGCTCATGGCGTTGGAACTTTGTATCATCAAATCTGAAATAGCAATTGCTTATCGCATTACGTTAAACATTAGTTATGAACAAAGGCCCACAAACGAAACAACAAAGCCTGCAGTGGCATTGACGCTTAATCCGTACTCACAACAATATCAAGACTCAACCCACTGAAGGATTGTAGCTTCTAAGTGAGAACACACTTGCCCCATTCTCTTGACTTGGCAGTTATTTTCTGTTTCGGAACCTAAAGGGAGAGCTCAAAGGCAAGTGATTGTCGTCCAATGAAGAGGTTCATTCCAGTTTTTCTAATTATGTACTTTCGGCAGCAAAGATTCAAACTACTTTGCCCAGAACATCGATGCATACAAGATAGAAAAGTACGAGAATCGTTTGAAAAGTTTTAACTCCAACATAGAAACACATATTTTTTTGATCAAAATAATCTTTATTAGGTATGTATGTATGTCTTCAGTTGAAACTACAATTCGTGAAATTGGACAATGTAATCGCCTTGTGACACAATGCGTTGGCGATTTGACTCTTGTTTCCATTTTCAGCGTTCCGTATATGTAAATTTATACCTGTATGTAGGTTAGGTTAGGTTAGGTTGAGGTGGTCCGTTGAGATACCACGTGGATCATGGGAGAAGCCTCCCTCCACCTACTCGTCTTAAAACCAATTAGAGCTTCTTATGAAGCGTAGGAGGCTCTTGATGTCGATATTCATCAGGTCGCTTGTATCATTATAATAGGGAGCTCCTAAGTGGAGTTCCCTTCTACAGGAGAGAGCTGGGCAGAAACAGAGAAGGTGAGGAATAGTTTCCTCCCCTTCTTCATCCATGCAGCTTCTACAGAAATCGTTCGTGAAGAGGCCCAGCCTTGTAGCATGCTTGCCTATTAGACAGTGTCCTGTGATGACACCTATAGTGGAGCCGATATGCAATCTGTTGCGAGAAATCAAATTCTTAGAGCGTTTTAGATTCAGCTTTGGCCAAATCTGTTTTGTCGCTAGACATGTTAAACCACTTGTCCACCTAAGATTTGCACTCTCAATAGCATCCAGCTCAAGTTAAAGTTTGCGAGTATTGGATCCTGGATCCATTTGGCTGCCCTGCGATTCCGGTCATCTGTTTGCCGCCATCTTCACTTCTGAGTTGAACAAGCCACATTCTTGATTTTGTAGATAACCTTTCTGCGAAGGCGGTAATTAAATTTGTGTTCACCAATATCTATAAACCTCAGTGTGTGATACATCGTTGAAAAGATCTCTTGAGCAGAATCTAAATTCATCACTTCAGCTTGAGGATTAAAATTTTTGAAGCGACCACCTTATGACAGCGTTCCAGGAAATCAAAAAACTAAAGTTTTTACAAAAATCTAGTCCTAGTCCTTCCTTGTTATTTTTTTGTGTGCAACTAAACGAATACACCCGCGTCAGATTGACCTCCTGATATGAAACTGAAACACCCTGTATTGTATGTACAAAATTGCACAGACTTTTTGAAATGAAATGCACCTCGCTGCGCGAAACATTAAAGTAATAGGTAACCTTTCCACCCTTGCTACACTATTTGCTTACCGTGAATTGATCTTTTTAATAATTTTTTTTTAATATTTGTATACATATTTGAACATCAAGTAAAGTTAACTTTCACATAGTTTTGTTGTTCACAATTACTTCACCTCAAGCAACCGCACCCGGATTAGGTATCTTCATTTTCATTATAACATTCTTGTGTTCTTTTTTTTCTTTTTTTATATTCTCTCTTTAGGTAATTTTTGTTTTCTTTTCCTTATTTTCAGACATGACCACAGCACAAATTGAACTGGAAAATACCCAACTGATTAATGACTTGTATAGACTTCTTAAGAAATATCTTGGATTGCGGCATTTAATTCGTGTTCTTAAGGTAAATGCCTTTTATAAAAATAATGAAAGGTTAACTATTTCATTAAATATCTTCGTCATTACAGGAGGAATATGGTAGCTCAAAAATGTATCCAATATTTCCAAGATACACAATGCTTAAGGATATGATAAAGGGTATCATGCACGATCCTGATTACATGGAAGTATGTCACGAAGTTAACAATTAATCAGCAAAGCATTTTTCCATGACCATGACATCTAACATCATTATCAATCACAAACGGTAACAACAACACGTAACATATCGTAATGAAAATATCTTAAAAATACATCAATATGTATGCATGTATGTATATCGGTAAAATCAAAATATGCATTAGATAGGTGAAAATATTAATCTATTGCATAATGAGATAAAAGCTAACACCATATCGTTATTACATAGATAGATTATATTATTAACTCATAAATTAACGTATTTATACATACATAAATTTATCCAATAAACAAAAAAAAAATCATGTAAAATGAGCCAATAGTTAGACAATACTCGGGAGATATGTACATTCCCAGCTGTAGTTTTAATTTTTGAGTGGAAATGCTCGTAGTAATTCACTTATTAAACCTTTACGTTAGATATTTTCATCAAAATGTACTTTAATTGAAATACTTTAGTTTTCTCGATAAAAAATTGTGATTTTCAGTTAGAATCAAATAAATAACCAAAAACTTTTGTTTACGATGCTTCATGCTATTTAAATAGATAAGTATGTGTATGTGAGTGTGTATGTATCTAACCATACAAAACTATACAAAATAAAAAATTGTTTACAACAAAAATAAAAAAACCAAACCCATTACATAATAAGCTTTCCATGTTTAAAAACAGAAAAAGAAAATATATTGACTATGAACTATAAAAAAAATAAACAACAAAGTGTTTGTAAGGAAAAGTATTGTAATACAATGAAACGAAAACCTAACAAATTATACTTATAAAAACATATAAAAGAAATTAACTCTTTTGGTTAACAAACACAACTACAAACAAAAACAAATTGTGAACAACACACCCACCGAACTAATCCACCAAAAGCAACTCATAACTCAGACCAATTAGATGTAACAACAATGCAGTGCAACATCAAAATTGTTTACAACATAAAATAAAACCTTTTTCTTACATAAAACTATTAAATTAGATGGTATTATGGATACCTTAGTAGTATGTGTGTTCTTCCGGTTCGACTGAAATGTTATAATTAAAACAAACAATTTATTTTATATTTTAAACTTAAAAAAAAACTTAACCTTAGCTTGTATGTGAATTAATTGACTATAGGAACTAACATTTATTTTACTGCCTTTATTTTTTCTATAAAGAACTAACATTATTCCTTTATGGAGGCCATGTTGATTAGTTTTTACATAGATAGTACACTTAGAAAAGATCTATGTACACTACGGATTCGATGAGTGCTTGAAACAGTAGCTTAGTTCGTCTGTAAACTTGAGGACGTTAGGGCTTCACCCACGTTTACACGTGATGGTTGGTGAACAGTTCGGACAACCCATAAGTGTCCAGCAAAGGTTTTCCGAGGACAACCTTTTTTCTTACGGCCTGGATCAGTAGGTTTCATTACATAGCTTAGCTGTATTCCCACTCCTCCTTCGTAGAGTATGACCAACCCACATCCACTCCTACTACTGAATAATTGAATCTAAGTTTTTAAGGTTCGTTCACTAACAGAATTATTCTTTCAGAAAGAAGACTTCGAAAATATCGCAGCTTTTTGAGTACGTTTTGAAGGCACTTTCGATGGTAACTGGGTACTCCTTGCCGATAAGTTGGTGTTAATACGAGGATTTGTTGTACTGCAGTTTCTCCGGATTGATGCTCTAGTATGCTGTACGATTTTCGAATATACATATGTATGTATATTTTGAATGTTTCCACAGTGTCACTAGAAATCGGGTTGAACACACCCTTTAGTAAATCAAGGGTACTAGCGATGAGCGGGGCCTCGTCTCTTGACTACTTTCCTTTATACAGGCGCACATTTTTCCGGGATGTATCTCTTGTGTTAAGCAAGCGATACAAATTTCCTGTCTACGAAATTGAAAGTCCTTTTGAAGTCAACGTAAAGCGGGTCTAACTTAGTTCTGTACTCGACGTACATACAGTTCGATGATGATTTGTAAGATGGGCTTAAAGCAGGAAGCAGTCGGGCTCAATTATCTTAGGACCAGAGCTACATATTTTCTTTTTAATGCAAGAGTCTAAAGACGAGTACTTTTTTAGTAAGTCAATATTTGACAGCATCTTGGGTTGAAAGGGAAATAAAAGATAAGTGAGTCCTCAGAAAATTGAAACCACCTTGAAGGCATGGAAAGATACGAGAATTCAATTAATGATATATACATACATATAAATTACATGTAGGGAAAATATTCCCCGATTCCCGGCGATATAGTAAAAAATTGGTTTTGTCGATCTGGTTATAAACTGCCCGTCAGTCAGACTAAAATAGAGGTCGTTCCATTAAGCAACAACAAATTAAATTTTAAGCATCTACAACTGCAAAGATCTCGAAAAAACAATACTCAAAAAAATTGAATACCTATCCATCGCAAAGCGAACCTCTGGGAAATATTTCTGCAGTTCTGCAAATGGAACTTCAGTTAGATACAATTATCTCGTCTGTAGATCTATTGCTCACTGATTTAGACGATGACTTGGGTTTCAAATGTTCAAAACTGGACAGAGGAATGTCGAATTCTAAAAACTTACACCACTGCTGGGACAATATCACCACCAACAAATGTTAACAGGTCGAAGATATTTCTCAGATATCGTTGAAATAATATTCTAAAACTTACGAAAGTAGTCAGCCGACACCGAGTCCTTGGAAGATATACTCGTATTCAGGTAAATTTAATTAGTACTCCGTAAATTTAATAGACAAATGCACAGTAAGTGCAATTCAGTAGTAATCACTGAAGGAAACTACAAATCTTATCATGTCTGAGATAATTCTATTTGACATAGGTCTAGACTTTAGCGGATATTTTTAGACAACTTGTATGCCTTCAGAATTCAGGGCTAATTTAATCTTGTCTGTGAGGAAAAAGGGGACCTCACCATTTTCACTTAGGTTACCACTATGCACTATGACCCAGCACAGTGATAGTTCTTGTCCATCGGCGATGATGTTAAGAGATCCACGACATTGCATGACCAACTTAGATCTAGTCGTTGGCGATTCCAAGGCGCGTTGGCAAATGTTACAGCATTGCAAAAATTTCACAGCCCGTGTGTTTTATCTTATATAATGTGGTTCTCCAAAATGCAGAAAGAGGCCTGTGCTTCATATGTATATGCCCTGAAAGCGGCTGTATTCACTGAATGAGATTGACAACCACAATAACCCCTATTGACGATGTAAATCAAAACTGGAGTTGCTTGTCGGAATATAGATGAGACTACTCAGGCCATTTGAGCTTTTTATCTGAAACAATCCTTAATCGATTTAGATAAAAACTAAATTCCCTCTTGATTCTTAGATACTTTAGTTCTTACTCCTGAACATTTGAGAGAAAGATAAAACCGTGATAGCGTGTAGCGTGCTTGTAAGCTGAGGGCACATCAGACTGACACGCGTTTCACACTTAAATGTTTTTATATTTTATTACTAAAAACTGATTTAAGATTCATTTATAGCTTTAGCTAAAAAAAGACGAATATTATGAGGTCCTGAGTTTAGTTTTTCGCAAACATTTGTCTTGTATGTGCCATATCCGAAGACGAATTGAGAAGCTTTCTCCAGACAGAGATTACTCTCTGATTTTGTGTTTTTAAAGCTTCGAACTCTGAACCTCCCGGCCAGTGTACACTAACCACCGAGCAATGTCGCCAGTTTCAGTTTTTTTTATAAATTTACAGGGACGCGATAAGTATGTACCATGGTATTAATTGCCCACGCTGGCTAGCAGATCCATGCCATCCTTAAAAAACTAGTAATGGAGAGTGAATGCAGTATACAGTCAGTGAACTATGTACATACATATATACACTGCCAATTGTAGCCTGAAGCTTTTTTATAAGAGTACATACTATATTTAGATACGTTCATACAGATTAATTTTCAGCATAATTTTTAAGTACTCGGAGTTATCTAAGTAGTTGTACCTTCAGTTTTGGTGGTCCGATTAGTAGAATCCTGTGCTTGCTTTACTCTAATAACGTTGTTTTCACCGGATTAATGCAGACCTTGCCGTACCTAATTTTATTAGATCGTGTGGAGTAGTGGGGTGTTACTAATATCTTCCTCATATTCTCTCACACTTCCTTAGAGACAACCCAGTCGTTTATAATTATTTTTAAATCAGTAGAGGCACCCATCCTACAGAGGCAGTTCACCGATGGTCCTGCCCCAAATATGACTTTATGCCTATTTGGGTCTTTGCAAAAGTAGAATAAAAAAATAAAAAGCGAATTTTTTTTAACAAAATATTCAGTAATTAATTTTCAACAGAAAAAAAAGTAAACCAAAAAGACAGTTTAGTTTGGTTAAGTATAAAATATCACTTTTTGTTGTTATAATTTTGAATAAATATAAAAACAATTTAATCAATAAACGCTAAATACCTACTCGTATGTTAAGCAAATTTAAAAAAACAAAAACCAAGAGCTTTAAATGTGTTAGTGTAAACATGAGACATATATCCATGGAATTTATTATATTAACCAAAACAAACATACACAAAAAATATATCAAAGACAATTTCTTCCTCTTCTAAATGTATTGAAACTATTAAATAGAATGTTTAATGAAACAGTAAATAAATTATTGTATTTTTAACTTTTCGTTTTTTCTTTATAATGCGGTTCCTTCTGTTTAACAATTAAGTTTTCTGAGAATTTCTATGCTGCTAATCCGTTGGTATATATTTTTTTTTCCATTCTTAGGATTGCTATTGGTGCGCTGAAGTTTATACTAGGAACATGGATACAGAATATTCTTAAATTCGTAACGCTGTCCCTTTCTTTTTTTAAGTTTTTACCCATGGAACAAAACCTCCCTGATGTAATAGACCACTCTGTCTTCAAAATAGTTAAATAAGTAAGTTTGATTTCCTTGAAGCTGCAATATTATGGGACATCGCAATAAATGACAGACCACTATCGCGAAGTTAACAGACTTTATGACATTCCTGCCAAGCTTCTTTAAACTTCGCCTGCACTATTGAAAGATAGTGCAATGAAAGCCATTCCCCCATTTTTGCCACACCCCGTGTTCCACAAGGCATTATCAAAGACTCCCATCTTTCTGTCTATGCCGACGACATGAAAATCTTTAGATACATATTGGCTCCCACAAATTCTCGCCCGCTTCAAGATGACCTAAACAGATTCTCTATCTGGTGTCAGGAGAATTATCTCGAGCTTAATGTTAGCAAATGTCAATACATTACCTACTCCCGTAAACGCCCTCCTCCACCCCATAGGAGCTACTTTCTCTGCGACGAGATTGTTCCATCAGTCTCATCTCTGCGAGATTTAGGTGTAACCTGTGATAGGGAACTTAACTTCCGTTCCCATATTGACAACATTATAAGCAGAGCCAATTCTGCTTTAATATCTTTTAATTTCATTTCTAGTCTAAAAAAAAGTCTGTATTCTGAATGTGACAAAACACTACACAATAATTTGCACACCACGAAACTACGACCATCAGGACCTAGTGATAAGTCTCCAATGAAAAAATGATTACATCTAATCGGCGTTTAACAAAAGGATTCTGACCACATGTCATTTGTCAAAGTTTTCTCAAGAAGGACAGTCTTTTGCGTAAAAATGAATTGAAGAAAATCCTACGTAAAAACAGAAGCGTTTCTATAGATTAATAAATTACGAAAGATAATTGAAAATTTAAAGTTAGAAGTAGATTACATAGCTAAGCTAGTTTTAAACGTTTTGGTCTAGCCTTAAGATATAAAGAATTATAAATAAAAAAATCCATTGAAAAAAAAAAAAAAATTACAACGCAAATTTAACTAATCAAGAATTGAAGGCATCCCAACCCTCTCGTTACTTTTTCAATTTTTTTTTCTGTTTCCCATGATGGAAAACAAGCGGAAACAAGAATTAAACCTTTTGTCGGTCTTTCCATATTTGTTCACCACACACATGCCATCTATACCTGAAAGTATCAGTTAACCGATATCTGCGCCTTTAAGTTAAAAAAAATTATCCAGACCTGCATCGGCTGGTAAGAGAACATGATTCCTGTTTTCCGGAAACAATAATCAACTCTTTCGTTGTTATTTCCATTTTTGTTCACCACACACTTGCCATCTATACCTGAAAGTATGACTTAACCAATATCTGCGCCATTTAGTTAAAAAATTATCCAGACTTGCATCAGCTGGTAAGAGAAAAAGATTACTGTTTCCCATGATAGACAACAACCGGAAACGGGAATCAATTTCTTATTCACATTGTGATTCCTAGAAGGTTCTGTTATTGAACTAATTAGCTTTCATAGACAAACACCATATGGTTTTAGTACTTAGTGGTGGCGTTCATCGGAGGTTTGCTGTGCTCCGGAACGCGTTCATTTAGGTAGCGCTGCGGGTATTTCGCTGTCAATTTTGGGTTATTGTTTCAGGTTTCAGCATTTGATGTGGATTGTATTAGTGTTCACAACCTTAATAGGTGTGCGTTCAGATAGAATGTTTTTTTTAAATAAATTCTAGATTCTGTAAAAATTTAAGCAATTGCACATTTTTTCTCAAACTTTTACCTAAAGCACAAATTGCTTTGTTGAATGCGTACTCTAATTTTCTCATTGAAGGACACTCAAACTGGTTAGTTAGGATAGGTTAGGATATAGTTCTAGAGATCCAGCTTATGTGGTAAGCTTCGCATTTTTTTTGTTTTTTTTTTCGATTCTATCGATCGGAATGGTGAACTTTCTACCGAAGTATTTACGTATACTGCGATCTATTGCAAGGAATTCGCATAAAATGTATGCTGGAGTTACTTCGTCTTTTAAAAAAGTACATATACGAGAGAATTTTTTCTAGCCTCTTTGAAGGGTACTTTAGGCAATGACTGCTAAGGAAGTCCGTTGGGGTCTCTAGATTCTTTGTAGATCTGCTCAGAGATGACATTTCTCGTCTTTTTTATCGGATAATTAAATGAGTCTATTAACTTGTTGAAGACTTCACATTAATTTCCATTTGCGAATATGTTCTTAGAGCTTCATTCTCAAGTGCTTTTTTGGTAGTCAACAGTTCTGGTATGTACTACGCAAAGTATTAGTGAGCCTTGTATTCTGAGTCGGTTTGCAATTTCGTTGCTTTAAAGTGTTGAGACAATTTCATACTACTTTATAAACTGAAATAGGATAGGTATTTATAAACTGCCTCCGCCTGGAAAATCGATCTTGAGGTTATAGAGGGGATATATGAACAGTCATCTTTGGTGTGCAGCAGTACCATTCTATAAAAATTATGGGTGACGGAAAGGACATTGAGTGGTTTTGAGTGTGAGACCTGTTAAAAGTGTTGCAGGGTCTGCAAAGAAAAATAGGATTGAGTATCCGCACGTATTCTTTTAAATCGCCTGCTTTGATGTTGGGAATTAAGTTTGGTTTTAGGGCACTCGAGAAAGTTACCTTTTGCTATGATATGCAAATGAGCCATAGTATCCATAGTGGTCTGCTATAAAGTGTTTAAAAAACAAAAATACAAATACTTGGCGCAACAGACCGTATGTGGTCCAGGGCCTAGCTTTTCTCGCGACCATTCATGTTGTGCGTTGTTATATTTTTTCACACCAATGGAAGGGATCTACAGTTTAGAGCCATGTCCGAAAGGCAGAGTGAGAAGCTTGCTCTTGACAATTATTACACTCGGAAGTTTGTCAGACATTCGCGAGAGGTGGGACCGTGAAAAAACTTTTTGGTGTTTTCTGGGGCTCGAACGTCGAACCTCCCGCTCAGCGATCCAACGCACTAACCACTTGAGCCACGGCGCCCAAAGTGTTTTAAGGCTTATTAAATAAGTTGAGGCATATGTGATTGTTGGGATGAGAATAGTGAAGTATGTATATTGAAATACGCTTACCGGCTCTGATGCACTCATTATTCCCCTGGTATTATTTGTCTAAGAAATTTCCTCGAAATCAGCTGAGGAACATATTTCGGACAGACATACATGGGTAGATTAAAGTACCTTTCGATGATGATCCCAAATATACATCTTCATGTGCTAAAAGCAATTTGCCTTCTCCATGTTACATACATATGTATATAGTTATTGTGTGAACGTTGTACAACGACTCTATTTATAACAAATTTGGAGACAATTCGATAGTAAATGGAGCTTAAAGTTTTTATTAAAAAATCACGCGTGTACTAGCATTTTGACCCAATAATAGCGCAAACCTTGAAAAGCAATTCACTACAAGGTTGTAGTGCTTATACTCTCCTAAAATCAATCTACAATTCAGGATACTTGACTTTGCTACGCAAATGTGGTGGTGGACCTTCATATTCGCCCAATAGCACGTTTTGTCCCTTTATTCAAACACCGACTAAGAACATTAGGTTAACTAAAAGATATTATAGGTCAATAAATTACAGCAACAGCACCAGTGACACGAAATTTCAGAAATCAACTGCGAATATCTGTCGCGGAAGAAGATATGACATGATAACGATATGATTTTTAAATCCAGGATTTCTTTTTCTTCAACCTGTATATTCGTATGACTATTCATACCATACCACATACTGTGTATCTGAAAAGTTTTATGTTTGATTCTATTTACTTAGTTATTGTGTTCTATAGCCCAATCGTTTTGACTTGCTACTTCCAAGTGGTCTGGTAATCAGAAGACAGTGACCCTGTTGTTCTCACTCAATTGGTTTATTTTGGCAAGGTACTCCCAGTGTAAATGATTTGATGAGAGCTCAACGCCTTGGAGGTGACATCAACATCATGTCTTGCCCGCGATACGTCCTATCGCGGTGAAATGGGGCACATCTTACGATTGCTCAGACATCTGCTTGGAAAGTACTGGGGTATGTTCCCATGGCTTTTAAATACTTGGTTCTGGGCAAGTGTATACCTGCTAAAGTTCCTATGGATGTTTTGGACCCGTTCAATATAAATTTTTACGTAGATCAAATATATACAGGTATATATGTATATAGCCTAAGGTGGACTATAACTACAAATACAAATTCTTGGCGCAACGGACCGTATGTGGTCCAGGGCCTAGCTTCTCGCAACCATTCGTGTTGTGCGTGTTATATTTTTCACACAAATGGAAGGGACCTACAGTTTAGAGCCATGTCCGAAAGGCAGAGTGAGAAGCTTGCTCTTGACAATTATTACTCTCGGACGTTTGTCAGACATTCGCGAGAGGTGGGACCGTGAAAAACTTTTTGGTGTTCTCTGGGATTCGAACCTCGAACCTCACGCTCAGCGATCCAACGCACTAACCACTTGAGCCACGGCGCCCACACTATAACTAAAGGTATGAAATAACGAAACCATCAGGGTGCTTTGTTCGTACCCTGACAAATATGTACAAATATTTGGCGCAACAGACCGTATGTGGTCCAAGCCCTAGCTTCTCGGGACCATTCGTGTTATGCGTGTTGTACAATATTTTTTCACACAAATGGAAGGGACCTGCAGTTCGGAGCGGTATCCAAAAGTATTTTTTTAATACCATTTGAGAAGCTTTCTCATGAGAGTTACTATTATTGGAAGTTCGTCTGGCAATCGTGAGAGGTGGGACCGTGAAAAACTTCTTCGTGTTTTCTGGGATTCGAACCTCGAACATCCCGCTCAATAGTTCAATGCACTAATCACTGGGGCACGACGCCCACCAGTTCAAATAAATCGAAATTGATATTGGATATATCTGAACTTTCTAGTTTCCGCTTTAAATGTGAAGTTCATGACTCTTTCGAGTACTGGCAGTGGCTAAATTACTCTTAGGTCCGAAGAGTGTCACAACTATTTTTAGAGCTCCGTGCACGTTTCACTTTTGATCTATTATATCTCGGGCAGATAGAAACTGGTGACAGATAGAAATTTCCGACCACTCCTCCAGGTTCTTATACGTACATCCTACATATATCATTACATGATCTAAATCAATCTATTCCTACAATAGTATCTCAATAGTAAAAAAAGGGGATATAATACGGTGGTGGCCTGAATGTCTGTAACCAACAATCGTCAAGATAAATGGCTTGCTACCCATTTCAAATCATCGTATGGCCAATGAAACTCGCGTAGCCCCGACAAATTGTTTACAGATACACACAGGCTGCTAAAACATAACTTTGGCTTTGTGTAGTCTGAGGTAAGAAAGTCGCATAGAAGTGGTCATGTGAACAACTCCATCTAAAATATTTGACTAGACTGCGGTGAATCCAAAGACCGGTCGCCAAAGTCTGCCAATCTGAATGGCTAAGAAATTAACTGCACCCAGTTTACGACTACATTTACCAAAGTAAAGTTTGCTATCGTACTAAGTTTTATGATTTTATTACCGTCATCCTCTTCTCTCCCGCTAAACGAATCTTTTTATTTAGAATATCAATAAAGGAAGTGCACTTGCCATCATTACACTGTGTAAGTACGATTAAAAAGAAAATTCAAAAGATAAAGTTGCACTGCAAAGTCCTTCTCCTTTGCCATTTCTTCTATTGGCCGATATACATATTTGTTGTTGCAGGTTGCTTTCAAACAATAAGACACAGACACAGACACAGACACACAGGCTCTCTAGGACTCTGTAGTCTCAAAAATTAAACTAAGAGCAAACACAAATACGCTTTATCTATTCATCGAACCCTGACAACGACCATGACCTTCCTTCCTTCATTGGTATAAAAGAAAAGAGTTTTCTCCAGAGTATCCATTCAATGCATCTTCCCCGGTTCGAGATAACGACTCTACATTTAAGGGAACTACCCCTTTTTGCTATTTAATGCAGCTATTATGAGGATAGTGGTCTAAGCCGTGCAGCATCTCCTTTTGCCGCTTACAGTGAATAAAGCAAATCTAATTGGTTCTTAAGATAATTAGTCCTATTTTAATTAGGTTGGCGGAAAACAACTTCATCGCCCAACCGGGCTGGCGGAAAAGCTGCCACTGAAATACAGAAATGCGATTAAGGACAGCCTGATGAGTATGTATTTTGTAGATGCACTTTTCTTCCTTAATTAGTGCTCTTTGTTCTTTTGCATTACTGTGTCTGTGGTGTAAATACAGAAAAGGTTTGTTGGACGATGCGTCGTTTTTCGTTTTCCGCTTTCTTTGTTAACTTAAATGACTTGAGTAACAAGTATGTATGTACTTCCCTAGGAGTGGTTTGTACTGCAGAAAAAACTGCATTATCTGGTCAACAGCAAATATGTCCTGTTTGCAGGAGTAATAGTAATCATTTATACATACATTTGGCTTTTACACAATGCAGTAGGGTCAGAACAACTTACTTGATTGCCATTACCCTAATTTAAAAAAAAAAATACAGGGTAGGTATAGGTTTCATTGGAAATCGGCTCAGATTAAGAGTCATCACTGATCCATATCATACAAAGCTACGCTGAGCTGAAGTCCAATCAAAGAGGAAAAATTAGGATGTCGCTTACGAAGTCTGTTTGGAATACAATGTTACAATCGTGCTCGGGGAATCTATTGCTAAAATCGGCGAGGGTAACATTTTCGGCAGGTTAGTTGGATAGCTCATGTCTAGCCTCCATGACACGGCAAGAGTTAACAATTTCCTCTTTTGCGGCTATTCATAATGCAGTTATAAGCATAATTGGGTGCTACGAATCCACACAGTACCCTAGCAATCCTCATATGGTTAAACCGTCAACCAGACAACCCACGTGCTAATTGATGTGGAATCGTATCAAACAACCAGGGATACATTCAAAGAGGCAAACATCGATTCTGACCATTATCTCGTATCAGCAAGGTTAAGAGCTCAATTGCCCAATGAGTAGAAGCTGCAAATGGCTCAAGAGAATGAGATTTGATGTTGAAGTATCCAGGCTATGTGAGATGCCCTCCGCATTCACTATTCACAAAAACCAACATTTAATATGTTGGAATGGCAATGGAGAAAAATAGTTTCCACGAGACCACCTTCGAAAACAGATGTAGACTCATCGACTTTTTGAAGGCAAAGCACAGTCGTATGTGGCTGTAAGATTCCACATCTCGATATATAAAAGGAAGTCACCCTTATCAACCCATCTTTAATCAGATTGCGATGTTCGGAAGAAATTCTTCAAGAGTATTTGACATAAGAACATCGACTATCCCATTAACTGTCTGATGATGATACCTCCCTCAATGATGATACTCGTATGTCCAGAAAAACGACTGCCAAAAAAAAAAAAAATCCAAATACTTTGCGCAACGTACCGTATGGGGTCCAGCTTCTCGTGATCATTCGTGTTGTGCGAGTTATATTTTTTCACACAAATCGAAGGGACCTACAGGTAAGAGCCATATGCGTAAGGCAAGTTGAGAAGCTTTCTCATGACAGTTAGACGTTTGTCTAACAACTTGAGCCACGTCGCCCACCGAACCAACCGCTAAGAGTTTCAATATTTAACGGCTTGGATCGCAAACAACTTCTAAAGCATTTGGCGTTCGGCTGCCACTTCACTTTATAGCAAATCCGTGCACAGCTACTGAAAACGCTCAAAACAGGGACAGCACTGCCAGCAAGCCAGCAGAACTTCACAGACAGGCAATTGCTGAATAAAACAGCTGCGAAAGAATCATACTGGCTGTAGCACCATTCAAATTAAATTCGGCAAACCATTTGAATGAACTTTTAGGACGAGTAGAAACTGTAAATGGACGTACATATACGTACATTTGCAGAGGTTATGGTGACCTTGTGGTGAAGGAAGACAACTTTTACTTTCTGGAAGCTCTCCTTTGGAGAATTACGCAACTGGCAGGCATAATTCGACCACTTACCAGAAAATCCTTATACCAAGACGGAATGTGAAATATTACTACCCATTCCGCTTCCCTTCATCCAGTTTCTTTCTATGGGAGTTGATAACTATGACTGCCTTAAAACTCTCTAATACTGATATGCCCTTTAGACACACAATACATACTACTACTAATTTCAGCCCGACTACTCCCCTGCTAATTAGGAGTGTGACTTTTAAACTCCAAAGTTATTCAAAGACCGTATGAACTAAATGCCTTCACGTCAACGTAAATACGTGAGTCATAAGAAGCTCGTCATTTTTGCACTCAATTCGATCGTAGTTCGAGAAAGTCTGACATATATCGCGCTCCAAATGAACACCGCTCCAGGTTATCGCAACATAATTATGATGAACCAAACGGCAACTTACTAACTAAATATTTATGCTACACGCACTAACATTCCCTCCCTAAACACATTCTTAGCATTTTGTCAAAATACAGCAACTTAGCTTCATCACCGATTCATGGTGTGGTTTCCATCCCTGGAGCTATTTTTTGTTTCGGAACTCTTCATCCAGTGAAATTTCCCACTAACTTCCCGCCATTTACACCCCCTACCAAGTTATCTCCATTCAAACACTCAAGTAAGCTTACCACGTAACCATTTACTGGATACACCACTTATTTGATGACGTTATTTACCATATGGCAAGACTCCCACCAACTTTATCAACTATAATCGAACAAGAATTGCAACAACCATATATGAATGCAAACCAAAACGTGCTATCCACCACTTTTTGGAACTGAAACAGAGGGAATGTGTTCGAAAAAGAAAACTTTTCAGAATGCTTAGCTAGTTCTTCTAAAAATTTAAAGATAAACATCCTAAAGTGCTTTAAGTCCCCACAACTCTACAATCTCCTTCAAGCATTTGCATTTGTAGCCACATTTAGTTCTTATCGGGTCAGTTGTCTATCTCTTTAAATGCTAACATTCAACAAGATAAATCCCGTTGAACATATGGCATAGCAAATCCTTAGAACTTTTTGAATTGCATAACTTTTTTCGTGCAAAAAAAACACAACTTTTTGCTACCAAAGCACGATAAGGGGAAGTCAAAGTTGTACAAGAACTTATCACGAGAAGGTTGGAAGGGCTATGTAGGGCTCTGAAAGAAGCACAAACAACTTTTCATGAAAAGCCCAAAGGACAGTGAGGAGAACCTGAAAGTTGCACAAAAACTTTCATGAGAAGCTCAAGGGCTGTTGGGGGGAAATAAAAGATGCACAAGGGCTTTTACGCACAATAACTTTTCGGGTCTAACAGAAATTTAAGGGCAGCTCAAAGTCCTGACAGCTCAACTAGAAGCTTCGAAAGAGGGGAATTAATTCTATGTTTTAAGTTTTTATTCTCCTGTCATGTGGACTGTAAGCCCATAGATGGGGGTATCAAAAGCTTTCGTGCACTTTAATGAATGACAGAAATTCATCGGACACATGCGCAGAACTTGAATGCACTTTCGATGAATCAGGATCCCGCCAACTGGTTGCTATGTGTTCATTATTCATTATTCAAAATGCCTCAGTCACTGGCGAAGCCACGTGCTGAATAGTTTAAGTCGTGGACAGACTTCGCAAAAAATATCATTTTGGCCACAGATTACGTAATTCCAAACCTTCAACTGTTCGTCACTAAGAAATCACGTAGCAAGTTGACCTCTAAAGCGTGCTTCTAACTAAACTTATCCACGAATGATGTAACACTGGGCTAGATTTGAAAAGGAAATCCCAACGTCAACGATAACATTTGCAACTCCCCTGCTCTAGTATGTTATTATAGACCCAAGTGGCATTAGTATTCATAAATTCTAGGCAATTTAATTGGTTTCATTTTAACGGCGTTGTTGCCCTCCTCATACCCGCCACCTTGAGGAGCTGTGTGGCATGAGGAAACCTCTAAAAACCACCATTCACTTGACTAAGAAGAAATATCCCGTCGCTTAAGTTAAGGGTTCCATCAATATTTTTCAATCAATCCTCCGGCTAACGTTCGCTTTTCCATTTTCCGTTTCGAGGGGAGTCTAAATTATGCCAATAAATATCCTTTAAAGCTTTCTTTTGACTTGAATTTGAGTTTTCTTTGGTATAATCATTTATTAACCTGGTGGCGGCGTATTCGTAGTCGTCCTCGTTTTTGAAAGACCAAACGGCGTCGACCTCATCTTCTTCTTCAAAAAAGGCACCGGAACGAAAAATAAAGGTGAAAAATGTAATCGCACTTTTGTTATTGACCTGGTTTGACTTTTGCCTTACACGAGAGATAGAAAATTTATTTGAATTACTGGGGAGGTGGTTGCCTGGTTCGGCGGATTGAAGTAAAAGATATCGCACGCATTAAGATATTTAAGTGGATTCTCTTTCGATAACAAAGAAAGGGGATCCGATAAGCGACATTGTAGGAGTATAAACGTTTGACGGCGGAAGGATAAATTTAAGTAATCTTTTTTTTTGTTTTTCTTTTACGAAGACACTTTTAAGGAGGAACGACATAGTGAATATGTTCGAGAAGTATAGATAGATTTTGATACTTTACATTCATTAATAAGATACTTGATATATGGTTGGCAATCCCTTAGAGCTTGGAAATTGGTTGAAATTCAATATTGCGAATTTCTATTGCTGGATATTGTCCTTTTTGATAGATAGTGTGGACTGTTTCCATTTCCTTGTAACGATATGAATCGATCATAACAGAGAGTACAGTGAAAAAGGGCAAAGTAGTTTGGCAATATTGCATGGGAAGCAACAAATATTGATGTTTTGTCATTTATCATGCATAGATAAACCTTGCCTCGTATAGCTTTTGTTAGGTGAGGTCAATTGAGTAGGAGCCTTGGACGTTCCGTAAAGATAGGGAGAGTATTTAAGAGATAGATAATTCCACAAATCGATTGCCCGCTTCGATTGGGTAGAGTTTAAGGTTCTGGGAATTTAATATTTGCAGATGCACAGCCTTGTACTCATTTATTTAAGCAAACTGTAACTATTCAAGGAAATTGCAAACTAAACGACCTTTGTCCACTTTCCAAGTGTCTTCTCAGTCTTCCCCAAAGTTCCGCCCTCTGGCTAATATTCACGGATTCCAGCCTTTTGGGGTTACTGTTTTGTTGACTTTTTGATTTTTCCATTTTAAGAGAAATATACCGTTTTCACTGTCTAGAACCGCTGTGTTGTCTGGAAATGTTGTTAGGGTTGAACTAGTTGCCATAGAACCATAGTTTACATAGGTAGCTACAAAATCGAATCACTGTCTTGAATAAATCCAGCTTTAACGACCTGAATTTTTATCACTACGTCAGCCATCCTTACGAGGAAGATAGGAGTTAAGTAATTTATAGAACTTGATAGGAACAAGTTTCATCGTGCCATACTATGTATCAAGATGTCTTCAAAAAATTTTACTCATTTTTAAGGTCATTTTGACTGCGCACAAAAGGGTTTTTACAATGCAACGCAATAAGATTATCGCTGCCAGGCTTTAGAAGGTTGTCATAGGGAGGCCTCCTATCGCTTCTATTATGTTTCGTTGTATTTTACTAGCCTTGAAACGACCTAAATTTCTTCCTCAAGGCTACGCAGAAAACCTTGTAGCAATAATTCAGAGTGAAAAGAGCCCACCTTAAACTAAAATTAATGCCTTTCATTCACTAGAAAGTAAAACATGGACCTATAAACTCTCATACTAAACTGCATTCAATAACTTCGTAAAAGAAGCAAAATATCTTGGAGTTGACCTAGATCGAGTAAGAACCACAGAGAAAGAGATTAAAGCCTTATGGGCCTAAGACGGATGCCTAATGCAATGACAAAACGAGAGACGCAGAACAGTATATGCATATGATATTTCTAGGATCCAGGCGGAAGCAAGTGAGTTCTCCAGATAATGTCAATGATACTGTTCCAAACAATAGACATGGATATGGCTCTAAGCTGTAGGTTCCTTCTATTTGTGCAAAAAATTAAACACGCACAACGCGAATTGCTGCGTGGAGCCAAGGCTGAACCACATACGATCTGTTGCGTAAAAATAAAAAAAAACTGCACCATCATTCTCTAAGACAGTTTGATATGCGAGTACGTAAGAAGCTCCAAGAGGAAGTTTTCGTTTTAAAATCTGAGCAGTTATCTGGACACCACCCCTGGAGCTAATGTGTGAAACCTAACCTGAGTTTCAAACCACTACACCAATCTCTTTCTCTCTCTCTCTACATCTTCCTTTCAACGCCCGCACTGTGCATAAACATTAGAAGGGTATTCATAACCCCTTGAGTGCGGATAAATTATAAAAAAAAAAAAAAACATTTTATGACAACCTTTGCGCATTTCTTTAGGTCAAATGTTCGGTACACATTTATGTTGTGAAAATAACTTTCTCCAGTACATATGTACATATGTATATCTTAAGATGTCCGTTTTTTGTGGAAATTTGTGGACAAAGTCATGTACCAAATGCATTTAGTATAAACGCGACCTCTCTTGTTTTGCTACATGTACTTATGTATGTAGAAAGCAGTCACAAACTTTTAAATTACATACGTCTACCATGATATGGAATTTGACGTACAGGTACATTTACTTGAGAGTTTTGTTAATCATGGTTTGATGCAGCCACCTGCATAGATTTGCAGCGAAAGAACTATACGGACTGAAAAAGTCCTGTTCTTACAGAAGGTTGGTTTTTTCTCATTTTTTTTCGTACTGTTCAGCGTGTGTAGAAAGAAGTCGAAGGTCTAATCAAGATGAAAATATACTCGTAGTCAAGAAGATCATAACTGTGTGCATACATATATCGGTCTGATCGTTAACGTATTGTAGTCGCCAACGCAAGTGAATCTCTGCAAACGGCTCATAAACATGATATTAAAAATCAATAAGATGGTCACATTCTAGGTGTCAATGCATACCCAGACAATGAAAAAGTTGGCAAAATTGGAGTCTAATAGGAACCTAACAAAAAATTGATGATGCAGGTAAAAAGGCACAAAGATGTGCTGGTTTTGGCTCTAGTAGTCACAAACTTCTGGTCTAATCACTTCTGAAGCAGGAGTCATATAAATAACATACTTTATTAACTATGCGCCCTCCTCACACAGGACAAAATATCTGACAAAGGACTTTTCTTTCCGAAAGAACTTAACATTTTCTTAATTTCCTACTTATAGTCAGCCGGTACTATTTAAAATGGCAGGTAGTATGAACGTCCTATAGAATATAGAATACAACATCAATTATGTTCTTAAATTAGGAGATATTTTGCAGAGCCAAAGTAGCAATAGCGTACGAGGGTCAACCGTGGTCTACTACGTGTGTATATTTACTCCAAGGTAAACTCTTTGACTACTACGAAGTTATGGCTGCGGAAAGTGACCTTGTTTTGTCCTTGCCAGTGGGCTAATATCTGACGATAGTAGATGGCGCAGAAAGGCTTTAGAGGTACACACAGTACGTTGAATAGATTCTCATATGAAAGCGCTAAAGTCGTTGGGAACGATTTTAATATCATACTCAGGACTGACACCACAGCTTCACCCAGGTGGAAGGCTCCAGCCTTGAAAATCATTATGGGTCTAAGCTCCAAATACGCCAATGTAACCCATGTAATGTGTAGTTGCACTGAATAGTTTACCGGCAATTAAAGACCATTTATTCCATCTGGAAAATTCTTATCTGGTTAACTTCTTCACTTAATTAAATTTATGATAATATTCAAGTTTATAGTGGAGAACTTTGAAAAAATAACCCATCCTTTCCTGGATTCCTATGCACAGTGGTTAATTCATAGATTAAGCGGCTGAAACGCTAGGCCGAGCACACCTCATTCATTTTGATTATTCTGTGGCGTTAGCAGAACTACATCCGATGAAATCTGACGTCACCATAGGAAGACTACACCAGCTAACTTCTCCTAAATTCTTCCAGGAGACATGTAAATTTCTTGTAAATTTAAACAGAATTAGCGGTGGAAATCCGATATCGGATTGGTGTAATCATTTCAACTTTATACGGAAAATATAACTGCGCCATATCAATTTAACAACTGAGGTAATGTATCTTTATCATCCATACATCCATCTGGAAATTAGTTTGTCGAGTTATTTCCAAATACCCGTCTTTAACATTTAAGCCGAAAAATAAAACTGACAGCTGATCGAGGGGTTTGATATTAATCACTTTGTAGAAAGCCCGATCCATTTTCAGTTAGTTCTCTGTTTCGCCATTATTTTTATTATAGTCTTTAAATATGCAGATACACAGATTCTTTTTTAAGAAGAAGTTTTAATGTATCTTCATGCAGAGGAACGAGAGTAATACATGTAGTAATGAGTCACTCAACTGATAACGGACTGGTTTACCTTTTCTATATCTAGATAATCTTTTGCAGTTCCATTTATGTAGGTGTGACCTTTGACGCAAAACAAACAATATCTAAAGCATGATGAGGATTCAAAAAGGTTAGCAACCACTGACTTATGGTGTCAAAACGACAGCTGTATAACCTAAGTCAACAAAAGTTCAATAAATTAATTGATTAGGGTATGAACTTTATGAAGCAGATAAGTAGGGGTCTCTGGCTTTCAGATATTATGATGCAATAAACAAATCCTCATGTTGATGGGTTTCTCTGCGGTGCAAGTAAAACAGGACTGCTTATTTTCAGAAATTTCAAAATAGAATTTTGGTTGGTCGTCATATTAATTTTTTTGTTAGTCTATCTGGTTTAACAGTACATCGTGGGTTATTCTATTTAAAGTCCGCTTTAATTATACAAATCTCCTACGGTTGTACGTCCTTTGATTTTACAATTTCAATTTTGAAGAAGGTGTAATGCCAAAACTCCTACACGAATCCTCATGCAGACAAAGATGTTTCTAGTGTAGGTCAGGGTATTCAATTCTACATCAAACATGGGGCCAATCGCTGCAAGGCATAATCCCAAGACGACGAAGCAAATAATAATAAAAAAAAAAATATTAAAATCCTAATATTCTTTTGCAGGGCGACTTAGTCTTCTTTGTGTGTATCAACTAATTTTTCAAAGACTTCACCTTATTCCCGAGGGTCGGTTACGAAAATGAGATATTTTGCTACATCATCCCCGACGAAAAAAAAAAGAAGAAAAATAGAAAAAACAAAGCAATTTATCTATAATCACGTGCAAAGTATCTCAGTATCTACTTAGGTTTCCCGAAAGAAAAAGTCATTTCACCGCACCGACTGGAAGGAAATGTATATCCTGAATTCAAATGCGAAACCGAGAAAACAATTTATCATCACGTTATGACAGCGAATTCTAATTAAATTCCTCTCGAAAAGTTTTTCGGACAGTTTCAGTTTCAGCGCCAGCACAGTTAAGAAGTAGCCTCCCATGAGAGGCTTCGAGCGACATGTTTTCCGTTTGACCTTTACAAGTTTATTGTTTGCCTTCTGTGGCCTAAATCCACAGGAAACATAAACAACGAGATTTCCCTTAATTTCCTTGATTATAATTAGTTAACTTTTCTTGTTCGCGAAACAAGGCCTTTTGCGCCAATTTGGATACTCAGCAGAATTTAAACTTTGGTGTCCGCTGCGTTGGCCCTCGATTTCAGTTTGACGTGTGCGTGTGTATCCGAAAGCGTGAAATCAAATTCAATTACTTTGAAATTAATTCAACTTGAATGTTGTAAAGTGTGTTACACTACAAAGTATGTAACACAGAGACAAAAAAAAAAGGAGAATGATACAATGATAAAAATCGCATCCATTAAAGCACACACAGGCCAACTGTAAAGCGAGGGGGTAAAATGTACCCATAAATGTATCTAAAACGAAACACAATCCATTTGCAGCGCAATGAACATAAAAATCATTTACTTCAATTTTCAATGTTTTATTCATAAATCCATTAGAGTCAAAGCAATTTAGTAGACCGGTGTAGACTGAACTGGAGTCCCAGTTGGATGTGCATTGGTTTAATAGCAGGAGGTGGCAGAAGGTTGGTTGTGCTGTATCCGTCGACGACAACGCGATTATCACAATCGAAATGAATAGTTTTAGGTTAAGAGTGGGCTTCGTTATTTCAAATACACACCACTATCTCTTCCTGCAACCGAGTGTAGAACAACGTAGCAACTGACTGGTGTTGCTTGGTGCAACTAACTGCCTGCTGCACAGCCTTCTCTGGTGGCGACAATGATGTTCTATAAATAACTTAAATTGTGCAATGTCGTACTTTGGAATATTGTGAAAAACACTAAAAGAAATGATTGTCTACGTAAGAGATTACGTTCTGAACGGGAAAGTCCTTGTCGCGTTGAAACGTAAAGAGCAAGGTTGGCAAAAGTATCCACTACAGCGAGGATAATTTTAATTGAAAAATTTTATGTATCGCAGAAGTTTCCTTTCGTTGATGAGTAGTTGATGCAATTGAAAGTCGAGTGCAACAAGTGGACTTTAGGTCGATTTTTTTTTTTTTAAATTAAGTCTTTCTCGTTGCACCGTCATGGAAGGTCCTGTATTTGCATTCAGTTAACTGACCGAAACTTCAAGGAATAAAATCGTTTGTGAACCGATAAATTTAGTCTGCATTATGTAGGTTTAAACTATACGGTGCGTGTACTCAGTGGATGCCTAATGTTCTCACATCGCGATGTATTTTCTTGTAGACATACATATGTATGTGCTTTGTTCAATGTCACAGGCTTCTTCCAGCAGAATTAGCAAAGCTATATCGTCTTCAGTTGTAGTAATCAAACATGCTAGCTAACCCGCCTGATAAAACAAAGCACTAAAGTTGTGTTTCTTAAATTTTATTTTTCCACAAACAACCCGTCTAAGTCAAGATACATATGTTTGCATTTGCTGCTGCCAGCCCTTTATAATCAATAAAAACTTCAACGTTGTTTATCGATTATTGTATTTTCCCCTTGACAGCTTTTTTCACTTTACTTACTTATTTGATGGGCTCCCCATCGTCAAGATTCTCGGTATGTGACAAGGTAGGCTTCAATCGGATTTCGAAATCAATCACTCTGGTATCCACAATCTTTTAGTTTTTGAAATGGAAGTTCAGTCTCTTCGTCGTCTTGAACATAAGAGCTGGACCCCAAAGATCGTATTTGCTGCGTGGTCATCTATGCACTCAATGTGGCCAAGCCAATTTAGTCGACGTGTATTGACTTTTTGGACTTTTTCTTCGCACGCAGAAGCAGTCGGCGCTATGCAACAGAATTGCCAGGATTAGCATCCTACAGAGATTGCATCTTGTCTTCGTTTTAAGGAAATAATTTTGATCTTACATGATTTGCAAAACCGAAGTTGTACCGTTTACAAGAGTCAGCCTTTGATGTTGATGTTGACTCCAAGGTACGAGTATATGAAATATTTAACTACCTCAATTTTATCTTTGTTCACTTATATACCAACTCGAGTTATCTTAACGTCTGCTCGCGCACTATTTACTCCAGCTCGAGATTGTACATAAAAGTCACATGATAGCGCATCTCTTTGCTGGAATCACGTGCATGTTCAAAGGAATAACATCAAATCTGCGCATTGTTTTGTGTGTTTCCCAGCTATAGGCGGGGCAGCTGAATAGGTTTGGCCAGTATCTGCCTTGTAGAACTCCAGACGACGACGGCTTTCATATGTGGTTTTAAAGTCAATGAAAATGTGCTTTTTTTACTAGTCTTTTACAGGATTTGCTTCAATTGTGAAGATCGGTAGGCATGCTAGTATCTGCCGATAAATAAGTTGTTAGCATATTACAATTCAGACGTTAATACAGAAAGAATATGACTCGGTAGTTGGTGCAAGGTGTAGAAAAGCTTTGTATTAAATTGAGCATATGGAGGTGATACACCAAAAATAGGGATACTGATGTTCAATTATACTTGGTTGAAATTTTAGTGCGTAACTATTTAAATAGCCCTTCTTATACGCCATTATAGTCAGTAGTCGTCTTGTTATTCTTCAGCTTTCTAATACCTGCACCAATTTTTTTATAATCTGAAAGGGAACTACTTCTTGGCTGACTGGAAGTATTTTTTACTCTTGTCCTATTCTCTCTCAATATTATCTCCAACAGCTGCTGAAAGTACTGCTTAAATACACCTAAAATTCCATGAGCATCCGGTGACTAGGTTCAATTCACTGAACCTGCGTTCCCATCTTTTAGCAAGTTGCCAATTACTTTGCTTTTCTTTTGGTAAAACTACCGGCTGTTGTTCATGTACCGCACTTTTCTCTATTATGTTTGAGTGCTGCGATTGCTTTTTCCCCAGTGGGACTTGAACCTTTGCTGGCCAAGTCACAGGCAAGCTTACTTACCCGTTGCTTTGACATCTATGTATAGGTATAATAATACGGCAATGAATGCATTTCCTACGTTTACTTGAAAAAAAAAAAAAAATACCCAAATTTTTCGTCTACCCAAAAATCCCACCACACAGTGGAAGACTTTTTTTATTGTTCTTCGTTTGGTTCTACAGAATCCAACTGACGAACTGTTGTCTCTTAAAATGGTCTGTTGAACGTCAACTGAATTTCGTAAGCATGATGTTGAAGGTTCTTTGTAAGAATTTGCTGCAGGGAGCTTCTCGAAATGTTATAATATTAAGAACAATGTTGAATGGAATGTTTCCGGATTATCAGCGACATTTTTAGTCACTACGACAAGGTAATCCATTAACCCGACGACGGGTCAAATAAGCTTACAAGCTTTTAACTTCTTAATTAATCTTAATGCAGTCACCTGATTTGGAACATTTCGCAAATTATTATAAGAATTGCATACAAATACAAATACTTGGCGCAACAGAACGTAATATATGGTCCTGGGCGCACAAATGAGACACGTCGCAATCTTTTGCTGTTTTCGACGAAGACAGGGTACACATCTGCAGAAGACTGCATCACAGCTTTAAAAAGAATTAACTTGAGGTCATGAAAGTTCTGATGGGAACGATCGGGCTAACCGCCTGGTGAGAAGAGGCGCTTGTCTTCCACTCGTTGGTATTAAGCCCTTTTCTTTTGGTACCACCTAACAGTGTCTACTTCGAGATAACGCAATGGAAGATCTACAGGCACGCTGACTACTGAGCCAACCTTCAGAGCCTTTACTCGATCTCGACTCCGAGAAAAGTAACAAGAACATTAACCGAATTCCTAATAGGATATTGCCCACTTATGTATGTCGATACAATTTTCACAAAATAAAATTATTAGATACGATATATGTATATATGTATATGTCAACTCTGAGAAAAGTAAAAAGAGAAGGCAGACCGTATTCTTTGTGTTTGCCCAGGATCAGCAAGGAAAAGATCATCACTGCAATTGGCATGGGTCTTCGAAATTTAGAACGTGGAACCTAATCTATTCCGATAACGGCACTAATTTCGCTGCCACAAAAAACCAGCTGTAAGAAATCAGGGAATGAATTTAATCCCAAGAAGCCATAGATAAGATCACATCACCATACTACCTTAAATGAATCAATTTTCATATCAAAATCCACCAAGAAACCCCACATTTGGTTGGTCTCTGGGAGGGTGCACTCTGCCGAAACACCAGGGATAAACAGAAACCTTGTTTGCGTAATCAAAATTCAAATGATTTAGTTATTCAAACTTATGAACTATTTATACGAGTACAATATTTGCAGGTAGAAAATCACCAAAATTTTTCCCAGTCAGTTTTGCAATTTGGCTTCATGTACTCTTGAAGGTGTAGTACGAGTGTTGCCCGCCTGAATGTAATGCTACACCTTCGCACAAAGTCGATGGGAATGCGAAAAGTACCGACGTTAGCACATTCGGGGGCACATACCTTTCATGGATGACCATGAATCTTATTTCATGCATAATTTGTGAATGCACATTGGACTGGATTTTGGTGTGGGGACTTACGTTAAAGTTGGAATAGGTTAGGTATTTAGGAATAGGTGAGAGATGATACCCTAACACGATATCCGGGCATTTTTCAATCGCAAGAGTCCTTTACATATCATACTACATTTTTGCGGTTGAAACAAAAATTTAAATTATGACTTTTAATATGAGACCATGGACCTCCGGTTTGCAACATGATGTATGTAGATTCATTCAGACGTTGAAGCAATTTTTTAAGGAAGCAGTATTTGCGATTTACTTATAGGTCAACATAGGAGCAAATCTTATAAAGGCTCTAATTTGCAGTTAAATAAGCTCTCAGCAGCCAAGGGTATAGAGGAATGTTTAAAGTCTCGGTGTATAAAATCTAGTCGGGTATTAAATGGAGCAAGTCAGTTTTGTCTTTTTTTAATTTCAAATTTGATTATGACCGTTAAAGACGATAACACACAAGCGCTGCTGTCACCAAATATTCCATCGCAGTTTTCAGTATAAGGTTTAAGTAAAAATATACCCGATTCACCGTCTAATGTCCTAAACTAGAAATCTTCAAACTCCTCAAGGTAATCTAAAGAAATTGATTAATTTTTAACGCTCGTCCATAAAAAAGTACAACGATCAAAAAGCAAATTGCCAAACAATAAAAAAAAAATGCGCTAGGACCAACTCGCATATGTGTTGCATAAGTTTATATTGTTGGCGCATGTGTTAAAAAAATGTTGAAAATACGAGTTCTGATAATCAGTAGTCCGGAACATGTACTTTGTCTATCAGAAATTGGTTTTCCACTTTCAACAGGTTCTTAACTTTCCGCCTATTTATGTTTTCGCACTCCTCTACAAGCCCCAATACTCCGCTATAAATTGAAAAAGTTGGTATCTTCAGATTTTTTAAAAAGGCATCCTTGTTGCAGAACCCTATTCACGATGTTAGGCGCTCTTGTCATACAACACAGTATGAAAAGTTCTCAGAAGAATTATTCCCGTTGGCATATTGAAGTCATATTTTCTAAAATACAAGTAACAATCTCAAAACAATCTGAAGAGAAACAAAATTACACGCTCTTGTATAAAAAACAGTGATTAATAGTTCACTTCCCGCGGTACTTAATAATTCATATAGCCCTGCCCGTCCATTAAAAATCCATTACAACCACTCACACACACTCACATCAAATACACAAAAGTCAAAAGCGAATAATGAAACTACTACGTTCAAGTTTAATCAACTATAAGAGTGGCATCTCCCACAGACCATTGCGGTGTATTTGCATTAATCATTACGCCCTAAGTAGCGCCCTCCGCCACCACACCGTCGCTGCCACCGCCCAAGTCCCATGCCTCGTTAGTAATAGGATAAGGAAGCATTTATCAGATTTTACCAAAGAGTTTTCCAACTGCCCACAAACAAACTCTATTCCCACAGTCATACTCTGGATCCATGTGTCCTAGTCTTACTAGCCAGGCCATCTCCAGCAATCTCTAGCCAACTTCCTAATGAGCCACTAAAGAAAACAAGAAACTTTTAAATCAAATTAAAAACTTTTACATCACGAACTGTTTTATTGAATACGATAAATTTTCCCAAAGTGTGGGTGGGTGGGTTGCTTGTTTGGATGGGTGTGCGTTTGCGTTTGCGTTTGCGGATCATAGGACGAAGCCTGGTTATCCGGTGGTTCTACAGTGTGTCCCTCTGCTTGTAATTATTTTAAATGCGCCTCCATAAAAGAAACGAAGTAAACATTTAAACGCTTAACATATTTAATGTGAGCGTTACGTGAAATGTTATACACGGTCATTTATTAAAACACGACAGGGAGGAGCTGAAAACTTTTATCTCGACTGGAGCGGGCTTCTCCTCTTTTTTTTTTCGTATTTTTGGGAGTTGACGTCATTTCACATGAAAGTTTATAACACAGTTCCTTTTCCATAGATGAAATAAAAGACGAAAAAAAAAAAAAAACATTTTTATTAATGTTCTCTGTTTGAGGGGGAAAGTTGGTAATTTTGCATAAATTATCCTCAATCGATTGCCATTGAGAGAGAAAAAGATACATCGCAAGTGATATCATAACAATTTAGTAGAGCTTGTGTTTGGGGCCATTGAGGCGCCATAGGTTATACTTGAAGGGCGACTATCGGTGCGCTGGGTTGAGTAGGTACCATTTGTGGATAAACTTTTGAAGTTTCGGATGTTTAAAGTTTGACTATATTTGTAGTTTCGATTGAATAGATAAACAAAGGTCGGAGAGTGAGTTGTTGTTGATAAGCAATCTAAATGAGTGAGATACGAGTTGGTTTTTTTTTTGGGAGGGAATTTCCAATCGGATATTAGTTTTGATGGGAGAACGTGGCGGGTAATAAAGAACTGTTCGGTGGGTTATTTTATTTGCGTGCTTGCGTGCGTGCGTGCGTGCGATTTTTCTAAATTAAACTCAAATTCTTGAAGTTAATTTCATTTCCTTTTCGATCGGTGTATCTTGTGTAATTTCACACTCCATAGAGCAGGACCTTTTTTTGGTTTCCCTTGTGATGTAAACGTATATTCATTGCTAGGCAAAAGTGTAATTTGCCATTAAATACGATTGAGGCATAGTGTACGTGCTATTTTGTTTGATTGCTGAACACGTTCTCAACT
This sequence comes from Blera fallax, assembly GCA_946965025.1. Taxonomy (NCBI): domain Eukaryota; kingdom Metazoa; phylum Arthropoda; class Insecta; order Diptera; family Syrphidae; genus Blera; species Blera fallax. The sequence continues at coordinate 51,185,702 of OX337244.1, forward strand.
CTCTGGGGTTTTAACTAAGGTGTTCCCGAGTCTATTTGTTGAGCGTCATGTTACACTAGAAGTTTGCTACCGTTTTTTGACGTCCTTTAGTTGTATATCCTCAAGAGGAGATAGGAGATAGTAAAATGGGAGTAATTTAAAAGAAATAATTTGATAATGCAGTAAGATTTTCAAACAGTCTTACTTCTCGGCTTGTAAGCCGCAAAATAAACCTTTTCATCATTCCCTTGACACTTTCCTTATAGGATAAGCTTTGAAACCTAGAGGCTTTCAACCTTAATTACTACTACTATTCATTGTGAACCCGGACCTCAACCAAATTATCTCGAAGTAACGCTGTCTTTAGCTAACTACTCTCAGTTGTGCGCTCCAAGTTTCTTGAGATTACTTTTTAATTATGCGCTGCACATAAGGCGAGGCCTTCTTCTACTTGGCCAACCTTCCGGGTAATATTGGTAGACTCTCGGGTCGAAGCATTGGTGTCCATTCGCTTTGCAATTCACAGCAATCTCAATCGGGGTTGTCTTGTGATATTCGAATCATTTTTTGATGGAAGCGTTAAAAAAAATTCTCGGTAGAGTCATTACCGACTTTGAGCAGCGAGCTATACGACCGTCGAATTAATTTTTGCAGAACCTCGTCAGAACAAAATGCAGATCTGCAGCCAGGGCACTCTTCAGCAACTGGACGTCGGCAAAGGAAAAGGTTATCAGTGGCGTCCACAGTTCGAAGTGAGATAAGGCAATGGCATAAGGCCATTCCTTAAAAAGTACCCAGAAATGTGCTTCGTCAAGAACAGCCGCGGTGATCATACGCCATGCATTGATCCCTGGAATAAAAATAAATTTTAAGTAAAAGCTAATTTATTTGGGACTTGTACAGACAAATTTAAGGTTCTATTGGATTTGAAAAAAAAGCATCACATGTACATATGTAGATAGCTAGACTGGTAGGATAAAGCCTCCAAACAGGTCAGACAAAGCAAAATGAACGTGCTAACTCACTGCTGAGGTAACGTTCACATAGGATCTGTTAAGGTAAATTTGATTGAATTCAGATTGCATAGGCTCAAAACAAGAGTCAGATGTGGGCTATGCACTACTTAGGTCCCTTTTCTATGCGAATAGAAAAACACCAGAATTGTATCTTCATTTCCTTAAGTATGTAGGTCTCTATTATTTTTAAAATTGTGTTGGGTAATCATGCACTGCGACCTAATGGTCTCTTCTGCTAACACCTAGGAGAGCTTTGTACCCTCAATTGTTCTATGGCCTGTCTGGACTGGTTACAGAATATGCAAAGGCTTTTATTTGTTTTAAATACTTTTCCTTAAATACTCTCCTAGTTTGCAATGCCCTGTTAGAAAGCCTGTTAGGATACATATGTTGTTCTAGTTATGGCAGATGCATACTCGTACTTCGAATCATTTCCGGTTGTAACATCCCAAAAGTTTCTAAGCTTGACTACGACCTGGTATGTTAAGGTTCAGGTTCCAGGTTCATTGTCTTCTTTCTCCAACTTCTGAATTCTTCATCTACATACATACATATCTTATTATTCCCAATTCTGCAAAATTGTTTTTTGTCCAATGCAGGGATCTCCTGCTCTTTGTTTTGCCAACGAGTCTGCTTCTTCGTTATCCTCCATTCTTAAATGGCCGTGTACCTTGTTTTTACTCTCCAAGTCAAGTGCTTTAATAGCTGCTAGCTGACAATATTGCCATGTCGCAACTATTGTATCTTCTTTCGTGATTGATACACTTCTCTCTAAAGCATATGTATATTTCAGCTTGAAAGATGCTAGTACTTTTGCACATTGATTTGATTCTAAGATCCTGGCCCAAATACATACATAGGTACATTTCCCCTGTTTCTTATTCTGTTCTTCAGCCGTCTGATTACCACTTTACTGTCTGGTTGCTTACTTGGTTTTTATGGATTCTTCACTCCAACCCCACTTACTTAGTTGTGTAAGCACTCCTGGTAGTATTATTTATGTAAATTCAAAATTAATTTGCGCAACTACATAAGTTTGCACAAAAATTATTCACTCTTTGCTCTTCACTGTTGGTTATAAAAGTGATGGCGAATTACGTTAACTGCATTTGAACAGTAGTATGAAAAAAAAAAGAATGTATTTCGCAATTCAGCTTAAATTTTTCATTTTTTTTTGGTTTCCCTCTTTATGGTTAAACTTTCAACAGAAGTTATTTCGTAGAAGTAAATAAAAATGTGAAACGTAAGTCAGAAACAAATTTCATTTGAATGCATACAACTGCCGGCATTTCGGCACGAAAAAAAAAGAAAAAACCCCAAAAAAAAAAAAACATTAGTTTCTTTGTGGCATTCCTCCGCTGGATCCTTTTCCATCGAAATTGGGTTTTCATGTGGAAAGGAGCAGAGTCAAGTGGCGGAATGTACAACCATCATAAGCAAGAGATGGTCTGAAGGATATGACTTAAATAGATTGCAATAAGCGCGTACTTGAGGATGTAGCTAAACAGCATGTCTGATGGTTGAAGCTTATGGTACTTGACATGATAATTTTGAAGTAAGACTCACGGCTTTAGAATGGCACCTTTCTGTGGGTAACCTTATCTTATTTAAGGGCAAACAGCGGGAAATGTGTTGCGGTAACATCTAGCCGTATTTACACATATGTACATACATATGTATGCATTCCTCCCTTAGCAGTCGCGACGACTTTTTTTTAGCACCTAAATGTCTATGCAGCTACAGAGGATATGAAAAATCGTATCGCTCTGTCAAAAGGAACTCCACATTCGGATGGATGACTTTTGTCGTTGCTTTGAATAGATTCGTTCATCATGCTTTCAGTGCACAAGCCAGTAGCTGCTTACGAAGGCAGAACTACACTACTACACCACGTAGGTATTTAAGGAACTCTGGGGATATTTATCATCTACTGGTTAAGGCGTCTCTCTTCCAATTGTAGTAATTGATTATCTCAACATTGGGGGGTTCCGACTTTCAGTCCTATTTACTTTCTTTTTTTTCGACTACGTCTATGTGTGTGAGCGTTTGTGTTGTTCTGACAATCCTTGCTCGGATCGGGATCAATGTTAACTGGGAAATAAGAGTTTAACATCACGTAGCGAGCTTAATCGACCCACAGCGCTAATATTGTTGTATGTACTCGTATTGAAGGGATGCTGAAATGTTGGCGAAATGCCAGAGAAGATAGTCGGGTGGTGTGGGTTATTGGTTTCCATCTTTTGGATCCTTTTGTTTGTGTATACGGCTGGTGGATTAAGGAGATTGGTATGCATCAACGGTACAATCAATGGGGAGCAATTGACAACTTCAACACAAAAAGAAAAATGAAATGAAATTATCTGTACGTGTTAGCTGAAAATATCGAATTCACTTTGAGGCAGATGTATCGATCCTGTAATCAAGTGAAAACAACTGAATTATGTATACATGTACACATGTGTGTGTGTTTTGTTTAACAAACGCATAAATGCATTCAAATACCTACCTATGTACATAACAATTGAATCCTTTTAGTGCAAGTTGAATGGGCATTTTTAAAATAACCATTCGGCGTGTTAATTGAATAATTATTCCTCATAGAGCGGAAATGACTGCTGTGTACTTACATACATATACATACATATACCCATGAAAGAACTCGCAGTTATGCGTTTGAAATAAAAAAGCGTGATGTACATATGTATGTATGTATGTTAACATAGACCCCATTTTTTATTGGATTTTTAATCCGGAATTGTATAAAAACAGCGGATTTTAAATATTGAGCGACTACTCGCGCACTGTATTGATTTTCGTTGGCAGCTAGACAAGTATACAAACATCCACATTATTCAAGACTGAACAGTGTGGTTTCTCCATACAGGTGCTAGATAAGAAACCACGTCCTTTGTTGCCTGATGAAATAACACCACGTCTAGGCATAGGATACGTAAAGCGTTCGTGATTCTTTGAACAGATCCTATCCCCTATCTATTGAGGACAACATGCTTAACATAAACCTACAAATATACATGCTCATTTATTGTCTAGATTTTAAATTCTTACTTAAACTGCATCCATTAGCATCTACCTAGAAGGATAGAAACCACACGTACTATCCCTCCACATGTGCATCGTAGTTGCCCTTGGTCGCAATTGCATTTTCAATTACGTTTCAAGATTGATCTCTATATCTGTGATTGATTAGACTTGGGTTTGTAGAGGGAAACGTGGATAGAGCCTAATGCTCTTAATGTCATATTGCAAAAAAATCGTTCTAGAGAGTTCCACCAAATTCTTGTGCTACCTTTACGGATTCTCAAAAGAATTTCTTTTTTTTGGTAAAAGTCAAACAAATACTATTTACATACAAATGTACTTATGTACATCGATTCCTCATCGGGCTTCCAATAACAGATGAGGTACAAATCTATCTATCTAATCTCACCCAGCTTGTCACAGATCCTAAATAATTCAAATAATTGCAAGAACACTTTCTCTAAATACAGTCAGACATTCGCACGTTTAAACAAATTTGAACCATGCACCGATGTCAGAATAAACAGCAATGATATGGCGACTGAATCAAAGACGCATGATTTAAAAGTTGTGAAACCTTTCGTATATTTTTCTTGGACTTAAATACAGGGTCGGCTTAGAAAGTGTCTTTAATGTTATTGGCTCCTTACTTTTAAAGAAACCATATTTATTATTCTCAATAAACATTCACTCAGAATTTTGCTAGCTGAAACCACAATTTGGGTGAACAGTGAGGTGGAGGAAGATGTAGAACTTCCCCTGCCACTATCCTGCCACAGAGAGGTTAGGATAGACGATATTCTTCTTCGTTTTCTTCTTCGTTTTATTAACCATTGTAATATATAACGCGTACGTACACGTATCTGCCCTGCTACTGCGCCGCTTGTGGGGTTGGATAAGTTTGCGGACCTCAATATCCTTCTACAAGCCGCTCTATTTTGGATCACCTCCTCGCTGTGACCGAGAATTTACTGTAGCCCATGGTTTTCTCATCCATTCTCATCCAACTTGGGGGCTGCAACAACCCTTTTACCACACTGCATGTACTCCCGCTTCGACTCAGGGTCATAATAATGAACCCAGGTTTTATATCCGGTTACAATTTTGTTTGAAACTTCTGCTGGATTGCGCATCCCGAGACGATCATGTAGAACTCGTTGCTTCAGATATTTTGAGCCTCTCTGCAATTTTTTTTAGTTTTAGTCGATTATTTTCCATGAGCCCACATCCGACTTTGAAAACGATTTTATTTGCTTTCAAAGCGGTCATCGTCTTATAAAGACTCTCTACCTTGATTGAATAAGCCCAACGACTTGTAAACCATGGTTTTACCAAGCTAGGAAGCTCTTCAAACTGTTTGCATTACACTTAGTACACATATGTACCTTTCTCACTTTTTTTCTTGCTTCCGCTGCACGGAACTCAATATTTAGCATTTTTTTTTTATACTTACATTTTTTACTATAGACCTTCATTTTTCTTTTTTAAACATTTATGCCTGAAAAGGCCATGCACCTTCTTAGCGTCACAGTCAACTGTCGTGAAACCTGGCATACCCCATACTCAAAATTGCAAAATGGGGGGCAAAGGTAAGCCGTGGAAAACTACTAATTGCAATTACGCATTCTATCCTTCTGTTTGGGTGCGAGATCTGGGTTAATGTCCTCAGCCAAGGGTATAGTGTTCAAAGCAGCAAATACAAGAGAGAAAAGAAGAAGATTGGAAAGAAGTGGTAACAGCGGAAAAGAGACTAGTGCTTCAATGCGGCTAATTATGTACGCATGCCAGTAAGGTAACTCGACTCAAGCACACATTCTTCAAGTGCACCACATCATGGCTTGGAGCGAGACGAAGACTAGAAACAAAGGCAGACGGAAACACAACGAGCAATGTCGTAACGGTGTTGAAAGAGAAGATGAAAGAACAGGTCATAGATCCTTCAAGGCCGTAGAAGATTGAAGTCCAATAGAGGCTAGGAGCAGTGGCTTCACCCTGAATTAATGCAATAAGTAGTTTCGGAACTAGATTACATGAAGATGGAGAGGGCTTAGTTAGTCAGAATCCAACTCACCGGGGGATCCTTGGCCATCCCTGAAGATGCCTGAAGCATTTCCTCTTAAAAAAAATAGGCATTTCGAACAAGCAAACTTTGAAGTTTACTCAAAAGAAAAATTTCAGCAGTAATATACATTTAAGAGCAGAATCAATATAACGGAAATGGATTCACCTCTCCTTAAAGAGGACTTAAACAAAAACAGCGGGATCTAACATTGTACCACGCTAAACCACTCTGGATACTATATACAAGCAAATAATGTAACAGCCTTAGACCACATCCAAACTCGTTCTATGTTCAAATAATTTTTCATCGCGATTACAAGTACGTATGTAGATCCTTTGAAGACATAAAAAAAAATTTATGTAAGCCGTTGGTTTTTTATGTCACATTGCTTCCCAAAATATTCTGAAGGAGTGTTCAAAAACATGTTTGTCTTAAAAGTTCTCAAGAAAGTCCTCGAACAAAAAAAACGCAAAAATAAGTAATGAGTACCATTACGACAGATCAGTTACTCGAAAATATTAATAAGAACTTCTTATTCTGGATGAACATGTATCTCAAACCACTCTCTTGCGTAATTTGTTTAGAAAATAACAGAAAACTCTTCGATTGTGAAATATGTGCATAATTGCTAATAAGTCAAAGATGTCTTTTAATCCTTTGCAATAGGTAACCTAGGAGTACACTTCAGTGAGTATAAGTATACTCACCTTTTCTTCTCATGCAAATAAATTGGATTCACGTGCGAGTCAGCAATTGGATTATTTTTAATGACACTAGTTAACCCAGGTGTAATCTCTTGGCAACCGGTGTCCAAAGGAATTATCACAGCATGTACCCACCTCAGATTGAGATGGACTAGTATTGTTTAGTTTTATACTTTGACAGAAAATGCTACAAAATCCTTTGTAGATTACTTTTACGTTCATCTAACTACAGGATGTATTGTATTGCGGGTGATCCTTACAAAAGAAGAAGTCAACTGGGATAACGTGTCGTTGAAGAGGATAAAGATAATATAAAAAGAGTGGCATATCTTGTACCTCGTCATTTACACAATTAATGTGACTGAAGTGTGTTGCAATAAAATTTTAAGGTCTGTGGTAATTTGTAGACATTTGAGTGCGAAATAAAAGTGATTGGATTTCTATTACTTTATAATTCTTTTTCGGGGCTTAAAAACGCCTCGCTACTTTACTTTAATACTAGAACCAGGCTATCCCTCACTACCAGTTTTTTTCTTTAATAGGATATCCCTAGAAGGTATTCCTACGATGGAACCTGAACTGCTAATGTTGGCAACAATTAGGCAGCTGCACCTTAGTACTAAATCGAACTGTTTTGATGCTTGTAGAGAGTGACAAAAAATATTAGGTGAATTTTTAAAATGCAAGACTTTGCAACGGAACAATTTTTGGTTTCAAAGCCAATGGGATTTAATGTCCCTTTTAAGGGCTGCAAGAGTCTGTGGATTACTCTCGTGAATTCTGGAGAACATGCCGGACAACAAATGTCAAATTTTTTTAGGATTATTCGGCCTGGGAAGAATAATAATCACCGTATCTCTGGCTGCATAGGCGATAGTGACGTCTCGCTGAAACCACATACGGCCATGGGATAGGGGCCCAGCTGCGGATGTAAAAAGTTTTTAATCATCGCTCTCTGCTCGTTACTATTTACTACTACTGAGTTCCCATTTGCATCTTGAAAAACGTAGGGTCATATGTCCTTTTTAGCCGAGATACCACAGCAAACCGTAACTCAAAGTGGATGCATTTGCCGTTTCTGAATTATTTGAGGGTTTTCCACACATATGTACGAAGCTTAAATATGGTTTATTGACGAAGTAACCGACATGGAAATGGGCTTCGACTGACCTGACCAATTTCTCCAAAAAAAGCGATCAATTTTGGTTTTCAAGCTGTATGTGGTGCGGGGCAATACTAACCGACTTCTGGCAAGCAACTGCTAACTGAATTAAATTTTATATGGAAAATAATGAAAATCCTTCCTGTGCAAGGTCGTCCGTGGGATGTTCAGGTCAATGCCGAAGGCGTTCATTAACATATGCCAGTACGTGGCTAATTTTGACTCGGAATCTTCCCGGTTTGTCTATGCCTGAACACAGTTGCTTCCTGCCTTCCTGAAAACGGGTAACAAAAAGCACTTTTTTATTAAAATAACTGCGGAATTCTTGTTGTGTCCTTACAATTGAGTAGTAAGATTTGACTACAGGAATCGTCCAGCACATCATTAATCACTGTTAATCAGATAATTTAATCTAAGGGAGAAACAAAATTGTTGAAAAAAGTTATGCAAGATACCAATAAAAGACTAGAGTCTTTTGAAAACCAAAGTGGCGGTCATTTGAAGGCTAGCATTTTCCATTCTTAATATCATAAAAACTAACAAAGATTAGTTATCAATAATATTTTGAGTATAGCGTTGTTGCAATAGTTTTGAAGACGAATACAATTTTGCAAATAAAATTTTTTATTTCATCTTCAAGGGTAGATTTACCTAGTCTCTCGTTCGGATATAGCACAATGCATTGACAATTCTTCTTAGAACTTTCTTTTGGAATATTTTTAAAACGTTTAGTAACGTTTCTAATTTCTGTACAACCTCAAAGTTGTATACTTTACAAGGGTTTTAGTTCTTACTTATTACAATCTCTGTATGCTGAGCTTAGAATTGTTCTATTTCCACTTAAGTGTCATTTCCAGATACTTTATTTAAGTTGCAAGTGGACTATTTACCGAGACTATAAAAATTCGTGGGCTATTCGCTTTTAGATTGGTGTGCTGAATTGGCTATTCTGCATTTTTATCAATAACTCGTTGAATGTTTGCTGTCCACTGAGCTACTCTTTGCTGCTATAGCTGTGTCGTGTACGAACGTGGCTATACCGCTATCTTCTTATTGCAGTATATAACGAGTATATTTACATCAGGAAAAATATCGGACCAAGAATACTTCCTTGTGTAACCCCAGTCCGGGATGTGCTAAGCTTAAGTAACACTACAGTCTGCGCTTGTGGAGAGGGTGATTATACTGCTAAAGTCCTTCCTTCGTAATATGTGGCATACCTTCCATGGTGATGTGGTGAGTGTTGAAATCGTAGGCTCCTCATCACTGAAGCGCACACTCGGCTTTCTAACGAATAACGAGGAAATTCTAGTAAAAAGAAAAAAAAATCCTAGTGCAATGGGCCTGTTGCGCCTTTTTCTGTTCCGATAAAAGAAGGATTAACTCTATTTGTTGTATAGATACCTTTCGGCAACAAGTGACAGTATATTTTTGAAAATATTCATGGTTGAAGTCAACGGTCAGTGGCCTTAGGAAACACGTGTAACAAATTCCACTAACAAGTCACCAAGTGAACTAATCTCAAGACCCACCACTCCAACGTGCTTAAACCAGTAAAATGAGTCACATTGTCGCAAAATACAACACCATCAATTCCTTGTAGGATGTGGTAACTTATGCGAACAGTTTATTCCTTATTACACATGTGCATGGGCGTGTAAGTAAATCTCCTTTCTATCACCTGTCATGTTATTTTATAGACTTAACCTTTTACAGATAATTACTAACTCCCGCATCCTAATATTACTACTGATTGCTGATGACGCACACCAAATTAATGATCCTTCCTCCTGAATAATGATTTCACTTAACAACACGCCGCACAGTAAACGAATTTCAACATCCTATATGTATCTGCAGAAATGAACATAACCAAGAAAATTAATTCCGCATGTCTATTTAGTGTTTTATTGTTATCTTCCACACCTCGCATTCTTCCATTCGCATTTACCATCGTCGTCGGTCGTATAACTCATCTCCTTAACAATGCCACTGTACACACAGTTCCACCTGTCTGCATCCCAGATTGATTGCGTTTATCAGAGCAGAATGAGCTGTTCTTCTATTCCGACAATGGCCTCACACAAAATTACATTGCATCTGTGTCTATATTCCTCGGATATACATATGTATATGTGTATGTGTCTGTAAGTTAGGTACGTACATACAGTAATAATGGTCAACACAAATTTTAAGGCAAAAGGAAAATGCAATTTCACTAAACTTTCCCTCATTGCTTTTAAATTACTTCCGCTACTTGTTCTAGGAGACTCTTTAGCTCTGAGTTACGATAAGAAGCCAGCAGAGTATGTTTTTTTTCGCATAGCTTGGAGAGTATATCCGTAAACCCTTCGAAGATTAGAGGCCATTACACGCTTTGGCAATTTGTTCTCGCTTCATATACGCTCCAAACTTTGCCCTTAGCCATTCGGTAATGCGAAAGTAATGCCATCAAGCCCAGTGGTAACCCCATGCAACGCATAGTCCCCACTCACGCTCTCAACTGACACCTTCATAAAGAACATACCACAAATTGTATCCTTAAATTTTATAGCTTCAAAAAAAAAACAAGGTTATCAGAAGCGAACTGGTCTAGACGACATAGTACAGTGGGGGTGCTGTTGGCTGTTATAGTCTTTAGCTCAGAGTAGAACTGTGTGTCCTTTGGAAATAATAAATTTAATAGAAACATTTGCCATCTTTAAGAAATCCCCTGTGCAAAAAAAAAAAGAAAACAAGAAAAGGAAATTATATTCCTCTCCCTGCAGGTTGCTGACGGTTCTCTTGTTGTTGTATAGGTGTATCTTATTCCGCATTAAAGCATTAAATTGGAAGTGGCTTCCTTTTTACGCTATCATCCCATTCACAATTTATTTAATAGACAGTGGGAATTAGTGGATTCTCTCCTGGCTGGAGAATGAGCCAAGAGCGCTGTGTCAACTTAATCCATCCAATTTGGATGGAAGATCTTTTCAAGTTTGTTTGCTCTTCATTTTCTCTGACGACGTGATGATATAAAATTTTTTTTTCCTGAAAAATAATAAAATAAAAAGGAAGACATTTTATGCGACTGCCAACCAGTATACGTCAGTTTTAAATTCTCGGCTTGTAGATGACTTTTTGAAACTATTTGTTGAGTGCACTTGCTCAATGTGCTCTCTGTAATGCTTTTAATTAAATTAATTACGAGACCGAAAGAGATTGGATGTGCACATGGGACTTCCATCATTTCATGTGAAAATTTCAATTGACTGACTCATACGGTTGATAAAATTTAACATCAAGAACAACTTTGCCTGATTGGGAAGCACAAGAGTTCCGAAAGTAAAATGTTTTTAGTTTTAAATTATGTTATGTGTAGAAGGACAACTCCGGTCTAAAGAAAATAGATACAAATTCTAATTATCATTCCATTCCGAAAGCAGACAGTTTGTCGGTTCCTTTCACATATAAGTTCAGAATTCTCGAATTAAGTTTGAACACAATTTTTTGTTTATTACAGTTGACTCTACTGACGCACTTTGTCCTCATGTCCTCCATTAATATAGAATGTCTCTTTTATTTCTTAGAATTTCTTGATTTAGTTTTTTTTTTTATTATTATAAAAGTATCTATTGTCTTTTAGTTTGAATCTTGAAGGTTTTCCGTCTCATTTTCATTGAAATTACAACGAAGTGTGTTGGGTACTTCTTATGAAAGAAATGTACATAAGGTTTCGCAGAAAGAATTCGTCGGCATGGACATCTCCTTTCAAGGGTGTTGGTAGCAGTTGAATCGAGTCATGAACATTTTAATGACCATCGATTTGCTTGGATCTGGATTACGAATAGCAAGCTACTAATTGTTTATAGTTACTAACTGCTCCTTATGCAGTGGACAAGTGCTTGCTTTATCTCTTCGCAGTGGTATTCGAGAACTTCTTGTTCAGGATCTTGTTGAACACTGACAGTCGACTTTGGTTATGTTTTAAATTACAGTGATATCAATCGGTGACGTTATAATATGCGTCGAAATCGTGAAAGTAAATCATAAACATTAATGCTCTGTTCACCAAATAATGAGGCAGAATTGTCCTGCTAAGATCTCGCAAAATCAAGACAACGCAAAATCATCCAGTGCGCGTGAGTTGCCGCAACGGTCGGACGAAGGAGGATGTTGCTTCTGTAGCTGAAAGTGTGATTCATAATTGAAACCGAAGTCGTCTTTTCCACGACCTCAACTTGCCGAATTTACGAAAGACTTGGGTCTTCTAAAAATCTCAAGAATCAAATCAAAAGACCGGCGTATATACAGGACGATCGTTAATTGCCTTTTAAGATGTTGGAACCGGATCCCAACAGGAAATTGTGGGATCTGGGACAATGCTAATGCACCAGAATTTACATCCTTTGCATCCAGAAATACCCACAGTTCAGTATAGATTTCGGTGAGGTGGCACATTATTTCGAAGCGATGGGAAATGACTGACAAGATATGCAGCGCTGAGGAGACTGTTGTACCTGTAGTTTGCAAAGTTAAGGGCCTTTCCATTTTTTAGGATCAGGTAAACGATGCTGAGATTCCACAGATTTCACAAATAGCAGCCACCCCTGTTGATTTAAAATGTTCTTGCGACGAAGAATCGAATTGTAGCTACAATATTATAATCCGCATACAAATGTCATAGTTGTCCTTGTCATAAGGCTAAACTCCTTCATATTTGAAACAACAAAGGAAGTCCTAGATAGATATATCAAAACGAATGTCATAGAGAGGAATCTTTGTTTTCCTGTTTCAACTCTCTACAAGTCAAACGAACTGATGAAGAAGAAGCCTTTGACAACACTTTACACGAAGCCATTTAGACATTAGACAAACGAAACCATATCTCGATGAATGTGTGAAATGCTGAGGACGAGAACTGCCGAACTGTGTTTCGGAGTAATATTCACTTTTAGTTAGTGCTGCAAGAAGCTGCCTGAAGAAGCAATTATCTCACCCTTAATATGGACCCTAGTAGAAGACAAATTTCTCGATTAGCTGTATTCACTGCATGCGATGTGCAAATGATATCGTATCAATAGGCAGATGCAAGTTCAAGGTTCTATGAGACATAACACAAAAAGGATTTAAGGTGACAAAGTAATCCCTTCTGTTTTAGTGTTTCAGTATATGTAAATCCATGCAAATCCACTGTAATGCATTCTCCAGGAAGAGGCTACCGCTGCACCTTGGACCTATGTGAATGACAGGAACAGACGTTGAATTTAGAAAGGAGATCAGGCATCTAGGATAAGACAAGACCGCAAGACTCTCTGGAAAAATACGTGCAATAAATAATCGACAAAGCAACTCGAGCTCTATTGGTATGCAAAGGACTTGCTAATGGAATTATGGTGAGACCAATCATCACCTTCACCTTTGGATTAAAAGAAAACTAAAGTTAAAGTCAAAATTGGTTCGATAAAATACAAAGGATGGTCTGCACTTGAAGACAGGAGCAATGAGGTCGGCGACTGAACAAGTTATTTAATACCTTTTACCCTCACGATTAGTAATTGGAAGGGTGGCCGGACGGACAATCATGAGGATATCAACAGGGCGGTAAGGTGCCGGGCTCGATCAGGTCAAAAGCGGTTACTCGCCCGGGGAAGTAATTATGTGGTTTAGTCCACATTGATTTGTTTTCCCGAATCAGCGTTTTATATAAAAAGCTGGACTATCCTAGAAAATAATAAGACTCTGCATACTAATCAATATGCCTATAGCAAAGGCCGATCCACAGAGAGTGCCATCCGGGTTTCTGCTCGAAGGAAATCACCTTTTGTGCATTTCTCGATATTGAAGGCGCTTTTGGCAACACCGACTAAGATTCAATCACCAGTACTCTTGCCCTGAGAGATGTTGATCATCCAACTAACAGGGCGATGCTCGAAAGCCGCACAATTGCGGCCATCTCTGGAGAGGTCTCAGTGACTATATCAGCAGACGAAGGCTGTGCACAATGGGTCTCATCTGCTCACTAAATTCAGCAACCCTGACCTAAAAACGCTTGCCACTTGCAATTTAAATACAACTCAGGAAACTGATTGTCGCCTTGGTTTAGAAGAAGACGAATCAGCAGAACAACTACTTCGTATGCATGGCTCTCTGCTACATCAGGTCCTCAAGGACGAGAATATAAGAAACGTTTCTACTGGCGACATCCTCAACCCTTTTAGGAAAGCCAAAAATCTCCAGTCTCAATGTGCAATATATCATATAGCTCGCAGTGCCTCATGCGTCATCGCAGACAATTTACAAAAGCAACAAACAAAAAAAAATAAGATACAGCCTCTAATGAATTTTGTCATGTTGGATTTGTCCATATGGTTGGCAGTTGCACATGGAGGTTCGGTCTAGATGGGTTTGACTATAAGCTGAGGCATTCAACTCAACTTTTACAGTAGTACCTAGCTGGGTTTGGGTTTTCGTTGTGTCCTGTCATTCTGTTGGTGGTTTCTCCCTATTAGCGTCTATATATGTAGATGCAACCGATGAAGCAACAGCTCTCTGACAATTTCTTCCTGCTCTTGTTTTGACTACGCCACCCGTTTTCTATTTCAAATCTATGTATGTTTCGAACACGATTTTTGCCATCGTTCGTAGTTGGTAAACCAATGCAGTCTTTTCGATGGCAATTCGTAGAGTAGGAGCTCATTTTCAGTTCACAGTAGGCATCTGGATAGAGGTTCAGCAAAGAAGTAGTCAATACAGAGTCCTTTCTCATGCCATAAGCGAACAGGCTGACGCAAGTCATTCAACATAATATTTAATATACACTCATGGAAGGAGTCCTGAACACCAACACAGGTAACCCACTACAACATCGTCTTCTTCATGAAGAACATTGAAACATACCGTTGGCCATGAGCTTATAGAATTTTGAGGTGGGCTGTACAAAGTCTACACAGGTATTTTGGTCTAACTGAAAATGAATACTCCAACGGTTATTCCCTCTAGAGAACTGCTCTCTCAACGACTGGATCAATGAAAGGGTGTTTCGAGGGCAACACTTTTCGCCTCCTCTTTCAATAACCACCACCATAGCCCATCTAACGATTTGATTCCAAATCTCTAGGCAAGATCCTAACACACGCTGGTATCTTTCATATGTGTATTGCACATGTACCTTTTGAACGCCCGAGCGATAATTTCAATATTTCTTGGAAATCACAAGCGTTTACAACTACCTTAACCAGTGCAAAGGAGTACATACTTTCGTCATCTTCTCAGAAGAGCTTTATTTTCATTCGCATATCAATGTAACGGAGGCTGGAAACGTTCTGGACTTGTATTTATTTTGGAAAATGAAATGTGTTTGTGTAGCATCTGGAATAATCTTCAATTCACCAGAATTTTAGTCAAACGAAGTGTACAAATATTTTTGTCATGCTACGGGTATAATATTTCAAGGCATTGGTGTGGTGCTTGAGTTACCGCAGATGGGATTCTGAAGAACTACCTACACAGTTGAACCCACATGTGTGTAAGAGGAAAATAATTTCACTGGATTAATACATATTATGATAGTCAGTAATTGTCCTTGAGCCTTTATTAGGATATGTAATCGGAGATTTATTCCTCCAATTTAATGTGTTTTCGGAATGTGGTTGTTGTATACCCACGTTATCTTTTTTTTAAAGGGTTAGGCTTAACTTGAAATCAATTTTATTGAGGGAAATTATTTGGCTGTCTGTTGAAAGGGTATTCGAATGGTAGGTACGTGCAGTCAGAAAAATTCAGACGTGTACAGGTTTTTACAATTCCACCTCTGTGTACTAGGTCTCAATCTCACGTCCACGTGATAAATCCTTACAGCCTAGTATATGTACTTTGGCTGAAAATCGGAGTTCAATCGTTTTGGATGGTCGTTGGTGACAACAATTGAGAGGGGGAGCAACCGTAGAAAAATTGTTGGTGTTTTCTATGATTCGTACCCCGAAAGCGCAGTAGTTCAACACACTAACTACTGCGCCATGACGCCCAGGGGAGGTGAAGGATAAAACCTTAATGAGTAGCAACAGTTGTCAAATTGACGAATTGGATGACTAGCATAGAAATGTCCAGCTTCTCTAAATATAGGCTTACGTAATGGCCTTAAAATCGTCAGCATAACTGACGGAGCAGCAAAAGCCTAGGGTGACTTTTGAGGAATTCGTGCAGACGAATCAAGGATACGGTGTGCCAACATTTTTGAATGAATGGAGATTGTAGCTGAATGACTACTGATAGTATTACGTGATGGTAAAGATTGCAAGCGAATACCATAAATCCCGAACCGAAGTCTATGCAGATGAAAAATGCAATTTTTACTACATAGTCGTAGTAGCATAGTCGTTCAAAATGAACAGAGATTGCCATTGTCAGGCGTTTAGTTTGGACGATTCCGATAAGGGAATGTCTGCTGTACCTTCAAGGTGGGAATCACATGAAAGATTGCTTCTGTTTGTGTGGGAACTGTTGAACTAAAGAGAAAAGGTTAGTATTAGTTTAAGATGCTGCTTAGTCCATTATTAGGGTTAACTTATGGATATTATCCACACAATATGGAAATATCTTGAAGTTGTACCTGTCCCCTCTGACGTTCTGTCCTTTTCGTCGATGTTGGATTTCCCTTCTCGTGGAAAGGATACGCTTTGAATGTCAATATGGTTGTCATACGCCAGTAGTCGCACAGATATTTGATAGATTGTATCTCCGGTCGTGGCTTATGAGAAGAAGAAGAATTTGCAAAGCCTCTGCTCTCTGCAGCAAGCACTGTAATAGATGTCGCCGTCTTTCATCGTCCTTTTGCGCTCTATATATGTGCTTTATAGCAGTCTAGGGTATTTGCTTATTATCCCTCTCCGAGGCTTGTTTTGCTTCGAAACTACAAGTTACTATAGATTTCCCCGAAGAAGGGACGTTACCCCTTTGCACACCTGGAGAGTCAGATTCTCTTGGATTACCTACGACACAGATAAACCAAAAGTCAGTAACTCAGTGTTCGCCCATTATGTTTTCCTCGGCCGTCAGCACTCTTCTTATGCCATGGCTTAGTGCGAATTATCCCTATGGACCTAGCATTAAATTATGTTGAAGTAGTTCTCTTGGCGTTGTCGTTGATTCCATCAAGGAGATTCTTGCATAGCCATCTGCCTTCTAGGGTAATCTTGCTAGACTTCTGAGATGGTTTTTAGGCCTATCAGATGAACAATATATACCTCGTCCCCTGCAGCATATACGTGCACTAGGATTGGACATTCGGACAACACTCTATAAACTAAAGTTATTCTCTTTAAGAGAAGGAGAAATGCGACTGGTCTGACTCAGCCAGACACTGATCGTAGATAGATGATTTTTTTTGTCTGAAGCATGTCAGGAAGAAAACGTCCAAAGTGCTCACAGTATTCTGACAGTGTGAGGATGCTTTTCGCAAGACGTGGGGCCTTTCATTGAAAAAGGTTCTCTGCATCTATACGGCTTTTCTAGCTTATGCATCGGTTGTTTGGTCAATAAACTTTAGTTGAGCGGGCCCTCGCACAAGTAGGTGACTGCCTTCTGCGCTAAACTTCAAAGAACAGCCTGTCTTAACTGCACAGGAGCTTTTCCGAGTACGCTTGGCTTTGTTCTAAGCACTCTGCTTGATTTACCTCTGCTTGATTTACCTTCCCTTTTCGATGAACTTACGCCATACTTATCCTACCACCCTGGTTCCATGGATATGCCGTCTGATGCAATGGCACCGGAACTTCGGCTACTGTATAATTTTAGATTCGACTTTCCTTGCGTTTAAGACTAGCTTCGGCCGGAGCCTGAGCCTGGAATGGGCAGTCGAATCTTCTTCCATAGCTCTAGACCTTATCAAGGATCTCGCGCGGGTATCTTCGTGGAGACCAACAACACTATAATTCACTACTCGTTAGGTAAACATGACACTATTTTTCAATCAAAGGTTTAAGCTATTCTAATAGCTGCGGAATATATTGTGGTGGTAGAGAGGTCGAAGTATTTGCATATGCGTTAACACACAGGCTACGTTTAACTTGCTCAATCCATTAACCTGTTCCAAAATAGTTCGAGAATGTAAATACTCATTGAATTTGGTCACAAGACTAAACTCTCTGACTCTTGTTTGGATCTCACTTATGTACGGTGAGATTGCAAGGCTCAGAGGATGTTTTGCCAGGACCTGAACCTGCGTTGGGAGTTCGACGTTCTCGGTCAGAGCCTCCATTGACGGCTCTCCATAAAACAGGTGGACTAACCTGTAAACAAAATGTTGGCGATCTCATTTGCTAAGTATCTTATATGTGGGCGCCGTAGCTGAAGTAGTTAGTGCCTTGGATCGCTGAGCGGGAGGTTTGACGTTTGAATCCCAAACAACATCAAAAAGTTTTTCACTATTCCACCTCTCGCGAATATCTGACAAACTTCTGAGAGGAATTTAAGAGACTCTACTATCTGTGACGCGATGATACTTACGATCACTTCCTTTGTTATTGTCCTGCCTTTGCTTAGATCCGGTGGCAGATCATCGGTGCTGTATGTTGATACTGTAAGCTCTCCATCACTGAAGTGCCTTCTCGGCTTTCTCCGAAGCTGTGAAAAAATTCCAATAAAGGGTCTTGCTGCCTGGTAGTACCATGGACCAGTTGCATCTAAGTGCTGGAGTGGAGTGTTTCCTAACCCGAGCAAAAATAGTGTATCTTTAATGATAACTATTTTAAAAGTTATTTCGACAAGGCGAAGAATTCCTGCATCCTGTCTTTACATTTTATGAATCGCAATGCATCGTCTTGTTGTATTATATGTTCATATATATTATATGGGTACCGTTTTTTTTTGTTTTTTGAATATTGACTGAATTATAGACGTCCATAATCGGCCATTGAATGCCCAATCACTATAACTTGCTATTACTAGGCATTAGATTTATTTATCAAGTCGACCTCCAAAGAGGCTCCCGAATTTCTGTCAATTTCCTCATAAAGTTTCCTCAATTCCATCGTTTTGATCTGCCTTACAGGCAATACCATTGCCATGTACATACAAGTGTGTATGTATATACAAAAATAAAACTCCAATCGCAGGATGTGTTATTTCGGAGGAAACCTTACGAAATAATATAAACGCATTTCGTTTCATGTAATATTGAATGGCCGTCGTAAAAGCCCGAGGTCATGCGTCTTGTCGTTACGTTATACCCTTCGGATAGACGTAAGAGCTATTTTAGTTGCACGCCACTATTATGAAAATGTTATTCTTAAATACAATCGGATTTCAATAAATTGTCCAATATTTGTATCCCATATGTCGATGTTATTGCTTTCTCGTCTTTTTATGGCCTCCCACTTTGATAGCATTATTTCCGTCGTCTTTTGTTCTATTCTGGTTCATCTATGCTATGGCATCGGCATCGGCATCGTCAATGTCCATATTTTCCGATGGATTCTTGTTATAACCAAAAAGGGAAGTGAACCTTATTTTATGGGAACGTACTTTGCAGTGCTCCCGGACTTTGGTAGATAACGCAGTTGACGATGACTTTATTTTTCATTAGTGCTTAATATCCTTCGGTAAGGAGGTCAGATTAAATAATGAATTATTTTATTGGTTATTTATTACTATTTTGTTGGTATTGGATTTGAGTAACTAACGGAAAGCAAAATCTTCTTTATGAGTACTTTTCCTGAATTTCCTAATCAGCGCCACCAGGCTTACTGGGTGAGGTTGGTAGTAAGTCTTAAATAAACAAAGTAAATACGAATCAAATTCGATTAGGTTGTGACGAGCTTATGGAATAATGCTATCATTGGACACTACGAGTAGATATTGTGCCAATGTCCAAAATAAACATAATCACGGTCGCAGTACGAATACTCGTGCCAATTGATCTAAATGCGTTTTCAATTTCTGACTACTAGAAGTAGTTACTTGCTTGTCACTTCCTTGCTTATGGAAAATTTAGGGATGCTGATGCATATGTGTTAGTATTAATTGTGCTTAGTATCATAAAAATGAGCAGCATGAAAGAGTGTCAGCTACTCGTGTTGCCCGCTGAATAGCTATCAGACCTCATAGTGCACTAACTATGAGCGTATGCTGATTGTAGCAACGGTTGCAAAGGTAAGTACTAGGAGCTCGACCAGTGCATCTGGGTGAACATCAGTCCATAAGTTCTGCAGCGAACGAGGAATATCTTGTTAACCTGATCGATCCAAAAACCATCTCAGAAGTCTAGCAAGATAATCTTAGAAGGAATTCAACGACGACGTTTAGATCGGTGAATACCATTGAAAGATGCGTAGGGATATTCATCACTGAGAAAGGGTGCGGAAAAGTGTCGGTGGCGGATGAACTGAAACATATGTATCTTACGGTGATTACTGCAGTAAGTAGGGGCTATACTTATTCGGATGTGGATTTGTCATACATACGTATGTGTATGGCGGACTAAAGCAAGAAGTCTTAGGAAGGTCAAGAAAAGTGCGCGAACAATCTGATGGCAGTCCTCAAGACTAAGTTAGCTAACAACTTTGTTAGCAAAAACTCATGGGCTTGGTCGTTGGCATAACGTTCAAATTATTCTAAATGAATTTCTCGTCCAAGTAGGAAAGAGAAGATCTTGGGAAGGATAGTTGAAAAGCAGAATCCAAATGACATCACGTCCAGCAACGGTTCAGGGATAAATGGCAAACATACGGTTTCATCTCAATATTCAGAAAGGGGACACGGTTGTTCTCATGAAACAGTCAACCAGATAGAGTACACTGCGATCGATGAGAAACATTCTTTCAGTATTCTTATATTCCTAACCTTCCGAGTGGCCAAATTGACTCGGATCACAACCTTGTTGCAGCCACAAGAATGAAAACATCCCAAGCACCACAGTAAAGAAGAAGCACTGCGAGAAGACACAGCGTCAAATGGCTGCAATCTATTGACGAATCTGCCACCATCACTTGCCAAAGACCAGTGCTAACGCTCACAACGTGCCATCAAGAACATACACAGACTCATTTTAACAATCTGTCAGATTGTATCGTTTGCCCGATGCACAATGACAGTATTTAGAGACAAGCTATATGGAGCCATGTCTGCTTTTGACATCTATGGCTTCGAAAGACAAAATTAAACTACGATTGATAAAAAAGTGAAGAGTATCGATTCGAAACTTTTGGGTTTCCTCCAACATCTATGTATGTACTCTAAAGAGGACATCTGGTCGATGGCAGACTTTCTTGAACTAAAATCGCACTCATAAGGACCAATGAGGTTGTTGATGAAAGATTTTGGACGTTCGTGCAAAACGGCAAACACGCATATATACTCTTTTTCGTGATACAGTGCCAGTATTCAAATCATTGGGCATACAATTGAGGTGGTAACCCGTCAATACCAGCAGCTGTCTGTGGCACGGGATTACTATCTTCACTTCATTTTAGTCAGGTGGAAAGTATGCTTCATTCTGTGTCCACTGATGCACAGCAGAGAGTCTCTTACTCAAGTGCACCTTGTAGTTTCTAGCGATGCGAGGCGTTCTTAGACGCCCGATGTTAAGTCTGCTTTTGTGAGCCATGTGAAGCTGCTTTATCTTGAACAGCTTAGTTCTGAATAGTTGCTAGAAAATAATGGCCAGAGTCGATGTTTGCCCCTCTGAATGTGTGTAGATTTACACATTTGATGTGCGTCTCGCACCAACCAGTACATGGCCAGTTAAGTTATCGGTTCAACTATCCGGAGACAGAAAGGTTGCCGATCGTATTCGTAGTCTTGGGCACATAGTGCTATTTATCACTGTATTGCGAATTGCTACACAGTTGATTATTCGGAAACTATTATCTGAAGGCAGTAACTTACTTCCGGGATATGAGCACTGTCGTTGAGAGTTCATCCGCCTCCATATCTTTTCCACGGCACTGACTTAGCCATTGAAATTCTTCATGCTCAATGCAAGCTCATCGGTAGTTCTTTATCAGATGACTATCCAGAAGCCACTGCTAAGAGGTGGTGATGTGGCTTTTGTCCACAAATGCCTAAATTTGAGCGACAAGAACCATACAAAATGGAGAGACGAATTTAATTTAAAATTTGATTTTATGCTTAACTCTTTTAAAAAGCGAGCTACATATAAACTCAACCGCAAGTCTTTCTTTTTATTGCTACACTGTATGAGGTCTTTTTTACAATTTACGATCTACAGTAAATACGTTCATATTTATTCGTAAAAACGAAAATTTCGCCATCATTTATGGTAAATTTGAGTCTCATATCCGCCATTTAAGTCTGCTCTAACACCTCGAAAAAAAAATGAGATGCAAAGAACACACCTCGAGGCCATTACGAAAAGACGATTAAGGAGTAAACCTCGGGAGAGAATACAATGGCTCAAACCAAAAGGATCATCTGTGTAAATTAAGGTAATATCCTGGAAAACGAAATAGAACGGTTCAACAAACATCATTGTCAACTTCATCTTTTCACCCGCCATCCTGCTGAGCGGCAAATCTTCAAGTGAAAACATAAATTTATTCCCCTTTCCCCCTTTCCCCATTTCCCCCTTTCCTACCCTACCGCCTTTCAATTTTTGAGAAAAGAAAGGACGTGTCATGGTGTAGGGGGAGAAAGACTTATTTTCAAAACAAAATTCTAGTACAAAAGGCACCCCGTTGAGCATTAACAAACAGTCACCTCCTTCGTGATACACTCAAAAAGGGAGGAAACTTTACCCACTTCTCATCCAGCTATTCTTTAGGTTATTTTTTTTTTATTCTTCTCTGCGCCTTTTGTGAAATCCAATTTCTTTTCCCTAGAAATCGGTAAATCTGCCGCTGAAAACATCAATTTTCTTCCATTTTCATGAAAATCATATTTTACACGATTGTATACAATGGTACCGACTACGGAACACATGCACAACACGGGTTCCGAATACACTTCACTTTATTCGCACACAAAATGTGTGTGCGCCTGCAATAAATCCTTTCCGTCACGCTTTTGACTGCCAAGTACTCGTACTACCAAACGAGCTGCCACGCGAAATTTCTTCAAATATATTCCTCAACATCACAAAAAAAGGTGCCGCGGGTTAACACTTTACTTAATGCGTTCTTTTGAGCTGGCACTGTAGATACAGATTCCGCCAATGTGTTGGGTCCATTCAACGGTTCAGAGCGTTTGAATTGCACAGCAATTCATTTTTCATTCGCCCGATACAACAGCGATACACCGAAAATCGCGCACCGTGTGAACAATTTTTTTTTGCCTTCGGGGATGTGTGGGTGGGATCGCTCCACAAGAATGCATACATATTTGGGATTCAACTGCCCGCCGCCTCTTATGCGAACGACTTCCGTGGAATATGATCACAAAAAAAAAAAAAAATATCTTCATTAAAATAAAGTGCACAAGTTAAATAGGACACAGGCCCAGGCTCAGCAACTTTATTAATAAGTAGCCGCCAGCTAGGAATCGTATAAATGAGGATACAAAAAAAAAAACATGGCGTTTAAAAATTTTGCATTTTTCCTTTTTTTCCGTACTTTTGTTTAATTATTACAACAACGGCAGAGACCTAGACAGCGAGGAAGCTTATCACAAGGCAAAAGGAAAAGCCAATTACTTACCGCTCGTTAAGCTGCAGAGGGTGTGATTCCAGAAAATTGGATGCGAACAGATGTAAAGGAAAGGGCAGATAAGGGTTGCGTTATTTATTTCCTTGTGCGCGCTCCGCGCTCTGGAAAACCGGTAAAATGAAAGCATCCGCAAAGTTATTTTGAAACGAACAATTAGCATTTTACACGCCATGTTATTAACACGGATTGTGGAATTCATTTATCTTTGTTTTTCGTCGTCGAGATTCCTTGAAAATAAATACAATTATACTTGGTCCTTTATTAAATTTAAGGTTTCGAGGATATTTAGGTTTCTTTTTTTTTGTTTTAGAAAACAAAGAAAGACAAAAACTTTGAAAAACCCTTGCAAACAAAACAAAAAAGAAAAAGATGAGGGATGCTCCGAACATGCTTGGAAGACATTATCCTCAGACAAGGAGAGGGACCGGATAACTTAATAAGATACGCAAATGTCACAGTCACAGTTACTGCTTCATTTCACATCGTTTTAAGCAGCTGGACCTCCTCGGTAGATAGGGACCTTTTATTCATGAAAAACTGTTTTTCACTGGGTTAACTACCCATTCCATTCCGGGTTTAGCTTAGCAATTATTTAGATGGTTACGTTTTCTATTAGTATCTTGTAGTAGCTAACCTAGTCGATTGTATCTTAGCCACAGTGGATTACTCCAGAAAAGGTCGTCAATAAGGTTTTTTTTTTAACAAGAATAAAGCAGTGAAGACTAATGGCTGAACCGTCTGCACCTTTCGAGGTGGTACCATGTAGTCTATCTATGTACATCAACACAGTTTTCGCATCTACTCTCAACTAATCGAGAAAGGAGAGAAGATGATTGAAAGGGGAGGTACTTATTGTGTTTCCTACTGTGTGCAAAATAGGTAGTAGTAGACTAATCAGAAAAATCCTATCATTACCTACCCAGGGTGGCCGCTGAAGAGCTGTCATATAACTAACAATGATCCTCTGCCAAATCTGGCTATGAGTACATAGCTGAACGCTCGGATATGTGTAGACACATGGGGGTGAACTTAAGCTCATATGTCCTTCACCGGACGAGGTATATATATTGTTAACCTGATAGGTTTGAGAAGAGTCTAAAGAGTCCAGCAAGAGTACCTTAGAAGGTCGACAGAGGAAGAATTCGTCAAATTGAATGAACGTTGATGACCACAAGCAGAGCTAATTCGACATATGTGAAGCGGACGAGTGTTTAGTGGGCCAATGGCAGCGCTCATGCCCCTTAAGTGGGCTTCTGGCATTTCAGTGCATTTCGTGCCCTCCTCCTAGTAATAGCAAACAAGAATTTGGTTCTTCAGGTTCGACCAAGTAATAAAAAAAAAAATTATTTGCAAAATAAGCAGAAACCTCGCATGGGAATGGTCATACTGTTGACAATCCTGAAGAAAACGAGAAAAGGCAAAGACTTTCGATTCTGCACATGAAATGTTATATCACACTGCAGGCTACGTTACGCAAAATTGCAAAAGCTAAAGCCTTCAACGGAGTGCGATAGGATCGGTATGTGAAAATAGAATGAAAAATGTGATCAACGATTATTGCTGCAGATGGGTTTTTTTCGGACACGATAATGAAACCGTAAGTCTGACGAACAATACCAACATGTACATACATCCAGCAAAGCAACAGGAATACAAACGGCGGTACTGAGGATGTGGAAAAAATGCAGGCAGTATGAGCCATTCGTCAGCGCCGATGATGGAGAAGAATCTCTTAACTCAACTCCACCGTTAAGGTTGTGGAAATCCACGGCCATGAAGTCGAACTTTTCAATGCTAGTCGTGATGGTAAGGAGAACCCTTGCTGCTACATCCAAATGCGTTCTATCATTCTAAACCTTTTGATGACAGAAGAGTTATATATTTTTAATAGTTAAGCCGAGCAAAAGTTCTTCTGTGATGAAGAGCTTACTATGTATGTACATACACATATCAGCACTCACGACATCAACACTGATGGTATTTTCATTTAAGCTTAGCAATCTTTTCGTTTGAGGCCCCGTAACGCCCGTGCCCTGAATAAACAGCATCAGGGTATTCATACCCCCTTTGGCGCGCGCGAATTATAAAAAAAAAAAAAAAAGCTGGAATGCCGCATTTGTTGAGCCTGTCTACATCCTAGCAGGACAGCCCACACGCAAAAGTGGTCGTAAGAAATGTAATCCTCATTGGAAGCCCTGACAAAAAACGCCATGCATATCCTGGAAAACTAAAACTTACTAGCAATCTAGTCGAAGTACTCAGTCTCCAAAATCTAAGTATTTTCTAATAGAACTCAGTTCAACCTTACGATCCAATTCAGAGACTTCTTGCATTTTCGAACTTGGAATTTGGTTAAAGAGGGTCTTAAGCGCAGACTAACTGTCACTGCAAATGCAGATGTAGATAACCTAACCCTTCTATCTATTCCTTAAAGTATACGAGCTCGTAGTTTGTGACCACTAGGATTAAGTCACCACTTGGAAGACAGTCGTATATTTGCCTACTGAAAAGTTTCGCCTAATATTGTCGACTTCAACGAATACACCAGACAGGATGTTTTTTAAAGTTTTTGTTAAGGGCGACACTTCCACGAAAAACTGAATAAGCCTTGAATGTCTTTGAATCGAAATGTTTTGACCAAATCTCTTATCAAGGAGCACACCTAAATATTTGACTTCATTATAGATATGTACATACTCGTATGTATATCCTGACTTAGTACTGGCTGAGGCTGAGGCTGATGTCGTACAGTAAAAATATCAGTTTCAAGAATAATCGATCATGTCTAGGACCACATACACCTTAGCATAGACAGTCTCTAGGCATAGATCGACAAGAAATACGACCACATTATTCGGACATACATACTTTCAAACTAAAGTTGGGTACATTAGCTGCAACCATAATTTTTGGCAAGGTGGAGGTCAAGCTTTCTGGTCTGAAATTCTTGGCAGGGAGTTGCCATCTTTACTAATTTTTAATGTAGCTGCCACTCTTACTGTTTGGCAAGATGTAGGAATATATTCCAGAGCCAAGTTAACAATGAAAATTCTTCTCAGAGTAAGCTGCAACTCGATTTATGCAGCATGACTGGATATTTTCCATCGATTTTCAGGAAATTTGAAACCATAAAAAAAACCCACAGCGCATTTGATATCGGCTACCACAGTCGATAAAGAATACTCCTACCAGCTGGGTCGACTTTCCGACTTAATTCAGATGGAAATTGTAAAGCTCTGGTCTAGCTGTTATCTGACTTTCCAAAGACTAAGCTTTCAGCAGAAGAGAGAAAGTTTCCAGTTTCGTTTTCCGAAAAAAAAAAAAAAAATCACCTTTCGACATCGAAATTAACCCCTTGTGTGCTATACCTTCGGTCCAAAAATTTCGAAGTTTTCTTCTAAATCTAATTTTCAGTAACTATTTTAGAAGTTCTCTAATTTCCCTCACTTCCCTCAATGTACCTAAGCTCTTTTGCATGAACTGTAGATCGGTATTTGACCTCATTTTATCAAATTCTGTTCGATACAAATAATGATCAGCTGTAACCACCCACCGTCCGTATAGTATTGCGGTAGAGCTACATATGTATGTTATCCTTTATATTTATTCGCCTTGCTTCCTAGACAGGCGTACCTTATGCAATGAATTTACAAGGTGTACCCTCAACCATAAAAATTGTACGCGGACGGATCAAGAAGAGCCAAGGGAATTGGGGAAGGTATGTACATATGTACATACATATGTGTACATATTTGGGCCAAGAACTTCTCGAACCCGGAGGAGGAAACAAAACGAACTAAGCACTCGAGTGTAATCGAAGTACTGAAGTAAGCAAAAGCACTACATACATATAAACCAAGGAGCACTGACTTAAACGTGTAAAATGTCCTTAAGCCTGATACAAAAATGTGTAGATCACTTTTTTCCTAAATCCAATCCTATTATTTTTTTTTTAAGAAAACTAAACTGAAAATGGTTTTGTGCACTAAGAATAATATGAATTGGAACCAGGAGCGGCACAATATATTTTAAGGTCTCTGTGCAACCGCATGGCTCTAACATTCACTCATCTCTTGTCGTTAAGCAGATCGCCATTCCACAAAATGATTTCTTATCTTGTTTGTCCTACATAGCTTCTGCTTTTATCTGGAGCTTGGAAGTGATATATGTATGTACGTAGGCTCCCCAGGGCCATATACATATATACATATGTACATATGTAGTCGATGCAATCCCAAACATTGCATTAAAAGCAGCAATTCATTGACGCCCACACATCTTTGCAGACGTATACAATGCCTGCTTCAAGGAAGGAATATTCCCGGATCAGTGGAAGAAACAAAGGCTTTTCCACTTACCAAAAGATAATAAACCTTCATCGTATAGGCCTCTATGCATGCTGGATACCATGGGTAAAATATTGGAGCGCATAATAAGTGATGGATTGGAAAGCGCGATCGATGAAGCGGGAGGCCTCGCAGACCGTCAGTATGGCTTCCGTAAGGCACGTTCTACCATTGGCGCCATGGAAGGGCGGAAGTAAACAGTACTGTGCAATCATAACGCTGGATGTTAAGAACTCCTTCAACACCGCATACTGGAGCAAAATTCTGCGAGCACTTACCGCCAAGAGAATACCGGACTACCTGCAGAAAATAATGACCGACTATTTTAGAAATAGAACACTGCACTATTACAAAGACGACGGAATGAGGCAGTATAACGTCACAGGTGGTGTCCCCCAATTATCCGTACTGGGTCCACTACTGTGGAATGTAATGTACGATGACGTCCTCAGACTTCAAATGCCGGGGTCCTTGAAAATTATTGGCTTCGCTGATGACATAGCGATCGTTGTGGTGACCAAATTTCTTGAAGAGTTGGAGTACGAATGTAATGAAGCTATCGGGATGGTGCAGGACTGGCTAGTAAACATGGACCTAAAACTAGCAGAGGAAAAGACCGAAGTAGTGCTCATCAGCAGCAGACGAGTTATGGAGACTATAAGAGTAACCGTGAGTGATCGAGCTGTAGTTTCCAAGCCAGAACTGAAGTACCTTGGCGTTACTATAGATGCAAGGTTAACTTTTAAACAACATCTGCAACATGCACCTGAGAAGGCAGGAAGAGCAACCGCTGCCCTGGCAAGGATCATGCCAAATATTGCAGGACCTCAACAGAAGAAGAGACTGCTATTAGCAAGAGTTGCGACTGCCATGATGCTTTACGGCTCCCAAATATGGAGAGGCGCCATGAGGACGAAATCATACAGAAGGAAGACGGAGGCGGTCTACAGAACCAATGCCTTGAGAGCATGCAGCGCCTTTCGAACAACCTCCTACGACGCGGCATGTGTTGTGGCCGGAATGTTGCCAATAGACCTCCTCGTTAAAGAAACGGAACGGAAATGTGTTCCATCAGAACAATGGCGCTATCAGCGTCGAGTTGAAGTGAGACCGAAGTACCACCAAGAACAAGCCTCGAAGAATGGCAGGAGAGATGGAACTTTTCTGACAAAGGCAGATGGATGCGGAGATTGATCCCTAACATAGACCATTGGATCAATAGGGAGCACGGAGGGCTGAACTTCTACCTGACCCAAATGCTTACTGATCATGGATGTTTCAAAGCCTACCTCCACAGAATTGGACAAGAAGACAACCCTTATTGTCCAACATGGACGGAAGCAGTCGAGGATGCGGAACACATCATGTTCCACTGTGTTCGATATCACAGAACCTAACTTGCTGGCGAACAGACTGGGCGTAGACTTAACACCAGAAAACATCATCAGACAGATGCTGTGCACGCAAGAAACCTGGGAAGCAGTAAGCTGTGGCTACCATCATGAAAGAACAACGAAGACAGGAGCGACATCGAAACGTGGCGAAGACGGCTGCCAGCACGAATGAGCCGAGTATGTTAAAAAGAGCCCAAGAGGCGGCCTCGGAGACAGGAGCATAATTGCTAACCAGCCCCGGGAAGTAATATCTAACGGCAGTCCCGCGGGGAGAGTGGTTGATGGATGCAGAGGTGTAGTTTAGTACATAGGCGCGAGGAACAGGAGAATAATTCGCGCATTGTGCATGCCAGTAGTACGGGCTACTGGTATCTATGAAGATTCCACATCTATTGGCGCAAACCATAAAAAAAAAGTTCGATGTACTCTTCAACGTACTGTTTTCCGTCTTTGATGCCGCTTTCCTAAATTTACTCGATCGCGTTCAGAGACACTCTTAGTAGATCGGGAATCGTGGGGTCCATAGCTCAAACACCACCAAAACAGAACAGAATCCTTAGAAATTCTTTACCACTATTTTCATTGTTAGGTCAGTGCATGATGTTTGATTTATTTCGTATCTTTTATTAAAGCTCTCTGGTTATTAATTTACTTAGCTTGGTGTGTTTAAGACGCTACTAAATTTTCCTTAATTAACTTCATCAATTAAATGCTTACCTTTATCTCAAATCGCCTTTGTTCTATTGCCTTATTTATGGTACCTACATATCATCAGTTGATAGCTTCACAAAAAAAAAACACAAAAAATATCCATTCATGCTGCAAGAAAAACCTTCAGACATCTGTCTTGAACAAAAGCGATAACCTCACCATCATCGTTAGGGATTTAAAACTCATCAATAAATTTGCTATCAGTGCTAATGACTATCTTCTTCTTAAAATAATTGATTGGAAACATCCTTTCCTCTGCCATTGACTGTTGAATGGTACTCCAATAAAATTCCCTTCAATTCGAGACTCCTACTCTCAATTGCTGACCAAGTTGTTACGTCAACACAGACACCACTCAATGTCATGCCCAGAAAACCTGAATTACTACCCACCGTCGTCGATACCATCATCACCCCATCGTAGTCGAGAGTACGAGTATAAACAAAGGATACCTCTTCCTCCGCCAGAGTCCGCCACACTCTTCAATTGCCTGCCATTTAAGGTGTTGCAAACTAGCTGCCATAGCATATTCAAATGGAAGTCATACAAAGAGTGGATTGGATTAGTTACCGAACACACGTTGTACAGTAGCCGTTAAGGCACTCACTTCATTAGCTTTTACCGTCCCACGTGTAGTAATGCACCCTCATATTCCTTCCTCTATCGGGACACGGACAGTGACGGTGACGGTGACGGTCGTAAAAGGAATCACAACTCTGTACTGGTGGTCCAGAAATCGTTTTCATAAATATCTCAGCGAATGGTTGCCGCGTCAACGGAGCACGTGAAATAATTAACGTAATTAGAATCTCGTGCCATTTTCCAGTATCTGGGGTATCCTTGTGGCACGTTTCCACTTTCACAGTGATTGACTTTTGGAAGTCACTCCGGGGCCCATTTGTATTAATATTCAGTCACCCTTTTTCGACACGCAACCCATTAACGAAAAAATACGGATATTTCAAGTCGAATGGCAGTGCCTTCAGATAGACTAACATGCATATATACATATATACTTTGCCAGTACATCCACGTGCTGTGTGCGTCTGTAATTGAGAGCCTGTACGAGCATTTCGGGCATTTGACCTTCTTGCTTTGTCGTCGTCATAATCATTAACCTCTTGTTACCCTTGTCAGTCCTCATTATTCTGTGTTGATAATGCCTAAAACACAAATCATTATGAACTCGCAATGGAAAATAGATACTATTCTGGTAAGTATCTCGATACGTACTTCGATGTTTCGATATGCTTCCATTAGTGTTGTTTTTTTTTTTTTTTTTTTATACCAAACCAACTAATAAGGTATGAGAAGGACATCTAGGTCGTTGTGGATCTCGTGTCAATTGAACTGTCGGGATATTCGGTTTTATTACCCAGCTCCGGCCATGACAAACAAAGTTCTATTTATGTTTCATGCAAATGAAGCAAAACTAATTCGGTGAGCATGAGCACGCATTTCATATAGTCGGCGCGGCGAGGATTACATGATTCCATGAGCTGACCCTGGAGATATTAGATCGTGGTATGTGGATGTAGATGATATTGAGACTTTTCTTCAAGGTCGACCGAAAAGTGATGTGGATTGGTTTAAGGCTGCTTTATTGAAAAGGGATTCTTGAGGATGACAGCAAATTTGGCAAAAGAAAAGAGCGACATGTCCTGTTGAGTGAATCTAATGAATATTGGCTGAGTGTTATTAAGATGCGTATCTCTTAGATATAGGCTGGGCTAAAGTTCATCTAAATTTGTTATCTTCGGAGAAATATTAGGGTTGAATTTATCTTCTGTTTTTTTTTTTTTTTGGGTGGGGGGGGAGAGCGCAAATTGATGAAGGTATCAGCAGCAACAGTTCTGTTTGTCCACTTGTCTTCTTGAGAGTAATGCGATTATGTAGGTGGGTTTGGTTATTTGAGGATTGTTTAAGGAGTTTGAGAAAGGTGCGGGTTAAGGAATTTGCGTATTAATTCAGAGAAGCAGGCTAACTTAGTTGAGTTTTCAGAATCATGTGGTTTCTTTGAAGTGTTATTATGAGCAAGCTGTGAGAGATACATGAATGGTGGCTGAGGAAGAGGAGTTTAATTGAAAATCGCGAAGTTTAGTTTGAGATGGTTAGGATACGTAGAAAAGGTACCTACAACGAAATTTTTTTTTTTTAAGATGATTAATTTTCAACTGGCGTTATGTGGAATTTCGATAAATAAATGCTTAAGGCTGGACATTAGCGGGATTAAATCGATATCTATCTATTAAGGATATGGCTTTAAACTTACTATCATCCCGTAGAATGGGATACGTATTCGCCTTCTCTCTTTCTAATGTCGTTACTTCTTGTCCTGAGATGCCAGGATACTCTCGGTTGCCAAACTGTATAAGTTGTTTTCTCTTTTCGGGATGGTCTTTTGGATAGTATCAAGCCTCTTGTTGGTGGTGGTTTATCAATGCCGAGCACTCTGTGAAATATGCGGCTTCTGTCACTTCTTATTACGTGGCCGTACCATCTGAAACGGATACCAGTAGCCAGAATTACTGGCATGCACGATTCGCGGGTTATTCTCTTGTTCCTGGCCCCTACTTACTAAACCACACCTCTGCTGTGAGACTGAGGGAGCACGAGGTTGGTCGCCATCTCCCAGTGAGTACTGTGAGTACTGTAAACAGGTAGAGAGAAACTGATCATATGCGTCGGTGTCAGATTTTTGGCAGCAAATTCACCAAAAGTTAGAAAAAAAAATGGATCTCTTTACTTACAGTTCTACAGTGGATGTTTATATAGGAGAGGGCCCTAGAAGCAAATCATTCCATGAGAATCAGCAATGATTTCAACGTCTTTTAAGCTGAAATCACGGCCATAATTCAGACTAGCATATGAGAAAAGCATTGTTGGTAGAAAAAAAAATATCTACTCAGACACTCAGGCAGCTATTAAGGCTCTGGAAATAGTTATATCGACGTTTAGAACTTGTAAGGAACATTTAAATTCGATATCCTGTAGCCCTAGGTTGGGTACTATGGCGTATGAATATCCCAAGTAATGAAAGGTTTTCAGCCCTTCAGTCGCAAGGAAGTTGCCGGGCACTGCACATCTCCCGGCCCGGAGGTTTTCAATCTGCTCCATATTGAGATAAAGTCAATACGCGATGTTCGCAACTAATCAAAAGCGTAATTGTTAGTTAAGCATAGGCCCACCCCAAACTGTAGCACCACTTAAGTATGTAAGCAAGTCATGTCCAGCCTACAACAAAAAGAGATATTTTTTCTCTGATCAAACGTAGTGGATATGATGCATCAGTCTTTTTAGCCATTATTACTGGGCACTATGGCACAGTACTGTGCATCTGAAGCGCCTTGGGGTATATCACAATGACATCTGCAGAGCCTTCAGAGACGAGGAAGAAATCAAATCTGTCCGTCACTTG
Source organism: Blera fallax (assembly GCA_946965025.1). Taxonomy (NCBI): domain Eukaryota; kingdom Metazoa; phylum Arthropoda; class Insecta; order Diptera; family Syrphidae; genus Blera; species Blera fallax. The sequence continues at coordinate 51,219,171 of OX337244.1, forward strand.
CCATGTGAATGTCCTGGCCTCTCTCAAAGTGCACACTCAAGTTATGTAATTACTTCTTCCTCATATCCTCATCTGGGTGGTTATCTGAGGTTTTCACTTTACCTCACAGATTCCTAGGGTAAAATGTTTATAATGGGCACAATGGACCCAATTCCTGGTCTAAGGGAGAAGAAACGATAATCTCAAGACAACCATATACCTAACCGTGGTACAGCAACTGAGTTTGCACATCAGTGCAATAATAAGTATCATGGCCTGATAATTTTACTCCTTTGCAGGAGCTTTGGGACAAAGGACAGAAAGAACAAAAACTTCATCGCATTTCATTTGCCCAGTCCTATTTAAAGGTAGACACCTTATTTAAAAAATCCTGCGTCGATATTCTTGGAAAATTGGAGAATATGGATATCATGATCCTTCAAACATTTCATACAGGCATAGAAAGACTTACATCTCATCCAGTTATATTACCTAACCCAACCACCCAGTAAGACAGACTGAAAGACATTATGACTTGACTATGAGCTACCTCTGGAACCAGTTATCACATTCTATGCTAAACAGTAGTCTTTCATGGTGACCTTGCCACAATTAATACGCACTAGAATCGGTTTAAGAACCACAACCCACGCAAACAACATTTCCCTTTAACCACTTTCCTTTTGAGAATATAACAGCAGAAACTCGTCAATCCCGTTTTCTAACCACATTAGCTTATGTGTCAGCCAGTCAAGTGCACCGCATATGTGTTTTATATTAATTGCACACTGCACACAGTTGATCCATTCCTGGATCAACTGCAGCAATATAAAAGACATTCAATCTATGCTAAGTAACATTAGTTAGATTTCGTCTACTGACCAAACGAGGAAATTAAGCTCAACTCACACACCATGGAACATAGCTTGGTATGGATTACGACGATCGTGTTTATGTGAAATATAATATCACTCATCCTCTTTGACAGGTGACATTTCTGGTGGTGACTATCGCTCTGGTTGGAGGCATAGCTGGGAGTGTACTGCATGAATCTGAAGTACCCATTCAACAGCTATTACCGTACGAAGTAACATATTCCCATGCACCATCTCCAGTTCTTTTATCTCAGCCTCTTGGTCTGACCGTTGATGCACTTCTAGCTGCTGCAGGCTATGCGCCAGCTCCTGCTCCTGTCGCCGAAGTTTCCGTAGAAGATATCAGCAGTAACCAGTCCGTCGGTGAAAATGAATCAGGCGTAATTTCAAACGACCAAGCAACACCGGGAGCAGCAATTGCAATTGGACAGGCAGTCCCAGAATCTCCTTTGCAGGCTCCAGAATCCCCTGTGCCAGGTCCATCATCGGAAGTGGCACAACAAATAGCGCTTGGTGAGCAAGCATCTCCTTCAACAGCTCCAGTCGCATCACCTTTACCAGCATCAATAGCTGTGAGTGAATCAGCACCTGGGCCAGTGCCTCCAGCACTATCTGCAGAATCTCCAGCAGTAGCTGCAGAGTCTCCAGTATCCCCCCTTCCAGCAGCTATTGACGCGAGTGCATTAACACCACCAACAGATGTCAAACTACTTGACAGCATAACCCGAGGAACATTTTATATCGACGCAAATGGAAAATTGCAGATGCAGGCATCGTATACCTCCAACGGTGAAGGAATAGAAATAACTGCAACAGACTTATCTCAGCCCGCTGTCGTCGCCGACGCCACCGCCGCGGCCGTTCCAGTCGTTGTTCCAGAATTACCTGTAGTTGCGGTAGCCAAACCCTCCAAGTCCCGAGGTGCATCAAATGTGAATGTGAACGTCAACGTAAATGTGAATGGCGACGGAACCGGAAGTTCCTTTAACGCTACTTCTGTCTCGAAAATTAAGGCCCCAATTGAAACTAGCCACAAATGCCATTAAAACTTCACTAATGTTTACCTTTGGTCAAAGTATTTTATTTCTATGTTTCGGAAAGTGGCGAATCCTTTTATCCTGACAACATAATCCAACTTTAGTTTGTTTTAATTAAAATTCGCCACAACCGATGCAAGCATGCTGTTGCATTTAAAAGAGCTCTGGATATATTTGTTTTGGAAAAATGACAAAAAACTTTTGAAATAACACTAAAATGAGGTCTTCCGGTCTACAAGGTTAAATTGTTTCAAAAGTTTCAGGAATTCTCTGTATTTGCTTATTTGTCGGAAGAATTGTTTGTTGCTGGTCTGTGGTTGCGAGTCTATTTTCAGCCTTTTACCACTTTTATTAAAAAAAACCGGAGCAAAAAAATGTTGATGGTCAAGGCTATTAGTTAAAGTTGACATCAAGGTACTGCTGACTGCATTCATGGAATGGCTGATGTTAAAGTGATGGTTTAGCTATTGCAATGTAGCCAACAGTTGCATAAGAAAGTTGAATATCACGTGTAACTGGATTGTATACCTATGCATGTGGTTCTCGTTAAATTTTATTTTTCCTCCAACAAACGGTCTTATAAGAGAGTGGATAGGACACCTATGGTGAATTAATACTACCTTTCTTAACGAGTTCGCGGTCTCTGCCTCAGGCAGGAAAGTTTTATATCTCTGCCGATCCTGGGCATGCTGCTTTCAGTTTTCACGACCATGGGCTCAAACATCCACGATAGCTTAGCCTTTAAGCAGAGGTTCGGTCTTCCTGGTCGTCTCGAACATGGGTGCGTTGATCTATTCGCTCGATGCGGCCGAGGTAATGTAGACGACATACCTTAGTTCTTTGGACTACATCCACATCTTTGTATACCTCGTAGAGTTCGCGGTTGCAACTTCATCTCCATTTGCCTTCTTCGTGCCCATGACCAAAAAAAAAAAAAAAATACTAAGAAATATTAAAAAAAAATTCATCTTGAAAGCTAAGGTTTCCATTTCATCTGAGAAAGTTCACGGTCTTGATAGCCGAAGTCTTATTTCCTTAATTTTCGGTGCATTCCCTAGGGAAAGTGGAACAGACCGCAAAGTTCTTTTAATTTCTTCGACCAACGAAATCAATGATATCAAATTCAAGACTCATCATTCTATTCACTTATGTACCGTACATTAGTCAGCAGGCTAGGTAATGACTTCAAACTTGTCCTGCTTGGACAAGCTTTGATATAAATACAAATATAAGACCGTATTCAAACCTCAAACCTCCCGTTCAATACTTCTAAGCACTAACCCCTGAGCTACCATGCACAATTAAAATAATTTAATGCAAGATCGTAAGGTTCGACCTTGAAGAAAGCTTCGCCTTCCTTCCCTCCTAAAAGATCAGTCAGTACCTGAACGGCTAACAAGCCACTAGAAGTACTGCCTCTGATGTACAGGGTTCTCTTGACGACCAATAATAGACCCATTGCTTCATAAAGTCTACCGGCGACCATATGCAGCAGAGCATGACGCTTATAGAGCAGCACCCGAAAGAAAAATAAGAGCTTTTCGCGAGATCTATAAGCAAAGTAAACGATAGGATAATCTATCCGGAAAAAGCAAGGACTTCGAGAAGTATGACATAGAAAAGTGGTATCACAGATACGTGTGCGCAGGTTTTAACAAAAGTTAAAAGAAACATGGCAAAGTTATAAGATTACAATGCCCTAAAGGAAGCCTTTAGCGCAAAATAGGGAAATCTCGTAGTAGGGTACTGAGAATCGAGGAAGGAACTTCTATTTGCTGTAGATTGTTGAATGGCGTTAATGAACAACTGACTGCTGTCTGGTAGAAAAAACCATCCACCCGACCCCAACATTCCGGCTTCAGGCTCCGGGAGATATTCCAAAAAGCTTAAGAACTTTAAAACGATACTCAGCACCCCTTTATCGAGTCTAACGTAGCATATTACACCATGTACTCGTAAGATGTAATGAAGAATCCTTAATTACCCAACTCCTCTGTATCTCGGGGTAAATAAGGGATAATAATAATGGATATCACGAGTTCTTTTTATGAGCTAACAAAAAAAATCTGAAAAAGGAAATCTGAAGGAGCGTAGAAAAAATTAATCTATTCGTTCAGCAGTGCGCCCCAAGGATTCGTGCAGCAAAATCAAAAAAGGGCTGGTTACCCTCTCATTATTTTCATAGAGCTTAAGGCTCATGGCCTTTGAGGATCCGCAGCCTGATCCTTTAATCCTTTTAGGATCATAAACAGCAGAGGATATTGATTAACAAATGTCGTATGGTTAGATTTCATTTAACATGAGCAAACACGTAGAGCTGACGGCCCAATATGCTTAGGAAGCCCGTTCGTTCGCTTCTGATCATCAATTTTGCACAGAGCCAAATTATCCGAAATCTGCACGTACCACCTTTTTTTTCTCATCTTTCCGAAGGAAATGTTGGGTTGTTATACAGAGCATTAGAGATGCAGAGATGGAATTGGAATACAAGATTGTTACTGAGATTCCACGAAAAGCTGCAGTATGGTCTGCCCTAAATAGAAGTACAAGGGGTGAATAACAGAAGCTATTTAAAAAAAAGGACCAAAAGACAGCTGCATTAGATTCCTGAAACGTGTCCTTACCTCAACTAGGGAAGAGGGAAATGAAGCAGCTGACAAACTAGCAATAGAAAGATCATAAACCGTATTTACCGGCCCGGAACCATTTTGTGGGCTGGGACCGCACACGGTACAAGAAGAACTAAAAAGGGAAGAGATTAAGGTCTGTATAAACATCAGCAAGAGCCGGCTGTGCATCTTTACAGGCTACATAATGGATCACTGTAGACTTAAGGAGCACATCAGGAAACTGGGTATTGAGCAAGTTGGAGACTGGAGATTCTCTAGACATGTTGAGAAAATCCGTGGGCATCCTCTCAAGAAGCACTGATCCACAAAAGAAGAAGACACATGGATACCTACCAACTATTACAAGAAGGTCTACCACTGTTAGATCCACTCCAGATACTCCGATTCATCAAGGAAAACGGTCTGGAGGAGGTGCTGTAAGTCTGGAGCTTCAAGCCGGGGTAGCACAATAGATCTATAAAGACTTACTCATTTAGCCTAACAACGGGGTATTGGCTGTCACCGCCGCCGTTTAACAAATTTTGCAAAAATGTTTTGTTCAAATCGTCAGCACTGACTGTGCTACTACCATATTCTCATGTCCATCTCTGCAGGCTTCTGTGGAGGTCTTGTAGCCTGAGTCCTTTGCACTTGCCACTAGTCTTTTGCACTTGATGCTGGCGGCATTTAGCTGGACGTAAGGTTGAGAGAACCGCGGCCGGCAAAAGTTCTGGCAGTCTCTTACGATAGTAGACGATACCAAATTTTCTCACATTATCCATTCGATGTTGTGGGGATATGGATACCCGCATCCGTACTTTGGCCACCACCAAGAAGTGGTCCGCTAGATATCACCAGTGTCAGTCTGTAGGCGTGTTTGTGTCGGGTGTGTACAGATTGACAGTCTGCCTTAGTTGTCTTCTTCCATATATTTTCGTGATGTTTTGAGAACTAGCTGCTGTATGCGGTTTTAACAACCATTAAGGCTACTTACATATATGGTTGAAGCCGTGGGCGTATCCATGTTTCCCTCCCCCTCCTCACCAGATCATCCGCGGCTCCCTTCTCTGGTATATTTCAGTGACAAGGTAGTCAAAGCGAGTTGACCTGGGAGAAGCTTGCCAAGATATAACGTTTTCCTTGCATTTCTTCACCAATTTTGAGTTGGTTCTTGGGTTAGCTAGTGCCATTGACACTGCTGTCTGAGCAGATGTTAATGCTGTTGCGTTGGGTTTCGGTACTGAGAAGTAGTTCCACCCACCCACACTCATCCTTATGCATCATCACCTAGCCTATAGAATCATTCAATTCAGTCAAGATTTTATGTCAACGCTTTCTAAAGGACCTCCTCAGAGACACCTACGACGGTGTTAAAAAAGATTGCAATCAGTTGTTTTAGAAGCCTCATAATCGAACAACAGGTTCACAGGTTGCTGTAATCTTAACTGCGTATTACACAGCTGGTAGCAAATAGATATCCAAAGGATCAATTCTTGTTATGTAGTTCGATATCAAGTATATTTTATAGTCACACTCTGCCTTTACCGTAAGTCCTTGAACCCTTTTCGGCAATTTTACGGTTGATGTGCATAGTATGTATTCATAAACAAATCACATAACAAAACAATGATGTGTATCGAACGCGCAATGGGGTAGTAAAATGCACATAAATGAGAAAACAAGGCATGTCCTTGTACGAGTATCTGTAACGACTTAATTTTTTATTGTCGATAGAATGAGTATCTGAGAATCAGTCACTCTAAGAGAAGCTTTCAAATGAAATTGAAAGGAAGGGGTTTTCATTTTTTGAATATCTCAACGAAATGTAACTCAAATTGAAGATACTTCTACTCGTAGTTGTAGCTATGTATTATTCCTCAGTAGGGTTCAACTGCAGCACTACTAAGTAAATAGAATTAAGATACTCGTACGTCGAAAAGAAACTTAAGTTTGGTGGATATGTTGTTCTTGCAGACTTAAACCTGCCAAAAGCGTGCTGGAAGATAGAAGTTAGGAAAAGGAGAAGCGAATGCCGCTTTCATTTGGTGGATGGATTCATTTTTCTTTGTTTCTTCGATTCCTTGTTCTAGTTCTTAAGGCAGACTGCAGCGATTGCTGGAATCCCGGTTATTTTGCAATCAAATTCCATCTCTGCGTGTTCAGTCTTCGCTCTAATTAGGATGGATACATTAGCTACTTTTAGACTTAGGGAAGTCGGACATGGGTCAATTCTGAACCGGTGGAATATATTCCGAGGGTAAAACACCGTTTAGCAGTTTGACCAGAAAGATAGACATTGAGTCCAACGAGGAAGCTAACAGGCGTTGATATCGATTAGACACCATGTGTCAAAGCTAAATCGTTATGGCCAGTCTATGACAAAAAGAGATCCGCAGATCTCCTAAAACTCAGTCGCAGGGGTATTCGTATAGCTATCGGCATCGTAACGGGATACTGTGTGTTAGGCAATCATGCAGCTCGGCTTGAACTAATTCACATCGACTTCTGTAGACACTGCAGGAAAGAAGAGGAAGTAGAATCCATTCGCCACTTGCTATGTGATTGTCCAGTACTGGCCACCAAAAGGAAGAACACTCTTGGGAGCTACTTCCCTGCGGAGCTGGATGATCTAGGATAAATAGAGCTGAACAAACTTCTTAAACTTAGTTCAGCTGTTGATATTGAAATTTAGGTTCTCATGGGTCTACCATTGGGCACAATGGACTCATCGTTAGTCTATGTGAGACAATCTCATGTCAACTAGGGCACCCATCTACCTAACCTTGACCATACACTTCCTTCGGGAAGATGAGCAAATTGAACTCAGAGTTGATATACTCCTTTAATTTACGAAGGGTACGGGCAGAATTTAGAGATCTTGGCTGTACGCAAAATCAATGATCAGCAGAGAACGGGCGACCTTGCCAAAATACATTTGGCCGTCAGGTCAACATACTTAGGAATAGGATTCGAAAGCTCTCTTGGTCATATGGTTATTTTCTGAATCAATATAGTTGTTTGGCTTTCTGGATACATCCACATCTTTCAAATTCATCTCAAGAATTTGTGGATATTTAATCTCAACGAATGGGTTGGATGGGTTTGCTTTCTTGGTTCAGGTTCCGCATTATTTATCATATGTATGTATAAACTTGCAGGATTATCGATCCAAAATGCATGAATTTCGCAGGGGTCTGTTAGAGTTAGTCTTTGTTGGATCTAGGTTCGAAGTTTGAATGCCAGAAAAGCCGCAAAAAGGTTTTTTCACGGTTCTACCGCCAGGAGTGTCTAAGAAACGTCCAAGAGTAGTAACTGTCATGGGAAAGCTTTTCAATTCGCCTTTCAGGTATGACTTTAAACTGTAGTCAGGAGAAGCTAGGTCCTGGACTATATACGGTCTATTGCGCCAGATATTTGTATTTTATTTTGGGCTAAGGAAAAACTCACTCTAATATGATGTGACCATCATTTTATTCGACAGTGGAGGCAGCAAAAGCTTGTGTATGGGACCTTAAACTACTAAAACGACCTCTGCATTTGGCTCCTGGTCCTCACGTACCGAAGTTTAGGAGTGACTCGTTAAGGAGATAAGGGGACAGTTCCTTTAATCCTAAATTCAGTTTCAACATGTTCGGGTGAAGGTGACTTGGGTTTGATCGCAATATCCACTAATCATCAAGAGTGACGCAAATACCAAAACGTGCCCTTTATTTGTGCACTGTAAATGCAAATACTACAAGATACCTTTTATAATCTTCCTGGTTAGATTCCTATAACCACCAACTCCTCATTAGACAAAGCAACACAATTTTCTCTCACTTCATCCAGAAGCAAGGCTATTTGTCTTCGCAGCGCTGTTTAATAAACAGAATCAAATTCCATTAATGCATCAGCCAGCCACCTTCCTTTTCAAGATCGTCGCAACAGAAACCAGTCAATCTTGTTTTCTAACCAACCTTAACGAGAGTGTCAGCCCTCAGAGAGACCGCTTGCGTGTTTAATATTAATTGCACCTGCACATTGCAATGAATCTATTCCTGGAAGCGTTGCATCGATATAAAAGCCACGCAACCAACATTGAATAAATCAGTTAGGTTTCATCATCTGTATCGGGCTAGCCGCAGGGAGGAATTGAGCTCAACTCACATCATGGAACACACTTTGGTATGGAATACAAGGGGATGCATCACAAATATACTGGTACCATCCTCACGTCCTCTTTGACAGGTGGCAGTTCTGGTAGCGAATATCGCTCTGGCTTCAGGCATTGCTGGGAGCATTTTGTATTCATCTGGAGTACCGTATCCATACATATCGCCATCGTATGCATTAACATATTCATATGCACATCCTCCAGTTATTCTATCCCTCCCTCTGAGCTTGAATTTTGAGGAGGCTCTTGCTGCTGCACCATTGTCGCCACCTGTCATCACTGGGACTTCCTTGGAAGGTATCGCTGCCGACAGAAGGGAATCTGAAGAAATTCCAAGTAATCAATCAACACCTGAACCATCAACTGCGCTTGGTGAGGCAGCTCCTTCAATTGCACCTGCAGCTCCAGTACCAGGAGTAGAATCTTCTTTGTCAGCTGCACCACCATCTCCATTACCACAGCCAACAGCTCTGGGTGAGCCATCATCTCCACCTCCGGCATCAGATGAACTAAAATATTATCATCCAAGGTGAGTGTGCATGATTAAGGATCACGAACCCCAAAAGAAACGAAACAAATGAAGCGAATTTCGACAAGGATAAATCTCCGTACACTGTGTGTACGCTCATAGTATTTGCAATGATTTTGTCCCTTTTCAGAGTTCCCGTCACGTACACGATACCAACACCGCTGGCATGGCCATCAGCATCAGCACAGTTTCACCAGCAGGACGCGCTGGGCCAATACACCTACGGCTATGCCAACGAACATAGTTCAAAGCAAGAATTCAAACTTCTGGATGGAATAACACGAGGTGCGTATAATTACATCGATGCTGAAGGAAAACTGCAGACCGTATCGTATGTCTCCGACGAGGAAGGATTCCGAGTGGCAGCAACAAATCTACCCCAGCCCGTTGTACCAGTGGAAATACCAGATTCACCAGAAGTCGCCGCAGCCAAGGCCGCACACTTACAGGCACAATCTGAAGCGGTGGCAAATGTGAATAGGGCCAACGCCGCCGACGCCGACGCCAGTGCAGAAGGTGGTAACAATGTGGCCGGTGGATGTAGTGAGACTTCTGAGGGTAGCAGTGCTCTAAATGAAATGTGAACCGCAGAGATGTCATTAAAACTTTAGTGTTATCTTTGGTCAAAGGATTTTTATTTCTACGTTTGGCTTTGAATGAGTTCCTTTTTTTTTCTTTGTCGGTCTTATTCAGGCTGCACTGGTGGAGTTGATACAACTTTAGTCTCCTTTAATTAAAGTTGGTCACAGTCGATGCAGTGTTTTTTATGCGTTAGCCACAATGTAAGGCTTTTCTTATGAGGAAAATGTGACTGAAACAGCAGTGATGCTTGTCTGTCTGTGTCAAATTGTTTTGAGAGTTGTATTCGTCCTGAGGCAGGAAAATACTTTTTAAAGCAAATTTCCGGAGTTCTCTGTTTCTCCCTTTTCCTGTTTCTGTTTGTTTGTTTACTGAACGGAGCTAGGATACTTTTATATTCCAGTTTAAATCGTAAGCTAATGAGCTACTTGCTTGGTTTATTTAAGTTTAAATTGCTCCAGTTGCAGTCAAAGCTAATACACATGACGTTTTAGCACATAGATACAAATTTTAGTCGCAGAAAGTTGTGAGGAGGCAGGACAAAAACATAATCCGAAAATTAATACCGAAAAAATCTTTCCCTAGTACGGAATGGAATCTTATACATTTACTGCATATCATGAGCTGGATGGTAGACTAGTTCGAGAACACTTCCTTACGGAACTCTGAAAGCAATTTCCCGAAATTCTGAGAATTTGTGTTTAGTTTGTACTTCAACTCTTCGTGACAAATCTTGGCGAAGACTTGAGAGATGTCATGGAAAGCTCTGGAATACACCTATTTCCCTTCTGGGGCTTTCTCAATTCGATTAGCTGAAAGGAGATCCTTGAGCTAACTTACTTACTGGGCGGACTTTCCTCCCCTTGGTCCCGGGCAAGAAGCCCAAGATCCCCATTGGTTTCCTTCTTATCGCCCAGCACTCATCGTCATATAGTAGGATTGGGCTCCATGTTATGAACCCACATGTCTTGCTAAACCGAAGTGGGTACGATGTTTCTTTGTCGGATCTCCACTGAGGTGTCATCATAAAATTAATATTTACTCCGAGTGAGCTGAACTCCTTAACTACATACGTCGAAGTTGTAGCTACAGATAGTGACGTTTTGTCCTGAGTGGTAGACAGATGTTCGTTTTTTTGTCGACAGCATATATTTGGGTTTATTCACGTTGACCTCAATATATCTAGTCTTTGTTTCAATAGCCGTGAAAGCCCATACAACGGCTCACTGAGAATGCCTGAAAATGTCGTTAAAACTGCGTTTCACAGTTCCTTTCGTGTTAAAACTGCATACTACTCCGCACTTAATGACAACAAATATCCCACTTTAAGGTAGTCTGGTATTCGCGACTTCGAGGACAATCAATCACTACAACTATCGGATCGGAACGAAATTAAAGCATCCTAAGCTAAGCTTAAATCATACAAGCCCGATAGGGCGACCCACTCTCATGCAGTTTCTTCCACCTTGTACTGGAGAAAAGACTACTTAACTATCAGGTTAATACAACAGGCACTATTTTTGACAAATCAGTACAACTACTCAGCTACTTGGTTACGCAGACGACTTTGATATCAGCGGCAGAACAAAGGGAGCACTCACTAGCGCCTTCGCTCTGACATCGAATCAGAAGCTGTTAAAATTGGTCTGGATAAAATGAATGATATGCTGTCTACGAACACCTACACACAACACCGACATCTTGGTCAGAACCTTACGATGGACAACTACAACTTCGAGGCAGTGAAGGAATTCTGTTATAAACTCTGCCAATGACATGCGGGCAGAGATCAAGCGTAGAATAACACTTATTATTGTTACTATGTTCTTCGGAGACAATGCCCTATCGAGTAAGACCAAGGAGACCCTATACAGGTGGCTGGAGAGGCTTATTGGTTAAGACCCTGGTTCACCCCGACCTATAATGTCATCATGAGTAAGCAAGTCATAGGATAAATCGATCTAAAATTACTTCCCCAAGCGTCTTGAAAAGCTACTGCCAAACACGGCGATTCTCAATCCAAATTATAAAGCAAAAGGTGCGTCAGAACTCGAAGCTGTCCTTTAGAATAATAATTGTCGCCTCCTTCTACTGACACACTCAATGTGTGAATGTAATCACTTCCTGACCAATTTTCTAAGATTTCTCTGACTTGTTTCATATCGTTCCCAGTCTTCGTCGAAATTCGTTCTATTGGCTGAGCTTAGGTGCGGATCAGTGCCTCTCCTAATGCCAGCTATGAATTTATTCCACCAAAGAGGTGATATCTTTCTCTTATTTTTCCGCACTTTTTTTTATCGTTTCAGTTTCATGACCCGCTTCTATTTCCTATATCCCTTCGGCAAGATTGATTTTCTAAGATTCATGTGTGGTGTTTGTGGGTCAAACCTGCTGCCTTCTTATTTTGTTCCGTGAAGCAGGATTATCTTATAAATGTTATGGATAAAATTTGTATCTATAACCTTTTGCATATTTAAAACTCTGTTTCAAAATTGTGGGTTCGCCATCAATTTTTCATGGGAGAGCTGCTTTCCAACTTTCAAAACTGAAAGAAAATTTAATCCCCAAAAATTTACAGTTCAACAATTCAACACTACTGCCCGAAATGTCAACACATTCCATTTGAACTGCTGACGGCAACTGTCGTCGATCCTTCACTGTTACAACTTCGGAAAATCCACCCCGAAATATTATTTCAGTCCCGTCATACTGTTAACCAGGAAAGGTTCCAAATATGTATCCATTTGCCCAACGGGAACACTTAAGCTACTTAAAGGAAGATCTCTATTAAGGACTATTCACAGAGACTTTGCAACACCATGTGGAATATTTAATACTGCAAACGGTACCAATTCCATTCTATACTAAAGCACACTTTCAAACCAGTAATGCGAAATTCCATTATAAATGTAGGTCCCCCCCCCCCCCCGGAACCTATGCCATCCCCACTTAAAATTCGTGAAGGGCAACATATTGTCTATGTGCCTTATAACAAAGTGACGAAACAACTCCAAATGAGGGACACATCTCTCTCGCAAAAGTGTCACTTCAAAGAATTGATACTTTATCTGATGTATAAAGTGCTCGAGGACTTTTAACAACATTAATACGGCACAAGAAGCATCATCGACTGCGAGAGAGAGACGTGGGAAGTTGGGAAGTGGGCGCAATCAAAAGGGAAGATCCTGTATTCCATTAAAGGGACAATTTAAATTTGGCCAAAAAAAAAATATGACTATTGACCTTTTGATAGAATGACAAAGAGAGTGCGAAGCAGACGGCGGCAACGGGGCTGTCGACGGCAGGAATGGTAAATCAATTTTGACCTTAGTCAAGGAAGATTGTACAGCAAATTGAATAAGTTAATAGAAAAAGCACGAAGTCAATTAGTTAGAAAAGCAAAGCGCCTTTTTTTCTCCACCCACTGTGCTGTTGGAGGAATACTAAAGTACTGTTGGATGTAGCCTGGGAGTGGGGTACGGTAGTGGACTTTAGTAGGATTATTTAAATGGATGAGTAAATACAGCTGGGGTATATCTATAGAACACTTTGAGGAGTTAAGCTTATTGATGGGCAATATAACCACACCACTACTACCGTCCCTGTGGAATGAAATGTTTAACTCTTCCTAGAAGCAAACCGCAGTAAAATAATGAAGCTAACTTAATGAATCTGGTCGCAAAGCAGATGGCTAAGAAGGGATTTTGATTGTTTTAGCAGTGATTTCTTGCTTCCTTAACTTAGTAGTGGTAAGGGGCCCAAGATTCATTTGCGTTGAAAGCTGTCAACAGTTTAAGTTTCGAAATGGAAACATAGAGTTCTTTAATAACCTGGGACTCTCGAAAGAGACGACGCATAGATTCTGGAACACTAACACACTTCCTCAACTACGGAGTTAAAGAGCCCAATGGCAGATTTCACCATGAACATGGTGGGCGCCATGGCTTATGGGTTAGTGCGTTGGATTACTGAGCGGCAGGGTCGATGTTCGAATCCCTTCCAGTTTAATATGGAAGGTGTTGGGATAGAATTATTGTGTTGTTAGGTCATCCTTTTTGATATAAATGTGAAGAGTGTATGCCTGATGGATTGAATCTTTACCCGATCCACAAGAAATGAGACCCCCTCAATTGCATCCATTACAGATGCATCAGCCTCCTAAACATCCGGGATTAGATCATGTCTGTCATATTGTGTGATCGACTGAAACCTTTTCTCATAAACGTCATCAGTTCGGTCAGGAAAGTCCACAATCGGTAGATCCTGTAGAAAACTCAAGATGTAAAAATCGATGCCCACCATCTCTTTTTCCATTTTAAAGCCCTCTTTGAAAGCATTTATAGAGACGCCCTATACAGAGCCATACCTGGTTTTGGCATCCTAGTCAAACTCGTCCATCTATGCAGGAACGCAACTACAGTAAGGTCGTTAACGACCCCAATTAGTCGATGCCGAAAAAGGATTCTAAAATCATCCTGGAAAGATTGTTCGAAACTCACAAGCCAACACCGAAGGCATAATCTTTCTCAGCGGCCAAGATGACCGTAATTTCGGGCAAAACAAAACACATGATCCTCACTCTATGCATAGCCTGGCGGTTGAAAAGCTTTTCCTGTCCCTCACTGCGTCGTAGGTTCTTCTCATTTCTAGTGACATGGTAGTGCTTCATCTTTCTGGTGACTATTCCCCAATGCGATCCATTCAATGAACTAGTTCAACCTCTTTCTATGATAGTCTCCTTGTTGTTTACCCCAAGATTGGACAGTAGCTCGTATGTGCTTGCCTGGCATGTACTGAAAGCTTGTAAACAGAGCATTTCATGCCAGACACGTGCTCACATATCTGAAAACGTATACTGATCCTCTCTCGCTTATGTTGAAAATCTCCACGTTGTCAGAAAGATATTTAGCAAACTGGGAGTGTTTCACCGTCCACTAATTAAAGTCGCCCGCTATGACGACAGATTGCGATGTTTACAACTAGTTCTTCGACTTATCCTTACGAAATAACTGATGAACCTTGATTTTAGACCACACAAAGCCTGCCTGGCGAATGGTCGTCCCCTTAGTGTCCGGTGTTCTCATGGTCTCTTCCAGTTATTTCTAAAGTTCGCTTTAAACTTCTAAACTATGTGATTAAGTAGGTCTTGAGCTGCTACAAAGTGTTTCAAGTTCAGTTCGATGAGTTCCAATACCACGTTTGGACCTGCCTCACTTCCTTTGCAGAGCACGCATTCTAGCTCTGAGGGGCAATGTCCTTTTAATTGCCCTTGAAGTACTGGTCAGATGGGTCGTCGCCCTCAGAATTTCTCATGAGGTTAACAGACCCGAAGCATAGGTAGCATTTTCCCTGCACTTTTCTCTTACTCAGCAGGTGACAGCTTCGAATTTTTCATGCAGGCACACCACTGCGTTCCAGGGTAAGTTTCTCAACATGTTGGTGTGATAGTATTAGTACAGGTCTTCCTTGGCTTCGCTACTCCAAAAAAACTGTATGCACTTAATCTCTTTGAGTACATGGACATCTTGTAATGGCTCTTACCTCGACTTTTGTCTTCATAATCTTCTCCACTTTTTGGAGGATAATAAGTTTTGTCATTATCTTCAGCTGCAGCAGCAGGTTCCTTTTAGTCGGCTTCCTAACGAGGGTTACGATCTCTTCAAGTTTTTTAAAGGCCCTGTCCACCATTGCCATCTCGAGTATTTGTAAGGGTTCTAGTTGATTGAATCATGAGTGCATTGAAGTGGGTTGGTTTTCTTTTTTTTACTGATATTTTATCCGGACTCTTGCTTCTGTTTGTTGTCCTCGCTGGATTCGCCAATCACATCGTCGTTTGAGTCTCTGATTTTTTATTCCGTTCTCTTTCGATATGGAATCAGTAGCCTCCTTGCTTTGGAAATTGTGTTTCTTTTCCTTTTTTGTGCTGCTATTATATACCTTCGAGAATGCTCTTGGAGTCCTTCGAGCTACAATACCCACTCGTGAGGACTTTACAGTATGTAGCTTTCTTGTTTTATTTAGATTCCTTTCGGACATTACGGAATCTAAATAATCAGCTTCCATTCTACTGCCCTGCATAACTTTCTTTTAATAAATTCGGATGGAATATAAAAGCCTCCCTATTTCGTGATGATAATTATGGCATGTTTCTTCATTCTGTGATCTGAAGATCAGAACTCTCCTTCTGAATAGGCCTCCTAGTCTTGGTAGCTCTCTATCTTCACGTTTCTGTATTTTTGTATGTGTCTGTTTATGATCCCACCATACCCTGGGTTATGTATCAAGGCATTGATAACTACCTGAGCTCAACAGGCATCTGGAGGAATCCGTTATCGATGCTGTATATCGCCAGTGCCTTTTTAATCCTCAACTAAGATGGATTCACACCACTCTTATTGAAAAGGAGATATCCCCTCGTCCAGTCGTAAAATCTGAAAGATGTTCTTCCGATTTGTCCATTTCATCCTAAATTTCTGCCGACCGTCTACATACAAGTACACTAAGGTCAATCAGTAATTCGTCGTGAGTTGATATCTCTAATAGCCTGAAGCTCGGTCCTAAGTCTATAAGCACAGCAAGGGTGAACTCTTTGTTGTTTAGTGATTTTTTCAATTACGTTACTTGCGTACGCATACTCTTTCAAGGATAAATCTCTGGAACTCCCGACTGTCAATTAGCAAATGTTGTCAGAACGAAGGATGTTAAGCTGAAAACATTTAAAATTTTATTTAAAGAAATCGTTGAACGCATTGTCGTCATGACTCCTTTCCTGATTTTTCTTTGACGTCTGAAATTCTTCAAGAAAATAAAGGAAATAATGACTGGAAGCCGATCCTTACATGCATTTACATAAACTTGGTGAATCCAATTCAACCGGTTGATAAAATCGTGTGAGAAGTCTATAACTTAGGCACTTTGTCAAATGGCAATATCATTCGCGTCATCCTTACTACTCGATAAAATCCGTTACCAAAACATCCACCCGTCCACCCGCCATCAAATAACAGTAACAATAGACAATAAAGACAAAAAGTAAAACATCCAATAGAATTAAAATGTCAATTGGAATTCTATTCTCAACGTAAAAGGTTCCTGAGCACACCTCGAACATTATAATGGGCTATAAAATGGGACAACATTGAAAATAGGCAGTTTATCCGCCTGCCTATTCGCAGGATAATTACTACATCTCCTATTTCAACAGATAAGTGACAGAAGGGACCATGCGGCGCTCATAAAAAGATTATCTACATCGTACAATAATTGTCTTTATACGTCAATAATCGTTATCCGCATTGAAGGCACACGAAGGATCTAGGAAATAAAAAGAAACACATGTTACACGCTGGGGATAGCAACAGCTTTTGCCGTAGGACAAAAATAGAGGCGTACACTCCTATTCAAGGGATGAATTTAGGATATTATTTATGATTGAATTTTAAAATTATGCAACATTGCTGTTAAGCCTGTAACATATGAGGGTACAATTGAAAAATTGCCTTCTTCTTAGGCACACATACATACATACTTATATACGATTGTACCTACGCCTAGGCAAGCACGTGAATCTTTTATGCGCATGCATACTAATGTGTATTTTAATATATCGCTTCTATTCGGCTTTTATTTATGATACCGTTAAAGAGCACGTGGAAAATTTGGAATGGCTTTTACTTCGAGATTGATCAAGGACGAGATGCTTAAGTAAATTGCGGCTTAAAAAAAAAAGTTCCACGCGCGATATTCTCTTGATTATAATCTCAGGATTTCACGATTCGATGTTTACGGTGTTCGAGTGAAGTATTTTATTTCGGCTTAAAATATATGACGCACTTATCATTTGAAGTTTCATTTCAGAAAATTTATGCGAAATATGGAATATTTTGCAGATTTTGAATTGCTCATTCCCTTGCTTGCAAGCCATGTAGGCATCAATTCAGGCTGTGAGCCTTTGTTGGCAGGAGATAACATTCAGCGGCTTTAATCAAAGGAGACTTCGGCGGTCAGATTCCTCTCAAACCCTTAATATGTTAAGGACAAGAGCAAAAAGTTATCATGGATGCCCGCCATCTAAAATAAATAAGTTATGTCCGCCAATGTCCAGGTCCTGTGTTGTATGTGATCTTTCAAAACTTGGATTGAACCACTACTGCATTGTGGCTCGCGAGGACTGTTTGCTCCAGCTTCCCGCATTGGTCTCCTGGGAAACTATAAGTGCGAACAGCTGTGTAAGTAACCCGAAATTGCAAGTGTTAATAGGCTTCCATTCTCCTGTCTAGCTAGCATTCGACGTTATCGAAATTTTACTGCTAACGAAACGACACCACGCCTCGGATAGGAACTAACTGATTCAATGATGACAACTTTCGGCAGTTGTACCTGCGTTCCGGCTAAAGAAGATTACCGCGACAATTTCAGATACGGCCAACTGGACCAAGAGTCTACAAGAGTGAGTAAGATGATGTGGTTAGTTATCGACAAATTCGTGACCCCAGGCAGTAGCACTGTCCTATCCTATTTCGGAGAGCCCGTCGAAGGTAACCACGGGCATGAATATGGAACGGGCTTGATGCTGTAGGCCTTTGGGAGTCTTCTACCTTGGCAGCATCATGATGAAACTATTTTCTCAGCCATATTCTAGACTTCTGGGCGCCGTGGCTCGAGTGGTTAGTGCATTACAGTGTTATGCCACAACGAATCTAGTCACTGACAATGAAAAGAATAACTTTGCAACCAGTTGAGCGTCGTCCATAATGCAGCACCGAACGGATGCGAAGTTATTGTCTGAATTTCAATGTAGACAGTCAAGTAATGGGGAAAAAAGCCTGGGAGAAAGGAATAAAAATGGCGAACAACTTGTTGATTTCTACAATGCCAATCGCCTTGTCATAGGATACGCCATATTTGGTCACAAAGCTAGAGTTTACCTGACTGTCATAAGTAAGACTTGAACTCCTTTGTGCGGCAACAATAAAGCGAACATCTTTTGCATAAAGTGAAAGAAACCAGCAGTCTAGCGTCACCAACCATCCAGCAATCATTTTATATACTTAACGGGGGATGTAAAAATCCTACTTCATACATACATATGTTAAAACTCTACAGCATCGTAAGAAAAACCTCCAAACCTGTTACTACCTGAAGTTAAAACTTTACTACAACATTCCATTCAAATCGTTGGACACGTTCAGTATATTAGGTCCTAAAACTTTCGTCAAGTCATTGTGCTTGTGATTTAATGACAGGGCGATTTGAAACAAATTGTCATACATACATATGACAAATTGAACTACTTTAAAACATCGCTCCTCGATAAGACTGCAAATACTTCCCTTGTTGCAACACTCTGTTTAGCTATCATTCTTTGGCGGCTTGTTGACTGGTTTCTTATGATTGGTTATAGAAAGGCTGTTCATACAGATTCCACATTGGAAAGCTCGGCAGGGATGCCTTCAAGCCCTGTAGTTAACCTTTCTCTACACCTAGGCTTTGCAGAGCTATGGTAGAACGCTCCTTTCATTCATTTAAGAGAATCCTCGACCGCAGGCGAAGGTGTCGTTAAACCAACCTCTATCGGAACATGCTACTTTATTTTTCCTTAACTCATTGACGGCTGTAAATCAGCAGCTGTTTTATGTCAAACTTGTGACGGCACATAGCGAAATACTTAAGTTTTACAACAAGGGACCTTAATTGATACGAGTATGTAAACAGGACACATCAACTCAAATAATTACTCAATCTAGACTAGGGCTTGTGAAACGTGACCTTTGCAGAAGTGCGTACTACAAAGGTAAATATATATGAAAAACACTCGTTCCTTAATTTTGCGGCAGCAGCGTAGACAACTACATAAACTTCTACGCTACATACGCACTTTAATTCATTGCCACCTACCAGCCTATTACTCTGCAAACTTTGAACCTAAATCAACTTCACCACTATAGAAATATCAAAACAGGACCTGCGACAAGACAAATAGAAACCCACGAAAGGAGACACTACCATACCGTCGCGGAAGCAAACACAAGTTTGTTTGTCACTTTTAATTAAAATTTGTTCAATGCTATCCGATGTGTACCTCCGAGTTGCATGTGAAAATATATGACATGATCCGGTACCGGCACTAAGTTCCTCAATTCTTCTTTTGCGAATATTTTTCAAATATTATTTCCCTCGTTTTTTTTCCCCTAAGTCAAGGTCACTACGAACGTCATCCATTACGCCAACAAAAACGGCAAATTACCATCGATATTTTGAGTACACAATCCGAAGACATCTGTGACACGTAACATGTAATGGCATAAAGTTGTTTGTCTCCCTGATGGATGAGCCCTGGAGGAGCACCAGCACCAGCACCAGCACCAGCAGCAGCAGCAGCAGTACTAGGCGATATTACGAAATAGCTAACGAAATACGGCATAAGCACGCATCGTAACAAGTGCTGGGGTATTGACAGCGGAGTGTCCTTAAAAAATTTGTAAATACACTCCAAGGGATTGTGGAGCATTGTGAGCCCGTCATTGAAGAGGATCACATACGTAGGTTAGGTTGGTAGGTGAGTGGGTTGGTATATAAGTGCAAATTAATTCCCTATAACACGCGAAGGTCAGAGCATAATAACGCTCAGCCAATACTGAATGTGCACATAGCTAAGGAGTACCCACTAACAAGGACGAAGTGGCTGGGAGTATTTCGTTACAGTGAGTCCCTCAATGACCCCGAGTGCATTCGAGTGCACTGAGCACAATAATATCCCCGCTTTTGCTTAAGTGTGGGCACAACAGCCTGTGGTTATCCTGTTGCCAGCAAAACCATTGCTACTTGACATTGGAGCACTGGCAGCGGTTCTCTGCCTGAGTAGTGAAAACCTTTGGCAGGGGGAGCTTAGAGGGAACGGGAAATTATCGAGTTAATTTTCTTTCTTTTTTTTTTCTGTGTGTGTTTGTATGCAAATGTGTGTATATGAGTTGATTATTGCACGGTGATATGCAAATTATGAGGAAATTGGCATACGACAGTGATTGACATTTCAGTTTACATCGACTGCTGATGAACGAAGAAGATTGTCACGCAACTGCCCCCAAGGCTTTGAAGGTGTTGCTAGGGGCTTATGACTAAGTGGCTTCCATTTTATGAGCACGTTAAAATTGATTTATATCATTAAAGCAGAAAGGAA
Source organism: Blera fallax (assembly GCA_946965025.1). Lineage (NCBI taxonomy): Eukaryota > Metazoa > Arthropoda > Insecta > Diptera > Syrphidae > Blera > Blera fallax. The sequence continues at coordinate 51,240,111 of OX337244.1, forward strand.
AAGTTCTAGTGGTTGCTTGTTAGGAGCATTATTATTGCAGAAAGGGGTATGTGACCTACCCGTTCAGCTATGGTTCAAATTTCTTGTCAAGATCAACACACAGATTTGTAAAATCCTGTAATGACATCGAGGGCATCGGACTCTATCCTTACCTTCTGAAAAGCCAAAGCGGACCTAGCAAATAAACAAAGACGGACCGCCCCTTAATCTAGATCAAGTATACAATTCGCAACTGGGCAACGAGTTTTTTTGAGTCTCAGCTAAGACTAGCAAGTGCCCTTTTTTTCCTGCATATATTGCCAAACTATAAGATACGATAAATGACTACTTAACTTATCCTTCCGCAAGGAATGTAGGTGCCTTATAGCCTCACCAAAATCTAATATAAGGACCACGACATGGCTGTCAGATTTTGAAGACTAGCAGCCAGGAAACAGGGGGCATACCTCTAGTCGGCCACTAAAAGCACTGCCCAATTCTCTTACGACATATGTATTTAATAAGAACTTCACTTCTAAAAGAAAAAGGTTGCAGAATGAGACCTTCATGAACCGACGAGAGACATACATAAGTGCTTGGATTCAACGCTATTAGTTTCTGTTCCGATTGTGGCGTTATTTAATGCTGGTGGTTATCGACAAAAGCAATATCGATCGAATAAAGGTGGAAGAAAGTGAAAATTTAGCAGGCAACTACCTTTTTAATATCCTGCAATCTGGAGGATGTCTAGACCTAGATCTTAGATGTGAACCGAGGTCAATGTAGTAAAATATTAAAAGTTAACCCCAAAAAATGCAAACCAATAAGTCTGTCAATACTTTAGCAACTTTTGAAAGACTAATAGATTTGACGGTAGCATAGATCTGAAACTACTGTCGTCTCAACATGCTTACTCCAAGGAGGAGTTTATAGATACAACTCCTCATTCCGTTGTGTGCACCATTGTTAAATTCTCGGGCTACAAGGTATGTTGATATGTTGATATTCAGGAATGTTAAACTGGATGCAATCACCTGAACTCTCGAAATTGTTCGTAAGGCCTTTATTTGGTATATTCTGATAAATCAGTTTCTTACGTCCAGGATCATAAAGAGGAAACTGTGTCATACCTCCACATGTAGAGTCGTCAATATAGGCGCATAGCAAAGGTGTTAATAAACCGAGCGATAAACGAACTTCTGCTTACCTTTAAAATCGAAAGTTGCAGGATGATCGCATCAGAACCAACCCTTTTAACCCTTCTACATCATGCTCCATTTGTAGCCCTTAAACATTAATGTCACCTCCCATTGGTGATGCAGCTGAATGGTGCACTATTTAAAAAATAAAATAGAATTCATCTCGAAGAATATCGACTGCACCCTGTCAAAATTCACCTGTAAGGCTGCCATCTCTTCCAGAGAGGAATGAAAAAAAATATATCATCACAACGATTACCCTTGAACTTCTGCATATACGGTTCTAAAATGGAAGGCAGGATGGAAAATCTGAACACCAAGATCTCTCTCCGCGGAGCGGTACTATTGTGCCTAAAATGGAAAGTAGTATCTGAGCGGGATATTTACAATTATACGTAAAGCCAAGCTGTGATTTATTCTGAAATTGATCAACTTTAATTGCCGCCTACCTCGCAACGAGATGGCTAAGCAGTTTAACATTCACTTAAGTGCCTGGATATAGAGACATTTCGGGTAACCGTATGGTTGATGAACTTTACAATTTACCAATTCTGCCGAAGGAGTAAAAATATATGAAATTTTACTTAAGCTATATATTATCAGCAATACAAAGCCCAAAAGGACGAATGGGCTTATATGTGTCAACTTATTGACAAAATTGGACTTGAGCTGAGTTTACAGCTAAGAGATTGCGTATCAGTGGAATAATAGGAGCTATTGCCGGGTACTACCTTATCGGCAGACAAGCCCAAAGGATTGGATTCTTCTGAAATGATTTTTTAAGAAGAGATACTTTTCATCTCTTATGCACTTGCACATTTAAACTCCACTTGGGAGCATATTTCTTTGGCAACTTATGTGATTTGGATAATAAACAAGTCAGTTGCCATTAGGCTTTTATACACAGCTCCAATTGATTCTAGATCGTCGCGAGTGTGGACAGTCACTCCAACTTAACCTAGCCTACCGAGGAAAATGGTTTGGTTTCCTACCCTTCCACCTGACATTAACGGAAACAACTTCTCGGCACCAGTTATGTTGTTTGACTTGTGTTTTCATACAAAAATGGACAGTTTAATGCTGTGTCCAAAAAGTGGAGTTACCGTCAGACGTTTGTCAGACTTTTATGAGATATAATTGTTGGCAGCCTTATGCACTAACCATTTCATGCTTATTTGCTGAAAATTGAAGCTGTTATAGCATACCGTTGTAAATTGAAGAACTTGTTTAATTTATACGAAACAGAAAAGAGGACTTCGATACCTATCAGTCTTTCAAACAAGAGAAATACACTTGAAATAGCAACAGATAGTTTATTTTCAGAATTTTCAATCTTCTTGCAATTACAGAGCAGAAATACACGTGTAGCCTTACGATAATTACAACCTTAAGCCCATCTGGTATCTACGTAACCGTTCCGAATCGTAACAACACAGCCATGTTCAAGGCCTGCGACTTCCAAGCATCTGTCCCTATATCTCGTGATTTCTTGTATTAGTAATCAAAATGTTATGCAATTGCCTGAGGAAAAGATACAACCTGTACTCCCTCTGTAATAACTTCACAATCAATGGAACCAATTAAAAATGATTCATTTCCTTCAGAACCTCTGTACCCAGATTAATTAATACACCATCCGTCAGCAATTTATTTATATTAACATTCGCAGTAATTAAAATTATATTTATCGTTTCCAAACACATTCCACTGCATAGAAATTACATTTTTTTTCTTCTCCATCCGACACTCCAGTCAGATACATACTAATCAGAGCAATTACCATCAATTGATTCACAAAAGATTGTACCCTACCAGCATGTTACTCAGTATTCTTAAAGGCAATGCTGCAAGGAAATGCAAAACAGGCCAATTCCCATCCCAGCAATCCCATTAATCATCATGGCCATATCAATATCAATTTCCATCATGACAACGGTACACCATGTATACCACGCCTGTTGCACCCATTGCAAAGGTTGTACGGCCTTTAATGGAGCCTCCACCGCTGCTGATGGTGATGTGATGCCTGGGAACGACCTTGAAAGTGATCCACACTCTCATTGTGGCTACGTAACGAGTACGTGCAGCTTTGCATCGCCACTCTACAATTACCTCAGTCCAAGATCAATGTTACACCTCGCGTCAAGAACTGGTTGAGGCTTGTTGACACCATACGGAGTGCAGGTAATGCAATTTCTGTTTGGATCGGTGCGCAATACGTCTCTTTTACTGGATGGTCGTGGTGAATGCAGTTCGACTTGGATTCGCACTTGGGCGCGTCCGTCGCACTGGTTTCTCCTTCACTTGGCTGCTTCTAAACATTCACACCTGCACTGTCATGCTGTGACAGCAATGGCTGATGGCCAAAAACAATTTTTTTTAGTACTCTCCACAACCACACACAGTAGTGTGCCGAAACAGTATTGAATGAACCGAATGACTCGAAATCGATTATGAAATCCTTGTGTACTCAATCTTATGAGAGAATGCAGACCGGCTTGCTGCCGGATAATCGATATCTAGGGTAGGTGTTGGGTGTGTATGGGGCGTCTGTATGTATGTATGCAAATGTGTTTACCCACCGCAATGGGTTCGTTCGATATCAAGGGATGAATTGATATATGTATCTGCCACAATCAGAGCAAATATTTATCTTCCGTTTGATGAGTTATAAGATTGTTGCATTGGGGTACCTTTCGATTTGCATGTGTACATAATGGGCGCATGTTTTTCCTTTCAACAGGTTGTTATGATTATTTTTACATACATACATATGTGTGTATTTCGTTTTCTGTTATTAAAATGATGTCTTTGAAGCAGAAGAACATAAATATTGTCTTCAACTTTGATGTTAAAATATTTTCAATATGACAGATGTAGATTGATATTTCCGCAAGGCGATAAGAGGCTGTAAGTACCGTTTACTTATTTTGTGTTGGTTTTTAAAAAAAAGAAAAAAATGTTACAAAGGAGAAAGACTGCTATCCTTCACGGATTGTTTACAGTTTATAATTTTTACGTAGCAGTTCGAAGCTCTTATTAACAGGACAAGTTACGTATGAAAGTAGAGAGTACCTTAGAAACCCCTAACAGGTAATAAGGTAATCAAAGTTTTATAACGCACTGCTACCAGTTAATACCAATAAATCCGATTTGAATACAATTTAAGAAGTTTCTAACAAATTAATCTGCAATCATCTGCAAAACAATCTAGGTACGTCTTCGTAAAGCTTAGGTTAGGTGCAGACACACTTAGACCAGGAAAGGTTGTTTGTGATTCCATGGATCAGAAACCATTTGGCCACTCAGGACCAAATAACAAAACCAACCGGAGCTTTCGATAAAGCAATGGATGCGCATGACGCCCAGGGGCGCCAGATCGCCAAGGTCTTCAAGGAAAGGAGACCCTTAATGGGGCATTCTTTTATGCGACAAGGCTGGGCAGTTTCATAGGAGGTGAAGGATGGTTTCCTCCTCCTCGTCGTCCCTACAGCTCCTGCAGAAGTCATTACAATGGGCCATTTTCCCATCTGAGGTTGGTCATGCTAATAGCGTTTAGCTTTAGTAGATGCTTACATGTTGCTAGGGGCATACCTAGGGATTGCCAATCAGGCAGAGTCCTTAGAATAGTACCCTGTCTGGCGAGCTCGTCTGCCCTGCAGTTACCTGGAATGTCTTTGTGGCCTGGCACCCAGCATAGGTGAATGTTGAACAGAGCAGTTCACCTATGAGATAGACGGCAGTTGAAAGCGGTCTTTGAGGTAAAGGAGCACGATTACACTCACAAGTGAGTGTAAGGCTGTCTCAACCGATTTGTCTTTGCAGTACGCATGTTGGGACGGCGAGAGCAAATTTGGGCTAATGCTCTGCCGAAGGTGGATGTCAATTAGCCTTTCTAGAGTTTTAAGTAGAAAGCTTTAGGTATGAAAATGACTTCTACCTCGGTCCATAGCTTGGGAATGTGGACCAGATTTAAACAACCCGACATGATGACTTTGAGCTGTGGAAGCACAATGTCTGCAGGAATAATGCCGTCAGGTCCTGGGAACTTGAAGGGCTTGCAACTGCGCATAGCCCATCGGATCTTTTCTGTAGTTACTAAAACCAGGGAGTTGCTGCACGCTTTTGGTGGAAGTATTTACTAAACGCGGGACAGCAACAGTTGAGCTACCAGGAAAGTGGGTATCCAGTAATATGTCAATGGACTCCTTAGCAGAGGGGGTCCAGTGACCGTCTGGGTGTAAAAGGTAGCTGGGTGTTGAAGGATTTTTAGAGAGGATTTTTCGCAATCTAGATACTTCCGAGGATTCTTCAATGCTGTCACAGAAAAATTTCCAGGATCGTCGTTGCTCTTTCCTCAAAAGGAATTTGTATTTTTTGAGAGACAGTTTGTATGAGTCCCAATCGGCAGTCTCGCGGGAGAGGAGGAGCCTGCTGTCTTTCCTAAGAATACTGAGGTGTGCATTCCACCAAGGAGTCTTCGTTTTACATCGAGTGTTGCGGAGTGGGAAAGTTTACTAATATTTTGCTACAATGTAGTTTTTCAAACCCGATAGAACTTCAAATTCAAATAAAACATGATCGCCGGGGCTGTTCTTGACGAAGGACTTTCTTTCCGTCCAATTTTTAGTCGGTTTTCGAGCAATGGTGACTGTATGTCACGAATAACATGAAAAATGTTGGCTTCCAAGGCCTAAATGGTTTATCAGTATAAATGATTTAAGGTTAAGTTAGGTTTGTGCGTCGGGCGAGGAGTATTATATGCAAACATACAATCGTATTAGTGTGTTACTTACTGCTCTGGCAGTACAAGCTATCCTATGGAATCGACAAAGTTTACGATGTCGTTGAGGGGTTTGTATGCCAGTTCCTCGATGTGCCCACTACCTACCTAGGCAGTGGCAAAGGAAATGGGTCGTAACCTCATTTACCTCCTCGTCGACGCAGCCTCTACAAAGGTCTTCTTCTGTGAGCTGTAGCTTATTCAAATGGTACCGCAGATTGGTATGCCTCGTAATTACTCCTATGAGCGTAGAGACGAATTTCCTGTCGTTTTGTAAAACTCCGTCGGTTTTTCCTTTGCTATACAATGGCCTTAATTTTCTTGCTGTAGTGCTCAAGGATTGTCATCTACTGTACTTTTGTTAAGGATTTCTCCCCTACTACATATTTAAGCTTGCAAGGCAGGATGTTTACTGAAGTCTTGTTCTAGGTTTAGTACTGAGCCTTTCTTGCCAGTTCATCGGCCTTCTCATTCTCCGGTATTCCTCCGTGTACAGGGTCCCAGCAAAGACTTACTTTTTGCTGCGTTCCAAGAAACTTAAGCTTTATTTCTACAGCAGATTTCGCTTTTATTGTTTCCTGACTGTCAATGAAAAAAAAAATATCCTCTTCTGATACTAACTTCATTGCAGTCTTAAGGGCGCTAATAACAATGCTAGGACCTCCGCCTGGAGGGCGCTACTGTGGTTCAGAAGTCTGACTATTTAGATATATTCAGCATATCACAGAAGATAGCTGCACCTACTTCGATGGCCATTTTAGACTCGTCAGTAGCTTACCCATCTCCGCTACTCGGGTAATGGCTTGAGAAATGTCTTTCGAAGTCTAGGTACGTTATATTTAGCTTCATTACCTAGATGTTTCCGCAGGATCATATTATGTCCCGTTTTCCAGCTATCTGATTGTCTATTCTGAGTGCGCTTAAAGCGGCCGATTTTTGTACATATAAGAAGGCCTAACGGGAGTAGGTTGAGGATGGCCTCGAGTACTACTGTTAGTGTTGTCTTTATGGCACTGGTAGCTCCAAAGCATGCTAACTTTTGTACTTTTGATATGGCTCTTAGGTTGAAGGTTTTGTTACAAGGCTTCCATAAGTGAGCTAAAGTCTTGTGATAGCTGCTGCTTAATGTCGCGTATTAAATCCTATTAAACGTACTGAACATCTAAACTTTCGAAACACACTAATTGGAAAATACCGCTCCGAAAATCGTCGATAGACCAAATTTGACAGGCCCTGCATTTTAGGCAGGCATTCCACCAGCCTGGGCCTTCTCGCAAACGACCTCTGTAGAAGCTGCATGGATGAAGAAGGGGAAGAACCCATTCTACATTTTTGCACATGCACAGGCTAGTGCAAACATTAGTAACCTCCAGCGCTTTAGCTCCCCTTGGTTGAGTGGGTAGCTCTTTGGAGATATTGATCCTGTGGTATTACAATGAACCTTCCTGGTCTAAGCGAGGTGGTTTCGCCTGCAGCCTGCCACTATACCATAACCTAACCTAGGTCTCAGTATTCAGCTATTCACACGTTTCCAGAGTCAGCATACGCTCATCGTTAGTTCAAGTATGATAGACATCCAGCACGATGAGGAAGTGATGCTGAGGCCTTGTCACACCTGAAATTAGAGACTTTATTTAGTGGACAGCCTTGAAAGTGTTTTCAGTGCCAATTGGCGCTGTTTGATAATACAATTTATATCTCATGCATTTATTCCATGAACGTAAGCCTACGAGTATACAACTTCTTTTGAAGGGGAAGGGCAGATTGTTGGATTCCAGCTGGTACATACATAGTTCACAATAGTGAGCTTCCTGCTAAATCTTTGTGTTTTTAGTCCCACTTTTGAGGTGATTGTCAATACCAGCTACTCCTCTGCTTTAAGTTGAGATATTGTCCATATTGTTTATATTGAGATGTTGGCCAAATCTAAGTAGATTTCCAGGATTTTCTATGTTCACAACATCGTAATATTGGACTCCATTAATAGCTTTTTCAAAATCAATAGTGAACTTCTTAGTGCGACATTAATGATCTCTAGATAGTACTCTATGTTTTGTGAGGTTAAAAGGTTGCATTGTCTTTCAAATATTTTTATCGTATGCGCCATCAGTTTGCTAGCCTCAAAGTGGTAGAAATGAACGTCCTTTTACTGACAAACTTTATAACTTACACTGTGAGAATCCTGTGGAAAAGTTTGGTCCGAAAATAAATTTAGCTGGAATCTTGTTTGTTCTTGTTGCTTTTGTTTATTACTTGTTTTACTTTTGCTATGCTTCTCTTGAGTTCACATAAGGATTCACTTGGAAATTTTTATAGTTTCGTATAAAATACTCCTTCTAACTTTTAAAAATGTTTTGCTTGCACATTTGGATCCTTGGAAGCATGTACGTAACGTAGTTTCCTTTTTGCTTCCTTTCTCTTCTGAAAACTCTTTTGTTTTTGTTTGTGCTATTGATTGCATAAATATTTTTTATTTTTTGCCTTTCTATGAAACCTGTTATGTTATAAACTGCTCATTCGATGTCTAGAATAGAAACAATGTAGAACTCCTTTCGATTGATAAAAGTTTAGATTCTTATGATGGAATCATGGGCACCGTGGCTCACTGCCTAGTACGTTGGATTCAAAGTTCGAATCACCGAAAACATCGGAAAGTTTTTTACGATCCCACCTGCCTTGAATTTCTGACAACCGTCCGAGAGTAATAAATGTCATGAGAAAGCTTCTCAAAAAGCCTTTCGGATATGGCTCTAAACTGTAGGTTCCCTCCATTTGCGTGGAAAATATAACATGCACAACACATATGGTCTTTTTTGTATCTGTATTTTGTAATCAGGGAGGGTTAACTTAACTGATTTTCTCGGCTGGTAAGCATTCAAGTGCAAAGAATCCCAAATATTAGAAAATGATAATTTTTTCTATGTGTCCTTGAAATTATTCCCTGATTCACCAATTTTCATCATCTACTTCGACATCTACACACACACTCTTCATGTTCTACATTTTATATCCGTAACTCCCCAACAGACATACAAATCTCACACCACATCCAATTCTCGATCTAGCCTGCTATCAATATTTTCCTTTCAATTCAAAATTACATGTCACTTCGTCAATTTTAATTCCAAAGGATATCTACTCTTCCTCTCACTTGTATCGCCTCTCCTATTCGACTTCTTCATTTTATACAAGGTTTTCTCCTTCTCATGTTTTTAAGAAAAAAAAAAAAATTTATTCAAATTGAGATGAATATCCGACAAAATTTCTTACAAATATCTGAAATTCCCTTACGTGTATTTGAGAAGCTGTTAAATAAATTATTTGCATTGCTGGTCACCGGAAGGAAGTTGATAGCTCAATTTTCGATGAAACCATTTCCATAAGAGTTTTGGGAAAAGTTTTCGTATCACTTCCTAAGGGATTGCAATGATTTCCCTTAAAAGGGACATACATATGTGAGGAATGACAACCAAAGGATTGACATTTCCATTTATGCAATGACAAATGGAATGGAAAAAGGAAAGAAAAAAAAAAAACAGAAAAGAAGAAGAGGAAATATCTGGGAATACTGTAATCCCTGCAGCGCGATACAAACGAAGTAAGGAATGAAGAAAGGAAAACTCACAGCTGATATCAATGTGGAAATGGCTGACGGGTTCAGTATAAAGAAATATCCCGGGGGACAGACAGTTGGTCCTTTGAGCTGGATTTCAAAAATGTGAAAATTTTTAAGAGAAATAAATTGTTTGTTGCTCGTTTGAAAAAGGGGATTTCCAAGTCAACCCGTTGATTAGATTAGCTTTGCACGTTCCGCAGCGACTTATGCTATAAAGTGTTTCATCGGAATTTAGAACAGTATTGTCCGTATCTATGCAGAGATACATATCCTTTGAAAGCATAATAGGTTGTGTCCATAAAATTGAATGAATGTGCAGATAAAAATGAGCAGAGTAACGTGAGTGCCCATCGGGCACAGGATAGGTGACGAAGCTGCTTTTCAGTCGAGATTCAACACCAAACCATGAGTCGAAATGGATGCATCTACGGTCCTCGAATTATTCGAAAGTTTTCCACACGCCAGAACCGAAAATTTTGTTTACTGGCGAAGCCATTAAGATGGATATGGTTTTCGTCTGACATAATATGGGATCTTCAGTTTGTTTTTCAAGCAGTGTGCGGGCCAATAACAATTGACTTGTATGCTCTCTGGCAAGCAATTGCTGTTTAAATTAAATTTTGCATATAAAATAATGCAAATGCCTTTCTAAAATTCTCTGCAAGGTAACCCGTAAGATGTTTAGCTGGAACGAGCACCGCCTGGTTGATGTCGAAAGGTTTTCTTCTTGTAGAAAACAGGTAACAAAACGCAGCATGACATCTCTAGACCTGGTACTTTTTATTTTAAAATGATTACGAAACTCTCGTTGCGTCCTTACAATGAAGGAGCTTAACATATTTTTTTTTGCTATTCTGCTGCAATTTTTCAAAATACATCCAGGAACTGGGATGTAGGGGACAGGTGTTTGGCTAGTTAATGGTGGAACCAAAATCAAAGAAAGCAATAAATGCTGAATCACGAATCAAATGGGACACGAATTCCTTATCGTAGGTGAGTAAAACACTAACTGACCAGATGATCTTACCTTCCAAAGTAATACTTGGCCCAAGGAACGCTGAAAATAAGATTCAGCAGAGCAATGTCCCTAGGCTTCTTACATCATAGCCGGATGATATTGCTTTTATAGGAGCCTTAGTAGTGTTGGCACAAGATGGAATCTGTGGATCATCGAAAAGTGTTTTACACCAGAGGATTTCATATTTAAAGGAGAGAGCAAAAGAAGGGGCAGTGGAAAAGAGGGAACAAGCATATAGGTGAGGCAAAAAAGAAAAGACAACAACGTCCGATATCCGTCACCGCCTCCGAAGTAAAAGTGGCAACTGTACCTAGTACGAGTTAGAAAGATATTACTAAAACCGTAAGCCTCAGTTGAAAGATCTTCAGATAAAAGGAAAAATGATAAGATCACGTTCTTGTGCGCTTTAGTTTTGTTAGAATTGCTATTTAATGTACTAAGGAATTCCAGCTTCCTAACCCATAGCTCCTTTTAATAACTTCTATCAATAATCGTTCGCTCACTGTTAGTCCGATTCCAAAAAGAGAGATATTTAGTCGATCATTACCTAAAAATGGGAAGAGGCACCGTACAAGGAGGAGTATTTCGCCACTTCTATGGCTCCTTTTAGTAAACAATATCTCAGACAAAGGGGGTTGAAAAGTTATAGCTTATGCAGATCACATCTTTATCGCGAAAGACCTCATGGAACCGGCAAAAGGCTAGTCCCTCCAAAACAGAATAAGGCACTGTTCTGAAATTCGCAGATTAGGCCAAATACCTACTGCTAAGAATCCATTTGCCCCATGCTATGCCAGTGTGCAGCACGCTCTTGGGAGCTACTTCCTTGCGGAGGTGGATGATCAAAAAAACATTGAGCAGAACAAACTCCTGACATTCATAAACATATCTGGGGGGTTTAGTTCAGCCTTCGATAAATGAAATTTAGGTTCTCAGGGGTTTGCTCTTGGGTTCAATGGACTCATCGCTAGTATAAGTGGGCCAGTTTCCTGTCCGGGGTAGACCATGGCTTCAACCAACATTCTCCCAGCCAGTTTTGTCCCAAGCTAGCTGTCTCCTGTTTCGCACACCGATTTGGTTGAGGTCAATATTCAATTGTGGGCTCCACCTAAGGTAGGGCCTCTATTCCGATGTCCCTCTGGGGTCGATTTAAAAACTCGAGGGAAGAAGATATACTTGGGGCTTTTGATTGTAAGTTTCCACTGGAAGAGAGCCCACAGACATGAGGGATCGGTCCTTATTGAACTGAAACTACAAAGAGATTTGTGTAGCCCAATATGGTGTTCACCAAGTTGCCCGTCCTTATTGAAACTGGAGACACCTTGGGTGGCACAATGCATTTTGATTCTAGATTTCATTGCAGTAGTCGCAATAGCCCACCCGCCGCGACGAGGCTTACCCTATGTTGGCAATAATGGCACTTGTAAAACTGATGCTGGTGGCATTCAAGAATGACTCCATCGTCAATGGTCCTGGTAGTCTCTTGCGATTAGAGACGCTGGATGACATCTGGAATTCTCCACTCTTTACTTTGCGGTAACCAATTAGTAGTCCATGTCTATTCGTAGTGACTCTTTGGAAGGTTTACTCATCCAAAATATTAAAGGGATGAATCTGGTTAATGGTCTCCAATTCTGGAGATCGCCAAGTCTGCTTGCGTATATCGAGGTGCGGGAATCACGTGCCAACTACAAAACTAGACCGGACTACGTATCCCAAGCTTCTACGGTAAACTTAACTCTCAATATTTTAAACAAATAAGACATTTCCTATCAGCCTACCGTGGGAATCCAACATTTCACTCTCGCCTCACGCCATAAAAGCAATCTTGCATCCATCACGAGAATTTGCGTAATACCAAAAACCACAACATAAATGGCAAGTAAACAGACCTAATCAAGTAATCATTTAACTCCTTTAAATATCACGGGCGCCCCACCCACCTGCGGTCGATATCGGCCTGTATGGTGGCCTACAATGCAGGAGCAAACACCTACTAAGCACCAATTAATCCCGACGCTATCAATTGTCATCTACCCAATACTACGCAGTCATGTATCCCCGTTGATCTCCAAGGCATTAACACTCCCAATACCACATTTTCCTGCACATTATTGCGTACCCCACACCGTAGCTCCCGTGGTCAAATAACTGCCGGCATATAAACGCAATTATAACTACTGTATCGGATTTTCACAAGCTGCTTGCAATTTCCCAGTAATTTATTATTATTATTGTTTCCCAATCGTAGAAAATGGTCGAATGGTCGAAGCGTGTATATAGCGCAGTAAGGCAGCGATACACACTCGTATCGTCGTACGTAAGCCATGGAACGAGGTGTGTCAGTCGGACGACGATGACGACGACAACGACGACGATTGCTCCCTTTGTGCGGTTGTGCACCATGCCGGAGAAAAGTTTCTGGCATAATGCTTCTGGCCAGCTCCAGTTGAACCAATTTGCGGCGAATTGATATTGTTTTAGCGTTATACCTCGTCGGCTCGTATTGATTTGTTTAGGAGCTAAAACATGTATCGATTGCGTGATTGTTGACTTTAGCGACCACCACATCAAATAGGTCGTCAGGTTATTTAAGTCTCTGCTGGTTGAAATGGAAAATCGATAGATTTCGAAATCGTATACGTTTCGGGTAAACAAGGAATGTCCGGTGATTAGGTAATGGATCGGATTTTACTAAGTTCGTAAATAGCTTGTTTATTTGGCATTCCTTTGGTTTTGGTATCACTAGAGGTCATTCAGTAAAGGTATGATTGAAAGATTGCCTATTTACTACATAGTGCGGCTCTATGTTGACCTACTTTATTTTTAACTGAGCTTCGGTGAGTTTATAATAATTAAGGATTTGACCTTTTTGAAACATTCAGTAGTCCTATTTTTTGAACCGCGTTTATTTTATCAGGAATTTAGATTTCAGTGATTAAGAAAAACTTCGTAGTTCGACCTTTGTTCTCAATGACGTCAAAGCAATCTAATGGACGTTGGAAATCGACTAATTATTAGCTGAGGTATCGAGTGAGCCTTATCCTCAGGAAGATGCAGTGATTTTGGTTAGGGTGGGTAACTGTCCCCGTTGCGTTGGGTGGTTGTTATCTTCAAAAAACGAAACTGTCGCTCTAGACAGTAATTTTTAGTGGATATCCCTTGGTACCCTTTCTTCCTTCGCTTTCTTAGCATTTCATCGTCGGGGGGTTTTCTGACTTAGTTGTCATTTCGATTCGTGTTCTTAGTATTCTTAGTTTTCTAATGATAATCTTTGCATTTCCAGTCATTACATACCAAGCTTCTTGGCTTTTAAGCATATCGCCAATTATGTTGGTGCCATTCTCAGTTTTACCTTCAATGCTTCGCTCTCGTTCGGCGTTTTCGATGCAGTCAACACATCGTGGGCAATCATCATCCTTGAAAACATCCATGACCTGTCAGTAACTGCGTTATCCCTGGCTTCACCGTGCTGTCTTTCTATTCATGGCTGGATTTGATATGAAGTGTATAAGCTCTTGCGACTCTCATATGTTGTGCATGCTTAGTGGCATCTGTTATTTTTCGTCGTTGCTCTTCTGCCAGGATGCCTATTGGTAGTATTTTTGCTACCATTCAGTGGTACAGTATGCGCAGCACACTCTCAATGCACATTTTTCCATTTGGAAATTTCTTGCTTTAGCACCTCTAAATCGACTCGATGGAACGCTTCTAGCTCCCTTTCTTTTTTTTCTTCAGCTAGTAGAAATCACGAGCAGCTGAACTCTTCTTTTACCATGCCACCATATGTAAGATCGACTTCGATGAATACACTTGCCAGCACCCTTCATCGACCTCGAGGTTTCGATTTCTAAACGACATTACTCGGTCGGTGAAAGTTCCGACGGTCTATTGTTACTGTCACCCATTTTCTTTAAGCTTTCTCACAGCCCTTTCTTATTAAATTTTTTTAGTTGCGCCAAAGGGTGTGTAATCGTTTAAAAATATGCCAGTAGCCCGGGCTACGATTCGAAAACCTGAGTACTCCATGCCAGGAATATGCCTGCATACTAACCCGCGCCCTGCACACTTAAACTACTTTCCCCGTGGGACTACTGTATTGCTTTGCGGGACTGTATAGCAATTTATGCTCTTCTTTCTTAGCTTGCTGGTTCAACATTGTATTCAGCGTTTGTCGTTCTTTGATCCATGACAGATGCCGTCTGGACTTGATTTTCACTATTGCTTTCCAATAGTCGAAGTTCCTTCGTAATTGCTGCTGCAACCTGGCTCACCGTATCCCATATTTCGCTGGTATTATAAAATCTACAATATTGGTGTTTCTTCTATAAATATATGGAAGCGTGGACACTGAAAAAATACGTGCTGGGCATCTTCCCTGGCCTCTTTGCAATTTGAGTAGGTAGGAGATTTATTCAGCCCAAACCAGTTCAGATACGCTTGATAGAAGTCATGACCGGTTAGGAGCTGGCTGAGGTAGAAATATACGTTTCCATGGTGCCGATCCATAATATGGTTGAGTGTGTGATGATCTGCATACCCCTAAGTCCCTTTATGAACGCTGTGGTGCGGCAAAGGCGTGCTTGCTACGAAGATATTTTTTGAGTCAAAGTCGATCAGTCTAAGTCGTCATTTTGTTTGTCATATTGCCGGAAAAATTACATGGTTTTCTGTCCTTGCGGTTAAATCGCCAGGGATAACCAATTATCGTGTTGAGTCCAAAAGTCATCAATTTTACCCGAACAGTACGGAATACTGTTGGGCGCCGTGGCTCAGTGGTTAGTGCGGGAGGTTCGAATCCGAGAAAACACCAACAAGTTTTTTCACGATCCCACCTCTCGCCAATGTCTGACACACGTCCGAGAGTAATAACTGTCATGAGAAAGTTTCTCCATTTTGCTTTTCGGATATGGCTCTAACATTAGGTCTCTTCCAATTGTGTGAAAAACACGAATTGTCGCGAGAAGCTAGGCCCTGGACCACATACGGTCTGTTGCGCTAAGTATTTGTATTTGTAGTACGGAATACTAAAAGAAAACATATTTTGGCTACATCTGATCAGTCCTTTATATTCCGCCTACCCAGTCTACCACTACCTCATTAAACCTTGATGACCTTAGCGTAAACATAAGGAAGCTGTAGAACCTACATATTTCAGTCCACAAGGCAAAGGCTCTAGTCTGGTTTCACTTCCCCACTCAAAATAAGAATTTTAATCTGGATCTTTCGCAATACCAAGGTAGGGTTTGTGACGGATAGAACACATCACGGTTACTCGGAGACCTAATGGTCCATTGTGAATAATACCAAACTCAGCTTCTAGCCTTTGGAAGGTTACGCTTAACAGATGCCGGCAGGAAAACATGTCTATTGTTTCTATGCATTTATGTAGTTCCCACTACTACCGCGGTCTCTCTAACTGACCTCATATCATGCGTGGGAAGGCAACTTCATTAATTTTCATTACATTATCCCTTTCGGTTTTGCTTCTAAAGCAGTCCTTGCCCCAGTCATAATGTGTTTGACCCCACTTCTTCCTGGTTTACGACCTTTTTCTTCTTCCTGAGAAAACCCCTTTTTAACCTTTTTCATGTTCCGTCTGACATTCACACGGTATCATATGAATAATTTGCTTTCACTAACTAATTTTACCTAATAAACGAACTCATTTATGACCCATTCGCATAAAAAAGACCCCCTGCAAGGACATTAAAGGCTGTTAATCAGTTTTAATAACAATTTAACTACACGCAGACAGAGCGTCCACTGTTGAAAGTTTATTTAGTACTCGTACATTTGCAAATTAATTATTTTACCATCCAAATAAAGTAAAACGACGGAATAATCAACATTTTCATCTGTTCGCAAGGAAGCCCAACGACTGGCCCACACAGCCCACACATGTATCCACATGCCACCCCCTCCCGTAAATGTGTGCTTTAATCAAATGAATTAATTAAAATAATTAATTACGCCCGAGTAATTGCACCTACTCCAATCTGCATATGCTTACACCTTTCATAATGTTTTTGATTCAACGTTTGATACATGAATTCTCGGCATTTCATCGACGCACGCAAGCAAGGTCGTCGTTGGTGTCGGCTTTTTGATGACTGCTGGACCGATGCTCCACAGTTCCACAGTTCATTGAGTAAAAGGCTTTACGGTGTTTTTTTTTTGTTTTTATGAATTTTTTTATTTCATTTGCTTTGTAATAAGGTTTACATTGTATAATTATTTGTATGTACATGTGTTTGTAGCCTGTTGACTAAGATATTAATGAAATTCGATACCGTTACATTCAGAGCGATCAAATCAAATGCGCGCGCGTGTGATAAGTCATCATTTCATGAGTGAGTGAGTGAATGAATGATTGTTGATACATAGATAGTGCTGAACAGGGGAGGAGATAGTAGGGAGAGTAAAAATCTTCCAGGCAAGACCCTGCAGGTGGGTCCTCTCCTGCTGTGGCAGTGTTAGATGATATTCGGTGTGTGAGTAGTCCCTTTACCATTGGTTGTAGTGGCCGCGATATTGTCCGTCATCTTCTTGGTAGCTTCCACCGTGGCTTGCAGCAGCCAAGGCGTTGAGGTGAGCAGCTCTAGCGTGCTGTACTTCGGGTGTGTCGACAGGCACTCCATTCTGAATGACTGGGATATGAATTGGTCCGTGGTTGTAGGTTGGGGCGTAGTGCGCAGCAGGTCCACTGCCAGCACGAGCAGATGCCTCAGCAAGAGCGGCATAATGCGCTGACCTGGCGTGTTGTACTTCAGGAGTATCTACTGGGACGCCGTTGTGGATGATTGGCACATGGTAAGATTGGGGCACTACTGGAGCTCCGACGCGAGCAGCGGCATGAGCGGCAAAATGCTGAGCCTTAGCGTGTTGAACTTCGGGAGTATCGATTGGAGCACCGTTCAATGGTAAATGACCACGAGCTTCGGCGTGAGCAGCAAGGTGAACAGCCTTGGCGTGTTGAACTTCTGGGGTTTCTACGGGGACACCATTCACAATGACTGGCACGTGTTGTGGTCCATAAGCCCATGGTCCAGCATAGAGAGATCGTTTGTAGAGATGATGACCAGCACGAGCAGCAGCATGAGCAGCGAAATGTTGAGCCTTAGCCAATTGTACTTCGGGTGTATCGACTGGGACACCATTGTGTAGGGCAACTGGAACATGAGCTGCAACGGCATAGGACAATGGAGCTGCTAGAGCGATACCAGGTGCTGGTCCCTTAGGGAAATTTGTTCCGACAGCGTTGAAACCATTATGTGGATCTGCTACGTACGACACGGACTGAACATGACCATTAGCATCGACATATGAGTATGAGCCACGGGTGACACCATCGTGTAGGCGAACTTCATTTTTTTGTGAGTTGGGATCCGCATAGCCATATGAGTATTGTCCCAATTTATCCTGAGTATGGTATTGAGTCGAGATGGCACCGTACAAAGAGGCTGAGCATGTTGATACCAAAAAGGCAGCCAAAATGATCTGAAAATGAAAATGAGGGCAAAGCTGAGTAAATTTTCGAGGTGCACATGGATAAAGGTCTTAGAGGGTCAATGTGACATTAGAACTCGCTGAGGATAATGCGAAGTGTATGAAGTATTGTGGGCAGACAATGGCAAATGTATGGATTATATGGGCACCATCGGAAAGGAAGCATGTAGCTGGGCTTATTAAAGTGGAACGTACCATCTCGTGACCGTAGCTAATGCGTGCGTTACGTCAAGTTCACAAAAAGTCTGTCAAGGCTTCAAAAGAATACCAGATAATAAATTCCAGTTTAAAAGTAAAAACAAAAAAGAGCATCTGGCTACATATGGTTAGTGGTGTGAGCCATAGGGAGGATGTTAGTTTCAAATTCCACGTGACAAGCTGCATAATCCACATTGCTCTGATCATCTATTAATATCCGTGCCTTGCATTTTTTTATTGCAAGCAACACAGCTAAGGGTTTAAACAACTCAAGCTTCTAATCAAACCTTAAGGGCTTATACAACTCAAGGTTTTAGGTGAGTCGAAGCTAATAGCACATTTTGGGGATGCGAAAGCTGCCACTAACCACTTTATGTTTTATGTGCAACTCCCCCTTTCAAAAACCCTGATTCAGTGATAGAAACAGGCCCATATAAGGTGTTTGTGGAATTTATTGCCTTTACTGGAACTGTAGATGGCACTGTTTATTAGATCTAGAGAATCAATCGGAGCATAAGTGCATGAAGCCATTGGATAAAATGCCTCTTAAGTACTAGTCCCCAGGTACGAGAAGACCAGGAAACTCGATTACCATTTAAAAACTAAAAGACTGGGGATGTCAGGCATATTGCACTTAAACTAGACACGAATCGATGAGTAAGAAAGACTGTGTACTCAGTGAGGGAGTAAGTTGGAAGTGCTTGTCTCATGGCACGACTTTGTGATGTGAAGTATCTCTTTACTAAGAAGGAATAGGGTATCTGGAAAGGTTAACGTATTACATAGCAGAAGTCTTGAGAATCCGAGAGAAACCAAGGTATAATGTCATAAAATCAGTCCGCCGATTTCCACATCTCTTTTCAGTCTTCGAAAATATAAGCTTGTAGTGCATGTCCTTAGAAACAAATGTTATCATGATAAAGACAAAAGTTGAACCTCAGGACTCAGAAATTCTCAATCGCCATATCCCTCATGTAATTCCCACAAAAAAAATTAAAATCTGTCAATACGACTAGAGATGTAGTTACGTGCCCCTGTTACAGCAGTTAATGCTCACAATGACCGAGTCCTTGTGCTCATTTTTGAGCTGCTGGTTCACCTTCGGTTGTGTGAAAGAAAGTTGACAAAAATAGAGTTAGAAGCGAAGATTAATAGTAACTTGCAGCTTTCAATGCAAATATTTTGAAATCCACGCATATTTTGTACGTAGAAGAATACCTCAGGTTACGGCGGTTTGTGAGGATTCAAAATCACAACATGCACCGCAGTATTTTTAATGGGAGTCTATTGTACTAGCTATTTTCCTTCATTTGCACACAAAAGACAGGCAAGAAACAAAAGCTGAAATATCAAAAGGGCTGCAGATGCAGGAAATTTTGAAAATTTGTAGAGAAAGTCCTTCATAAACAGGCAAAGTTGGCTGGTCTAATAATAAAGCTTAATAAGACATTTAGCGACGATTCTTTGCATGTGAACATAGAAAATAAGACCTATCAACAGCTGAGTAGGACTTGAAAGCCTGGTTTTAGGCGTCTAACCACAAACAATGGTTTTCATATAACCAAACTATTTTAAAATGTACATAAAGTAATAATACAACAGAAAGGGTTTTAGATAAAAATAGAAAACCATCTGAGGCCTATGAAAGCCTTAGAACGGTCCAGAATCTAGCACACTAGATGAAAGTAATTTCAGGATGTTGACTTTCATATGGCAAAAGTCCCATCACTTATATCGCAAATTTTTGTACATGTATTTTAAGCCTAAGGTCCTCCTATAATATTGTAACTCCAACATCCTTTATCATCCAATGTTCCGCTTTAAGTTTTATTTCACATGACCTTTCAAATATAATTCAAATGATAAATTGACTGATTGAGTTGTTTGTTAAAAATGTATCTCAGGTTTATATCTTTGATATCAGACATGTACAAGTAATGTATTTACGACCTTCATACCCATTTGCATGCTTGACAATTTTATTACGATAATCAAAATGCCATAAAATGCAAAATAACTGTAAACCAATATTGAAGCAAATGTCTGTTAACCGCACATTGTCAACAAATATTTATGACAGAGCCTTTGTTATGACTTTGTTAGCAGATAGACATGTTGATTTGGTATTTTTATGATTTTTTTATTTACATTGTCAGTATGGTATTCTGAAAATTTCAGGTATTGAATTTGGATAATTTTTGACAGATTAGCTAGCTGTTAAATACTTCTAAGGATTCATTTTGATAGCCTTCAAATATTTATTTTGAAAGTGTTTAAACACCTGAGTGGACATTCCATCCAACACATAGCACACCGTGGATAGAAAATCGGTAATATTTTTGGAACTTTGTCTTTTTTTGATTCAAAAATAATGACAGGTCGGAGTTTTTGAATGAAGGCTTACAAGAACACTTTTCCTTAAATATTTTAAATCTCAATGTCATTTATTATCCTACAAGGACTCATTCGTTAAATTGTGTAGCCACTTAACCTGAATAATGTGAATCATCTCTCAGGTTAAGGGTTGCTCTAAGGCTAATTACTTCGTCAAGCAAAGTATTAAGCTATAAAAAAAAGTCTTATAGCACTGCCTCTATTGTTCCTATCTGCATACAGGCGCTGGACCGACGTTTATTTGTTAGCTTATCACACCGTAAGTGTCTCAAGAGTGTTTTGTCAAATTTTCCTTTCCCTCACCGAGGACGCCGTTCTGTTGATTAAATAATGCTGATATACGAAGTATTCGCCATCAAAAGGACTCCTGTTGTCGGTATGTAAGGTACTTGCCACAGTAATAAACCAATGGCCTGGTGGTGAAGGATGAAAGCACTAATTGAGGAACTTCCCTTAAATACTTAATTTAATGCTAACTGCTGGGAAAGTTCTTAAAGAAAATAACGGAACTTGCAGCTCATCAATGTCGAAGAATTTAGCCATTATAGGAATATTCGAGACGCCATCCAGTAAAACACTTTAAAGCCGTCTAAAAAAGAATTTCTGTCCATACCCTTAGTGAGGCCCTAAGTCTCATAACGCACTAGAAAGACATACTGCGGGGCCAGAATTCCGGTTAATGACTTCTATTACAGCTTTTTATCAGCTATCCCCTGCTTAATTCTCAGATATTGCAGATTCGGATCTGAATAAAATCTGAAAATTAATCCTTAAATCAGAATGCTTCCAAGATTAGTGGAAAGAACTGGCTCATGTGACAATACTGTAAACCTTTTCTCAATAAATGAATCAAACTACCAGATTATAGCAGAAATGTATCTATGAAACCACACTAAGCATTGATAAATATTGAGTTGTAGTTAGCCCTGAAATTTCTTATTCAAATAAGACCACGCCTACTTTGAGAAACATTTTTTCCTAAAATCTGTACATATAGACGCCGAATTTCAGTACAATTTTTTCAAAAGACCGCGCCTACTTTGAGATAACATTTTTTCCTAAAATCTGAACATTTTCAGAGCGAATGCCTTTTCGCTTCCGTAGAAAAGTACGCACGTGTTAGCGCACTAACCAAAACACCTCTTCACGATAAAATAAAAATGTAATTCAGTTAAAAGACGAATAAAATAAAGTCTACAAATTGCCATGGAAGGACTGTCATCGAACACCAGCTTGAGGTTCAAGATCATGCTCTTTAAGACCAGAACAAACAGTTTACAGGCCCGGAACGGCAATTAGTACTTGATCCCTTGTAAAACCCCATTACGTGTTTGTATACTCGTTCTTAAGCTGACAACATAGCAAAGTCTGCAACCAAAAATGTTGAACGAGTGGATCTATCCAAATTTCTATAATATTCGTACACGGTCGTCGCAATTATTACGAGCGTGATAGTAATTTTGAAATGAGTATCTAACTGCCATAAACGGTCTTGTGATACTGCTGAAGTCATTTAAGCTTTTTGCTTAATAAATTTCTGGGCAAATATACTTATCCTTAAGCCACAGTGACAGGAATTGTGCAAAGAATCCGAGGAACGAACTGGGTGCATAGTAGGCAAATTTTTAGACTTGTATGTGTTACCCTTTAAACTCGAGCGTTGCAAGTTCTGCGAAGTTACACTACAAAATGAAATGTTTTGTGATAGATGTCTTTTACTTTGCTTGAAAAAGTGTCAATTCATGCAAATGTTGTTTAAGAAAATGTCCGCCAAAAACATCTTGAACATCGATCTCCTATTTCGTATAGAAATTGTATCAACATCTCCCAATTCAATGGAATTCCAAATCTACTACACATCTTTGTATTTGAATCAAAGATACAAATTGAATTTTATTACTACTATCTGACACATAAATTTGGCAAAAACGACTAAGTAACTAACTAATTTTAAAATACTCACCAATCCAGTGTATAAAAACCCTTTACCATGAAAACCTCAATAAACATTATAAAATATGCGACTGCTTTATTCGTCTTGCCTTAAAGCCGGTCATTAGATTTATTTATACAAATAAAATGCAAGACAATAGGGAAAGAAAAAGAGTAAACGCATATCCTTGGTCGGACAAACTACGATAGTACGAAAATGCGGGTTGTATCTACTCCAATAAAGACCTGTGATTTATAATAATTTGTTGGCGAATTGGATCTACAACATCCAGAATAAAATACTGGCTATAATTGAGGCATGCCTTACATCAAAACCATGATGACATTGAATGCACAACAGCTCGCTGGCATAAACGCTCATGGCACATGTACATATGTTTGAGTACATGGCAGGCATCATAACTGCCTAATATGAAATAAAGGAATTATTACCTAAGATCGCTGATGAAACAAATTCATACAAATTCATAAAACACAAGAGCCGCTATAAAATATCCAAGTTGCATCTGTGTCCCTGATTTCATGCTCTACCTACTACCGATTTTGCATGTCAATATCAACTTCCCACACGAACTAAATACAGTGAATCGCCGATAATCTAATTTACCTGAAGTGAAACAAATCAGCTATTTCACTCCATAACCGTTAGTTACACTAATTAAGTGGTAAGTAGTTTTTTATAGTAAAAAAAAAAACATTAAATGCTGCATGAAGCCTGCAACAGGTGAAGGCAATAAAAATCAAAAAGTCATTAAATTTGTTAGAAATAATAACTTTCATTCGACACTTAAGTCGTATTTGTATGCAATGATTACCTAACGTGTGGGTAAATCTGTGTATCTGAACGATCACGCGCTGTGGCATTTTACATCTCAATGCGGAAGCATGAAGTGCAAAACATGGGGATTTTTTTACAAAGCCTAGGGAGGTCTTGAACTCGGTATTTGTATGACACAAAAATCCAATAAAAACTTCTATGATTTGAAAGCGATATTTTTATATATTGAGCAAGTTAACAACTGTACGCCAGAGTAAGAAAATCAAGGCAAACATTTTCACGTTCTTAATGAAAGGCAGAATTTTGGTCAGAGTTAGATATGGGACTGACTCGATTCCCAAGGTGCCCCAAGTGAACAATCTCGTTCGACTATCCCTCTTTATTAAAACTTCCACTAGACATTCAGCAATTTATTGGCTACAAAATTAGAGGAATTGCCGGCGAAACTTCTATGACATCATAGGTCACATTGTCTGGAATACCCTGGATCTTATGTAAGATAAGTTTATTCTTACAACTGAAGAACAATTTCGAAGTGATTGGTGAGAGTCTCTAGCTTTTAACATAGCCTAACCGTCACAAAGTATCCTTCAACTTCTGCCATACCATCAGAACAACAAAAATATCAGTTAGACGAAAAGGTACCGATTTGTCCGGAAATTAATTTTGTTGCTCAAATACTAACAAGCTTCGAGTCCAGCTGTGCAGGAGAAACTATGGAAGTCTTGAAAATTATCTTGATTTTTCCATTCGATTCCCTTCGAGATGCACACTTCACATCTTCTAGCGTACATGGCAGTATGAAGGCAGGGCAGAAGAATTTCTGTCTTAGAAGGCTGAGTGAGATCCAAGGGGCATCCTGCAATGGGACGACAGTATCCAAGAACCATGCACAGCAGTATCTATGACTGTGGAAGATTGTTTATTCTCCTCTTTTGGATAGCTGCTACATCATTTTTGTGGCCAACTCTGTCCTCCTTTCCTTTCAGGTTCAGCATTCGAATTTTCTAAGAGACCTAGACAAATCTGCTCTTCACATTGACGGTTCTAGGATAGATGTCAGAACAAAATCGGTTAAATAAGCGCATTTCTACCCGAGATGACTAGCAACATTTTCTCGAGTATCATGAGGACTACCAGACAGCCATTAAGGACCTGAAATGACTATGAACCGACACATGATTGAGGTAACAACTAGCAAAAGGGCATCCTTATGATCGGTGCCAAGCAGTCAAAAGAGCAGATAAGTATGCAAGAATGGGGTCAGAATGTATCCCTAAAAACAGTCTATGGTGATGGTGTTCAGCCATAAGTCTCAAAATACACCTCATCCGTTTGGACATACTAAACTATTTGGTCCTCGATAAAAATTGGCACTTTCTCCAAGTTGATATAACCTGCATTGTAGCTGGTACTCTCAATAAGTACTGCAGCGATGGTATCCATGCCAAAGATCCGTAGTAAATGAAGTGGGAGTGCCAGTGAAAGCGAAAAATTTTAAAAATTTATTAGCACATAACTATCTTGATTCAACCAGCTATAAACTTTTGGCACAATCCCAAATATTCATATCAATTTCAAGGTAGTTTTAACCAAGTAGATGACCGATTTCATAACGTAGGCGTCTCCATACCTTTGACAAATGGATTTCATCCGTAGCCAGGTCAACGGCTCTGAATACCAACATTTTCTTTAGTAACTCAAGGATACAGTGAAAGAAGTATTTCTACTAAAAAGTCACATATGTTTGATAAAAATATCCAAGCAATAGTAAACCGCTTACCAACATATGAACTCTCTAGCGACATTCAATACTCAAAGAAAACTAATTTCGACTTTTAGTGCTTTATCGAACAGAAAAGTCTTTCTCTATAGGTATCAAGCAACTGTGATACAGAAGCCAAAACTAGAAGTAGAATGCTTTAGAAATAATTGAAAAATCTCTCGCATCGGTGCTGTGCCTTTTCAAAAGCACTTTGCCTATTTAAAGTACCTCTTGATTTCGATGCTTTAGATATGGCACACAGTGAGGAAATTCCTGAAGCTACTCCCACGATAGTAGGAACAAAACATTAGCCTCTACGTTTCCAAATCGCATTTCTTTTGACAAAATTTAATTAAAGAAAAATCATTTCAGAGCGGGCCAGTCAGGTCTAAGTCGCCTTCACCCAAGAAGTCAAACAATCCAAACTGATAGTATAACTGGTCGCCTGGCTAACTCTTTTGTTTTTTACCTTAATTGCATGTCAATCTGATTTACCCGATGTCGGGCAAAACAAAACATTAAAAGCCAATTCGATTTAAAATCACAATGACCCCACTAATGGCCACAAATAACGAATAATATTTTTTTTGTTTTAGTATCTGACACACCCCCTACAGCCAGCAGTTTAAGGTATTTTAATTGAAATCATTTCAGTTTTAATTGCCCGGTGCTTAACAGCTTTTAACAACATTTTACTGTCAATTAATGGCTTGACCAACAAAAAAAAACTTAAAAAATGTCAAAGGCCAACATAGAGTATGTCACTTCGTGAAGCTAACACTGAATCGATATCTGAAGGATTCGTGTACTGAATTTGGTTAACCAGAAAACCAAAACAAAACAAAAAAAAAAAATTGCTGCTGGAAATTTCGCAAGCATATGGTGCAACCGCATATTTGCACGCGGACTCCGGCAACAGGTTGCCAGGTAGCCACTAGCAATCGATGCAGATTGCACTAATATTTTTCGCTCAACGATGTAATTTGATAACAAGCTCACTCAACCGTACCGCGTTACGATTTCGCAAGATACTCTGCATACAGCTACGCTATTACGGAGCACTAGGTTGGTGCCTTGGATGCGGTAACCACCCCACTTGACTGGCCTCTCATATCAATCACATGCACTCATTCGCACGGAGATCAGCCACTGTCTCACCGTGTGAACTGGGACACTATTGGAAGGATGTGACCGATAACGACAACGAGGAGGAGCTGGATACTTACGAATGGTCTCATTCTGTACGAAGGATGTTCTTGAACAGCAAAAGTTTTTTAAAAAAAAAAGACGGAACACACACTAAATAGCACTCTAACACTCGGGATATTCGACTTGCACGGTTGGAATTTGTTGAACCTCCTAGAATCGACTAGGACTGTTAACGAACTGTGCTGATCACCTGAGAGGGGCCCCAATATATACGGGCAAGATACAACCGCGAAGAATACGAATTGTTTCCCCCAGATGCAGAAGGTGCTGTCGCTATCGGTGGTGGTAGTGGTGCCGGTAACCCCACTGGGTAAGTAGAGTAAAGTAAAGTCCACTTGCTTCTCTGTGTTGTTGCCTTGCTTGCACCACTTTGGAATTTTATTGCATTCGGTGCGTGGTAATGCCCATTCGATACAGCGATGTTTCTTGGAAGGGAGGAAATAGGTACACACATATAACGTTGGCGAAGCCCAAAATAAAAATAAAAAAAAACATTAAAATTCCTCATTGCGCGCACGCGCACACACTATCAACCCATGACCTTGCTTTCGCGAGAGTGTTCTGTATTTGCGTCGTATTCATGTTGCCTGTCACTCCCCCTTGCATCCGCTCATATGATTCTTGGGTGTATTCAATCTTAAAGGCATAAAAATGTGCGCATTTTTCTACCTTAACAGTACATTATGATATTAAGGAACTAAACTTGAACACAGCGCATGAGCACATTCGGTGCTGGAAGTCATCGCTGTACAGTGAGTCAGAATGTGAATGTACACACGATTGACTACGATAATCCTGCGAAAAGAGGAATGAATTGGAAAATTGCAAAAAATAAAATAAATTTGCATTCGAAATTTATGTTGGCAGAAAAAAAATATAATTTGTTCATCGAAATTTTGTAATCAATCCCAGCGAGTCCTGCACTTCTAAATGATGAATTTTCAACGGTTGACCCCAAACACCAGCCACTGACGGTGGCTTCATGTTAAGAAAGTGTTTTCAATAAGTCCTTACTAAGTAGTGGCTATACCGTTTACAAGAAGGAAAAAGCATACAGTAGATTCATTGATTGATTGAACTCCTCCCAATGATACAATTGTTGATACAATTGTTGATACAAATCGCCAAGTTTTAACGAGTTCAAAGACTGGTGTGTCTTGCTACGGGGTCTGCACACACTTGTCCAAGACAGTTATAGCAAGGCCTTATACTAGAACCCTTTTCTTCTTCATTAAAAAGGTTAACAACTTGTGGCTTAAACAATAAACCAGAAGCCGAATTCTCTCCATAGAAGACCCCGGTCTAGATACAACAATACCAATCAGACGGAGTTCAACCTTCGCCTTCAGAGTGTCGCTAATCTCAAAATTTCTTAGGGTTCGTTTTGATGTCAGATATCAAGATATCAAGCTGGCTGGAGAGACACTTTGATTGCAGTCCCCCACTTCGCGTCCATAAGGGCCATATAAAATAAAGTAAGGTAATATTAAAAAAAATATTTTCTTAAAAAAGTTACATATGTTTTGCTAAGCTGAGGTAGCACCAGTCTCCAAGCATCCGTCATCGTCGAATCTGCACTAAGATTTGAACTCCGAGGTAGATGAATTCCTTAACTACATTTCAGTTAAAGCTATTAACAGTGGCATTACTTCAAGACCAATTCGTTTGGCCTGTTAATCAATTGCCGTGAAAATCTCTACCACAGCGTGCTGAGAACGACCAATGATATCGATGTCATCTACGTATCACTGTAGCTAGACGGATTTGTTTAATATAGTGGCACCTGCCCTTCGCACTATCTTCTCCAGGAAAGGACTGAGGAAATCATATAATAGCGGATGTCCTTGCCGAAATCGAATTCCCCAGCATTACTCGACACAGTCGGATTATTTTTGGCGGAATACTGGGTTTAGTCATATTCCCGTAGGACTCCAGACGATGAATGCTATCATAAGCGACTTTCAAGTCGATGAAAAGATGGTGTGTTTCGACTTGAGTTACTTTTGTTGTTTAAAACTTTCACACAGTATGTTTGATAGGATTTTATATGCTATAGAAAGCTTTCTTGTAGGTGCGGCATATGGAGCTGATATCCCACTTATCGGGCATACATTTGTCCACCCAAGTCAAGCCTCAACCTCTGTATTTGAATAGTTTCTCTGCTAAGCCATTATTCAGCTTGTGAATAGCTCCGTCAGCCCCTTCTTTACTGGGGGAAAAAAATAGTTTTTCGATGACTTGAACATGCTCCTCTTCTTGCCCTATCACTCATTCGATATTTTGCCAATTTAGAAGCTCAAGCACTTCTGCAATTCCCTGTGCAGTTCCGATGACTATTTCAAAGACCCTACTAATCTTCGATCTCATTCAGCTTCGAGACTGGGTATACCCTCTGCTTACTACACAGGATTTTCTTCTGCTCCCTTTTCGTAGCAAGGTATTCTTCCCGTACTGCCCTTGTTTTATGTTGCAATACTTTAAGATTTCTGTGTGGATTCGTAGTCTCGCGAACTTGTGCTACTTATCAACCATATTATGAACTGCTGCAAAGTCGAATAGTCAGAAGTCGTAATCGGTTGTGCAAGTCGTGGAGTCGGTGGTTTCCAACTAATCCGCCGAATATGTTTTCCTTACCGATTGTATCATTAAAGTCACGAATTCAATTGACATCGTACTCTGGACACGTTCCGTAAACACCATCCAGTTTGATGTCCAAATTTCTCCTTGACATGTCCGACATGCATCGAAGGTTGGGCCGTATTATATTAAGTTGTTATTATGGCAATTGACTTTGAAGTGGATCACAGTCAGACGATCAGTTACTGCCTTAAAGTCAATAACTCATAATCTTAGCCGGTTTTCGATGACGAATCCTACCTTTTGTAGCAGCTGCAATAGATGTCGCAATCTTACCATTTTTGCACACCCGATCTTTTCCATTGCATTTTCTGAATCGCTGTAATATTACTGCGAGGGGACAGTTTAACGTTTTTGAGTTGCAAGAGTATACAATAGGCGCACATTTCAGGATGTGATTGCAAACGCACTACCTACTACTCTGGCCACCTTTTCTAGATGCATACTCGTCCTTTGACGTTCTCAGTCGTGTTGTCATTTGAAGGGACATTTTCTTATTCGAAGCTTCTATCTCCCTCATAACTAACCTTGTTTTTGTATGATAAGAAAGTTAATCCGACGGCTCTCGCTCCAACTTGGAGGGTTGTTGTAATAAATAAAAAAAAGACCCATGAACGAAGGCCTGGATAAACCGATGTCAGTAACCCACGGGTATATGAGCACTGATGTTAGCCAATCATTCGTCACCATCTCATTTCCACGGTCCTGACTCAGCCATAGAAATACTTACTGACTTGAGCTCCTAATATGTCATAGTAGTTCATGCAAAGTGATCGCTAACCCGACTCTAGACGTCACCATTGATCCCGCCGAGAGATTTCTTTCCCCGCACGTTCTCCTTCTGATGGCTCTTGCTATACACCATTAGTACAGTCAATCAGGTCAGCAAGAGATGCCTTGTTTAGTTTGATAAAAGTTTGAGGAAATTCACCTAAATGACATAGATAGATCTTCAGGTAGGCATACTCATAGTTGGTTTGACAACTACCCTACCGAGGAGGTGATGATGCGACAATTTCCCGACCAATTGGAATATTTATTCCAGTGTGTGTAGATAATGAGAAGTCATACACCTACCTATCGTATGTAAAACTTAACGCTTCTTCTGCTAAAGCCTCTTAAAGTAGACAGTACGATCTATATCTAGATAATTTTATTCCCAATTTTATAAGGAAATACACGCAGGAAAAAAGTCCTCCAGTATAAACTACACTGACTCACTGTACACACACATCATCCAAATGGTTTTTTGTCATTCTTACGTTTGGTTATCGTTCCGCCTTTGAATCTCTGAGGTGAGCTTTTGCAGTTCAGCTATGTTGTCTTGCTTTAATCGGCTAACTCAAATGTGGGCAATTTGTTGGGCGTTGCAGCGCCTAATCAATGGACTGGATCGCACATTGTGTAGCAACCGGCGCAAGTCGTCGTCGTCGTCGTCGGAGTCGACAACGATGAAGGCAGCGGACGACCGACGATATGTGCTACAATTCTAATATCTTGTTCTTTTTTTTTTTTTGTAGAGAGTAATTGAAGCACAGCTCGAGGTACCATCGTCGTGGGGGTGATCGCGCGCCCAGTCAACTGCGATCGTGCCATTGGTGTGGTGCACTCGTTACAGATGCAGGTATCCGTGCGATTGTTGCATTTGGGCCGACCAAGAATGTGTACGGAAAGCGTACGAAATTAAAATAATACCAGCAATTTTGAGTGTTTTCTGTGTGCTGTGTGGAAATTCGGGCATCGGCAACGGACATACCTTGAAATTTGTTTAATGTGCCTTAGTTTTGAATGGAATAGAGCAATAAAAACGAAACCGAAAATATTCGTAACGTATCGTGTGTGTGTTTTATTTTCTTTTGGGTGGATACACTCGAAGTTTGGAAATGTGAAGGTGGTTTGGTTGCAAAAAGATACATTCGTGTGTGGGTTATTATTTCGGGGAGGCAGTTCATTGTCTTTCTGGGGAAATACAAAATTTTGCAAATTACTTTGGAGTGAGCTCATATACTAAAGGAAACGGATATACGTTCTAATAAATTCTTGAGGCATTGAGGCAATAGGCGAATTTTAGTAATTTGAGCAAAGTGATCATAACGAGGACTCGTTTTGGAGAAAAACGCTTAAATTGCTGTTTGACTATTGGCGTGAGACGGTGGTTAATGAATTACTTACCAACTCAAGCGTAGATTAATTGTCCTTGGTGTTTTGTGTAGATGCAGTAGCATTTGATAGTTCACTTTTTTTTCGCTCGTGAATAGATCGATGTTCTTCAGTTTTAACTATGCGTCACTCCCTATAAGAATTAAATTGTTGTGAAGAGTCCATGTAGAAAAGCTATGCACTTGGCTTTTAGACTTTCAAACGGATTTACTACGCAGAAAACATCAAAGACAACGTCAATAACCAGCGCGTACTATAACCCAGTGTGGCAGAAATTTCGTTTAATCAAGCAAACTCTATGTGTGGTAGAGTTTCTTTTTTTATCCTTACTGCTCTTATACCTGTCAACTGTGTGGAAACTTTTAGCTGCTTAGTCCGCCATAAAAAATTTTTGCACTCGGTTTTAAGAAGGGATGATTTTTATTCGATGATTTTTCGTCCAGAATGCAAGGTATTTTCAGTACTCACTCGCTTTACTCACTTATTACAAACTAGCTGTTACAACTGATATCTTTTTAAATAAGAAAAGAAATCCTTGTTAAGACCAGCCACCTTCCGTGGACATACCAGGAAACGAATACTATCGATGGACACTCTCCAATAAAAATAAATAAAAAAGGAAAGAAGGGACGCAGCATGTTCAGTGTTTTTCTCTTCTTGCGTTCTCTTCTCCTAAGACTAGGAGTCTTAAAGAACTTGGAGATCGTAGTCATACATAAGTGGGTTGATAGCTTTGTTTAGTGACTCCACGAAAAGAGTTTAAGGTCCAATTCAAACTATCGTAGATATTTGCACACGATTGTGCTTAGCAATTTATTGAATCTACAGGATAAAGCGGGTTTAAAGATGGTGAACCATTTATGCATTGTTTAACATTTTTGAATTAGATCTACATCAGAGAATTTGGAGTATTTCTTGAGTTATTGAGAAGGCCTTGGAATGGTTTATAGCAAGGATAGAAAAGCTTTCACAGGTTATAAAAGGACTGTGTAAATTTTTTTTTTGCACAACTCACAATGATCGTATTACATATCTTAAAAATGTTACGTTATTTTGAAAAATGCGGAGATTCATTTACTTTGAATAAGAATCGACAGTTACCGAATGGATTGCTTGTTTTGTCAATTGCTATCAGTGAAAGGGCTCTTGCAGATGGTGCCTATATTCTGGCAGTTAGTGTGCTTCGTTAATCAACATTGGGCATCTAAAACCGGCTTTTTCAGCATGTAATCTAAATTACGCAGAGAAATCAACTGATTTGAAGCTAACTATTACGACAAACTATATGAGGCCTCCTACATATACAAAACCCTAAAAATAAGAAGCATTCTGTAGCTGACGGTGTACAAGCAGGTTGATTTTAAAAATAGGCCAGCAGAAGCAGAAATGAAAACAGTAACCGCGAACGCCAAGAAGCACACCACACGCAAACATGGCCAGAACTCTAGAGCAGAGAATCCAGCGGAGGATCAGCTGCTAGTAGGAAAGGTAAAGAGGAGAGTTTTTAGCTAAGGCCGACACAACGGAGAATGACGGACTAGCCTTCTGAGGTGGAGTTGAATGTTGCACTGGATTAAGAATTCGTTGAATAACTTTTCTCATACGTTTGCATCAAGCACTATGTACACTATGTATGTACGTAACGAATTTTGATGATATTTCAGATTTAAGGTCAATCAGGATGCAGATGAAACTCACTGAAAATTTAATAAATACAATAAAATATAGTCGGGTGTCTTTTTACCTCATATCTTCAACACCTCATGGTCTACTCCTTTCAAAATCTGCTCTTTGGGACAGAGAAAGGACATCAGTTTATGATTATTAGGATTAAGAGGGTATGGAGTGGAGACTAATAAGCTTCCTCCACTGCGACCAAAATAGATCTTTTGTGTTAGGTAGTTCACCTGGACGCATGGTAGTTTACACATGATTTTCATCTTGCGTAAGGTTCAGGTCCTGAAGGAATCTCAGTATGATTTCGCAGGTAGGGTTTGTATGTCGAAGGGAAATAAGAGTCCCTTTCCGAGTAGTCTGTGTCTGCTGCGAGCCCCAGCTATGCACTCGCATAGAAGTTGTATTGACGTCCCTTCTACGTACAGGCGGCAGAGATTTGTGTGGAGGGGCCTCTTTTATTCCATTTGTCACGCTCTGGGATCAACATCTCAAAAAAGTGATAGAAATCTATCTCTTAGGGCACGAAATTTGCGACATTCATCGCTGATGTGGAGAGTAGCGGGATTTTGCTGACCAAAATGTTTGAATGAAAATCTTACCTGTGATCACCACATATGCTGGTAAGCCAGTGGGGTCAAATAGTTAGGGTAGTAGTTCTCTAAGCACACAGCACTACTTTTTTGGAGAAAGGTTGTAAATTCCCAGAAGAACAATTCATCTGCAACTGTATCCCACCGAAAATAGAGCACGGTCGCTGTTGGATCATCAAGAGGCACCTCCGCAGTAGGAGAATTCTCCCAGTGGGTTAATACATTCGAGTTCTATTTACGCAATCAGAAATGTCCTGCCGATAAAATTGTATCGACGTTGGCAGCTAAGGACGCAGCTTCATCGACACTATTACAGTTAAACGTGACAGTGACTAAACAGAAAACTTTAAAATTTTCGGTAAGTGACTCCTGCAAGAGAATCCGTTCAAAGTTTCTATACTCCGGAGTCACCAACAGTCTTTGCTAAACAAAGTAAGACAGCCATATCGTTTGCTTAGCTCAGCTTCTTACCGTGGAAAGAAGACTTCTGGGAGTATGCCTGAGACTGAAGAACGGTTTGATGTCAAAGTCAAAGTTAAATTGTAGCTTACAAAGTATTTTCTAGTATTACAGTGAAATTAATTTGTGTCAGGATCTTAAAGTCAGACATTGGCATAGGTTTCAACGCCATGAAACGAAATTATAATTTTCCCAAAGATTCCAAACAGAAAGCTGAAGGGAACTTGTAGAATTTGTGAAAGCAATTTTTCTCCGAATAAACATTTTTTTTACCTTGGTTGGTCCTACAGTTTATGATGGACATGGGCCTTAGCCAACCAATCTGGAAAGGGTTCAACGACTTTTCAGATCGAAATATTGGTGTTCGTCCGCTCTAAATATCCAAGCCACTCCATGCAATCAATGAAAACGTACATTTCTGACCAGGTCAATATCGCTGTACAATCCCTATGGATCGTGACTAAATATAAACAGTGTCCTTTATATGCCATGCAAGCATACCATAGATCAGCGATATCTGCACATAAAAAATGCCCAAAATCGTCACAATTTCAGCACAGGATTGAAATCAATAAAAAGATGGAATTTATTAATTTCAAGGTTTGGTTAATACTCGGTATTGCAGATCTAAATCCGAACTGATAGAACCCAACCAATTTTTTGACCAAGGTTGGCGTTCACATATCACACTAGATGGGTGTGTGCAGATGGTGCTCTGATTCCATTGTGCTTATTGCATCTGGCCATATATGTGTGTACATATATACACATGTATGTATGTCTTGCAGATAGGATGGTGATGCAGCCTTGAACAGTTTGGCTTTTAGCCCGCCCGGATGTGTTTGACTTATGCCTTGCTATAGCTGCTTTGATTTCGTCCTTTTCGGGTGGTTCCAAGTGACTGTTGGCATTAAGATTGAGATAATCAGACATATTTTGACATTCTTCCTCATTCTTTAGAAATGGTGTCTTAGTGGCCGCTGTGGTTCAGTAGTAAGTGCGTTGGGTTACAGAGCCGGAGCCTCAAGGCTCGAATCCTAGAAAACACCAAAAAGTTTTTTTCACGGTGCCACCTCTGGCCAATGTATGAGAGTAATAATTGTCATAAGAAAGCTTTGCTGTTGCTGTAATTGGACTTTCGCAGACGTAGTAGTGTTTTGTAATTTCAGTGTTACCTCTTGGTGTTGCTTCTGGTGGATATGTAGACATCGCATTTCGACCATTGCTTGTATGTTCTTTCTACAATCTGATAGAAAGCGACCTTGAAGCCATTGTCATCCTCGTCTATGGGATGAGTGTGCCTATGAGGCTTTTCTTGTGTAAGTCAGTTCATTTAATTTCACTCTCCAGCAACAAAACCGAATCCAGATCGTTATCTTCGGCTTACTATAACTGTCTCTAAAGTAGGTATCACAGGCTTCTTTCATTTTGAATTCCCGCTCTATCGCTCAGCTCACTTTAACTAATAGTCTGTTCTTTGTATCCATAGTTTGTAATCCTATTAACTCAAAAAAAAACTCTGGATTAGAACCACTGACAAGAGTCATGTTCTAAGTCTTCTACTGGTAAGAGCAGGATATTTGCAACGCAGAGCAGGTGCTGAACTGTTTATTTTTACTTTCAAATCCAAAAAGCATGGAGAAAGCCCGAGATGTTCAGCGTGAATACCAATATCCCGGTGCACAATAAGAAAGCCATGGACGACTCGTCCATCTCCAAAGGTAGGTTTAACAAAAGAAAAAGTTATCTTCTTATTAAAAACTCGCCAAAGCCTGCTCGCTAAGGAACATTCAAATATGTATAAAGACTGGCACAGTTCCAAATTTTTCATTGCCAGTTATCATCTCAAGTATCGTCCATACCATTCATTAGCCCCGGTACCCAGCCTAGGGTCAATGTATTGGTTGCTGAGCTCAACTTAGGTTAGGTTAGGTTGGCTTGGCTGTCTGCACGGGAGTGCAGACACACTTAGACCAATAAAGGTCCTTTGTGATACCATGGATCAAAACCAATTCGCTACTCATGGACTAACAGAACCAACCGGAGCTTTTGATAAAGCGATAGATGCGCATGACGCCTAAGGACGCTATGTCACCAAGGACTTCAAGGAAGGGGGACCCTAAAAAGAGCATTCTTTTATGCGACAGAGCTGGGCAGTTACATAGGAGGTGAGGGATACTTTCCTCCTCCTCCTCGTCTCTACAGCTTCTGCAGAAGTCATTTGAAAAGAGGCCAAGTCTTTTGGCATGTTGGCCTATAAAAAAGTGTCCAGTGAGAACACCAACAACGCAGCTGATTTGTGATCGCTTTAGTTTGACCAACTCAGTGCTACGATTTTGATCCAGCCTGGGCCAGATCTGTCTCGAGATGAGACACGTTGACACGTTTTCCCATCTTAGGTTGGTCTTGCTAATAGCATTCAGCTTTAGTAGATGCTTACATGTAGCTAGGGGCATACCCAGGGACTGCCTATCAGACAGAATTCTAAGAGTAGTGCCTTGTCTGGCAAGTTCGTCTGCCCTGCAGTTTCCTGGAATGTCTCTATGGCCTGGCACCCAGCATAGGTGAATGTTGAACTGCTCTGTCATCTCCATGAGAGATAAACGGCAGTTGAGAGCGGCCTTTGAGGTAAACGAGCACGATTCCAGAGACTTGATTGCCGCTTGGCTGTCAGTGAAAATGGTAATATCTCTGACAGATAGTACATTACACTTCAGCCAGGACAGGGCTTCCTTAATTGCCATGATTTCCGCCTGAAAAACGCTACAATGATCAGGGAGGCGGAACGATAACTCTAGGTTGAGCTTCTCGGAGAAAACACCACATCCCACCCCGCCTTCGTTCTTAGAACCGTCTGTGAAAAAGTGTACCGAGTTACCATCGATAGGAGGAGAATTGTCCCATACATCCCGTTCAGGGATGCTCGTACGGAAGTCACGGTCGAAGCACATTTTCGGCGGAGTGTAGTCTGTATTTTCGTGCTTGAAGTTAAGGAGATCCAGGATCGAGGAGTGGCCAGCGTGGTAGCTGGACCACTGAGAGGAGGCTTTCAGACGGATGGCCGTACAGGCAGCGATCTGTTTACTGAAAATATCAAGGGGCAGCAAGTTGAACATAATATCCAGTGCCGCTGAAGGAGTAGTCCTCAG
This sequence comes from Blera fallax, assembly GCA_946965025.1. Taxonomy (NCBI): domain Eukaryota; kingdom Metazoa; phylum Arthropoda; class Insecta; order Diptera; family Syrphidae; genus Blera; species Blera fallax. The sequence continues at coordinate 51,277,184 of OX337244.1, forward strand.
TGCACCACTGATGCACATGCATGCAGATCTTTGCACCTTAGCTATTTGATTGAGGTGGATAGCCTTGTTAAGAGCGGGCCACCAAACGATCACGCCGTAGAGTAAAATAGGCCTGATAACGGACACGTACAGCCAGTGAGTAATTTGAGGTTTCATACCCCAACTCCTACCTATAGCCTTTTTACAGGAGTAGAGAGCTACATTGGCTTTCCTTACGCGTTCTAGTAGATTGGCTTTCCAGTTTAGTTTTCTGTCCAAAATAAGACCCAGATATTTTGCTTTGTCAGTGAAGGTCAAACTGGTGCCATTTATCATAGGAGGGTCTATGGGTGGAGTTTTGTATTTCCTCGTGAAGAGGACGAGTTCCGTTTTGTGGGGGTTAACCCCCAGTCCACAAACGGAGGCCCATCTGGTGAGCCGAAGGAGAGCATATTGGAGGATTTCCTTGAGAGTGTTTGGGTGCTTGCCGGAGGCAGCGATGGCAACGTCATCAGCATAGGCGATCACTTTGCATCCTGTCTTGTCTAGGTCCACCAGTAGTTTATTTACTACCAGGTTCCACAGAAGAGGTGACAGGACACCACCCTGGGGGGTGCCGCAGCAGACAGTTCTTCTAGCCGATGCACCGCCCAGCTGTGTGTTAATAATCCTGCATGTGAGCATTTGATTGATTAACACTCTGGGCGAGGTATCCACTTTCAGATCTGTAAGTGCGTCGATGATCGCTTTTGACTCGACGTTGTTAAACGCACCCTCAATATCAAGGAAGGCCACCATGGTGTATTCTTTAACACTCAAAGATTTTTCAATGATGCGCACAAGCGAATGTAAGGCTGTCTCAGTCGATTTGCCTTTGCAGTACGCATGCTGGGACGGCGAGAGCAAAATTGGGTTGATGCTCTGTCGTAAGTGGATATCGATTAGCCTTTCTAGAGTTTTAAGTAGAAAGGACGATAAACTGATGGGTCGGAGATCTTTTGGTTCCACGTGCGAGCCCCTTCCTGCTTTAGGTAAGAAGATGACCTCCACTCAACTTACTTGGAGGCAAACTCTGCCCTCTTATCTTTGACCATCTGACTTTTCACTTGAGAACACCTGATTTGGTCGGCGGAATTAGGTTAGGTTGAAGTGGCTGGCAGCTAGGATTCGCCAGCACACTTAGACCAATGAGGTCCGTTGTGATACCACGTGGATCATGGGAGAAGCCTCCCTCCACCTACTCGTATTAAAACCAATTAGAGCTTCTTATGAAGCGTAGGAGGCTCTTGATGTCAATGTTCATCAGGTCGCCTATATCATTATAATAGGGAGCTCTAAGTGGAGTTTCCTTCTACGGGAGAGAGCTGGGCAGAAACAAAGAAGGTGAGGAATAGTTTCCTCCTCTTCTTCATCCATGCAGCTTCTACAGAAATCGTTCGCGAAGAGGCCCAGCGTTGTAGAGTGCTTGCCTATTAGACAGTGTCCAGTGATGACACCTATTGTGGTGCCGATATGCAATCTGTTGAGAGAAATCAAATTGTTAAAGCTTTTTAGATCCAGCTTTGGCCAAATCTGTTTAGTCGCTAGACATGTTGAACCACTTGTCCACCTAAGATTTGCACTCTCGATAGCATCCAGCTTAAGTTTAAGTTTGCGAGTAGCGATTGGAATACCTAAGGTGCCGTTGTCCGGCAAGATGGGTAAAGTTGTTCCTTCTTTGGCGAGTTCATCGGTCTTACAATTCCCTGGAATGTCTCTATGCCCCGGCACCCAACACAGGTGAATGTTGAACTGCTCAGCCATCTCCACAAGAGACGAACGGCAGTCTAGGGCTACTAAAGAGTTTATACAGGTCGATTCCAGGGATTTGATTGCTGCTTGGCTATCAGAAAAGATGCGGATATCTCTAGCAGATATCACGTTTTTCTTAAGCCAAGATAGGGCTTCTTTGATCTCCATAATTTCCGCCTGGAACACGCTACAGTGATTAGGAAGACTGAAGGAGAGCTTAAGGTTAAGCTTATCGGAGAAAACACCTGCACCGACTCCGTCTTTGGTTTTTGAGCCGTCAGTGTAGAAGTGAATAGAATCATCTTCTAAAAATGCATCGTCCTCCCAGCGTGATCTGGAAGGGATGGTGACAAGGAAGTTCTTCTCAAAATTTAGACGTGGGATGGTGTAGTCCGTGTTTTCGGAAGAGATTTTTAGAAAGGATTGACTTTTAAGAGTCTTTACATTCACGATTTTATTTTTTCAGATCAACTGTGGAGTATACAGTCGGGCTAGTAACCACCCTGCGTGATAAGAAGCTCAGTAAGGAGTTCTATCGCTGAGTAAGGATTTGGATAAGAGGTCTTGATGGATGAATCCTTAAAGGGCTAAATAGGATTGGTGACATCTGTTTAACTGGCTCCCAGTGACGGTTTTTTTTTTTCTTTGGAACTGATTCTCCAGGTTAGCAGCTGTGTCGTCGGGGTAAGCTCAAGAGACTATAAATTAACGCAAATCGTTTAAACAACATCTGAACCATTCATTTCCTGCATAAATTATTTACCTTTAACTTTAACACAAAACCTAAAAAAATATTCATATAACGAATATGAATAAATAAATAAACTTCATGTAAACATCTGTATCAACTGTACACTGTTTCAGTACGTTAAAAAAAGAATTGTCCACAACCAAAAATCGAAACATAAAACCACTTCTTATAGTGTGTTTCAAATGGCTTACAATGCTGTAAGCTCCTTCTCTAGGAATCAGTTAAATGAAACATAAAATAACTGAACGTATCCGAGCAATCTCAAACTTTCACTTTTTCAATCTTGTTTCGTAGAAAACAATTTCATCGATGTTACTGCAAAGCTGCTGATGCTACGAGTATTTCATTTTTCATTCCTGGAATTCTGGTCGCACTTATGGGCGGACCATGAATAATGGAAGTATTGCGGAAGAATTCTTGGTATTCAAATTTTGTTATGATTAAATTTACGTTATGATTTAAGTGAATGTTGGGTTGTTTGTGAGGCTAACTGATACGAAGTGAATGAATTTAAAGTAAAAAGGTGAAAAGTGATTGTTGTCCAATTAAAGTTGAAAACAGTTTCGGTTGTAAAAAAATGCGATGATTCACACACCTGTTACAGTACTGAATAAATGAATTCTGACGTGGTTGCAAATTGCAGATTGTGAATTACCCAATTAATTCTACACTCACAGGTCTACAAAAAAAGAGGAAACAACTGGCCAGAAAATAAACTTAAAATATAATAAAAGCTGATACACATATGTATGTACCTCTTTCACAACAAACTAGGTTCTAATCAGCTTCAGGTATCTATTACTGTAAACAGTAAAGACCCACTAATTCACACTGGAATGATTTACAGATACTTTGCTGTCAACTGGAATTTATTTAAATCTTTCATCAGCAATAAGACTGATACTAAAGTTAAATTCTGTCTGGAACACCGATATTTATGCAACAACTTCATGTCTACTATCACCAACCAGCGCCACTGGCCTTGCAAATATTTAGGTGTTCCTGCTAAAAATTAGGACAGGTGACTTTTAGCTATTATCTGATGGCTGATATTCTTCTTAAACTTGGGCGGAAAACGAAAGATACCGAATGTAACCTAAAAAATATTGTCGTGGATTGCGCAACTGTTCGTAGCGTTGCGCCCAAGTCAACACAGGAGATTACGGATATTTCGAGAGGTTACCAAAAGTAAACTGCAAGTCTCATTCTTCTTAAGAATATGCACATCAGCAAGTAGCTCTTCCTTAAATGTTTAGCTCAAACAGGTCTTATACGATCGGAATAGCTTTTCCCAACCATTCTTATATTTTTGCAGAATTGAGGCACCCAACACGTTCGATATAACATCCGAAGGGCGTAGTTGACAGTCTGAAAGTTGACAGACGTTCACTAGAGGTGGAACCGTTAAAAAAACTTGATGATCTTTTTTGGTCTCGATCATCGAACCTTCCGCGCAGTAATCTATCGCACTTACCCATTGTACCCACTGGTCATATTCGCCTAGTGGTTTAAGCCCTAAACTGCGCGGCGAAAAAGGCAACAAAAAGTAAGATTGGCTAAGAGCTCCGCGATGCCTTCTATGTATAATAGGTGACCAGAGTAAGGCAAAGCCAGTCCTGACATAAGTGTTCTATCAGAAGCGACATCATCTGTTGTAAGAAACAGTACCGAAACGATACAGCTTACTAGCGTCCCTACAGACCTCTATACTTTTGCTAGGAATCTACAAGTGCTGGATTGATTTTAGAAACAGCACTGTCTACGATATTTACTTAGAGGACGACCATTTTGACGACCATTTCTTCTGCAATCGTAGTACCTATGACAATCATATTAAGTGGTAGTGATGATACAATTTTATTAAAAGATTTTTGACTGGTCGGCAATGGACCAAAATTGCGTCCGAATTCACTTACGAATGAAATTTCTGCATAAAAAAAAATTACAACAGATTGCTACACAACTCCTCCATCAAGACCTTGCACTAACTCGGCTTAAAAAGGAAAGTATCCATGGTGGCAAAGAAGCACCGTGAGACCTTCCTCTTAGCAATTAACAGGAGCTTTAAGAATATGCCATAATTTTCAAAGAACATCCTAAGCTAAAAAGTAACACTAAATCTTTCCAAAGAAGTTAAATATCTAGGGGTAGCCATAGACAAAATACTAATACCTGGAAACCTCATCTATGCCTGTTTTATACGCAGGAAAAAATAAGATCTAGAGGCCCACAGTGATTCACTGAACTTACCTTATCATCGCGACTCATGTTATCACATATGCCTCTACCATTCAAAAGGTACAGAGACTCGCCTGCGTACGTATTAGAAGGACGATTTGCACATGCCCAACAGTGGCACTGGAACCCAGTTGAGCCTACTTTACAAAATTTACCTGCTATCAAAGAACAAATTAATTTGAATCATCCCTCCATCATCCTGAATCCTGAGAGAATCCCCAGCTTTTTCAGTTGGAGCGACATATATGTATGTATGCACACAAATGATACAATGAATGGCATTTACTTGGTCTCAATTTTAAGTCTGCTGTAACACTAGGTCATAACACTTCTATCTTCCAAGCAGAGGTCTATGCTATAGAGCTATGTACCGGGGAATAAAGTGAAAAAACCTGCAAAGATCACACATAAACATTTTATCAGATAGCCAAGCAGCTGTTAAAGCCCGCAAATCATGCAGCTTTGAGATCTTACTCCCAAGCAGCTTGGTGCACACAACAATTTATCAGTCATCTGGGTCCCTGGTCTGATAGGTATCGCTGGAAATGAGTTTTCTGATGAATAAGCCACATCTGACTGCCAACTCAAATTCATAGGCCCTGAACCTCTTCATGGCTTAGCTTTCAGTCAAATTAAGTAGAAACAACATGAAAGCACTCACACTCACAGATAGGTCTTAGACTTGCAAAGAAATTTAAAGATTGCTCTGGCAAAACATCGAAAGAGATTCTAGCAAAGAACAAACATTGAGTAATCAAGTCTTGATTGGCATTTGCAAATCTGACACTTGCAGATTATATCTTGCGGACTCTGAAACTGCCGACCATGTGCGAGTGTCTCTAAATCTTTTTCACGAAGAGTTTACCACCCGTTTGAATATAATCTCCTCCTCAGCTCATACAATCCCAAGCTTTCTTCGAGAATTTGATTTCAGCTAGGACACAACTAAGACATTCGTCTCCTATAAGGTCCACCTCCCACTTTTTCCTTAAAATAACCTTCTACCAAGACCTTGCGGTTAATTATCAAAAAGAGTGAAGAGTCTTTGATGACAAGAGAAGCAGCACACTCTTTCTGTCACGCATTAAACGGAGCCTTGAAAATACGTAATACTTTTCTTTCAAACAGGCTTTCAAGCTAAACAATACTCCAACCAACGATCAGGCGGATTACCTCCATGCTGATCCAATCCTAGCCTGAGTATCTGTGCAGCAATGGAGGTTATTCACAAAATGTTATTCGTAAAGGAGCATCCCTCCCGTTTGTTTTTGTCAAATGTTGTGGACAAATTATTAGGCGGCTAATATAACTTCGGTTTTACTACCAAAGTTTATGCCAATGATTGGTTATACAATTACACCACCAAGCCTTTATAGCCATAAGATCCAGGACAAAACTCGGCAATATCTGCGTAGTCAATCTCTACTGGGTTCCCGTACATAGTGGTATAGAAGCGTACGAGATGAAATACCCAGAAAATGATCAGAATTAGCCACAAGATTTATGTACTTACACGCAAATAGATATCCATACTGGCGTAGTATGATTAGAGTTATTGTTAGAATTTTTGGCGGTCAAATAAAGATATGATAGGTCACTACATTATTCCCCATGCAGTGACTTAGCCCGTGAACCATAAGTCACGAATAAATGGCAATTATTCATTGGATATGCCAAGTCTATCCGTTACGCGAATTCGTCTTCCAGACCGTGTCTTCCCTGATAAATCGTCTGAGTTGGCAGGTGGAGTCACTGATGATGTTGGAGTGTAGACTTCCTGCTGTTTGGGCTGATTATTATCATCACACAAAAGAAAAGCTGGTTTTAATCGGTCAATAGAAACCGTGACATCTTTGCCTCTGATTTTGATGACAAAAAATTTGTTAGTCCGTTTAACCACAGGAAATGGTCCCTCGTATAGCTGTTGCAATGTGGCTCTGACTGCATCACGCCTGATGAAAACGTGTGAGGCTGTTGACAACTCCTTGAAGATAAATGTGGATCTCGATCCATGATGCGAGGCTGCTACGGGTTGAAGTGCCTCAAAATGACGCTTAAGTTGACTAACGAAGTTTGGAGGATCAATGTTACTGTGTAGTGGGGATAGAAATTCACCAGATATGCGAATGGTCTCTCCATATACCATTTCAGCTACCGTGGCTTTGATGTCCTCTTTAAACGATGCTCTGAATCCCAACAAGACGACTGGTAGTTCATCAACCCAGGTTTCTGATTCGTGGCACTCGATGGCGGATTTCAGCTGGCGATGAAATCTCTCGACCATGCCATTGGCTGCGGGATGGTATGCAGTGGTTGTCAAGTGGTTGATAGCAAACAACTGAGCAAGAGCCTGGAACAGATAAAAAAGAAATTGTCTACCACGGTCAGATGTTACCTTCAGAGGGACACCATAAGGGGCGATCCAGTTGCCGAAAATGGTTCTCGCCAGCGTGTCAGCACTAGAGTCTTCCACTGGATAGGCTTCCGGCCAGAGTGAAAAACGATCCACAACAGTGAGGCAAAACCTTGATCCTCGAGAATACGGTAATGGTCCAACAAATAGGCACCCGTAAAAGCATCTGCCGTGGTGCACATCCCCCTACACCCAACCCAACCCTTAATACAAATTTATAACTGGTATCAATCTGAAGGGTTTGCCGTAAACGCATTCCAAGATCATTCTATCGTCATTTATTTTACTCAAAAAAGATGACCAAATTTATGAAATTTATCACTCAACGGCACTCAGCTTCCAGTATCTATGAGCATCTATCATTCATTCACCCATTCTTCTACTCCTGGAAAATTAGGCTCAATTAAAATTTGAAAAATAGCGTAAGCACAATTCACGAAACAGCGAACGCAAGTGGAGCAGTTACGGCATCTGGAGTACGTGGCAACCTACAAATCAAGACAACTTAGGAATGGTCAGTTATATTTAATTATGTCGGTGTCATTAGCATAAACAAGGTCTGGAGCACCACAAGGACAAGCAAAGTGGGCAAGGAAATAAATATTAATTTATAATTCATTTGAATTAATAACTCAGGGTCCTTTCCTCTTCCTTTTCGGCAGAGATTTCATGCAAAAATGAACGATATCAAGCAAATGAAAAAAATATGATAATTTTCATTTTATTTTAATTTTTATTTTTACTTTAACGTTTCTTTTACTTTTTGGCATGTCAACCTTTTGCATTTTTTTTATTTGGATTTGGCATTTCGCGGGAAACGTTTACCTAATGTCAGGGTCGATGGCAGGGCACGTGCTGATTTCAAATTCAAAGCAAATACATTTTAAAGGAGTCCTTATCATTATTCAGTTATGTTTATTGTATCACAACAAATGGATTGCAGAGAAGTTTCTAGGTAAGATCCAGACACAAACACGTGAATAAATTCGGCGAAATTTGAATTGCCTTTCGCCAGATTCTTTTTCGAAATTTAATTTGTCCACCACCATTCCCTGAATGTACGAGTACCTATATAGATGGTAGAAATTATTCAATTTTTCAAATTTCAGCGGTTCATGTTCAAAATTTATTTGAGAAATTTATCCTTTTTTACGTCTGCAAGGGTTGAAAAAAAAGGTTAATCCTCAATTCCAATCACTTCTGATTAAAGAGGAATATTTGAATAAATAAAGAGCAACAGTAATCCAGGGAGCGTACCCTTTTATTCTTGGGGCTGTTGTTGTTCTTTTACTTTTTTTTTTTCCTTCGTCCTACCTAATCACACGAAGAGTGAGCACATTTCCGTCAATAAAAAGAAAAAAGTTCAGCGAAATTGTCGCCGAATAACTTTAAAATTTTATTCAGAAAAATTGATTTTGGTTTGGGGGTAGTCCTCGTCGCAATTTTTTTTACTTTTCATATCGATATCTGCGAAGGTCCTCTGTATGTATGAAAAGAGGTGAGATATTCAATTCAATTTGACAATTTAAGTGAGGAAAGGGTGCTTTTAAATAAAAGAAACACAAAATCTTTTCTCACCCAAAAGATATTGTACCTCCCCCAACAAGCCTCTGCAATTAGTTCGGTCTTTTGTCAACTGCCTCCAGTTGGTTAAGATGCCTCTCTACTTGTGCGCGCCACCTAAGACCAGGCCGTTGTCACTCCGGGTAAGATACGTGGACTCTGTTGCTGAGAGTATTGGCATCCATTTGCTCTACGTACCCTAGCCATCTCAAACGATTTGACTATGTCGATGTCGCTCTACAACTTGTATAACTTGTCATCCAATCTTTTGCACACAAACGGGACCAAATATCTTATAAAGAATTTTAGTCTCAAAACAACCAGGGCTATCTTCATCCGCGTTCGTTAAAGTGCATGTTGCCATGCCGTGAAGTATGTAGGACTGAGATAATAGGGGTCTTATATAAAACCTCCTCAGTTGTTCGGGACAAGGCCTTACTACTCAATTGCTTTCTTTTGAATTTCAGTGCTGATTTTATTTTCAGATGCAAAAGATGAACCAAGGTAGACAAAGTCCTCCAATACCTCGAATTCATGGCAATCTGTCCAGCCCACTATGGACCAAATCATTACAAAGACAAATCCTGGAAGAGACCATCGAATTCCAAGTCTCTCTGGGTAAGATTCGAAGGACTTTGTGGGGTCAAACGCACCATCTGCTTATCACATTCATAGATTCGTAAACTTTGAGTAAGGCAATGACCGAATACGGAATCTCGAAATAAACGGATCCAGCTATGCAGCATTACAGTGGAAAATACGCATGTATAGTGCAGATCTACCTTGGAGCTTTTCAACGCATTCACAGCTTTTTGGCCAAAATGCGGGCTTAAGTCAATCCAGCTACTAGGATACACACACGATGATGACATCATCAGGCTTTCCCATCTGCTTTGTAGAGGCGTTCACGGCAATTGAAACAAAACAAGAAACAACGAGGACAAAACCAAATATCTGCTGTCGACATACAAACCAACATCTCTCCACCGCTTAGGACAAAACGTCACTGTCGGCAGCAAAAACTTTGACGTAGTTTAGGAGTTCACCTCCCTCGGAGTAAATACTAACTCAGCGAACGACACCCTAGTGTAGATCCGGCGAAGAAGCATTCTAGCAAACCGCTGTTACTTCGGTTTGGTTGGCATAACAACTGGATTCAACGCTCCTAAGACGAAGGACGAAAATGATGCTCTATAAAACTTAAATTCTGCCAGTCCTGCTGCATGGCGCCGAGTGCTGGACGACAAACAGGAAAACGGAGCAGATCTTGGGCTCCTTGGAAAAAAAATTACTTCGAATAGTCGGCCTCATATGCGAGGAGGACGATTTAGAAGAAGATTTAACTACGAACTCTATGAGCTACACCAAGATGTTGGTGTAGCCTGGAAGGCAAAGTACCTCCGCCGAGCCGAGGACGTATGACAACGCTCCGGCCAAGAGAGTCTTCGAATCCCAGCGCTTCATTTCTAGATGATAAAGTAGACCGAACCTCCGTTATGAATATCAAGAAGTCGTTAATGCCAGAATGCTTGGTTTGACGAACTGGCAGCAGCATACCCGGGTTGGAAGGGGAGTGACTCAAGTGTGTCAAAGTCTCGAGTCGGGTGCACGATAAGTAATTAAGTATCACTTCTCCAAATGCTGATGTGGCGAATTGAGTCCTTCATTTTACTTGACACATTTGGTGGTCTATTGGTCGTTATTTCTGTCGATACTCAGTTGTCCTATCTTTTTGAAGACAGTAATTGGATCCATTCGCATTATTAGCTATTGCTCGGTTACATCTTGAGGGATACCATCGTCATCAAGATTCCAATGCTTTCCCAATTGTTGAACGTCAAAAAGCCTTTTAAATATGAGCATGAATATGATTTTGGGCCTCGCTTTCCATGAGATGAATAAAACTTCGAATCGCTGCTCTGTTCTGGGAGGGGGCACTTATAATGAAGGAAGCAAAAAGAACACTTTCGACTGCAGGTTCTGTGCAATCAGAAAAATAAGCGGTTTCTGAACAATTTCAGACAGAGCAGCCTGTGTTATAGATGGAATGATTCCCATCGACATTCTCGGCAAGGAGATGCAAAGGGACCTTAAGAAACTACCCTTACCAAGATAATAAAAGCACTGTGCAAGCCAGATGGGATAAAATGACAAATGTGGATGAACCCACAAGCTGATCCCCACAATCACGGTCTAGATAAAGAGGACACACGGGGACTACAACTTCAACCTTATGAAGTTTATGTCCGGGCAAGGAGGCTATCGAAAATATGTCTTGAAATTTTGACACGATAGGTGGCCCTTGTAACCAGGTAAAGAGGAATATGTTGCACTGTAGACGCTTGGCAGAGAGAAAAATAAACTTGCCAAGTCCGCAGCTTCTAGGCCAAGAGGATACTGATTGAAGATTTGAGCTCAGTCAAGAGACTAAGGAGAGCTGCAGTGGTAGATAGAAGTGGCATTTCAAAAGAGAGTCCAGCACTATTGTGCGCAATTTTGATAGCACAACTCATGTAACCTGGTCACATGAGACGAGTAAAGCTTTTGATTGAGATGAGAGATGTACTCAACCCAACCCTGCCGACTTCAAGCAGAGGATAAGGGCTCCAATCCTTTTGTCAGATATTTCTCTCAGGTCCTCGAAGAAAGGTTCACACTGAGAACGATGTATGCTTCTCGTTATCAGCGGATATCTCCAAAGAAAGCGAAAAAAAATTCTCGTTAGTATCTCTACAGCATCGGCAGAAGGTGTTAAGAGGGATGCTGGGCTTGGCTGCAATATCTCCGAACACGCAAAGGCCTGTACCTATGGCAACAATTCGGGCAATATCTGGATTACATCTACTTAGTAGCTCATTTGATTTCGGTTAGCGATTACTGGGCCATGTATCTTTCCTGATACAAAGCCTGTTTCACTCAAGGTTAGCCAGCTTTAAGAACTGATCACAAATGTTACCTTTACCACCCCTAATCAGTCTTTGACTCTTTCTGTCAAAGAGCCGTTGAGAACTAACTCCAGCCTCCCTAGATCATCCATTCGCTCGTCTCCCTCAAAGGGACTGTGTCTTTTGACACAGGTGAGGGTGACATTTGATTGAACGTTGGTATTGCTCTACAGGCTTTTAAAGAAGCTTGGCTATCCGAGAGCAAGATTGTGCTTGGATGTTGGGATAGCGTCCAGTATGAGCACGCCAACCGATTCGAAAGAAATTCCACTTGAAAGAGACTGGCAACATTCGGTACACCGAAACGCTCAGCTTTCCGAGCAAATATCTGCGCAAACTTCGCAGTACATTTGCGTATAGATAGATACACCTATGTATGAAAATCGTTGATTTTTTACCGCTCTTTCAGTAATACTCCCATTGCGAGACCTGTGATTCTCTAACAGGGGTCTACACAACAATTCGAGGCCATTGTTAGTAGTTGGTCGAGTAAACCCCCTCTTCAGATGCAGATGACACAACATAAGCTGCTTACCAGCCCCTCGAAGTAATACCTAGCGGCAGTCGCGCGGAAGAATGGTAGAAGGTTGTAGGGTGTGGATTAGTACGTAAGCATATTGCTGGCATCGATTATTCGGGCTCGCGAATCGTGCATGCTGGCCCCCGGCTACAAGTATCTCTAGACGCTTATCAAATCCAATGGCGCATCAAAACAAAAGATTCCCTAGTGGGACAGAATATACAACACTCAAAAAAGGTGGATGCACACAGCATTTGTAACGAAAGTCGATACAATTAACTACACCTACGCCCCTTCTGGTGTACAGTCCTCAATTGTATCATTTTGTACGTACTAGTCCTTGAAAATGAAAACAGAATTGAAACAACGCACATTGCTTTCAATTATTTGTGAACATTGTGCCTTTGATTGGCCCAATTGGGAATACTGGTAATCTTTTAATCTCTTAATGTAATTACGAAATGAAATCGCCAATTTTCAATTAATTAACGAGTCAATGAAGCTCTCATCGCATTTAAGTGGATTAAACGCTTCTGCCTCATTAATCAGGACTGTTGAACGAATTATTCGTGGTCACAGTCGGTGCCTTTAGTCATACTATAATCGAACCGGGTCTTTGATTGTTTGCAATTGATGGTTATTCTTGAAATTATCCCCAGGATTAAGGCAAATTGTCATTGATGGGGGTATTTGTTTACGCATCTCTTGTCTGAGTAAACAATTAACGGCCTGTTCTTAATGAAGGGTTCTTTTTTTTCTTGTATAAGGACGCCAGCCTTTCTATGGATTGATTTTGAAATAGAACAGTAGGTTAATGATTAATTTCCTTGTTTCAGATTGTCTCATTATCTTGGAGTCCTTGCTTAATGGTTTTGGAGTTTATGGCAATTGAATGTGAGATGATAGACGTGTTTTCGGTACCCACGCTCCATATGAAGCCCTAGACTTTGTTAGAAAAGGCTTTTGAAAATCTCGCTCAATGAGTACCGATTCCAATGGAGACAAATGAATGTACCTAAGAACCATAATGAAAGTCATACATCTAGCGAAGGTGTTCTAGCCGTTAAATTAATTTTTTTGATCCACATTATACCGCCAAATGCGCTCCCAAAATCGCTTCAATAATTTAGAAAGATATAACTTGTAACATTCCTTGCAAAACACTCCGGAATAAGCCCGATAATAGCCTCGATGGCTGCCATAGGGTAGGTATGCATTGCGCCTGTGATACCAAGGCAAGCTGATCTTTGAAGCTGTTCAAGTAAGTGATGGTTGTAACTTCTATGGCTTTCGTCCACCAGGCAAAAGATACATGAGTCCTTGGGAAATAAATTCCAAATTTTGCCATTCGTTCGACGAGAGGCAGATATGTACTTGGTCTTGGGAAAGGTACAACTAATGGATTGCTATTGTTTATCGAGGTTTAGGCACCAGTCAGAGACGTTAGCGCAACTGGCATGAGTTGACAGACATTGCCTTTATGTTAACCATTGATTATGATAACTATTTAGTACCAGTAGGTCAGTAGAGAACGCAGTTTTGGGCAGCCTTTACCTGCGGAGAGTCACAAAAACTTCTCCAAATGTTGACGTTATCATGCGACTATCAAGTATCTTTCTAATGAATAATCGATTCCTCTGCGTGTCACGGTACTTGTGAAAGAATTATAACCTGTATTGTCGAATGCTCCCTCGATGTCAAGAAAGACACATAGGGCTATGTATACATATGTTTGAAATCAAAGTTGGTTTTCTATGGTTTAACGAAAACGATGTTAATCCGTTTGATAGTAGGATTCAGGCAGCTTAGAAATAAATAATTTTTCTTAGAGGCATATTGTGCCAAAAAATTCAGCGCTAAAATTAAAGAACTTCGAATATATCTGCCTTCATTTGAAAAATGAGTTCCTCACCGATCAAAAAAAAAGTCATCTGCGAAGCAACAACAATCCTCTGATGTGAATGTTGCAGCTGACAACTCTAACTAGCGAAATGCGATAATGACTTTCGGATCTGTACGTTGAATATTCATACTCTTAACAGTCACGTACTTATTGGGCTCCCGATCCGTGAAGAGTCCCCATCTAAAGCAGGGTAACTTTCCATCCTCCCTGATCAAGCATGCTGCTTTCAGTTTCCAATACCAATCGCTCTGGTAGTATCCGCAATCTATTGGTCTTCAAAGAGGAGACTGGGTCATCGTGGTCATCTCGAACATGAGCGCTACGATTCGAAGATCCTCTTGGCTAGAGCATTGTTCCCCATTCGCTCAATGTTGCATGTCGTCATTTTTTGACCTCTTGGACTACATCGACATCTTTTTACAATTCGTAGAGATCGCGGTTGTATATTCAATTAAGTAGCATCTTTCAATTTTCCGTACAGCAAAACTGTCGGGATTTAGCGTTCTCCTCACATTGTATTGCGTATTATCCAGCGTTACTGCAATAGCCAGAGCCTAGAGAGTGCCACTGAGCAAGAGACTCTCGAACACGCATCCTCCTCATATAGACATCAGAAATGCAAAGCACTATAGGATCCTGCGTGAAAGTTTTATAAAAGCTGCAGCTGCTAACCACAACCAAATAAAAGAGTAATGGAGCAGACTCCCTTGCGAGTCCTACAGCCTAGAACAAGATTCATAACATTCAAGGACAATAAAGTGTTTCACAAGTAAAGAGAATCCGCACAAGCTATGCGACATACTATGTCTATGTTAAGCACATTAGAAAAGAATGGCTTCAACGTAGCTTCCTACGCCGATGAAGTTGCCATCTTGGTATCAGGTAAATTCCTTCCTGTACTCAGCGAACGACTCTATTATGCACTACACCAAGTAAACAAGAACGACTCTGGAAGTGAACCCGATGAAAGCCGAGTTAGTACTTTTCACGAGGAGAAAATCGATACCAGAATACAAATACCCTCGTATGAACGGTGTCGATCTGATACCTCAGAAAACTTCTAAATATCTCGGCTTAATATTGGATTCCAAACTAAATTGGAAACCCAACATTGACAATCGAACCAAGAAGGCCTTTGAGGCATTAAATGCATGCAAAAGAGCCTTCGGGAAATCATGGCGATTCAAGCCTAAAGTGGTATACTGGCTATATACAGTGGTAGTAAGACCCATCTTATCCTACGGTTCGGTCCTCTGGTGGAAAACGCTCGAGAAAAAATACCAACAGACGGGATCGATGAGACTAACACCAACAGCAGTCCGGGAAACAATACTGAATCTGCTTCCACTTGATATATACTGTGCAAATTCGGCAGCTAAAACTGCATTAAGACTAAGGGAAGCCGGTCTATGGATAGCTAAACCTTATGGTTATGCCTCAGTTCTAAATCGATGAAATGCATCGAGATTCCGGACGGAAACGGACTACATCATCACACTACTAAACTGCAACCGGGGATGCTCTATTAGAATTCCTAGCAGAGAGGAATGGAATGAAGGCAGAGTCCCTTTCGAGAATGAACTGGGCATCTTCACCGACGGATCTAAAATGATCGCTGATACGGGTACCGGTGTATACTGTGAGTCTCAAAACACATTTTGCTCGTTTAGACTTGAGGACAGGTGCAGTGTTTTCCAAGCTGAAGTTGCTACAATAAAACAACCTGGGGACGTAACTATTGAGGAAAATATATCAGAAAAAAAAATCAGCATCTACATAAGTCGACAGTCAAGCAGCCATTAAGCTCGTGAAAATCTGTAACAAGCGACTGGATGACATCTCAGCGGCCAATGAGGTGACCCTGTGCTGGGTACCTGGCCACACGGATATCTCCGGTAACGAAAAAGCGGACGAACCAGCCAAAGAAGGGTCGCTTTAGAACTCCTCACGGGCCCTCTCTGAGGCCAGTATACCGCTCAGTACACTGCAAAGGGAGATAGACATCGAGGCCAATGAGGAGGCTCATAAACGCTGGTGCCAGTCCACGATAAAAGAGATCTATCAATCTTATGGAACTAAGTCGAAGGGATATCCGAATAGCTGTTGGCGTCATGACAGGACACTGTGTGATAGGTTATCACGCAGCACGACTAGGATTACCGTACAACGACTACTATAGCAGCCGTGGGGACGAAGAATCCGTTCGTCACTTCCTTTGTGACTGTCCAGCGCTGGCCATTGAGCTAAGCAAACTCGTGAAATTCATACATTTATCTGGGTGGTTTAGCTTAGCGGTCGAAGATTGATATTTAGGTTCCCAGGGTTTCTAAATATTGGACACAATGGACTCTTAGTGGTCTAAGTGAGCCGTTGATAATCCTGTCAACAAGGGCACCCATCTACCTAACTTCACCTAACCTATAAATGAAAAGAAGCTCCGGGGCACTTAGTGGTACTACACGAATCTTAAAGACTTTATCCTACCTGTTCATCAAAACCATTATGAAACTTATGAGATCCTTGACATGTGTCAATGTGCGATAAACGAAAGCTCCTGGGCAATATTTTCTCCTGATGGATAGAGCTGCACCAGTGCGCAGTAGGTAGTGAATATTCTTCTCTTCTTGCTTGGCTGTATAGCTTCTCTCCTTTGATGGGCAGTCGACCCTAGATCATTAATCTTTTAAACGAGAGTAAGCGTTTAAAGCGGTTCAGTTCTGGCTTATGTCACATTTTTGTATTCACAGTCCCACCTCTCGCGATTGTCTGATAAACTTCCGCGCGTACTAGTTGTCATGTGAAAGGTTTTCAATCCGTAAACTGTCAGTCTCATCCATTTGTGTGAGAAAATATAAAGCCCCAAACACGGATGGTAGCTAAGCTATGACCTTGACCCAATATGGTCTGCTGCGGAAAATATTTGTATGACACCTTAATCCAGGAAAGATAGTTACCCTAACCCTTGGGACACTGCGCTAAGTTGCATAATCGTCGCAGGGACATCAATGACACTTGCTGTTCCCTACGGATGGAGTCGATAACTCTATAAAACACCACTAATAGTATTAAAAAAAAAAAATAAAAATTATTTCAGAACGTGCGAATTGGTTCATACACAGACTTGAGTAAGATTAGAATGCAGTTTTAATTATGTCCTTGTGTGTGCATGCTCACTTTCCACAGACCAACAATTTAATACACATACCCTCCATTATAACGGAAATAGCTTCATTGAATGCTGTGGCATCACGCTCCCCGATGCCTGGATAAAAGTATCATAAGGACGTCATATGCACGTACACATGTGATGATGAAAACACATTGCCACAGGAGCAATATACCTAATGAAGCGGGAAATGTATACCCTATTCATTAGCTCTATAGATCCCGACTATTATCCCATCCTCGTTTGAATTTGCCCCTTTCATGTTGCACTCACTAACGAGATGGGAATGTGTATCCCTATAATCTGCTGCGACAATGGGCTGTGTAGTGAACTCCTGCCGACTCCCATATTGGAAACTTTATATCAGCTTCGTGCGATGGGTATTCATTTCGAAAATCGATAATCCACGCGTCTATAAATAAAAATATTTCAATGAAAGAGAAAGATACTCGCTACGAAAATAAACGGAGAAAAAATAAAAAAGACCCAGTCCATCGACACGACTAAGGCTCATTCGCATCTACGACTTTTCAGCCAAAGCTATTTCTGTTTTAATTGTTTTCCATGGCATATACGACACCCCCAACCCCCACCACCACCACCAATCCATTATCCAAATAATTACCAAACGACATTTGCCTAATGAGAATTATTTTTGCTTAATTGCAATATTTTCAAAATAATTTTAATCAATTAGAGCGTAATTAAGAAATTCAAGATCCTGGACAGATATCGGGTTGCTGCTGCTCACATTCAAGTGTACTCTCATAAAATTGTGTGCGATTAGATACTTTACACAAGTATGACTCTGCAATTAGTGACAAGGCGCCAGGGGGAGAGGCAACCAACCAAGCAACCAAGCAAGCAAGCGAGCTTATTATTACTAACTTAATGGACCATTAGATTAGAACATATGTTTGTACTGGAAACGCCTTTCAAAGTTGTCCCGATCACCTGCCGCTGGAGCATGTAATAATGATTGTTTCAAATTATACACGACAGAGTGTCAACCACAGACCACAATGAGCGACCAAGAGACGAGATCTAGTCGAGGTATTAATTAAATTCGACTTAAATCCGTTTTAAGGTCGAAAGGAATTTCCTATGTCTCTCTGCACATACATATGTGTGTGGGGGGTAAATTATTCTACGAGTTATCTGATGGCATAGTAAATCTAATTGAGATTAGGTAAGTATCTACGACTGCGGCTGTACTTAATTTATTCATTGATTTTGAGATATCTGCTAAATCAGGGTGGTGACAAATTGGAGGTATGTGGCAAACATGCGACAAACATAACATGAGGTTTTTATGTGGACTTGACTTAAATACTGATTCAAGTGCGAATTTAATGGCCAATCATTGGAGGCCATAGCTTAGGGGATTAACGCAGTTGCTGCCTAACTGGTTGTGGTGTGAAAGCGACTTAATCTGTTATGATCTCAAACTTTATGGACCTGCTAGAGTTGCTTTATGGACGAGTTGCTAGAATTGAATTCCCGGCCAATAGGAAGGAACATGCGATGGACATCGTCATCAACAGAGAGGGTAGCTTCGACAATGCGCTCTTCATCTGCATGTGTAACTCTACTAGGCTATACGAAGCTGGGTGAACTTTAGTTGTAGATGCAGATTTTGGCCGATATATGATGGCAGGAATCAGCATACCAGTCTGAGGCAATAAAAAATACAAATACTTAGCACAACAGACCGTGTGTGGTCCAGGGCTTAGCTTCTCGTGACAAACTTAAGTTTAAAGCCATATCCAAAAGGCAAATTGGGAAGCTTTCTCATGACAGTTCTTACTCTCGGACGTTCGTCAGACATTCCCAAGAGGTGGGACCGTAAAAGAACTTGTTGGTGTTTTCTGGGCTGAGCACAATAAGGAAAACCGTTGGCAAAGTACAGAGGCTAGCTTGCAACTGCGTAACAGGGGCTTTGAGCACAAGTCCTACAACAGCACTGGAAGTGAAATTAGCGTTAGAAAGAGTCGCCATAGAAATCATACTAAAAATAATCAAAGATGGCGTCGGGAAGGGAAATTACATCGTTCATACATAGATAGCGAAAAACACGGTCCCACTGATGATATGGTCAAGAGATACTGTTTCGAGAGAAAATTCAACTGCAAGCTGAGTAGCAAAAGTGCATGGAATAGTGAAGTCGGGATGTATTAACTCAAGCAAATCACCGTAAAATGGTAGACGGACGGATTGAAAATATCCATACCAACTAGAGCAGGTGTATACGGACCTACCAAGCAAAAGTCTACGCAATCGAAGATATGCCTAATTTAACCTCGATAGAAAGTATAGCGGACAAGACATGGCGATACTGTCGGATAGTCAAGCCGTAATCAAGGTTTTAAGCTCCTATGAAACCAAGTCTATCCTGGTGTGGGAGTGCGGTGCCAAGATAAGCCCACTGAGGTAGGACAACAGAGTCACCCTCTGCTGGGCATCAGGACCCGTTCAAGTAGAGGGAAATGAAGCAGCTGATGAACTATCAAGAAAAGGCTTAGAAACCATCTTCATCGGACGAAGACTGCAAAAGAGCGAAACTTTGGGAAGAACTCTCTAAGCTAAAACAAGCCAAAGAACTTCTCGGGAACTATAACCGGAAAAGAAGTAAGATCTGTTTAAGCTTAAACAAAAAACCGGCTCTGCATCCTTACATGCTTCCTAACGGGTGACTGTAGACTTAAGTAGCACCTCAGAAAACCGTAACTTGAAGACTGCAGATTCTGCGGAGATGTTGAGGAAACCCCAGGGCACCTTCTAAAGGAAGAACATACCTGGATGCCTACCAACTATCAGAAGAATATCTACCATTTTTGGGTCCACTTCAGGTACTTCGATTTATCATTGAAATTGGTTTAGAGGAGGTCCTCTAAATCGAGTATCTCATCGACTAGAGCTCCAAGTCGGGAAGGTCCAGGGTGCTTACACCCCTATAACCAATGGCAAGAGTCAACAGGGACATGCAATCCACGTCTATGGTAGTCGAGGCATCAGTCTTCTTAACATGGCACGTAAGATCTTTTCTGCCGTATTACGTGGACGCCTAAAGCCATCCGTCGACGACCTGAGCGGTCCATATCAGTGTGGTTTTAGGCCAGGAAAGTCCACCATAGACCAAATATTCACATTACGGCAGACATAATCGGAAGGTGGCTAGTTCATGTAGAGCGCATAGGCACAAATGCTCCGGCCCGGAAAATCTTCGAAACCATTCCTGAGCGACGGCGCAGTATAGGAAGACCGTGAATCAGGTGGCGCACGCAAATGGAAGGGGACCTCAACCAACTTAGCATGCGCAACTGTAGGCAGCTGGCTAAAGATCGACCCGGCTAGAGACGCTTGTTGGTTGAGGCCCAGGTCCACCCCGGACTATAGCACCACCTTAATTAAGTAAGTAAGTAAGTGGCCTCCCAGCCTGACGTTGTTTATCTTACGACAGAGGGATCTTTAATGTCCTAGCTCAGCCAGCTAAATGACGTCACTATCTATATCTCTTAGAAAGCAAAATATTTAGGAGTATATCTAGGTAAGATTGGGCTCCGTTGCGCCGCAGTTAGTCGGATGGTTTTACACTCGAATTCAGGAAAGATTTTTCACGGTCCCTCCTGTCCTGTCACAAGAAGCTTCTCAATTACACCCTTCTGTATATGACTTTAGCGTAGGTCTCCTCATTCTTGCGACAAATATAGAACGCTCAACATAAATGGTTGTGAGGAGCTAGGTTCTAAGTCCAATATGAGTTGTTTTTTCAAATTATAGGTGAGAAAGTTCCTTAGCCAAATCGTGTCAAAGCAAGAAGACATAGAAGGCGCTTTATGTGTTATGTCAGTGAAGAGTGCTTTCGGTAAGACATGCGTCTTATTACCAAAAAAAAAAGTTCTTTGTCTTTATATGGCACGACCATTTCTAGAATATGCATCGGTTGATTGGTGGTCCTTTCCAACTTCGCCTAAATATATGACCGCCTTTGGCAGTAAACTCCGAGGAACGATTTGCTTCGGCTGCCCAAGGAAACGCCTTGCACTGTCCACGATACACAACTGAACTTATATTGTCTTGATACATTATAGGCTCAAGGAAAGGTGGCTTTTGGTGGATATGCGGTCTGACCATATGACACCAGAACTTTGGCTGTTATACAAATTTTACGACTACAACTTTGTGTTCAGACCTGGCTGTGGCGAGAGTCAGAACCAAGAAAAGGACCAACTGTTCTTCAAGGGGACTTTTAGAATTCATATGGGACTACAGAACTTTCACCTCTTTTCCGCCTGCCTTGAGACCTGACGTCGCAAAATTTGAAGAGAAGAACACAATGGCTTCACGGAGATCCGATTGCAACCTGAACTGTGTGTTGAAAACCCATCTCAGCAACCTAACCTAACTGCCCAGGATGGCTATCTCTCCTAAGTGAGACCTTGGTCAATGTGAATCCTCAATACTAACGAGACTCTAAATATTTTGACGGAAAAGGATCTCAACGTGATGACTTGACGCGCGCTTCTGTTTGCCAGTAATTGAGCCCGCTACCTGTGCTTGGAAGCAAATTCCTTAAGGTCCAAAGCCGTGATGTTGAGTAGAAAAATATATTTCGCTGGTAAAATTCTCCAGGATTTAGGGCTATAGGCCTGATTAAAATACAAAAATCTTGCCATAGCTTCGGCACCAAGATACAAATGTAGTTGTAGAGGCCCCAGTATATGACGTTTTGCCGTCACTGTTATTAAAGGCTTCAATTGCAAGGCCTAATTTCTGAACACTTTAAAAACAAAGATCATACCGTTCCATAGAAAAATGCAATTCCAGTACTCAAATGTCTAGGAATCGTCGAGGTCCACTCAAAAAATGGAAAAAAGAACTTAGTGACTTCAACTACTTCTACCTATCTACAAGGACAAAGCGAAAAGTATAGATTCCATCACTGAATCTACGGCGGCTATCACCTCTTTATTTGACTCAAAACGTTGTGAGCACATATTTTTGGAAATACGTGGAAGTCAGAGGGAGCTAAATATGGTGAAAGGATGAATTGCCCAACAATTCCCCTAGTACTCCTATTGCCAAGACAGCTTTATTGAAGGTACACTGTCCTTATGAAAGATAATTGGTTTTCTTTTATTTTTGTCTTTTATTTCAAAGGTCGCTCTGGACTGGCGATCGTCTCTCATGGAGATGGCCGAGTGGTTCAACCTTCACCTATACTGGGTGCTAGGCCACAGAGACATTCCACGTAACTGCAAGGCTGACGACCTTGCCAGACTCAACGCACTACCCTAAATAACCTACCAAAAAGGCAGGTTGTGAGTATGCATCTAGCTACGTATAAGCTTCTACTCAAGATGGACGCTACCAGCAGGACAAATAACAGATGGGTGGATGACTCGACGTATCAAATATTCACACACATCTAGCCTGGGGTGGATCAGAAGCGCTCAAAAGGTTTGATATTGCTGAAGCTATCGGATATAAGCTCCACTATCTGTATCCTCACAGGACCTTTCCAATAGGCCCACACCCCAAAAGAGTAGGTCTGATTTCTACAGGAGCTGCACTGAAGAAAGCATTCTTCATTTCCTGTGCACCTAACTGGCGTTATCCAAAAGAATACTACTCCATCATGTAGGTCTTCTTGTCGAAAACCTTGGCTACCTGACGAACACAGAGTCACAAGCATTCTAAGTTATTACAGAGTACTTGTCCACTTTAATTTGTCTCGCAAGGATCATTTTCTCATCTAAAAACTCACGGCTCTTAGAGGATAATTGGTTTGAATAATTGAAATTTGGTTGAATTAACTTCGAAGTGTCCTTGGTTGCGACAGCTCTCAATTGACAGCATCGCATCGCCTTGAACTGGAAATTCTATCTTCTCAAGTAGGTCAACGAATACATCAATATGCATTGGATGCCTTGATGTATTTAATTAAATCGAAAGAGAAAGTGTGTCCTCTTCCTATGTTTATTGATCGTTATTCGTAGATGACTGAATTAGATCACAGTTTTTTCATTTTTTATTGCAAATTTATTTAAATTTACAAAATGTCCACCATCGTCAGGACTTCAAATCAATCTCAGTCCTATAGGTCATAGTTTTGAATCCTGTCGGATTTTTTTTTTCCTTATTCTCTTTAATTCACAGCTAGGTATCCTTTCTGGAAGGGAATCGCGTTTTTCTAACATAAAATTTATCTTGTGCATCTTCCCCCATTCTAAAGGCTTCCAAGTGAATGCTTTTTGTTGTTGTTTTCGTAGTGATAAAGGTGACCCACCCATTTCCTTTCACTTAATCTGGGTCACTAATGGATTTTTTCGCACTGTTGAGCATACACTTCTACGTTCGTGACTTGCCTCGGCTAGTGTTGACGACGATAATCCTTGCAAATATTTCCATTTTATATCACACTCCTGATGTGCCCTGGTAGTTTCTGCAATTGTTGTTATACTACTCTCCCACTTTGGTGGAAGCCATGCTTTCAGATTTACTCGTAGATGGATTCAGGTGCATTATTTATACTTGCTGAGGTTTGTTGGGTTTATTAATGAATGTCACTGGGATTATTTGTTAAGGACTATTCAAGGAGTACGGAAATATTTACTTGCATAACTAAAATCTTCAGTAAAAAGGATCTACGGCCACTGGGAAAAGAGATGTTCGCCACAATTCACAGTTTTTTTAGAAGTTTTTTAAAAACTTCATTATGTACGTTATTTTGTGACGCCAAAGATGGATGAGTCCTGCTTAGTTCATTGCAGATGAATTGTAGCCTTTTTGGCATTTTTTTTGTTTTGCATCGAAATGGAAGGCACTTATAGGTTCAACAAGGTTGCTGTCTGTCTTTCTGTTCGTTAACACAAAGAGCCCATGTATGACATGGGACCCGACTTCTCCACATCATTCGTGTTGTGCGGGTCATAAATACTGTTCGGTAAAAGATGGTTAGGAAGGAGTTAAGTGAAAGGTACAAGTATATTGAGATGGACAATCGCATGCATCCCAGACTTTCCTTGGAACCACAAGTCAAAGAGAACTCAGCCCAGCTAGGGTCTGCCGTCTCATACATTTGCCACAGTTACATAGGAAGTTATCGAGGCTCTCTTTCTTAACCTCGCACCTCGAGGAACAAGTAAAAAGAATCCCAGTTAGCAGACTTTTTCAGATGTGTATATGTAGCTGTACCGTCAGTTTTAATATAAGTTCTTAGACTTTTTGACAGTCTCAGGAATAAGTAAAGTACTCTAGCTTTTACATAGCGTGGTACTTTTCAGAGTCTACGTAGCCTCTCTATATGATGCCCTGAAACATTCTCCTAAAAAGGGAGTGAAAGCCTTGGTGACCAGAGAGGAAGACGTAATATTTGGTTGAGATGCTAATGGATACAATACAGTGTGGGGTAGCACCAACGATAACTACAGGTACAGCTTTACTCGATTTTGTAGCGTTGTTAACGGAGGATCCAAACCGACCTTTGTGGACGCCAGGCGGAAGGAAGTGATACTGTTTGTAGTATTAGAAGGTTATTTGTCGGGATTATAAGGAACATGGACAGATTTAAATTTCAAGAAGTGTTCCAGGAAAACTGAGTGGAAAGGTAGTGAAAATACTGAAAACCATTTGGCACGCAAAATTGCGGAACTGGCGTTCTTGTGCCAAGACTCCGATGAAAAGCCTGATTTAGCTGTTCTAAGAAATTTAATACTCCAGCTCTTTCAACTACCATGCATCCATCTGTATCCATAGTTACTCCTCCAATCTTCCCTTCCGGGAATGATTCAAGTTCCATAAGTGCTGCTGTTTTCTTTATGAATAACTCCAATCGCTGAATACTCAAGATCACATTTTGTTGTGGTTCTCACCACATTTGTAAACGCTGACCTTAAAAAAATTCGCCACTGTTGTCTGCAGACATCTTGATTACCATTCCATTCCATTCCTCCTCATGATGGATGCAATGACGCCCATGAACTTCCTCCTTGCATTACATACTATGTGGATGGTAATTTCCGCTAGTTTACTTAACATAAAGTCCACATTGAGCTGTAGGCATCATCTGCTAATACTATCTTGAGTATTGCGACATCTGAATATTTTTCGTCTTGTTTTCAACACGTCTAAAAAGAAATACTTGGCGAAACGAACAGTATGTGGTCCAGGGCCTAGCTTCTCGCGACCATTCGTGTTGTGCGTGTTATATTTTTCACGCAAATGGAAGGGACCTACAGTTTACAGCCATATCCGAAAGGCAAATTAAGAAGCTTTCTCTTGACAGTTATTACTCTCGGACGTTTGTCAGACATTCGCAAGAGGTGGGACCGTGAAAAACTTTTTGGTTTTCTCTGGGATTCGAACCTCGAACCTTACGCTCAGCGATCCAACGCACTAACCACTTGAGCCACGGCGCCCACTCAACACGTCCATCAAGCCTAAAATTTGTGGGTTAAACCTACGTCTCTCCAGAGCTAATTGCAAACTCTCGAAGTATTCTTTATTGAAGACGCATTCGCTGTCCATGATAGCGATCATTGGCATGCCCCCTATACTCAGCTCCTCTTCCCCAACGCGTAAAATTTGGTGTAGGGCTGATCTGACTTAAGGTGCACTTCCACAGAATCTCGTCCGACCCATCTAGAGGTTCTGTCATCTCTTCTGTCACGGAGCTTTTAACAATGTCAAAAGCAATCACGGGCGCACTTGCAAGTCTGAAAGTGAATACATTACTGGGAGTGGTAATCAAGCAATTTCTTACAGGAAGGATTATTAACACACAGCTGGGCGCAGCATCAGCTAGAAGGCTTTCCTTTCGCGAAGCATCCTAAAAGAGGGTGTCTAGTCCCCTCTTGATAGACCGGCACACCTCACTCAATTAACAAATGTGCAAAGATCTGCATGTCTATGCATCATATTTTCATCCATGCAACTTCTACAGCAGTTACTTACAAGGATGCCCAGCCTGGTGTGGTGCCTTGCATTAATGCAGTGCCCTGTAGCGACCAACCTTCTCTGTCTAATGAGACAGTTGGAGCATTTTTGATCCAGCTTAGCCCAGATCTACATATCTAGAGATGACGATCGTAGTGACGTCTGTCCATTCGCGTTAGTAGCGTTGAGCTTGAGCATCAATTTAATTGAAACGATAAGCATGTCCAGATTCGCCTTGTCCGGCAAAATCAATAAGGTTGTACCCTGCCCGGCGAGCTCTTCAGCCATAGGCTAGGTTAGGTGCCCAAATAAAGCGGGTCTTAAATCTCATTAAGAGATGGGCAGCAATTTAAGGTTTATCGTGAGTTGAAGGTGACGGATTCCAGAGATTTAATTGCGGTCTGGCTGTCAGTAAAAATATGATATCCCGCTTGGATATCACATGGTACTTTATCTACGATATGGCTTCCTTTATAGCCATGATCTCCGCCTGGAAGACGCTGCAGCGACTAAGAAGGTGGACGGAAATTTTTAAGTTATGGTCATTGGAGAAGAAACCCCCAACCACTCACTCCTGATTCTGTTTCATATTTCGCGCTCTGGTGACGTGATTAAAAATAAAATCCGATGATTTCCTTAAATTTGTGCGTTTTTTTCTTAGAAAAAAAAGTTCGCAAGCTTAAGCTATGAGTGATATCTGCAAAATTTATTTTTTTATTCCTTTCTCAAGCCTACTTGCATTAGCAGTCGTTTCCAAATAAATCCGGAAATACAAAAGTTTCAACCCCTAAATCCATTAACACTTTATTCATTCTTTGCTCTGGCCACACGCAGAGTTCCATTTCCACACCTATACCACCTAATGCTTAGGCTACTGCTTATAAATACTTAAACAGATACGAATACAAGCAGTAAAATTATACTCACACATGCATTCTGTAACGTGTTACATATTAAATCAAAAAGTTATTTTTGGCAGTTAAGGAAGTCATCAAAATCATACCACAGGACACCCTCCCTCTCTCTCTCTCTCTCTCTTGCCAAGGGCGGTTAATTTAGATTTATCAGTCATTAAGGAAAATACTGAGTGCTTGAGGATAACACACATGATGGCAGCACAAATTGAAGAGGACGACAACGACGTCTACAAACTGATTGCAAATTTGAAGTGTCATTCTCATTACTGAGCAACATCAAGTGCCACATTATTGTCCTTCGCATAGAATGTGAATGTATGAATGTGAAGGCATATGAAACACAATAAATTCGTGTTTTGTTATAATTTCATACCTGCTACATACTTAAATGTGTAATTGAAAATAATGAAAGCAATTTCAGAAAGGAAAACAGATTTCCTCTGCTATAAACAATTGTAGATCGTAGACTCACACACAATTCCTCAGCACCTCAAGGATGGATGGATATACATGCGAAGACGAGTATTTTTTATGGCTAACATACAGACATATGGATGAGAATATGTACGTGAAATGTGTGTTTAATATCCACATGTACGAGTACTTTATTACTCTTTGCCATTTCGTGGTATTTCATGTTTAATTCCGTTAATTATAAACGCGCCATTCCAATGAACTTCGTCATTTTAGGTCCTTTGAAGGATGTATTCTAAAAAAACAAAACACTTGTCTCAGAGTGCAAGTATGGGTAGAAGCGATTTCAAAGCATTAATGCGAATAATTAATCAGAATGGCAATCATTATTATTTTTAATTATTTCTACATGCGACATTGTGTCAGCATTCCGAGGGTAAACATGCGCAATGTACCGCGATACAGGTGACTACAAAGTAAAATTTGTCTGCTAGCCCCTACTCTAGGGATCATTACTGGTTCTACTCCGTTCAACGGTAATAAAAATTGATTTGCGTAGATTAATCGGATAAGCACATCCGGCTTAACCGAACGAAGTCTCTTCTGTTGACAGGACTCACAAAAAAGTGTCCCAGGAGTCTCGCAAGAGCCTTCAGAAGACGGTGTGCAGTAGAAGAGTTATCTCTAGAGGATCAACATCGGCTTCTACATTTAGGTCAGCGGTTATGTTATATGCGCTACTTAGACACATTCGGAGCATTGTTATCCCTAAGGTGAGTTACTGGCATCGTAATTAAGTGACTTTTGTCTTAGGGGTCGGATATAGCTCTGCTTGTTGGGGGTTGTGCCGTGTTACCACTGCTTGAAAAAAACTAAGATCAGTAGCCTCGGATATATATGATCTCTCATTGACAACCCAAAACAAACGAAGCAAGGACTTCGGATCTGTACCTTAAACCGTCACAACTTTTACTATAAATATCATGACTAGTAGAGTAGGAATGTCAGTATACTAAGCCATGTAAGTTCTAGAATACTTTACTCACTGCAGTTCAGGAGGAGGTCTATTATCATCTTTACGTAGATTGCAACATGGAAGATGATGAGATGTCTTTTCACTATCTTTTCAACCTCTTTTCATATAGTAAGGTTGGTTCCGGTGTAAAGTTTAGTTTGTAGAGAGACCTGTTTAGAAGACACACCGCTGTGAATCCAGATTAGAATTCCGTGCATTATGGTCAGAGCCAGGCGTGCTAGCGCAACACCCTCTTCGGCGTAAAGCCTCTGGTCTTATGAAAGGCACCTTTGCACTACTAGAAGGCCGGTGGCGCTTTGATGGTTTCAGACTTATAAGCATTCAATCAGAGAACTTTTGCTGTCCAAGATTACTTCAAGTTCATAGGAGAACTGGACATCATCACCTCCACGTGGGACCTACTGGGCGGCTATATAAAAGTAAACTATGTTGAGCGCATGTTGATTTTGGCTGTACATATGAAGCTGGATGCTCAGACCAGCAAAAGTTTACCCGGATTAACGTCAGCACGGCTTACAAGAGGTCTTCAGAATTAGAGGTCTTCTTTCAAAAGTTTGTGCAACTACTAGCGTACGCCGACGACTTTGACATAAATTGGCAGAATACAGCGGGCGGCCACTGGTGCGTT
Organism: Blera fallax; assembly: GCA_946965025.1. Taxonomy (NCBI): domain Eukaryota; kingdom Metazoa; phylum Arthropoda; class Insecta; order Diptera; family Syrphidae; genus Blera; species Blera fallax. The sequence goes on from OX337244.1 coordinate 51,306,385, forward strand.
CTCTAGTATCGGAACAGAAGCTGCCAAAATGGGTTTAGTTGTAAATGAGGACCAAGTATATGCTGTTAACAAGAGGGAACACACAACATCGGCGAATTGGACAGAACGTCACAGTCGACAGGTATAATTACGAGCTAGTAAGGAACTTTGGCTACCTTGGCTCTGCTATAAATTCTGACAACATCTCAGCGGAAATCAAATGAAGAATAACTCTTGCCAATTGCTATTCCTTTGAGTTGAGAAGGCAATTGAGTAGTATGGCCTTATCCCGAACAACTGAGGATACTCTACAGAAGACGTTAATCATCCCAGTTCTGCTTTATGGCGCTGAAGCATGGACACTGTCGAAAGCGGACGATAATATCCTCGGTCGTTTCGAGAAAAAAAATTCTTCGTGAGATATTCAGTCCCATTTGCGTTGGCGGGCTTTGGAGATGAAGATTCAACGACGAAGTTTACAAGCTGTACAGCGACCTCGACCTAGTCAAAAAACTGCGCATCAGTCGCTTACATGGCTAGGGCATGTAGAGCGAATAGACGTCAATGCTCGGCAAGCGCTGAGGGTCCGAATCTAACCCGAAGGGACAATACAGTTGAGAGCAACCTCGCCTAAGGCGGCGCTCAACCAACTTGAAGGGCATAACTGGAGGCAGCTAGTTAAGGACCGGACTAGCGGCCCAAGTCCATCGCGACCTGTAGCACCACCTAAGGAAGTAAGTACGAGAATTTAATGATGACACCTATAAGCACTGAAAGACATTAAGGCGGTTACAAATATTTTACTCCGCTTCTTCATTTCTTTTACTTTTGTAGCTTTGAATTATATAGCGCGAACAAGTACATCAAATGCTATATAGTTCTACAATTTTTACTGCCTTGCTACTGCGCCGCTCATGGGTTAATTTACCCCGCTTACATCCGCCTTTTTTTCACTTGAACTCTTCCCAACTGAATACCGCATTATTCAAGAACTAGTTCCGCTTTAAAATCATTGTGCTGTCGTGAATTTGTGTTACCTCATAAATAAATCCCAGGATTAATGAATTAGAAAAAAAAACCTTTCTAGGCCAACATTTTTGCGTCGGGAGAATTAGGGAATACCCACCTCCCCTTACATAGCACAAAAAAATACCAAAAACCTCTAACATTTCATAAAATCGATTCAACTCCAATTGTATCTATGCTATGTGTGCTATGTATCTACGTGCATACGCATCTAAAAGTATATTTTTCTGCCAAAAAAAAATTCGAACAATTCAACTTATGAAAAGCTAATCACCACACCAGAGCTGGTGCTAGCGCTGCCTTTGCTATGCCAGAGAAAATTAACAAAACAATACCAGCAACGCTCTGTGGGGAAACGTGTGTGTTTGCTTGCACACATTCCAATTTTCATCCCCTGATGAAGACAATAACAAGCCAAACTGAGAGCGGAGCCATCATCCGGCATTATGCATAAATTATTCCAAATGTCAGATGTGGGCTTAAGTGTCTTCCTTTTGGATTAACAAGAATGCTCAGGAGCACATATGTACCTATGTATACTAGTATACACTCGAATACATATGTCAAGTATGCGATAACAAAATCCGTATGAGTGGATGCTCCTCTCACTTCAGCTAAATAATTTGGTAAAATGTGTGCGCCTGCAAATAATTCCTCGCCTACAACTGCTACACTCATTCAGACATCCTGGCGCCATGAAATCTGATTTCATTATCATAAATGGAGCAATCGTGTGCGGTATGAATGAGAATCTCTGACTCTGGATTCCTCGCTATCGGTCTACCTATTCATCCTCCTTTCCGCGTATGTATGTGTGTGAGTTTGTATTACGCAATACAGGAACGGGAGGAATCATTTAGCGAGAAAATTTATAATCATCCCTTTTGATTCCAGTCCTAGTTGCCGGAATAGGAGTTACAATCGCAGTTGGATTGGAGCCAAAGCACAACAACTGCTGAGTGTCGTGTTTTCAAGTCGTTTCAGGCTGTCGTCGTTTAACTGTACACACACAAAAAAAAAAAAAAGAAGAAGCAAAATCCATTCATAGATACAACGTCGGGAAAACAAAAAAAAAGGACAGATACTGTATCTCTTTGAGAAACATTCTAAGAAATCGCTGAAAAGAAAGGAAACCTCGGATCCCACTCCAACCCAAGGTGGGGATGGTTCTTTGCATCCCATCTGGAGGAATATAGGAAGGAATTTTCATTTTCAAATACGCCTGAGATGATTCCCAAAAGGAATAAACATCCTTCCGTGCTTGTGTGCTCTCTTTACAGGCAGTGGGGGGCCGCATTCATTCCGGCAATAGTGGTGGTAAAAGGTTCCCGGCATTGGCCATTTATTGGCTGCCTGAGCTCTATCACGGTTACCATGAATGGGTTTGGGGCTAGGAAGCTGCTGTAGTTTTTATGAGGTCAATTGAGCGTTCACTTTTGGCAGGAGGCAGTGAATACACAGCGATTCATTTTAAATTTCAATGAATAGTTCTTTTTTTTTTTTTTTTTGTCTATGTACATACATCCCCTGTGAAGCGTACTCACCATGCCAGCAGGATTGGTTGGGTAGTATTGGAACGTTTTGCTTTGAGCCGCATTGTTTTTGAATTTTGGTCCTGCGACGCAGGAGTCAACTCATTCAGGTCCGTTGAAATGGAAAAACTAATAAATGGAATTTATGGTTTCGGTTATGGCCGTTTGTGGATTTATGTAAATGGACTTTTATTGCGAGTCGGAAATTGAAATGAATAAAGTTCCAGTTTAAAGGTTTAAAGGCAGGAGGGCCAGAAAGAGAGAGAGAGAGAGAAAATGGTTGTAAAATTTATCCGGAGCGGAACAAAGTTGTTTGCCAACACACTGTCTTAACTACACTGCTCCTGGAAGGCAGTATTTAATGCAGAACAAGTTGTGACCTAACATTGTGTGCGTGCTTATCGTGACGTATGCTAATTTAATGAAGCCAGTCCTTGGGTTTCTGTACGAGCATTCAATAGCCATTGGGCTTATCAGACTTAAGGTGGAGATTCTTGTACGTAGTCTTTGAACGCCTCCGTAAGACGGAAGAGGAAATGAAGGGAATCGAAAACCTATGAGTATTTTATGGGGTCATCGGTCCTTGTAGAATTTTAACGCTGCGATTCGATTAAAGAAATAAAAAATTCATTACATTTCGACATCCTTTTGGTAATGTATCTGTCGACTCAAACAGTGTATTTTTTTTTTTTTGCTGGTTGGTAGGTGGAAATCTTCGAAACGTACTGAAAGGATCGGTGCAAACAGGATTTCGAAATTCAGACCCTTTTCTTTGTGGCTAAGCATTTCATCGTGCGGTGGGCTTATGCAATCTGCGGTACTATCTTAGGTCTCTTTTCGTTGCGTTGTTTCTTTATCGCGTTCCACTGGTCGCGTCCCAGCTTCTTTGAGATCTTATCGTCTGCAGCATTATATTTGCCAGAACGGTAGTGTTTCCTAGTTTTATTTCCAGTTAATCTCTATCGGTTTCGAAGCGTGAGGAAAGAGATAATATGTAGCCCTCACCAACCCTGCAACACCATTGTCCTGTCAACATCTGGTTTATGTGGAAGTTTAATACACGTCACCATGTTGGGTATGATTTTCTTTCCATCTGCCTCTGTTAAAAGGATCTATGTAGTTTTCGTTGCCATTCAGTTGAGGTGGTCTCTGTCATTTGTTGCTGGACAGCGGGTAGTGATCCTTTAACAGTTCTAGTTTTGTGGATCTGTTAATCTTTCGTTGCCACTGTGTTAAAAGGCACCATAGCTCCTAACGCACACCGTGTAGTACGACATTTTGCGAAGGCGTCTAGGCGGATTTTGTGGGCGCCGCGGCTTAAGTGGTTAGTGCGTTGGATCGCTGAGCGAGAGTTTCTACGTTCGAATCCCAGAATCACCAAAAAGTTTTTTCACGGTCCCACCTTTCACGAATGTCTGACAAACGTCCGAGAGTAATAACTGTCAAGAGAAAGCTTCTCAATTTGCCTCTCGGATATGGCTCTAAACTATAGGTCCCTTCCATTTGCGTGAAGCGGATCTAAGGGGATTCTTCCTAATCTTAATCTCTTAATCCTCTTTCTATCCGTTTCGATCTCCATGGCCTCTAATCCACCGACGGTTATTAATACTGTCAATCTTGTCCGTACGAAGCCCGTATTTTCCATTTTTCGGTGCGTCAATATTTGACATACTAAGCGCCAACGTCGATGTAACCTCTGCTGCCTTATCAGCTACGTATTGCAGATGTCAATTTGCATCTATTATAACCGCTAGGTATGTAATTTGTTACGACTTCTCATACTCTCCGAGAACTTATGGCTGTCGCTTCCAGTCCAGCTAGATACAGTTTCATTTGTGCCAGCAATTTTCACAGAATCCTGATAGTCTCGCTGCTATCAGGATCTATTTTTTCCAAGTCGCTTGCTACCACTTCTACTCTTATATCATCAGCAAAGCTAACAATCTAACTAGACCTCGAAATTGTCACTTTGACAACATCGCCATACATTACGTTCAACAATACGGTACCCAGCACGGAGTCTTTGGGTACGCCACCTTTAATCCTGTATTGCTTTGTTCCCGTATTTGTGTCATAAGGAATCTTCTGCTGGCTTAGTTATGTATTACCTTTTGGGAGCAGAACCAATCTTGGTACACTGAAAGCTCCTTCCTCCTTGATGAATATATGAAGACGGTGTCTAATTGCTGCCATAAGTGCTGTATTCCGATTGCCGTAGTCCCTGACGCTTTTGAGGAATGTGATGGGAATACGTTGTTGTAATTTTTCTGCCGCTCTTTTCCCACTTTTAGAGGCGGTTGATATTTGGTGCATTCTCTAAAACTGTCGCGGACATGTGTGGATGTCCGTAATCAACTTTAAGCTTCTTCGTATACGTTTTGATACGCCTTACTCCATAGGCTGCTGACGGGTTCATTATGCATAGAGTTTTGAGAAGTAGCTCCTCTTACTTGCACGGATGGCGATTTTAAGAACCCTTAGCTTGGTATTAAACGACTCGTTGAGCTACTAATGATAACCTTGAACCTTAGTGCATAAGTGCACAAGCGCTTGGTAGCATTCGCCGCTTCTCAGAACCAGCGCATATCTCTCTTCTTTCACTGCAAGGTTGCATTGCATGCCCTGGAGAGGCCTTAAAAGACCTGCTTTCCTTTAGTTTGATGGTTCCAATTGCAGCTATTTCATCCACCGTTACGTTGTAAGGACCACCTATCATCTGGGGTTGTCTTCTTGGTCCCGTTCTCACCAAAGTAATATTGGTTATATAACCCCTATCAATAAGACATGCAGAGATGCAATTGTTTCCTTTCGAGTTCGTGATACTTGAGTCCTATTCCACAACTGAGGCGTTTAAAGCTCACTTCTTTCCCGGAGGCTGTGTCAAAAAAACGTTGGATTTAAGGTTCCGACAATACACACGTTGTCGTAGAGAAGCCAATACATCTTCGAAGAGTAACTGTTTCAAGGAGTGCACTTCGGAGACATATAACTAATTTTTTGTAGCCACAATTTCGACTTTTGAGCAATATAACCTTGATATAGACACATTTAAGGAAAACATTCATCCAACTATTAGTGAAATAGTATCGCAAACAATCGGCATTGTGCTCCAAAATTGTGTGACAGCCATTAAAATGAAATTATTATCCATAAATAATCGGAATGTATACTCTCTTTAATAGACTAACCAATATTAAAAAACATTCAACGAAGAAGTGTTGATATTAATTTCAAAAAGAAACCAACAGATGGCACTATCCCACTACTACTCGTATTTAGAGGCGAGGCAACCGCTATTCTTGATGACGCCATTCTTGATGACTAGAATACACCACTTGAAGGCTTTTCTATCGTCCGACCAATGTGTCGAGGTTCTTATCAAGTGCTACGTCCCATTTGAGTTTTAGTCTCTCGATACCGTTTAAGGGTCCCACAGAATCCCAATAAAATGCATCACAGTCGCACTTCCGATGAATGTCAGGAAAATCTGAATGTCCAGCAGGTCTTTAACATACGTAGTGCAAATGGTCCTGCGGTGGCAGGTTAGGTTGGCTGCCTTGTAACTAATAGAGTCACTTCTCACTTAGACCATCAGTTGGTATCAATTTTTTTTAGCGCGGGGATACTGTGATCAACCAGATAGTGATATGCATCGCAGGAAGTTCATTACCGCAACATTACTTAAGTCCTCCAGTTTCGAGAAGGAGTAACTTCCAAGTGTCTTAATTTTTCTGACGGATAGGGCGGGACAATCACGCAGCAGGTTGCGAACAGATTCAATTTCTTTCTAGTCTCTATAGCGTCTGCAATAGTTATTGTAATGTACGCCTGAGATGACCCGTGTATTATTACGTCTAAGTTTTACCAAAGAATGTTAATATGTTCTTGTTAAGACCGGTCATAGTGTCCTTCTTTCTCAAGGAGATAATTGGGATTGCGACAAAAGTGATAGCCATCGCCGACCCCTTTCTTGTCAGCCCATCACCCCGGGATTGCCTGTTACACAGCAGTGATCACCGCATTGACTCTCGATCTGTATCTGGTTTAAAACCGATTTCCGCATTTTCACAACCCTCAACCTAATTACCGCACAGTCCAGAGCCTTAATCGCCGTATAATCGCCATGATTTCGGCTTAAAAGACGTCGCAAAGTCACTGAAAGTCTCAGTTTCTATGAGTCTTGGGTTCATTGTACCCCCACACCTTATCAGCTGCCTTCTGTTCTCTCCATTAATCAAAAAAAACACTTCTAATTAACCAGGAAACCCTGTATTCTTTTGTCCTGTTACCCAGTGCGACACCCGTTGACAACCTTTGTTTCTGTCCACATAATTTGCCATCGTCAGCCAACTATTGGATACCTTATACTCCATTACACATTGGCCGCAATTCGCCATGACACTAGTATATCCATGCCCAACGATAAATCTCCTACACCTCTCTTGTGACACATCATAGACACAATTAACCATTAAATCAGTCCCCTCCCCAACCGCAAAGATATCGTATTCCCTAAGCCACCCTAAGTCAACAACTTGTCAGTGTTATCCATTCCATAAACTTGTACCTAATTAGTCAATCAAAATCCAAATTCAATTAACGTCGAACAAAGACTTCTCTCCTCACTCTGACGTCCGATGTGACGTGTCAACAAGGATATCCCTGGTCGGTCTGTACAAATAAAAAACCGCTCGCCTGGATCAATTGAAAAGAGGATTACAGAATCCCAGCCACCAAGGCCATGTGCAACTTGTTTCAATGTCTAGGCCACGCATACGCACTTAGAAATAGAAAAACAAAATCCGACAACAGCTGTCAGACTTGAAAAGACCCGTCCACGTCAGTAAAGACCGTTTATTGCAATCCGATTATAGCGTGCCAGTCCACCTGGCCTGCTGGGCTAGTGTGTTCGTTCACCTATTACTTCACGAAATTCACTTTCGCAATCGAGTAACCAACCATCTGTGCGGTCGCTTGGAATGGCAAGTAGCTGCTGTTACAGGTGACGGTGATGTTGGCGGTGGTGCTGGCCTACCCACCTCTGCAACTCCACATGGTTATCTGGAAACAGCCATCAGTTCGCGGTGCTCTGTTGCTCTGTGGCAAGGAAGGCAACAGGCAACGCAATCATAACAGAGTCATACTCCAATTACCTGCACTTGCAGGTTGCCTGACTCTGTGGCATATTTCGTTTATCGATTCTGTTTAAATGGCCTAAACGAATGCAGCGAAGGTGTGTGTTTTGTTGTGGGGCTCCGCGCTCATGAGGCCCGGCTCTTAAGTGTGTCCGCCGAAATGCAAACGGGAAAACAAACATCGACGGCGACGTGGGGAGGTGTGTAGATACTTTTTTTTTTTTGGTAAGTGGGCACTTGTGGGACATTCATGGAACTCGAAGTGGACGTTCAACGAACGACCATGCCATGAACGCGGTTTGCCTTAAACGAGTGCAGGTGACTAAGTTCAGCTTCGCCTGTGGAGAGAGGGTGGGTGGGTGGGAGGACAATTTATTTTTAGTGTCTTGTGTTGTTGTAGTTTTCCTCTTTTTTTGAGAGTTTTGACATTTGGACAGTTGGCCAACGCCAAGAATTGGAATGTACGATGGTATTTTAATAGCATTCCCCGTCGTCGCCGTCGTCGTCGTCGCCGTTGGGAAATGGCTTGGTGGACAGCTATTTTGTTTTTGTCAGCTGAATAGGTCATTCGGGAGGCTGGGTGAATGGTGGACCTTGTCACAAGGAAATTACTTTATAGTGAACGCAAAACATGTCAATTTCGACAGTAATAAGTATTTTATGTCTTGAATTTGATTTGGGAAAATCAGCCGTCGGGTGTTGAGTTACATTTTTAAGTGGCGCAAGGGCGAATTAGAGCTAGAGGCGTGCCACATCTGCTGTGTGGGAAAATTTTATTTATATTTTCTTTTAACGCGGTAGACCATGGCAGAGATGGATTACATTTATTAGAGTAATCGAAATATCATCGAAGTGGTTGTCTAAAATAAAAATGTCAATCATGTGTCAAGAGTTGAGGTTGTCTGATCGATTTTACTTGAATTAGAGTAGATGTAGATTAGTTCGATGACTTTTGGGATCTCAAAAACCTCCGCTGAAGTGTGTAATTCATGTCCTTGATGAGCTCAATTGGTACGTTATAAAATTCGAACACTTATTTTACATAGTGTTACATAGTATAGTTCTACATTATCTGTAACCTCAGCCTCTATTGAACTTGTGGGTAAGAATGTATAGGTGGATATAGGAAGAACCTTCAGTATTTGTCTATTATTTCGTATAGAGAGTACAAGGATGCTTACAAGAGGCTTACCACAGGATCAGCATCTCCAAAGAGCTACCCGTTGAACCAGGATGAGCTAGTGATGCTAGCTAGTTCGCCAACGTTGCAAAAAATGCAGTTTCCTACGAACGCGGAGAGTATCGCATGTACAAAGAAGATGTAGTATGGTTCCTTCCTCTTCTTCATCCATGCAGCTTCTACAGAAGTTGTTAGCGAAGAGGCCCAGCCTGCTGGTGTGCCTACCGATAATGCAGTGCCCTGTAACGACACCTACTATGTTGGAAATGAGCGCCCTCTTCTGTCCAAAATGAAATTTGGAGCGTTTTTAATCCCATAGGGTAGTTCGTAAGTTAAAGGTGACGGATTCTAGAGATTTGATCGCGGCTTATCTGTCAGTAAACCCCCTACTCCTACTCCTTATAAACTTACATAGATTTGGGATCCCATGGTGCGCCAACAATTTAGGGACTATCTCACCGAAGGAGCCAAACCGATTAGCAATACAGATCAGCAGAGCATAGACGAGCATTGGAAAGTTGTGAAAAGCATCATATGGTTATCTATAGAGACCTGGGAACGGAACAAAGAGTGTATCTCACTTGAGTCTCAAATCGCAATAGTCGAGAAGTTGGGCTAGAATCCCAATACTACATGAAGAGAAAGGAAGCTCAGCGTAGTGATAAAGGCAATAGCGCTGACACTCTTACAGCAGAGACTGAGAAATCAGCAAATACATATGTAGATGCGACAGCAGGAGCGTTAATAGTCTCCCAAAGGAGCTATTAGGTGGTGAGAGCTCCAAAGAACACCTGGCGAGGAGACTAAACGGTTCGCTACTGACTTCGTATCAGGATCAACTAATAAAGTGGAGGGGGCAGTTCCTAAGCATCTAGACAATGGTGTTGCTACCGAAAGAGTTATCCGCGGCAGCAAATACCCGAATTCACATCGCTCCTCCCAGTGAAACAGAAATCAAAGCCGCGATCAAAGCACTTCAGTAAAAGCGGTGAAAATAGACAGACAGCGTAAGGGTTGTGGAGAGATTACAGGATACCCGTTCGGCGAAGAATCTGGCGGTCTTTTGCGATTGCAGCTTTTCGACGTTAAATCTTCTCACAGTCATTTTTCGTTGTGGCCTTTAGGATATCCGCAATCAAACCTTGGCTGCATCAAGTTAGTGGTCCGAGTCGATGTTGGCTGGTCGAAAGGTTCTCACATCCACAATAGTGAAGGTATGCCTTGCGCCTGTCGCAATGTGATCAATTTGGTTGATCAGAAGACCACCATGTCCCCATGTGAATATTGAGATGGCATTTCGCCACGCAGCAAAGTCAATAAGCCTAAGTCAGTTGCCAAACGAGATATCGTGTAGGCAATGCTTACCAACTGTCCTACCAAGGATGTCCTAGCACGACTGTCTTAACAATTTCAAGGTCATATTTAAGACCTTGCTCATAGGTTTTGTCGAGGAGCTCGTATAAACATTCTTTGGTGGCGACGTCATTTTCCTCTTTGGGGGGCATGAGCGCATATTAGGCTAATGTTGGCAAATTTAGCCTTGAAGATCAAGATCTCTTGCCTAAGTCTGCCGCGTATAAGCGATGCTTCTGCTCTCTGTAGCAGTCGCCGTAGTAGATGTCATAGTTTTTCATCCTCCTTTTGCCCGACCATCCCATTGCAGTCTAGTGCCTCTGATAATTGATCGTCTGGACGCTCTCTGTTAACATTGCCTGTGCGGATCCGAAAATCGTTGTTCTTATATCGATCGTTTGCAAGGGTCATTCCTATCCGACGCTTGCTGTTGCTTCGTAATTAAAACAGTGAGAAGTTGCCCCGACGCACAACCCCCAACCATCAAACCCCTAGGACGAGGGGCCGGTGAAGCTGTGCCAGTACCCCATATCAGGGATGTGAGCACTGCCATTAAGAGCCCCTCTGTCACCATCTCTTTTTCACTACCCTGCCTCAGTCTTAAAAGTTTCTTAGCAAAGCTTAGTAGCTCAACTAAGGCTTCCGCTAGTCTAGGTTTGAACGTCACCGTTGATTTCAATGACGGAATTCCTCCGTCTTCCTTCTGAGCACGTCTTGCTAGACATCTGAGGCGCATGTTTGCGGGTCAGGTCAGAAAGAAATGCCTTGTCTGGTACATGAGTGCTGGAGTTAATGTGGGTAAGCTTTCGCTGGTCCGAGTGTACAGCTCCACATGTACGGCCAAACTCGGCACACGCTCATCGTTAGCTAAATATTTACTCGTAGCTATCGAGCAGGCACCACGTGGAGGTGATGACGCGTTTTTGCTCACCAATTCAAAAATTCAATCATTCTCTAATTATAATTGCAGTGACAAAAAAACCGTTAATCTTCAATATCTTTGTCTACTGACTAATGACGTTCGATGCCCAGGACTATAGTCTTTATTCCAAAGATACGTTCCACTCTGCTTCTCTGGCTTTTTTCAAAGTTTCTCGGAAACTATTTGTACCTTTTGTGAATCTATGGGCATCTACCCATTATTTTAAGGACTGAGTCTATTGCCATGAAGTTAACAACGAATTTCCAGTGAATAACAACTCATTCTCTTGGTTCTCTCATACATTTGTTCCTTTGAGAACACAGAACACCTGGCGTATATTTCTGAGAAAATAATTTCCAGTCCTTTTTAATTCACTTTAACTCCAACTTAATCCTTTTAGATGATGCACTTGCTCGAAGTCATTTTCAATTCTTTCACGTCGACGTACTTTCAGACGAGGAACTTTCAGTTGCCACAACAACTTCATTCAGACAAGTAGGTTACTTGCAGTCGATTTGAAAGTATTTCAAGTTTTTTTTTCGTATCTCAGCTCTCACAATGACGTATTGTTACGTTCTGTGGATTTTTTTTAACGCAGGAAAAATTGAAATGCACTCAAAAAGCTGAAGCTTGCAAACTACTAGTAGGTACTCCCTTTTTGGGAGTGAGCAGATGGAAATGGATCCTGAATTGAAATAACGCACAAACTAAGGGAGATGATGGGAAATAAAATCAGATACTCGGAAACATCGGTTGTCCTGTCCTGAACGACTGTAACTTTAATTCGGTTCGTAAACAAGCTGGGTTAAGACATAGGTCCTTCGGTGGAGTTAGGTGGGTTAGATGAATTTTAACCAAATTACCAGAACACTGTGCAACCACGATACCATGGTGCATAATATTATACCCCACCGAGAAACTTTGTGAAACTTTTACGAAACTTTTCAGACTGCATTGAGGAGATGGCTCATATTTCGATTGTTTGCATAACAATGCGAGTATGGAGGTATGCGCAGTTTGGAGGTAATTAGGAAAATTGTAGTTCGCCGGAGTATTGTAATTTAATCCTGGGTTAATGAATAAGAGGAGTTTAACCTCAAAAAATTAGAAAAACAACGAAAAAAGCAAGTCCTTGTGTTTGCTTGCAAATATTTGAAATTTTGTTGGTTGCTTGGTTGATATGCCCCTCGATAAGGAGCACTTAGGTTCATTGTGCAGCCACTAGGTAGGGGCGGGTGGGTCACACTGTCCACTCCTGAAACCAATTGCTTTTCTTCTGAAGCTGTGTATCTTCGTCACAGAGGCAGTACTGAGGTCATTGACTGCTTAGACTTACTAATACTAGCAAGTGCAGGAAACGTGTATAGGAAGTGAAGGACCATTTCTTCCTTTGCCCCGTCTCCGCAACTCCTGCAGAAGGATGTCAACCATTGAGTATGCCTCAACCAATTTGTCAGCAACGCAGTTCTCCGGGACGTTACAGTGACTTGGTACCCAGCAAACGGTGAGGTTGTGCTGTCCAGCTATCTGGTTAAGAGATACGCGGTAATTATTTACTGCCTTAGATGTTAAAGTGCTAGATATGAGGGATTTGGTAGCTGCCTGGCTGTCGATATCTATAACTAAATCCTTACGCGATATAGTACTTACCGCCAGCTAGTCAGCGGCGTGGCGGAACGCGGTGGCTTCGGCCTTAAAGACACTGGTGCTATTTGAGCTGACAGTGATCAGACAAGAAGTTCACAAGCCTTTTCATGTCATCTCTGCTACATTTGAGGAAGAGTCGAACGGCTCTCTTAGCCTATCTAAGTTCTTAAATGTTGTTCCAGTGGGATATGCACATGTTGCTTTCCTAACTTTATAGAGTGTATTTGAAAGCAGATTCAGAGACTCCACAAAAAAGGGTTCGGGTCTAATAAAGAAATAAAAGGAGCCTCCCCTGGCGACCAAATCTACATATAAGTTGCTTTCAACGTCTAGTTTATAGCCCGGTACCCTCCACAAATTTACTTTGTTGTGTAGAGACAATCTCTGCTAATTATTAAAGCACCGTAGGACTTACTTAATCAAGTAGGAGCTCAGAGCTTTGACCGCCGCTTGACTGTCTTGAGTTTAGGTTGATGCGGGCGCATATTTCTATGGCGTAAAGCTCGACACTGCCACTTTTTCCGAGGAGCTTGGAGATTTCTAAATTGGGTTCATGCACCCCAGCACCAACGCCAGAATCCATTTTTGATCCATCTTTATACCACAAGTTTCCTTTGCCATACACTCAGCGACAGGCCCTCCTCGCCTTCGTCAGTTTTTAAATTTTATCTGTACTATGGGAGCTCCAGTTAAATTCCTTATCGAAGATATTGCCTAGATATTTCACTTTGAACCAAGGTTCAGTTTAATTTTCCTCGTAAAGGCTACAACGACTTTCTTGCTAGGGTTGATCAATAAGCATAAACTTCAAGGAGCGCAGCTTGGCTGAGTTGACACGCGTTGCCTTCATGCTGGCTCTTGATTTTTATTACTAGATCATCTGCATAACGGTAAAGCCTAAGCTATTTAGCCTTACCGGTATCGACGACTAGAGTTCAATGAAAAGGTGAGAAAACGCCGCCTTTGCAGTAGCCTATTGCTGTGGAGAGTCACAGAAACCCCTCCTGATGTTGATGTTATTATGCAACTATAGAAGGTCATACTAACCTCTGCCGCTCATGTAACTAGTGATAGATTCATAACCTTGCCAAAAGCACCATTGATGTCAAAGAAGGCACATAGGGCGGTGACCGGATTGTGTGACCAAATATTGTAGGGCGCATTCCGTAGTTCGACCTTTCTTATATGCACATTGACAAGGAAGCTTTGGGCAGAGGTATTGTTTCTTCGAAGTTTTTTTCTTCAACGCCTCTAAGAACAGAAATCATAGCCACCACGCGCAGCAGAGAAACGAATAAAATCGCGAACAGAATCAACTCATCTGAGAAGGCGCCTGCTTCGATCAATCATAGATCCATCTGTGGAAATAGTTATTTCGCCAGACAGAGATAAGTACCTTTCTATGACAGAATTTATAGAGACTAGCTATACAGAACCACGTCTAGTTTTGGGATCCTTGCCAACTTCACCCGTCCGTGTAGGATTCAGATGGAGATTTACAGACCTCACCGAAACCATTTGATGTCAAAAAAAACAATTTGGACAAGTTGACGCACTGGCATGCGTCTTCTTCAGCATCATCCTTAAAAAGGTTCTTTCAAGAAGCAACTCCGGTAGCGCAATCTTTTAAAAGTCGATGCAGTTACGTGCTAACGCCAACGATATTGACTCAACGGTCTGTCACAGGAGAATTCACGAATACAGATATAGAAAAAGCTTAAATTTTTTCAGCCGAAAACAAGGACAAAACTGGACATACGGCTATATCTGCACAAAAAAGCTTGCAACATTCAGGTATCAGACGAAATTTTACATGTGGCAGCACTGACTTCAAAGAGACTCTGTTTTCCTCCTCTTTGCCACAGAAATCCAACGAAAACTAACTTTTTCCAAATGTTGTGACTCCAAGCTAACAAAGTTATTCAGTTCTAAAAGCCTATTGAGTCTTATTTACTAAAACGGAAGCAAGAACTTTGCAGATATTTTTGGGCGTTTCGAACAAAGAATTCTTCGCCAGATATTCCGATCGATTGGAAAATGATTCTACGACTGATCATATCAGGTGTAGAGCGTAAAAATAAAGGATTTAGGGCATCTGAAATAGCTAGGGTATAGCACACCAATGCATCGGCCTGCAGAGTCTTCGAACGTAAGCTGGAGGGACAATGTAAAAGAGAAAAGCCTCGCCCTAGGTGACGCGCATACATAGACAGGGACCTTAACCAACTTGGAGAGCGCGTGCATATTTATTTTGCTTTTAGAATACCTTGTTGTGTCCCTTTTTATCCGAAACTTTCAGTCATGGATACCATGTGGATTTCTCCACAGTTCCTCCGTAACTTCATTTACCTCGTTAACGCTGGAATATCTTTGAAAGTTTGTCGTCCAGTAGTACCACAAGAGCACTCTTCTTGTGTTAGCTGTTGTCGAATGTTGGCACAGTATATGTCCCACTATCTTTACCTCTTTAAATTAAATGTATATCGCCCTAGCTATAATCCAGAATATTCTGGAGTAATCCCATTCATCATGGATCCATATGTGAAAATACTTACTTCGCCGGGCGAGATACTTTGCTTGGACAGTTTTTAACTGAAATCACTTTCGTTGCTTTCTATATGAGCGGTACGTTACTGGCTTGGACAAACCACGGATCGGTATAAGTTTTTGTGTTGTGCAGCACACTGGGGATAAGGAGAAGGAGGTTATGACTTATCCACAATTCAGGAGCTCATTAAAGACACTCTCCTCAGGAGAGGGTCGTTTTTAAGAGTCGATTGTAAGGAATGTCGATGCTTTTAATTCCAAATACCGTGCAAGTTAGAAAGATACTGAAAAACACTACCGTGCCTGCCAAGATCATGCGCAATTTTCACCTCCTTCGCACAGCCGTCGGAACAGTCAATTCGCCTAAGGTGCCATTAATCAACCCGCTTACCCATAACATGGCATTTGGCCTTCCAAGCAATTCCGGTCCATTTCCCTGCGTAAACAAATGGGATTTATAATTAATTTTTTTTATTAGTGCACTAGTGCGCTTTGTTAATTGAATTTCCTACGCCATTTGACAAGAGGACAGGAAAATCCTAGCAAACAGTTGTACAACCTTCACATTAGCCAAACGAACAATCATTTTTATGTTATATGTCATAAACTGGGTGTTAATGCACCGAAAACCATTAACAACTTAACTACTCCACTGCCTGTAGCATAGACGAGTGTTATAAAAAAAACAAGAGAAATGCAATCCATTTCCTCGGGCAACACTTCCCGCATCCAGCCAAAGCTAACAGCTATTGCTTTACGTATCCAAGACCAATGCAGGCTCTTAAAACCACTTAATTAGTCGACATTTAACGAGCTATGTATGGCGTATGGCGCGTATTGGAATTGAAATTGAAATTCCTCGTCGAACACCGGTTAACCTGTGCTATGCTGTAGTACACCTTTTCCGATAGCTCTCGACACCCTCTAAACAATCGGATTAACAACGCGTCCAACATATGCGACACCACATGTACATATGTAAATCGTTTCAATTCTAAATCCGATTCGATTAAGACCGCTCTGCTGCTGTTGCATTGGGAATGTCGGGTTGCCGGGCACTCTAACGGTATTAGTGGGGAGTAAATCCGCCATTGAATTGACACACAACTGACGGCAAAGTCAATTATAATTTCAAAAAATTTTTATTAGCAGTTGATTGCTGTAAATCAAATCAAACAGCTTTTGCATCGTTATGATTAGGGGATGGGGGAAGGGTTCTGTAATTATGACAAAAGCGCCAGTAAATCTAGCTGCATCGACCACACCTAACCGCTTTGGTGTGTAAAATCGAGATAATTCGCAAGTTATCGCCCTCATTGTCATGTCAGTGACAATGGCTTGTGTCGGGGTTTGTTATGTCAATCAGCGCAAATGTCTGTGACAATCTGTCTATTTGCAACACAATGTATCTCTGAGGTTGAGAATGTCATATGTGAGTGAGTGATTTTAGATTCCGGCACGTATTCAGGTCGATTGGATTATTGTTCTTTAATTTGTGCCGTGTTGTCCAGTTGTCATCACAAAATGCACATTTTTATAGACAATCTTCAAGGACTCAACGGCCTTCATTATGTGGGCGCAAATGCGGTTGATGTTGGTCTTTATAATGTGACGACAAATGCCAGGTTATGGGTGTAAGCCGATATGTCATAATCAATCAATTGACAGAAGTTACTAGCAGATATCGGGGTGATGGCGTAGTGTGTTGCGTATGACGCAGACGATTTAGCTGCGGTAAATCGATATCAAGAAGGCTTATTAAATAAATCTTTAAATGAAGTTGAGTATTTTATCAGGGAAAGGACATTGGGAAGAGTATAAGAAAATGTTTCTTTTTGATTTTCATGCATAAACTGACTTTGGAATTGGCAAAGATATAATTTAGGTTAAACGGGGTTGCGAACAGTCATAGTATCAACGTTCCCAAGAAAACTTTTATCAAGTGCTGCGAGCTAGGATTGGGCCACGGAGATAACTTTGGTGCAAGTGAGGAAGACGACGGCACGCTGGCTTAGCTCATCGGACGGGGAGGTTCCAAAACCTGGCATACACCACCTCCTCAGCACATGAAATTCTCATGTCCGATGAAAACAAAATCAAAAAAGAAAGAAGAAAGAAAGTTCTTCTATTTTGACCATGGACGTAGGTCATAGTAGCTGGTATACTGCATCTGACGTGGCAACATATGAGGGTATCATGATATGCTGTAGCATCCTTTGATAGTTTCAAATCGCCTGATACCGATGGAGTGTACCCAGCCTCGCTGCAGCAGGGTATTAACCATTCGTTATCAACTCCAAAAAGAATCTTCACTGGGTATCCGGCACTGGCATACGTATGTATATTCCGATGCCTTGGCTTTTCCGGTTCGAGTGGCTTTTATACCAAAAATTGAAACGATATACATAACTACTCCATCGCCACTAGTTTCAGACCTAAAAGTCTGCCTTCCTTCTTTGAAGAGACTAACATAGATTCAAAGGCGCAGGTTTGCATGGAAGATGCACCATCTATCTGAGATGCAACACGCATATCAGTGTGGAGAATCCTGCAAGACTGCGCTTCAAGACTTAGTTACAAGAACTGAATGCGCGCTTGACAAGAAAGAATGCAATGTGGACATCTTCGTCGATACAAAAGGTGTTTTCGACAACGCAAACCTTTGATTGCTTGTGTGGCTCTGCCACATGGTATTATGGTATTAAAGGTATGCTGATGAACAGAACTTTATAAATGTTGTGTTGTAGCTGCGGATTCTGACTGCTTTGTTATTTGTGTAAATTGAGACTGCCTCCATTGTTAAGGTGCATGGTGGTGGGCTCTCAATGGCTCAAACGTCTACGCGCAAGCATACGCGGACATTCCTAGAGACCATGTGTGCTAACGCGTAGGCAGCCCCAGACATGATCGATGAATGGTGCCCTAGGAGTGAACTTTCGGTCAACCCTCTGAGATCTAAAGTTCTTCTCTTTATGAAAAGGTACAAGACCGGCCTGACTTAGCGACTGTTTCAGAGTGTCACTATCCAGATAACGTAGACAGGAAACTTCTTGGGGCAAATCATGTCAAGTCGAAGACGTCAAAGACGTTCTCAGTCTTCTGAGAGTGTACGGGTGCCTTTGGCAAGAGATGGGGCTTATCTCTGCCTTCTGCGCTAGACTTCAAAGAACGGTCTGTCACGGCGGCATTTAAGATTCTCCAAATACGCCTGGCTCTGCTCTTGATGCTCTGCTTGATTTACCTCCCCTTGATACGTACATATGTATGTATATCATGGGTTGTACTATCAAGGCAATCTACCGTCTCCAAGCCATCTCCTCTTGGTGTTATTCGATCACCCTGCTCGATCCCGGTTCCATGGATATCCCGTCTGATGCAATGACACCGGACCTTCGGCTGCTATGCAAATGTGCAGTCGATTGTCCTTACGTTCAGGACTGGTTTCGGCCAGAGCATGAGCCCTGAACGGGCTGTAGTCGAATTTTCAAGGATGGCTCCAAAACTGATCAAGGGTCTGGTACGGGTATCTTCGTGGAAGCCGACAGCACTAGACTCTACTAACCGGTTTTCAACCAATGGTCAATGCTATCCTTATGGCTACCGACTATATTGTAAAGAATAGGTGGATGGGTCGAAGTATTTGCGTCTGTAGTGACAGTCAAGCTCCACTTAAGGCTTTGCTCAATCCAACCCGTCCCAAAATCGTTCGAAGATACAACAGCTCTTTGAATTTGGTCGCACGGCTAAACTCTCTGACTATTGCCTTGGTCCCAGGTCATACTGGGATAAGCAAGGCGTAAGGCATGGCATGGCTCTCCAGGATGCAGGTGGACTAAACGAAGGTTTGTAACAGCGCATTCTTACTGTCTCTGAGCAGAAAAGACTGAAAGCAACTTATTGGAGTTTTCACGAGTCTTTTTCCTTTTACTTAGCATCTTAGTGTGCTGGCTTAAGAGGCACCACTGTCTGCGACAATTGTAGAGAAGGCGACGATACTTCGGATCATTTTCTTTGTTATTGTCCGGCCTTTACTCGGATAGGGTGGGAGATCTTCGGTGCTTATATGGTGAGTGTTAATGCTATAAGCTCTGCATCACGGATGTGCCTTCTCGAAAGTCAAAAAAATCCAATAAAATGGGTAATACTTCCTGATAGTATAATGGAGTTGCGTCTAAGTGTCAAGTCCAACAAAAAAAGGCAGGACCCGATAGAGAGCACTAGTAAATGGGTTGATCACGCCTTACGACTGGATAAAGATTCTATGGTGTAATATACCATGCAATAGTAATTAACAATAGAATGTATCCTCTTAAGTAAAGAAACCCATCGACGAATAACCCACGTCCTTGGAAATGAGTTGGAGGCACCTAAATCACGTTCATCAAATTCAAGCACTCTAATGCATTCCTCACGAAATAGGGATACTCTTTCCTCCTCCACGGCTGTCCCGCTATGATTCAATTAAAATCTCATAATTTGCAATCGATCCCCATCCGTAGCCGACGAGGACACTGAACCTATTACACCCACCCACCCACCACAGAGACGAAACAACTCAATTGAAATCTATCTGAAAATAGACAACAACTCAAACAGATGCAGTCCCTCGGCAGCGCAAAAGTATCTCAAAACAGTTCTGTACGCAATAAATAAACGAAAAGTGTTACGATGTTGAATCGACAACTCTGTCTAAGCAAGGCGCCTTCAAGCGATTACACTAACGAACACGAACTTTGTTTTTCCGACCGACTATGTACGGATATTTAAATTCCAAATGCAACTCCAGCTAAAGAGCTCACTTTCGTCAAGTTTTATGCGCGCCATCGAAACAACTTTAGCAAAAGAGTCCTTTCCTACATTCTCAACTAAGACACATCCGCCGGGCCGGGAGGGCGACTGTTTAAGTTTATCAAATCGAGTCAAGCGAGTGGAAACGCTTGAAGTTGTGCCCGTAAATTAATATTTCATGAATGCACGGTAAACACTCTCTAATTTCCATAGCAGCTTTATTCAAACGACGGGAGTTCAGTATGGCTAGCATCCTTCCTGCAACATGCTCATGAACAGTTTTGTTGACAACTCCCCCTCCCCTTCCTGATTTACTGAACCTACAGGGTGGCCCCGCGTGATATCGTTTCTGTCAAAGTCAAACACATACTCCTGCCTCTGCTGTTACTCCCCATAACCGTCATAGATACACCAACTATGCACCGAGGGTGCGCCTGCCTGCATCGTCGAGTGCCTGCCTGCATAGATATTTAACATAACTTTGTAATAACACTAATTAAAATTAATTTGCACATGTATCGCTGTGGCACGATGATTTAGGATACATTGATAGCGTTATCCGTGCTATACACCTATGGATACGTGTGTTTTTAACGCTCAGATACATTAATGAATTGCATATCGCCTGCGGCCGCTGCATGAGTGAAGGATGTCTAATTGGTTTTGGCAAATTCTTGCCAGGTGTCTCCTTAATAGACTCATTGATGGCTCTGTGGAATGACTGACCAAGTGTGCTTGTAATTAATTTGAAGTTTGATTGATTTCCATGCGTGGTGCAAGTAGGTTAAATGAAAAAAAAAAAACTGAAAACCGACAAGCACTTCAGATGGTCTGACTCCGGAGGAATGCGCTCAAAGGAATTCCATTGGCTGCAGGCTTTGATTTGAATTCTTTGCGAACGTACACAACGTTGCATAATTTGTTCTCATTGTCGAGAGGGTGGATATTTAATTAACAGACTTGAGCTTTAATTTTTCCCCGAGGACAATCAGATGAACTGAGAGCAGATTATACGATGCGGATGCTCGTAGGTTGAGGTGTGTGATTAAGGCTGCGGGCGTTAGGGGGTAGATGTCAGTGCACAACGTGAACGCTGAAGGAGACTTTTTTAAGAGAAAATTGCAGCAAAGCAAATCGGCATCTGCTCTGCTGTGCAGTCGTCATACTAAGCTGTGTACACTTCCTCGGATAGTCTTCCTTTAACTGACCGATCTGGTGACTATATGCCACACAGTATCTAATGAGTGATGTTGTCTTGTAGTCTCCAGACGTCATAGCGACTAAAGTATCTTACTTTATCGAGGAAAAAACATATTCGGCAGTTACTGTTTCCGCCTATGATTCCATCAGCCGCCTTCCTTCCAGAGAACTAATTGAAGTTCTTACTAAGTAAGTAAGTAAGCATTACTTCAGGTGGCGTTACAATCCGAGGTGGACCTGGGTCTCAACAATCACCAACAACCGTCTCCAGCCAGGTCGATCTTTGGACCAGGTGTGGGTGTTCGCTGAGTGGATGTGTCCTTTTATATATTTTGCGCGAACCAAAGAGGACATGAATACCCTTACGCTGATTTTTTTTCATGGCACCGGCGCTTGAAAAAAGGGGAAGAGGAACAGAGGAGGTACCGGTGCACGTTGGCTTTGAATACTTGAAGGTTGTGACGATGAGGAAATACAGGGTCTGGAAGATCATTCCACATAAGTGTCGTTCGGCTTATGAACGAATCCCTGTATTGGACAGTACGTCCGAAGTTGGGCTTAAGGGTGAATTGATGTGCATTCAAAGCGCGATGCGTATTGCGGGTGACATTTTGAAGGGGATGAATGCAAGTGGCTAGTTCGTTGGAACATTTTTTGTGGAATATGCGATAAAATAGGGAAAGACACGAGAAATTTCTGCGATATTCTAGTGAGACTATGGAGCTATCAATGTCTCTATCACCTGTTAGTTTTATCGCGCGGTTCTGGACCCTGACCGCATGTTCAACACGGTCTTGGGTGCATCAGACCAGATGTGAGCGTTGTATTCCAGCTTTGGGCGGATGAATGCCTTATAAATCGTGGCCAGATCAGACGGGGTAAAGTATTTCTTGCGCAGCTTAAGGAATCCTACACATTTTACAGTATTTTTAGCGACCTCGAAGATGGTTGTTAACACACATACCGAGAATGGCAAGTCTTTCGGTTTCAGCGATGCAAGTTGAGGGTCTTGGTTTCGCTTGAGAGGCAGAAGACAGCGCTGAGTTTTGGATGCATAAAATTCCACTCTGTTGGTTGAAGCCCGTTTGATCATGCTATTAAGATCGGAATTTAATGCGCTTAATAAATAACAGGGACGTGAGTTAAGGAACGAATATGAAAAAATGATGGTACTGTCATCAGCGAAGGATTGGATTAGAGGTTGCAGACAAGAGATCATTTATAAAAACGAGAAGGAGAGTCGGACACAAAACTGAGCCCTGGGGGACACCAGCATTTGTGTGGTGAATATCCGATTTGAAACCGCCCAAGGCAGCTTGTATTGAACGCCCCGAAAGGCAATTTCTGATCCATTGAAAAAGAGACTCGTCGATGACATATGCATGCATTTTCGGCAAAAGAGCTGTCAAATGCCTTTGAAATACCAAGCGCAACCATCTTTGTTTCGCCGACGTGATGGAGAGATTGGTTCTCGGTGAGATATGCCATCAAATCACCAGTGGACCTGTTGCTACGAAAACCGTACTGCCGGTCATTGAGAAGTTTTCGTGAATCAAGATATTTAATAAGCTGACGATTTATCAGCGTTTCCATGGCCTTGAAAGAAGGGACGCAAATACAATGAGTCGGTAATTGGTTGGAGAGGAAGACAAATGCTGGGACAGGCTGGACAAATGCTAAATCCAAAACTTAGGACAGACAAAATAAACTTACGCAGAGGTTTTGCCGGCGAGGAAGGACACCTCTTCAGAACTATGGAGGGGATACACATCAGGACCAGCGGATTTGTGTATGTTGAGACCTTTGAGAACTCCTGAATTCGACGTTCTCAAGCACAGACAAAGCACTATCTTGCAGTGTGGAGTTGGCTGCAAATAGTGCAGCGAGCAGATTGGCCATATCTAAGGAGCTGACAGCTGGAATGTCATGTCATTGTAGATGAGGCAGAGTTTTTAATGTTTTTGACGAATGACCGAATGAATAAAGTCTTTCATACCTAATCATATCAGCGGCGGCATCCACGTCACTATAGAGGAAGCATAGCGACCAGTTAAAACTCCTAAAGAAGCAATTAAGGCCGTTCCGGTTGGCTTTCTCGTAATGCTTCTTCCCTTATCTCTACATGATGCCCATTTAGCAGCTGCTGGAGGTGCTGTTCAGCGCTTCAGACGCGTAAGATGGCTAGGACATGTAGGGCGAATGGACACCAATGCTTCTAATTGGAATCTAGTTTTCGAATCTAACCCGGAGGGACATCGTAGTAGATGACGATCTCGCCACGTGCCAGTTGAAGGGGACATCTACCAACTTGGAGGGTGCTGGTAAGGGTCGAGATAACCAGAGAGGCTTGTTGGTTGAGTCCCATATTCACCCCAAACTATGGCCCATGTATTTGGATGTCGTGGCTTACACGTTAGCGACATGGCTGCAGTAAAAATGTGCGAAGGAAGTTATTACACCTCCACACCTTGAATTCACAGAAAAAGATTCGTAGGATCAAAACATTGACTCAGTTCTACAGCAGCAAGCAGTAACGAAGACTTGGGCGTTCGGGTTCAGCTAAGCGCCAGCAACTGGATCTAACTTATGTTCAAGAGGGTCGCCAAAGAGACCCGCAGAGGTCAAGTTCTACAAATACAAATACTTGACGCAACAAATAGTGTGTGGTCCAGAGCCATCATTTGTGTTGTATGTGTTATATTTGTTCGCATAAATGGTAGGGACTTACAGTTTAGAGCCACGTCCGAAAGGAGGTTTATTTTTTGAGAAGTTTTGTTATGACATGTATGTATTACTCTCGAAAGTTTGTCAAACTTTCACGAGAGGTGGGACCAATTCCAACCTCGAATCTCCCGCTTCGTAATCCAACTCACTAACTACTAAGTCACAGCGTCCACATTGGAGTTCTATCTACGCAAATGGGACCGAATATCTTAGGAACGATTTTTCTCTCGAAATGATCGAGGATCTTCATCCGCTTTCCACAGAGTTCGTGCTTTAGCGCCGTAAAGCAGGACTAAAACGATTAAGCTATGACCCATGTCCTTCACTTTGTGTCTATGACCCAATGCACCCAAAACCGTAACCGTTCAGGTAAAAGGATTTAAAAATGACAACATGTCTGTCCACACGGTTTCATGCTTCCCTTATAGATGCTACAATCGATTATCGCATGCTCGTAATCGATTATCGCACTCTGTTCCGTCCATTAACTTCCTGAAAATACCCCATAAACCTCATGACTCGGAACTACATTTCACTGCACGCACCCACTTTAGAGCCATAAATTCCAGAGAACCGCCGTTTAAACCGTTCAAACCGACGAAATGCATATCACATTTGCATAATCTATCTGCCAATTAATTTTCGTTAAGGCTGCACTGTGTGTGAGAGTATGTCTCGGTGGCACTGGCGTAACAATGTGTTTTGACACTGCACTGTCAGTGCACTTCTGTGCGGTGCGGTGCGCATTCACTTTTAGTCGTGCCTAGTCTAATTCCGTTTAACTTACACCGGGCCAGCAGTACTGACAAACCGCCGCGCCGACCTGTCATTTTGTGACTTACGCCCAGTCAGTCAAATGCCATCGCCACCGAGGTGCGGTTTTGATTTTTATTGTCCCCCTGACATTCATAAATTTTCCCAGTAAATGGTTCTAGCACGTCTGTGTGCGATCCAAGCCAGGCCAGCCGGCTAGCCGTCGGGTATTAGTACCTAAGCGGATTAGCTATAATTTAAAAGCTATTAGCTCGCATGAGCTTTAATTACCAGGCCAGGGGAGATTTCCTTTTGATTTTATTTTTTTTTTTTCACTAACCACCGTTATTAATTGTAATAAAATATTTTATTGGCTTCATTTGTGTCAAATCACGTGCACGGTGCGCGATGATCGATATCTTTAGTAAGGAAACAAATTGTCACTGTCGTCATTGTCCCGAAGTGATTTGCGATGGTAAACCTAACCTTAAATTTATTGCCAACATAGAGGTGACATGTTTGTCATAAATAAGGAGAAATCAGGTTTTTTTTTTCTCCGTCTCCTTTCGAGTGGAACGACATGGGAAGGGAGAGGTCACCTTTTGGGGTTTTGGTCTGAGGTTTTTTCGCCGGACCTACTTTAGCTGTCGGCAAAAGGTATGCGGATACCGGAAATCCTATTTGGTAACCTGTATTGGGTAATTTTTTGGTCTGTTTAATGTCTATAATTCGGGTAAAGGTATTGATTTTGTTTAGCCTTAGCGTCCTCCTTTCAATTTCTAGGCAATTGTTACCCTGACACACATGTGCTCCTCGAGCTGCCAGGGCGTATACTTGTCATTGTTCGGGTTGGAGAGTTCAAAATGAATGATGCGAAATCACTGGAACAATTGGATCTTGAAGGCGAGTTGAATTTCAATGAGTTTACTTTTTTTTTCTGAGTGTGGGGGTGGGGGAGGGGGAGGGTATGAACGTTTGGTCTTGAAGTTTGAATGTGAATACTGGGACGTTCTTTATATCTCTGTGGTATTTAAGGTGGGCGTTGGCCCCGTAGTATGGGGGGGAATATGTAAGTTGGAAACATTTTTCGAATGTTTTTGTTTCATTTAGTATGCAATGGAAATATGAAGCATGAAATCAATGACTAGGCGTGTGTTATTTATTGGAATCGAGGCACATATCCATACCACGTACGAGAGTCGATTTGGTATTTCATGGTGTTTAACATCCATGATTGTTGCTGGGGATAGGCTTTCTTAAAGATGTTCATGATCTGAAAGCTGCCATTTAAAGGGAATCGACTATTTGGAACGGCATCAAGAATTCCGATAAAATATCAAAAGTTCAAAGGGAACTGGGATATATTTTGGTCCTTTTAACTGGGGAAGGTTCTTTACGAGACGTTCACTCCAATTTTTGTTCACTTTTAAGCATCCCGGATGGGTTTAAATGAAGTACCTGATCGGGGATGCAGGAGGACCCAAAGCAGGTTTAGGTCCACAGAAAATATCCTCTCAACTTTGCTTAGGAATCTAATCGGAGATCTCAGTTCCCGCAATCCCAGTGTGACGTGGGACCCAGACAAGAGCCATAGAGTGGAGTCCAGCAACCAAATTCAAACGCCACTTGCATTTTCGAGCTATTTTGAAACAGGTTAAGGAATTGAGTAAGGCCTTAAGCACAGAATGACTACCACTACATACCCCAACCCCTCCACCTTCGCCTTTTCTTTAAAATATAGTCGCTAGCCACAGAATAGCATAGACCTCCGGTCGAAATATAACACGATGTTTACCTAACGAGTGAAACGGTCTAGTGTTATCGGTCTCCACAAAGAAACGCGCGAAAAAGTCTTGACCAGGTTTGGAGCCATCTCTGGAGATTCGACTACAGCCCATTTAAGGCTTAAACCCTGACCGTAGCCAGTCCTAAATGCAAGGAAAGTTGACTCTAAATTGATACAGCAGGTCCGGTATTATTGCATCAGACAGCATGTCCATGGAACCGACGTCGTAGGATAGGTGTCACGCAAGATCATCGAAACTCCAAAAGCAACCTCGTCTGAGACGGTAGATTGCTATGATACTACAACCTGTTTATATAGACATATGTATGTAAGGGTAGGTAAATCAAGCAGAGCATCTAGAGCAGCGGCAGGCGTACTCGGAAAACTTCGCCTGCAGCCGAGACAAACTGTTTTTTGAAGTTTAATGCAGAAAGCAGTCACATACTTACGCGAGAGTCCCTTCCACCAATCACATATAAACTAGAAAAGGTTTTAAAGCAGCATCATCTGTCCGGACCTCAAAGTTGTGCCCATATAGGAAAACGCCCTTCGATGCGTATTGTAGCAGCCGCTTCGCAGAGACAACGTAACGAGGGAACTGGATCTCCTTCTGGAATAATTTGCACTTCTTTTGGTTAACTTTTCAGCGAGCAGAACAGAGGACATATTAGCTAATATTTCTTCAAGCGCGAGTATACCTACCTACTTACTTGTGCGGCGCTACAGTTCGGGGTGAACCTGGGCCTCAACCAACAGGGCCTTCCAGTTAGCTCGGTCCATATCTCCACTTGTGCTCTCCAAGTTGAGCTCCTTCTACTACCGTGCGCGCCAGATTCGTCTTCTACTGCGTTGTCCCACGGTGTTAGACTCGGAGGCTCTGGAGTCCGGAGCATTGGCGTCTTTTCGCTCTACATGTCCAAACCATCTTACGCGTCTGAAGCGCATTTTTTTTGACTAGGTCGAGGTCTCTCTACAGCTCGTAAATTTCGCCGTTAAATCTTCACTTCCAAACCTGAATATATTACGAAGAATTTTTCTCTCGAAACGACCGAGGATATCTTCATCCGCTTTCGACAGAGTCCATGTTTCAGCGCCATAAAACAGGACTGGGATGATTAAGGTCTTGTGTAGAGTACCCTCAGTTGTTCAGGATAGGGCCTTACTACTCAATTGCCTTCTCAGCCCAAAGAATCAGCGATTGGCAAGAGTTATTCTTCGTTTAAGTTCTGCTGAGATGTTGCTTTCAGAGTTCAAAGCAGAGCCAAGGTACACAAAGTCCCTTACTAGCTCGCAGTTATAGCTGTCGACTGTGGCTTTCTGTTCAATTCGCTGATGTTGTGTGTCTCTTGTTGTTGACAGCATATATTTGGTTTTGCCTTTATTTTTGGCGCTTCCGTTCCAATACTTTCGAAAGTAATAGTCAGAGTCCGCTGGGCTCTGCCAATTACGTCAATATCGTCGACGTACACTAGTCGTGAACTTCGCCAAGTTCCTTCAACTATGATGTAAAAGAAGTTACATGACGACGTACCACATGTGTTAATCCTTTTTGGACACCGAAGGTCTCAGTGAGGCCATTACCGACGTTGACGGAGCAGCGTACGTTTCTCCATCGTCATCCTACACCGATGGATGAGCTTGGCAGGGATGCCAAAACTAGACATGGCTCTATATAGCTAAAGGGTGTCATGGGTGGGCTTTAAATCGATAAAAAGATTGTGAGTATCGATTTGGACTCCTTGGGTTTTTTCCAGGATCTGCTGAAGTGTGAAAGTTTGATCGGCTATGGACTTTCCTGGCCTGAAACCCCACTGATAGGGGCCAATCAGGTTTTTGACGAAGGGTTTCAAGCGTTCACACAAGGATCTTGTACGCGATGTTGAGGAGACTGATTCCTCTCTAATTGGCACAGTTGAGGGGGTATCCTTCTTTGTAGATCGGGCAAACGATTCTGAGATTCCATTCATCAGGCATGCACTCGTCTGACCAAATCTTCAAAATTAGTTGGTGTATGCTCTCTAGCAAGTCATCCCTAGCTGCTTTGAACATCTCGGCTGGTAGGCCATCAGGTACTACAGCCTTGTTGGAAGTAAGCTTGGATATTGCTATCCTCAATTTGCTTTGGTCATCAACCGTCTATGTTGAATGGCTCATTCAGCATGACAGCGGTATGTTTATCGCCGTTTAACAGTTTGCATAAAAGCGCGTTTCTATTGGCAGGCCTCTTAGCAGACGAGTGAGTCTAAAAGTACTTCCAGCGCCGCAGTCTGGTTAGTCGAATGAGCAATTTACAAGCGAATGTTTTAATTGAGGGGAAGCTTCTTGGGGGGAAGCAACAAATGAAACACCCAACAGTTCAGTTTTAATTCAGTTCCGTCTTCTTTAATGACAAAGTATTTCTTCTTACGACTTCCTTGTCTTAGTAGCTCCGGGTTTTAACCAACATTAGTACTTTCCCACCTCACATCACATGAATGTGTATCTCAGCTTTTATATCTAAAAATGTATCCTGAATTCCATCCAGTTATGTCATATTTACTACTGCAAGCACCTTGCTGCAATTTGTCGCTACAGCAATGCCAGTCTTTAAGTCCAATTAATTAAAGCTAATTATAAGCCTCATAAACATTCGATTATAAAACCACTAGTGCTCGACGCTCGTTCTAAATTAAATGTGAATAAATAAAATTTTAATTACCCTGCTTGACAACCCCCAATTATCACTTAATTAAAATTTTCAATCGTCAAACCTTAAACAAATGCAAGTGCCAGCCATGTATGTGTCTATGATGCATGCCAATCCAGGAGTGTAGCGGCCAATGGTGATTTCTATCCGGAAATAGTCGCATTCGCATGTCCTCGAAAGGTCAGCATAAATGCGCTAACCTCAGCGTCAAATCATTCTCTAATCCGTTCAATCGAACAGCCAAAGCCAATAGACCTTTATAGCTCGATTGCTCATATCGGACTCTTGTATCTTGCCACGGTCCCGAGCTGGTGGGGATGGGAACGCTAGTCGCTACCGCCGCTCCGAATTCCATTCAAATTAGGTTTTTCTTTTGACATCGAATGGGTTTGGGTTCGTGATTTTTTTTTTTGACGGTTTCAGTGCAAATATTGATGTAGATGCAGATACTCCAGCTGAACTACAACTTCACGTCATGGACGGTTGATTTGCAATTTATGTATGGACGAACAATAAAACCCAGCAGCAGACAATTTGTTTTTGTTCTGGCCTTTTGTGTGCCTACATACCTATGTATCTAGCTACAGATGTATGTAGATGAACATTCGCTGATTACACGCACTGGTTACTTTCAGTTAGCGCGGACCTGGAGCGGTTTTATTATTCGTTGGCCCACTGACCAAAAAGCCAAAGTCGATGTAAATGATATTGGGTTTTTGCTCGGAATAGACGCAACTGATGTTGAAATGGCAAAAAAAAAAACAAGAGAACCTGCTGCTGTCAGTAGTGGGTAGGTGGCTTTGGAATAACTAGGCTTTGGTGCTAGGTGCTATTGCGAAGGAGCATGGGCTAATGGTGCTTCGGGCATTTCATTTGATTTTGTATACATTTTGTGTCGATGGTCATTAATGTCAAGACTTTACATTTTAAAGTTATTTTAGTAACAGGAAATTTGTTTAACTTAAATCGACGTACAAAAAACTGTGGAGAGTTGTCGAAAAGGCAGCAACTCTCCACAAAGGTGAAGGGTGTCACGTCCTACGAATAGGAGCGTCGGAAAAAATTGAAAATACTTTTTTTTCATTGTAAAGTGCAGATGCTAGGATTGAGTATGGAATAAAACGTCAGGAAAATGCGCCCAATTCAATAGAACTCTCACCGATAAGACGCCTTATATGTGGAGAGAAAGGACGTTCGCCCCAGTGAGAAGGGCTGGCAAACTGGAAGTGCTTACATTTTAAATCGATGAACGAATTATGCTAGATAGTGGCACAATACAGAAAATCAATGCGCATTCGTATCAGGAAAGTAAACTGCTGATGCCAGACATCCCATAAGAATCCTGCACGAAAAGTACTGCGACAATAGTAAGGACCTACACCTTGTATTCATAGATCTAAAAAAAAGCGTTCGACAGAGCCGCAAGGGAATTAATATCGGCACATTGATAAAGATATGCACCAAAGCGTCGCAACTCATGTTAAAGGACCAGCTAACACCAGTGATCAGTTCAGGATTAAGGTGGGGGTACATCAAGGATCAGCACTTAGTCCACTACTGTTCAACATTGTAATGGTTTTCTTAACAGAACAAATTCATTGATCTGCCCCATGGGATATACTCTACCACGACGACTTTATTTGATAGAGCAGAAAACCTTCAGAATATATTGCATGAGTGGCAGACCGCTTTAGAATCCTTGGGGCTGCAGATCAGTAGATAGAAAACAAAATGTATGCATCGTGAATTTTCTGACTACCAAGAGCCAAGAAGCAAGGTTCTCCTTTAAATGCAGTCTCGGATTTCGGGTATTTGGGTCCTGTAGTCTCTAAATACGGTAACATTGATGCAGACGTAGACCTCTACACGGCGTAGATGGATAGAGTGCAGAATGCTATAAAACTGTAGTTCGACCCTGCGGTCCTTTTAAAATACCACCTATTGAGATGGTACGGGCACATCATGAGATGACGAAAGGAACATATGTGTCATATGTGCAAATCATGGAATTCACACAAGTGGACAATAGGACAACCACAGGTCCGCAGGACTTGGCGATTTCGTAATTTCGTACAAGAAGAGCAGAAGCCAAATAATCTGGGACAAAGACTAGGACTAAGAAGAAGAAGAAGAAAAAGCAATTGCGCCCACGATCCTCCCTCTTTTGATGAAATTTTCGATGACATCGTTGCGTGATTATTGCCCGATAGTTAGATCTCCGTTTTAAGCCCACGAAGTGCTTGTGACTTCAAAAACTCCAGAGAAAGAAGTCGCATGGTGTCAAATCGCGCCGTCTCGCTGGTCAATCCATATCCGATTTTCTTAAGCTTACACGACCTGGACATTTTTCTCGCAGCATGCTCACGGGAGATTTTTCTAAGCTTGCTAAGCTTAAGGGACACCACTGTCTGCGACAGTTGTGGAGAAGGCGACGATACTTGGAATCGCTTTCTTTGTTACTGTCCTGCCTATCCTCGTATCAGGTAGCAGATCCTAGGTGCTGATGTGGTGAGTGCTAATACTGTAAGCTCTGCATCACCAAAGGCCTTCACGGCCTTCTCCTAAAGTCCAGTAAAATGTGTAATACTGGGTCTGGCTTCTTAGTAGTATAATGGACCAGTTTCATCTGAATCCTCAAGTGGAGTGTTTCCTAACCTGACAAAAAAAAAACTGCTTTAGAGCCCAAATGACGGTCTTGGGGTTTTAATTTCCGCCCCTGCTGGATCTTATGCGGAGGTAGGCCTCAAATCTTTCACTTAGTTAGTGGACAGAGCCCCAATTACTCCGATCGGCGACGAATACTATGGTTGGTTGATGTGGCCCTCGACAAATATAGGTCAATTGTACAGCCACTAGGTAGAAGCAGGTGGGTCACACTGTCCACTCCTGGAACCGAATTGCTTTTTCTCATTATGTTAGCCGTATGGGCAGTACTGAGATCATTGGAAAGGTAATGACCTAGTATATCCTTCCTAATGTTAGCAAGTGCACTACGCGTATACAGAAAGTGAAGGACTGTCTCTTTATCGTCCCCGTCTCTGCAACTCCTTCAGAAGTCATAATAGGGGATACCCAATTTTTAAGCATGCCTCCCTATCATGCAGTGCCAGATTAATACGTTGGTTACTCCAGAGAGTCCAGAGTTCCTCTCTTATGCTTTGGAAGTTCGTTAGATTTTCCGTGATCTAGTTTTGGCCATAGTTGCCTAGTGGTATAGCATTTGCCAAGTTATCTCCATACATGGCTATAATTACGCTTTTAGTACCGTCTAATCAATTCGTCAGCCACGCAGTTCTCCGGGACGTCACAGTGATCTGGTGCCCAACGAAGGCAGAGGTAATTCCAGTACGCACATTCCTCTGTATTGTCGGTGTTATTGTATCATTTAAAGGGAATATGGTATGAAATCTATCCACAGTTCGACGGATGGCTTGATCAAATGGACGATTGTGTGCGTAAGAAGCATGAAGTAGCCTACGACCGATTTCGGATCATCTGGTGGCGTTGTTCAAGACTTGTCAGGCCGTAGAATGTCAGTTCGATCTGACAGCTACCCCTACCTGAAGCTAAAACAAAGTCACACCCCCTACTAAGTCTATAGCTGCCTCTTCCTTCCATATTTCCAGGGGGAAGACCACCATACACAGGCAATTCTACAAAACGACTAAAATAATAACTTTCACACATTCAATTAACGATTTCCATTGAAATTATCGTAATGGGCCATTTGTGGTTAAACTAAATCATCCAACCAAGAACAGAAACCATTGCATGCGTCCACTACTTCTCGTTTCCCAATGCAAATAATTTCAGCTCACAACAGCTCCAGAGCTGACCAATAAATTATGTAACAGTGTTCGACAAGTTTCAACAATTTGTTACCAATTAAAAACCAAACGAAGCGATTAATAATGCGTACATTTAAATACCATTTCAGCGCAATCCGCTTGAGGTCGGAAGCTGTAGGGGGTCTACTTCGGGCACCCAAGCTATGCATTCAGATTGAAATGTTTCTGACTACATTTGCGCTCACTGACAGGGTACATTGATATATATTAGCATGCGCTAGAGCAGACTTAGGCAGGCTTGCACTACTGGACGAAAGAAGGTGTTGTGTGGATTAATTTATCACCGCAGATCTACTACTCTGTCCATAAATAGCCATTAAGTCAGAACCGATAAAATATGAATTTTATGATGCACCACGGGACTGGATCAAGTGCAGAGATACATATTTGCATCGCGGAACCTTGAGTTCCCAAATGAAATCCAATGGAATCTGGATCTGTCCTTTAGTCATCGCAATTTGCCATGCAAATAGGGGTCGGAGGTGGGTGGTTTTGTCCAGGTCTTGCATTGGAGAAACGCAGCTGACTCTATGAACAATGTACTTGGGAACCGTATTCTGCATTCAACGGGGCCAAAAACGTTCTTTTCTCGTTTATAGGCTAGGAGACCGTCAACTAACGATGAATCCATTGTGCCCTTAAAGAACTTAAATTTCATCATCGACGGCTGGACTAAACCAGCCAGACACATGTATGAATGAGTTTATTCAGATCAGTGTTTCTAAGATCATCAAACTCCGTAGGGAGAGTGTCTTCCTTTTGGTGGCTAGTGGATTCTATTTCCATTTCGACCATGCAGTTCCTACAGAAATCGTTGTCATGCTGCATGATTGTCCATCACACAGTGTCCTGTCAAAACGCCTACAGCTATCCGAATGTCTATGCGACTGAGTTTCAAGAGATCTGCGGCTCTCTTTTTATTATAAACTGGCCGTAACGATTTGGCTATGACACATGTCGCCACGTCGCCCGGTCCCCAGTAGACGTTCACCTTGTTGGTCACTGAGATATAACCCTTTTCTTTTGATGCTCGTTTTTACGAGTTTGGCCCTTACCGTTGTTGACTGTAACGCTTTAATGGCTGCTTGCCTGTCAACATAGATGCTGACTGTTTTATCACAGATGTTACTCTCGCTAATCATGTCCGCAGCTTGTTTATGGCGGTAACTTCGGCTTAAAAACACTGCATTGGTACTCAAGTCTGACCGATTTGTATTTTGAGACTCGCAGTAGCCACCAGCACCAGTACCTACGTCCAATTTGGAGCCAGTTCATTTCCCGTACAGACCATCACTTTATCCCACTCTTCCCTGCTGGGAATTCTGATAGAGCATCTCCGATAGCCGAAACAAGTCGAGGGAGCTTACCTCCGAGGGCGACGGGCAATCAATGATAGGCTGGACGCAAGCCGCAAAAGTATACCTCTCAGGCAAGCAAATAGCTGCCTCAAGCCGAAAGAGGGCATGAAGCAAGCCCCTGGGAAAATAGAGCCCCCTAGAGTCAAGAGCAAACCTCCCAAAAGAGCACCCAGAATTGAGGAGGAAACTCGCAAGAAAACGTTCCCACTTACCAGCCCTCGGTCAACCGAGAACTAGACGGCCCACTGAGAAGGGTACCTAAGCTTCTTAGCTCAAGGTCTCAAACCCGAAGAGGCGAGGAAGAAAGCCCAGAATGAGCAATTGAACGCTCATCTCTAGAAGGTATTAAACGCCCGCAAAACAAACCGCGACTGAATCAACCGCAAAAACAACTGTGGTGGAGGAAATACCACTAAGTGAGGAAGAGCTAGAAGGCACAAACTTCGCTACGCTCAACGTGGAAGATCTAAGGTAGAATCCTCTAACGAAAGAAGATGAAGTGATAGAGGGAGGCACAGGCCCCTTCTTTACACCACAATAAAGAGTAAAGCCCTCCTTCATGGCTCAGGAGGCAATATGTACATCCATCACGCTAAGGTAGCCTCGGTAGTCATAGCCAGGATGTTTACCAAGCAAAATCTTGGACTTGTATTGATTCAAGAACCTTGGCATTTTAGGAGACAAATATGAGAGCAATCGAGTAAGGATGCAAAGGGCTTTGTAGTCGTGTTCTGTATCCTCGACTGCTTTTGTGCAGGTTCATCATCATGTGAAGGTAAGCTCTGAAGCATCTATGGCCAGTAAGCATCTGGACATTGAGCTCTTTATTAGAGTGACACCACCACTCCTGCCATTCTTCTGAACTTGCCCTTGGTGATACCCAGTATTATTTTGACCCGTCGTTGTTGATGCTATTACTCAACGCATGCTCAACGCATTGATCCTGTAAAGTACCTCCGTCTTCTTCTTCTACGACTTTGTCTTCATGGCACTAAGCCATATTTGGGAACCATAGATGCCGAAAATCTTACTAAGAGCAGTCTCTTCTTGTGTTTTGGTACGCTGATATTTGGTATGATCATTGCCAGCGCCACGGTTGGATATGCTGTTTTCTGAGCTTCATGCTGTAGATTTTGCTTAGAAGTTAACGTAGAATCTATGGTGATGCCAAGGTACTTTAACTCCGATTTGGAAATTACCGACGGTTACTCTTATGGTCTCCATGATCCGCCTGCTGCCGATGAGAACTACTTCTGACTTTTCCTCTGCCAGTTATTGGCTCATGCCTATTAGGCAGTCCTGAACCATCCGGTTAGCTTCATTGCAGTCATGCTGCAAATCTTCAAGGAGTTTGGGCACTACAACAATTGCTATGCCGTCGGCATAAATTAGGTGCCACAGTAGCGGACGTAGTACGGTACCTTTTGGACCGCCGCCTGTGAAGGTACTCTACCTCGTTCCCTCGTCAGTATCGTGGAGCAGTATCGTGTTTATAAAATAGTTCTTTTGGCGAACATACTCAGCGGTGCTGAAGGCGTTTTTTCGTTCAACGTGATGATTACGTTTACTCCCGCCCTTCCATCATTTTCCTTAGATGATTTTTTGTTTTTGATCTACATACTTACGACTTCATCGAGAAACCATATTGGCGATCTAAGAAGCCTCTTTCCATTAGTGCTTGTTAGCCTTGGCTACCACAACTTCTTCATGTTTTTTTCCAGAATAGCGTGCTGTCTAGTGTTATACCTGCATTCCGTGTTCCAGGAGCGATTTGATTAGCTTTTTTGTAGAAATCCTTTACGACCCACAACTGATTGTAAAATCTTGCATTGTTTGTACATAAAAATATTCAAATCCTGTATCCCTCGTGGCAGTTAGCGTGGCAATCTAATAACAAACAATTCAACCACAGACATAATAATAACAAATCGCCTTATTCTCGCCAACTAATCAACTAAATAGGACATAAAATGCTCTTTAAAAACCCCCCTGCAAGACAAGGAAAAAACTCCACAAACAACCTTGTTACATGCAACAGTTTGACATGAACTTTCCACCCTTAAATCGGATGTGTTAACATTTCCAGCAAAACCGAAAGCGAAAGCCCTCTCTGCAGCTCTATAAAATTTTTTTGGAAATTCTCGCAGATTTTCCATCGAAAATTCCATCAGAATTGGTCAGGCTTTTCTTGAAACTCAATTATTTACTTTTCCAAAGAAAACTTTTCTTTTTCTTTAAATTTTTTTCAAAAAAAAGACAAAAAAAAACGACACGAAACCAGAAGAAATCCTACAACTTTTCCTTTTGTCTCTGGAAGTTAAGTTACTGCCTTCCTTCGTTCACTTTGACAGCGCCTTACCGTAGATACTTTGTCCGCCCTAGTCTTAAGATTTCTCGTAAACTTTTTTATGAAACTCAATTAAGCTGAATATTTCTCATTTTACTTCTGTGACATAAGCTCATTGAAAATTATAAATATTTCTGAGAACAAGAAGCGAATGTCATGGACTTCATCACAGTCATCCATCCATTCAGCTCGCCTTCTAAACAAGCAACGTAACACCCTGACACAAATCTGACAAATTAAATCAAGATGCTCTGATTGACTCTTCTTGTTCTTAGATTACGAAGCGGCACATTCATCCATATCCATCTAAAAGGAGATACGAAGGCAATTTAAAAATATGAACATCAGCCTTTATCCACCCACTTGATGCTGACGATGAAATTCAGGAAACCTCTAAATTGACTCGACAGTCGCAAGGATTCCCGCTAAAACAAACTCCCAAGTGGAGCAATTAATTAACCACATAATGGGACGCATTTCGAAACTTTTCGCATTGTTCACTTTAATGCCTACTCTCCAGTGTTGGGTTATGTATCTGCCTTGCTCACTTGCGTTTAATTTCAATTAGAATCTTTTATCGCAAATCCCACAGTCACATGTAGTAGGGCACTTATCACATCGGCCAAACTTCTACACCATCTTTAAATAAAACTTTTCAACTGTTCAGTGTTCACTGTGTGCGCTAAACTTTGACAATAAATCAACGAGTTTGAGAGCAGAGTTACTTTTCGTAGATACTTTTCTCGAACATCCAACTTTAAGGGTTTTTTTTCGTTTTCTCATCCCTTTCTGCTGTGAGAAATTTTCTGCATTTTATGGTTGCAATCTGGCAGAGACATGTTCGTCGGGAACACCAAGAGGAGCAGGTCCAAAGGAACAAGAAATGAAAAGTTTCTGAGCGCACTGGTAACTGGTAATAGCTTCAGCGAGCTCGAAAACTTTGCTTTTTATCCTTTGCATAGTTTTAAATGTTTTTTTTTCCGTATTTATAGATGAGTGCGATATAACATAAATTTTCTTGTAGTAGGAACTAAGGGAGTCCTTAGCTGGGCCAGTGGAGCTTGTCGACATGAAGGCAGTGGGAGTAGGAGATTTTAACGCCAAGGACATTGAAAAATGTTGATGGACTGCAACATATATGTTACATGGAAGCCACGCCATGGGGTGCCAAGGGGCTGTGGGGATTCAGCTGTGCTCTGATATATGTATGCAGTAAAAGGATCTAATCACAGAAGACCACTATGAGCTAGAAGTGTTGTCAGATTTAAAATCAAAAACTGTCAGAACAGTTTTCGAAAGACATGCTAAACCATAGATCACCAGCATGACAGGAAAGACTACACAAGAAAGGAAATTGCAAGGGTGACTCTAAACAGTATGAGGCTTGCCTCCAAGGACTCTTCTAACTCCGCAGATTTGAGTCCCACTGGGTGCGGAGACAAGCCTAGTTGAGCAGTCCACTGACTCCAGAGAAACGGTCATCTGCGCTTTCGACAACACATTTCTTGAAACAACCAAGAGAGCCCTCGAAAGGCAGGGAATAAATCCAACGAAATCTAACTGGATGTGTCAGATTTTAAGGACAAGAACAACTGAAACTATCTATAGCGGGGCAAAACACCAACGACAACGACATAGTCAGAGAGGGGATTAAGAGTTGTGCCGTACGGTAGGTTTAAATATAAGCCCGGCCAAGGTCATGATATTACCCTTCAGCAGAAGAAGGCAGCTAAAGCACGTGCTACCCATAATACTAAATGGGATCAGAGTAGTCCCACAACAGCAGATCAAGTATCTAGGTATGTATAACACCTGTCAACAGACTCCTCTGAAGAGGTGTGTGCAACGCGAACTCTGATGGTGTGCAGAAGCATTTTAGACAAGGCTTGGCGATATAACCTATGTAGCTCTTGTACTGATATAGATGTACTCCATGATGGTCAGGCCCATAATAACGTACGGGAGGTAGCTTGGAGCCATGCTGAGCACAACGAGGAAAAGTACAGAAGCTAGCTTGCATCTGCATAACAAGGGCTATGAAAACCTGTCCCACAGCAGAACTGAAAGTAATACTGGGATTCACCCAAATTCTCAGAAACCGTCTTTCCCTGCCGGATCAGTTCTGTGAGGTGGGAACGCATACGATACGGAAGGAGGAAGACTGCAAAAGAGCGAACATCTTGGAGGAACTCCCTAAGCATAAAGAGGCCGAAGAACTTCTTGAAAACTATAACCGGAAAAGAAGTAAGGTCGCATCCTTGTAGGCTTCTTAACGGGTCACTATAGACTTAAGGAGCAACTTAGAAAATTTGCTATAGAGCAACGTGAAGACTGCACATACTATGAAGATGTTGAAGAAACCCCAGTGGACTTTCTACAGGAATGTGGAGCACTGATCCACAAAACTGATACAAGAGATCTACCATCGGTCGATCCACTCTTGGTACTCCGATTCATCAAGGAAATTGGACTTGAGGAGGTGCTCTAAATCGAGTATCTTATCGCAGCATAATAGATCTACAAAGTCGCAGTCGCAAAGTGCACTTGCACCCCTAAACCCAATCTACAATCTA
Source organism: Blera fallax (assembly GCA_946965025.1). Classification (NCBI taxonomy): domain Eukaryota; kingdom Metazoa; phylum Arthropoda; class Insecta; order Diptera; family Syrphidae; genus Blera; species Blera fallax. The sequence continues at coordinate 51,345,769 of OX337244.1, forward strand.
CATTGACAGGGTGCGGAGGCAGAGGCATGTCTCTGTTTAGTTGTAGTGTCATTCGCGTTAGTTCTTCCCGAGTACAATGTCAGACGAAAAATGAAGACACGCCGTGGTTGTTGTTAAGAGAAGGACCGTCAAATGGCTGCGTGCAGAACCTCCAGATGTCACCCGTGTGCACCAAGGTTTCTGCCAGTGTGGTAGTTCTTGAAGTAATGGGCAATGAAGATCATGTCATGCCTCCCTACTATTTTCCACAAGATCTTCAAGTATATACTGTCGGATAGATTTAGCTTCTAAAGGAAACAGGTAAGCCCTAGATAGACAGTGCCAGAAGAGGAAGACCATATGTGGTCGTGATTTTGAGACCAAAATCGATGTCATTGTACAGCTCATTTTAAGCCTACACAGACTCACAACCAAATAATACAGCGAGTTCGGGTTCTTGGGTTTCCAACAACAATTATTTTGTCTTCGTCTTCCGGCGCGTACCGGAATACTTTGCTGATAGATTTTGTTATCTGTAAACATACCAGTTTCATGAGCTTTCTTTACGAATTTCTCTATACCGACCTCTAAAAGGACTTCACTTCGTTAAAATTTCACGCTATTTTTGCATCAATTTTGAAATAATTTCTTCCAATATTTGTCAGCATTGCTTACTGCGTAGGTTTCAGACTACAGATCTGTTAATATTCCAAGCGGGTTAGTGCCATAAGCGTTGAAACTGTATGCGCTTCAAAAAGAAACCAACCGATGGTTCACCCTGCATTCGTTGTAGTTTGTTAACTGGCTCCCGGGCGGTGTAGTGTCTCCGCCTGAGACACAGCAGAGTCCTATACTCCCCGATTCTATTTAAATTGCTTCCTGTTCTTTACATGAAGCATCCGCAATCGTTCTTAAAATGAAAATTTGATCTTCACAGACTTCTTGTGGCCAGAAACTCGGATTCGGAGATCGTCTTGAAAGGATTGTTGTTCTCCCATCACTAGATGTGACGGAACTCTTCTACAGTGGACATGTTTCTTCACTGACTGGAGGCGGAGTCTCCTCTATCAGTGACCTATCACTATCTCTATCTATTGCCAATTTAACTGCTGGAAATTTAAGATTCCTTGTGGATCGCATTTCGTTTTGATTTAAAGTTTGGAACTCCTTGGCGTTTTCCGATCGCGGAATCCTTCGTCGGTGTTGGTTGTCCTTTCTTGTTGACAGCATATATGTACATACTTGGTCTTATCTCATTGATCGTTAAGCCCATCTTGGCCGCTTCCGTCTCAATACTCACGAAAGTATCGCAGACATCATGATGACAGCGAGTCGCCTTGTCTAAATCCTTTTTGGCGTCAAAGGTTTCGGCGAGTTCTTTACCGATCTTGATGGTGCAGCGGGAATTCTCCATTCTTATCCTGCACAAACGAGCGAGTTTGGCAGGGATGCAAAAACTAGACATTGCTCTGTATAGCTCGTCTCTATAAATGTTGTAACACGAGGCCTTAAAATCAATGAAACGTTAGTGGGTATCGATCTGAAGCTCCTGGGTTTTCTCCAAGATCTGGCGTAGTGTGAATATTTGATCGATGGTGAGCTTTCCTAAGGCCACACTGATATGGGCCGATCAGGTTGTTGACGAACGGCTTCAGGCGTTCATATAAGCAGCAGATAAGATTTACACATGCAATTTTAAGAGGGCTGATGCCTCCGTAGTTGGCGCAGCTCAGAGGGTCTCCTTTTTGAGGATCAGGAAAACAATTCTTTCGAACCTCATTCCTGCTGTAGCATCTCCCTATTGCCTCGATAGCGCGGTTCTCATGCTCCTTTTTTCTCCTAAGAAGCAGGTGCTCGTCTCTCCTCTTCTGCTAGTAAAGCTATGCATGCCTCTTATTTAGCTGCATGTGCTTGCCAGTATTCGTCGCCAAATCAGGGCTTTCATTGAGGTGGTCGAGTGAAACCCAGTACGTCAGAGGCAGAATCTCTGATGGTTTTTTTTAACATTGTCAATGGTCTGGAATACTCGATGCTGATGGGAAAGGGCATCTATGTAAAGAGATTAAGTGAAACTCAATAGAAAAAGGATTTGGCGATATCTTGCGATTGTAGCTGCCTGAGCTGTCTAACTTCTTCAAATTTCCTTGCCTTAACCATGTTCGAGATATGCGCAACCTTACCTTGGCTACAACAAGGTAGTGCTCCGATTAAATGTTGGACCCTCGGAATGTTCGGACATACATAAGACTTGAGGAGTGTCTTGCGTCTATCTCACTGTGGTCATTCTGGTTGGCGGTTGATTGATCAGAACATTTCCATCTTCCCTTGTTGACTCCCTTCGGGGTTGTGAGTGCTACCTAACCCATATAACCCGACCCAACCCAACTAATTCGTCGAAATCCTTATCGGGCTAATCGTGTTAAGCGCAGCTGCAATATTGATTAATCGAAAGTCGTTGACTGTTGTCATATTAAGACGGCTTTACTTGCCGTCGAAGTACAATTACAGGGTGTATCGATGAAGTACAAGGTGGCGCAAAATTAATCATCCAATTTTATTTTTGAATTACTTTTTTACTAAATAAAAAAAAATAATTTTGAGTGATGAAAATCTTTATTTGGACCTTTAAAATTTTTTTTGTTAAGTGGAAAAGATGATATCCGCCAGGTGGCTGCCGCCAGTGTTGATACACATTTGTGCCCGTTTTATCGCATTTTCCATGACTTTCTGATTGTCTAAGGCTTATTGGCATAAACCCGCGACTTCAAGTAGCCCCAAAGAAAGAAGTCGGGGATGGTTAAATCGGGCGATCTTGCTGGCCATGCCAAATCGCCAAAACGGGAGATTACGCGACCAGGAAACGCTTCCTTCACAATATCCATTGTGGCTAGTGCTGTGTGTGCAGTTGCACCGTCTTGTTGAAACCACATGTTCACCAAGCCCCGCTCATCCAATTCCGGCAGTAAGAAGTCGTTTATCATGGCCCTGTAGCGTTCGCCAGTAACAGTGATCGTATTGCCGATGGCTTCCTCAAAAAAATACGGCCCAATTACTCCTCCCGCGTGAACGCCGCATCACACAGTGGCTTTGAGTAGATATAATAGCTCTTCGTGCATCACACGCGGATTTTCAGTGCCCCAGAAACGAAGATTTTGCTTATTGACGTAACCGCTTAAGTGGAAATGCGCCTCGTCGCTTATGATGATTTTCGACACAAAATCGTCCTCTTCTTTGTTGAGATTGAGGATGGCTTGACAGTGGTTCACATTCGTCTGACGGTTAGTAGGCATTAACTGATGCACTGTTTGCACTTTGTACGGGAACATGTGTAAGTCTTTCACTAAAATTCGCTGTAGGGTCCGTCTGGTGATGCCCAATTGCGTGGCCCGTCGTCTGGTTGATGTTTCTTCGTTCTCAGCGACATCGGCAGCCACAGCCGCGATATTCTCGGCCGAACGACCAGTCCGGTGGCGGCCACGCTCTGCATGGTCTCCTGTGGTTCCAGTCTGTTCGAGTCGAATAGCTAAGCGCCGGAATGTTTGCCCAGTTGGCGCGACACGATTAGGAAATCGATGTCGAAATTCAGGCTGCGCTAACACCACCGACCGATTATTGGACAAAAAAATTGACACAATTATTCCACGCTCTTGCGGAGTATAGCGCTCCATTGCTTGTCTATTTGTATACTGCAGCTGTCTAGTTCACAAATGTCAAATATGATTGACGTACGACGCCATTTGCAAAAATAATAACATCTTCCGATAGGATGATTAATTTTGCGCCACCTTCTATATAACTCCATCTGAATGCGATCTTCAACCTCTTCAGTGGGGGCGTAAACACACACTAGACTTCTGTTGTAGAGTATGGCTTTGCTGCACATGATTTTCAGTCGGAAACATATTTATTGTTTCCTTAATTATTAAACATTTAACTTAAAAATAAAAATAATTAACATTTTCACAAAGAAAAAATTAACTTATCCATCTTTTATTTCTGTTTATTTAGTCTTCAAGCCTACAAGCTGCTAGAACTTCAGAAAGCGTATAACAATTCTCCTACATTTGAATTATATTTAATTAATTATTTTAATTACTTCGAACAGCTTATCAAAATTGTTATTTAAAAAAGTCTTAAGAATAAAAAAAAAATATAAAATATACACTAAATTACACTCTTGCTGATGTCTTGCAATTATATTAAGAAATTGAATATCACAACAATTATTTATTTTATTTATTTTTAAAACTAAACTGGCGATATACCCTGGCATGATGTAGATAATTAATCGGAGGGTTGAGCAATCTGTCAAAAGAAAGAAAAGTGAAAAAATTTTAATTTTTTTTTTTTATTCAAAACCAATAAAAGTCAGTAACGTAACGTTAATGTAATGCAAAATTTTTGAATCACTCTCAAAAGCATATAAGTAAAGAATACAAATTCGTTATTTTAAAGAGAATAATACGCCTACACAGAACCCGCGCCGCCGACGTGCCTGAAGGAACTTGTTAAGGAAGCCGATCTGAGGATGCCACTGTGCTAGGATGTGACACCGATGCGAATAACGCCTATGGGTAAGACGAATTTGACGAGCCCAAACGAACCATCGTCATATCGTCATCGTTGTTTGCTCGAAATAGACGAAAAAATCCTTGAGCGAATAATTTGCACTAGACTTTTGCCAGCTATTGAAACAGCAGAAGGCCTATCAGAACACCAATGCTGTTTTCGTAAGTCATGCACCACGATAGATGCCCAGAATTTAACAGCCTTTGGCGTGAGAGCAGAAAAAATTTCAATAAAGCCAAATCTACAAGGCTACCTACGGACTGGGAAATCTACAAGGAAAATCTGAAGCTCTTTAAGGCAGCTGTTAGGAAAGCCCGCGGTAGATCCTAGCGGAGCTCCTATCAGAGTATTGATAACACGTCTCAATCTGCTGGACTGCGCAAAGTCCTCTTAAAATCACCTACTGTACGAAATGTTCTAAAGAATCCCGATGGATTTTGGGCGGATTCCGAAAGGGAGTCGCTCAATCTATTAATGGACACACACCTTCCCGGCTGTATGCCTAATGAGAAACTGAGGTGGGCAGTCCACAGTTATAAGCCATTGAAATCCCCGAGACCAGACTGCATCTTTCCGGGTCAACTCCAGAAAGCATTCGCAATCGTACGACAGAACCTGTCATATATTCTGAAAGGCTGTCTGTCACTAGGAACTGTACCCAATGCCTGGTTCGAGGTGAAGGTAGTTTTCATACCTTGCTCTGGAACCAAGTACCCAAGCAAGTACCCGCAGACACTTGCCGATTACATGCAACTCTCTTTGATCTCGCCTAAGGTGGTGCGCACAACTTGGAGTGTGCAGCTGTAGAGATTTAGCTAAAAACTGGGCCAACTGGGTAGGTTTGTTGGTTGAGGCCCAGTTTCATCCCGAACTTTAGCGCCACCTAAGTAAGTAACTGGCAAAGTATCAGTCTGGTACGCATAGACGAAAGGATTGTCCAAAGCGTGCGTTAAAACCCAAGAGCTTCATCTTGTCGCAGCACTCAACAACTAAACATATGTACGCGGCACTCCTTTTATCAGAATACTAACTGCACATAAAGGCAATAGTGTTACTACGACTAAAGTGCATTACGGTGAACAGAGTGCGTTAACTGATTTTTTGTGGCCGCAGTTTGCACTTAAACGAGTGCCAGCAGTCAAATGATCTATCTTTCGCGCACTAAATTCGGTAAACACACCTTAAGCGTAGCCTGACTGTCACTAAAGATTTCGACCTCTCCACCTTCACCTATTCAATATAGGATAGGATAGGATAGCATAGATTTCCGCTTGAAAAACGTTGGCACGCTCATCTAGCGATTAGCCAATCTATGTTGTCATGCAGACCCTTGACCAGTTCTGGAGCCATCCGTGAAGATTCGACTACAGCACAGTCCAGGTTGAAGCCTAAACTTGCACAGCACCCGAAGTTCTCGTGTCATTGCATCAGACAGCACATACATGAAACCAGGGTCGTACGATGAATGCCGCGCAAGGTCATCACAAGGTCAGATATATAACCCATGATACAAGTTCATAAGGGGAGGTGAATCAAGCAGAGCGCCTAGAGCAGAGCCAGTCCCCTCCACCAAACAACCGACGCATAAACTAGAAAGGATCTTGTCATAGCCACATAAATCCAGACTCTCCAGGATCACTCCTAGACTTCATCGGACCAAACGCCCACTTCTAGCGCATCATTCATCGATCATATGTCTTCACGTTATCATGGGCAGTCTATAGGCATGGCCCGCCAGGAAGTATGAACTATTGAGTATGCAACAGAAAGTCAACCACCATGCCACCATACAATGGAGACAGAGCACCACCAGACTCAATCCGCATCTACAACCAAAGTTCTGTTCATCGGCATTGCCCTAATTCACCATACATGCACCATAGCTAGATCGTCATAAGCAGTCTTCAATAAGACGAGTTTTATCATCCCATCAAATCCCTTAGGTCGGTTATGACATCCTCAAACCTGGTGAAACAGTGCAAACAAGAACTCTCCCAAGTAAGTCGTCGCGTGGGCTCGTGATAGCTCTTCTATTGGTTTCACGTCGTAGTAATGTTCAGGATAATGAACCAGTCGACGAATTGTCCAGACGGGGATCAGTCCTAGGCAAATCCCTTTGCGAAAGAATTCCCACCTTCACTGTGGGCCGTAATGACTAAAATCATTTCGCACTTAAGACGCAGAGCCTAAGGAATTGTGCCATATTAAGTATTTTCCTGTCGTGAGGATATTGCCAGGATTATTGCTTGCTGCACATGCCGCTGTCTAGTGAGATCAGGTTAGATTAGGCATTTCATTCAAGACACACTGCCGAAGCTATAAGAAGGATACTGAAAAGCAAACTCTTTTCACTTATGCGGATGTCCGAACCAACACAGGACAATAGGCAAACCCGTCTTGCAGTACTATCAAGGACAAGGACTGTAGATCTGATCAGATTGATGAACGTCATAGAGTGGATCTAATGAATCATCATTTCCTATTTAGAAAGTAACAACCATCGACAATCAGGTCACATAAGTTGTGGTCATTAAAACGGGGCATCAGCTCGAAATTGGGTTTTCGTCAAGTCTGCCGGAACCTGCACTTAGTCGTGCGGAAATTCGAATCATAGCTGGCATCCTGACGAGGTATTGCTAACCATGCAGTGTGGCTTTCATACAATGAATTACGATTTTAAAAGCTGTAAGTACGAGAAGGAAGCAGAAGCCATTCGTTACCTGGTGTGTTCCTGACCTGCACAAGCCAGTTGCAGGGGCTTACTTCCAGGATCTACGGAAACTCCTTAAATTTCTACATGCATCTGGATGGTCTATATAACGGAAAAGGACAAAATAAAACGGGTCATTCTATGATGTCGGGAAAATATCTATTAAATGTACGTACCACGGATTACCTGAGTCCGTGCCTGGATTTCAAGAGACCCTTCACAAGCTCATACCCGAGCAGAAAAGAAAAGCGATCGACTTACCAATACACGTACCGACTCTGTCTTCACAGATGGATGTAGGCGTAGGCTCAAGCATGTTTTCTGAACCGCTGGGCATATCCAAATCAATTCGCCTCCCGAACCATAGCAATGTTTTCCAAGCTGATGTCCTAGCAGTGATAATAGCCGCCCATGAGACTGCGATGCAGGCAATATCACAGGAAGGTATCACCTTTTTCAATGACAGCCAGGCAGGAATAAAAGCGATTTCCGCTATCGAAATAAAATCCAAGCTTGTGAAGTTCTGTCGTGAACAGCACTAGGTTGCTCTCTGCTCGGTCCCTAAACATGAAGATATACCAGGTAATGAGAAGGCCGATGAATTGGCCAGAAGGAGTCCGGAATCCACATCAGAACAAGGCGACACCCTCGGTGTTCAGCCCGCCTAGCACGTTGAGGCTCTAAGAGATCATCAGATGGTCCTCCCTAGACACTTGTGTGATCCCAAGAAGAATATGGCCTTGTTTCGATAAGAGTAGGATCGACATCATAAAAGGATACAAGTTCGCCATCGAGCGCATCACTACGGCCATGTGGGCCTGTTAACGCCTCTATGCCCGAACTTGGAGTATAAATCCAAAAATGATACATTGATGGTATACAATGAAGGTGAAACCCATTATCACGTACGCGGCCAAGTGGTGCTATGCGTACCTGCCCTACGGCAGCTTTAGAAGCAGTCGTTGGGCTCTCGCCCCTTCAAATCTTCATTAGAAATATAGCCGCTTGGTGTTATCAAGTTGTAGATAGAACACAAGTATAAATCAGGTGACCATGTGGGACATCTGCAAATTCTTGGCTCAATCTCCAAAAGAGACATGTTTTGCACCATCCCCGACATCATGGTCAGGGAGTACTGTTTCGGTAGGTTATTTGAGGCACAAATATTAGAGCGTGCAAATTGGTCTAATGGTGTTCCGGCCTGGTCTGGTTCACAGACGAATCGAAAATGGAATCTGGAGTTGAAGCTGGTGTCTTTGGGCCCAACACCAAAGTCTTGATACCTATGGGAATGTGTCCCACGGTTTTCAGGCTGAATTTCATGCCATTGAAATCTGCGCTACGATTAACCTTAGTAAGGGTATCAAGGGCAGCACTCAAAGCGTTGTCGTCCAATTTAATGTATTCCGTATCAGTTAAATGCTGCTACGATGCACTCCCTGTCTCTGGCGAGACACAGCAAGGTAAAACTTGGATGGGTCCCCGGTCATCAAGGGATTGCAGGCAACGAACTTGCAGATGAACTAGCTAGGGCTGGCTCAGAAGCTGCGTTCATAGGACCTGTGGCATCCAAACTACTAATCTAGTACTATCAATACTGTCCCTTGGTGATGTTTAAAATGACGCTGTTATTCTGGCAACATCTTTGTTTGTTTGGCCATTTAATGTCGGCCTTTCTAAGATAAATTGAAAAATTTCTAAGATATCTTAACTTGCCTTAATTGATCCGAGCGGAGTGTGAACTATTTCCCCAAGTGAGCGATAGAGGGCTGAGCCTTGCCTGGCCAGTTCATCAGCATGTTCCCTTCCTTAACATTGCTATGACCTCGGGCATTCTAGTACTAATGCGGATGATATGGTTGCCAAGGCAATGGCGTCCATGGCCGATTGGCTATCAACAGAAATTACAATTTCTTGCCCTGGTGGTATGTTTGTATCGAATTCCTCTTGGAAAACTCTGGCAGCGTCTGGAAGTCTATAAGATTTTGAGATCTTTAGGGATTCTGAAAAAAACACCCGCACCATTCCACAGTCCATCTTTGAACCGTCGTTGGTGTAGATTGTTAGATCGAAATCCTTAATCCTTGTGAGGATACTGTAACCTATTTGGGGTGTTCTGAGTTCTCTTAGTAGAAAATCCAGAATATTGCTGTACCCATACGGCTTTACAGTCCAGCACTTGAACTCTCTGAGTCCGACTGCGCTATGCGATGCAATGTTTTTAACGAGGTAAAAGATGCATCAAGACTGTTAGAGCATCTGACGGAGTTAACCGTAGAGCTCCTGTGGCACCTGTTCATGCTATTCTTTGTACCCCGTTCAATTGAGTAATTCTATAAGCTTTCTTTAGACCCAGCCACCAAACTATCGACCATAAGAAGCGAAGCAGTAGCTCGGATTTACGCCAAGACCACATATTTTGGCACATACGCTAACCTTGCTCTAAACGCCTTCCACGACCTCGCTTATCACGGAAGAGAACTTTCCTGACAGAAGTATCACCATCTCATCCGCATACCCTACTACTTTAATTCTTTCTCTGTTTAAACTTGGAAGGATTTTACTCATGAACATGAGCTAGGTTAGGTTAGATTGGTAGGGTGTGTGACGGATAGTGGGAGGTAACCAGTGGAAAATACCTTTCTAAATTATGGCGTTTGGAACCAGTTGCTACTTTTAGGAGATCCTGTTTCTGAACTACTGCTACCTCTGCGACGCTTGCAAAGAACCTGGAGCACCTAGGCGTCGTTCTTGCAGTGGCATAGCAGATGTTGGATCGATCCCACTTCCACTAAATCATTGAACTCTGCGTTCCACTCTCCGATGGCACAGTGTCTGTCCTGTGATTGCTCCCGTTAACATGCGGATGGAGGATCGGTCTAGTGCCAAAAGGCTCATGAGCTATGGAGAAGTGAAAAGCACCGCCTTAAGGTGTTCCTCTTTCTGGTGTTACCTAAATAATTCTAGTGTTAAGCATAGATACTATCCATTGACTATTCTAACCCCAACTGAAGGACTCCAGAATTGCTTCTGTGTGTCCAGTATTAAGCGCTCCTTCTTTATCTAGAAAAGTAGTTAAAGTGTATTGTTTGTAGTGAAAAACTGTCTCTGTAGATCTTCCTTTGAGGTATTTGGATAGGGATATTTTTTCTATTGTGCGGCGCTGATGGTTATCTAGGACGCGTTGAAGACTTGTCAAAACAAATGAGGACAGACTGATTGGTCTAGGCTGACCAATCTTGACCTCGTCTACCCGCCCTCATGGCATGGTACATGGTTATTTAAAATGCAGCTCCTGTAAATCGGTGCTAGCCATGCAATTGCCACGCCATGCAATTGCCACGCCATGCGGCTTCTGTTCCTATTACCTAATGGGAAAGGGAAATCTCCCCCATGTCTGGGCCTGTAGTGTCGCGCTGTAGATATCTACCTATCTTCTCTCGTATCAAATAGAAAGACTTTTTTGCTGATCTGCTGCTTGCTGATATCATAAGCTCCTCATCACTGTAGCGTCCTTTTTAAAACCCAAGGAAATTCCATGGAAGTGGAAATTCCAGGCTTCCTAGTACTACAATGGACCAAATGACTGACCCAATGGAGTGTTTCTTACACCGACAAAAATTTTATTCCAAAAATTAAATAAACTCTTGAACTACCACCCACAGCAACTAAGGATCATAGCATCCCTTTAAACCACCTACAGTTGTTAATGTTTCACAACCGTTGGTCCATCACTTTTCATCCCACTTTTTGACAGCTGTCAAAATTAATTAGACATTAAGTCTGCGCCAACATAAACTGATGACAAACAATCAATTCACCAATAAAAATCGATTGATCGAAATTTTTACTAAGGAAACTATACAACAACTGCACACCAATACACAACAACGTGTGCAACATTTTCTTCTTTAAATATTTTCCTTCTCCTTAATCGAAAAAAATCAAAAAAAAAAAAAAACAAACAAAATAATTTAAAGCACAATTCACGTAACCCCTTCATCATCATCATCATCCTCATCACATCATCATTCAATAAAATTAAAAAAAAAAGAAAAGCAAATTGCACTACAACAACATTAATTGCATAAAATGAAAGTGAACACTTACCGACGTCACCACGCATTGATTCAATTAACTCCAATAAAACGAGACTACGCCGACGATAGACGATGTGGACGCACATCTCGTTCCATGAATGCCCTCAATTCCTCACCATACGCCACATTTGTGGGCCGGATTCATAGGCGAGCCTCTCTCGCATTGAAACTCCTTGGCGAAGTCTTTCGAATTCGAAATCGTTCCAATGACGCGAAACTTACCCGGACTATGAATGGCGGTATTCAGTTTATTGCGGGTTGCCTCTGGCCGCATGGCACCGCACCATACTTGGGCAAAGTTTAGGAAGAATAGTTGTGAGCCGGTCATATTTAGTCCCGGCAACATTTCAGCCGCTCGCTCGGCCGCAGTGCTCCGCTTCAGCCAGTTTTGATAGGCGTGGAACGCCTGCCTTATGCCTCCGTTGTCTGCGATATTCTCTCCCTGGGTGCTTTCGCCATTCAAGGCGATACCCACTTCGCTGACCGTGTAGTTTCCATATTGCGCGATAAGGCACCGCGCTCTCTCATCGAAGCCCCGGATCGACGAATCCGACCACCATTTGTGAATGCTGCCATTGCTATCGAACAGCCGCCCCTTGTCGTCGAAGCCGTGCGTCAGCTCGTGACCTATGACAACGCCAATTCCGCCAAAGTTAAGGGATCGCGGGAAGTGTCGGTGATAGAATGGGGGTTGGAGGATGCCCGCCGGGAACATAATCTGATTCTTATTGCGGCTGTAGTATGCGTTGACGATAGCTGGTGGTGTCTGCCAATTCGTTTTGTTGACCGGTTCCAGCATTTTGTGCTGCTCTGTGCGTGCTGTGTGCCGTAGAACGTTCAGAGTGTTCTCGAAATACTTGTCAGGGTGGATGTCGATGCCTTTGTACTTTTCGTTGAGTTCCTTTGGCATAAGAATGTAGTCGGGGTAACCGATTTTCAAGGACATTGCATTGACTTTTTCCTCGGCCAACTGCTTGGTGTTCGGGTCTATCCAGTCTGTTGTATGGAGGATATCGCGAAACGCTTGCTGAAGTTCGTGCGTCATTCGTAGCGTGTCCTCCTTGCTGTTCTCGTCGAAGTACTTACGTACAAACATTGCCCCAAGGGCCATTCCCATGTTTGAGTTCACCTGCGCGATGCACACCTTCCATCGGGATGGGCTTTCTTCGCGGCCAAAAAGCGCGTGGAAGAACTTTTGCTTAGGCTCTTCGAAACGATCGTCTACGTTGTTGATACGATGACGGACGAAGCGCCATAGCAGGTAGTTTGATATAATTCTCGGCTCCGTATCGGCAAGTAGGCCCACCAAGTCGTTCATAAAGTCCAATGCGAAGATGACAACATTTTCGGCGTCGTCTATCACACGCTCCTGAACGATGCTCAAATATCGCTTCCAATCTATGTCCGGCACAGATTGACTCAGGTCATGCACGCTCATTTTCTTGTACAGCTTTGTGACGTTCACTCGCTCCTCGGCTGGTGATGTAATTCCCGCGAGCTGGGACTCAAATGAAATAATCTCTTCGGCGGTCCTAGAGGCATCTCGCTGACTAGCACCTAGCAGATGCATGACTGTGCGCATAAATTCCTGGTACGCCTTCAAGTACTTCTCGTTGGCTTCCTCCAAAAAGTAGTCCCGTGTTGGCAACCCCAAACTGGTTTGGTCAAAGTGGATGACATTCTGGTTGGAATTCTTGAGATCAGGTCCAACCCATTCGACCATCAGAATGTCATTGTTGTAGAGCCGCAACTGTGCTGTCAAGTTCAGCCAATCGAAATTATCTGCCGACCAGTCTTTGTCCAGAACCGGCCATCCTCCCAACGATTTTATGAGGTCAAGCAACGGATCGATGCCACGTTTCTCCAATAGACGTGTATTAATGCAGGACTGATAGAGCATTTTGGCCTTTGCCTCAGCGTCAGTTTCGTCTGAACTGCTCGGTGATGATTGACGCAATAACCGATCTGACCGATTATCGGAGATGCTAAGCACCCCGCGCTTGTATCTATCGAGTAGGCTCTCCAAAACCTTCCTTCGTTTAATTATATGCTTCCGAAGTCGCGTTGATTTCAACTCCTCCCTCAGAACTTCTCCCCTTTTTTCTAAGCTGAGCGGAGCGATATTCGATTTAGTCTCAGGATCATGATAGAAATTGTTGTTTAGCTGAACCACCTCAGGCCTCTCGCTCGGTTCCTGAAGCAACTGCTCCAAAACTACGTCCAAATTCTCTCTCAGCATTTCGAACGTGTCAAAGCCGGCCTTATCCTTCGGAATAGGATTGATTTTCTCCCAATTGCCACACGCATACTTGTAAAAATCGTTGCACGGCTCTGCAGTCTTATCCATATACCTAAGCATTGTATCCGCTTGAGCTCGACGAATGTCCTCCTTGGAGTCCTGAGCTTTCCATATAAAATGTAAGCCCATCGAAGGTCCTTCAGTCTTATCTGCTTCATCCTGTCGTGCTGGCGACGATATATGCAGTCTCGCTAGATTATGAAAACTGTAGTTCGACGATCTCCTTGAACGACTCACCGAAAATGTATCGAAACCAAACTCTAAACACTCTCTGGGTATCGCGGCAGTATCCCTAGGAATAAACGACGTTCGGGCGTCTTTCATTAAATCCCTATCCTCAACATCCAGCGCCTCTGTGAGCCCAAACTTTAGTGACATACACCTCGATACCCTCTCGACTTCATCTAAATCCGATTGCAGCAAGTAGTTGTCATCCCTCATCTGTCTACTGTCGATAGTCTTCTGCAAGTTCAACGCATACATCATGCCATCCATCCGCATCAGCAAAATCAGAACCAAAGTAATTGGCAACATCACCACTGGAAGAATGATTAAAAATTTACAACATGTAAAACCAGGACACCACTGAACACGACCAGTCTTCTTATTTACACCGAGCTTGCAGATACACTGATCGTGATCGTTACTGATCGAGTCGCTATCACTGATCTTATTGATATTCAATTGCTTTTCCTTGTGAGCTTTCATCGTTTTCTTTTAAGATTCTAACTAAAAAACAATCCTATCATCTAGAAGATACACAATTCCCTACTACAGATACAACGAAAAAAAGATCGTGGCCCACCGTGGCTGATATGATCGCGCGCGTATTCCATACTGAAAAAGAAATCAGTGCACGATTTTTATGAAAAAATAACTTAACAGATGCTCTCATCATATCCCTCTCAGTTGATGATTGTCCATTAAAAAAAATTCAAAAAAAAAAGTGGTCATATTGATGTCGCTTCTTCATAATGAATGTATCTGTCCGTCTATAGTTGCGTTATGTGAATGTGCCCCATTCCTAGCGTTGACAGCGCAACAAAACGACGACAGCAACAACAACGGCAGCAAAAACTACAACTAAACGACAACAAATTTGAACTCGTTGAACCAATTTAAGTTAATTCTCGAGTGAGTACACATATAAATTTTTGGTTTCCTAATGGATTCGTATTGTTGGGGAAGAATAAGAGGGTACACTGCGTAGTTTAGCTTTGATTTGGATAGAGCCTCGCATAGATACTTAGATTGACTTGTTGTAATGCTATAGAAGGTGAGTACATTTGGTAATTTGTTAAAGGTCACTTAAGGGCGGATTAAATGATTTATTGCTTATCTAGGGGTAGTAACCAGAATGCGTTTTTTTTTTTTGTAGCTTGTTTAGATACTTGAGATCTACGTGCGTACTTGGGGCGACATACGCACTGAGTGCCACCAAGTATCGCAATTGAAATACGCATTTAAGTCAGACAATTTTAAAAGACTTCACCAATTTAAGAAACAAACAGTAGGTTCAAGGGGCACGTGGAAGTCATGGCTGATGATTAAGCGCCCTAGTAAGTGATTTGAAGCAATGTTTACACATTTATACATCAAACTCGCAGTCGAATATAAAATCTACGGTCGTGGTACTAGCTATCCTGGAGTACAGTGGGTAGTCGCAAAGCAAAGCACCCTGTTCGTAGTTTTCACAAGACAAGAATCCCACATCACTACAACCACCAATCTACCCAGTAAGTAGAAACAAGTCACCGGGACACGACGAGACCCGACGACATCCCCAATATATACACAGAGCTCTCGAAACGGCATTCAAAGCATGCGCAGATATGTTCATAGAAATGTACAACATGTGTTTCAAAGAAGATATCTTTGAGTCATCTGCAAAAACTTGAAGCAGCGATAGAAATTCCAGTTGGGTTATTCGGAACACCAACATGGCTTTCGGAAGGCGTCCTCAACAATAGATGCGATTAGCGTAGTTGTCAAAACTGCACAAAAAGCAAAACGTGGAAAGGGGTCACGAAGAAATTCTGACTAGTGATCACCCTCGATATCAAGAATGCATTCAACACTGTAAACTGGAGCCGTAATCTACAGGCACTCGGAGAAGAGTGAGTTCCTCATTAAAATGGTGACCAATTACTTTAAGCGTAGACTCTCATCTGGACGTGGGCTATGGCGATTAGTGCAAACAGACAAAATATTACCTCAGGGTACAAAAATTTTGCACGAGTGTGTGCTGTCTTACTTCCTTCAGAGACGCAGCCTGTATGATAGCAAAAATACTAGCATCCTGGCCAACAATACTAGAGGTTTTGGATGCAGTTGCTGAAAATGCAAAGGTTATCATGAGCACATTTCGAGCACTAGACCGTGTGAGAAAAGAGTCTAACCAGACTAACACAAATCCGAATGACAATTAGAAAATCCCTCCTGCGATGAAATTCCAAGAAGACTGTACCGTAGGGAAAAAGAGTGAGAAGGGAGAAGGGATAAGTGAGAAAAAATCCCTTTATCTCCCAGTGAAAAAGAAAAGCCCTAGCGCGTATCTAGATTGGTTTAATGAGTTTACCAAGCCCCCACTTACGAACAGTGAGTGTGGGGCACCAAGATAGTTTTTGACTGTACAGTGCTGCCTGAGTAAATCAATCCTTCCACCCACTAGTCTCCACCACCCAGCAACCATGATAGTCAGTCACTACCAATTTCCAGTAAGACTTTAGCTGGATGAGGCCTAGACTCTTAGAACTTCGCTAAAGATTGCCAACTATTCTGACGTTCTTCCTCGACCCGTCAGTCTAGAAGACCTGGTTTTCGAAACTATTACTATTATTAATGCATCGCGACCTAGAAAGATCTATCTTGCCTTGAGCCCGATTTCAGGGTCTTAAAAAAACATATCGTGTCCCTCGGCGCAATATAGCTTGCGATAAGTGGAGTAGTCTTTTCCTGGCTGCCACAGGTTATCGGCAAGTTCAAAATGTATCTTTTAAACACATTTTATAAAGATGGTATCCAAGCGAATAATGTCCTGTCTTTGGTAAACTTAAATAGCTACCTGACCTTATAATGATTGGAATGAAATAACTATTTCGCATGTTTTGAGCCCTCCTTTAGCGTAGTGCTTGGTAAAGTTATTCACTACCCATTGCCTTATTATTTATAAAGTCAGCACTGATCAGTAGTGTACCGAAGTATGTTTCAGGACCGACAAGTCGACGACTGACGCCTTTTCTCGCTTTCTCATTCCTCTCAGAACATTTATGTGTTACCACGACATAAAAAAAAAAAGTCATGATAACATTTCTGCAAGATGACTAGGTTTGCAAGAAGATTGTGACATTTCCAAACAAGGTTTGACCCCGTGTGAGATTCACGAGCACTGAGTCCTACTCATCTGGCTAATAGTAGTATAAGCAGCTGATAGTAAGTATAACTGGGCACAATTGGTCTTCTTACTCTGGCTGTTCAATAGCGCGGACATTTACCGAATGCCCCTTGGACGCGGGGACATCGGCGCCAATCCTTCGGTTGTCCAGTTTCGAACCACCAATGTACCAGACTTGAGAATTTAGCGATACTTTAAGTCTCTCAATATCGAAGATACCCCTCAAGTATAAAGAAGCGGCTCTCAGCGTCTTCCTGGATATACCTAGAAGGAGCCTTCAATAAAATAAAGTTTAGAGTTATTATGGAAGCCCTCTCCAAGTACAGAAGAGGAAGGTAGTAAATAACTTTATTGAGCTCATTCTATCCGACCGGATAGTAACAGCTGATCTAGGTAGCGAAAACAGGAAAGGTAACGTCTAGAACGAGACCCTTAAGGCAGAATTCTTTCTCCCTAGCTGTGGATACTGGTAGTCGACGAACTTCTGAAATCACTGCAAAGCAATGGGTTGCTGATGACCTCGCAGTGTTTATTACGGGGATACATCATACATATATACACTGGGTGAGCTCCTGCAGTCGGCACTACACATAAAAAGTAGGGTGAACTGCTGCAACACAAAAATATATCAAAAGGACTGGTGGCTTCTACCACTTGGCCGGGATTCGAGGAAGAGAAACACGGCCTCGATAGTAAAGCTTGTGAAGCGTGTAAGGCGAGGAAAGCGAGTGAAGCGAGCAAAGCGAGTACGTACAAAAAATGATACGCTTCACTGACTTTGTTGAAGTGAGCAAAGTAATTGAAACATTTAACACGAGTGAAGCGAGTACCCGCTGCGCTTTACACACTCTTCAAGTACTCGCTTCACTTGCTTTACTCGATTTACTCACATTGCTTACTTGTATCAATTATTGTGCTTGCTTCACTCGCTTGATTCACCTTGATTATTCATTCGTTTTGTTCGCTTTGACTCCCTTTGATTTCCTCACTTGCTTGTTTCGATTATTGTTCGCTTACTTTGCTTTACTCGCTTCATTTCCTTCACTCTATTGTTCGCTTTACGCGCTTCGATTGCTTTGCTTGCTTTACTTGCTTCGATTGCTTTGATTGCTTGTTTCGATTATTGTGCTTGCTTCGACTGCTTTGCTTTCTCGCTTTACTTGCTTCATTCGTTTTGTTCGCTTTACGGGCTCGATTGCTTTGCTTGCTTTACTCACATTGCTTACTTTTGCTTGCTTGCTTCTTTCGATTATTGTGCATGCTTTGCTTGCTTTGCTTTACTTGCTTTGATTGCTTTCTTGCTTTGCTTTACTCGCTTTACTCGCTTTGATTGCTTTCGTTCACTTACTTTGCTTGTTTTTTTCGATTATTGTGCTTGCTTCGATTGCTTTGCTTTGCTCGCTTTACTCGCTTCGATTGTTTGCCGCTTTACTCGCTTGGATTGCTTTGTCTGCTTGTTTCGATTATTGCACTTGTTTCGTTTGCTTTGCTTTACTCGCTTTGATTGCAAATTGCCTACATTTTCAACCACATCGCCGAAGCGTAGTAGCTTCTAGCGCTTCATCACTAGCTGCTCATCATTGAGAAGGTAGAACTGTGAAGATGTTGATCTTGTGGTAATACAATGGACTTTACTGGTCTAAGTGAGGTAGCATCTACTGCAGCTGGCACGATAACCTAGCCTAACCTAATCTATTCCCGAGAAGCTCTTTGAACCGCAATTCAACCCTAAGAATTTTCCCATTTGGAGTGTTTTGATCGAGGTAATGATCTTATTCTTGCTGGAAGATGTGGGGTGAATCCTTAAATTTTCAGCTTCGGATGGCTCATTTTGATATCTCGGTATACCACCATGATTGCCTCCAATTTCTCTGCTGATTTTCATTCGAAACCTTCTTCGTCAGTTGAATCTACATATGTCTGCTTTACTGGCTGTCTTTTGCGACCGCGCACATTATCCTTGTAAATTATTCCCATTAATTCTATTCTTAAAGTTTTTATTGCAAAGCTTGACAGAGTTAACGCCTCCTTCTATTTATTAAATTCATAACCAATTAAAATACTCGTAAACCGATTCAATGAACTTTAATGGATGTACTAGCCTTGAAATTAATATTGATTGGGAGCACAAGCAACGTTTCTTACGGCTCAACTTGACCTAATTAGCAACAAATCTATCGAGTGCAAAGCATGTCGTATTTAATTGAATAGCCTTAAGTGAATTACAGATTGTGTTTGTGTTCAAATTCGATGAACGTACTTTAATAAAAATGTCACCCACACATTTTGATTGCCTGTGTCGACTAAACAGGGATTGACACACTTGTTTAGCAGGACTACAGTAGGAAATTCTACGTAAATATTTATATTCCCTGGATGGATACACCCTCCATCGTCTTGTAGCATGTCAAGATGGTGATGGTGATGAATTGGTGAGGACAGGGTCGGCAATTGATTCATTTTATGCCATTCTTTTTGGCAAGTTTAATTCATAAGTTAAGGACTGATGACTGCAAGATTGATTGAGAAACTAAAAAAAAAGAGCCGATATTCCTGAACCAATTTGGAGAGATGCTCAATAGTGAGAACGTTTTAGGCAGTCTTCACCAAGAAGAGGGCTCCGCCTATGATTAAACGCGCATCGTCAGCGCCATAGCGTCGACAGTGCGACCTTTGACTGCATGATGACTCTGCTCGACAACATGGGGTAGATGACACATTGGTAGTGTGGGGTAGTGGACACATTGGTAAGCGCCCAGGCTTATGATGTTGCCATACTCTCTGTCTGTACTAACGTGAAGCTCTAGGTATGATCGATGAATGGTGCACTAGGAGTGGGGTTTCGCTTAATCCTCTAAAAATTAAAGTCGTTCTCTTTACGAGAAGGAGGAATGTGACCGATCCGACTCAACCAGTCCTAAAGGGAATAATCCTAGACAGGATT
Organism: Blera fallax; assembly: GCA_946965025.1. Lineage (NCBI taxonomy): Eukaryota > Metazoa > Arthropoda > Insecta > Diptera > Syrphidae > Blera > Blera fallax. Next base: position 51,365,764 of record OX337244.1, read on the forward strand.
CTTTTTTGGGCAAAGCATGTCATCATGATTTTCGATGACCTTGCGCGACACCTATCCTACTAAGCTGGTTCCATGGATATGCCGTTTGCGGACTCCGAAACCTCAGCTGCAGTGCAAATTTAGAGTTGCCTTTCATTGCGTTCAGAACTGGCTTCAGCCAGATATTAAGTCTAGAATGGGCTGTAGTTGAATCTTTAGGGATGGCTTCAAAATTTTGCCAAAGGTCTGACTCGAGTGCCTTCGGGAATACGCCCGCAAGATCCTGTTGTCCAGAGTGGTCAATACGGTCCTCAATATGGACGGGTCCACTGGTGACGAATGAATGTAGGAGAAAGCTATCATCAGCTTACAGACTCCGCACAATCAGAGTGATCAGCTGCTGCCAAACTACCTCCAAGGAAGCAACCTGCGTATTATTCGGAATAGTCCCTATCGACATCCTTGCGAAAAAGATACCGAGTTTGTACCTTAGGCGAACCTGTAACCGGCAGAAGGCCAAAAGGATAAAGAAAGAGGAAAAAGCAGCATCGGCAACGCTATGGCAAAGCAGGTGGAACAGCTCCACGAAAGGAAGATGGACCCACAAGCTCATTCCCACCACAGAATCATGGACAAAGAGAGCGAGAGGGAACGCCCCTGAGTCCAGAATGTCCAAATGAGGAGGAGAATGGGAAGCATGCAGTTATTTATTGCAGACGCTTTGCAGAAGACAGAGCAAACCTGCCAAGCCCCGAGAATCTCTTAACCCACATGAAGGGAGCGGAAGGCAAGTGGATGGAGATCTGCTCATTCATTATGTGTGCATAAGCATAAGAACATAAGCGCTAAGAAGAGCCCAAAAGGCGGCCTCGGAGACTAGAGCGAAGAAATACCTAACAGCAGTCCTACGGCGAGAGTGGTTGACGAGTGCAGAGGTGTGGTTTATTCTCCGAAGCATATTTTCTCGCTACAGTCCTGGGTGTGATATGCACATATTGTTTCCCCAAAGTCTTTCGGCCCACACAAAGCTGAAAGGACCTAGTGTAAAAAACCACAATCTAGCCACAACGATCAATCCAAACATCATGGATCCCATTGTGTCACTGCTACGTTTATCTATAACTCGAACGATTCATTGCAGCATAAATTCCTCAAACTCATTGCATTCCCTTAACAGTTCATTATGTGTAAATTAATTAGTCCTGGAAGCCTCCTTGTATCTTTAGTCGCACCACCCACCATGCCATGCAGGGAAATCTCAAAAATTCGACTCAGATTAAAAAATCCACGCTGCTGGTAGCATCACTGACAAGGGCAGCACACTCACATTCGTATTTTTAATTCCTCTGTCTAGGCGATTCCAAGAAATTTCAATCCAATTATACTGGTATTTCGAAAATTGCAAAATTACATATTCAACAGTTCTGCAATTATACGCCTGCCAGTCATTTGTATTAATATTCTAACGACAGTTGAACCAGTCAGACGTACAAGTTAATGGGCACAGATTGCAATTCCATTGTGGAACAAATGCAAATCCATACCTGAAGGCGCTCATACTCAGAAAAGATACAACTAAGCATGGTACTGAGTACTGGAAATCCCTTAAAACAGTTTTCGAAAACCAGAATGATACACTAGTGGATTATGAATCGTGCTTTGGCTGAATTCACTTACACTGACGTTGAGCTGCGGGACAATTTAATTAATAACTCCGCCTCCCCATATACGAGTACGAGTATGTCGTGTCGTTGAGCAATTTAAGGGAAGCAAACCTTTGCAGAGTGACAAAATGACCTAACTTCTGAAGGCAAAATCATGATACTTGTGGGATGTATGGAATTAATTTACAAAAGCCATGTCAACTTAATCAGATTATCGCAGGTAAGGGGGTTTACTCGCAAAGGCTAATTAATTAATTACACTAAAACGACTTCAAGTACTCGTACATGGATTAAGTATTTTTCGGGAATATTAACAAGCGAACCGCAGCCGTAATTAGTCGTAATACGAAAGTACGTACTTCTGGATGAATGGAGAACGAATATTTAGTGGCAAAGGTTGCCTACGCTTTCGACAGGGTCAGCGACGTTAGTGTTTTTTAGGTAATGAATCAAAAATCATTTGCGTCTATTGAAAAAGAAAAAGGAGAATTCCTCACGCTGGAAATACATTACTCAGCGCTGAATTTTTATTAAGGTGCCTTACCGCAACAGGATGAATGCTATCAGAGCGATTTTTTTTAGAAAGTTCTCCTCGTCTCATATCGGAACGACTAGAGGGATTACGATTGAAGTGGAGTGTATAAAGCGGACATTGTTTGGTGTCCTTGATGATAGTGTTTCCGAGTTCTCAACATTTACAGGGCAACTTGGAAGCCACCTGAACAAAGTACCGCGGGCCATGCTGTCGGAACGCCCAGCCGTAATCAAAGCTATAAGCTCTACACTTGTGTGCGAGTGTCTTGCCAAAATAAACCGACAGTAAGAACAACAGACTCACCCTCTTTTGGGTACCAGGACACGTGGCTGTAGAGTGAAATGAAGCAGCTGATGAACTAGCAAGAGAAGCATCAGAAACTGTCTTTACCGACCCGGAAAAACTAAGAAAAGAAGAAGACTGCAAAAGAGCGGAACTTTGGGAGAAACCTCATAAACTAAGACAGGACAAAGAAATTCTCGCATACTAGGTATAACCGGAAGTAAGGCTGCATAAACATCAGCCAGAACACGCTGCGCATTCTTACAGGCTTCCTAACGGGTCAATGTAAACTAAAGAAGCACCTCAGGAAACTGGGTGTTAAGCAAAGTTAAGACTGCAGATTCTGCGGAGATGTTGACGAAACCCCAGGGCACCTTCTAAAGTACTTTGGAGCACACTGATCACCAAAAGAAAACACATGGGTGCCCACCAACTATTCGAAGAAAATCTACCATCGTTTTATCCACTCCAGGTACTCCGATTTATCAAGCAAATCGGACTGGTTGAGGTGCTCTAAGTCGAGTACCTTTTCGACTAGAGTTCCAAGTCGGGGACGCACAATAGATCTTTAAAGGTCGCAGCGCCTACGCCGCTGTAACAAATCTACTTTCCGAGGGGTGAACATCAGTACCTTGCTGCAACATAGGTACTGATGAGAATATCTAGTAATATCGCGACCCGAACCACCATTGTGAGAAACTTCAACATTAAAAGGCTACAATCGCACCCGACCGTAAGAGCATTTCCCGATCAAGTCTCCCTAGAGCTCGTAAGATGTCCCCCAGCAGCAACAGTAAGCGCAGAAGACCAATGGAAGCACTGCCATCAACCCATTAGGAATAATGCAACAACGCACAAGCAAATACAGACAAAATGGTTGCCTATAAAGACGTCGCTACAAAAAAAAGGACGACGTCACCTCGTCAGCTTTACAAACGGCAAAGAAGAGACGAAAAGCGCGTACTCAGACGAAAGAAAAGGTAGCATGAGAACCGTTGCGGGAGGCGGGGCTAAACTTACACTTACCAGATCCCAAGCAAACACACTACCTACTACTCTGTGGCCATCTCTTTGAAGCAGCCATAGATAGGGTTAAATTATACAAGCAGACCCAGATGGCCTAGCAGTTGAGCTGTTTATAGCTTTAGGCGATGATTTGGCAGGGAACACGCACCAACTCATTTGAAAAACATGGTTCGACGAAAGCATGCCCGATGCTTAAAAAAAGAGACCCCCTCACCTGCCCTAAATACTGAAGAATAAGTCTCGTGAAGAATACATCTCTGGTGTAATGCTGCAACGCCTGAAACCCAACGTCGGCGAGCTGTTTAGGAATGACCAGTGCAGTCCTAGGTCTGAAAAATTGACAAAGCTTCACTTTACCCCAAATCTGTAGAATCCCCAAAAGTTCCGGATCGATACCAACAACCTGTTTATTTTGAGTTACATTTAGTTTTGGTATTCCTAAAAAACTCATTCGCTTATATAGGACCTTAGCAGACAACTCTTTAATAAAGTTCTATCGAGAAAGGCCAAGGAGATGCCGTACAAGACCCTGTAGTATGCTGCACAAGTACAGACTCTGTCAAAGTCGGATAAAATTGCGCTGGAATCTTCAATGAAAAGTTCCATACTTTCGATTTATGGTCCCACCTACGTTGACGATTTGTGGAGCAGAAGATTTATCCACGAAATTAAGAGCCGTACAGTCACACCGACCTCGTCGGAAAGATAAGTGCACGACCATTACGATGTCTAAGTCATAGAGAGCGGATGAACACCAATGCTCCAGCCCGAAGAATCTTTGAATCCACCCTTGAAGGACTATGCAGAAGAAGACGACCTCATTTCCGATAAAATGCGCAAGTGGAGGATGACCTCAACCAAGGCTAAATATCCTGCTGGTTGGAGAGGCTTGTTGGTTAAAGCCCTGGCTTACTCCGAAGGGTTTTTTTTTTCTAAAAACTAACGTGTTTAGTCGCTCGCCTTGAGAAGCAGACGTGGTTGGCCCTAGAGCAGACATTCGGTCGAGAATATTTCTGTAATGACTGCAAATGTCCAAGAGGACACTGAATTATCAGCCAGAGGAAAGACCACGGACATCTCTAGACGGTCTCAACAACGAATGTTGGTGTCAGATTTAAAGTTGTATCCGTACAAAGTGCAAAATGTGCATCAGTTATTCCCTACAGACCCCCAATCGCGTATAAATTACAGCCAAGCCATCCTAAACCTCGAGTGCCTTCTCGGGGCGAGAAGGCTTTAATTATTCTAAGGCTCTGAAAAGGAAAGACATCTAACTAAAGTCTAAAGACATCTTAGAAACTTTCTACCTACAAAGTAAGTCAAGCAAATGAATGGTGAAAACCCACCAGAAACCTTTAAGACTACAGCTACCAGTTTCGAGCTTCGCCTCTTCAGGTTGTGATATAGGTCCAAGTGCTCGTTTCTAAGAACCCTTGTGTTTCGGAGAAAGTCATGGAAAGGTTAACTTTCCTCATAGGGAGGTAACTGTGCGTAGTGCTGCCACGGTGATGGCCTGGCTCACGATGCTACGACCAAGCAAGCTCCAGGAGCGATGCATTCTAATAGGTCGGAAGAAAAGCAAAAATTCGAGGGCTTGAGCCGACTAACTTCTCGGGTTACGATTCCTCCTGTTCTTCATACTAGAGTAGGCCAAAGAGTAATAAACGAGCTTTGTGCTTCTCACCAGTGAACGTGCGTTCACTGTTGTTTCTATCTGAACACAAAGTCCAACAGAAGCAGCTAAAGCTGCAACTTTCAAATGTCCCAGTTCGTAGAAGACACTTGAGTGCACCTATAGGGCACCCTTCTGGTAAAAAGAGTGGTGCTTTCCGCGTGCAAAATAAGGATGAATATAGGTCTCAGCACCAGTGAACAAAATCGCGGATGAGAATAAGAAGCACTACACAAATCTAAGGGTGAAAAAAGAAGTCTGCCTAAAAAGTAGCTCCTGTTTCCTCCTTGAAGAATTGCCTTGGCAAGGTTGCCAATGACCAGAAGATGATAGATGTGGAGTGAAAAAACTGCAGGGATCATCTTTAAGAGTTGCCGATGACAGCAGATGTTTGCATTCAGGAACCTAGCAAAAAGAAGAGGAAGTGCAACGAAATGCTAAGAACGTTAGAATACCTCTATAAAAGGTGGGTCTGCTAAAGGCTGTCGTTGATTAAAAAACGATATGAAGAGTTCCTTATGGACGCGGATGATTTACGCTCGAACTAATACAAGCAGGCGCCGTCGGGCATTGATTACTAGGTTGGACAAGTGTGCGAAAGGTTCGAAATTCGAATCAAAGAAAACACCAACACGATAAACATCCAACAGCCATAAATATCCTGAGAAAGTTCTCCATTCCGCTTTTCGGATATGGCACTAGAGATAGGTCCTCTCTTGACATCAAGAGCCTCCTACGCTTCATAAGAACCTTTAATTGGTTTCAATACGAGTAGGTGGAGGGAGGATTCTCCCATGATCCACGTGGTATCACAACGGACCTCATTGGTCTAAGTGTGCTGGCGACTCCTAGCTGGCAGCCACTTCAACCTAACCTAACCCAACCTAGGTCCTCTCTTTCGTGCGAAAAATATACCTCGCACAACACGAGTGATTAGGAGAGGTTAGATTGTTTGCGTCAAATATTTATCTTTAATTTTATTTACTTGCCCACGTAGTACGGGATGCAGTCACTGATCCCTAGAAAGACAGAGGGCGGAGCCCAACTCGATTTAATGAAATGCTTGACAACAGCACCGTGAGTTACTTTTAACTGTAAGAGGTTATTTTAATCGACTTGTGAGACGAATTTTTAACTTTAAAGCCCCCTCCCGAAGAAATTCTTGGCGGCAATATGTTGACCCGAAATGACGTTGGCCACGGGAGGCAGTTTTTGCCAGTATCCGGCGCGCCAAAGACCGATTATTCAGTATCTTTAGAAGGTTTCCTTCCAACACTTTATCGAAGGTGGATGAAAACCTCCTCAGTTGAAAATAACTTCTTCGTGTTATTCAACCCCAAGAGGAGGGGATTCAGTCATAATCCTCACGAGATACGAAGAAATACAGGTTAGCAGGTACCGCTCTGGATCCTCCTGTGTCGACCACATCAACTACCTGGGGATCGTTATTGGGTATACCTCTTCTTGCTTGGTTTGCGTAGGAGAGGTATACCCGATAAGCAAGGAAAGCTGTCAAAGGAATTTGAGATCCAAAACGAGGTCCGACAAGGTCGCGTTCTATCGCTGATACTTTCTTTATTTGTGATTTGGGCGTATTGTCTCGACTGAAAGTGGAACCGCACAGGATATTGTCAGCGGAATCGGCAAAGCAAAGTCTTCGTTTGGAATGATATCTATGATATGGCGCAGCAATGCAATCAGTTTGAACGCCAAGCAACGACTGTTCAGTTGAATCCGAATCCGTGCTGTTGCATGGATGCAGCAATTGAAAGGTGACCGAGAGAAATGAAGCTCATTGCCAGCAAGCGTACGCGATGGGGCGTAGGCGTAGTAGAGGCCCTAGGACCCACAAGGGCAAACAGGACAGAAGGCCATGACTGTAATGACATCACGCGGTTAGGAAAAATTGCATCAATGCTGCCCCACAATCGCCTTCCATTCGAAAATCGATGCAACTGCCTAGATACAGATGTTATGGTCCACCCTATACTATACTACGCCCGCTTCATACTTGACCTACTCTTGGTTAAGTCAGTTGTATGGATCAATGTGAGGCTTGTTAGTCTTGCTGGGCGTTGTGCTCGTATATTTTCAACGGAAAGCTCACTTTTAATGGTTAGCACCTCAAATAACACTTTACAACTCGCACTTCACCTTCCGACGACGCACGCTTTAATGGGCTCGAAAACAAACTGAACATAAACCGAACTACTAAACCGAAGTGGATACGTCAGGCTAATTTATTTTTAATTGAATAGATTCAAAATTAGACTGAAATCTATTCTAAACTTTACGCATCTCTGCGTCTAATAAACGTTTTGTATTCGCTTCGATTCGATTCCAATTCGATTTCACTTGGGGTATTTCCGAAATTTGAAATGGCTCACGATTTATAAAACAATCTATTTCTGCAAATGTCCAAAAGAGCTCACATCTCAAGCACATTGAATATCAATAGAACCAATTTTTTGTTTTTTTTTTTTCACTTAAAATAAATAGCACATGCCAATCCAATTAACCACTTAACACCCGCATTAGAGGCATAATGCACAGAAAAACTTACCGCTAAAGTGCTAAAAACTTAGAAATTCCGACCGATAGAATAGCTTTTGACTTGAATTGAATATGAAATCTTCTTCTCCAATGCACACACTCTCTTGAATAATCCGGAAGATACAATCTAGTTACAACCAACTTTGAAGCTATACTAAAGCTGCTGCACTTGCATTCGTGCCCAGTTTGGATGCAAATCTTCTTCAATTCAAAAAAAAAAAAAAAACACAAAATAACCAATACGTCCGGGGCAGCAGACAATTAATTCTGAAAACTGATGTTTTATTGATTTTAATTTCACATGCTTGTTAATTTACGTTTTTTTTTTCGTTTTCGTTTTTGTTTTACTGTAGTAGATACTTTGTTTAGATGGCTTATGTGCAGTGCAGGACAGTGCTGGAGTACGAGTAATTGTTGACTTGAAATAAATGCACTTGATGTGCTTTTAATTTTTGAGTATGATCAAGGACGCTGTATAGTCCTTAAAATATGAGATTTTAAACGTTCTCGAGGGCTTTTATCTCGTCCGCGATAGAAGAAGTACCGAACGAGTGTACAAGCGTGAGCTATGATTCGCCTATGACTGTCGTGTACACTCAGGGGTTTGTTAGTTTTTTTTTTTTTTTTTTGTGGGCTACTCTAGCCCGCATTGTCAACCTGTGATAATAATATTAACGACAACGAGAACCAAAGCCGGAAGACTTAATTGCGTTCGCTGACCCCTCTAGTAGTGGAGTAGTCATATGCTGCATGCTCGTACATTTAATTTCAAGTGGAACTTCGTGCACTTTGGACAGCCCTCCATCATTAGAATTCATCTAAGAGGTGATGCTGACAGCTGTGTTATTTTTTATGACCACTTTGACAATATGGCTATGAAGCGCTGCAATGAGGCATTACAAAACGGGGTTTCAGTAGCTGATGGGTGCTGATTATAAGCAGATTCATTGCTATTACTCGTATCATGTGGTTTGTTTTTTTCTAAGGAATAAATTTAAGTATCTACATCAACATCATCACGTATCTACGTCGTGCAAAGTTTTATTTAATTAGGGTACTATGTACAGCAATGACGTGGAAGTACTTTAATATGAATTTGAGGTAAGTAGTCACTCTGGATCCCCCATACCTGACCACAAAAGTCGCGATTGCATATTAATGACTATCAACAGCACTGATATACTTCTAGTCCCAAGGGGACCAGGACGTCAACCTACTTTATTCTCTACGTAGCTCGATCATAAGTCAGCTCATGTTTTATTCGTCATGCCGGTTGAGGTCCCATTTAAACTGCATGCATCAGCTAAAGGACGGCCTAGATGCTAGTAATGCTTTTAACTCTGCGGATTGGAAGTATATCCTGGTGTCGTATCGAAGTAAGGACGAACCTGCGCGACATGTGGACAAAAGCAAAAATTAGTTATAAAAAATTCTAAACTAGGATATTGATGACTGTCCAAATAAGCACAGTGTAGCAGGTGAAGTACCGCAAGGCTTGGTTTTGAGACAATACCTTTGCAACCAGGCCTGTTGTGAAGATGGAGTAGAGTTAGGGGTTAAAAAACTCATCCCTCATCCACATTATTCGCCACGTAGTTTGATCTTAAGTCAACTCATGTTTCGTTCGACGAGTCGATTGAAATCACTTCCCGACTGCGTACATCCACCTTAGCTGCGGCCTCGATGTAAGGAGTGCTTTTAAATTGGCATATTGAAAGCACGTTCTGTTGTCGCATCCAAGCATGGAGGTACCTATGCGACGTGCAGATGAAACCAAGAAGTAATACTAAAGAGTTCTGATTTACGACACTGATGACAGTCCAAAGAAGCACAGTATTACAGGTGGAGTATCGCAAGGCTTGGTTTTGGGACCGTAGCTTTACAACGAGGCCCGAAGTGAAGTTCCACAACTCATCCCTCATCCATTGGTTTTATTCAAGTGATCCAACATCAGCACTCTGTCAGTACTTGGAATACTTTTGAAACAGGCCAATAGTGAAGATGAGGTAGGGTTACGAACTTAAAAACAAAAAGAAGTCGCATGTGGCTAAAGCTGGAGAACACTAACTGGTCATGAACTTACCAGCCGTTGGGTCTTCTTTGCTTCTGCCTTTTCTTCTGACGAACTTTGGATTATCTAGGCTCCTTTCTATATTGCGAAGCTCTGCAGAGATCGACCGCTACTCTTGGGTTAGGTTATTATGAATAATAAAAATAAAAAAAGCAAAAAGTTCTTTACTAATACTCACAACAACTTTTTGAAATTAATAAGTGCTAACAACAATGACTTTGGCACCTAGATCTTGTCTAAATTTTTCTAAAAAACAGATGAAGCAGGAAGTAAACTCCACCGTAGGACTTTTCAGAGGTTACGTATCTCCTTGATTTAAATTCGCGGCATTCCTCATTATAGGAACTACCGTTACAGAAACGGTTCCTGAAGGCAATTTGGCGGAAAAATAGAAAACGTTCCTCATTGTCCAGATCTCTTACGACCCATCCAATAGAAACTAAACAAACAAATAACAAAGCTCGAAGGATGAGTCTCCCAGAGACCCTTAAAGGGAAAGATAATAAGCACCATTTATGTCCCGATTCTAAAAAACCTCATTAGTTAGGCTGGTCAAGGTCCAGCTGCTACTTGCGGCTATCGAGAAAAGAGTATTTTAGCGGAAAGGCGGAGAAAAGTGGGCAAGTTCCGCCGTTTTTATATACCTTGCCAACAATATGCGCGAAGAGTTTAGATACCACATTTTAAAAGACCAGAAAGCATCTTATAATCACACCTTTGCAGACCACATTTACATCGAATCTAATATTCTTGACCTTCCTTCGCAACAACTAGTTTTTGGAAAGTAATGAGTTAACAGAAGAAAATCTCTACCTTTCGGAGCTCCAGATCCGACGAAATGCACCCTTAAACTTGGCAACTTTGTGAAAAAGCTAACAAACGCCCTGCATGAAGCCGTGTCGACCTTATAACATGATCTTTTTTGCAACAAATAGGAATTTAGAAAATTTCTCTACGCTAATGTACTCACCTTCAAAGGATCAATCGCCATCGCTGATATTGCCTAACTCGTTGGTTGTTAGTTGCTCAACCGAATGGCTCTCCATAATGAGCCATTCGTAATGCCACCTTTTATATGTTGAAAGTTTATGTCCCACACTTTTGACGTCTCCCCACCATTAGACAGACACCAGATTGGTTCCGTCTGGCTCCGTATCACTGCACATTTCAATGTGATTAACATTCCAATAAGAAAAAAAGCTGCACAGGAGTTCTGTAAACTTAATTTGAATTGAAAAAAAATGAATTGAAATTGAATTGGTTGCGAGAAGCTAGGCCCAGGACCACACATGGTCTGTTGCACAAATATTTGAATTTGTATCCTAACGCAAACCACTTTTTCCTTACTCTTAGGTGCCAACAAAACACAAACACCGATAGATATGCAATCAAAATTTTAACTTTTCCGCTTGTGGAAAGCTATGAATTTCTCTGGCATACTTTCAGGAGTTAAAGAAACTCCTACACCAAAGAATATGCAATATGCCAGCATATTTGAAGATGTTTCTCGATTGTGAATGAAGACATAACACCCAGTGGTATGCAATCAGATTTAAATTCTTATTTTTAATAATTTATACAATTTGATAACAAATACAGTAGCATCCGTATACAGTGTGTTTATTGTTTTAATTTTTACCTACAATACTTTATAATCGTTTTTTAACGGGGCACACTTGAATGGTATCGAATACAAAAACTATTTGGAAAATAATTCGACAATAATATACTCCGGTCAAAGTCTATGAAATACTTTCAGTTCAATTACTGCGAAACGATTGCCTCTGAACTGTCGCTCTTTCTAAGCGCGTGACCACTTCATTGCCACTCGTTCTTGTCAGATATACGGTTACGCCAGAAAACTTTTAAAATGTTCCGTAGACATCCATTTAAAAATAATTACATCTTCCTTGTGATTACTTTCCATGTGCAACAAGCAGCCTGAATCCCACATTAGAACGGAGCCAATTCTCATGGTAATGTTTTGTTCGGTTCCACCCTCAAGCTCTCTACTTGATCGACCGCCTATCCATCAATGCTTACTTGGGCAGATAAGTTTCTTGCAAGTGTAAGATAGCCCTTTAGTCTTCTGTTTCAGCCGATGTGATGATCAATCACGAACGCCATGTTGTTTATAAGTGTATTGACCGCGGTTATGACCTCATTCTAACAGTATTATGAAATGTGTAAATTTGACACAGCAAAATTAGGACATTAAAGTGTGGCTCTCATTCCGCTAAGCATTGGCACATAGTTTAAAGGGGAAATGTCAGTAGCATGGGCTCCTGGTTGAAATATTGTCGGTGACTTGCCAAGCGCTGTCACGCGTTGGAAAATGGGTCCATATATCCCGGCAACAGTCCTGCCATTTTCCAATTTCGAAACATCTGTATACCATACTTGGCAATTTGGTAGTGTCCATTCTTCATTTTTCCATTCTCAGCAGTCACCTATGTACATATAACAACTACTGATCTTCTGGAGAATTTATATCTCTCGAGCATGGTATCTGGAATCTTAAGAATCAGTTCATGATGAATGTATTATAGTATTCTCAGATAACCTGTAAAATCACCGGCTTTAAGATCCAGTGTCTGAGGCAAACTGTGAGCACTTTTTAGCCACCATACTACTGACGCATAGGTGATCATTGGTTTCGCTGGACAGGGGTTGGTACAAGAACATTGCCCTATTCACCCTGTTGTTGCGAGTTTCAGTCAAGTGTTTTGTAAAATTACTCAGATGACAAACCACAGGTCTGAGTTAATCGATAGTTTCAAGTTCGACGGTAGTTGCATTGTGGGTGGCCTAAAGAAACAAATCATAGTGAGGCTCAAACTCATATCAAGATCATGAAGGATTTGCTGAAATTCAATTCAACAACTCATGGTTCCACCTGAGTACTTTAAAATATGTTTGGATTGGGTAAAAAATGAATATGAAGTGGCAAAAAGTCGCAAAATTCATTCCTTTTCACACCCTTAGCAAAATCGAATTTATGGCGGTAGCACGCGGCTTGAGGTAAAACAAAAAAACTAAACTTATGTCTAACAAAAAATACTTTCCGAAAGCGTAGTATGTATGTACAAATGTATGTATATAAACATCCAAAATCTTTCAGCTCGACACTGATTAGGTCATTTAACTGCGAATTCTGTCCAGTCAATCGACAATAGATCAAATTTTTGCACATTGACAAATCTAAAAAACGGGCAGTGAATTTTTTGTCTCATACATTTACAGGCCTCAATGGTGCATAGAATAACTGAGACGGATATTCCGATTTGTACTTCAGAAAACTTCTAAAAGTTTTCCACCATCCCGAATGGATGGAAAACCTAAAAAGGAATTAAATTGCTGTCATGAAAAGATTCGCACTTAGAGTCCCTTCTATTCCTAAAGAATATATAAAACGCAGAGCGCGAGTGGCGAGAAGTTGACCCTTGAATCTATGTGAACTATTTGGTCCAAATCCTTCTTCTAATTTCTTTTCCTAGATTTTTTTTATAGAGAATGCTCCCAAAGAAGACAAGTACTCGAACTGGAGTCTAACTTGTTCTTTGTACGGGAGCATGTACTGCTGTACTATTGCATTATTTATTGTGTGTGGTTACGCCAAGCTACACCAGATTCGACTATGGAATCAAACCGATGCAGTATTCTTCGGGGTTGGTAAAACCATATGTTCATGTAGCACTCTAGCGTTCTTATTTAGACTAATGAATAATGGGGCATACCAGATTCGATTTATTACCTACATACATATACATATGATGTGCAAGCTCACAACCCTTAATTGTTCTTTGTCCCCTTCCTTTATTGTCGCTATACGCAGGTGTGGTCTTGGTGTAGCCAGTATTTCAACTCTTCACAGCTCATACAGATCCTCTTCATTTCTAGGGTTAACTTTCCCTTTTTGTGTTCCATTGTTTAGATACGTAGTTACCACATATTTCGTGGTCTACCTTTTGGTGTTGGAGCAGCTGTTTTCATTTCGTTTGGATGTCCTTGGGTCTCCCATTGGCTGTACGTGGCCAAACCATTTTAGATATTTTTCTTTTACATGAACTGAACCTGAAAGTGACTTTTCTCACGAATTACATCTGTTGCTTAAAAAAAGGAACAGGTGTTTATCGAGTAAAGGTTCGGCAATATCACGCGTTTGTATAGCTTATGCCTTACTTCCAAAATTCAAATAGAATTTTTCTTTTCCGTTCCGTCTGTCTTCGTGTAGATCCGTCTATTCCGAGGCTATTATTATGACTTTTTAGCTACCTCGTAGGTAATTAGCCCAGTGATACATCAATTTTTGTAAAAAAAAAATTCCTCAGCTCTCCACCTTCACTGCCGTTGAGGACGTCGCCTTTACCTAGCAACGGACCCTAACATTACCCTACTGTTAGCCGGGCCATGAAAGTTATTACTCCTCCGCCTCTTTCTCCCTTACTTTTTGGCGATAAGGTCCCGGAATTGCCACTGACTTGTAGCGGAGTTAACCATTGATTCAATACCTTATACATTACAAATTTGTCTCCTGTAAGACAGCGGCTGCGAAATACACCCGGCTAACATTAATAACTCCCCTTATCAATTTTGATGGCAGACCATCCCACGCAGCTTTGTGGCAAATGTCTCTTTTCTTTTTTGAGAATCTCTTCTGTTTTAACAAATTGATAGACTGCCGCCTGCAAAATAAGTTATTGGTGCCTCTAACCTGAAAGTGTTTGGAAAAGCTGTGAATGTAGTTCACATTCCCCCTCCCCCCATTCAGGCAAACAACCTATTGTCATATTTTATATAAGACATATATTAAAGTAAAATCAATATTACAATAACAGAAGTCTAAAATGTACATAAAAAACATATAGTAAGAATTATTTAAAGTGTTAGTGGTACTGTAGACGTATTCATCATCATTCGGCAGCCAACTCATTCGTACAAAACAGAAAATCAAACCGGAGGAGGTGGGGTCGGGAACTTGCAAAAATGATTTCAGATTCAAGGTGACACAGGATGACAAGTGGAAGAAGAAGAAGCAAATGTGGATAAGCGTGGATATTGATAAATGTTTCCGTGGACTGTAACAATCGGCGGATGATGTCTCTTTCACTGGTGCTAGCAATGGCAATCAAGACAGAAGTGTATCGTCGAGTTCTTCTTCTTTGCCAATCGGTTGAATGACAACTTTGCGTAGAACTTTGCTAACTACTTCACTTAGGGAATCGCGGGCACCAGCTTCGAGCAGTTGAATGCATTTCTGATAAGTCTCTTCTCCGTCTCTTAGTCGAAGAATGGCGACCAGGGCGATTTCTGAGTTTGATTTCACATAACCGTTCTTTTCTTTGGTACCATTGACCAACATCGGGATGAGTGGTTTGAGCAATTCGGATGTGGTATTTTCGGGAGTGACAGCCTTTGCCAGGTAATTGCAACTCTTCGCCACTAGTTGCTTCACTTCGTTGCTGTTATGATTCATGGCGCGTATGAAGGGTGCGACTACTGCCTGTGGAACTGGTACATGTTCTGTCATGCAATATTGCAGGAGATATGCAGATGCGCGAACACCATTGCAGGCGATGGGCACCTTATCGGACGCGATACTGGATACAATTGTTTTGGCTATTTTAGCTTCGTAAGTAGAGGTGTATATGGTGGCCGGGCTTTCCTTGAGCGCCACAAAGAGTACGACTGTTCGCCCATGACGGAGCTCCCAATCATCGGCGCTATCATCGTTCAGCACGTGGTTCTTCAGTACATCGTCTAGTTGCTCTGGAGAAAGATATTTACAGAGGGCTCCAAGACACCCACCTACAGCACTGCGCGTTACATCCTCCGAATGACCGAGCATGGAAGAGAGGGTTGCATATACCTGTTTGCGGAGTGGCTCAGTCATTTTATCTCCAGCCGGAGTGATAATACCACGCAAGGCTTGCAGCATAGTTTCGCGAATGCCGGAATCATCAGTGTTTTTCACGCCGTTGTGCATTTCAGTGAACAGTGGATCAGCCCGCGTGTGGATGACAACCAATTCGGCGAGTGCTTGACCGGCCTTCATTCGGACTGTACGGTTCTGGTCGTGAAGTGCCTTCAAGAACGTCGTTTGCAGCTGCGGCAAGAACTGTTTCAACATGACACCAACTCTGTGCAGGAGGATTGCCAACGTCTCAAGAACTGCAGCTTTTACACTGGCATTGAAGCGGTCACCCAAAATTCGAATTAACGGACCTGTGATATGTACGACGGATGGCTGCAGAGATGGTGCACTGGTTAGCGCAATAATTTCACCCAACCCTTGTGCTGCATTTTCCTTTTCTTCCGGCAGACCGTTCAAAATAGCCTCACGGAACACCGGCAAGAGGGGTGAAATACCCTTGGGTAAACAGAAACCCGGCAGTTCAGATCCCTTCAAGTCGCTTGCGGCGAAACGAACCGCTTGACGAACATCCGAAACGTGAGCAATCTGTTGAGCAGAGTCCAAGCCTTTGATGACGGCGTTTAGAGCATCCCAGGACCTTTGTAGAATATCTCGATCCTGTTCTGCCAGCAGACGTAGGAGACATCTTAATAACTGCGGTACATATTGTGAGTAGTCACCAGGTGAATGAGTACAGAAAGCCGACAGCAGACTGGCGGCAGATTTGCGAGTTGGCAGGTTCTCTGATTTGGCGGATGTCATCAGGGTGTCCATGATGGTGCGAATACCAGCCTCGTCGCTCACCGAGAGTATAACTGCTTGACAATATTCCAACTCTTGCATTTCGTCTGGAGTTCCTTGGGCATTCGACAGAGCTTGCAAGAGTGCCGAGAGAATTTTCGGCAAATATTTTGTTAGTGCGTCTCCAGCAACCGAAACAAGAATTGACAACGCTTTGGTATTCACTGGTGGAGCAGTAAGCTGAGGAACCAAATATGGCAGAACAACACGTGATTTAATTGACATAACTTGCCGCAGTCCATCAAGAGTGTTCTCAGCGATTTCCGGATCTGGATCGGAGAGGCCTTCCAACATAGAGGGCAGGATGTCGTCCAGTGCACGCGAACCCACGGTGGAATGTAGAGAATCGAATGTTTTAGCCGCCGCTTCACGTACCTCGGGTAAAGGATCCGATAGCGCTTTGCGTACTGTGGGCACCAGACTGTTGACGAAAGTCAACACCATATCTTTAGAGGTTGAAGCCATAATCTCAGACAATCCAATGCACACACCTTGGCGTTGATCAGCTTGATCAGAATTCAGTCCTCTTTCGAGAATTGGAATGATTTCAGGAAGTACACGTTCACCCAATTTCCTCACGAGATCACCCAATGTTCGCGCTGCAACCTGTCGTTTGTCATAACTGGTGCTAGCCAAACATCCCAACAACAGACTGAAGAGAGTTGGGAGAATTTCACGCAGAGTGCGTGGTGTGTTCGTGACCACAACCTTCCAAACATGCAGAGCGGCTTGACGAACCATTAAGGAAACGTCACTGCGGCCCATATACAGGCCAGCTAAAACCCGATTTCGTCTTTCCGCACCCAGGAACCTGATGATTGCAGTGTGTGATTGTTCAGTACCGAAGTTATCATCCTCACTGGCCGTCTCGGTGGTCATCTTGCCCGAAACACCGGAAATACGATAAAGCAGATCACCCAGCAACTGAACTGAACTGAAACGAATGCGCCAGTTGTCGTCGAAGAGACCCTTCTCTAATTCAGGCAGCAAGAGGGTTACTGCCGACTCAGCGTACAAATTAACAATCCTTTGACCAGCCTTCAGGGCGGTGTCACGCACATATTCGTTCTCATCAGCCAAAGCTTTAAGAATTGGTGTGATTATCTGACCAATGTAAGGGGTGAACTCCTTGGGGAAGGCGCCTGGCATATAGATAAACATCATAATGTAACCATCCTTCACATGCGGTGCAATGTCTGTCCTTTCTGCGGTGGCGATGATTTCTGGCATCAGTTTGTGTAGCTTCTCCACACCCAATCCTCCGACGACTTCGGACAAACCTTGAGCTGCACCACTGCGGTCAACGCTGCTCGATTCCGAAGTCAGAGTCTGCATCAGCCATGGCAGGAGATCTTCAAATGACGATTCGCCCATACCACGTACCATGGCACCCAATGCTCTTGCTGAAACAGCTCGAACCTCCGGTACTGGGTCCAACAGAGAAGTCTTCAATCCAGGAATAATGTTGGGCAAATATGGAGTTAAATCCTTTTGATCTGTAAGCGAATACATATTTCCAATGATCTGAGCTGCCATTTTCCTAGTTTCCGTTGAACGATCCATAAACGCTCGCTGGACCACTGGCATAATCAACGCCAAGGAGGGTGCATCGATGAAATGTACAAACTTTGTTTGCAATAAGCTGTGTAGACAGACAGAAGTATTCTTTGATGGATCCTCAAGCGCCTTCAACAGCACCGGGACAATGGCTTGGATTTCAGGATTTTTAATGACTGATCCGATGACTTTAAGGGCATCAGCGCCAGCTTCCTGCACTTTGGTGTGTGAATCTCCCAGAACTTCGATGAGTTTTGGCACAATGCTAGGCAAGCAGGAGGATAGTTGTTTTGGTGCACAAAAAGCCATTGCGCCGAGGAGTTCTACAGAGGCAGTTTTCGTACGCCAGGAATCTTCGTCCAAAGCGTCCAGCAGTGATGGTAGAACCAACTTTACTCCGTGCGCCGACAGCTTACCCATCACCACCTTTGCAGTGTCGTCGGCCGCTTGACGCACGTATTGTGATGAATCTCCAAAGCATTGCAACAAATGCGGCAGGACATGAACGATGTATGGTTCAAACAGACGTCCTAAAGTTGTGCAGAGGACCTCGAATGCAAACAGAGCCCCCTCCCGGGACTTATAATTCTTTTTTTCTTGGATGTATGTCGTCAGCTTGGACATGATGTCCAACTGCTTAAGTGCGAGAATCGTAAGACCTTTCACAATACCTGCGATACCATATGCAGCACCTCGTCGTTCTCCATATTTATCAGACTTAACCAATTGCTGCAGGAGTCTTTTCACCATCAGTGGAGCCTCGTCCTTTATTGATGGCATTAAGTGAGGCAAGCAGTTAGCTACGGCCTCCTGTACCTGTTGGGACGGTGTAGATAATGCAGCCAGCAGCCGCTTAACTATCGGTTCGATCCTCTTATCATCTTTGTCCAAATGTCTAGCCAACGATCCCATAAGGATCACCACCGCCTGGCGGATGTTATCAAAACTTTGCGACTTTGGAGCCTTATCGAGGAACTCTTCGAACACTGGTAACAGATCTACAATAGTTTCCTTACCATGGAGATCCACTATGGTTAACGAAGCAGCCAACATTTCCTTATGAACGATTTCTTCACGATCTCCAAGACCATGTGACACCATAAACTGCATCACACTATTTACATCGTCTAGGGTGAAAAATTGGGCTATCTGCGATATGGCTATTGCAACTCCCCTCCTTGGACCCCACTGGTCAATGGCGGGTTCAACTTCTCTACCAAATTGGTCAAGCTTTGGCGGAATCATTGTAAGCTTATCATGGTATATTTCAAGCAACTGACTCAGCACACTCTGAACTAGAGTTGGGTCGTCTTTCAAAATTGGAACAAATGCCGCAGCGGCAGCTTTTTGAATGCAAAATTCTGGATGAATCACATCACCCATGAGTTCCTCGCACATTACTTGTGGCAACACGAGCTGAGCCTTCTCCCACAGTTCATAGGCCAGCATTCGATTATCCTCAGACATGTCATACTTTGCAACCCAGAAACGACGTGTGATGCGCAAATTCAAGTCATAGTTTTGCTCCGCAGACGGCAGCGCTTTTACCATTGTCGAGAGGGCTCGCAAAGCGACGTCTCTGGTTGCCTCTAACGGACTCTGTAATGCGGTAAGGAACAGTTCGACTTCCTCTTTTCCAGCAGTTGCACAAAAATCGTCTCCACAGCTTGTGGATGCGACTTCCAGCAGGGCAGCTACGGCCTGCGTCTGGGTTCGACCACGATGAATACTAATCAGTTGCAGCAGCAGGCGGAACATCTCCAATCGAGGCATAAACTTTGGATGTCTGTAATCAGAGAGCTCACCATTTACTGTATCTCCTTTGACTTGCGCATGCTTCTCAATCAATTTGATACCCATCAGCAGAAGATCTTCGTTGGTTGCTATAATCTTAGCTAGCATCGAACGTTTTAGAAACTCAAAGGCATAACAGAAAGCCGTTGCATTTAACAGGGGGTTTTCATCGTCCATGTCCTCCATGTTGACTTCATTTATCTGAGCAACGGTTGCTTTGTTCAATTTCCTCAGTGTTTCCTCGACCGTTTCGTTCAGATCCTGCTTTATCCAATCCTCTTTGAGATCACAGTGGGGTTTGGACAAACGCAATGTTGTAATAGCAATGGAATTAGCCAGATCCTGTTGATCGTTTTCGAAACAAGTTAATCTCAGGTTATAGTACAGCTCGGTTAAGGGAGCTGCTGCTAATGGTGATTGCAAAACTCTCAATATAGATCCAAGAAGCTTGGAAAAGTGCAGCGAAACTTGTTTTCCATTACCATTGCAAGCTGCATGCAGGATGGACACCAAGCTGCTCAATTTCGAATTCAACGCACGTAGTCGCTCCTTAATGGCCTTCTCCTTCTCTGTTTGATTTCTGATGGCTTCCTGCTGTTTTGGTGTTAGCTGTGGTGGTTTGGCTTTTCCTTCCTTACGACGTTTCTCTTCGATTTCACGGCGAAGTTGTAGTTCCTCTAGTTGCTCCTTGTAACTATAAACTTTGTTTTCACGCTTCAGTCCCGCAGTGGCGTATATATCATCGCTGTTCGGAATAACACTCTTATCGTACAGCTCCCCATCGGGTGTCAAATACGTAAAGTATTCATCGTCGGTTACATTCGACATATTGGCATCATTCAGGTCTGAAGTTACCTTTCCAATCAGTATTGGGAGCACAACATCCGGGCTTAAGCGAGTGATTGACGAAACGGCGTTTTCATACATTTTACTTGCCTTGTAGTCATCAATCAGAACCTCATTAATTTGCTTCACATTCAACGAGATGAACGACTTTGGATCCAACTCGAAATTAAATTTCAGTATGCTCTCCCACAGTTCAGGGTCGTTCGAGGCTACTGCAGGGTGGTGGCAGCAAAGAAGCAGTTGAGAAGCCAGCACTTGGCTGTCGGCACATGAGATACTCTCAAATTCACATAATTTCTGTATGGCATCGACAAAGGCGTATGAAGGGATTGCATTAGAGTCCTCGTTGGTGTCTCCATCGTACTGAATCTTAGCTACATCAATATAGTTTTTCAATTCGGCCAAAAGCAGCTTCGCGTAAGTAACTCCATCTGAATGACGTAAAATTCTCGGCAATACGTCCAAACAGTAGTTACGTACTTTGCCCGAGGTCGATGTGATACTATAAACGATCGCCTTATACAGCGGCTCTGCAGAGCCCTTTAGTTTGCTAAACTGTTCAGTTAGAAGTCTTTCTGCCATCAGGGTAACATAGCAAAGTGTATCGCTGGGCGCTGAGGCAAGAAATCGATCCGATAGGAATACCTGCTTTTGCATATCCAAAACAACGTTCCAAAATGAATTCAACTTCTGGTCACCAACTACAGGATCCGTAATCAAAATCAAGCATGTGGCGCACACAGCTTCAGCAACAACTGGCACCTGCGTCGGATTCTGATTAGCTTTATCGACAGCTTTCAAGAGTAATGGTGTAAAGTCGACATCTTTGCTGAGTTTGCTGTTGTGCAATGCAGCGAGCAGCCATTGTAAATAGGCAACGCGCACAGATTGAGTTGTGGATTTCAATTCAAGCCCTTTTTTGAAGATATCAGTGACACGTTTCGGTAATTCTCCATTGAAATTGATAGCCCACAGACTGAACATTTCCAGTGTGTGACATAGAACTTTTTCTTGAATTTCACTTTCTAACGCCTTTCCGAAAAGTTCTGTGACGGTGTTCATTATCAAATTTATTTCACTCTGGGGAATAGAGTTGAAGCTTAGATTTCCTGCTCCCTGTAAAGATAAAATAAAATTTAAAAAATGGATTAGTGCTGAAATTGATGGAACAGCATCTGTCTAAGAAATAATAGAATTACAAGTAGATTAAAAAGGTTGGCCGCCGCAGAAAATAAATTTGGAAAAATTATTCAAAAGGTAAGTTTCCGTCAGATCGGCATATCAAAGGGATTTCGAGAACTCTTACGTCATAAACAAGTGTAAATGTAGAAAAAGAGAATCTAAACGAACTCAAAGTACCTCGAAAAAATTCTTTAAAATAAAGAACGATGATATCAAATCCTGCAGAAGCGAATGTTGCAGCAAATTAAGGAACGTGAGATGGGATGAAGGTTAGAGAACCATCAGAAAAATCCATTTCCAAATCGCCATATCTGCATATTTTTAAGCGGAAATCGAACCAGTGGCATGTATAGAATAATGTAAATCATGCCTGGAAAACCCGTAAATTCCAATATTAAGAAGCAGGGTAAAAATCTTCCCGACTTTGTTGATATTCCTGATTTTTTAAGATGTCATTTCAATATAAATGTGGACTACTTGCTAGACAAGATAACGACTCACCAATTATTGTGCGCTTCGTCGAACGAAAAAGAATATATTCAACACAACAGACAATATAAGAATCAGGGCCTATCTTCTCGCAACCATTCGTGTTCTGCGTGTTAAATTTTTCTTTCGACAGTAGGCCAAACGTATCAAAAGTCTTTCGAATATGGTTCTTAACACACGTAATAAAAAAGGTCGCGAGAACCTAGGCCCTGGTCATACGGTCTCTTGCACAAATTATTATTTGAACACACGTTCTGTAATGGAAAGGGGTCGTAAATATTGATTTTTTTGATAGATGGAAAAACTAAATGGATTTTTATAAAATGGATTAATCGTCCGTGGTTGGCTTTCTACAAGAAAGTGCTTAGCAGTCTCATACTACTTGAAGCAGAGATTGCATGCAATTTTCTAAACTAAATTGATTTAGTCCAAAACTTAGACAGAATTGACCGAACTTTTCCCTGACAACTTTCTATGTACATGAGCCCTACGACTCTGAAAGTTTTCTACGCCCAGAAACATTTTAGCAGTGAGATATACAACTTATTATGTCATATATGCCAATAAATTTGTTGGTGCCAAAGTCTGCCAACCCACAGATCCAATTCATTAGCAGATTGTTTAATCAGTTTTAATCTATTTTCAAAGAAAAAAACTGTCATTGTAAATGTTTTAGATATCCAAACAGAGAAGTTAGTGCTGCAATAACTTGTGTATTATAAGTTTAACCCCAACTCACCTGTAAAATATTCATGCGATATTCGGCAACCGTTATTTTTCCATCCGCTCCATTAAGTATAGCGAATATACTTTTTAACATATCCTCAATAGCCTTGACTTTAGAACATTTCCTAGCTAACTGCTTTAATGATTCAACCGACTCATTACGGGCATTATCATCCTTGGAGTAGAGGTTTTGCATTAGTGGCTTTCCTAAGTTCACAGCATATTCGCTAAATTCTAAATCGATTTCTTGGACAATAATTCCAACTCCTTGCAAAACGATTTCTGGACTACGTAGCATCGATCGTTGTAATGCTGGGTAAATTGATGACTCAAAGTCATCTTTATTTACTGACTTCAGTAGAGGTCGACAAGCATAAATAAAATTGTAGTTAGGCTTCACCTTTACCGTTATTATTCCCTTGACAAAATGATCCATCACCTTTGCTCGGTGTTTTTGCAAAAATTCTCGATCGTCATGTCGTTGCTCTCGAAATCTGGCCAATAGCATGAGAAAAACGATAACATTACTGGCAGGATCCTTCTCAATAAAGCATTTGAGATAAACATCGAATAGATTTTCCTTCTCTGTCCACAAATCGAAGAGTATCTTATCGCTCAGTTCAGTTATTCTTGAATTGCCTGACAATAAAGTCATTTGATACAAAAGTGATTGATACTCCAGCAGCTTGGGCAATTCGGTTTTGGTGACATTTGACTGTGTGTTGGCATTCTTCACGACCAACGCAGTCCATCCCAGAGCAATAACTGCAGCTTTGGCTGCCTTTGCAGGTGGTGCACCAGCCAACTCCTTACTTACTAATGCTTTAAATACTGCATTAAAGTGCTCGAAGGCGAGATCGGAATGAACTTTCAGAAGATCTACGATCAGGTTTCGCACAAGTAGCTGTGATGGTGGATCCTTGTACTTGGTTAAGGTTGTCCCAATCACTTTACAAATGCCTCGCACTATTGTTGAGTTAATACCTGCGAATAAACAGATTTTATATTAAATGGTGGACTGATATGCGGTAAATGAAATGAACTAAATATTATAAGATAATTTTTTTGGGGAGGACAGTTAAGATGAGCTTCAAACGTAAAAGAAGGTGCAGATGACATTTACTAAGGCTTCTTTGGGCTCAGGCGGCAGTGAAAGAATTTTCTAGATGGAATCAATTGTGGCTCCTACATTTCAAGTCAAACTGAATTATGTAGTGTACACCTTACATGGGCTACTGAAAGAATTTTCAAGACCCATGCCTTGGAGCACAGATAGAAGCGGATGAACTCTAATTTGGCGAACGGCAGCCAACTGGTTTAGTGGTATCTATTTTACTAATCCCCTTTTCCTTGGTGTATTAACCAAGGAAGGGACACATAAAGAAAATACTGTATGTAGATCTATACTGTACAAAAAAAACCAGCCAACAACGTGGATCTCTTAATCGGGCAGTGCAAAACAGGACGTGCGCAAACCATGTCTTGAGAGCATACACTTGGAATATACGAGAGCGAGTGATAGGGCAAGAAGAGAAATGATTGATGCAGCTATTAAAAAGCTGAAAAATAACAAAGCCGCCGGTTCTGAAGGCGCCTCAAGGGTCGCCACCGGTTCTGAAGGCGCCTCAAGGGTCGCCATCGGTTCTGAAGGCACCAATTCATCAATTAGGTATGGTGGGACGAAAACGAGCTTGAAGATCTACAGAAAATATTGCGCACGATTCTATTCAGCGCACTGTGCAAAGTGTGAACGCCTTAAGCCTTACAGCACTACACTCTTGATTGGCTCATTTCACTTTTAATTCCCACCTGGTAGATCGATAATAAGACCAAATCTTCACCTTTAAAGCCATATATGTGGAAATAATTCTTCTTCTGCGTTAGATTTGGGTTATTGCTTTATTTGGATCGTATTGTTGGCGATTCTAAGACTGTAATCGCTGCTTCCCTCTGCTGTGTTAATCAAAATTAAAATCAGGCGCGGTAGACAAAGCCTGATTTTTTATCTCTATCGCAAGGTTATTACCAACCTCCTCAGATTTCAATCACTGCAAGTTTTAATTTTGTATTGGATGACAAGTCAATTTACGGAACGATGAAATCCATTTTACTAGGAATAGTGTTATCGTTTAGGATCTTGCAGTTGCCCGTATTTACGTTAGCCAATTGTCCGGATTCCCGTAGCTTTCATACTGTTTCCTAACAATATCTACAGGAAGCACTTAAATCAGTTCTACCCCAACAGTTGAATTTATTTACGAAGCACCCAATAAAAAAATCACCATCAGAATTTTTGGACTTTCTATGGCAATATCACTTTTCTTTTCTAGAACCGTTCACTAAATTTTAAGTAAACAATCAAATCGCTTTTGACAAAGAATAAGGTTTTTTCTCTTTTTTAATCGACTATCGACAAGTGTTCCAAGTTGGACAATTTCATTCTAAATAGGAATCTCAACGGAGTATGATTATAAGGAGAGTGAATGTGCACATTGAAATTTACATATTCAAACTCAATAGTTTATAAAACTTGGCTATGTTGAATGACTAGACTTGAATAATCTGGTCAAACATTTAGAATACGTATTCAATACAAATACTGCCAACAAGGATTACAATACAGTCTCCAAACGCTCTTTTTCTTATTGATTGATGAACAATAATAGAGTACTTCATACGCACGTACATCTAGGTCCTGTGCAAATGCTCCCAATGCAATAAAATCAAGATATTGATTGATCCAGGCGGTTACCTTTTTTTGCCTTGCCCAGGTGATTTACATTTATTTTTACACGTGCACATTTCACAATTATATTCAAGAGGACAGACAATTTCATTTCAATTTCAACCACTTTCTCACTAGCTGGTGAAATTACACATATGTATTTACCTGAATTTGTTAAAACCGATGAAACATTCTGGAACAGCACATGCCTCTCCTCTACGGGTACATTAAGCACACGGTTTGGTAAATCGCGCAGTGCCTTCGATAACTGAAAAACAAAGTAAAGTTAACATATCAAATGAAATCAACCGAAACCGAGTGTTTAATTTATGAATTTTAGAATAATTTTCGAAATGAAATTAACCTCAGCATCTGCCATATTTTCTAAGTGGATGAAACTTTTGACGTGACAATTGGCAGAAAAAAAATTAGAAAGAGAGATGAACAGCCTGATGCGTGCAACTGTGTCTGCTTTGTCTTATAAGGGCAGAGCTTCAATTGGAATGGTATGATGCTGTTGGCAAGAGGGAGGTAAGCCGATGGAAATGTTTATGTTTTTTCTCCCTTGCCTTATGTCAAAACCGGCATGTTTCGAAAGACTTTTTACCACATTGAGACTGGTTTACTTATAGGTGACCTTTTAATGATGAAACGCTTGGATGGTACTCACCACGGCTAAAGTTGTTGTCGCATGCTGTGATTTTTATAAAGACGTTCTTAACTGCGGGTTTTTCTTCTAATTTCTTAAACATTAAACACTGCAGCTTAATGTGTTTTATTAATGACTCTTATATCACCTTCCAATCCTATGCAAGTCTAGGCTCGGATATAAAATGCAATTTAAAGCCCTATTACTATTATTACACAAACACATGTACTTCGTGATATCAAGCAAATCTGTAATACTCAATGGATACACCAAATAGCTTAGAGTACCATATTATACATTAGTCATAAATGCTTAAATTAAATATTTTACATGCTTTACCATAAATTTCAAAAATGATAATTAAAACGAGATAAAAAAGTGTCATTAGATTCTCAATGAAGACGAATTCAAATTCCACTGTGGATTCCTTTACTGCGAACAATTTTAATAATTTCACACTATGTCAAGCATACAAAGGAAGCTTTACTAAAATCTGCTTGATAATTCTTGAAGAAGGCATGTAAGAAAAAAAAACGAAACAAGAAGATTCATTCTCATTCATTTGGTTGACTAAACTGAGTATATAAAGTTCCTAAAAATACACCTTATTTTCGAATATATTGTTCTAATAAGTACTTAGTCCCAGCAACCTAGTCTTTTCTCTATTTATTTAAAAATTAAAGGATATGCCATTTAACTACACTTAAATTACACATTGAATAAATTTCTATTGGAGAGTATGCTTATTTCCGAACATCATTAATACATTTTCAAGTTGGTCATGGTGAATACGTCAACGTCAGACTCGGAATAAAATTCTCTTTGAACTTCCAAAACGTCAAGTTGGGTTGCTCCATTTATTGGCAAAAAAACACAAAATTATCATTTATTTATTAAAAATTTATAAATTGCTTGAAAAATGGTAGAAAAAGGACATCATCATCATTCTTACTCTGAGGATGAGTTTGGAAAAAGATTAGATCGGTGTCTTACGGACACCCTGGTCAAAGCAGGTGAGTTTAGTTTTTTTTTTTTTTTTTTTTTTTTTCATTTCTATTACATAAGTTTTGATTTTATACAATAATGCAGACTGCGGATGTTTTGATTTTAAAGTTATTTTTTTTACCATACGTGCTTAACCAATAAAGTGTCTTGTGTTATAATGCATGTCGCACGACGACGTCACTTTTAAAATTATATTTTAGTAGTCACCTTTTTTTCATTTTTTCCGAATGAATATATACGAATTTTTTTTACTTTATTTCTATTATAGGTGGAGGGTTAACTCTTGGCGCATTGTTTTCAATCCTCTTTTTTAAGAGGCGAGCTTGGCCCGCTGTATTGGGTACAGGATTTGGAATTGGTGTTGCATATAGAGGCTGCGAACGAGATTTAAATTCATAATTGCATTCATGTAACATAACTCATTTATTCCTCATAGATTATCTAAAAAAAGGCGAAACATAAACGAAACGAAAATTCGGAATGAAGCAATTGTATTTAATTGTTTTTTTTTAAAAAAAAAAAGATTTGCACTCAAGATTTTTTGCAATATAGTAACCCAATCTAATTGATTTGACAACATTAGTGGAGTAAGGACGTTATTTTTAAATGTTACGAGGTGGCAATGTTATAATAAACGTTTACTTTTTATGATGTAAGTAGAGCTTTTTAAAACTCTTGTGGAAATAGAAAAGTCCTGTGAAAAAGAGGTGTTCTCGGCAGTTAGCATTTCTGAATGCATAGACGTCTTCATTCAAAAAAAAAAATTGCGACACAACGACTCGCAATCAGGACTAGAATAAACAATATGTCGATATTTTTTTTGCTAAAGGTAATGAATCCAATAGTAGCTGGAAATATTATTGTACGCATTGGAGAACTATATCGCATTTCAGCTTTCTCAGCAGTGGAAGGAATGAACTGAAGTCTCTATATTGAATGAAGTTAAGTTAACAGCCTACTCGATATGGCAAACGTAATTTCAACTACAAATACAGCGAACAGTGGCGAGAGTAGATGTGTTAAAGTGCAGAGATGAATCATAATTATAATGATTAAATAAATCTTTATTGGCGCGTTTACCAGCAATATGCCACAAAAAATCAGACCTATTTGTCCCAGATAGCAATTCAAAGAAATTACACCGGAACTTCAAGACAGGATGATATCACTACTTGATAGTAATTATACCCCGGGATTTTTGCGAGCCACGTCAGTTATATCAGTAGAGCTTTTACATTATTCCGACGAGAAAGTTTCGCAATTTGTCTTTCGGATATGGCTCTAAACTGTAGGTCCCTTCCATTTGTGTGAAAAATATAAAACGCACAACACGAATAGTCGCGAGAAGCTATGCACTGGACTACGTACGGTCCGTTGGGCCAGGTATTTGTATTTTTTTTTATTTGAAGGGAAATGCTGATCATATTTTCTAAAACGAAAGTGCCGCAGAGTTCGAACAATAACGCGGTATTTGGCTGCTCCCCAAAGTTGCTAAGTAATAGCCAAAATAGTTCTAGATCCCATAAAGGAACATCAGATACAAATACACTAGATGTCTTAGATGCTCTCCCCAAAGACCGTCCGTACGTGGTGAAGAACCACATCCTTCACGAGATGTCCCTGTTGGTAACGGAATATGGCGGATCTAAAGAGGAAAACTTGAAAAAACCCGGAATCCCAGGTGTATAACTACCGTGCCTATGGGATGAATGGCACCACATTACGGTGTCTTCTAACGGTGAACTCTGGATACCTGGGGACTTCGAGTTTCAACCCAAATTCCCCTTACCTGCATACAGGGGGTGAGTGAAGGCGGACCCCTTCTTCCCCCTTACTCGCCAAAATGCCTAACAAAAATAACAACTTCAAAAAACCGAAAGCGAAGAGTGTAAACCGATCGGGCACTCCTAGCTCTATAACAACCGATCGGATTAACGTAGGAGAAAATGAAGATGCGCTTCTTCACACTTCGGATGGGGAAAGCGTTGAAGCAATTGACGTGAACCTGGAAAGACTTTTTCTGGAATCTTGCGACACTTGCTCTATCGCTGACTCATCCCTCTCTAACGCGTCAACCAGTTCGCAACGTACCAAGAACTGTAAGTTGACAGTGAAGAGATTAGGGACCAAGAAGTGGGAGGAGTTGACAGAGCAGGAGAGGAAAAGGCTGCACAACGCTCGAGCCTACCTACAAGGACAAACTGTGACGGGGAACTTGCATGTGGTAAGCACCCCTAAGGGATTGACCTTTGCTGGCGGCATGAACGTAGGTGAGTTGCTAGGATCACTAATGGTGACGGCAAGCCACTGCCAGCCGGAACCTATGGTGATCTCGGCAGCTACCCTGCAGCCACCCATTTCAGTGCTGTCAAGACCGATTGTTGTCTCACCCTCCCCGGTTGTTAAAGGGACTACCCCACAGCCGGGAGAGGATGTGACTCGAAAAGGCGGAGAAGTGGGAACGGACAATCCTAGCGGGGCAAGCCACTGCCAGCCTCCTAGCGATAGTCCATTAGCACCTACACCGCCTGGGGGCGATAGCCTAGCTGATAACGGGAACTCTACAACCTGCAGCTACGCGACAGTAGTCAGCGCTGGGGAACAATGTCAGGGTGTGACCCCTGAATCCTCCAGAAAGACAAACGTAAGGAAAACGGACGAACGGACTATCCTACAAAACCGCAGGCGCAATGCCTTACGATTGATTCGGCGGCTGAAGAAGCGTGATCCGAAGTCCTTCACGGACAAGGAAAGGGCGGCTCTGGATAGAGCCCGCAACACGCTCCAGTCGGCATGGTCGACTAGGATAACGAACACAACAGGTCGGAAGGATAAAGGTCCGCCTATGGCGAGAGTAGGAAGCCACTTGCTCCCTTCCTTAGCCATGGAAGGACCCAGGCCAGCTATCGACTTGTGCTCACCTGAGTCCGAGTCGGCCGCTGGATGCTCCAAGAAGGTCACGACGGGACGCGATGCCAAGGGCGTAGATGTGGGACCGAGCGCGACGAAGAAGGGAAGTCATCTGCCACCGTCCCTGGTCGGTATCAGTCCCAAACCGCTCTCGACCGTGATGGGCAAAAGGGTCAAGCCTATTCCCATACCGGTCGCGGGGAGCTCGAAGACAACCAACACCGACAGACGTAGCGCAGGGCCGACTAGGGAGCCGAACGTGGCTCCAGTCGTTTGTTGAAAAAACGCAGGCTCCATGGGCAAATGCCGATATTCGTCTAGTCGAAAAGAAGGACCTGCTAGAATTCACCAGACCTAAAGGCCATAAATACACATACCTGGCCCTAATATCCCTAAAGAAAGAATAGAGAGAGATCTGCGGCATCTTAACCCAGAACACTTTACCGACAACTGGGATGTGCTAGAGGTTGGTGAGCATACAGAAACTGGCACTGAAATAGTGGTCCTCTTCAACCACAAATCAATGCCGATGCTGACAAGATACAACAACAAGGTCCGCACGGGTATCACCCGTTGCAAAGTTCGACCCTTTACGGACAGAACTGATAGGAGGAAGAGAGATACGGGTGATTAGGTATGTTCAACATGAAAATTATGCAAATTAACCTTCACCATAGCATAGCGGCTAGTGCTAATTACATCTATCTTCTAGATAAAAGAAACGTAGACATCGCCCTAATTCAGGAGCCATGGATATCCCGTGGCAAAATTAGCGGGCTAAGTCACTGCGACTTTGTGACATTCTATACCGAACCGCAAAATGCGGAATGTAAGATCAGAACGTGTATCGTAGCTAGGAAACATATTAACCTATTCCTTCTATCTACATATAGTAATCAAGACCAGGCGGTGTTAAGGCATGACCGGAGAGGGCTTCCCCCACTGATTCTCGCAGCCGTGTATATGCCATACGATGCCACTGACGGACCACCATCCGTAATCACTCGAGAGCTAACCCGGACAAAGGGCAGTGGCGACACTAACCCACGCGGTGAGTTATTATTCGAATTCATTATCGAATAGAGGTAATGACCCCACTTTTGTAGTTAGAAATAGGAAATAGGTTATCGACGTAACTTTAACTAGTAACTCCGATGCTCTTAACATAGATAAGTGGAAAGTCTTGGGAGGAGAGTCCTTCTCTGACCACAGACTAAATCTTTCTAAATAGCAGTTATGAACCCCCCAAACCACATAGGAACCCAAGGAAAACGAACTGGGATCTCTTCAAACATGAGGTGGAACAACATAGCCATTTGCTCGCAGAAGACACCATACAGAGCAGTGCGGACATTGATCGCATGGCCGAGAACTTAACATCCATGTTTAGAAAAGCCTTCGTGAAAGCATGCCCTCTCATAAAAGGGAAAACCAGACCATCACCCCCGTGGTGGAACAAAGAAATAGCCAATATTAGGAAGGAAACGAGAAAACTCCTCAATTTGGCTAAGCGCACGAAATCTGAATCTGACTGGGAACTATATAAAACCAGTCAGAGAAAATTCAAGAATGCGACGCAGAAAGCTAAACGTCAATCATGGCATCACTTCTGCGACGAACTTAAAGGAACAACGGAAACCTCGAGACTGAGGAAAGTCCTCTCCAAAGAACGCCGGATTCTGGAATCTCTAAAGGATTCGAACGGTAAATGGACTGAATCCTGCCCAGAATCACTTAAACTGCACACAGCAACAGCAACTGCACCAATCACAACATTGATACGGGCCCCCCTGCGGAACTTATCACAGAAGGGAAAATTGAGTGGGCCATTAGATCTTTCTCTCCCTTCAAATATCCAGGACTAAATGGAGTTATCCCTATCATGTTGCAGAACTCTATATCAGTACTTATTCCGGTTCTTAAGGAATTGTATAGAAGAGCCTCACATATGGCTACATACCAAAAGTATGGAGAGAGGTAAAGGTTGTGTTCATACCGAAAGCGGGCAAAGCAAGTCACACGAGTGCCAAAGACTTTAGACCGATAAGCCTAACCTCCTTCATACTCAAAACACTTGAAAGACTAGTCGAAATACACGTCCGCAGTAGACTACGCACAGGGGACCTATCTCTAGCGCAACACGCCTATACCAAAGGGAAAAGTGTTGAGATAGTCAGCTCAATTGAAAAATCGCTAATCGAAAAGGAATTTAACCTGGCTGTATTTCTAGACATTGAAGGAGCATTCAATAATGTCCGTATTGATGCATTACGTAGGAACCTAACTATGCTAAACATCGATTATATCCTAATAAATTTGATAATTAGCATGCTAGAAGGTAGACATATAATAACAGAACTTGAAGGAATGAAGATAGAAGCATACGCCTCCAGAGGTACTCCTCAGGGCGGGGTTATATCCCCACTGCTCTCGATCATTGTCCTGAATGAGGTGCTTCAGAAGCTAAGATACAGTGGGGTCAAAGTCACAGCACATGCAGATGAAGTTGTTGTGATGGCGACAGGTAAATACCTCCCTGCTCTTAGTGAATTAATAGATGGAGCACTGAAGACCTCACATACCTGGGCAAAAAAGTGTGGACTTGCGGTCAATCCCCAAAAAACTGAATTGGTACTTTTCACCAACAAAAGGAAGATTCCGCATTTTAATACACCCTCTATCGGACACCCGCCTTACAATCTCAGGTAGTGCGAAATACCTAGGACTAGTGCTTGACAAGAAACTAAACTGGAGACTTAATATAAATGAAAGAATAAAAAAAGCAATAATAGCCTTTTACTCCTGCAGCCGAATCTTCGGAAAAACCTGGGGCCCCTTCCCCAAAATTATACTGTGGATGTATACAGCTATTGTCAGACCAATACTGGCGTATGGCAGTTTAGTGTGGTGTCAGGCACCCGAAAAACCCACTAACCTAAAAGCCCTCACGAAGGCAAGACTAGCGTGCATCGGCACCACCAGTACCATGAGAACAACACCAACGGCAGGTCTTGAGGCGATCCTCAACCTGCTACCGCTAGATATCTTCATGCAGTCACAGGCAGCCATGAGCGCCCTAAGAAAAAGCCAGTCCGAAAACTGGAAAATAAATACTGTAGGTCACCCAACGATACTACAAAAATACATTGGCCATGTACCTATCACAGACTACATCACGCCATATTTAGACTTCACGAGACCGTTTTCTCGCACCTACCCCAGCAGAGATGATTGGAAAAATCACCACTTACCAAATGCGCAATTCATATCTGTGTACACAGATGGCTCCAAAATGGACACTGGCGTTGGTTCTGGCATTTTCTCCGAACCGCTGGGAATAGCACGATCAATCCGGCTCCCAAATCATAGCAGCGTCTTCCAAGCGGAGGTCCTGGCATTGACTACAGTAGCCCGTGAGTCTGCGGTAAGGGCAATACCTCCGGAAGGTATCACCTTTTTTATTGACAGCCAGGCTGCTATGAAAGCAATTACTGTCGTCGAAATAAAATCGAAACTTGTGATGTGCTGTCGCGAAGAACTCAAGGCTCTTGGCACGCAGCATAAGGTCGCACTCTGCTGGGTTCCTGGACACGAAGGAATACCAGGCAACGAGAAGGCTGACGAGCTAGCAAGGAGTGGCTCTGCACTGACCACCGAATTGACAGACCCATCCGTGAGAATCCCGCCTTGTACATGGGAAAAAGCCACCAGAGAGGTAAACTACAGGTGGAACTCCATAGAAACCTGCGTTATCACAAGGATCATCACTATGGCTCACTTTTGACAAAGCTAGAACCAAGTCTTGTTCGGAAAGACCGGAAATCCATTTCCACCCTCGTGAGTATCATCACAGGGCACAACACTCTACGGTATCATATGAAAAAACTACGCTTGGCAGAGCTCTGCAGAGGCTGTGGCGATGAGGAAGCACTTCCTTTACCACTGCCCCGGCCTCCAACATTCCAGATACAAGTTCCTGGGAAGACACTTTTTTAATAAATCAGAGGAACTCTCCAGAATGCCGATGGAAGCTCTAATGAAATACGTCAAATCGACAAGATGGTTTGTATGTGAAGGACCGCATAACAGGTAATTTAGTAAGTAAGTTGTGTATAAACGAATAGACGTAGGGTTACAGTAAGAGATGATATTCTTTACCCCAAACGGGCAACACAATGGGTCAGCATTGACCTGAGTGCGGCGTGGAGAATCTCTCCCCGCCAGCCCACATACCTAACCTAACCTACTCATAATTTAATTTCTGTAACTTTTCTCACTCTCCTAAGCAGATCCTCATTTGAAATCAGCAGATTACTGGAGGATGTTTGGAGTTCTGACTATCTGAGTTCCTTAGTCATGTTATAAACAGTCCCACTACCGTACATGCTAGCAGATTCTTCAGCTTTTGAGGAAAGAATATTAATGTGGATACGTTATAACGCCTCACCCTAAGTTACGCTTCAAACTTCCTTTACGTGCTAATCAACTCTAAATTCGGGTTTCTACACTGCAGAGGCCACTGCAATCCGACCCTTTATTACGGTACGTTTATGCATCCGTCGCAATATAAACTGGTATTAAACAATAACGAACACTCTTGAAAGTGATTTCTGCATATTATCTTCATAATGAAGGCAGCATAGACTGATGATCTAAATTCATTAAATTACTGAGAGGATAGTGTTGGGTGGTCAACGCCTTAGCGATTTTTCTAAACCCAAATTACGATGTTCTTAGCCACGTTTATAGTCGTGAATTCAGCCGAGAAATGTTCGAAAATAACCTGTAGCATTCCGATGTTGATCAAAGTCTAGAATTCCCACTTATTCTTCCAATTCTTCCATTTGGCGGTCAGTGTTTGTTATTAAACGCCTATCGCTATTTCAAATAGGTCTGTTGCTCTTAAAAGATTTGCACGACGTCATTATTGTAGAAGCATACAGTTCCCTTACTTTTCTTAATTTCGTATCTATGTCTGCTCATTTTTTATAAGTACTCACTCACCGCTTATTACCTGACTACCTGAGCCACCCGATCAATACGCCAACACCAAACCTTTTTCTGCTCATGTTCTGACAGTTATTTCGCGGTCTGTTCTCTCTCGGTATTATCGAACATAGCTAAACACGAAATGTCAACTACGTTAAAAACAAAAATTCGATTTTTAGGTAGGTTGCAGGGTATGTTGTGCATTTGGCCAATTTTTTAGCTCGTTTATATCCTTTTACACCTACAAATAGCGATGGCAAAAAACAATTGGTCAATGGGGCTAGTAAAAAGCCTTAATGATCCTATTAATCAAATAATATCCTCCAATCTTGGAGTTGTCATAAGGGACAAATACCCCAAATCTAAGCACCACTACTTGGTTTTATCAAAGGATGATATCCCGAGCATTTACCATGTAAGTACATACATATATCTAAAAAGCATCCCATCTACCTCCACTTACTGAAAGTAGTTAAATCAATCACATTTAGGCCTACTAACCGAACTCCATCTGCTAGCTGTAAACGTTATAGAAGTTATGAATTGTCGGAATGATGACTTCAAGATTGGTTTCCATGCCCAGCCTAGTATGCAGCGTCTGCATTTACACGTGATTAGTAAAGACTTTATATCCCCATGCTTGAAGACAAAGAAACATTGGAACAGCTTCAACACAAAACTCTTTTTGCCTTATGACGGTGGGAGAAATTTTTCTTTTTTCAAATTTAGCAAAGATTTGATTAATTTTATTTCAACTATATTTCCAGAGTTGATCGATAATCTGAAGAAAAATGGGAAAGTCCAGAAAATAAATAAGGATATCTTAAAAGAACTTGAACTGACTGAACTACAATGCAACCAATGCCACCAAAAACCGAAGACAATTCCAGATTTAAAAAATCATTTGATGTCGCATTTGGATACGTAGAGGGAATTAAAGTTGAACTGACCAAAATTAGTCTAAGTTAAATGAAACAAACTGACTCCAATGATCAAAAACTGCATTGTTGCAAATTTTGAACGGAAAACTTAAAAATAAAAAGTAAAGAACTGTTCGTCTGTTTAATACTATTTGGGTCCTTTTAATTTTGGGATTGAACTGATATGGAAAATATCGAATCAACAAGAATGAAACTGAAGAGACAAGTCTGAAAAGGTAGATCTGTATTGATGATAGGTGGGATGGAGCAGTACTGAACCAAAAATAGCATTAAAGTGTTTCACAGTAAAACATCGACACATCTATGGAAGATATATTTCCAAAGCAATGGTAACTAGAAAGTATTTTTCAATGAACTGACATGTCCAGGAGACATACAACAGTGCTTTTTCAATGGAGTGAGGAGAATTATTTAAAGTAAGTTTCATATACACTTTCATTCAATGTAAAGTATCGCGATAAAAATGCAGACAGGCGTTTTGCTAAGTTCTGTTTTTAATAATCCTTTGTGGAATTGAAAATATCACAACTACCAATAACTTGCTAAGATAGCTTCATGAGGGTCGTCTTGGTAGGTGAACTCTTTGTCCGCCATTGACTTCTATTCTTCAGAGTGAATTTCTTACTGCGTCCAATGTTATCACTACATCATATTCCTGCCAAGGTTGCTTGCTTAGGAACTTAGCAACTCCACGAAGGAATTCCATTTTGGCAGCTCGTATTTGCGATCTTATTCCTTGGTTACTTACATACAATTTGTACGCGTTGGCTTTCATTCCAGCACCATGACAGGGTGCTGCAAATGAGTCAGTTCGCATCGAAGTTCAGTTTGGAAGAACACAAGGATAAGCAAATCATCCGCAAAAAAAGGATGGCGTCAGCCATCTGGTCGGCTTTTTAGCCTTTTCACGACTTGACTTATACGAATTTTTACTATTCCTGTTTATAAAATTATCCAGTATGAGTTGATTTTTTGCAAATTCTTATTGTGAGAGTCTATTCGAATTTTAACAATTCTATCAACTAAAAAGTATCGATACCAATAGAAACTCGTAATACCGATAATCGACTTTAATACTATTGCAATAGACTCGCAATAAGGCTCCAATTCTGATGTTGCAAGATGCAATTAGTTCGTTATAATTTGCTTCCGTGCGCGCAGTGGCTCAGTGCTTGAGCGGGGGGTTCGAAATTCTAATCCCAGAAAACACCAATAAGCTTCTCAATTTGCTTTTCGGATATGGCTTTCAACTGTAGGTCCCTTGCATTTGTGTGAAAAAATAATACGAATGGTCGCGAAAAGTTATGCCCAGGACCACATACAGTCTGTTGGATTTGATGTAGGTTCTTATTTGCGTGCTGTATACTAAGACATTCTGACAATTCTAGGGCTACGACAATTTTACTTTAATGTAATAGAATTCTTGTGGTGCCGTGGCTCACCGCTTACTGCGTTGGACTACTAAGCAAGGGGTTTAAATTTCGAAATCTAGTTTTTTATGGTCCCAATATCTAGAGAATGTGTAAAAAACGTCCGATAGTAATTACTGTCATGAAAAAGTTTCTTAATAGCTTTTAAACTGTAGATCCTTTTTATTTGTGCGCAAAAAAATCAGCACACACAACACAAATTGTCGAGCTAAACCCGTAAATTTTTCATTTCCAAGCGCGAAACTTTAGTTTTTGTTTGGAATGTGTAAGATAATTTGAAATCTCTCATCAAAAATTTGAAAAATATTTCGCAATCGTAATAGACGGTATAGCTTCTTCGCTTTTCAGTTGCCAGTTTTTCTATCCATGGAGTGAGTGATTTTGGTGATTTTTGCCTGAAACCTTCTAACAGAACTCACTACGAATCCAATTAGACAATCTTCACTTAAGGCTCATTGTCCTCTTGAAGAAAAACGCATGTTTATACATTGAATACATTAATAATGCTTTGTTTTATTTCTATTTTATAAAAGATATAACAGAACAAATAAAACTAAAATAAATTATTCATATCAATGTTTTCTTTTTTTTCCTTTTTGAAATTTTACTTCTACATTTATTTTCTTTATTACATTTATCGCGAAATCAATAGACTAACTGTTGTCGGTAAAGTAACACAACGGTTATTTCTAAGTAAAAAATAAGGTAGACATGCTTAAGACAACTGAGAAAATATATTATAAGCATTTGTGCCAATAGGGAAGGTAGGAGGCTACTAATAGAGTAAAATAGAAACCTAGGTACACTAAAGTATTTAAATTTTCTGTCCTCCTATTAGTTTTCATTATGAGCTAAACATTTATATAAAAAATATTTAATGTCAATTTAAAGGTTGTTGTTGAATTTCCGCATTTGGGTATCCATACAGTTTTGAAAGAACATAAAGACAGAAAATTTCTTATAAATTGCATAGTATCGGGTTTTACTGTTCTTGTTTTTTTTTAATTAAATTCAATTTTTAAGATTTAATTATTATTTTTTTTTTTGTATAAAAAATGTGATTAAGTTGTAATTTGTCTGATAAGCTATTCATTGTTTGCTTTCCACATGTTGATTATAGAAATAACATCAGTCTCCTCCAGCATTACAGGTGAGTCTAGGATCTCGACGTCAACGTCTGTGTGGGTCGCTGACGAGGACGTATTTGAAGTTGGCGGCGCAGATGTATCATTTGCTTCATTTAAATCGGTGGCGTCATCGTGGACATCATCGTCTTCTAGGCATTCACATGATGGTGACGTAGGTGTAGTGTTTATTGAAGACGGTTTCTGAGCGGCGTTACTGCTTGATGGCTGATTTGGTGTGGGACTGCTTGTTGTTGTAGCTGTTGTTGTTGATGTTGCTGTTACAGTTTCAGTCATCACAGGGAGTGTTACATTCGGATTAAATGGCATGTCGAGATCTTCTAACCCTTCGGGCACTTTTAGCTTGGCCAGCTCTTCACGCAAATGGCGATACTCACGGCGAAGAACCATTGAATTAAAAGTGATAGTGTTACGTTCACTGTATTGTGGCTTGCTTAACTCTTCAATCCAACCTTCTATTTGTGCACAAATCTCATGTCGTTTTAACCAGAAGTGTGTGTGAATTACCTGTAAAACGTTTAAAAATGTGTTTTGAACGCTGAAAGTTATAGGAAAATTTTAATAAAATTACGTCTTTGAAACATGGACTAGGATTCCGGATTTGTTCAAGCATAGCCCAGCGTACGCAAGCTTTGTAAATGTTGCTGTTATATTCTCTGGATGAATGTGTTCCGCTTGGTGTACCACGACTTCGTTCGAATCCTGGTTCATTGAAGTATGGTTCCGGCACAAGAATTAGTGACTGAATCGATACAAGGACCTGAGAAAGTACAAATATTTTTTTTAAATATTTTTATTGCATACACGTATAAATTATTGTTATTAGCTTAGTGATTTTCTAGATATGGTTTATTTAAAATGAACACTTTGCTATAGAAAAGAAAAACTTGGAATTTCTTGAACTATCTGAAGTGAATGCAAGAAACTACCTGCAGTTTAAGGAAGTTTAGGAGATAGATAAGATAATGTTATACTGAACGACAATTACCCTTAGACTACTGCAGTAAGAGAAAGCCGAAAAGAATTGACACAAATGGCCCATGTAGGGCCTAAGGCCTACCTTCTGGCAGCCTTTCGAGTTATACGTGCTTCATTTCTCGCATCAATGAAAGGAACCTACAGTACTCGAAAGGCGTAATTGAGAAGCTTCTCATGGCAATTAATACTCTCGGACGTTTATTAGGCATTCATGAGAAGTGGCACCGTAAAAAAATGTTTGCGTATTTTCTGGAATTCAAACGTCGAACCCCCCGGTCGGCAAACCAACGTGCTAACCAATTAAAAAGGCTTGGCGTTAAAAAAGGCTTGTTTAAATTAAATAGGAGAACGCCACAGCACAGTGACCTACTAATACCTTGGGTTGAGCATTGTATGCATGTGTTTTGCCGCTTAACTATTATCAGATTCTTGAAAGAAATTTAGGACTTTTTTTTGCTGAGGAGATGACGTCAGAAGCAATGGTAAATCCTTTTTAAGTGTTTTGTTCTGTCACGAGCAATTGCGACATCGCGCAGGATGTGGTCGTCCGCTTTAGTTGCCTCAAGACAAGTTTCAGATTAACTTCTATTTTCTTGAAGTGGCATATTAGAGAAAAATTGCTAGTGAGGCGGTCAATAGCTTGAAATTGACAAATTTCCTCGTATATAGATCACCTGAATGCGGGTTCAGAAAAAGAACTTTTCTCGTTGTTTTCAGCGATATAGTTTCTTACTTGGCTTATAGGTAGGTTTTAGGGTCAATTAATTGAGATTTGGAGCCAGATCTGGCATATTCCTTTGCAATCACGTTACCAGTGAAACTCCAAACAAAATGATATTACAAGAGCTTTAAGGGCCTCTAGACTGTCCTTGACTATCTTCAAAAATGTTTATATTAGATCTTTGGTGGTTATTTCTGTCGCACTGTGTAGCATTAACTTCTGCTCGGAAAGTGGAAGTGATGCATCCCAATGCAACAGCTAATTTGAAATTGAAGCCGAATACTTCAGCATCCATGGGGGACAAAGTTATCCGCCTCCACGTGGTGTCCCCTGGGTAACGCAAAATGGATAACAAAAACATGGCTATTCCCAACAGTATATTGAAGAAGCGAAAAAGGAAAACAAAAAAGCAACTTCAAAAAAAAAAAAAAATGGATCGCAGGAAGACTGACGACGAGTAAAATGGCAGAATTAGGGCAAATAATAGCAGACAAAGACATCGATGTGATAATACTCAACGAAGCTAACAATGTTTCCGACAGGAACGATATATGAGTCTTAGTCGAAGAGTTCTTAGACTCAAATGCCTTCGAACTGGTATTCAACAAAAATTACATAAGAACCTTCATGCATCACAACGGTAACACCACCAACCCTGATCTGGGAATAGTAGCAACTCCATTACTGCCCTTCAAGACAAGTCATCGAAGACCCAGAAAGCGGCCACAGACCAGTAATTCTAACAATCAAGATGGGGACCAACCGTATCAAGCCTGTCCAGATAACTTCGTGGGATTTTAAAAAAGCCAATTGAAAACAGTGGCAAAAAAGCAATACCTAGAGGCAAAATTAGAACCTACAAACCTTTCTGGGACCAACACTTCCAAGAACTTAAGGATCAGCGAGATAAAGCCAGAAATTTAGCCGAAACAACAAAAAAAAACAAGAAGATCTACATACATAATTGAATGGCGACGTAGTACCGCAAAATTAAGGCCATAAATAAACATCGAAAAAAGATCAACCTTCCACAAATTCATAAGCAACATCCGATACGACAAATCAAACAAAATATATAAGTACATCAAAAAAATAGCAAACGAGGGTAACGCAGAAAAACCACCGCTGAAACACAACAATATTAACGACTTGCCAAAAACTGAAAATAAATTCATTCATCAAGTTAAAATGTTTGCGGATGTAACGAAACAGTTAAAAAGTTAAAAAGAATGACAGGAGTCCAATGGCGCAGCTCACTGCCCTGAACACTGAACAGAACATACAACGTTTATTTAAACCCGCTCATTTTATACGGCAGCGAGGCCATAGTAACAGCAAAAGCCTCAACTCTAAATATACTCGAAGTAATACGAAACAAAATGCTACGGATTGTTGCAGGCGCAGTGAAAACAACAAACTCTCATGCTCTCAGACTATATACAAATAACGCTACAGTAACTAACGAGATTGAGAAAAGAACCCGCATCCTCAAAGCAAAAATAACTCCACTTCCAACGAATTACCAAATAGCAGAATCCCAATCCTTCACACACAAAACACACAGACTAAGAGCGAACGTCATAAAAACCTTCGCCAATGAAAACAAGACAGAACATCAAATGACTGCAAAAACAAAACCATGGGAACATATAGAAGAACTCGCGACATCAAACCGAAACATTCCAAGTAATCAAGCAGTAGCAAACTTCAGACTAACAACAGGACACGATTGCCTCCTCGCTCATCATCTTTTCAAATTCAACATATTGACAATGTACCCTCTGCAACTTGAAAAAATAATGGACAAACACCACCTTTTAGACTGCAAAGCTTTATCAATAGACAACCAATATAAGAAGGATTTTTCCGCTCTATACTGGGAAGCAAGACGGAAATTGAGCTAAAACTCAACTCGTCATTGGAAAAAAATAAAAAAATAAATAAGTTTCAGCATCCACTACATTTGCCATTTCGATG
Source organism: Blera fallax (assembly GCA_946965025.1). Taxonomy (NCBI): domain Eukaryota; kingdom Metazoa; phylum Arthropoda; class Insecta; order Diptera; family Syrphidae; genus Blera; species Blera fallax. The sequence continues at coordinate 51,408,325 of OX337244.1, forward strand.
GCGTTGAAGTAATAGTAAGATTGGTGCTCCGTTTGAAATATTGAACGATGATTGAGGCCTAGGTTCACCCCCGAACTGTAACGCCATCTAAGTAAGTTGGGAAGCATGGGGCAAATTCATTTATTGGTTCGCAGGCCAATGCCTTTGTTGATTCGATAGCTTGGTGTGCAAAATGGAGGTTATTCAGTTGGCGTTCTACACAGGCAGTGATACGTGGAGTTAGTTACTTACCTCTCTGCCAATAAAAGTGATTTTATATACGCGATACTACAGACAATGACACCTACTAAAAGGATGGCCGCGTAAATCAATAATATCGAAAAACATTATCGTCTCTATCAGGGGCAAGGAAGCCAAACAGACCTCACATGAATTTCTTAGCAAGTGTAGAATATCAACAGCTTTTCGGATTCGGATAGAAAACTGGAACGATTATTTACATACATATATACGATTGAGATTCCACACCACAATTTATTCACTCATGTTGAAAAATAAAATTTTGTATTTCTTAAGCTGAGGAACATGTTTGTTTACTTCCCCTTTTCTGGTTGGAACATATGTGTGAAAAACAATCTTGATATGAAAATTGGAAAAGAAAATAGGGAAAGTGATACCGTCTTCGAAAGAATATTCATAACCAAAGAGTACTGCAGACTGTAGCTACATATATTAGTTAGTAAGTAGATATTAAAAAAAAAAATTACCTGCAAGAAACTGGAAGTTTGTGCGTTCCATTTTTCTTCGGGCCGTCCATGCCATGTGTTCAATACAGATAAGCACACTTTCCCATCATTGTACAAATTAGGATTGAATCTAACTGAATGCCGACCATTTGTCTCTAAATTAATTAACATAGGTAAATTTGGATAGTCCGGCGGAAAGAACACATCAAACTCAAAGCATCCATTTGCGTAGGGAGTGTCAGCAGGGCCGGTTATCAGTACCTTAAAATAAGAAAAAACAAATTTAGAAAATATCTAACAAAAATTCATTTCATACGCTTCATACCTTCATAATGTCCAGTCTATCAGTATCACAGCGTACAAAAACGGAACTGCTATATGACAATGGCAAACTCGTTGAAAGCGTTACAGCCTCCTGGGCAAGGCGTTTCACTCTCGACGGATGATATCGATCTCCAGCCTTATGCACCATCTTTTCAAAATGATGAGAGATAGCGAAACGGAATCCGTTTTTCTCCGATTCTACAATCATTTCATACGTATCAAATTGCATTTTCTTCATCACTTCTAAGTATCGCTCTTCAATGGATTTACTTAGTGGCTTGTCCAAGCGAATGATGCAATGTTCATGATCACGCAATTGGCTTACACGTGCATCTTCGACGTTTGTTGCTTTTTGCACTAGTACCGTAGTCTCTTGAATGTCGGGAATTAATAACGCCAACCCTTCGTCATCGCCATCATCAATATTTACAGTCACTTGTTGTGTCTGTCCTTTAATGTTTGATTTCTTATTGAGCCTAAAATCGAATATTTTAAAATAGAACAATAGTTGGAATAATACAATGCGTTTCTACTCACTTTAAACGATTGGCATAGGTATCAACACAAGTCTTCATATTGGCAAGTAATTCGGAAATAGACGGTGAACTCTCAACTCGATCATATGGCTGCAGCAGGCTAACCAATTGGTATGAAAGCGAAATAGCCCGCAACAACTGTAAAATAGCTCGGTAGAGGGGAATGTGCCTCGTTATATCCAACACGGAATCATTGCGTAGGTATGAACTCAGCGCCGGAATCAAACATGATTTCTTTAATAAATCAAGGAATGCTATAGGCAGTTCGCCAGCCACATCACTAATCTCATGATAACTCATGATGTCGTCACATTGAAGGGCAGATGGTACTTTGTCTCCGGGATTTATGTAGCTTGAGAGAACCTTTGATGCAAATTAAAGAAATATTTCAAGCGATAAGTTGCTTTGCTCTTGAATGAAGAAGTTTTCAGTATTTAGGGCAATTACCTGCAAGAGGACGGTGACATGCTCCTCCTCACTTTTCTGACGAAGTAAAGCTTGTTCAACATTCCAGGATTGTTGTGTTGAACCAGTTCCAAATCCAGTACCCTTTGCCCAGTACATGTGGCTTTTGTCATCGGATATGATAACCGCTTCATCCATGCATCCATTTAAAGAGGCCTTTACAACACCAGCAGCAACACTCTGAAATAAAATAGAATAATGTTTTTTTAACATTACGTATAAAACTCTATACATCCAGCCAGTTGTCGGTTTAGATAAGGCTAGTAATCCTATAAAGTTAGGTTAATGGGAGTAACTAAACAATCCCAAATCGAGGACAAATGAGAAACGCGGGTGTTGAATCAGTTCAGCCTTTTTCGGTACCCATATATGTATAGGTAGATGGTCTGCGTAGGGACGAGAATGGTAACTGTATCATCTTCTAGTGACGGAAATAAAAGAATTGCCAAGCTCGTAGTAAAGAGCTCTAAATTCAAAAAGAACCTTTTTGATGGAATGGTTTTTATGTACATTTTTTGCTACGTCTGAATTTTGCGAGGATGCGATATGAACTCAAAAAGCTTGCCGATTTTTCGTCAATAGAGTGATACTTCATCCAAGTGATGAGGCTTTGATTTATGTAATCCCAAGCTCTAGTGAGCTTGTAACAGACCACTAAATAACTTCACATTATTCGAAAATGCGGAACATGTTGCCACTTTTGGTTTCGTTGCCATTAGATAGATTATGTAACTAATTCAAGTAGGAAACTAATTTTCTTAAATAAACAATTAAACTTACCTCGACCTGGATTGGACCATTGATTTGGTAATTCTGAGATTGGTGTGTGAAAATTCCTAAACAATTAAGTACCAAATGCATAGCACCAACTTCTACAACCATACGCCGCAACAACATTCCATCGTCAGTAGTGAGAGGCGAACTATCAAGCAGCTGACGAAAAACTTCGAACGGTAGTGTGGGAAGTGATGGTGCAAGTGATAAACTATATATGTCATCTGAAAGATAAAAATTATTTGCAGATATATATAGAAGAGGCTTAGCTGAATATACTTACTTCCTTCACCATCGCCAGTGACACCCAATACCAACCGCAAAAGACATTGTGCCCTCAGTTTGTCACGAAGTAAAACATCGGAATACGCGGGTAATCGGAGGAACAATCCAAAAGCGGCAAGTGAATGTTGTGGAACAGATGTTATGCCGGGTTGTTTAGATGAGGGTTCAGTTATTGGATCCTCAAGATCTTCATAGATTTCTTCATTTGGCTCCAATTTTACCCAGTCAGTTGTTGGTGGACTCTTTTCCTTTTCTCCCAGCAATGTGGGACTTTTACGACCAGCACTGTCGGGATAGACAGTCGGCAAATACTGTGCTAACAAAGAAAGTCCACCGCGACTAGAAAATCGCTGTAATGGTGATGGGAGTGGTTCCATATTGGCAGCTTTTAGGATTGTGTCATCGAATTCATCGCTGAGATTCTTTGAAGGAATCTGTTAAATAGATTAATTTATTTAAGTTCTCTTTAGCTAAATTTAAAGTCCTACCAAATTAAGAGTAATACATGGTGTAGACAGTCGGTGCCCCTTTTTGAAAAGCGCAGCCAAAATTTGCGATATTGTAGTATCACATGTTAACATCACTTCTGGACATTCTGGATGTACCAATTGAGCACAGCTAGTCATGCTCGAGGCATTCGACGATGTGAGAAAGTCGTCCTGATGGAATAGCCCTACGAAACAACGTTTACTATTGTTCATCTCCACGCTCCGAATTTTGACCTTACTTGGAAATTTCGGGTAAATAACCCTGATGTCCTTGATGGCGGCCACTTGATTTTTTACATCTTTTATTCGCTTGTCTTTAGCTGTAACTCCAGCTGCAACAGACAGGAATTCCATCCCGTGACCATTGAAATCCATTGCGATTTCAAAAGCATCCGACTTATCGTCACTTTTGTTCTCGCTGTGATTGCTGCTCGAGATGTTTGACACTGTCGAATCCGATTGACGGGATTCTGAATGCATTGATGGAATGAAAATGTTACTGTAAACTGTATACGAAAGGGTTCATTCGATTTTTTGCCATTGGCCAATATCACGAATGAATTGTGTGTTAAAATTCTAAAAGAAAAATTGACTCTTGTGTTTGTGATAGCACTTACCTGAAACGCAATTCTGTAAGATTTCCTGACATTTTGTGTTCACACTGACGTAGAAAAGCAGATGGTGGGAGTTTATCCTCTTTGATGGATGATTGTTGACCAAGCTTAGGTTATTTTCTCGTTTTTGAAGAGGTTGTTTGCTTCGCACCGACACCAAGATGCGCTCGTTTTCCAATAGCAGCTGTAGCACTAGTTGCCGGGTGAATCCAGATATAATCGCTTTGTTGCTATTCGCATAGATCTGAGATGGTTTCTTGATGACTGAGATCAGGAGTGTACTAAGTTTATCCTGATTACGCGGGTGACAGGATGTAACTCGTGTGAAGAAGTTTATTGTAGCTCGTTCCATACGGATCAATGCTTGCTGAATGGGTTCTTCTCCGGTCTCAATTGGTCTATAATTACACAGCAGCTCAAGTAATGGCTTCCAGAAAATTGAGCCCTGATATGAACCAAGCATATCGCGCATATGTCCCTCTGAACAGCATTCTGAAAAGAAGTCCAAAATTTTTGGGACATGCTCAAAGGTTATCAGCGATTGGGCTGCGCCCCTAGTGTCGTGTGGTTGATTCTCTGCTTTGTATGAGTCCGTGAGGCATTCATCGCTGCTAGTCGATTGTGTTCTTTCAGTGTGCGTGGTCATCTTTTGTATTTCCGGCGATAAGAAACAGCAGTACTCGAAGAGAGCATGTGCAAGAAGCTTAGGCAATCCCGAATCTACTAGTTCATATATGGCTAGCGGTGATTGACATGACATAGCAATTGTGGTTAAGTACGATGGTTTTCGCAACAGGGTAGAGAGGTTCTCCTCAGCAACATTATTGAACCATTCACTACCACTGGCTTCCTTGTTGTCATCTGTGATACCAGATGATGATTCTTCTTGCTGTGATGTATTACTCTCGAACGGATCATGTTGCATCAGAGAAACATCAACTTTACTTAATAATTGGTTGAATAACTCCGGTTTTATGCAACACAGAGAGCAGAGCAAGGAATCAAACGCCACCTTTAGTGGTTGGTCATTGTCTAGAGCATCAATCCAATAAATACACGCTTCGAATACGTCATTGGTGATTAGATCCGCAAGATTGGGAATGCAATTTTGAGAATGGACCGCCCACAGAATGGAAGCGGTAACTTTTACAAATCCACTTTGAGGGTTGGTGCATCGTATTGAACGATTACTGAAGTTTTGTCGAAGTTTCAGAACCCAATCGAGTAAAACTTGTATCTTGTCACTGACATATGAGTCCTTTGCAGTGGCCAAATCGTAGAGCAGGTCACAAACAGCTTCGTTAGATAGTTTATATGCTAAGGAAAACAAAAAAAATTATAATGCATTGCGCGTTTATATCATTTAGGTGAATAGAGTTGAAAACATCTTAAACAGGTCTTTATTAGGTTATATTTGTGTATGAAAGAGCTTCAAGAAGCACGTTATGATGTGCCTTAATAAAATCTAAAACCCTACACACGATTTGATTTGTTCAGGCGGTCAAACTGACAAGTGGTGTAAGAGCATATGTTTTCGATGCAGATCGTCTCAAAAAGTCGAGGATGTTGCTGTGATGTTCAATTTTACAAGCTCTGTCTTTCACTCACATTGCACGCAGTGAACTGCACTCACTGCACGAGTGAAGCAATTTGATCATAATCGAATACTAGCCCATTTCAGCTTTCGATTGCTCGTAGGAACTTCGAACAGAATAAGGGATGAAAAATCTGCTTCTAATGACAAAAACTAAGCTGTGAGAAAATTCCTTTATCCAAATAAACTTCACATGATGAATAGACATGTAGACAGCAACATTTACCTTACATTGCCAAAAAAAAAGTACTTAATTGAATAAAAAGATATAATGCTACTCTATACAATCAAAATATGCGGGTACTGAAGCAGTTAAAAAATCTCCTAATGAAGATCAGATTATAGAGCCATTGGAGTAAATATTTATGTAACTATAGTATAAACTTACTTTGAGGAGTTGTGCCCCATAACAGTATTCGAATAAGTGCCAGACAAAGATCACGACTATACGACCCCAGCTTCAGTAGAACAGTTTCTAAATTTTGCAATGCAGAGTTAGGAATCAATGGCATAATGTTCATGAGGCAACAACAGGCTTCCAGGAAACCAGGATACTCTGAAGATGCACCAATCACATCTTTTGACAGTTTGTTCTCTGACATTATCGCAGCTACTGTATAACATCTCGCTAGAATTCGAATCCATCCAACACTGGTCTTAGCCAGAGAATCTTCATCTACTCCAGATTCGGAACCGCCGACAAATGCACAACTTCCAGCCGAGAATATCGTGTTGCCAAGAATAGCTATTTGCGTCAACCCAATGTTGGAACTGTCTTTTGGTCTAAAATATAAAAGATCTTGTGTGAGTATAAATGGAAAGGAGAATAAATTCTATCAGCGTTTACCTGTAAAGTCGGAGTACTATGCTCGTAGCAATTTCGGGCTTAGAAAGTTTTAAACGAATACACGTCATACCGGTTGTTGTTAGAGGCTGACCAAACGGAATCGGTCCCAGGCCATAGTCTCGTGATATTTCAACTGCTACAGCGGAAGGACATGAAACCAACGTTGGCGCATGTGGCTGCAATTGGATCTCTTTAAGCAAAATAGCTGTTGGCAGAGTTATCGTCAAATCAACATGAGATTCATTCGGATAGAACATATAACTCCAAGCTGGGGTACGTGGTCTCCGGTGCGACGCGATTGGTGTCAATATTAAAACATCTGCTGATTGTGCAGTATCATTCTCTGATGATATGCTACAGAACGGTGCAAAATTAATCAGACCATCCTGGTTGCGTTGGTTTTGCTGTGATGTGCATTTCTTGGTACCGCCATTGGATGAAGTGCTGTTGTGTAATTTTAGTTTTGTATTCTTTGTCATGTGTTGCATTATCAAAGAAATCTGAAAAGACAGTTGATTTCATTCTGTTTTTCTTACATTAAAAAAGCCCTTCAATATATTTACCAGTCCTGGTTGAATGTTGACTAAAACTTTGTTCAATTTAACTAAATTGTGGCAAATAATTTGTATGCCACCCATTTCTGTGAAGATGTGAACAGCTTGTGGAGCTTCCAAAACTTTAAGAATGTACCAAAGGAATGGTTCGGATAAGTGCAATCTTGGAAGTGCGTTACGGGCTATTGAATCTAAAATCAGATAGACATTGAAGCTTATATGTAGGCACTAAGTTTGGGTGAATTAATATTCTTACTTGTTTCCAAATACTGACATAAAGGAGCAACCACTAAACTGACTTCAGACGCTTTCTCACTCAGAAGCATTAACAAACAGAAAACAGCATCAGTTGTCGTCTGAGGCTCGTCGAGTAGAAATGTTGAATCGGTGGATTTCATCGAATACAGAGATCCTGGTGTCATAAGCGTTAGTGAGTTGCTTGAACAATTGGATAACGATCCCAAAAGACGTTTCATTGTTGAAAAATGACGTAACACTAAAAGGAAAGAAATTATAAAAATTTGCATATAAACGGATTATTTTTAATGCTGTTACCCATATCGGCAATGCAAGGAACTTTCGTTTTGTTGCAATCAATATTCAATTGCTCAGCTTTCGTCTCATCTGTTTGGCTTTCCGTCGATACATCGGATTCATGCATTGCAATGTGCTAAAAAAATAAATTATTTAATCTGGCGTTTGAAAAATAGGAACACGAGACCATTCATTACTTATTTACACCGTTCACAAGCCATTGCCTTAAGGAAGATAATTTAGGCGGACAATAATTAAATACTTCAGTACTAACAGTACGAAAGATGATAGCGGTAGCCATTTTCGAAGAAGAATACGACGTTATGAATAACCGATGAACACTGTCGAAAGCGGATGAAGATATCCTCGGTCGTTTCGGGGGAAAAAAAATTCTTGAACTACACTCGTATAAGATCCAGCTAGTGCTGTTTGGAATTAAGGGCTCAAGACTACCATTTGCGTCGTTATTTAGCTGATTGGGCTCTAGCAAACTGATTGGTTTATGTTAATAAACCAACAACAATTGATACTTTGGAATCTAATATTGTTTTGTGTTATTCGTAACATACGGCCTGCAATACTCGCTCGAAATTGAGAAAGGTGGGATCCTGAAAAACTTTTTAATTTTTTTTGGGGAAGTCCAACGCTCAAGCTAAAAAGTATATTTAACACAGCAGTTGCCTGCTTCGCTTTAACATAAGTTTCGCAATGTTGGACAAAATACAAGTCACATGCGTGTAAAACTTGTTGTTGTTTACTAATGGAGGAATCTGACCTAAGTCATTATTCCTAAAGAAACCCAATATATATGCGTGATGTTAGAGCTCTTGTTGTAAGCGTCGTCTAGGCTTTGATGCTTTGTTATAAAAAGACACATGAAAAATAAATTATTGCATCACTCAAATGATACCATTGCCACCTTGCTGTATATGGTGGTTAGAAAGCACTGTCAAAGAGCTACTTATATGTGCTCCTTCATTCTTTACCCAATGAGGAAAGCAAACTAATCTGAAGGTCCTGATGCAATATGATTAAGCTTCATTAAAGGCGGTGGGGTGGTTATTGAATGAAGCAAAAAAGTATGACGATAGCTTTGCTAACCCAGATTCAGATTGTAGCATTTTGAACGGTTGCGTAATAATTTACAAATCTATTCATACTTACGCTCTCGTCCCGTGGTAATTCTGTTTGAATCAACGACGATGACAATTTCAGCAGACTTATAATCAATGACGTATCCGAAATTGACGCATTTTGTTTAGAATTTTCAGATCCAAGAACATTAGCAAATAGACTACTAAAATTATTAGTTGAACTGTTAGTATCCGACGAGCGTTGACATTGAATTTTGTCGGCATTCGAAATGTTGTTATAGACAAGGAATGCTGAAAACCAAAAACATTAAAATCATACTTTTTTTTTGTACATTTTCATCAAAAATTCACTTACAGACGCTCTCTATAATACTCAGCGAAACATTTAAATCTGCTTTATCATACTGTATAAGAAGTAAGTCTCGTACAAGTTGACTTTGAGCATCAATAGGGCCTTGTTGATTGCAAATCGCTCCACCAGGTTGCACTAATTGTAAAATCACATTCAGCAATGTATCCTTCAGTTTCTTCTTGATTGATGGACCGAATTCGGTGAATTCAGTTTTTTTGTGTAACCATAAAAGTAACTCATGCAAGTGCTTGCAAATAGTTGGCCCAGCCTGTGAATTTTAAATAAAAAATAACTACAAGGAGGACATTTGATTTTTCAAAAGCTTACACAACGATTTGTTATAATCGAAGAACTCATGCCATAGCCAGAAAAGAATCGAAGTAACATTTTCTCGAAATTCTCATCACTTATAATTATATCACCAATTCGGGAGTTGTTGCTAGTGTCTCCTATGGGCAAAATAAAAAATCCAATCAAATATATTCTTAAGCAAATCAATGGCAAATGTTACACGTACCACAATCAAAGTTTGACTGCGAGTTGCAAGCCAACAGCAAACACTGAAACCCTAAGCACCAGGTACGTAATTTGATGTCATTGTGCCAAGCCAATGCAAGAAGTAACCCTTGTACTGCATTCGGTCCGAAGGGTATCTTTGGGATGTCATTCGGGCAAAGTCCCGAATTATAAGGTTTATCCGAGAGCTCACTGTTAAGTGTAAGCCAAATTTGTAGAACTTGTTCCAAGTGAACCCATGTGTCCTGAAATAAAAGAATATTCCAGGAATCTGTGTTATTATTAACAAGTATTCATTCTTAATCATACCTGTAGATGAAGATCTGAAAAAATGCAATCAAAGACATTTTTGAACATTTGATAGGTCGGTAAACCACAATTGTATTCCGGTCCTGACCATATATCCGTCACATATTCTGGCCACGCTGCTGTGTCAGGCGATGAATTAATGTATTCATTGGTCAGAATTTGTGGCAGCGATGCGTACATATCTAACGAGGAGATCATAGTCAATCGACGAATTGAAATCTCTACATTAGTGTCGAGTCCGAAGTCCAGGCGAGCATCCATTGCACTCGAAACAGTCTTACAAAAGAAGTTGAAGTTATTCTTATTTTGAGCTACGGAATCTGTTTTGATGAGATTCTTTGATCTGTTCTCGATATCAATCTCGTTCATCAACTCATCGAACTCAGTATCCTCACATTCAATTAGAGATGGCAGATGTGAATACTTGACAGCTGAAAAGTGATTTTTTGTTTTTAGAATGATTGCTAGAAATACTACTACAAATACAAGCGTATGAAAGCGTACCATCTGCGTATGACATACTACTATTTCCGGAAATGGGAATTATCGACGTTGGCATCAACAAAGCTTAAAAGAAAGAAATGTTTTAAACAGAACATTTTCTTCCGACTTTGAATCAAAACTAAAAACAAGTAAAATACATCCAAGCGTGGTGTTTATTACAAAAAAAAGGTTCAAAAGAAACCATGGGCTTAAAAGCAATTCAGGTACATGCGAGTATGTCGATATGCATCCTACACATATTTATACTTGTGTTGCCTTAGCATAGCATTATTAAATAAATAAATAAAAATAACACAGTCTACCATTCTTGCTTGGAATATTGTACAAAAAAAATACAAATACTTGGCGCAACGGACCGTATGTGGTCCAAGGCCTAGCTTCTCGCGACCATTTGTGTTGTGCGTGTTATATTTGTTCACATAAATGGAAGGGACCTACAGTTTAGAGTCTTATCCGGAAGGCAAATGGAGAAGCTTTTCTTGACAGTTATTGTATAATATTGTATACGATTTGTAAAAGCCGAAATGAATAAAAGAAACGGTGCACCTGTACTGGAATCGACAGATAGAAACAGGGTTCCCGAAACGTTAAACTGTTCAGTTCAAAAGCTATAGAATAACTAAAGAATAGCTATATAATATATAGCAGATAATAAAATCAGTTATTGTATTGAAAAGTTTAAAAATCTCCGATAAAATAAACCCCAGAATAGGCACTATAAGTAATTGAATAGAATTTGTTGTAGTTGTATTGTTGTGCCAATTTTTAAGAGACTATCGGAATGTATCGCAGCGAAGATCAGTGTATCAGTGATACAATCGCGCTGCCTAGCGTGTGCTTACTTATGAGTATTATAGCAAAGAATTCACTTCAAATGTTAAGAATAACTCTGACCAATCGTTGTGCTCTTGCTCCAACCAAACCAGCACCGCGTAGACTTGGGTATGAATTACCATTTTTAGTAAAGGGAGAACTTCAACGACAAAAATTATTACGTTTCAATTGTTAGTTTTTTTTAGACACTGAAATCGCCTGTTTATAACGAGGGAACATAAAACGGTCTACAAGACTTCAATTTGGAGCAATCTTCCAGTACAGAAACACGATGAGTCCGAAGGCTTGCCAGCCTCGAGATAATGTTTGACCTTTGGTCAAGCCAAGCGGTTTGTAAGTATCCAAGTGCTTAGTTGCAGTTGAAGCGAATTGTAAAATTCGTCCTGATAAATACACTCTCTGACATTTGCAGAGATAATAGTTGGCATGAAAACGAATGTCTCCTTATAAATGCACAGAATTCATCATAACTATTTTTATTACTATCCCACTCGATATATAAATATTCGAAACCACTTTCGAAAACAGTTTTCCTACAAGAGAATCGTGGACGACCAAAAGAACGACAAGAAACCCGATGGGGATAAAATTGTATACAGAAGGCTTAGCAGGCGAATCAGGTGTTTTAATTTTTGTTCAAACCCAATGATTAAATTTAAAGTTCATTTAGGATCACATGCAAAAGATTTCATACATCACACCGAAGCCATAAGCACCACGCCTAACCCGTGACAATATCATCTTTGGTAAAGGTTGCTGCAACAATGTCCGCCATGCCTGGGTACCAGGACACGAAGATATAAGGGGAAACAAAAGAGCTGGTTCAGCAAGAGCACGTAAAAGCGATTAACATAGACTTGGACTTGCGGAAACAATGATTTGCGCTTACTGTGCGAAGGGATAAGATCAGGAGCATTTCCCCGCCAGCAACGGCGAGGTTATGAAAGAAAATATTGGGGTCATCAATGATAACTCAGACAAAAGTTAATCGGTAATGTTATAAAATTCATCAAACAACCAAGGTGCCTTTCTGAGCGCTTAATATGTTAACTTTACGTCTTCACCAAACAAACTACCCACATCGCAACACACAACCATAACATAAACATATTTATAACAGACACACAACGGAGGAGGGTACACCAGGTCCAAATGGAATTCTAACTAGCTAAAAAGCCGTTAGCAGAAAATAACAAGCGCTGTTAGAGATAAAACCCAAAAAAAAAAAACATTAAGTTGCATAACAAGTTTAACTAGTGAATGAAATGACAATTAGACAGCTACAGTCCAGTGCCAAACACAATATCAACAAATACTACAAAAGAAAAAGAATCCGTATGTCCTACCTGTAGAGTCAACAAATACTTCTACCGATTCTTGTACACCTTCCATTCCTCTCGGTTCGCTACAACCTGGCTCAGAGCTTTGCGGTTGATCTTTGAAATGTTTATCAGCATCTAACAGATCCTAATCAACAAATACATTATTAACCAGCTTTACCAAATTTTTACAACGTTTCTATTTACTTGTAAAAGACAAGTGATGGCATGAACAGCCCAAGGTTGTTGTTGATCATTCCAAACAGCTAAACGAACAAGTTGTTCTAGCTGATTTGTGGTGACGATCTTTGAAAGTTGAACCGAAGACTTGCAAGCGGACACAAGTCGTGCAATTACCTATTTTTAAAAAAAACAAGAAATGATTCAAAAGGTCCTGATGTCAAATTGAATTATAACCTACCTTGCACGTCAAAAGGAACAAATCCATGTTGCAACTAAAGTCCATCTCTAGCAGAAGTGCAATTAGTCCACGGATAACAATCAAAATATTGTTCAAACGAATTGTCTTCAATCCTTTGTCAAAGTTGTTTTCTGGTTCCGGATTGGGATCTTTAACAACCTTTGGAGTGGTACTTGGTTTAGTTGTTGTTTTAGGCTTTGGTTTACCCGTCAGTTGCATAAATATATCCGGGTGCTGAAATATATTTACATTTACACTTGAGTTAAAAAAAAAATCAAACACTCACTTCATTTTGAATCATAAAGATTTTCTTTCCCCAATCTGTGTACGGTTGGATACTGTATTTGTTTTGTTGAATCATTCGCTTTTTAAAACCTCGAAGTTGTTTGCCCGAGTTGTTATTCGATTGCGATCGTGTTTTAGCAAAATCAGTTTCACATGACATGAATTCCCAACGATTGGCAGCTTACAATAAATGATTTAAAAGAAAATTAATAAGAGAACTAAAAAATACTATAAAACATCGCTTACATTTATCTTTCCTTTCAACACTATCATCTAGGCAAACAGAAAGGAATAATAGTAACCACGTTACCAATTGTAAGTCTGACTTAGACCACAAATCACCACCATTGTCGATTCGATTCATATGTATTGGATTCTCATTCGCTTGGTATCTTGGTGAGATAGGTGCCAGCAACTTGGCTAATGTCTTTAGAATCGCATCGATAACTATAGACCGGCATGTTCCCATTGCAATACTTCGACGACCGAGGTAGGTCAACAAGAAGAAAATCCTGAAAAAGGTTGAAAATGCTACAAGAAAATTTCGTTTAATATTGAATTCTGCTCTTACCTGTCTTGTGGAAATATCTTGCTATTTTGTGAAGAAAACAAATTACAAAATATATCTGCAAGGAAATCTCCCCACCAGCTGCGGAAACAGCACATTCGAACCAGAAGAGAACATGTGGCAAGTTGTATATGTGCATCACCGTAGACAACAAGTGTGTTGAACAGTGTATTGGCTACGTCCATTGAGAACAGTGAGTGCAGCGGTAGAATGTTCTAAAAAAAAAAGAATTTAATTTCAAAGGAAAATTTATGAAAATATTAGGTCATACCTTAAGTCCATATTCTATGGAAAAATGCAAGAGAATCTCGACAAGTCCTTGACTTAGTACTCTTAACTTATCCCTTGATGCAAGCTGCAGTACATTTTTCGATTGAGTCACAGGTTCAGTTTGGAAAGATGACTCCAAGCGTAATATTACATTTTGAATAACATTGATTTGATGTTGCAGCATGATGCATTCCTGAAATTTTTAAAATATACGTTAAATATAAAATTTTACTGGAGCACATTCCTCGACTGCAGTACTACAAGGAAAGACATGATCGAGGAAGGCGGTTTTAGACGGTAAAAATCCGGTAGAATGGCCTATTCTTCAGTATGTTTAGAAGATTTTCATCCTCCAAGATTAACAAAAAGAAGATCAAAAGCTACATTTACCAGCAGGTTTGCAGAGACAATGGCGATATCAAAATCGAACAAATCAGAAAACCTAGAGCTGCTCGTATCTTTTTAAAATAATAAAATCCTTGTCTTTCTATTAGAGAGGTTAATCGATCCTAAAGACATTGTTGCGTGATCGATAAAGAAAGCTGGTAGAAAGTGTAACTGTCTCGCCCTAATTTCCTGTACAATCTCCGCAAGTAAAGCTTGCTTCCACTAATTTTTAGTCGCACAAAATTAAACATTAATCGACTACGATTCAAGTCATAAATAAACGCCAACCTTCGATGTAGTTAATGTTCATCGTTCTTTTTTAAGCCTCAACATCAAAGGTGTCAAGCCTAGAAATTGACACTATACTCAGACAAAGATAGGATCCAAAATCTTATAACATCAGGCAATCAACTGGCATATTGGCCATTTGGCCATTTAACTATAAAAAAAATTGGCGCAAACAGCTCATGCAGGGGAAATCACAAATCACGGGACCTAGTGATGATAGTTATTACTCTCGGACACTTATCAGACATTTGCGTTTTTTTTTTTTTTTTTTTGGATTCGAATGTCGACCTTTCCGCGCAGTAGTCCCACACACTTACAACTTAGCCACGGCACACACGACTCTTAGCTACCAACCCAAAAACTTAGACCAAAGTTCCCCGGACAGTTGACTTTGTAAAAACGAACCTCAAGGGTTCCTACATGACCTGTATGTTAAGTAAGACTAATCTCCAGCGTAAAGGGGATGCTAATTGGTTATATATGATCTCATTCCGCTCTAATCAGACTAATCACCTCAGTTTTTACTTACCTCATATATTGACACGATTTTACTATTGTCCATGTTACTGTCGTCTTCACGTTGCTTATTAATGAATGCTTGCATATGTGCCACATTGGACAGTTCACAGTTAAGAACTGGTGCTAGCATTTCCATTAATTTACAACTAGCCAAGCTGTAACGGCAATGCACATCTTCATACAAAGAGTTCAGTGCTTTGATTTGTGCCTGAATATTACCAGCTGGATGCTTCATGTACTGCAATACTACGAATAGAAATGCAAATTTCAACAGATACTCTAAAAATAAATTATGTACTATAAACCTACATGGATCACCATAACCATCGCTGTCTAGAACTACAGTGTGTCCATAAAACGAACCCAGGGGAATTTTACATTTTGTATTTGACATTCCGTAACGACCAATGATGGTAATTTTCATATATCGGCAAATCGGTGGTGGTTGTAAATCACTAAGTACCAACGTCTTGGAGCCTATATCTTGTGTTACGACTAAACGTACACTATCAGCCTCTTCTTCGAAACACCAAATATCAATGTGAAGCGAAGCAAGTTCGTCACAGGATGGGATCACAACATCAGTTAGCAATATTGGTGAACCAAAATCAAGCACTACAAAACGTCTAGCTCCTGAATGCATACGATCGATTACCACCATTTGTTTCGGTGGAGGTGATAAAATCTTATGCCATGGAAACACATTTGTATTCTCTTCCATATTCTGTTCGTTTAGGTAGCGTTGAATGAGTTTGTTTGATAGTTTTACTTCTGGATCACTGTCAGGTACATTTGAGCTCTCATCGCAGCATTCAATGTACTGGCATATTGCCTTAAATTTCGGCAAGTGCTTGTATTTCATTGACTTCTCTTCTTTATTAGATTGTGCCGACGATTCTGATGGTTCAGCTGGAAATATGAACGTAACATTAAAATTATTAAAAGGATATTTATTCGTTTAAATACATACCAATTCCGTTTGCTTTCAATTCGTCTTTTCCGAGTATTGCACACATTTTAAGTTTGTCGGCAAGAATATTTTTAACATTATTAACAATGTCATTTAACTATAAAAATATTATAAAGCGTGTGTTAAAATTATGTAAAATGTTAGGCTACAACTAGATATAAGTACTTTTCCATTTTCAGGATCTTTTTGGCCATCCATGGTATTTGACATCGCAGGAATTATTATTTCTTCCATGTTTATATTTGAGGCGCTGCTTGTTGACGCACTGTCCATGTTATCGATTCGTGTAGCTTCAGATGTTGCTGAGCATACAAAATGTAGCTGTTCTACTTCTAGGAGACCACGTAGCTGGTTACTTACTCCTTTGCATTTGATCAAATGTGGAAACGAACGGAATTCAACGCCATCTGAAAGGAAAGGTTAGAGTTACATAATACATATACACATACATGCATATGAAATTATTAATGAGGACATTATAGCCCGATTTTTCTTTGCAATTGGTTCCAACACAAGAAGAGAGATAATGTAACAACCCCAGATTATTTTCGCACGCGTAACCAAGCAAGAAGGGCGTGCTAGTTTTTGTTATAAAAATTATGAATGTATTGCTGGAACAGTTCGCAAATATCATGTTTCATGTTTCAAGAAGCACTATAAAGCGAGCTTTCATGAAAGATCGACTGCATCTGCATGCGCACAAGCTAACAAACCTTAAACCAGAAGACCATTTTTAGCGAAGAGAATTTGTTAATGCAACATCAACTCGTGAACAACATCGGTTTAATGGACAGCTAGTGAGCAACATCAGCTGGTGAATAACATCAGCTAGTGATTAACATCAGCTATGAACAACGTAAGCTAGTGAACAATAATTTAGCTAAGATAATCAGCTTTACCCATGATGCACATCTTCAACTTAATGCCTACAAATAGGTTGGGGAAGATATGTTTTTGCTCAAACGTAAACGTCGTGCTGACCTTTTTAATAGCAAACCATTTGTGCAAAACCACAGTTATCTGTGATTGTCGAATCTGAGGTACGGAGAAATCAAGAGTGATTCAAAAACGACCAATTCATCAACCATGCGTAACTGTTGGCTGGTGAAGTGATTGGGACGTACATATTTTTTTGAAAACACAACTGGAAATGCGATTAAAGTGAATGGTTTGCGCTACAGTACGATAACTGATTTCTTTTAGCCAATGTTTGTCGACTGCATGACAGATTTTGAATGAACTAAGGAAATTGCGACTCTGCTTGCAAAAATCTTGTTGATATTAGGTCTGTTCTCATACCTGTCCAAAACAGGAAATATCTATGAAATGTTACAAAAAACTACGAGATCCTATTAAATTCAAAATTTCGTCGTTTTTCGCAAAAGAGAGATAAGAAGAAAGATAATCGAATACAAAACTTAGCGGGAAGCTTTTAAACCTAGGGCTCCAGACGCCATAGTTTTCAAAAGATGAATTTGGAAAATCACTTGAACACCTCAATAGTTTACTATTGCAACACTATTTACTCACCACAGTGTTTTACTCCTGTAAATTATTAAGAAAACCTGGAGGAACCAACTCCATGGTGGAAAATTTAAGCAAAGCTCAACCCAGCTATCTTAGATTGCACATCGGGTAAAGAAAAATAAAATTTTGCCAAATAGATCAATGGGAATCACTGCTATGTATAGGCATAGAATTAGAAAGAACTTTAGTACTTCGAGATGGCGTTGTGAAAACCCTAATACAATACTTGAATTACCTGCAGAAAATCACTTTGATCCTATTAATTGCTATGTAAGTCCTCGTAATCTTATTCACGTTAAACATTTGCTTACCTATTGAGCTCAGTTTTTTAAAGTCCATTCCCTGTGATTGTAGAAGTCCTGCATTTGACCGAATGATATTAACCAAAGTATTGGGAGAAGATGTATTGTTCTTGCTCAAATTTGGCAAATCAATATCAAAAAGTTCCGGTTCAAATGGAAAGCCATATAACCCAAACCTTGAAAGGAAAAATAGAAATCAAAGATATTTCAAAAATTACTAAAAATTTAATCTACGCCTTACCTTGTGCCCAATAAAGAGCAATATGGATCACATCGCTTCTCAATTTCATTCGTTATCTCCATTAAAAGTTTCACACAAATCTCTGAAATTGAATTATGCGAATCGGCAGTTGAAGTTGAGCATGCCAACAGGATAAACCAGCGCACTACACTGGAATACTTTGATGATGTCAAATCTGGTAGTGTTGTGGTGATTGCATTTTTCAACGAAACATCAAATGTGATTTTGTTTTGTAAATCTGCTGGAAGATTTCGTACTCCTCTGAGAAAGAGAGAAACACAAATTAAATCACCATACCACATGTGTGCGTATAATTTTTTCTTACTCTGTCAAAATCAATACCAGCTTCACGCATTTATGCGCCAATGTTCTATCACTTCTGATGATGCAATTCAACAGGAGATCTCTAAGGTATTTCTCCACAATAACCAGACATTCGACTTGTTGCGATTGCATATCCATCGTAGCATTATCCGAGAATATGCCAGAAGATGAACCACTTCTGCTGCCGCTTGGTTCTCCAGGTTTATATCGCTCTGATTTTGGAGATCTAAACCGATTGAGTCTAATCGTACAAATCCACAGGAGAATGTCCAATGCCAAATTCTTTTGCAGAACCGTAGACATACTGCAGCACAGAGTTTTAAGTAAATTCTCCAAAACATTGTTACTCTCTAGCATGGCAATCCGTTGGAGTCGCTCACTTGGTATTCGTGAGTTTGCCTTTGTACCACGTACTGTTATTGAGATTTCATGAAGCCAGTCGCAACCTATGGAAAGACCAAAAAAGAACGCATGGTTAAGAAAATATTTTGCTACAATATCCTTTTATAACAAAAAAAAAATATATATATATAAAAATAAAAAAATAAATCATGCTGCTGCTTGAGAATACTCTCTGTTTGGTGCGTCTTTAGCTGTCTAACATTATAACACATGAGTCTAATAAAACACAATTTTATAAAAAATAAAATAAAAAAGAAGCAGATAACGTAAATTGAACTTAAAAATAGAGAACTGATGAATGGAGAGAAGCAATGAAGTAAATTGAAATAAATGAGAAATTGCATACCTATGTAAAATTCATTTCGTGATTGTTTGGTGGTTGAGGAGGATTTCTGAGAAAATGTGGCTTTAGTGAAGTTTTGTGATGTACTGTTTGCATATGATGAAATCAGGAAACGCATGACACCTTTTTTTCTAACCGGAACTGAAAATTGTTAGCAAAAGGTTTTTGTTTTGCACATCAAAATCAAAAATAGGATTTACATAAAAAAACAGTAGAAATATGAATGATTTGTGAGTAGTAAGAAAAAAAAACCAAAAATATACATAACAACCAGGGTCACACACACATGCACATTGTTTTTTTTTTTTACATATTGCAAACGTTATGTAATCTTTTAACAACTGATTCCAAGAAGAAGTTGTTAGACTCTTTTTTGCGTACTAAATTTCGAGCATTAGACACAAAAGTTTCAAGAGTACAAACCAGTCACCTTTCTCACATTACTAACAAATTGGTATCTACACTACACCAACGAATTGTTAACAACATGTACTTCTAAATAATGTTACCGTGAGGAAACGCAGTTTAATCGCCCATCGTTTGGTCCAGAACCTTAGGCTAGATTAGGTAACTGGGTGCCCTAGTTAACAGGAGGCTCAAATAGACTAAAAATGAGTCCATTGTGCCAAATAGTAGACCGTTGAGAACCTAAATTTAATTATCGACGGCTGAACTATACCACTCCGACATACAAGTATGTGCAGCTCAATGTTTCTTAGATCATCCAGCTTCGCAGGGAAGTAGCTCCCAAGAGTGTCTTTCCTTTTGGTGGCTAGTGCTGGACAATGGAATAGCAAATGTCAAATGGATTATATTTCTTCTTCGCCCCTACAGTCCCTACAGAAGTCGTTGTCGGGTAGTCCTAGCCATGCTGCAAGATGGATATATGAACAGGCGCCGGTGTATTCTCCGAAAAGCTAGACATACACAGTTCAATCAGACTCCCTGACCACAGCATTGTATTCCAGGCGGAGGTGCTGGCAGTGGCAGTGGCAGCCAATATGGTATCAATGTTGACAATACCACGAGATGATATCACCATTTTCATTGACAGTCAAGCAGCCATTAAAGTAATTTTTGCTACTGAAATCAAGTCTAAGATAGTTCAACGCTGTCGCGAAGAACTGAAGGTTCTTGGCTCGCAGCACAATATTACTCTCTGCTGGGTCCCTGGTCACAAGGATATAGCCGGAAATGAGAAAGCTGACGAATTTGCAAGAAAAGGGTCTACAATAGACCACAATCGAGCATTTAAATGGATTAAACCTCCACTCTGTAACCTCAGAGAGTGAATTGACTGCAAGATTCTAATGAAAGGCAACAATAGGTGGAAATCGCTTTCCACTTGTGACATATCAAAGAACCTTTGGCCTAAATATGCTAGAAGCAGCAAGCTCTTAAATAATGACAGGAAATCGCTGTCAATGCTGATAGGCGCGCTTACTGGCCATAACCTTCTAAGAAACCACACAATGAAACTTTAACTCAATGACGACAATAACTGCAAAGGTTGCGGTGACAAAGAGGCTCACGAGGATACACCTCACTTCCTGTCACTGCCCAAGCCTATGTCACTTGAGAAATAGAACTCTAGGAAGTTATTACTTCCACGACATACATGAATTATCTAACGTTTCACTAAGCCATCTTTCTAGGTTCGTGAAAACGACGCGATGGCTAGAGACCACAATCACGAACGAGCAGTAAGACGAGAACACAGGACATTGGTTGCTAAGTTCTTCCGATTTAAGGCAGAGCTATAATAGAAAAATGGGTGTATACGTCGTCGTAAATAACTGTGCAAACACAAGGAACTTGTATTGTGGAACCATAATAGCTTTTTGCTTAAATTCGCCAAGTTTTCGTTTACTACAATTTTCTAGAATTTTGACATTAGCACTCATTTGACATGAGCACTCTCTTTTGCGAAAAATTACCAAATTTCTCTGCACTCGGACAGGATTTCGTAAAAATTCGTTGTTTTGGGAGGGTACGCGAACAAGACCTATTAAAGATGAGCCTTTAGACCTTTTTAGTCAATTGACTTTTTTTTATATTTTTTTCTTCTGATTGTTTGTTTATCGTCCCTCCTTAATGTGGACTAGTTGACTGATGACTCTAGCTTTTGTAGACTTCAATTTTTTTCACTTTTGCCCACGTGTATATTAAGCATATGGTCAAATAGTTCATTAACTTTAAAACATGGTTTTCCGCAATTGCTGTTTTAAATGCCGTAGTACGTATAACTCTTTGGACGTTGCTGTGTTGATGCTCGATATCTTTCAGTTTATATATTGATGCATTTCGACGTAACACGAAACATTGTTTAAAAGAGCCTCTCACAAGCTTCTAGAATAAATCAGTCCACATCTCGAACGTGAACTCTTTTAACCAAGGGACTGTTACCTCTTTCTCGGGGAAAGAATTTGAATTCATAGCAGAGTTACGTAAAGATAGACCATAAGCATCAATCAATTTGCGAACTGAGCTCTTGGTTGAGGCATTGGTCAACCCCAGACTATAGCGCCATCGAAATTAAAGTAAAACTAATTATTTTTTAACTGGACATTGGCATCACCTTAAAAGATTATGGATTTTGTCGAGTGTTACGAATAAATTTCCCAACCCATTGGATTTCTCAAATTGAATTTTAAATCCATACGATAAGATTTTGATAATGTCTTCAGCGACATGCGAAAAAGCTTTATATTCCGGAATTTGTCAGTTAATTGGGGGATATCAATCCCCCATCAACATGGGATATCACAGCCTTGAAAAGGTAAATTCCAATGGTGAATTCTACAAAATCATGTTTAAGCATAAAAGCTTCCACTAGACTAGTTGGTTGCCAAGAACATATACTCCCAAAAACTGTTTGAAGCAAGCTGTCACAAGTCTGAAAAATCAAGTTTCACTTTAAATTTAAATTAATTTTTGAAAAAATAAGATTCAATGTTGGCTTCAGGTGAAAACAGCTTTGCATTGCTCTGGATGTTAGGCTGATGGTAGGATCTCTTCTGGATTGGTCTCACTTCATATGCGACAATTTTGGTTATTGACAAACTCATTAAGCCAACAACGAGTGTGACCAATGTACACAATTTTGAGATAAAACAACTGATATGCTTGCAATTACTGCAAACAGTCTACAGTATTTGGCCATATTATTCGACCAAAAAAAATTTTATTTTTTTTTTTTTTTTGCGGCAAAAGGTTTTGAATTGGTCAGGTGGACATGAACCCGATAAAGAACGTCTGGGAGCACCTAAAGCGGGCCGCGGTTTCATGCACCAACTGGATCTTAACGGACGTAGACCAAGATTTCGCAAAATTTTCCAAATACTGGACTTCGAAGTGCTCCGACCGGGAATAAATCGATAAACTCGAATCTTCCTGCTTAGTTTCGTTTAGAGCTACGATATTCTCTTCAGTACTCACATTCCTTTGACTTGTTGGGTATGTGGTACGAAGTCTGTCCAAAGTTTCGACGCATGGCTTTATCAGATGATTATGTGTGCCATAAAAATCAGGAAGTCATCTATAAGTTTCGCGAATCGACGACCGATTTTCAAAGTACATTTTGATAATTTGGTAGCATTATTTCAGCATGAATCTATTAATGTTCATTTGACTGTATCAATTACTGCCAACTGTAAGGTAATTACCAGTACCAGTACCAAACTGTAGTCCTCCAGAAACAAACTCGAGCGAACTACTCTATGCGTGAACAGGTTGGGGACATTTAGACAAAAGAATGCAAAATAGAAGCAGGCAAACAAATTCGGCAGATAAGTCAGTTGCCTTAAATTGACAGCGCGTAACAGTTGACGAGGAATAGAGGACATTGGAAACGAGATAGGAATCCTTAAGCCGCGTTTCCAAACTCTGAAGAAAATAGCGATTAGGCGTCGTCGAACCACAAGAGGACATACATTTGTAAGTATCTACATAAGTACGCATAGTTATCACAAAGACTAAACTATTGTTCACTACCTTCTTCTATTTACAGACTCAAATCTCCCCCTAAAATACCACATATAGAGAATCAAGCAAGCACAAATAAAAACCAAAAAATATATATCCACAAACACACTTACCTCTAGTCTTTCCTTGACCTTCCTTTGCTGGATCACCCATAGTTTTAATGTGCAATAGGAAATTCCTTGCTCGGGTCTTGAACAACTTTGGGCTGGTCAAGGTAACATTCCCTCCCTGATCGCACAAATCCATACATGACGACAGCTCAATTGGTCCAGCTAGAATTTCAGCATTGTGTGCTTGCAAATACTCTTCCGTTAGAACTGGATTCTCATGAACTCCTATAGAATGAAAAAAGAGTACTTGATATAAAATTCAATGTTACCTCATTTGCATTGTAACATACCATCGCTGTTTAATGGAAAATCGACGCTTTCATCTACGGCAACTGATTGTTTGAAGCCCAAATTAACGGAATGTGGTCCCTTCATACGGTAACCAAATCCGCTGGTATTCTGCTTTAAAAGTGTTACTTGAATCGCAGCTGGATTTGGACATGGTTGGTAGAGAGAGAATTTTAAATCGATATGACCCAAAGCAACAGGTTGCACCAGATTCACTTCGATAATATGCTCATCCCAGGTTGTCCTGTAAAAAAAAATACATTTAAGCACTTACGGTACATATAAACGCGCATTTTTACTAACGCATCATTATGTAGTCGCCAAGTCTTTGTAAGATGAGTATCATCGCCGGGTCTCAAGTGCTGCGGCTGCTTTCTTTGTTTCTGCGCTTGAACAAGTTCATTCCAACAGCTGGGCACTTCTGCTGTGTACGGCGTAAGCATCTCATCAAATTGTGTTAGTTCACAAAGAGTTCGTAAGTCTTCTAGCGACAATTCGCTTTTATGTGCGATGAGATTTGAAGATGTTGATGGTGCTTCACTGGTACTTGGACCAGGAGCCGTACTCACCGATGGTGCATCGCCCTGAGTTTTGCGACTGCATGCAACTCCACGAGAACCAGTTCGTCCGTCGGTTTCCGAAATATCTCCGTCAGTCATACCACCGCCCATGGACACATCAACATTTCCGCAAATGTTGGCATTCTCATCGTCAACCATTTCATCGCCGGACTCATTGTCCGTGTCGTGCAGGGAATAGAAAATTAGTGAACCGCTCTTGGTGCACCCACAGAGCCTGTCAAGTGTTTTGCAATAAGCCGCCGAAACAAACTGCTCGTTTGGCACCTCAATACTGGTGATTTGCTTAAAGTCTTGCAGTGAGTGCAACTGCATACTTCCGTCGGCGCACACTACGCACAATGCACCGCCGTCGAAGTCAACGCCTTGTACTTTTCTGTCAAAGTTTTCACATGCCGGTAGAAGGCAAATTTGATTTGGGCACTTGAATCTATTAAAGGTGACCGAAGCTGTGTAATCACTGGAAATCTCTCCACTTGTGTCACAAGAAAAGAGAAGCATTTGTCCGCTGACCCAGTCATCCTCGTCGTCAACTTCCATTGAATCCTCTGGCACATCTTGACTGCGGATCAATTTCACCAACAATTGATTGCAACTGCGATTGGTAGATATGATTTCTGTCACTTCAAAATGGCCAGCAATTAGCGGTGTCACATTCACGCAGCTTTTTACGACACAGTTAATCTCTTCTTTCTTTGGCTTCTTGTTCAACTGAACCATTTGTTCTTCCGTTTTCATATTGTTGTTTTCCATTTCGGCTTCCAATTTCACAAGGGGCGTAAAGTTTCCAATGTGCCCAGCCATTTGTAATTCATGGAGTTCAGCATCCATCTTTATAAGATCTCCATCTAGGTAGGGCAACTCATGAAAATCGTCTGCCTTTTCAGTTCCATTGAACTTTATTGTGACCAGATCTGACATGAAACCATTGCTGTCAAAACTGTCCTCGTACTTTTCCATCAGGGTCTTGTTATCATCATCTCGGTCGTATTTGTTGCACAAGTTCTCCAAACAATTTTGCTGCTGTCCATTGTCGCATATAATTTTAGAGCTCGTTTCGCAAATGTCCACTACGACTAACATCAGTATCATGCCTGTCGCTTTCTTCACCCACAGTCCTAGGATCACTTTTGAGCCTATGACACTCGATTTCAGTGAATTTGTCAGTGGCGTCTTGTTCGTGGTGTTCTTGAATAGTTTGTTTGGGAGAACACACATTGCTGTGATTTTTGCCTCGTCATAGCCATCTGGACAGATGTCCTTCATCAAATTTGACAATTGGGCTGTGTGCATTTCCTTGAGATTTCTCTCGATGCTCCATACAATTATTTCGCCAGAGCTCGATGAGCTTGTGCAGAGAACGTGTGCAAAATCACTGTTCGATATAACATCGAATCCATTTGTCATTGCAGCGGGGTTGGTTGCATATGTCACAGCCAACGGTACGTTTTGTGTGTATTCCCCCTTTACGAATGGACATGTAGGAGAATGCCTCTCATGTTCACTCCATGGTTCGTCTGTTTTTTCCCAACACACAAGGCAAACATTACAAGTAAAACACATTGCTCTGTCCTCACCGGATGTGCTGGGTTGATGGTAGAAACCGGCTTGTGCCATTTGATCGGGCAGAGCCCAGTTGTAGTCCATATGTGGCCACTTTTCAAAAGTCTGTCGACGTACTGCCTCCGAGTACATTAACACTCGTTGAATAGTACCATTATTGCATCCAATTTCTATAAGTCTTGAACCGACTAGTAAGTCGGTGAGTCGCTCGTTTATTGCCGATGCTATTGCTAGTGCTGGTATGTGCTTCTCTAGTCGCTTCAGATGTACCACTGCATTGTTGGCCACCATCTTGAGACTGGAGTAGGGTAGTTCCAGGCATATTGTATTCCACTATAGAAAAAAAGGAAATCGAAAGCATTAATGTAAACTTCGTCATTTAGCTTTGAAAGGCTATGGAAGATATTGTGTTTTGTGGATTGTGGATTATATAGGTATGTACGAGTATATTACGGAGAAACTCACATGAAAGAGTTGCGTACACGCCATATAAAAACAAAAGGAAGGAAGCTACAATTTAGAGCCCTATCCGAAAGGCAAATTGGGAAGTTTTTTCATGACAGTTATTACTCTCGGACGATTGTCAGACATCCTCAAGATGTGGAACCGTGATAAAACTTTTTGATGTTTCGAATATCGAACCAATACGTTATGTCCTCTGGATGTGTAGGTCATTACAGTACCTGCACATCCCGTATTCGAAAAACCTAATCTGATAACGTGCTTTTCAAAAAGCCAATGACTAGGGAGTATCCCTATCAGTATTCTTATGATTTCACACTGGCCACGAGGCCTTAGACACTAAGCCGTCCTAAGTCGGACCACAACAATTTTTTTTTTCCAGAGCTCCGATCACATTTCACTTATATTGGCTTATTTTTACATAGGAAAATTGTTATGACTGACGCCTGCTTTCTGGCTCATAACAATAAATTCAAATTTCTTCATCGAAACACTAAATTTTTGCTTAAAATTGAATAGAGTGGTTTAAAGGGATTAATCATCAATTCGTACTAAGATTTTCAAGTAGATCAAGTGTTGTAATTAGGAAAGATGAGCTTCTATATTTATATCACGCAAATTCTATGGGCCAAAGAGGTGGAACTATTCTTTTGCTTTGCTATGTTAGTATCGTAACTAAGAATGAGACTTGAATTTACCGGTATGATACCGAGTCTAAAATACAAGAGTGGCTGCCAAAAGGAAGCGTTGTATTCAAAAAACCACAAAGCAGAAAAAAAATTTCATTTATGTGCTTAAAAAGTTCATTTGGACACCGGTTTTACAAAAAAAAAAAAAAAAACGAAAGCAGTAAAGAAAAATGTAAGACACATCAAGGCAACACTTAGCAAACAAACGGAAAGTCCATATTTGTATCCGCCAAAAAATTCATGGGAAATTATTAAACTTTGCTATCAAGGTTTCCTTGCACTGCACGTGCGTTTACATGGAGTAGGATATCAAATGCTCAAGGAATCCGAAAATATACTTCTTTTATAAAATTCTTGAGCGAAAGTATCAAGAAACCATCTCTTAAGTTAAATTTCGACAGACGATTTGAAAGTCCACCGCCCCAACTCCAATTATTAACCGACCATATAACTTCTTACAGTCAGTCGCAAAAGTCTACATATAGCCCTGAAAAGTGCTAGATCTTATGCTTATAAAGATTTAAGTTTAATTTTCTTTGTTTTTGTTGTTTTGCTTGTCTGTAGATGTAGCTTCGCATGTCACCACATGCTGCTCATCCATTGTTGATGGCATCCATTGGTGGACTAAAGTTTTCCCATTTGTACCTAACGGTGCATTTTTTTGGATTGATTTTTTTCCACATGTGCCAATTTTGCTTATTAGGAAACCCATTAAACCAAAAATGAGCTTCATCGCTGACTGACGCTGTAATTTTACAGTTTCGAGAACCGAGGAACGTTTTTTAAAGTGAATTTGCATAAGTTGGTAGCGTTATTCAGCCGTGAGTCTATTCATGGATTTGTTAGACTACAGCGAGCATAAATGTCAAAAAAGGACGTGTAGAATGTCAACTCCGTTTGACAGTTATCACTATCGTTAATTCTTCTAAATAACTAAAATTATGGGCCTGTTCGCATAACCGAACTGATACTCCTCGATATTTTTAGCGAGCAAATGAAAGGCGTTCACCTAGAAGCAATCTCATTCTAAATACATAAATTCAAAATCTCTCCCGAAAACACCAACACCATTCCCTGTCTAAACTTTGACAAAAACTTCAAAGTCTCCCTGCCAGATCATTTTTGGGGGAAGTTGTATTTATAAAAGAACAATCGATTCCATTCAATACCGATATTCGCATCTTTTCGGATAGCCAAACAGCAATCAAATCCTTGGAATCCGTCTCTATAAATTCATTAACAGCTCTATATTTCAGGTCTAGTTAAATATTTGCATCTATTGGGTGCTAAGGCATACGGATATTCCAGGGGATTGTAGGGGTGACAAACTAGCCAGATAAGTTACTTTATGTATACCGACCGCTACTTGCAAACGCATATTAAAGCTGGATTCTACCTAGAGACAAATCTGAGGTGGACAAGAGGAATAATATGTCTAGCGGCAAAACAGATTTGTCCAAAGCTGGATCGAAAATACTCCGCAAAACAAACACGCTAAAATAGGTGTCATAACTGGCCACTGTCTGATAGCCAAAAAAGCATAGCAAAGCATTGTAAAAGCATAGATGCAGAAAAGGATGAAACCCTTATCACCTTTTTTGTACCGTACAATCTCTCTCCCACAGAAGGAAGATTCACTTAGCAGTTTTCTGTTACAACGCTCTTTGCGATCTGACAAATAAAGCTATTGAGAACCTCTCAGGGTACATCAGAAGCTCAAAATGGTTTAACGAGTAGGCGAACCAACTTTACATAAAGTTCACTTGGGAGAAGTTACTGGTTTATACGTGAAGTTATTGACATACCGCCACCATAGCATGAAAAACTAACAAAAAGTTAGACCGAGAAAATATACTTCAAGACCACTCGCGGTGTTAAAACATTACAACATTAGGAGCACGAATTAATCTCTTATCTTTTTCGTTCTATCTGGATTTAAAATATACCCTTTATTAATAGATTCCAAAGCAGCAATGCCGTCGATAACCTACAACGCCACCCCTAAAGGGAAATACCCGACTGGCAGACATCAGGCAAAAGACAATTCATTAAAATTACTGGCATGAAATAAGTCCCCAATTGATGGAAAAATTCAGCCAAATTGGAGCGATAAAATGCATTTTCAACAGAATTAAAAAAGTTAGTTGTTCCATGAATAGCTTGCGTTTTATTTCAATTTCAAGTTGTAACACTTAAAAAAAAAAATCATTTTGTAAAGATACGGCTTTTTGTTTTCAAATTGAAAATGGTATACCTACTCTTCCAAGGTATTCTTTCGAAGACTGAAACACACTCTTTATTACTGGTGTGCAAGCAATCAACCTACATAAGCAATAAGATCTTTCAGGCTGGGTCACCACCGGACTGTAGGAGGGGAAAATAGCGCTATTGGCAAGGTACTGTGCATGTTCAATAAGTTACGAGATTAAATTAAAAGCAAGACATATGAATTTCCTTTAAGAACATCTAAGTGAGTTTAACAGTTATAATACAGTAGGAAGTAATTGTATAACTTGCACACCGCTAGCTGTTATAGCTGCCGCTAGATGTAGATCCGTCATTTCGATAAAAAAAAAATTATCTTTCCGCTAGAACTAGCGGGGTACATGAGAATCGCAAATTGTAAACTTTTTTTTATTTAACTGGCTTTATATGTCAAATATGGAAAACTAATGTTTGACATTTGAGTGTGACTCAACGTGAGGCAAAACAATTCCTATCACGTTAGCGTCAAACCTGCATCAGCTGTTCATAACGTCAATTAATATAAAATTTCATTATATTCCAAGGATCATGTGTGCAGCTAATGCATTAGACGTAGCAAAAATTAACATTTCACCCACATTTCAAACGTTATGCATAACTGATTCAGGGATGATACTGTTGGATGATACGCTTCAAAATTCAATCATTTTTAGCAGCCATTGAAAATTCCAATTGGAAATGAATTGCTCTGCAAAATTCGAATGAGATGTACATACATATGTAGGTACGTAGCCAAGGCAAGTTTGACTTCGTCTGGACTGCAGAGAACCGATAAGTTCGGCGCCTTTCACGAAGTTTCACAGAACAAATTGAATTGCATCCAATCTATGAATCTAATCTCATGAAATGTATTTTTCCATTTATTTTTATACAATTACAACCGAAACAAATATGTATGCGCCTAGAGGTAAAAACATCCACAATTTGTTTACCATTCAACAAAGAATTAAACTTGATTCTCAATGCTTCTACGTGAACCCCCTGTGTAAAATCCTACTCCTCATGCTCAATTCTATATACACTTGTAGGTTCGCAAGTCCAGAAAACCCCACCTGGATACCCGGGATGCGAAATGATATTCCACGAAAATTTCAAAAAAAGTTTTCAATTTAGTATCAACCCGGTGGGCAACCAGAGAAAACGGGATCTCTAGTTCCCGTTTAAAATAAATTCTTAGAAATATGCCTCTACTGCTCTAACATACAATTGCATTTCCGGTGCATTAGAAGCGCAAGCCTCGAGTGGTACTCATGAAAAAATCAGAAAAAAAAAAAAAAATCTAACAAAACTCTTGCAAATCACATGTGAAATGTCGCCTGTCTATATTTACATACCCTTTGTGCTTTGATGCCTTTTTTAGAATTGGTCTGAGCATCGCGGATTTTCTCCATCAATTCATTGCTTACGTCTGTTGGGCATTCAAGGCCCTCCTCTTCCAACTTCCTTAAACTTTCTTCAAAGATCTTCGCCTCGGAAAGCAGAAGCTCTAGTTTTATCATGTCGTCATTCTGTACAACTGGCGACTGCAGTATCGTGTCCAGAAGCAACACTCCATTATAGTCGCCACGGAATCCTAGGCATTTTCCGTCCCAGAAGAGAACTTTTTCCTGCAGCGGCATATACTTTCCGCACACATTTCGACTGATATCTGCAAAAAACAAGAAAAAAAAATCACACATCACCCACAAAAATTTTCTGCGACGACCAAGAGACGGAGGCCATTTGTGTTTCCCAATAATGCGCAGATTGGAATATCAGAATTGTGCTACACCCATGCACAATGGGACAGCCATTCGTGACCAGCAATTGCACAATCATGATAGCCCCGCGCCTCAGAATCTCCACAAATATGAATTATTTTACAAGGGTTTTCCGATTGAAACGAAAAAAGAAAGAAAAAAAAGAATTTACCACCAGACAATGTGTATGCTTGTAATATTACACCAGAGTGCACGTCTAGAATTTTCACTTGATTCTTGGTATCAAAAACAATTATAACGTTCAAATTTGGATGATATGTTATATTGCAGGACTCGGTAGCAATATTTAGATAACCATCTTGTTTCAGTATCCGCTGGTCGCCAGCCATTTCGGGTAAAAAATAATTAAACTTAGCAGAGAATTTCCGTTTTCAACACTTTTACGTCCGCCATCAGAGTGAATAGAAAACTGACAAGAGGAAAATTTTCAGCGAGGCTATCTCTTTCGCGCTATCAAAAAAGAGAGAGGCAAACACAAAGGAATTCGAACGGGCTAAGATGTAAACATTGCAGTTTGTCCGTGCAGTGTTGGCAGCAGTTCCTATCAAATTGGTATTACTGTTAATGGGCATTGGATGATGTTGGATTTTTGGGCTTAGTGGACCCTTGTTGCAGGAATAGTGGTTTTGTTTTGAATTATTATTTCTATTAGAAATCAATTGATTTCCAATTGGTTCTAAAGACATGCCACTGGAAAGGGTTCTGTGTTATTAATCGGAAATATGAAAGCCGTGATACATTGCAATACATTTAAATACCAATTTGAATTTTGCAAGAAAGTTAAGGTATTAATTTCGGGAATAAATAGCTTGGATTTTGGACGGTTTGATTTATATTGCAATTCGCTTTCATAACTTCATGCTTAAGGTATTTTTAAATTAAAAAATAGTTCGATCGAAATCAAAACTTTTGTAGAAACATTTCGTTTGTTATTTTATTCATCTGTATGTCAATTTACAAAGCAAAATATTTAAAACTGTTTTCAAGAAGGTCCTCCGCAACTTAACTGTTGCAACCCTATGTGCAAGCCACAGCTCCGAGATTAGGAGATTATGCTGAAAGCGTTTGGTACTTTAATCGTAAAAACTGCAAGGCATCCTAATCTGTTGCCGAAAATAATCTGAAGTGATTACCGAACATTGCTCAATAAATTTAAACAGAAAACTTGAGCAAATGTATAGGGAGAACATGAGTTCGCATATTGAGACTCTTGCTTGCAAAAATTATAAGAAAATCATCCACGAGGTCCGAAGAGTTCTGTATGCTTAATTAAGTTCTTTCAAGAGACAGATGTGATGAGTCAACCTGCGTTGGCAATAACCCTGCAGCTTTTACGCTTAGTAACAGCTCGTTTAAAAGAGGTAAGACACCATTTGGCGGTGTTTTTCTACTGAAAAATCTTTGTGTGAAGCCATCAGGTACAAAAAAAAATACAAATACTTGGCGCAACAGACCGAATTGGTCCAGGGCCTAGCTTCTCGCAACCATTTGTGCTATGCGTGTTATATTTTTTAACACAAATGGAAGGGATCTACAGTTTAGAGCCATATCCGAAAGGCAAATTGAGGAGCTTTATCTTGACAGTTATTACTCACGGACGTTTGTCAGACATTCGCGAGAGGTGGGACCGTGAAAAAACTTTTTGGTGTTCTCTGGGACTCGAACGTCGAAAATCTCGCTCAGCGATCCAACGCACTAACCACTTGAGCCACGGTGCCATCAGATGCCCACATTTAAAACGTTATTGCTATATTTAAGAATATAGAAGGTAAATCGTAAAATTTGTACATAGTTCGCATCACAATTTATAGCAGCGTCTGTTTTTGAGTTGCATACTTCTCTATATTTCATCATTTTGGGTTCCTATTGATGATGAGAACCAGCTATTGAACTGTCACTATAAACTGTTTCTTATTTTAGAAATAACATAGGAATTTTTTAGGGAAAATAGTATCTGTGATAGGCAGTTAGTGCTTACACACCTTCTATACTAATGAAGATGATAGATTGCTAGAATAGCCAAAGTAATAATAAAAAAGGAATTACAATTTACTCGCTAAAGAGCCTTTAAATAATTTCAAATTGTGCACAAAAAGCAAAGAAAAAATGTTTCACCAACAACATTCTAAGTGTAAGCATGGTCTTAGAAAAGTTCGTTCATTATGTTTACGATCTTACTATGCATTTGTCTCACTGGACACTAACTGACAGTTCCAAATGCAAAACACAGCTGATTCCTGAAATTTATTTATTTACGTGCTTTTCTGCGATAAAATGAATATTTTGCCCAAAAAAAGGTAACATTTTGCCCATAAATATCTCAAAATGGAATAATTGAATATTTCTTTCATTAAAGGTGGCATGTCCGCACTAAGGACAATATTGCTAGAGTACGGCGGGATGAAGCTGAAGCCGCCGAAAAAGAACGGAAACGAATCGAAAAACTAGAATACGCTGTAAATAAGTAAATGTAAATTAAATATAAAGGTATTTAATGAAATTATTTATAGGAAAGCGAAGCTCGATTAAATCTATTGCGGTCTAAGGCTGGAACGACATCTACATCTGGCTGTGCTACATCAGAGACTGCATCGATTTCAACAATCACCGCTAGTGATGGTCATGTTGACCTCTTCTCTG
The DNA here is from genome assembly GCA_946965025.1 of Blera fallax. Lineage (NCBI taxonomy): Eukaryota > Metazoa > Arthropoda > Insecta > Diptera > Syrphidae > Blera > Blera fallax. Next base: position 51,442,140 of record OX337244.1, read on the forward strand.
ACTTTCAGTGGCACACAAAGACAATAAACAAGGAACACGAAAAGGAGAAAAAGGAAGAAAAAGAGAAGTACGAGAAGCAAGTAGGATATTTAACATATCTGGGACAGGACACCAATGAAGCATTAAAGTTGCGTAGTTGGTATGAAGTTGCACCCAATAGAGCAGAAGTTGACGAGCGGGAAATTATCGAAAAAGATCTAAAAACCAAATGCCTTAATGACCCTCTGACACTAATCAAAGCTCTACTGCCCGAAGAGAAAATTGTAAATAAGACAAAGACTGTAGCTGTAGCTGTGCCGACACCCGTGCGGAAAGAAATCGTCGAAAAGGTTAGAGAAAAGACGAAAAAGCCAAAGAAAGATAAAAAACATAAGAAAGATAAGAAAAAGGATAAAAAGAAGGAGAAACACATTCGAAATGAAGAAAAACGTTTGGAAGAGCTCGCCCGCAAAAAGGAGCTTATTAACAGGTTGCGCAAGGAGAGGTTGAAACGGGAAGCGCGTGAAAGAGCTCGGCAAGAGGAGCTGTTGAATCCAAAAGTTGAGAAACCAAAGAAGGTTGAAGAGGTCCGTGGTCCTCCCAGAATTGTACAAAAATACAATAGTCAGTTCAATCCAGCACTAGCAAAACAAAATATGGCATAGGAGAAGAGATAAATTGTATCTGAATAAAAGAGAATTCAAAAGCCGTCCTTATAAAATAGTTTTTACTTATTAAATCCTAATTTCATCTGTGGCTTTTGGAATATCTTGTTTACGTTTCCGACAACGCTTTTCTTTATTAAATTAGCAAACAGCTGGGACACCTTCTTTTAAAGTTAAAGGAAACTTCAAGAGGCTGTTGAGCTTGTACCGAACATGGTACTACTAAATCTATTTCCTAAAATCATTCTTTAATCATCACTGGCAATGTATTGGAGAAAGGTTAGCGGAAATTTTACTATTTACATAATCCAGATATTCTTTAAACGTAAGTCTCAATCAATCATAACATCATAACACGATATTAAATGGCTACATTTGATGTTATCCTATTTTCATGTACTGTGTATGGGATGGTTTTTCTCCTCCATCATACAATGAATATGGGGCCCAAATCCTATTCTTAAGGTAGGCCTTAGGATTATCTGGCGAATTATTATTTCCCTGATGTACTGCGACATTTTTATGTTGTGTAGTGATTTCAGAATGAGCTTTTATTTTGTGGAATTGAAGACGGTTTCAATGCCCATCGTTAAGACGAAACAATACTGCTCCTCCTTACCATCTTCCTTCCATGGCCTTCTGCACTGTGTCTCCGCTATGCTTCTCCAAATGTGTTGCAAATGATGAGCTTCACTACTATCCGACCATATTGAATGGGCGCTGTGATCTTCGATCTTCAGTATACCAAGCCTTCTTTCATTATTTAAGAAACAGTTACTTATTTAAGCATGCACTTGTGTGTATGTGTATATGTATGTCTACGAACATCTACTTACCTTTAACTGCCGCTGTAAGTCCCATATTTGGAATTTCATCCGGTTCAGACGATTTTTTAATTCCAAATATGTTGCATGGTTTGAGTTCCTTGTCAGTTCTGACATCTGACGAATGTGTTACGCTTTTATCAGTTCTTTAGGATTCCCTGTTGTCTTGGAAATAGGGCTTTAACCATGTTCAGCAATGCATCTCAACAAGGTGGGTGTAGTGGTCGTATAATGGATAGTATGCCTTCCTTTTCTGAGGAAGGTTATAGTTTTAAGACTAACGGGAGGAAAATATTTTTTTCTTAAATTAGGAAGACTCTTGGACATTCGTGGGACTGAAATAGCCAGTTATGATAAAGGAACTCCAACATCTAGCATGTACATATGTATGTCTGTCTTGGAAACTCTCAAATTCCGCAATCGTGATGTTTAATCGGTACTAATACTGTTTCCTAGTTTTCACGATGGGTATTTGTCATTTCTCGCGGAATCGTGCAATGTTACTGGCGGCCTCTTTCTCATTGTAGTATAAGCTTTTGGGTTCTTTAATGCATAACCTTTCTGTGAGACTTCATTCACCACATCAAGCTTTCACCATGTGCCAGAAGCCCTTGCAATTGCAGCATTTAAGCAGTTTAATTTCACGAACAATACAAGCTATGTGTACTTTTGCTAATTGCAATAAGTTTCTTGGCTGCTTCTGTTGTCGTTTGTGTTCCCCTGAAGGATCTGCACGTCGACTTGACTACATGCAGTTAGTGTTCAGAAATAGTTCCGCTAAATCATTGATGGTTATAATCTCATTCAGGTCATTTGCTTCCATTAATGTTTCTTGTGTTAATAACTTCTTCTGTGGCACCTGGCGTTTTTCTTATCATGTGTTTCTGTTTTACTAGCCGGAGGCGTGCTTTAAACTCGTCCGGTATTAAGTTGGAACCTTGTCATCCAAGTCGAATGCAACAAACAAAAGCAAACTTATTTATGTCAAGGTTTGCGAGTAAATAGAACTGAACTGAACTAAAGCTTGAACTAAATCTTCACTTAAGAATGTAGCAACACAGGAAATAAGTTAGAAACTTGTACTTGCTGTCCTCCTACTTGCCATCGCAAATTCATGATAACATTTTATGTTGCCTCTAATTGAAATATAGTTATGTACGAGGAGTAGGTTAGGTATGCTACATCTTTGGTTTAGTTGAAACCTATTTTTGTCCACCAGAACTAGCACACGTTTCCCATACCTCAATATCCATAAGGGGATGATGCATGGCACTCTTCTAGCATTTGAAGGTACAAACTTTTCTGGCAGCAAACATAGGCTCGGACTACTACTGGGATACAACCAATCTATGAACGCGGATATGCCGAATATTTCAAAATCTAAAAAGTTGTGTGGGGCATCGAACGCCGGCTAGAACATTTGTCGATGGAATATAACTTAACCTGTCGATAAGTCCAATGCCTCCAGCAACATATACTGAAAAACAGTGGCATTATTGCTAAGAGGTTATCAAGAACACCCCCACTTATGTGAGTCGTGTCTCCCAACCAGCCTCTTATTCTCCAGTTCTACTTTTTGGCGTAGATACGTATACTTTATTAAAGCGAATGAAAGTCTTTTTGGTTAGTGTGAAAGAAAAGTTCTTCCAGTGATTTTCGGTCCTGTTTGAATCGGCGAAGTATAGGGGAGAATAATCAATCACGAATTCTAAGATGTCGATCAAGTCATACAATTTTCATCGCATGAGATAGTTAGACGAGGACAGACTCAATCACTTCTCGTCCGTATAGCTTTTACAGTCATGGTGGATTATCCCCAGACTAATGAATACTAGTGGCATAGTGATACATAATGATGCCTGAGAGACGTCTGCATATTTCATCCCTGCGAAGTCAGCAATATTATCGCTTGGAAAGTTGTATGTAAGAGAACTACGTATGATATCACTAGTATCCACTGACGAGATCATATTAGAGCCAGTTGGAGGCACTGGGATTAGATGGCGTTAAAAAATTTGGCATAAATTATGCCCTCAAACTATAAAGAGCTTTCGGAAACAGTGTTATCATGGGGAATACCTAATGAACATAAATAGCCTTCCAATTAGCATGCTCGACACACTGGGAAAAATCCTGAAACGAATATAAAAACCGGATGAAAGCAGTTATTCACTAAGCAGAAGGCCTGCTCTTAGAAGGGACGTGCTCATGTTTATGTGGTAATAGACCCCGATATACTAAGATATACTTTCGCTGCGAAAAATTCTATCTTCGTTCGATGCTTTCACGTTAATTGCCTTGAAATTAAATTTATTGATTTTGGTTAGGAGGGATTAATAAAATTGGGTATTGTTTAACCTTTTTTTAGCATGAAACGAAAACGGTTCATTGCATGATGACGTGAATCGTTTAACTTCAGGGGAAGAGGTCATCTACTTACATATATTACCTGGACAGAACCCGCTTTTTTTAAAATGACAAACCTTTTTGGACTGTGGCTTAAGAATCGACAGACGAATATAAAAGCTGCGTCATCGTTTTTTTTGTTTTTTTTTAGACTGAGTTGTTAGTGCATCCAGTCCATTGTACAGTATAATCACCCCATTTTTATTATTTGTTACCCGACTTATAGAGAATGGGCTTCGGGAATGAAGGAGCTTAGATAGTTAACACTGACCATGTTTGCTGCTAACATCTTCCCCTGATGCGAGCAAAAGCCGGACATTAACAGAGAAAATATTTCGCTGCATCGTCATTTATCTGCAGCGGCAGATGTTTACTTAAGTAAGTAAAGAGGTGTTTTCAGTGATAGTGTCTCAAGGAAAATGTTCATCTACTTTCGTAAAAAAAGAAGACAAATTTTTGTGTAAGGTACATACGTATCCGTATCTGACTTTGTGTCCGGAAAAACTTTAAACATCTGATATCAAAGCGATCAACTCTACGACTGAACAAAAGCAAAAAAAAAAAAAAAAACAAATTTTTGGCACAACAGACCGTATGTGGTCCAGTTTGCTTCTCGCATAAGTGGAAGAGACCTACAGTTTGAAGCCATATCTGAAAGCGAACTCTCGGACATTTGTCAGACATTGGAGAAAGAGTTGGGACCGTGAACAAATTATTATGAGTTTCTTTAGAATTTGAAAGTCAAACTTTTCGCGCAGTAGTCCAGCGCAATAACACCTGAACCACGGCGACCACGTCACTGACCTATCAAAGCAAAACCTTAAATCGAAGTTCCACAAACGATGCAGGCCTGATAGTTAGTTGTCGATGTACCCTTAGAGGACCGACGAAGTCACGCGAGCAGCTAAAACCGCCCCCGCCAGCCCAGAAAGCGGAGTTTATTAAATTAATCGCATGCAGCGCGCCACTTACCCACTGTTGGCCCGCATAATACTGTTTGATAATAGCAGACTTATGACCGACGTTAGTGATCCTAAAGACCACAAATGAATTGTGAACTTATAACCCACTCCGGTGGGTCCGCAGTGGCTTGTGAGCCTCCTCAGACAGTTAATGTCGACATTTACTAAAACAATGTCCTCAAATAGCCTTCGCACTGTTCCTCTTTCGATCAAGGGTTCTCATGTTCTTTATTTTTTTCGGAGAAGTCAGTCCTTTTTCTTTAGCTTGTAGATCCTATAAGTAGCCCTCGCCTCTCTATGCAGATCCGCTTTATAAGCTTTTTGCTTTGTTGCGTGACTTGGCAGCACTCTTCTCCATTTTGATTTTCCCCTTCTATCATAATTTGAAATCTAAAAGAATACTTTTACTAAATCGACGCGCATGTACCTACCTACTACATGTATGTATGTACATCTGTACTTACGAGTAGTTAACCGCTAATCATATGTATATTTCCAGGAGCTCACCTCTATTGTTTCTCCTCCTTTACAAAATACGGTTCAAAATTAGAAATTCCCTATAATGCCAGAGTGCCTGCGATTGAGTTAATTAAGCCCGAGACTAATGAAAAATTGATTTAATTGTTAGAAAATTTCATGGAAAAGCTGGGAGTATAATTCCAACGGATAATCTTCCTGAACAACACTCTGTCGGCGCCGGTTGTCACCATCGATCGATCCGCGAGGGGTGCTACTTGCTGATGGTCAATCGAAACGATTAAAGCACACGATCAGCAAAACAATGCCAATGCACCATGCGGTACCCTTGGCGTCGTCGACAGCCGCTAGTGGTTTATTTTTGCCCACAAAAATGCCATCCAATCGACAAGTGATGATGAGTTAGTCTATTGACAGCACATGCTACAGACAGTCGATAGCTTTACAGCTCTGAGGTTGCTCTACGTCGAGATCGTTTCTAGTATCGCGAAGAGTTCATTCTGAATTTTCCGCTGATCGATTGTAGTCGGTGGTGGTTTGATAGGATCGCGTCGTGCGTGAAGGTGAATGTCAACTCAGCGTGTCCCCCGTATCCTTGTGAAGTGAATGTGCAATTAAAGCCTAAAAAAAAGTGTTTTTTTCGTTTAAATTTGTTTTTGCTCTCGCAAGCTATTCAAATGGAATTAACAGATGTTTCCTCCACCAATCCTGTGAGTTTCTATAAATCATAAAGTTTTGCGTGAAAATAAAATTAAAAAAAATTAATCCTTTGACTGAGTCATCGGAAGGAATAGCACCTATTCCGTCTGTCAGCTATAAATACTTAAAAAAAAATATTTTGTTGTCGGATTACATGGTTTCAAGGCCATTGGTTGGTGTCGCAAATAATTTTGGTAAAGCAATGCATTGTTAGAGAGCATTATAGAAACAGTCAGCGTCACAAAAATCAGTGCACAGGTTTTATGAGTTTTTGTGGAATTTTCCTTTCACATTTGATGTGGAAGGAGTTTTATTTTTATTTAAAAAAAAACACTGCGTTTTGGTTTTTATATCGAAAGATAAAAACTTGACAATTTTTGTAGAAATACTCGTAGGAGTAGGTTGTACACACATACATATGTTGGTAGGATTACCTGTTGTAATCATGTTTTTTTTTTTTAGAATTTTAGTGTTGCGAACTGAATGAAAACATTACGACTTCGGCTTAGTTTTTATCTAAGCCATAAAGTTCAAAGCAGGTTAATGATAATATCTCCGTGTTAATCTTTAGGTAAAGCTTTGATAATTTTTGTAAGACTTCGAGTCATATGTGTACATAAGCTTAATGAGCATACGCACACGATTTTTGTGAATAGTACAGTAAGTAGTAAAATGTAGGAATTGTAATTTTTATCTGTAAGTACATAGAAGAAAGGTGTAGGTAATTAAAAAGACTATAAAGACTATAAGCAGATGATTTTAAGGCCAGACGTAGTCAGAGAGAAGTCGCTTGACAATAATCCAATTAACGAGATCTGAGCCTTAGCTAGAGCTGCAGAGGAAATGGAAAAGATTTTCATTTCGTTCTTACAGCTGCGGCCGTGTTTGATGATGAATTGATGGCCGGCCGCATGAATTCCCACTTTTTTTCCTCTGGATACGCCAAGGATACCAGTAGCTATTGGCTTGCACGATTCACTTATTCGATCATGACGGAAGTTGTTACTCCTGGTGCACTCAAACTCAACTACCTTCGATTCGTGGTCGTCGTTAGATTCAACTGCTGTTCCATTGTATTAATCATGCAGATACCTTATTTTAATGTTTTTCGTTTCCTAATTTTCGGAGGAATATGAGAAACGGGTTTTGGTGATTAGCACTCACTACGTCGGCCCCAAGGATCTACCAATCAGTCCGCGGAACTGCCGTTAGGTACTATTTTGTGGGGCTGGTTAGCCTTTAAAGTGTTTTCTTCTCTACGCCTTTTTGAATTCTTAGGCAATCGATTCTCCTGAATTCGATGTGGACGCTGGTAACTAGACTATTCACTTCGTTCTAGGTTTCCTCCGACCGGATCAATTAGGTGCCTAGGGACCGTCAGGTTGCTATCTTATGCAGATACTTTATGATTCCGCCGTTTCATGATTCCGGAGTTTATACATATGTTTGTTGGAGATATGTACATATGTAGTATGTTTGTGTGCTCATCTTCTTTGTAGCGTTATACCATCATGTTTTGCGAATTTTATTTCGTCAGATATCGTCAGCAAAGCCTTTAATTTTGGACGCCCTTAGAAATCTGAGCGTATCGCCATACATGATATTCCACACAAGGGGGCCCAGTACTAATCCTTATGGAACACCGCTTCATATATACTTTTACTTTCCATTTCGTATCTTGACGCCATCCTAAGGGTATAGTTTGGGGTATTCATTCCTATGCAGGACCAACTTGCTGAATTGAAGGCGATGTTAATATCTAGTGTGACAATGGCACATTGCCGTCTTCGTTCTTGATGGTTGTAGAGCAGCGATACCTACCACCATTTTTATGACATCATTTGCGGACCCGAACTGTCATTTTAAGAGTGCGCCCGTAGTAGATTATTTTCTCCACAACTTTTCCCATCGTACACAGTAGACAGATGGGGCGATATGATTGATGTACACAGGAGCTTCGGAGGGTTTGATTCCTTTGGGGAATAGCACCAGGTTCTGCAGATTGAGTTAGGTTAGGTTATAAAGAGTGTTTAACGGATTGTGAATCCCCTTATGTGTGAAAACAATAACAACGTGAACTTAACCTAACTTATTATTGGAAAACTTGGAAACTATTTGGTGTCTATAATGAATTGAAGCAGGTCCAATATCTGAGATCCTGTTACCTCTGTGGTGTTTGTAAAGAACCGGGATTCTAAGTTACCTTAGACGTCGTTCTTGCAGAGCGGTGTAGTGGCACAGCAGATGCCTCTACTCTTCTACTTCTTCATCTCCGCAGCTCCTGTATAAATCGTTGGATTCAACTTCCATTAGCACAGTGTCCTGTGATTACTCCAAGTAAGATATGGATAGAGGATCCATCCAGTGCCAGGAGGCTCTTTGTTTTTGTTATGTTTAGTTTCGGCCTTAACGACCGAGAGGTGACACAGTCTTCCCTGGATAGCCAGGACGAATTGGTGGCTGTATAGGTGTCGACTCCATTCTTGCCAAAGCATCTGCCTTTTCCTTCCCTTCTATATTGCTGGTCCGGGAAACCAGTAAAGTTTGATTGAATGGTGCCTAATAGTGATCAGTGCATCTCGACATTTCTAAACCACCTTTGATTTAATTGTATTGGATTTTATCAACGAAGATAGTTATATACGACGCTACGGGGGAAGGTGACTGACTTCAAGACATTTTGTAGCTTTTTGGTGGCGACTTGAACATCTAGTTTGTGTTGGTTGAACGTTGTATCCTGTTTGAGTTGTCTCTTAACCTCCGGGATCCCGCGTAGTCTCACCGATAGTCTAAATAATTAAAGACTTGGGGTAGACCCATATGATGAGTTATAGATTATTATTCATAGATACTTTATTTCATCTCACAAATTAAGTGGACTAATTGCCGTCTCGGTACATCGCAAGGGGAAGCGATATAAGGGTTGCGCGTTGAACACTACTTAATTTTAATGAAAGATAAAATGTTGACGGAAAACAGAGTCATGACAAAACATCATAAAATAATACCATTATGCAGTACTTCGATCGGGATTGATAAATTCAAACCAATTAAGTCGATTGAAGTACACGACTGTATGTAGACCGCATCAGTAGCACCGTCCATACAAATTTTATTGGCACAACAATCCTACAGTCAGCGACAAAGTCTGAGATCACTTGGAGTTGATCTTGGAGTTGTATCGGAAGAAGAAAAAGATTTATGTTTACATCAGTCATCTAAAAGCGCCAAGGTACACAACATCACTACCTCTTCCAGGCCATCCAACGTCACATCGAAGGCCCACAGCGATGCCCTTAAACATAAAATTCGTATTGGCGGTGATATCCAAGAGCTACCCTGGCGGTACGATTGCTTCGGAAAAGTGGAAAGATTTCAAGTAAACTGGCAACAGTGTTCCTGGAAGTCATGAAGGAGATTTCTGATTCACCTTCCTAGATAAATACTGATATTGGCTCAAATTGGTTTAATGAGTAGGCGGGGAAATTCTTCCCATGTGGTATCACAATTTTGAAAGAGCACCATCTTTGGTCTAAGTGTGTTGGCAATATCTGGCAGCCACTTCACCCCCAATCCAACATTTTCTAGGTGGCGCTATAGTTCCGAGGGCCTTAACCTAGACTTGGAAAATGTTGCTAAGAATTTTTCTCTCGTAATAACCAACGATATCTACAGATATTGGACAAAGTCCAAAGTAGCCCGCTGAGCTTTGCCAATAATGTGAATATCGTCGGCATATGGAAGTAATTGCCAAGACTTTTGCAAGATGTTGTCTTGTGAGTTTCGAACGAATTGTTAGAGCCATTGTTCAAGGCTGGTGTTAAAGAATTAACATGACAACGCGTAGCCTTGTCTAGATTCTTATTGACGTAAGCGGTTTCCATGGAGTCATTACCAACATTGAAAAAGCATTATGACTTCATCGCCATCATCATCCTGCACTCGGACGAGTTGGGCATGGATGCCAAACTAAATATAGCTCCGTGTAGCTAGTTTCTACAAATGCTGTCATAGGGAGCTTTGAACTCAGTAAAGCGATGAACATCTTGGGTTTTCTCAGGGATCTATCGGGGTTGAAAAATTTGGTCGACTGTGGACTTTTCTGGCCTAAAAACTGTAGTGATATGGGTCGATCGGTTTGCGGACGAAAGCTTTCAGATATTCACACAATATAGCAGCACAGCGGAGGATTATCCTTTCTAATGGAAGTGCCAAGCGATGATGGAATTCCATTCACCAGATATACCCTCAACAGACCAAATCTTAGAAATGTGTTGGTGCAGCAGACCTGTTGAACTTCAGTTTGAATATTGCTATTCTCATTTCAATTCAGTCAAGTGGACGGAAGTTTTAGTTATCATCATCCAACTTAAATGGCGTATTCTGCTTGACAATGGAATGTTGGTCTTCGTCGTCCTTAAAGAGTCTGCAGAAGTTGTTTTCCATATTCTCAGCACCGACTGTGACTCTACAGCAAGGTTTCTTGCTTTATCTCTGCAGGTTTTTGTTTGGTCCTATTCGGTCCTTCGTTCTTACGTTTTCGTAAAACTTCCTGGAGTCCTTGTCCTTGAATGTGCGCTTCTCATTTCGGAGAAACCAATATTTTTTTCCGTCTTTTCCTAGAGCTCGTGAATAAAACTTTTCTTTTCATGTCCTTTTGTAGCACCCGGCAGTGCTTGTTTAACTATTGGTTGGTGTAACCCAGTACATCAGTTGCGGTTTTATTGGCGGCTTGATAGTTGCCTCTGCTCTCCGATACTGGATGCTGGCGGCAGACATAATATTAGACACAGCGGTGCTCTGTAAGGACTTTTGCAAAACTCACAGTGACGAGGAGAAGAAGGATAAGACCAGATCTCAATTTTTTTGTACGATTCTTCCGACACCGAAAATCGTGTTGTTGTATTTGCTCTTCATAAATTAAAGGCCAGACCTTTCGAATCTTGCGATCGCTTCGAATCAGTCGTAATTTTGTGTATCGTACTGTGAGCTCGAGACCGTAAAAAATCCGTCCGTCCGCGCATTATAAGGACTCGGAGTTCGATCAAAACCATGCAATCTCGAATCAGACGAAAACAGCTGCGAAAACAGAAAATTTTGTCGCGGGAGATGAAAGATTCACAAAATCTATGTCGATCGAGTGTATCTTCGGTCATCAAGAAAAGCGTCACAACTCATTCCGAGGGTCGAACTTGGCCACTACTAGACTAGACTTAAAAAGCGATTTCAAGAGTTTTAAAAGTCAACCAGGAACGTTCAGAAATTTTCAATTGAAGCGGCTAATAAAGGCTGAAGGCAAAAGTAACGTCCGCCACGAGTCTTCCCGCGCCTGTTAAGAGTTAATACTATACACAAGCCGTTTGCTTTACATTCCACAGTTTATTAGTCCTTAATTTCTTATAAATCGTGAGGAAAATTACACGGCATTAGCATTTTTTTTTTATTTTTAATTAACACTCGATAATTTTTGATTAACAGTGATGTCAAAATTGAAGATAATTCGAGATCGAGACAGTAAATACTGAATAAAAGAAATAATTTACTTTGGATTGATTTATTTAGAACAATTAAATTTTTCTCATAATTATCGAGATATTTAAAGATTATACCAGCTTTTGTAAATGGCAAAGTAAAATCGCAGAGACAGAGTGCGTGGCTCTGTTCATAGGTGTTTAAAACAGTCGCAGATGCAGGGATGATTGGTCTCACAAACTGGCAGCAGCGTGCCCGGAACCGAAGGGGATGGAAGGTCGCTGTGTCTCACGCAGAGACTCTTTCCTTGTTGAGAGCCCAATAAGAAGATCAAGAAGTAGAGCACAGCCGAAGCATCTACAGAATGTAGGACTATTCCTATGCAGCACTATACAATTTTCCATGATCATCTGGATAATCATCATTTTGTCAGAAAGGTATGTGCTCGGGTTGCCTGAAGTTAGAAAATGCTCAACAAATTCAGTCAAGACCGCTCAAGGGAAGTGTTATGAGTCAGATTTACTGTTATGAGTCAGAAAGCAAGTGTTGGACTTTGTACTTGAAGTTCATTGAATAATAATCCATTTACGCAACAGTATTGATAAGAAGCTCCTGTCAGCGGCCCAACATGCGTATTGCAAAGGCAAATCAGTGGAGACAGCATTGCACTCACTGGTAAGCAAAATTGAATATTCCCTGTTCCACAAGGAGTACACAATGGTTGCCTTTCTGGATATAGAAGTCGCTTTCAACAACGTCAATACATCAGCGATAGCAGATGTACTATCAGATCTGAAAGTTGACAGCTCACTCCGCGAATTGATCAATCCACTGCTCAATGGTCGGATTATCAACTCCAAGCTGGGTGGGACGTCTATCAGAAGATCTGTTAGTAGAGGCACTCCGCAAGGAGGTGTTCTATCTCCGCTTCTGGAAGATGGTGGTCAATGAAGTATTGATAATCATGATGATGTTGCTTTGGCCGTCTCGGGAAAGCACCTAAATACACTGAAGGAACTCTTACAAAACGCTCTAAATAAGCTCACTAGATGGGCTGTTCAGTGTGGTCTATTTTCAAGGAAATATAAAATTCCGCCAGTCGACCCTCCCTCTCTTAATGGAACCAGCTTAACTTTCTTTGATAAAGCGGAGCATTACGTACAACACCCTCCGCGGCACTGGACATTATATTCCATCTAATACCCCTCGATATATATAGCAAGCAAATGGCAGCGATTGCAGCTGTTCGCCTTGAAGCTACCCAACAGTGGTCAAGAAAAGAATTCGGCCAAGCCTCTATTCTGAAAAATTTAAAATCTCTCCCGAAAACACGGACTACACCATCCCACGTCTAAATTTTGAGAAGAACTTCCTTGTCACCATCCCTTCCAGATCACGCTGGGAGGACGATGCATTTTTAGAAGATGATTCTATTCACTTCTACACTGACGGCTCAAAAACCAAAGACGGAGTCGGTGCAGGTGTTTTCTCTGATAAGCTTAACCTTAAGCTCTCCTTCTGTCTTCCTAATCACTGTAGCGTGTTCCAGGCGGAAATAATGGCGATCAAAGAAGCCCTATCTTGGCTTAAGAAAAACGTGATATCTGCTAGAGATATCCGCATCTTTTCTGATAGCCATGCAGCAATCAAATCCCTGGAATCGACCTCTATAAACTCTTTAGTAGCCCTAGACTGCCGTTCGTCTCCTGTGGAGATGGCTGAGCAGTTCAATATTCACCTGTGTTGGGTGCCGGGGCATAGAGACATTCCAGGGAATTGTAAGGCCGATGAACTCGCCAAAGAAGGAGCAACTTTACCCATATTGCCGGACAATGGCACCTTAGCTTCAGGACTCTGCTGTAATTCTTTGCCGAATACATAGTCACGCGCGTGAGATGGGCGAGATGAGGTCCGGAATTCGAAACTCTCGCTCCTGTGGAACCACCGTCAGGTTTTACTTCACGGGGTGGGCTTACGGATTGTATTAGGCAGCCCTGATTTGTGCATAGTACTCGCCGCCTTTTTGCCGGTCTGATGCTCCTTATTTCTTTGTCTTTCTTGCCGATGTTATTCTTTCGTAATCGTAGCTACGAAATCTCGTCCATTTTGTCTGCGGATATGGTTTTCCCTAAAGTTTATTTGAGTACTCTCGTTGCTATTTCGTGTTAGGGGCAAAGAAAAATTCGAGTTGATCCATCGCTCCTGCCATTTCTGCTAATTAGAGCCCTGTTGGTATCCAGTGTACTACTCTTAACTCACTTTTAAAGCATTTAATTTGTAGACAGCGTTTATTAGTTTCCTATACGTTTCTACTTCCATTGGTTTCCTCAAAATCGATTTGGTGACCTACGCTAGTAGAAGTCTTCTCCTGAATTTCGGACAGGCAGTGTTTGGCGTGATCCTTTCAATTGCTCTGACTGCATTCTTTTCCTTGTTAACCGCGTAGTACTTGAATGCTTCTTTCGATACGATCTGATGTGAGGTGTGACCGATTGTTTGTTGTTTGTTATATCCACGTATCTAAAGAATTATTCGAGATTCGTTTTGGTTAGAAAATCCTTAAATTAGCACGAAAATCTAGATTTTTGACAACATGTCGAATCCAGATGTTGATTTAATGATTCTACTGCCCACAGGCTACAACCGGTTGCGTTCCACTGTCAGCTGTCACAATGGATCCTAAATATTGTCCAGCAATTCTTACACGAGTGCTAGACTGTGAAATATTTTATTTTCTCCAACCCGTGGAGGATCCCTGCCTGAGACACAACGGACTTCCATCCTCTTCGATCCTGGGCACGCTGCTTCCAGTTTTCCAGACCAAGCGCTCTGGCATCCGCGATAGCTTGGTCCTTAAAACGGAGGTTCGGTCTTCCTTGTCGTCTCGAACCTGGGGGCTGGGATTCGAAAATCCTCTTAGCTGGAGCATTATTGTCCATTCGCTCGATGTGGCCGAGCCAGTGTAGTCGACGTGTTTTGGCTTTTCGGACTACATCCACATCTTGATACAGCTCATAGAGTTCGCGGTTATATCTTCTTCTCCATTCGCCCTCCTTGCATATTGGACCGAATACTCGACGAAGAATTTTTCTCTCAAAAGTATTCAAAATCTGCTCTGCTTTCCTGCCTATCGTCCAGCACTCGGCACCGTAGAGCAGAACTGGCAGGATAAGTGTTTTGTACAGCACGCAACGTTTGGAATAGTTCAGAAGAGCTGTTTCCAAACTGCACATTGCATCGCGTGTTTTCCAGCGTGAGGCGACAAAGCTGGATTAGTTTGCGCTGGATCCCGAATTCGGTCATCGCAATGTAGAGCTCACGGCGATGAATGCTATCATATGCGGCTTTGGAGTCGATGAAAAGATGGTGAGTCTCGACTTGAAATTCGTTGGTCTTTTCCAGGATTTGCCTTAATGTGAAAATTTGGTCTATCCTCGATCTGCCGGGCCGGAAGCCACACTGGCATTTGCCGATGTGTGTGTTGCAGAAAGGCTTTAGACGTTCACATATTACGTTGGATAGGATCTTATACGCGACATTTAGCAGGGATATGCCTCTGTAGTTTTTGCAGGACATACATAGGATCGCCTTTTTTGTAGATCGGGCATATGGAGCAGATTGTCCAGTCATCGGGCATGCTTTCATCCTCCCATACTTTGTTGATGAGTTGGTGCATGCACCCTACCAAAACATCACCACCGTATTTGAAAAGCTCTGCTGGTAGTCCATCAGAGCCGGCGGCCTTGTTATTCTTCAGCTTTTTGATAGCTGTTACGACCTCTTCGATACTTGGAGGGGGGACTGCTTGTTCGTTGACTGAATGCGGCTGTTCTTCTTCCCCTACCACTCTCTCTACATGATGCCCATTTAGCTGCTGGGCTGCTAGACTGTGAAAGCCTGATTTAATCAGCAGTCTCTTTCAGCTTGATTCATTCAAAAAAATTTGACGTCATCTGGCAAAGGTTCATTATTCTAATGGAAAGCAAGCTTAAATGTAAGTGTAATACAAGTGCTTCAGGTAAGATGTCATAGTCCATCGGATTCCATGATTTTTTCCAGCCAGTGCTGCATAGAGAACATCACTAATCAAAGTTGAGAATAATTGTGGTCTAAATATATAGCCTTGTTGTACGCCGATTTGGGCATCAAACTTCTCAGACTCAGAGAGTAAGTGCAAGGCGAGAGATAACAATAAAACGTAAAGCTCTTCAAATGAAGTCCCGGTACATCCTATCAGAAGTATTCTCGAAGTGGTTAGAAAACTGGTGGAAGGGTCGAATATAGATTAATCGACATACATACATACGCTATTTATGTGATCAAAACAGAACGATACTGAACGAATATCCTCTAGATCGGCATCGGGGGTTAAATCTGTGCATTTATCTGACTATTATTTAAGCAACCGCAGAGGGACCCGCAGTTTCAGTACTGCGTTAAGCCACCTTTCATTGTGATCCTGATGATCATTCCATTTTTCCATTATTTTGGAATGCGATCATGTATGCTTGGCAGTTTACTCCTAGAAAACTGAAAGCAATTTACACGG
This sequence comes from Blera fallax, assembly GCA_946965025.1. NCBI lineage: Eukaryota > Metazoa > Arthropoda > Insecta > Diptera > Syrphidae > Blera > Blera fallax. The sequence goes on from OX337244.1 coordinate 51,458,173, forward strand.
AACCAAAGCGTATGGCAAGCTACTGAGACTCATGCAAAGACTCTTCGCCGGTCTATGGAGGCCCATTAATAGCGTAAGTCTCTACAACACTGTCTTCTAGTGAAAAAAACGATTTCGAGGAATTAGGGAAAATATTGCCAAGGAAACACTTAGGTAAATTTGTTTAATAATCAATTTCTTTCGAGTAATTGCAGGAATTATATAATTTTGAACAAAAATGTTCCGGGAACCTTCCCACTTAATGCATTGTTTTTAAATAATTTAAAATTACGTCCCCAATCGTCTTAAAACACCTAATGAACAGCATTAAATAACAAAGTGTTCAGGATAATAAAATACAATCTAAAATTTGTATTTCCTGTTTATGAATATTCGATGATCATTATTGGAATTACAATCAGAAATAAAATCTAGTGTGAAATTGGCGGGAAATGGAATAATTATTTTTTATGATGGAAATAAAAATTGCACAAAGGTTTGGCGAGGGTATGTAGGCACGTTCTCAGCTGCCATAACCTCCCTACTGAACTGTCATAAGCTGACGATAGAATAATTTGAACAAAACAGTTCTCCACCCTCTGCTGCAGAGTTATGGTTTCGTGAAAATTCCCATTCTTGAGATTTTGATCAATCTTTGTTAGCGTGCTTGAAATATTGACATTTAAGTACTGCCAAGTCTACGCGGTAAGAAAATCATCGTTTTTCACTTGAAGAACGGTGGAAAATATCGGAAAGGTATCTGATTTGCCTAAAACGCTCTGCTTTGGCAGAAAGTTCGAGATCGAGATCCCGAATCGTACTTCTTAGGAAACTGGCATCTCCAGCCAGCTCGATCTTTAGCTAACTGTCACTAGTTTTACACGCTAAGTTCGTTGATGTACCCTTCCACTTGCGTGCGCTAATTGAGGCGCGATCGTCCTCTACTGCGAATTCTCTCAAGGGTGGCTTCAAAGATTTTCCGGGCCCGAAAATTGTTGTTCCAGCCACCTCAGTCGTTGGATTTTCCCTATTGTGGTCAAGTCGATGTCAATATCGTTGTATCTCCTCCTCCACTTACCGCGTATAAAGACGGGACCGAAAATCAATCGAAAAGTTTTCGTCTCGAAAGAGCCAAGAGCAACCTCGTTCACTTTTGGTAAAGTCCATGTCTCTCCACTATAAAGCAGGGCTGGAGTAGTTAAGGTCCCATAAAGAGTCACTTTAGTTATTCGAGAAAGGGCTTTGCTATTCAATTATGTTCTTCGAAGCAGCAGCAAGAGTTATTCGTCGTTTGTTCTCAGTGTTGGTGCCGTTGTCTGCATTAACTGTGGAGCTTAGGTAGACAAAGTCCATAACTCCCTTAAAGTTATATCTATTTACGGTGACGTTCTGTCCGAGACGTCGGTGTTGAATGTTCTTTCTTGCTCTTGCCCTTAAGCCCATTTTCCCCGATTCCATCTCAACACTCACAAAAGTGTCCCTGAAATCCGGCTGAGTTCTTCCGATTTTGTCAATATCATCGGCGTATGTAAGTCATTGGACGAAAGATTGTTCCTCTGGTGCTGGTAGGCTTGCACTATTCTTTAAAGAAGGACTTTAAAGAAGTCGCATGACAATGCGTCGCCTTGTCTGAAGCCTTTTTCGACATCAGAGGTCTCGATGAGTTCTTCGTGGACCTTGGTGTTGTAGCCTGAATTTTCCATCCTTATCCTGTATAATCGAACGAGTTTGGCAGGGATGCCCAAACTAAACATGTCTCTCTATAGCTCGTTTCTATTTGAAGCTCCTACGTTTTTCCCAAAATCAGTCGTAGTGCGAATATTTGAGCGATGATGGACTTTCCTGGCCTGAAACCACACTGATAGGGCCAATCATATCGTTGGTGAAGGGTTTATGCGATGTGTTGAAGACTGATACCTCTGTAGTTGACGCAGTTCACAGCGTCTCCTTCTTTGAGGATCGGGCAAACAATGCTGAGGTTTGATTCATCGGACATATTTTCGTCTGACCGTATTTTGCAAATTAGTTGGTGCATGCTCCTTGCCAAGTCATCGCCTATCGATTTGAACAGCTCAGCAGCTATACTGTCAGCAATGTTGGACTTAAGCTTCGGGTGGGCGGAATTGTTGGTCCGCATCGTCCAGGTTGAATGGTTTGTTCTGCTCGATAGCGGGATTCGATTCATCGTCGCCGTTAAATAGTCTGTAGAAAGGATTTTTGCATATCTTCTGCGTCGACAGTTTCTACCCCTTGCAAGCTGTAGCATTGGCAAGAATGTCGACTTTAACTAGAAGAGGACGAACCAGCAGAACAGTTAATATGTGAGCACGCGGCTCTCTGCTGCGTTAGGAGGCGCTTATTCCTCAAGAACATTCAAGCCCTTAATAATATAAGAAACGATCGGACTGGGGACATTCCCGACTCTATTAGGAAGGTCGATAACAGGCTCCCGGCACAATAGATCTTTGTCGCAGTGCCTTATGTGTCGGTCGCAGAGCCAAATAATAGAAAAAGAGTGCTGATCAGACGTAAGGCTGTCACAAATGAAGCACTTTCGCGTTTTTCTGAGAAATTCAATTAAATGGAGGCAGCTGCCTACTAGATTAAGTGATCAGTATTGAGACTCCAGTGGAGTGAGCATAAGTCAACTGCACCATAATTAACTCCAGGAACATGACAACTCGTCTTGTTAAGTTCACATTCCTTTCACAGATTCTTGTAAAACATAGAAAGTTGCTCTTGCTAATAATAGTAATGAAATCCCGTCCTGTTATTCATAAAATACCGACTGCAGATACCGATTATCAGTGATTAGAGCGTATTTTAGTATCAACAGAATTAGATACTTTGTTACAGCACGAGCGCCTAGCACAACTCAGGCACGGAAAATGGCTAATTAAAGCTTTGAATTACCTTAACAAGGTGTTTGCAATGCAATCGACCTGACCGATCTGTTAAGGCTCGATCAAAAATGCACATAAATTCCGATTGTTATGATCACTAGACAGATTGCGATGCAATTATTTAATAAAAAATTTGCATTTTCGGATAGCTTCGTACTCAGGAGTACCTGTACGAGTAGTCTTCTTTTCACTTCACTATCGTTTTTTTTAGTTCAAATAGTCAGCTAGAAACATGGTAATCATAAATATTTATAACATGATTACATCAATTATTATTAATCATGTAAGACGGGTTGACCAATAAAAAACAAACAATGGGCGTTAATGTGACTTGTCGAAGGCAAGGAGGTGTGACGCGGTAGTTAAGAAATTAGCATTTATCGCATAATTTTATTGATATTACGAGTACAAACCACAAAGTATTCATCAGATACTGAAGTAATGTTGACATAAGAAGTCATTACCTGGTCTAGATTTAATTGTTTACTATCGTTTCGATTCAAACGAGCTGAAGAATAATTAAGGCATGAAAAATTGTTGACTTTTACGTTAGATTAGGTTATGGTCATTTAGGTTGTGGACCAGCTATAGATTAATTTTAGGGCTGGAAGGGCACTGCAACCTTGTATGTAGATCTATAGTGCTCCCCCGACTTTTTGACGGGTTAGGAAACACGCCACTGGAACACTCAGACGCAACTGGTCTATTGTAGTACCAGGAAGCAGGATCGAGTACTGGAATTTTTTCGACTTTCGGAGAAAGCTGAGAAAGCACTTCAGCAATGCAGAGCATACATGATCGGCACTCACCACATCAGCACTGAAGATCTGACACCTGATCCGAGTTAAGGCAGGACAATAACAAAGAAAGTGATCAGAAGTGATCGCCCTCACCAGAATCGTCGCAGACAGTGATGCCTCATAAGCCTAGCATGCTAAGATGCTAAGCAAAACGAAAATGTATCGTGTGAATGCCAATAATTTGTCTTCGATCTTTTCTGCTGAGAGACAGCAAGAATGCTGCTGATTTCTTACAAACATTCGGGAGAATTCGTTTAGTCGACCTGCATGGTGAGAAGTGCCACACACAATTGTATTCGTGAGAGACCCAATTGTCAATGGATGCCCTGAGCAAGGACGCGGGAAAACACAGCGCAGGTTCAGGTCCTAAGAAAACATCAAACTCTGAGCCTTGCTTAGCAATCTTACCGGAGATCTCACTTCTAGTGTAACCTGGGACCCAGATAAGAGTCATAGAGTTCCGCCTTGCGAATGAAATCAAAGAGTTGCTGCATTCTCGAACTATTTCGGAACGGATTTAAGGGTTGAGCAAGGCTTTAAGCGCAGCCTGACTGTCATCACAGACGCAAATACTCCGACCTCTTCATCTATTCCATACCTCTGCCAGAAAAACAGTGGCATGCTCACCTAAAGAGCAGTGAGATCTGGTGTTGTCGGTCTCCACGAAGACACCCACGTCAGACCATAGATCAGTTTCGGAGCCATCCGTTCGACTACAGCCCAGTCCAGGCTCGGACTCTAGCCGAAGGGAGTCTTAAAGTCAAGGAAAGTCGACTCTAACTTTGCACAGCAGCCGAAGTGCCGGTGTTATTGCAAACAGATGGCATATCCATGGTACCACGGTCGTAGGATAAGGGTCGCGCAAGATCATCGCAACTTCAAGTAAATATTACCAAGAGCCACCTTGTCTGAGACGATAGATTGCTTTGATAGTACAACCCATGATATATGTACGTATCACGGGGAAGGAAATCAAGCAGAGCATCTAGAGTAGACCCAGGCGTACTCGGAAAAGGTCCTGTCCATCCGAGATAGACCGTTTAGTGCAGAAGGCAGTTACATAATTACGCGTGAGTCCTCTCCAGCAAACAACCGAGACATAAGCTAGAAAAGGTCTTACCCTAACCGTATAGATCCAGGGAACCTTTCTCGGTGATAAGCCCTATGTCTTGCTAAAAACACCCTTACGCTGCCAGAAGACTGAGAGCACCTAGAGCATCTTAGACTTGACATGTTTTGCCCAAAGAAGTTTCCTATCAACGATCAATGTCTGGATAGTGACTCCCCTTAGCACTGGCTGAGTCAGATCTGTGATATTCCTCCTTTTCGTAAAGAGAACAGCCTTAGTTTTTAAATGGTTGATGGAAAGCCCACTCATGGTGCACCACTATCGATCATATTTAGAGCTGCCTACGCGTTAGCACCACCCATTTCTGATGGCCTGGAAGCTGCTTTCGGAGGGGGAGTAGCTCCTTTTAACGAGTGTCAGCGAGAGCTAGGAATGTGAGCTCACCGCTGCGGTTTCCATTTATCTGACTCGCCGAACGTCTTAGCAACTTTTGTTGCCCAGTCGTGCGATTCCCTTCCGGCTGAACTCCATTCCTCTTCCGACTTTTTGCCTAGCCAGTCCAGGATCTGTAGGGCTGCTTGAGTCTCGCCTCTCAGCGAGCTTTTGTCAAAATCGGACAAGTTTTGAAGTGATAAGCTAGCCTTATTGGACCTATTCACAGTGTTCACTTCTGCCGTAAGCTCGTCTGATAGCAACGAGCAGTCGCTGCCTAAACAGGGGTTCTGCAGCTACTCCTCCACACGTACAGTGTTTTTGCAGCTGCTGGCGGTGCCAGCGGGTTTCGGCTCTTTTTTTGTTGAGGTTCGGATTCAAGCTCTGTTTTTTTTATGTATTTAAAGATCTTGGTCCACCAGTAGCTAGAGAATTGGTGGCAGAGGCCCGCACACAACGTGGCTGACTGCTCACATAAGGGTGTCGCCTTGGCCGGGACATGGTTTAAGGAAAGCTTTTTTCCCTTCTGAAAATTTTACTGCTAAATCTTACGTGTGCAGAAATGATCGTTGTCCCATTCAAGCTGGTTTCAGCAGAGGTTCGCTGGCCTTTTGCTCCCCATAACAGAGACTATAACCCGCCCCACAGCAGCCCTGGAAGAGATATTGGCACTCACCCCTAATATTTAATGCTAGAAAGGATTGCCAAGAAAACCATAGAAAGAGGGCGTCGTGAAAGGAAAATGCATCGCACATAGACAGCGAAAAACGCTTTCCGAATCGGTCCCACTTCTGGATTGACCCAGAGAATAAGAGGTATTCCTTTGAACGAAATTCAACTGGAAGCTGAGTAGCAAAAGTGAATGGAGTAGTGAAGTCGGGACGTACCCACTCAAGCAAAACGCCATAAAGTGGTACAGAGACGGATCAAAAACATACATAGGAAGTCGAACAGGTGTATACGGATCCAGAACATAGTATTCGAAAGCCATGGGAATATACCACAGTATCCTTCAAGAGGATGTCCACGCAATTGAAAGATGCACTCAATTTAACCTCGATAGAAAGTACCGCGAACAGTGCCTTGTCAAAATAAACGGACTAAGTTAGAACAACAGAGCCATCCTTTACTGGGTACCAGGTCACGTGGAAATAGAGGGAAATGAAGCTGCGGGTGAACTAGCAAGAGAGGGCTCAGAAACCAGCCTTACCGACGGAGCTGGGACTGCATACTACACGGAAAGAACTAAGGAAGGAGAAAGACTGCAGAAAAGTGAAACTTTAAGATGAACTCCCTACGCTAAAACAGTCCAAAGAACTTATCGGGAACTATAACCGCAAAAGAAGTAAGGCCTGTGTAAACATCAGCTGCACATACTTACTGGCTTCGTAACCGTTCATTGTAGACTTAAGAAGCACCTTAGGAAACTGGGTATTGAGCAAAGTGGAGACTACAGATTCTGCGGAGATGTTATGGAAACCCCAGGGCACCGTCTGTGAAGCGCCGATCTAGAAAAAAAATATACATGAATGTATACCAACTATCAGAAGAATATCTATCACTGTTGGATCCACTCCAGGTACTCCGATCAATCGACGAAATCGAACTGGAGGAGGGGCTCTAAGTCGAGTATCTCATCGACTAGAATTCGAAGAGGGAGCTCAATCGATATCCAAAGGTCGTAGTGCGCCTACATCCCTATAACCAATCTATAATCCACCCTTATCCGAACTGAAAATTCTGTCACCAACGTCTCTTACCCTTCTTATCCGAGAGAAACGATCTTTTGAACTGTGCAAAGGAGTGTCGTGTCTGCCTCGATTGCCTGCCATTTGTCTATGACTCGACGCCTTTCAGCACACCAGTGATTAAGCTTAGTTTTTCCCCATCAATAATGGCTCTTCGTGAAGAGTACCACCTACATTTAATTGAAGCCATCAATTGTCTAGTTATAAATAAACCGCTGAAGACGCAATAAAACCTTTAATTATATTGTCAAGGCTTGCCACTGATAAAATCAGCACTTTTGTGATAACTCTATTGTGTCTTATGGTCTAAGCAAGCCAAGGCTAAAGCAGGAGCTTAACCTCATCACCATACAGGTCTATAAATCTTGCCTTTCAACTATTAATGAGCTTCAGGCTTGAAAACTTTGCCAAGTGATTAACGAAGTCACCTACTAAAGTCGACACTAGGTAGCAATTTTATTGCGCATATTCGTGAGAAGTGCAGATCGACGCGAGTAATTATTCATTGGAACCCGATTGCGGTTTTCATTTCATCTAAGATAATTTATTTAAAAGACAATTATAGCCAGGTCTGGTGTTTTATAATTTCCGTACAGTCAATCATCAATAAATTAGCATGTGATTAACTATATTTCAGATCGATGGGAATCACTACAAGCCAGAGCCGGTGCATGAAGAGAAGGCGCCTCCTAAGCTGCTTTACGGGATAAACGACAACCCACCATGGTACCTGAGTATATTTTTAGCTTTTCAGCATTATCTTACCATGATCGGTGCTATTGTATCGATTCCATTCATTCTGACACCTGCACTCTGTATGTCCGATGAGGATCCCAATCGAGGTGTGATTATCTCGACGATGATATTTGTCACCGGCATTGTGACATTCTTTCAAGCCACCTGGGGTGTTCGATTGCCAATTGTCCAGGGTGGGACTATATCGTTCTTGGTGCCAACTTTGGCCATTTTATCGCTGCCGCAATGGAAGTGTCCTCCAGCGGATGAGTTCACGGCAATGGATGCGGATGAAAAGAGAGAACTCTGGCAAATCCGTATGCGGGAGTTGTCGGGAGCAATTGCAGTTTCAGCGTTACTTCAAGTTTTCATTGGTTACACAGGGTTGGTGGGAAAGATTCTCAAATTTGTCACTCCGCTGACCATTGTGCCGACGGTGTCACTGGTTGGGTTGACCTTATTCGAGCACGCTGCGTCAACAGCATCCAAGCATTGGGGTATTGCCGTGGGGTAAGGATTGAACTTGTCTTTTGAACTGAATAAAAAATAATTGTATTTTTAAGGACAACAAGTATGCTCACTCTGTTCTCGCAAATAATGGTGAATGTTTCCGTACCAATTGTGGCCTACAGGAAGGGATCTGGACTGGAGATTCGACAGTTCGCGTTGTTTAAACTATTTCCCGTAAGATGCAATCAATTTTAATCCAAATGCCGATAGTGTTAACTTTCTTTGTAACCCAAAGGTCCTGCTAACCATTGCGATAATGTGGGGCTTGTGTGGTATACTAACATTGACGGGAGTTTTCGCTGAGGGACACGCAGCTAGGACTGATGTGCGTATTAAGGTCTTGACAGACGCTTCGTGGTTTTATGTTCCATATCCTGGTCAATTTGGACTACCATCTGTTACACTGTCAGGTAAGAAAGGAGTCTCAAGAGTGTTGACGTTAGGTTGGGTTGTTGACTTAGGATAAATTCAATAATTCATGACTTTTTGTGCCCTGAAGGTGTTCTGGGCATGATGGCGGGAGTTCTTGCGTGCACAGTGGAATCGATCAGCTACTATCCAACAGTTTCACAGATGAGTGGTAAGTTTGGGTTGAATTTACTTGATGTGTTCCTTTCGCAGGATTGAAATGAATTGAAGCTTTTGTCCCTGAACTAAGCTTGAATACTTGAATAAGCTACCCATTCTATCTCTGTCATCTATTGTGGATCTATCCTTAAAGATACGTATAGTTACTCCCGTGCACTTATTCGGAAGTGATCCATCCTTGTGTGATTATTATTTAAAAACTTCGTATTAAGGACGATAGGTCTACGCAGTCCAACTCACGTTGCAACCTTAAAAAACTTTTTTTTTCCATTTCAAAGCTCGTAAACTAGAAGGTGCAAGTAATACAGGAACTTGAGGTTCATCCTGGCAACATATTGAAAATGCGAAATGATGGCACACAGTATGATTGACAATTTCTAGCACTTCCAAGCAAACCACTTTGCCAATTCATTTAATTGGTAGTTAGCAATACAAGCGGGGCAGTATGTAAAACCAGAACGTCTAACCTTTACAAAAAGTAGAAAGAGGGTAAAACGCCATCGATCCGACGCCTAAGGCAACGTCGCTATTGATAGTTTTGACTTTGACATAGTTAAGCAGTTCATCTACCTTGGGAGTCAACTCAACTCCACAAATGACACCTTAGTCGATATTCGGGGATGACTGACAACCGGTGCTATTCCGCTCTGGATAAACAAATGGGTCTTGGCCCCATTTTTTGCTCCTTACTCGAATGATAAAATGCATGCCCTACAGTACGTTAATCCTGCCTCGGGTCTTGAAGACGTGTCGTTATAAAGAATTTACCTCTGTACCGAACATAAACCCTGAATTAAGCTGCTATAAATTTTTTATGTCAGAAGGGTCTAAATGGCCTTCACTTCTTGAAGAAGAAGTTTGCAACTTTGTGGTTGTGGATTTTTCACTGCTTTTGAAGAGCTTTTGTAGTAAAGTTGTAGTAAAGAGGTCGCAATCGTTGTTAATTTGATGTCGTCGTATCTAAAGAGGACCTCCTGCTGTCCTAACATTCATTGTAAACCTTTTCACTCGAATACTGTTTGAAGTGTTACAGGGTCGTTCCTTCATTGCATATATTTTAGTAGTTTCGAAATACAAAACTCTAAGTCCACTTAAATATTTATGGTGTTTTAACAGAGATCGAACATTGCTGCATGATATAAACGTCTGTCTCGTCATTATCCCTCTATCCACTCGTATATGTATGCAGTAATATGACCAAACAAACCAAAATTATATGAGGCGTCCTATTCGGCTTGTTACAGTTAAAGTCTTTCCTTCAAAGTCTAAATCTGTTAATAAAATATTTTCTTTTCTACAGGAGCGGATTCGCCTCCATTGCACGCAATCAACAGAGGTATCGGAACTGAGGGCCTTGGCACTATGTTAGCCGGGTTATGGGGTGCTGGTAATGGAACCAACACTTTCGGCGAGAATGTTGGAGCGATTGGTGTGACTAAGGTACAATTTTTACAAAGTCTTAAATTCATTTTATACAACTCCTGTAAATTTAGGTCGGAAGTCGTCGTGTCATCCAATGGGCTGCCTTCATAATGCTCCTCCAAGGTGTGATCGGAAAGTTTGGAGCAGTTTTTATCATGATTCCCGATCCAGTTGTTGGTGGAATATTTTGTGTGATGTTTGGCATGATTACAGCTTTCGGTCTGTCCACCCTTCAATATGTCGACTTGAGATCCGCACGAAATCTTTACATTTTGGGTCTTTCGATGTTTTTCCCAATGGTTCTCTGCAAATGGATGCAAGAACATCCGGGCGTTATAAAAACTGGTAATGATACTGTAGACTCAACTCTTTCGGTGCTGTTGGGAACAACGATTTTAGTCGGTGGAATTTTAGGTTGCTTCTTGGATAATGTTATTCCAGGTAAAGGTCTTCCTAAAACAAGTAGTGAAGGTTATAATATAATTTATACAATTTGTACAATTTAGGAACACCTGAGGAACGAGGATTGGTTGAATGGGCAAAGGAAATGCCTTTGGGTACTGATGAAGAAAAGACAGAACATTCACCAGATTATGACTTCCCCTATGGAATGAGTCTCCTGAAGAAGTAAGCTTTGAAATAGTTTCCCTAAGATTTCAGTTTTTATTTCAATTCCGGTCTCTCTTTACAGATGGAAATGGACATACTACGTGCCCTTCTTGCCAACTTACAAGTTAAAAAAACAAAATTAATGAATTACTACTCTTGTAGGAGAAAATTTAAACAATATTTGTTAACGTAATTACTGTGTAAATAGTTAGTGTTTGTCAATAAAGTGTTGATCAATAAGAGCCCAATTTGTAACGAACTAGGTAGCTCGGGTGTCTGTAGAATCTTCCAAACTGAGGTCATATGCTTCATATAATAGAAATGCTACGAAAGGACTCAAAAAACCAGTGGTGACGTAGAATAGTACAATAAAAACTGTGATACACAAACAACCTAGAATAGGAACGCATAGTGCCTAACTACGAGGAGAACTGAACCCAAATAATGTAAAAGGCAAGGATATGGAAGAACAGAAACAGCTTAGGTACTCGGTATGGAATAAGGATGGAAGGCTACCCTGTCTCTGGCAGAGACTTTTCACGATTTGGGAGCCCATTAGGCAAGTAAATAAGTTATCTATGGAAATATCGTCCACTACATTGGTACGCCCAAGGGTATCTTCGTGTCCCAGCCCCCATGTTTAGGGCGAATAGAGACCGAATTCCATCTTAAAGACCAATCTAAAGACCAGAGCGATTGGTCCTTACAACTGGAAGCAGCATTCTAGAGACGAACTAGGATGGAAGACTACCCTGTCTAAGATAGAGACTTTGCACGGGTCGAGAGCCTGTTAAGCAAATAGTAGATGATAGTGTTTTTTCGAGCTTTCAAATCAATTTTAATTGGTGCCCCATTTGGCGCACTTCGTCAACCAAACACTGTATAACCTCTAGATCATCGAAGATAGAACCTGCTACTTAGAAACTAGATCTTTAGCTAGATCTTTAGCTAGCTGCCTCGAATTTCGCACGCTAACTTGGTTGGGGTCCTCTTCCACTGGCGTGCGCTACCTGAACCGCAGTCTTCCTCAGTAGTAGCGCTCTACTGCGCTGTCTTTTAACCCTTTGGTAAAACTTCCGGAACTTGTAGCAGCATCTCTCTATTTTTTGCAGACTGCCCTGCATGCTTGCTTGTCTGGAACTAAGTCGAATATTTTTCTCCCATTTCGCTGGCTACAAAAGGGTGCAAAGACCATTAATCAACACAAAAAAGTCACTTAATTTTCATTTAATTTTATTCACTAAAAATATAAAAAAAATTATTCAAGATCTTAGGTTCGTATTCGTTGAAATAAATAACTACGGCTTCTATTGTACAAAAAGTAAGTTTTACACAAAAATTAACTATTTACACACTACGAGTAGTCCTAAAAAACTTACTGACTATCTTAGGCATGCCATCCGACTTAATCTACTACAATTCAGTTGTTTCTAGTTTCTTAACCAATATATGAGCATTGTTCGTTAATTTATCGATCTGTTGATAGACATTGAAATGTCGATTCAAATCGTTCGATTGTTCAAAAATTTTGCAGTTTTGCTTAAAAGAATTCTGTCGTTCAGTTGACAGAAAGTTATCGTCCAGTGAGTCATGTCCTTCTTGACTGGAATTGCATAAAAATTGTAGTCTAAAACGTAAAGAAAGTTAAAACTCACCTTAAATTGTCATCGTTCTTAAACCATTCATTTTCGTAACCCTTCAACCAAATTGGATTGGAGCCTTCTACACTGTGCTTGTTGGTATTTGGAACTGTACTACTTGGTGGTTCTGGTCCATTACGAATGTCTGTCATAGAAGATCGTTCTTTAAGAGAAGGGAAAAAAATTTGATAAAATCTGATACTGAATATCTCTTGGATAGGCTTACGAAAAATGTTAACTTTAGCTGCTCGCAGTTGCCTTCTGTAGCCGTTTCTTTGGGACGCACAAAGAGCCAAAGTTACCACCAGCAGAGTGGCAAGGAATAAATTCGAAAACACCAACCAAATAAACATTGGAGCCTTGGTTTGCCCGGCAATTAGGAGTTGAGCTTCAGCAGGTTGGGTGTCTAGGACATTGAATTCTTTAAAAAGCGCATCAAGACTCTCGATGTGTTGATCGATTAAGCGAAGAACTTCAGATACTTCGTAGATTGAATTGTCTTCTCTCTCAACCAAATGCATGTAGAGATCTGTTTTGGTCTTGTCCACGGAACCGTCCTTGTTTTCGTGCACCTTGAATTCATCAATGTTGACAATGGCGTTGGTTACGTTGCTCATTGTCCTGAGGAAAAATTAAAGAAGGGGAGTCATTATTTTTTTTTTTTTAAACATTTAGAAGGTCGAAATTATTTTTCAAAAAGCTGAACCACATGTTAACTGTAATCTAGGAAAAGGCCTGCCTTAGAATGAAAACAAAACGTTTAGCGAAGTAGTTACACTAAAATTACTCAGGTTAGGTTAGGTTAAGATCATCATGAAACACCAGACACCATAGTGGGCCCATCGTGATTACCTCACATCCTTCATGATCATAGAACCCAGCTCTCCTACACTATCAAAAAAGTATCTTTCAAAGACTTTTAGTCTATTCTAGACAATGCCTTCACAGATGTGGTATGCCCTCTGAGACGTGTGAATCATTACAGTTTTTGCATACCTGCGTACGCCTAACTCGACAAACTGGAGCATAATTGTGACAGCGCTGAGGAACATGCCAGTGCCAAACTATCTATTTTACGAAAATGATGAAGGTTGGAAAACATATAGAATTACAGGAGGTGTCCCGCAGGGTTCAGTTCTGAGCCCAGCCCTGTGGAACATTATGCACATGGAGTGTTACGTATGCGGAGACAATCGGACATAATCGGATATGCCAATGACATAGTGTTGGTGGTACTAGCTAAGACTCTAGAGGATGTGACCTAACACTGCAACAACACAATCAAAGACGTGAAGGATATGGCTTCGTTCATCAAAACTGGAATTAGCGGATCACAAGACGGAAGGTGTCGTCATTAGCAGCCGCCAGAAAGTTGAGTGCCTGGCCATACAGGAAGTTTAACACACTATCGATTCTTTGTTGGAGATGAATTCGATTGGGCGAAGTAGTATAAGTACAGGATCAAATCAGTTGTCAGGCAACAATCAGAGTAGAAAGAATCAACCAAGGATCAAATAACTAATCTTCTAGAAGCAACTAAGGATCAAAATCAAAGCTCAAGGGGTAGCAGTCAACCTTCGTCGGATAGTAGCAGTCAAGGATCTAATAACAATCAAAGTTCCAGCAACAATAAGTCATCATTTGACCTTTAGTAGTAGTAGGGCGAAAAACCCGCAAGATACTGTTTACGACCGATGAGAGAAGGCTTCTATACCCACTTAAGTCATTTCAAACCGAAGCAAGCATTCACAAACCATTGTGACAATTTGGTTCTACGCTTAAGATATGAAAGATCATCATCAACATCATTATCATTTACTCGGACATACTTACTCTTTAAATTTATGAATCTTTTCCCTCAGTTCCGATGGTTGCAGTCTGAACACAAATCTGACTTTCTGATCTTCCCTTAGCAGGTAGATGAACACATGGGCGGAATCCTTCAGGCCATCCGTATCATTAGCGACAACCATAAAGTCAAAATAACCCTTCATGCCTTTTTGAGGATCAAAATTCAGTTGAATATCACCCGTTTCACGATCAACCAAAAATGGATATTTTTCAACGTTCTCCAAGCCCTCCGAGAGGGTTTGCCTTATCTCACCCACTTGGTAATACGAAATAACAGCATTTTTTCCATCATCAGGATCCTTGGCCTCGACTTTCATGAATTTAGTTCCAAAATCTGCTGTAGTCGTGATGCCACCGGTAAATATTTTCGAATTAAAAGTTGGTGGGTTATCGTTAATATCCAAGACACGAACCACGACGCGTACAACTGTACTATCGGACATTAGATCTTCATCAGGCAATATCGGCTCATCATCCAGGATCATCAGTTCAGAACTTGCTAAATTTTTCGAGTGCTGATAGTGATCATAAAGATCCTCTTTGTTTCCACGGCCTGTCAGTGGCATTATATGAGGGGAATCGATCCGACGATTTGCAATTTTGGCATCGCTTGCGCCAAAGGATATTTCAGCACAATTTTCTGTTGCTCGAATGTAGAGGGTATGGTTGACTTTAGCCTCTCGATCCAATTCCTTGTTGGACATTAAAATATGAGACTCCGGATGTAGAGTGAAATAACCCTCTTCGTTGCCTTGTACAATGAAGTAACAAACCGAACTGGGTGGATCGTCTAGATCATCGACTTCGTCTTTGTCTATTGTATCGGGAAGTTTTACCTTTTGCGATCCCGGATCCATGTGTTCTGTGGAATTTGGAAGGAGATTAGAGTTAAATTTGGAACAGTAATGAACTTAAAATTGCCATTGCTGCTTACCGGTAAAGTTTACGACAATTTGTTCGACTAAAAATTGGGGTTCATAATCGTTGACATTTCGTACGTAAATTGTGAGGTCAAGATCTGTGCTTAAAGAAGTCGGTACACCTTGATCGTAAGCTTCAATTCGGACCTAAAAATATAGTCGTGCTATGCATATCGATTCAGAGTCCTTGAATTTGGAAAGTCTGGGCAAAGTACATACCTCGTAAAGCCTTTGTTTCTCTCGGTCAAGTGCCTCCCTTAAAAATATCATTCCACTGTCGGGATCAATTTCAAATATCTTATAACTTCCCATCGGATCGGGCTTGAGGCGGTATCGTACCAAAGCGTTTAAGCCAACATCATCATCGGTAGCGTAGACTTGCATAATCGTGGTACCAACAGTTGTATTCTGGAATATGAAGGATTTATTGAGTTTAAGTCTGTGAATGAAAGCACGATCTTACTTCTGCAATGCGCACAGTTGTGTTGTGCACAGGCGAAACGAATATCGGTGCGTGATCATTAAAATCGGATATGCACACATCAAGTGATTTTTTGACAATATTTGGAGGTGTTCCCAGGTCGCGAATTGTAATACCCAGGGAGTGATTTCCGTACTCATTCTTTAAGGAAGTCCTTGCAAGAAGATGTGCTGTCCAAGGATCACTTTGTCGGAGTTCAAACAATCCTAAAAAACAGCATTGAAATAGAAAAAGTAATTAGAGGTTAGGAAAGGGTGTCAAATTACCTTCAGAGTTTCCCTGTGTTATTTTCATTTCCAAACGGCCATTTGGTAGACTTGGATCGTCTGCATCCTTTCCGCGAATTGTTGTTATTACCTCGTTTAGATCATGATATTCCGTAATTAAAACACATCCAGTTGGAAGTGTCACCTCTGGTGGGGAATCGTTTTCGTCTAAAACGTTGATTCTAGATAAAAACAGGAGAAAACGTGACTCACTCTAAAGAATGATTTTTTTGAAATCCCTAGAAATACGATATGAAGTGTTCTGTTACACAATCTTATTCATTGCGATGCAATAATGCACTTTATACCGATTGCCTCATACAAAGAACTTAATTTTTCGGTAGCTGTACAATCACGATGAATTCACTCATCAGGGACAAACTATAAAGGCTCACAATGCTCATAAAAACTTATCCGATTATTTATCCTTTAGGGCATTCAATGTCGATCACTTAAAACTATAAACCGCATTTGTACTTCATCGTGAAGCTGAGTAATGAGCAAAAGGAAATAGAGTTTTTCATCAAATCAATTTTATTAAACTTCAGTCAATATCGTGGGCATCTGATGCAGAAGTTGATTATTAAAATTTTTTATTGCGAAGCGGCAGATCCGCCCTGGCACTACGATTTCCGGATGCTGACCTAACCATTGCAAAGTAAACTCACTTCAGAGGATATCAAGGAGCTTATTATTTTCCCGGATTATAAAGCAACCATGAAGGTCAGGGGGCAAGTTCTCTGCTTAGTTCTTGGGCACAAATCCAGGACATTCAATTAGAATAGCCTTCAGGTAGGTTTCGATGATAAGTCAGGTGTGATGGAGCTGCCTCTTTAAGGTGTTAAGCATTGATGGTTCCTGTCAGGGTTTTAGAAATCAAGAAATTGATTTCGTAGATTTCTTGTTTAGGATAATTGTAGGAAATCGGTAGATATTTGGCACATATCTGCTTTGGAATTGAACATGTTCTGGTGTTTGGAATTGTTTCTAAGAATGTCCTTGAATGATTCGCGGCCGGTAAATGGAATTGAGGTATAGATTTTGGCAGTCACTCAGCTGTTTCATTTCCTTAATGATCTTAGTGCGCATGGATCTTCTGACAAGCTTCGATTTTATAGTGACTGATTTCAGTTCTTTAAAGCAAATGGTTTCGTCACAGGTGTTAGATTGTAAGAAAAAGAACGGTTTGTGGTTGCTAAACACCCGAAAACCTACGATCTTTGAATCTGCACGGGGAATGTTCGAACCTTTAACAGATCTCAAAGCCATGTGCAGTCGAAGGAGGACCATAGACAGGCATCACCGCTATCCAAGACGAGATGCGCCGAGCAGAAAGAAGTTGAAAACTTGTAATATTAACCACTGTGAATCCTAGGACAGCAAAAGCAGAGTTTATTTGGTTTATCATCGGGGGCTTAGGCTAGAAGTGATTAGCTTGAGGTACATATGTTAGCGAAAGTCTACTGATGTTTTGTATCAATACACAATTCGGAAAGATCAGCAAATTTACAAAAGTAGATAAGGCGGTCTTAAAACAAGCTTTTACAAGCTCCTTGATGAGACATGCAGATGAAAGTTCTAAGAGCAACATAAAAATCGCTGATTGCGACTTCAATCTCAAGAGTATCTGTGGTAGAATAGCCGGAATATACATATGTATATGCTACACTCTACCACGTCTTGAAATGGACTTAGAATAATTGAGACTTCCTTGAGGCGAAACGTCATCGTTGTACCTAGCACACAATATCTGCACCTCAATATTCGCGAGAGGATTCGACAGTCTCATCAACTTACCTAGAACCATGTTGATCATATTATGATCTACGCGGGGCCCGAACCCAGTGTTCGAGATGCCTGTAACCTTCGAGGAGCGAAGGTATGCTTGCGGATATCCTGGGCAACACATCAAGGAAGTATACATGCATGTATACATCGAGAACTTTCCCAAGAACTTTGTATTGTATATCGTGAAACTGTCAACCACTTGAGGTGTCTAGCATCAAGAAGGAAAGGTAAGTGGAAACGTTGTCTCTTTAAGGTAAAACAAGCGATATAGAGGCCAACGGTACAGAAAAGGATGAGAGCTGCTAGACAGATTCTGAACAGAGACCAAGGGGGGACACCAGAGAAAGCAAGTGACCGAGTGAATCACTTGCAAACAGAGTGTGAGAGAGGGATAAATAAATTTCCATGGGTCCTGGCCAAACGATGAAAGCAGATGACGTCAGAGACCAAATTAAATTTTCCGTTTTTTTTTTACTCTTTTTCATGAGTGACTTTAGTCAGAGGTACTCTCTTGAACTCGCTAGTTATTCCTTCAGACCTCGATTTCTCATATAAACGTCAGGATGTCTATCTTATCCTTTTCATTTTTAACTCGAAGTAGTCTGTTATATTTTGTGCTTCCTAGGGTCGGTCATTGACAAAATATATTTCCTGCTGTGTCCACATTCTGTAACTATCATCTCCCAGAAATTATGTACATATTGCTTAGAATATGACCTTATAGCTGCGATCTTTTGCTAGTCATCCAAAACTCTTTGTTATTGACGAGCTTTAAGAGCCATTATTTAAAAAAATTAAATCTAAGTAAACCTAAAACTTCTGCGTTTCATAAGGAAAAACGTACGTTATTTGCTTAAAAGCATTTCGGCTTTCGCCCGCCAGGAACCCAAACTGATAGTTATCCCATGCTTCGATCACGAGCATATATATGTCTTTAGTTTCCCGGTCTAATTTATCCACAACAGTCAGTACTCCAGTATCTCCATCAATCGAAAATTTACCCTAAAACAAGTTTCAAAATTGTTTGCCTGTTTTTTTAGAAATAAATTCACCTTCATTCGTACCTGTGAGCTTATGCGGTCCATAAGGAAAGTGATCTTGCCAAAATCTCCTGAATCAGCATCTGTTGCTTGTATGGTTCCAATTCGTGTACCAATCGCCGCATTCTCACTGATCGTATAATTTTTATTTCCCGGCTTAAAATACGGATTATTATCGTTCTCATCTAAAACCGATACGTAAATATCGATCAGGGACGAGCGTGAAGGATGCCCAGAATCAGTTGCACGAACTGTGAAGTTAAGCCACTGATACACTTCATGATCGATCTTGCTGGCAACAACAATTTCTCCAGTTTGAGGATCTAAGTGTACCAAGCTTGTGAAGCTGGGATTTCCTGTGAAGTGAAAATGTTTTGAATTTTAAAGAAAAAGTTTAAAAATTCGGTCCTACCTTCTAGCGAATAGGTTATTGTTTTATTCTTGTCCACATCGTAGGCCAGAACATTCGCAATGAGTACTCCGTTCATACTGTTCTCCGTGATGGTTCTCCTGTAGAAAGGCATTTTAAACTTGGGATTGTTGTCGTTTTCATCTTCAATTTGTATGTTAAGGTAGGCTGCAAGGGACAAAGAATAAGTTTTCGTTGACAGTAAAGTTAAGAAATTGCCCTTGGAAAACTTACCTTCAACCATTTGGGGTCCTTTTGCAGAGCCCAGGTCTTCTACAATAATGCTTAGCTTAATGAACTCCACCTTCTCGCGATCCAAAAGCTTCACAACCTGTAAAAATTGTCGACAACCTAATGCTTACAAAGTCAGATACATAAACTACGGACTCAGCTACCTTAAGTGTTCCATCGATTGCATTCAGCTCAAAGGCACTGATAAAATCGTACTCGCTGGTCTTTACAAACAACCCATCCTCATTGCGGGCTTCAGAGTTGGCCCTATTTATTTGGTATCTTAAGATTGGTATCTCATCCAAATCGCTGGCCATTACGCGATAAACTGCATTGCCCACTGGTGTATTCTCCATAATCCTTAAGGTTGGCAGGTCATTCAGCACTGGAAGCTTGTTGTTGACGTCCTTGATTGTTATATTCACGGTGGCCGGGTTCATTAACTGTGACGAACCAAGACCTCCATCCAAAGCCAACTGAAATTTGTCAAAAATGAATCGAAAAACATTTTCAAAATTAGTTCCTTAGGCATACCACTGTCAAGGTGTACAACGTCTTCTTGGAGCTTGTCAAATCCGGATCTAACGAGGCCCCATTCGCCACAAATATCGTCCCCGTGTCCGCGTTAACAATGAATTTATCCTCTGCTCCTGATTGGATTCTGTAGACTACATTATTGTTCGGCGATGATCCATCTCGATCGAGAGCTTTGACTTGTAAAACTGAGCTGCCACTTGCTAGATCTTCTGGAATAACCTTTGCATAGAAGGATTTCTGAAATATCGGCGGATTATCATTGATGTCCTGCACGTACACAACCACAGGGACAACAGTCGACAGCATCGGTATACCCGAGTCTCTAGCTCTGACAAGCAATTCAATATTTCGAACATTAGAGTTGCCCTCTGGTGGTAGATCTTCAAAGTCAAATGATCGAACTGGTCTCAGGACACCCGACTCTTCATCGATGCTGAAATTTCGACGATACATCCCTTCGACAATCTCATAGGTAATTTGACTATTCTCCGTACCGTTGAGGTCTATATCTCTTGCCTCCAAGACCAGAGGAGTTTCGAAATCAATTTTGTTTTCTAGTAAATTTGCTTCGTAGTATCTTTGAAGAAATATCGGTGAATTGTCATTGACATCTTCGATGTTAATGATGATCTGAGCGGTGTTACGATTTCCTGTACCGATATTATCCTGAGCTTCCACAGTTAGATAGTGACGAGAAATCACTTCGCGATCGAAGGCTTCACCGCCGGGTAGACGAACAGATAGAATTCCAGAAATTGGATCAAGATTTAAACTGGAACAGACGTGAGAATAAACAATTTGATTTTATAAATTTTTTTGGGAGCCTCACAGATTTGCAATTCCTCCTCGAAGGTTCTTGTATCGGATGCCCATTGTACCGTAGTCTCCGGAATCTTCGTCAAATGCAGCAATCTGGGCAACAACTGTTCCTGGTTCACTGTTTTCCAGGATCGTTACGTTGTAAATGGCTTTTGTGAATTCTGGAAAGTTGTCATTCTGATCTCGAATGTATATCTGAAGGTGGGCGGAGCTAAAAAAAAAAAGAACGAAAAGTCTGAGTTGCTTAGGAGTTCTTTAGAAAGTTTTCTTTTTAAGTTTGTTCATTTGTAAGATAACAGAATTGAACTCGAAAGAGGGAAGGGTCCTTATTTTGTGAATGTAATAAATGTCACAAGAACCGACACTAAAAGCCACCCAACACTCTCACCTCTATACGTTGAACCATTCGAGATTGGGTCCTAAGTCCTCTTGGTATGTCATACGAATGTGGTTGGGCCGATTCAAGAAAAAGTCAAACACATCCGCCCGGATGAAATCAACAGTTGCGCTTGCTTAATGCTCCTTGATCGAGCCCTTTAGTTTGAGGACTGCACATCGAGGTAATTGCCTTATCACAAGCCTCCACGAAAAAGTAATATATCACTGCAGGATCCCCCATCATATAGGCCCCTATGCATTCTGGATACTGTGGAAACATACTAGAGCGCATCATAACCGACAGATTGGAGACTGCAATTGAAGAGGCAAGATGCTTTGCAGATCGTCAAATATGGTTTCCGTAAGGCATGTTCTACGATCGACAAAGTCATAAATATGTTGAAAACAGCCATTGAACGAAGATGGTAGAAAGGCGGGAGAAGGAAGTACTCCGCAATCATCATGCTGGACGTCAAAAACGTCTTCAACACTGCAAACTAGAGCACTTAGCGCCAGAAGAGTACCAGTCTACTTGCAGAAGATATTGACGTACTATTTCAGAAAAAGAATACTGATCTACGACACCGACGGGGGAACGAGGTATAACGGCACATTCGGTGTTCCCTAAGGCTCGGTACTAGGTCCGCTACTCTGGAGCTTAATGTATGATCATGGCTTCGTCGACGACATCGACGTTGTAGTGAACAAACTCCTTGAGGAGTTGGAACATGACTGCAACGAACCTATCGGGATGGTTTAATACTCGCTTATAGGCAATGGGCAGAGGAAAAGACAGAAGTGGTGCTCATCAGTATCAGGCGAATCATGGCGATCGTAAGAGTAACTATTGGCGAGCACGTTGTAGTGTCCACATTGCAAGGCTAAAGTTTAAGCAATATCTGCAGAATGTATTATAGCTGAAAAAATGCAAAGACAACGGCGGCACTGCCAAGAATCACGCCAAATATCGGCGGACTAAAGCAGAAAAAGGGGTTGAAAAGCACTCAACAAAGGTTGAAAAGAAATGTTTAACTGCTTCAGAAAGTCCGAGGGAGATGATCGGCGGTTTAAAGCTACCTTTGAAGTGAAAGAGCATAATCCCAGGGACTTGATTGCCTGTCAGTGAAAAGGCTAATAGCCTTGACAAAAATTGCATTACATTTCAACCAGGAAAAGGCTTCCTTGTTAGCCATGATTTTAATCTCAAAAACGCTATAGCGATCTGGGAGGCGGAAAGAGATGCTTAGATTGAGTGTTACAGATATGACACCACACTTCTCCTCGGTTTTGATCTTCGAGCAGTCTGCGTAGATGTGAATTGAACTGCCATCCAACTGGGCATTATTGTGCCATTAACTACAGGCACGGATGCTCGTTGGGAAGCTATAGCCAGTTTTGACGTGATTCAGTAGACACTTGCCAACGGAAATCCACGACCTTGTTGAGGTAACCTTTACAATAAGACCGTCGGGTACATGTGACCCAAAACTCTTCCTAATTCCACTTAACACCAATTTATGTACAAATTCTTAACTAAGGCGACTGGGGTTGCACAGCCTGTACCACCTCCGACTTACCTCCATTTATCCGGATCTTCCACTTCTCTGGCGAAAAGCGTAAAATTCATTTCCCTGTACATCTCGTAGTCAATCATTTTAGGATTTTTCACTCGAATCAGAAATGTCGCCTCGTTCACTGCCAATTCTGGAACAATCTCGAAAATATCATTCGGCGGATCCATGAACAGACGAAACGTTCCATTGTTGCCGACGTCATGGTCGAACACGAAATTGTTCACATCGTCGATGAAACTCAGCGGAGTATTGACTTGGGAGTTCTCGTTGATCTCACACCGATAGACTTGCTCACTGAAGGTCGGTGTTTCGTCATCAACGTCCGTGACGATAATTGTTACTTCCGTTCTAACAGACGGGGGTGGCTACGTAAAAGAGGGGAATTCATTTTTTATTTAGTCTCACATCAGTCAATCACATAGAGATACACTCTTACTTGCTGCTCAGATACTTCCGTGGCCGTGATTTTCAGAATGTAAGCTCCATTGACTTGGTTACTAGTATCCTCTCTATCCAGTGCCCGAAGTGTGTACACCGATCCAGTGTCTTTTTCGATGCCGAACAGTTCATTCGATTCGACAGCGTATTTGATTGGATTGTTAATGCCACGATCACCATCGATCGCTTTGACACGTAACACACGAGTGCCCACTGGAGCATCTTCTTGAATGCGAGCAACCGCCTGAACTTGCACGAACTCTGGTGGTTGATCTTCTACGTCCTTGACTTTGACTAGAATCGCAGCAGTCCCCGTATTCACTGGACCCTGATTGGCTCGATCAATGGCCAAGACACGCAGTTGGTATAAACTTTTCATCTCATAGTCAAGCTTACCAGTGAGTCGAAGAATCCCCTTACCCTGGTATGTCGATATCGAAAAAACGTCATTGTCACCGTCCAGCTCCTGCAGATAATACACCACCTGACCATACGCACCCTCGTCATTGTCAATGGCCTCTAAAGCTGTAACAATTCCCGGTCGACTATTTTCGGGAACTTCAATCGCCGACTGATACGGTCGAAACACAGGTTCATTGTCATTGATATCTTCCACCAGCAACAGGAAGCTCTGCGTTACATAATTGTATTCACCGAAATGGTGATTATCCGTCAATGTCAGCACAATGGAGTACTCATCTTTTGTCTAAAAAAAAATGTCTGCAGTTGAAAATTTTTGGGGATTTGACATGCGTGACTGAACTCACCTCTCTGTCCAGCTCCTTGGCTAGATACACATGTGCCTCATTTGAGCCGGTATTTTCGATTCTTATTACGTCACTATCGGGAGACGGTCGCTTTCCAAATGTCAGCGGATCGTTATCGGGGTCATAGCCCTTTAAACGATAGATGAGGGTACCTTTTTGCAATTCAAATTGATTATGGAACGATGGTATGTATTCGTATTGTGGAAGGGAACTTACCAACTGCAGTTTCCGGGCTTTCCTTCAAGCGCAACACTATTTCCGATTGACCTTCGATGACGAATCGTGGCGGCCTATTACACGCAACACCTCTGATTAGACACGCAACTAGCGTGACAACGCATGATGAGACCAATATCCGAACGTGTTTTAAGCGAACTTTTTTAAATTTTATTCTTTGATTGCATATCTGCGACTGTGAGATACTTTTGTTGGGCATTCTTTTATTTTTATTTTGTTAATGCGGTGTATGCCGGTGTATGGATTGACCTTACGATGGAACTAAAATTAATCGAGCCATGAAATGTAATTGGCACATCGAGGTATACACAAGAAAAATTTGTCTTCTACTGCAACTGCGTTGATATTCGAGTCAAAAAAAAACGGGTGACTGCAAGTGTCATCAGATATTTTGTGCAATTCAATGGAATTCGACTTCGTTCATGTGTGCAATAAAATTCTGAAAATGAAGGAAAAAAAAGAAAAAATCAAATTAGAGTACATTTCCGGTTACAAAACAGTTGTTAATGCAAAAGAAAAGCAGATGTACACACGTGTGAATGCATGTGTTTTGAGAAACTAAGGAGGACAAGGACCTTTTCATAACCCTTTTAAAATAGCGGTTTTTAAGGACTGAAAATAAAGTGGCATAGAGTAGATTGTAGATTGATTATAGGGCTGTAGGCACACTGCAACATTTGTAGATCAATTGTGCTCCCCCGATTTGTAGCTCTGGTCGATGAGGTAGTCGACTAAGAGCACCTCCTCCAGTCCGATTTCCTTGATGAAAATGAGTAACTGGTGTGGATATAACAATGATAGATCTTTCTCCAACAGTTGGTAGGCAATTAAGTGTTTTCTTCTTTTGTGGATCAGTGCGCTTTATTTCTTTAGAATATGCCCTGTGGTTTTGTCAACATCTCCCCAGAATCTGCAGTCTACCCACTTTGCTGAGGTGCTCCTTAAGTCTACAGCGACCCCTTAGAAAGCCTGTAAGGATGCGCACCCGGTTCTTGCTAATCCATAATAAATTCCAGAAATACGCAAGATTCCCCAAACTTGGAGAGAAGTACGTTGTAACGGACGTTCTTTGAGAGGCGCCGGGTTTCCGATGGGGTTAAACTATAGGATCATTCAACAAGAGGTGTCATTTTAAATCAGTAAAAAATTGGAACATTTTTGTGAAAAATGGTGATACTTTTATTTTACTCTTAAGTACAAACTCTAAAGTTTGTAATGGAGTACAATATCTGTTAAATGTCTGCCTTGACCCTGCCTATAAATAGTCATTCTTTTTATGAAATCTTTCATCACG
Source organism: Blera fallax (assembly GCA_946965025.1). Lineage (NCBI taxonomy): Eukaryota > Metazoa > Arthropoda > Insecta > Diptera > Syrphidae > Blera > Blera fallax. The sequence continues at coordinate 51,483,638 of OX337244.1, forward strand.
TTTTCGCATAATTGAGGCTAATATTTCGCGAATAACAGCTCTGATATTTTCTTTTAGTGCATGAATCATTGGTGGAGCATTGGCGTAGACTTTATCATTAACATTGCCCCGAAGGAAAAAGTCCGATGGTACTAAACGGCACGAATAGAGCCATTGTTGCACCAGCTGGGTGGCATGTGGAGCCATCCTGCTTAAAATAATTGTCTCCACGCCAATTTCAGGGAAAAAAAATTATGTCAACATCGTTCGGTAACGCAATCCATTCACTAAAAGGGATTAGAGATGCACCAAATGATCTAACAAGCATAGGTGCACGAAAGTATGCCCGTTGACTGGAATATCAGCTCCACTCCATTTTGGCTCAACTGCGAAAGGGCGATCCGATGGTCACTCGGTAGAGGCTTTGACAGCGGTTGATGAATAAGCGAAACGAGTTAGTCTTGAACTGAAAAGGCAAGACCAAGTAGGGATATGCTATCAAACAAAATACCATCGATCCACTGTCCAGAACAAAACGGTGTTAGCTTTAGCTTCCAGGTAGTTAAGAGTTCATCTATCTCGGAGTTAGCATTATCTCCACATTTGACGTCTTAGTGGAGATTCAACCAAGACTGATCCTTGGAAGTCGGTGCTACTTCAGTTTGACGAACAGGATCAAAACTACTTACCCGGAGGACAAAATGCATGTTCAATAGAATGCTAGTTCTGTTAGCTCTGATGTACGGCGCCGAGTGCGGGATAATAAGCAGGAAAGTAGAGCAGATATTGGGCGATTTCTTTGTAGAATTTTTGAGCCTTTGTGCGAAGGACAATGAATGGAGAAGACAATAACATCACGCACTCTACGAGCTGCATCAAGACATGGATGTAGCCCAAGACGCCAAGATACGTTGACTACATTGAGAGAAGGAAGTTGTGGTGTGATTTTCTCAAGTCACAGTTTTAAGATTTCTAGCACGTCTTGTCTCTGTTTTTGCAGAACTAAGCATTTGCTTGTCTATGTTGCACCCAGTTAAAGTACGATGAATGCAGACTGGCAGCACCCTTCGATGATAGGTTTTTTCAGGTAGAACGAGTGGGCATTATTTTCTGATCACTCTCAGAGTTATCGGAAATCAGCGTAAATGGACATCTGTACATTGCAGAATCCGAAAAAAAAAACTTCGAAGCCTACAGTGCTAGTTATACACATATATTTCCGCATTGATAAGCACACGGAAGAACCATTTGCGGCACGTGCGCGCCGCATGTTTGGTAAATTCAACATGTGCTTATGAACATAAATAAGTAAGTAGACACGTTCTTTTTTAAAGTTTCTTTTAGAATGTGAGACACTATAGCAACATTCAACAAGAATGCTGTCTACTGGCTGCTGCTGTCTTAACAGCACTGGAAGGTGAACCATCAATACACCAAATCAGCTGTAAAATTTTGTAGAATGTCAGACATTCCCGATGAATGGGATCTGATCCTTAATTTCCCGATTTTTAGGAAACACAGCCTTAACTACAGAGCCATATATATATACCTATTTATTATTTCGAGAGATACGGAATCAGACCACAGTTATGTGTTCCTTTTCGTCTCTTCTCCACGATCCATCTAGCCTGAGAGACTACTTCTCCACAGTTTTTCTCTGGCTTTGATTCCTCGTGTCAACGCTAGCATCTGTTTAACAGAAATCTGGTTCATCTTCTGGGTTTCTACCCAGTGATATCCCAAGATCTCTCTTCTACTGCTGGCTAATGCCGGACATTGCCACAATATATGTGCCGCCGTCTCGGTTTCCTCCAGGCATAGTTCACAGGTATCATCCTCCAGAAGACCCATCTTTTTTAGGTGACCCCAAAATGACCCCATGACCTGTAGATAACGCTACCACCAATTTCAGTGCCCTTCGCTCCAAGCTTAGAACTTCTCTATGAGTGTAGCTCAAAAATACAAATACTTGGCGCAACAGACCGGATTGCTCCAGGGCCTAGCTTCTCGCAACTATTCGTGCTGTGCGTGTTATATTTTTTCACACAAATGGAAGGGATGTACAGTTTAGAGCCATATCCGAAAGGCAAATTGAGAAGCTTCCTCATGACAGTTATTACTCTCGGACGTTTGTCAGACATTCGCGAGAGGTGGGACCGTGAAAAAACTTTTTGGTGTTCTCTGGGATTCGAACGTCGAACCTCTCGCTCAGCGATCCAACGCACTAACCACTTGAGCCACGACCCGTATCTAGTCGGCCCTTTAATAGCCATTTTAGCCTGCCTACAAGCTTCTACGGTTAACCACTTTCTCTGGTGTTCCGCCGCGATCCAGTTGTTAATCAGGTGCTCCACCATTCCTCTGCCAATCGCAGCAAATGATTCCGGACCAGAGAACTCCGAGGTTGACCCCTGCTTTGCTAGAGAGTCCGCCTTTTCATTGCCCTCAGTCCCTGCGTGTCCTCTCACCCAGAGCAGTGTCATCTCATTTCGAGATGAGCACTCATTGAGTTTGAGAACACATTCCATCGCCAGGGATGTATTTATATCTGTTTGCTCCATGCGACTAATCACTGATTGATTGTCCAGTGCTATAGTAATATTTTTACCAACAACTTGACCTTCTATCAGGTGATCCAACGCATGTAACAGAGCAATCAGTCGTTTGTACAGAGCCATACCAGTAGCCCCCTTAAAAATTCGTATAAAATTTGTTCTATGTAGACGCCTGAATCTTTTGTCAACCATCCTATGTTGACTTATAACAGAAAACTCTGCCACAGTGGACCGGGTAAACAAATCCTGAAACAATACGATATTTACCGAAGCGATTGCTTTAAAAAGCAGGACATCGTCTATTCGGGTGCGAATTCGTCATGAGAAGCATTCTTGAAGACTTAGGCAACAAGTCTTGAGTTTCCGGCATGTGAACAAGGACCTCATGATTATTTGCATCAACATTAGAATCATATGTGCCCACGCCCGCCACGAGGACATCGACGACGTAACGAAAGACGAGCTCCTGTGCAAAACATATGAGTAATGCCCTTAGCCACGATGCTAAGATTGTTTTGGGCGGCAAGGAAAACCGTGGAAAAGAGGACATGAATGGTAATGTGATCGAAAAGTACACCACATCTGTAAAAGGATTCAGGGTAGTGGTGTTTGAGACAAGTCGAAATGTTGTTGTAACTAGCACGCAGTTTCTTCATCTGAAAATTCCAGAAGGGACGCGGTACTCTTTTGAATGAAAAAAGGTCAAACAAATCGATCATATTGCGATCAACGCAAGCATTCGTCCAGTAGACTGGATGTTTGAATTCTCCGAAGGGCCCACGTAGACTTAGATAAGTGCGTATGTACCTACATACATATATCCCAACCAGCGAAATACCGTGAGAAAATTTGACGTCAACTGTGGCGCCAGACCTACAGAAAATGCGGAAGACTAGTGAAGCCCGGATGACTAAGATGGCGGATGGATATATTAAGCGGAGGGACATCAATGCTTCAGGGCTGAAAGTAATCGCATCTACCCCAGGGCGCGCACAGAATAGTGGAAGGCGTCCAACTATGTAGGTGGCGTAAACAAGTGGAGAGGGACTTGGCGTGCGCAATTAGAGCCGGCTGGCTAACAACCAACCCGGCTGGAGAAGTATGTTCGTTTAGGCGCAATTGCACCCAGGTCAACACCCACAGACTGCAATGCTTCAGTCCTGAAAGTGTTAAAATCCACCCCAAAGCCAGTACAGAGTAGAGGAAAGCCTCCAACTAGGTGGCGAAAACATGTGGAGAGGAACTTGGAGGCGGCGAGTAAACAACCAACCCGGCTGGAGAGGTATGTTTATTGAGGCACAGATCCCAGATCCAGGTTTCGAACTGCAACGCCACCTAAGTTAGTAAGTAAGCTATGCTTCTTAGCGTGCAGCAAATTTATTCAATGGTTGGTGGGTCTATACCTTTGCCAGGTATGCACCACTCTTAAAATGAAGGAATTTTAAGCTCAGTTAAGGGCCACAGCTATGAGTGTCGTATACATTTTCTCTCCACCGACCCTGGAAATAGAAAAGACCTGTGACTATCAGTTAACTGAGAGGCCATGAGCTAATGGGTGTTCGGCACTAAATTTAGACCAAAAAACCTAACTAAACGAGACCTTGAAAGAGCATTACATCCCACCGATATGCAAATTAATTGGAAAGGGCAAAATACAAAGTATGCGTAGGCTCTCCTACCTATCAATGGCAAGTTCAGCAAGCCGTATCCAACATACGTTTTTCAAAAAGTACATGCGTTTGGCCCATAAGTCGTCGCTGATGGGTACCTCAATATTGGCCAACACACAAAGGCGAATGCTGATTAAAACATTCGATGCCATCCTTTGTTTCGCATCGCAGTCACCTTAGCCCACATTTACCACTCTTGGTACGCATCCACAACACAGATTACCATGTAGCACCATCCAACTTCATTCATTCGCTCATCCATCCATGTCCGGCCATCTATCCAATACAGTCAAGTTCAACGTCACCTTCTCTTCGTTGCGGGCTTGTGATTCCGTTTCCAAGTAAAACTATTTAGCGAACCGTCACACCTCGGCGAAAATCATCAACGAAAAGCGTTACAAGTCTCTGAAAATTTATGGGAACTTCAGCTTCTTTCAAAGAATTCCAAAGCCACCGCATTGTTTTCTAACCTGGGATGAAAATCCAACACAAATAGGACCGTCATCAAATAATCACATTAAAAAAAAAAAAAAAACGAAAAAAAAACCGCTATACCTCGCATCTGTGAAGAATTTGTCGACCATATCTCACGTAGGTTTCTCTCTGAGACTCAGAGCACTTTTTTCGGCTTCGCCCGTGGAATCAATTTGGGTCTTTTGTCTTCGCAAAATGTGAGCATTTTAATGGTAGGAAATTATCCAGGAGAAATGTGAAGACATTAAGAGAAGCTGATGCTATTTTTCTTTTTCGGTGAAAAGTGAACCTAATTTGTTCCATTAAAGGCGCGGCGAAAAATAGCGTTGGGCTTGGTGGAAACTTTCTTTGTAGGAGAAGCCTAGGGGCATGCTCAATTGGAACGTAAACAAAACTCGTGCGCGTGTGCCAGTTATGAATTGGACGAAAATAATTGTAAGTAGAAGGATCTGGCGGGAGTGTTGCTGTTTTTCTGTAATAAAACCAAAAAGGACGACGATCTTCGGATCTCCACGTGGAAGATTTTCAAATTATTTACAGACTGCGTGCAGCTGAACAACTAACAGAGCCGGTAGATAACCCCCATCCAGAAAATTCGTTTGACCTCTAAGAGGCGGATGAAAACTACTGACATCCATTTCGGTGATTGCTGCAGAGAGCAGCGGCGACCGACGGTTATTCGGTCGGAGATTTGTCATACGTTGCGGATTTAGGCAGGAAGTCTTAATCAGCATCGATGCTAAACTTGCGTCTGGCGGTGGTGTCTTCGTGGAGACTGACAACTACCCTCACTACAAGTACAGGCTTATGCTATCTTAATGGTTTCTGACTACATACATATATTGTTGAGAATAGGCAGAGTACCTGTGCTTGTAGTGACAGTCAGCCTGCGCCTAAGGCCTCGCTGAACTCCTTAACCGATTCCAAATAATTTGGTCGGCAGACTGAACTTTCTGACTCTTGTTTGGGTCTCAGGTCACACTGGGATTGCGGAATATGAGATCTCCGATGAGATTGCTAAGCAAGGCTAAGACGATGACAACCTGCGTTGGGTTTTCCCGCGTCTTTGGTCAGGGTGTCCATTGACAATTGGATTTCTCACGAACACAATTGTGTGTGGCACGGGTCTCCAGGATGTTGGTGTACTAAACGATTGATTCTGAACGTTTGTAAGACATCAGCGGCATTCTTGTTATCTCTCAGCACAAAAGACTGTAGACAACTTATTAGCGTTCCCACGGGACATTTTCCTTTTGCCAAACATCTTAGGGTGCTGGGGTTAAGAACTCCACTGTCTGCGACGCTGGTGGGAGTGCGAAGATACTTCGGATAACTTCCTTTTTTATTGTCCTGCCTTTGCTCGAATCAGGTGTCAAATCTTCGGTGCTGATGTGGTGAATACTGATCGCGTAAGCTCTGGATCACTGAAGTACCTTCTGCGCTTTCTCCGTTCCAGTAAAATGGGTTATAATGGGTATTGCTTCCTGGTGGTACTATGGATCAGTTGGTTTTCAACTAACATGGGTCTCCAGCCAGTTCAATATATAGTTAGCTGCCTTTAATTTCGCACGCTAAGTTGGTTGAGGTTACCTTCCATTTTTGTGCGGTGCTTGAGTTGCGGTCTTCTACGGATTCGAAGATGGTGTCCATGCGGTTTACATGACTTTGCCAACTCAGTCGTTGAACCTTCACTTTTCTGGCTAAGTCGATATCCCTGTACAGCCTTTATAGTTCAGCGTTATATTTCCTCCTCACCCCGAGAATTTTTTTCTGGAATCACCCAAGAGCAACCTCATCCACTTTTGACAAAGTCCATACCTCTGCGCTATCCTAGTTCTAGGATAGTTGAGGTCTTATATAGGCTCACTCTAGCTATTCACTTGCCTTTGGAATGAAACTGATAACAACGCTACCGATAACAGAGTGCTCTGTAAAAGATGGCGCACCCTTTAACTCGTCGATAAAACATGTGAGCAATGGCCTAGCTATGGCCTTTAAATCATGCTTGGCCTCCATAACGACAAAATAAGAAAGGAAGACATCTTTTTTGCGACAGTTGATAAGTATAGCCGACACCAGGTTCCATTCCTAAGGCAAAGTTTCATACAACCCCTTCTAAGTAATCTAATGGTGCTCGAAATGCCTGCAATGGAAAATCATCCCCATCGTGGTCGAGGTTATGGAGGGTTTGACTGTAATCTAGACGCGATTGGTGGTCTGCAGGCAAGAGCTTGTGCACTTTTTGGACATGTTGCCATTGTTCTTCAATGTATGATGCTGGCGACATAGGAAGTCTTAAGAGATTAAGGAAGACCCGATCGGGAAAGAATTTCACGATCTCTTGTAGCGTATAGTACTGGGGGAGTACCTTGCGTCGATCGGAATGTGACCAATCTGTTTGGCAGTTGATTGATGAGGAGATTTCCATGTTCCCTTGTGAATATCAAGATGCGGGAACCGCTACTAGCTACGATAATATTTTGCCCTCAACAAAATCGATCAGTTTTATCGGAGGTGGTATAATGTGGGCTGTATTTTTCGACGATACTACCAGAGATGCTCTCTCTTCCTAGCTCTGCGTTAAAATCGCCTGGGACAATTCAAATTGCTTCAAATTCAAATTTTGTCTTCGGTGTCGTCGTCATACATAGTGTATGTATCTGCAACGTAAGACTTCTTCTTATGTAAGTCTGCCAACAATGACGTTGCTGGTGGCAATTGCCGTAAAAAATGTCGCCGTTTCTTATTTGCACAGCCTATCCCATAGCAATTCTTGGATGGCGGTGATATCTGCTTTTTGACCTATTAAGGGACCGAACCTTCTACGTTCAGATTCGTGTGCATGGTTCGTCATTAGTAAGTCCGTTTATATCCGAGGCTTGTTGTTGCTTCGTAACGCTTTATTTTTTCCGTTGTCGGACAGTCACCCCGGCAGAAACCCTTAGGACGAGTTTACCGATGTCAGTAATCCACTTCGAGGATGTGGGCGCTGTCATTGGCCCCTTTAGGTCTCATCCGCCAACATCTCTTTTCAAAACTGCAAATAAGTCTTATCGGCCTAAGCTCCAAATATGTCGAAAAAGACCAGATAAGGTGCTATATCCGCTCCGGAAGTGTTCCACGCCACCAGCGTTGCTTCAATCTGGTGAATTCGTTTGCTGTCATGCTGCTAGTGCTGCTATTGATGTGTCGTAACAGTTGCTACACTGGGTATCGCCCGGTTGACACCAATCAGAGTCTACCACATCCATCCATCTACAACATCCCTCCATCGGGAGGTGGTTTTAGCCGGTATAAATTCGGCATGCTGTTGAGACCGGTTCTTCAGTATTTTTCAAAGATATTCACCTTCTGGCAACTCTTTTACTTGATTACTTAATGCAGTCAAGACCTTTTCTGCAAAATGGACAAAAACAATTCATTCTCAACTGCTTTCGAACAACAACTTCTCTTTTCCTTTACACAATTTCACTTTGCCAAAATTACGCAGCTACATATGTATCCACATATGTATGTATTCACCGAATTAATAATTCAATTAATTAAGTCTGCAGTATAAGAGGTCGCCTTGGAAAGTGAAAAGACCTCACTCAGCTCAGGTGTCTTTCTCTTGTGGTTTTCATAGGCCACACCAAACAATTGTGGGATGCGCTACTGTTTGTCGCACAACCATCCCACTGTGTTATCAATTAGCTCGACAATATTATATAACAACAACAATAAAAGAAATTCGTAATTATATAGGCAGACATGTACAGGTAGTCTTACTGAATTTGTGCACTCACGTATGAGCATCTGAAACGACATGGATACCATACAGTGTAACTGACTCCACCTGTATTATGCGAGTCTTCGCAGTCGAATTATTTAATTTTGATGCGAAATTCATCGAGATACTTGTACATAAGTATGTGCGCTCATATACCTTATAAGACAATGAGCAAAAAGTTTTTAATCAAAATAATAACACTTGAGCTTGTCTTTAATTAAAAGGGAAAGCGATGAAGGTGAAAATTCACATAGAGTAGCACAGTGTATCCGTACCGTACAGATACGAGTATCTGTGGAGAATTTCCAGATCACAGAGCTTATTGGGGTGGACAAGCGCAATCAAAACAGATCGGCACGCAAGAAGCAAAATCAAATTTCTGGAAAGACTCTCTCTCTCTCTCTCTCTCTCTCTATCTCTCTGATGCCACCATTAATGGTTCTGAACATCCTGTGTGTGTTAGCTTTTGATGCAGAACACTACGAGTATTTTGCATTAATTTGCCTCCGGTTTAACGAGACGTAGTCATGCGATATTTTCGATTTATTTTTGCATTTTCTTAACAAAGCCGTGAAGCAATGGATGCCATCTCTATGCCTTCAGCATTTGTATCTTTGAAATTGAAATGAAAGAAATCTAGAATTAAAATGTGGAGCGAGCGCTATTAAAGAAATGGACAGGGATTCTAGATGTAAGAATGCAAACACCGTGTGGAAGCTATTTGAGGACACATACATATGGGTTAGCCGACCATGATTACAAGTATTCTTCTCCTACGGTTAATCTTGAAAGATTGACTGAAGAAGCGAGGGACGCAAAACTGAACTCATAAATGGCTGAGTCGTTCACCACACTACATGCGGCGTCTCTATCGTATGATAGCTGCACGGACTTAAATCGACATCGACTTAGCTAGAAAAGTGAAGGTCCAACGATTAAGGTGTGTGTGTCACGTAGAGCGTACGGGCACCAATGCTCTGGCCCAAAAAAAAACTTCGACTCCACCCCCGAGGGATTGGCACAGTAGAGAAAGACCGCGACTTAGGTGGCGCACGGAAGTCGAGGGGTTCCACTACCAACTTGGCGTGCGAAACTGCAGACAGCTAGCTAAAGATCAAGCTGGCTGGGGACGCTTGTTGGTAAGGGCCCAGGTCCACCCAGACTACAGCGCCACCTTAAGTAAGTAAGTAAGGAGTAGGCTGCTTCTCGGTTACATTTAAGGACAAATCGCATTTTCTGCAACCTAAATTTATAATCAGAAACCGAAAAAAAGTCTTAGCCTTGCCTCCAATAAAATCCATCTGATGAACATTCCTCTTCTGATCACCTCTACATTCAATTAGAGAACTTACTTACTGAACGACCTTCAGACCCATAAATAGTCTCTGACTGGCACAATGTAGATACCTCGCGCATCGTGGTACTCTGCCTCCAGTTTTCAAGGGCAAGTTCTCTATTATCCGGAACAGCTCTCGACCAGGCGGATTGGGACTCAAAGATACTATTGGCTGGAGCATTGTTGTCCATGCGCCCGGTGTAGCCGGCCCAATGTAGTCGACATATTTAAGCCTTTTTGATTAAATCCATAACTTGGTGCAGTTCATGCTTATATTTTCCCCTCTATTCGCCCTCCTCGCACACTAGATGAAGAATTTTTCGCCGCAAAGCGCCCAATATCGGATCTCCTATCCTCCAACACTTGGGGTCTTACAGTAGAACTGAACAATTACTTTGACCCCATTTGTTTCTCCAAAGCTAGGTAGCACCGGTTTCCAAGGGGTTATCAAAGTAGCATAAGACTGATTTGGAGTTAATCAAGTGGGAGCTCAGCGCTTTGAACGTTGCTTGTCTGTCCGTGAGTATATGGATGGAGGCACCTTTAATGCCTGTGTGCAGGTTAATGCCGGCGAGTATTTCTATAAAGTAAAGCTCGGCCCGGAAAATACTGTGACTTTCCCGAGTGGTTTCGAGACTTTATGTTTGGGTCTATATACCCCACCACCAATACCGGATTTTGATCCATCACCATAAGACCCGGCTAAGGATCTCGTTCTTGAACTTCCTGACTTTCTTCCACAAGACAATGGATGCGTAACCACCGTCAATAAGTAACCAATAAGTGAGCCAAGGTTCAGTTTCCTTTTCCTTGTGAAAGATACCAAGACTGTCTTGCTAGGATTGATAGATAGACCTTCTCTAGCGCATCAGCCAGAAACTTTAAGGATTGCAGGTTGCATAAGTTGAAAAACATTGTGTTCATACTTTCCATATCCCTTATGATCGCTAAATCATCTGCATACCCTATAGCACTAAGGCCGTAGCTATTAAGTCTTACCAATAGGTCATCCAGGACTAGAGACCGTAGCAGAGGCGAGAGGACGCCGCCTTGGGGGAGCCTTTTGCTGCAGATACCGTCACAAAATCCCTTTCTGATGTTGATGTTATGATGCAGCTATCGAGCATCGGTTTAACCCTACTTGTGATTGGATGATCGCTATAGAATCATAACCGGTATTGTCAAAAGTACCCCCAATGTTAATGAAGGTACATCTGGCTATTTTTTCAGAATGGTAGGCGGCTTTTATCTGGGTGGCAAAATATTGTAAGGCGCCTTCCGTGGATCGACCTTTTCTATATGCACATTGACGAGAGTGCATAGGTATTGTTTCTTTGAAAATGCCTCTTATATGAACGTCTAACAGTCTTTCCATGATTTTCAAGAAAAACGATGCTAAACTAATTGGACGGTAGGAGTTTGAAAGCTCACTAGATTCATTACCTAGCTTAGGGATAAACACCACGTTTACCTCTACCCTCTGTGTCACAGCGTCAACAATATGGGTCCAATTTTTAAAAAAAAAAAACCCAATCGGAACTTCCCTTCTCTCTGAGTGTGAGAAAGTAGGAGGGCTACAATGCCTTCATCTATCTCAATGCAAATACCTTCTCGTATCATCGTCGATTACGTGAAATCACGTCACTGAAAAAATGTATTCAGAAGCAACCACGTCAGGTGTAACAAGCTCTTTGATTAAACTGATTTCGAAATAATTTCCAAACGTAGAACTATTTACGAGTACATAAACCTCGGAGTTAATTGTGAGGCATACACCTTGAAGCAAATTAAACTGACCGCGAGCCATTGTGAAACATTAGCTTTACTTGAAGGTGCACGAAAAGTAGACGCGTGTGCAGTCTAGTGAGCAAATTGTTTAAAGTTTTATTGGGACATTTGCAATACAAGTATGTTGGTCTTTGTTGGTCATCGTACAATAAATTACCTTTTAAATGAGATGCGAAGCAATGGTTACGAGTAAACCTCTCGAATTATATAAGAAATCAAAAAAAACTATGATAACGAATCAAGCCCAGGCGACGTTATAGAGAAGTTCTACTGGAATGTTGTATGTGCCTTTCTTGACATCGAGTGTGCTTTGATAATGCGAGTTATGTTTGTCTCACCAATGCCATGGTACACAGAGGAATAGTTATAGGCTATGCAGATGATCTGGCGATCATAAGTGTCAAGGAAAGCATGAAGACAATATGCGCCAACTTATGCAACCTGAAATCCTTGCAGTTTCTGACTGGTACGCTAGAGAAGGTCTTACGATCAACCCTAGCAAGGAAGTCTTGGTACTTTTCACAAGGAAAAGGAAACTAAGCCTTGGCACTTACTTACGGTAGTTACGCATCCATTGTCTTCTGAACGAAAGTCCGGAGGTTCGATATCGAGTTCCCTACCCGGGTCTCATGGGTACAATCCAGAAGGAAACGTGTGGTATACAGGTAGAATAAAAATAGATTCTGGCGTTGGTCCTGGATTATTTAAAAAGCATAACATCTATGACTCGACAACAGACAACGGCTTCAAACCAAACGACCTTTCAGCAGCTCGTAAATAGCACTAAGTTCCCAGGACTACAATTTGGTCGAACCGCCATTCAAATTGATCATGTGCAAGACACACATTAAATGTCCTGAATGTGCCCACACTCGGAGAGGCTAAAGTCGGCTCTGACCACTATCTTCTAGCAGTTAGACTCAGGGCTCGACTGACTAACGAAAAAAAGCTGAAAATGATATTGCAGCAGGACAGTAACGGCTTACTTCTGGTGCTAAAAATATTGTTTTCCAGATCTTTGATATTATTCCAAACGCAGGATTAGCTTTTCCGATTCTATTGCTCTTGTTCAGTATGGTGGCACTAATGTTGGCCGAGATAACGCACTTTCTCGACCTGCTATTCGGCAATGTTGTGTTGAATCGAGGTAGAAAATGCTTAATCCATACATATGTATATGCTCGGTTTTATTATCGATGTACGAAGTAACTTTTGCTCATCTGTAGGTAACAAAAACGGAACGATTAAAAAGCTCAACTCATGTCAGAATAAAGACTCTTACTGGACTGCGTTCTCTTTCATTGCGTTGTGCTTCGGGACATTACACTGGAAATATTAAGGGGGATTGCAGACTAGGTACTATCTTTCAGGAAAATACAATAAATTAGGTCAGGCACTCTCTCTCTTTGGTTTCGAAGCAAAGGGTCTCTTTCCATTTTATAGAAACAATGTAGCTTAGATGTCATGATGTTTGTAAATAATAATATAATATTGAAAAAGGCTTTATTTGCTTTATAGAAACACTATGCCGCAAGCGGGCTAATTTACACATACCACTTGTACATATGTACATATGTATGTATGTATGCCGTTACTTCAACAAAATTTTTAGTAAAATGTCCAACTTACATTGAAATTTATCCTCTGCCAAAATGTAAAAGGATGCAGCAAACTATATAAATTTATCAAAACAAAAAGACTTCAATAGCAATCCACTTCTGGTTAAACTCCTTACAAACTTTTAAGTAACATTTCACAAACGAAACAAATTATCAACTGATACCCTGGACAGCGCAGCCCCAAGAACACCCGCCAAACACTTCAACTTAAAAAAAAATATCACACACACACCCTTGCACGACGACTTTAGGCATTCGCCCACCTTCGATCGAAATGCATCTGTCGGTCTTACAAAACCGCCTTTTGATCACCCAAAGGAACACACGACACTCGCAACAATCATCATAAAACACAAGACAAGCTAATTAATTCCACGTTTGTCGTGCGACACAAACTAAAATATTTTCAAACTCATCCAAAAGGAAATGCGTTAGCCGTGACCACTTAGTGATGGCTTACGCCCAACACGAACTAAATGTTATTCACAAAAACTTTTTCTAGGACATCCGTGAGTCCTGCCAGAAGAATTTCAAATTCCAATTCGAACGGAAACGCGTTTGTTAACCGTACACGTTCTGGCTGCATACACTTCCTTCGCTGTGCACATGTATCTAATTTGAATGCAGTGCAAGTGCAAGTGAAATTAGGGTTCCATTACCCTCGGAGTATAAAAAAAAAACAAAAAAAAAAAACGCGAAGCACCACCTCTACTCCGCTGTGGCGTATTTCCGATTTGACTCTCGAATTATGAATGAGTGACGGAAAGCCTAGTAATGAACACCGAAGACAGGTATCTATGGTACATTACTCGAGTTCAAATTACCGAAGCATAAACAAAGTGGGGCTCCATACGTACGAGTATATCACCGCCGCACCATAAAGTAGAGCTAAACTGTATCAATGGGTTGAGAACAGAATTTTCGTACAGTAAAGGCCTGAATTATTGGAACACCGCACTGTATTCAATGTTTCTTTTTCTTTTTTATCGAATTTAAGAAATACAGGTTAGCAACAACAACGACTCACATGAGTTGGTTGTCAATGGTTGTAAAGTCAAAGGGTCATCTGACACGAGGTGTCATTTTAAATTTCACGCCATTGTTGAACTGGCAACATTCAACTATCATTGCGACGGGTTTTGATAAGTAAAAACTAGGAGGCCTTAAATATGGATCGATACACACTCGTACAACGTGTTCAAATAGTGAAAATTCACTACAAAAACGGTGAAAATATTACGGAAACGTTTCGTAAAGTTCGTTCTGCTTTAGGTCACCATCAAGCGCCGTAGCTGAGAGTGTGCCTGAAACCCCATGTGTGTCCATTTCGAGACGATCACATTAATGGGGCCTATCCGCACTCACTTTCCACCGTGTTATGCATAAAAATCTTGGTCTACATGCTTATAAGTTCCAGTTGACGCAGAAATTGAAGCCAGCAAACAACGTCGTACTTTCGCTTATTAGGTGCTGGAAATGAATGAACAAGATCATGTTTTTAAACAAAATTATTCTGAGTGGTCAGGCACATTTCTATTTGTCTGGGTACGTAAACAATCAAAACTGTCGCATCTGGGTCTCCGAAAACCCCCAAAAACAAAAAATTGTGGAGCAACCTCTTCATCCACAAAGAGTGACAGTTTGGTGCTATTTTTTTTTTTTTTTTTGGCTGGCGGTGTCGTTGCGGAGTTTTTTTTTGTCTGAAATTGATGCCATGGATGTGGGCGACGTTTATTTTCAGCAGGACGGCGCCGTAATACAGCTGGTGAAACAATGGCTCTAATGCGTAATAAATTTCCTGTACGCTAAAGAAAAATTCAGAGCTTTTATTATGCGAAAACAGAATGAAAAATTTCATCAAAAGAATCACTATTTGTAGGCAGAGCAGACATTGTGGACGGACGAAGCCCAAGCTCCTGTGTAGGCCTGCGAACTGACAAATTCGAGTTTTCAATGGCACTGACGGTGATATTTTCTTCAGAACACACTGGTCTCATTCTTGTTGTTGCCCTAATTTCATGTACTTACTTACTTACTTAGACTCTTGCAACCCTCGAGCGGCATAGGGCGTCAACAATGCCTGCGCGCCATCTGGTTCGGAGTTCTGAAACGCGTCGCATTCCTAAAGAGCTTGATACCTCCTCGACTGTACTGTGCCACGTTTGCCTAGGGCGTCCAGCTGTTCTGCCTGAATCCGGATTCCATTACATAGAGTATTTCGCAACGGCATTGTCGTCGCTCAGTAGAGTGTGCCAAATCCACTGCCACTTTCTCCTGCGCACAGTCATGTGTATATGTTCTTGGCCCGTTCTCCGATAAAGTTGTTCGTGAGAGATACGATTTGGCCAAACATCCTTAGATGATTCTTACATACCTGTTTACGAAAGTTCGCAGCTTCCAAGTTCGGAAACTCGAAAAAAAAAACAAAAATATCCCACGAAAATGTTCACTTCATATGTCCACTACTGTGCCCACATTCAGTGTGGTACCCCGTTTTAAAGCGCGACTACAATCGAAGTACAAATCATCGCACATGGAACTTTAGTTTGACTGTTGAACAAGTCTTTTTTAAAAACAAAGACTTCGGCCAGGGGGAGTCGATTTTGTCATTCCTCTTCAAGTTACCATTGTCTACATTCGCGCTTTGTCATTTCCACGAAAAGAAAGAATAAAAAAAAACACGAATTCTGCAAACTCAACAAATTCAACACAAAAATGACACAATTCCGGATTTGTTCGCTTTTCTGTAATTAAAACAACACAACTTGTTACACTTCAATGTTTGTTGTGATACCTCCCATAGTGTCTGTCTGTCGTTCTTGGCTACAGTGGGTAATTTGTGTAGAAAATAACAGCGGTAAGCTAATTGTCTGGTATACCACGGGAAAGGTCATTGCTGTTAGAAAGAATGGCAGGTCTTTTTAACCCTGTACCGAATGGGTCCGTGATAGCGTTTTAATGTACTTACGAGTATGTACGGACCACGATATGTAGTCCCATTTAGTCTTCTAACAAAAACCGTTGATTTTATTTCTTTAATTCCGTTATAACAGACTGAAAAAAGAAGGTTCAGGTTATTTTGGTCTTTATACTCATAGTCAAACGGCTAAGCTCGAATGAACGAATTTCGGATTAAACGAGGGCTCAGAAGATGAAAGTGTTAATTTTGGTGAAACTTCTTGAATGGGCTGGTTTGGCTCTGCATTTATTGTCTTTTATGTATGAATTTGCGATTTTCATTCACTTTATACCGTTTACCAGAAAGTTCCACTGCATTGTATAGTTGACTATGCAACTGTCCCCTTTTCGAAGCGTGTGACCACCGTTTGGTGCCTACTGGTTCCTGACGTCTTCCCCAATAAATATAGAGACATATGTACATAGGTCGGCCAGTTAATTAGTTAATTACTGTTACCCCTCGTAGCAATAAGCACAGGCCGCTGACCATTGGAAGACTATGCAGCGAAGATACGTATCCCTTACAATGCGTTCCGTCGGCATCATAGCTGCAGAGAAAATATACCAACATCCTCAAACTATCAGGTTAAACAAGTTGTGTGATACCAAAAATTCGCATTGAGTTTTCCCCGTAAGAAAACCACCACTCTTACCTACCCCTAGTGGGGCATTGGACATCCACAACACCTTTGCGCCATCTTATTCAGAGTTCGCTTTTCAGTTATTTGCAACTCATCCCAAGTGATCTTTGGTGATGATTCCTCCTCACCTATCTTGCGCCAGGTTTGTCTGACTGGGTAAGCGAATTCCATTGCATTGAATACCACGCAATAGAATTGTTTGGACGCCGCGCCGTAAGGTATGACCGATCTCATATCTGTTCTTTCGAGACATATTTTGGCCAGAAAACCACGAATATGATTTGAATGACTCTGGTGGTCATTTCCATGTATTAAAACTCTAAAGAAGTCTGACTCAACGTTGGGGCGAAACAATCGCAGCTTGGTCTTAGTGTTGCATTCGTTGCTTTTCCAGACTTTGGAACCGTACGCAACCCTTGCTTTCCCGATTCTGGTGTCAACATCAAGTTTGGCGCCACCGTCAGTCCTAAATAAAGAAAGCGATTAACTTTCCCGGCATCTTATCCACCAATGTGAGGCTGATAAAACGAGAGCTTTAGTTTTGTTTGCATTTATCTTCGGCCCTACTCTGTTTCCCCCCTTTTAGATTGTGGACCATTTCATGTAAAAGCAATAAAATATCGTCAACGTAATACAAGTGTTTAATGTGATCGATAGAAGACAGAAGAAACAGAGCTTCCTCTGTGATAGGGTTTGAACTCCAACTTCCCGTTCAAAGGTCCAATGCACTAACCACGAAACCTCGGCATCCAGATCGGAGCCAGTGGAAACAGTAAGGGAAGGCCTATATTCAACATTGGGTACAAAAGACTGATTGTATCCAGGAAATGATGTGGAGATGGTACTTACCGGACCCCATTTTGATCTCGAATTGTTCCAGCGATTGCCCCTTATACTGAAAGTGAGATTTCAATCCAGCACATGGCACTTTCCAATTTTCTGTAACTTAATTCTCCATTGACAATATTGGAAGCCTTTTAAAAATTGATGAACAACAGATGAAGCTGACGATCGATGCTGCATGCATTGCCCTGTAGTGATCTAGAATTGGTCGATATGGGAAGATAACCGACGAAAACTTCTATCTATTCAATGTGTGCCTTCAAGATAAAATATTTTTGCGAATACAGAGGCACACAAATCCTTCCTCAATTTTCGCTGTGCGTCAGAATTCCTTTTTTAAGGAAGTTTCCACTTTGCAATTGCAACTCCTTGGGAAAACTCTTGGCCTTCGAAACTCTCTCAATATGTTGTTGTAATAATTTAGGTCAAAAAATGTAGAGAAATGGTCCTTCCAAGTGCTTAAACTGCCTTTACCCTACTGCCCAAATAATTGCTGTTTGAGGTATCTACGCAAAACCCGAAGAAACAGAACTAAATGTAGTGGAAATATTGGCACAGGGATATTTAGGACGCAGCATTCTGACGATGTTTAAACGACGAAGCAGATTTTAAAAAAGCCTTATCACTAAGTAGTCCGCACGGTATTCGATGAACTCGGTCAAGTAAACTGAAGCATGTAACGAGAACTCCTGCCCCCACATGCAAGTTTAATTCATTTTTCAAACGTGTACATATAAACCTTTCAGATAGTAGCTATCGTTAAAGTCATTTGAGAAAACGTTAGCAGCTAGCACCACCTCTGCCGAAATTTGTAATCCCAGGATAGATCGAACTTATATGCATGCCCAGCTATGAGAAACCATTGCGGGCTTCAACATTAATGTTTTTTATTTTTAGTTTGATATATTTTATTATGGAGGGAGAATTGGGTTTTTGAAAGAATATTCAACCGTGTACAGTATACCTAGGTGGAACTCCCTTCACCTACATCTCTGGTAAGGTAGAATTCTCTGCGAATATTGAAACAAGCAGATTAGCTTTCCACTATCTTCAACAAATCGACATCATTTGTTGCTCCGAGAGTATCGTAGTATAGGCTTTCACAACGAGTTTTTCTCTCACTATCCGATAAACCCATCTTCGCTGTTTCCGTCTCAATACTCACATAAACACCACTGACATCAAGCTGCGTTCTTCCGATTTTGTCAATATCGTCGGCGTATGTAAATATTTGGACGAACTTTTGAAGGATTATGCCTCTGGTGTTGGAGCGTGTCTTTTGCAATATTCCTTCAACAACGATGTTAAAGAAGTCACATGATAGCGCTTCGTCTTATCTGAATCCTTTGTTGACATCAAAGGTTTGCGTGAGGTCTTTACCGATCTTGATGTAGCAGCGTGCATTCTCCATTGTCATCCTGCACAAACGGACCAGCTTGGCAGGGATGCCAAAACTACATAGACATTGGTTTGTATAGCTCTCCTCCATAGATGCTGTCATAAGCGGGCTTAAAATCGATGAAAAAGTGGTGGGTACTGATATGAAGCTCCTGGGTTCTTTTCAAAATATATCGAAGTATGAATATTTGATCGATGGTGCAATTTCCTGCCCTAAAACCACACTGATATGGAACGAGCAGGGTGTTAACGAACGGCTCTATGCGTTCACACAACACTACAGATATGATCTTATACGCGATGTTAAGAAACCTAATGCCACAGTACAGGTAATTGGCACAGTTCAGAGTACAGTTTTCGCCTAAATAAGGCCTTTGTAACCAACTTGGTTATAACGTTATTGCAGTTTTATTACCTTAAAAATTTGCATTTGCATACGTTCAACTTAAAGTTTCTAAACAATCATGCAATTTTCAAATATTTTCGAAACCATTCTGAGTTGTCTTATTCTGAAGTTGAAACATGTTATCCCTCAGTGTAATTGTGATTTGAAAAACACGTCTCTTTCAAAAAATTTCATTGTACGATTTTAGTGGAAATTGGATAATTTTTGGGCTTAAATTTATTTCTTTTATAAAAAAAAAGACTTTCCGCCATATATAACCCTTCACCGAGAATTTGTACTTGTTTGCACCTTTTTTCTTCCTCTTACTTTAATTAATAAACTGAATTTGTACTACAGTCTCAATATATGTATGTATATTAAAAATCATATCCATCAAAACAAAATTTACATTTCTTCAAAACAAAAAAAAAGCTAAACCCAACACCGTATCCAATCGTTTTTGGCTTAGATTTAAAAAGTGAAGAAGTGAAGAAAAAAAAAAAAAAACAAATAGAACTCCAGAAAGACAGCAAAACAGCAAGAAGTAGAATAGAAGACCATTTGATTACAGGTACAACACATTAAAGAGAACAAGGGAAACTGAAAAACAAAATAGAAAAAAAAAGAAAGAAAGAAGCACTGGAATGTGTTTTTATCTTAAAATATGTATTCTGTTATTTTTTTGTTTGTTTTAAATATTTAAAAAAATAAATCACAAATGCATAAAGTAAATTTTCAACATAAAAAATATTTTTAAATATTTTACTGCTATTTCTTCTGTTTTTTCCCCGTTTTCTTTTTTCTTTTTTTAATGTTCTATACAAAAATACGCATAATTTAGTAAAATAGAAAAATGAAAAAGAAAAACAAGGAAATATCTTAAAAACTAAACCTTAACAAAATAAGTATAAAATAAAATTAATATTTGTATATATAAAAGCTACAGGAAATCAAAATTGATAAAAATGTAATTATAAATGGTATACATAACTTAAAGAGAATATAATACGATTCGTGGTTGCTATCCCTTGTACAAGTAAGCGCTAAGCAAAATATAATTTTGCCAGATTTACAATTAAATAACGGTTAAAATATTTTTTCCTTGTTTATGTTGAGACATCCCTTCCCAGAATGATTACTCCCGCAAATTATGGTTGATGCTCCTGACCCATAATTCACCTTGCTTCGTCGATTTTACGCAACAAAAATTGTTTATTAATTTATTTATTTATTATTTTTTTTCTTTCTTTTTTTTTGTTTTGTTTAAATTATGCTATGTTTGCTGATTTGGTTTACTATACACAAAATAATACACTGAACTTGAATAATATTTTTAATATGTTATAAATGTTTTTTTTTTTTTGTTTTATGAAGGGCGATGCAGGGTTTTGGGGGAGAGGGAGATGATAAATGTTTATGAGAATGTCAATTTGTATTTTGAATGAATGAGTGACAATCGGCTTTCTTTTCCACTGGCTAATAGTGTTTCTGCACTGTTGGCACTGATTTAGGTTTGTACTAGTCCTCTAATGTCAGTTGGAGTGGGACCAGTACAACTACCAGCTGTGCTGTTGCTTCCGCCATCGACGAAGAGCGTGTTTGTATCGATACCGCTGGTATCCGGTGAGTGAGAAGATACAATTTCTGTGCAAATGTCTGTATCATCCAAGATTTGATCACTACCCTCCAGAAGATCTCGTAGGAAGTCTGAATCACTGCCTGTCATTTGTTGCAGAGATTTGATTTGTTTGTCAGCAAGCTCCAAAGCCCTTTCAACTTCTTCCCGTTCATCCTGATGCACTAGAAGAATATTAAATTTGTATATTAATCGAGGAATAGTTACGGGTAGTAAGTAGCACCTATCACAAGATGTAAATTGGAGAGATGGTATAAGATTTTCAAAACTACAAGATGGGAAACTATTTTTAGACATTTTAGTGGCATGTTTTGTGTCCAAGGGTGCCGCTGAACACTCGGGCATAAGTAAGCAAAGCTGAGTTCAACTTAGAGCGCAAGTAATATATCAGACGGGCAAGGGGTCTTGCAACTCAAAGTAAATGCCTCAAGCTGTCTTTGGATAACTTGTTTCTCAAAAAGAAAAAAAGGACACCAAGTTGCAGTATTCCCTTGGTGGTGTAGTAGCTATGGAAACTGAACATTTATGCATTTCTCTTTTATGATTGGTGCTTGTGATTTTAGTTGAATTGCTCAAGTCATAAACAAACATAATACCATTCACACCGTGATTACGAAGCCTACAAATACACGAGGGTGGATTGAAAAGGTAATAAGGGACTTTTACAAGAGATTGTTTGCCAATTTTCCTTGGCTCTGCTACAAATTCTGACAATAATACATCAGCAAAAATAAAGGAAAGAATAAATCTTGCGTTCTGTCTTTGGACTGGGAAGCCAATTGAAGTAAGGCCCTATATTCGAACAATTAAGGAGGTTCTACACACGTCTCTATACATTCCAGTCCTGGTTTATGGCGCTATAGCATGAACTCTGTCGAAAGCGGGCAAAGATATCTTCAGCCGTTTGGAGATATTTTCTTTGTAAAATATTCGGTCCCGTTTTCGTTGACGGGCTTTGAAGCAGAAAATTTAACGACTAGCTTTACGAGCTGTACAGCGATAGGACAACAATGGTTCTATCATAAGAGACTACGATAATGATAGCTGAAATCGTCGGTATTTTGTATGAAGGGACTCAACACATCATTCAAAATGAACTTGGTATCTCCAAGCTATCTGCAATATGAGTTTCGAAACTGCTTTCAGTTGACTGACGATGTCTCGCGTGCTACAAACCGATCGAGGATTGCTTTTCCAGATTGATAATAACACATGACACAAGGCTTCACTAGTCCACCCCAACGAAGAAACAGCAATCAGAAGAATAATGAAGATCTGAATCATAAGCCCCATCAGTTATCGCCGAATAATGTAATTGGCATCGGATTTTTGCAACTCAAAGAAAATCATCACCTTGTCAAAGGTGAAACTATTAACTCCGATTACTGTAACGGTTTTTAGCTAAACAAATATGTCGCATAGGTGGAATTAATGACTGTGCCTTTGAATTTGATTTTCATCTGTTCACCAAAATAAGAAAACATTTTGGAGGACAGAAATAAATAAAGAGGCCAAAACTGCAGTAAATGCAATTTTTAAAACCCTAAAGAAACATTGCTTAAACCTGGTTTAACAGCTTAAGAGATCAAATTGAATGGCTTTATTGAACTTTAAGGAGATTACGATAGAAAATAAAAGTAGCTTGTAAATTTCTAAGTTTATTTCCTTGGTTAAGTCGCGAACTTTTCAATTCACCCCTGTAGTTTTGAATAAAAAAAATCCTTTAAAGCGTGAAGATAGGGTCGATTATGTTTTCACGATTATTCCAAGAGATGAGGTGACGGATTATCAGCTCAACTGTTTTAACCATGTGAATTCATAAACATTTCCCAACAGAGAAGCAGATGTTTTT
The DNA here is from genome assembly GCA_946965025.1 of Blera fallax. Lineage (NCBI taxonomy): Eukaryota > Metazoa > Arthropoda > Insecta > Diptera > Syrphidae > Blera > Blera fallax. The sequence goes on from OX337244.1 coordinate 51,506,541, forward strand.
TGCAACCGTTAACATTATCAGCAAAAGTTATCTAAATTTTTATGCCAACAACAAAAACGGACGAAACATATTTAGACATTCGATATCAGGTGTATTTTTTGCGACAGGTAAACGCAGCAATATCGAATTTACACTAAAACCAATGACTTCTGATAATACCAAAGAGATCCACATACAACTGGCATATGGTGCTAGCATGGTGCAATCGTGTGCCACCTACAAGTTCTTTTCTTTGTATTTCTCTTCTGATGTGCACTTTTGTTGTTATGTTTCTTCTTACTTTTGACAGCATCAGAACAGCTATTATTCTCTTGTCGATTTTACTGACAATCGTTTTTTGTTTTTTTGTTTCTGTAGAACCATTACCCAAAAAACACACGCCTATTCTCGTTTTGATCGCAAAACAAGTAAAAATAATCGTGATATGCCTTGTAAAGGAATATGACTTTGAAAATACTGAAACGTCTTTCATGTGCCTATGGAAATGTAAATATATATGCGTGTCATCTAATTTTAGAGGTTAAAGCAATGAAAAAACAGACGGTATCAGCAGTGTCTCAATTCATTCTAGCGAATTGAAAAAAGGGGAAGATATCAATATTCAAATTGAAGGGGAGCTGATGACCTAGCTGGTGAACTGTTCAAAGTAATATGTATGTATGGATGGGGAAAATATTAAAGCACGAATGGAGAATGCAATAGAAGAAGAGGCTTGGCCGAATACCAATAAAGCTTTCGTAAGGGAGGCTCTACAATGGTTGCCATCAAAGCAATAACAGCTGCATCGAAAACAGCCATTAAGGGGAGAAGATGGGGAAAAGCCGAAAAAAAACTGCGCGGTCATGATGCTAAAGAATGCATTTAACCCTGGTGATAACCGAGAAAGTTCCGCAATAATAGCTAGAACAATGTTTCAAAACTACCAATCCCCAACGAAATCAAAATCATAGCCCATATAGACGACATAGTTGGCGACATAGACATAAAATTCTCAGACGAAGTGAAATTAAACAATAATTAATATAAAACATTTGTTAAGATCTATTGAGCTAGGCCTCTCCGAACAAAGACATTTGCGAGATATGCGACCATGTTTTCACGGTGTTTTATTGGATTTGAAAGTGGAAACTTACTAGCAGGAGTCCAACGAACTAACCACCGCGTCACGACACCCACATACAAGAAATCGATTTAAGAATAATGCGAAACAGGAGGGCCAAGACAGAACACTACTACTGCTTAGAGTTGCACAATCTTTATGCTTCACCAATCGGCATCAGTGATTAGACGGTTAGAATTGCTTTAGAATGGTCTCTTACAACGCGTTGCAGCTATGAAACTACCGGGAAAGTCGATAAACATGTACATCTATATGATTAAACCAATCTTTCTCAGCTTGGAATTCTCTACAGAATTTGTCTGAATGTATCATAAAACCCTTCTGGAACCTAATGCCCCCTAATCTGAAAGGAAGACTTTACGGCAGCTGATATGAAGATTCTTCGCATAACAGCAATAGTAACAAAGCTTCAAAGATCCGAGTGTATTCACGTCAAACAAACCATCTCGAAAAAATTGGAGCAAGACCGGCTCAGTTGAAATTGTCATGTTCAAAGGAAGGATCCTACGGATCCTGGCAATGTCGATCAATGTTCCTATACAAGCGCAAAAAAGAGACAGACAAAAAAACTCCTGGAACACACAAAACAAAACAGCAGCATTTGATTGGCCTCAGTGACGAAGAGATCCGAAACCGGGAGGTCTGCAGATACATTTTGAGGTCAAATCGGAGAACCCCACAAGCGGACCAGTAATACCTTTCTGTTCTGTCACAAAAGGCTCAAAGATTTCACTTGAGCTTTATTTAGTTATTTTTTGAAAACCCGCTTTCAAATAGCTCATCAACAATGATCGAAGGCTGCTTACTCATAGCTCATACACAATACTCAAATATGTTTTTTTACGACTTACCTACTGTAAACAATTCGTTGAAAGCATCTACTGGCAAATTATTTAAAACATTAGTTAGATCATGCTCTTCCAAGAGGCGTGTATCCCCTAGCGGTATCTCTTCTGTAAATATTCATAAAAAATATATATTTTTTAACACTAGTCAAACACCAAAAAGATCAACAACTTACCAGCATCTTGCGTTCCAACCATCAATTCACTTTCACTCAAGCCACCTACACCTGTATCCTCCGAACTGGCATACACGGAACTATTCTCGCATATGCTTAGCATATCCTGTGTGAGCAAATCCTGCTGCGATTGATGTCTCATTATATTAAGAACATCCATGCCAGTGGATAGCGTATTTATTGATGACATATTAGCCTGTGAAACAGCTTCTGTAATCTCATTCATTTTCAGTGCATAACCTCCTTCGATCATTCCTACTGAAGGACTTCCATCGACAACAATATTAGCAGCGACACAATTCGAAGTCATTATTGGAGGAGCCAACGTAGTTGAGCCCGTTGGTGTAGAAACAATTGTAGTACTACTACTTCCAATTGATTCCAATGATGAAGTACTTCCTTTTCGTTTCTTCTTGCTACGTTTTGGTGGGCGTCCGCACATTGCAGTCGATTTTGTACGTTTTCGTGTGACTTTCGCCTTTGGCCTTTGCTCCTGAACTATCCGATTGTAGTTATCGCGTTTCCAACCATGCTCTCGACACAACGGTAACTCGTGTGAGATATCGAACACTGGAATGCGACATTGTGTATTGTCGGCGAATTTCGCCGTACAAGGTAGGAACAATTGTTGGTCTAAATTGCGCGTAATGTGTATGTAGCATTGAGCTGTTAATGCTAGCGCATTATTCGTGCATGATGGAATGCAGCATTTTTTCGCTGGGACACTAAAAAAATTTCAACAATTATTTAAAGAAGTAAACAAACAGAGAAATATTATCAGAAAAAATAAGTCAAGATGACTCGTCAAAGGCAGATAGGTTTGCTTTTAGTCTAATTGAACTTTGTTACGTAAATCACTTTGCAGCATTAGTCGGTCATTAGGTTTGCAACTAATAACGATGGGGGCGAAATAATGTCTATTCAAAATGCAGAGAGAGTGAGGCTACTGAGACAGAGCATAGATCTTTGTCACATATAGACTTCGAGAAGGCGTTCTGCAATGTAAACCACGAGTTTAAATGGAATGCCTAACGCAGGAGAGGCATTGTGGACTACTGGCGACTTACGAGGCCGAAATGAAGCGTGCTACACCGCAACAGTGTTCCTCAAGGTTGAACATTATGGCCACAACTCTTTCTGGTAGCAAATGCTTTCAAAATACGTTATTTGAAAAGCTTTCTGGATACCAAGACTACTACATCAAAAACCTAAAATAAGGCGACGAAGTTTGCGACCTATCGCACAGAATTATGGTTTTGCACCAAATGTTTACCAGATTTGCTACTAAGATAATCATGGTGAGACCTAAATTAAACACAATCAATATTCTCAGTATTAATGACAAACCATCAACCACACAAGTAAGCATTGCTGGACAACAGGTCGATAAAGTATTCACTCAAATGACGGTTAAACTGAAGTAGTCGCATCAGGAAAACTGCGTTCGTACAACTTGGCCAAGCAGTGCAGTTAAACCGTTGAGAGTTGATGTGTGCAGCACATGAAAAGTGGTCACAATAGTTGTCTCAGAAAAATATTGCAGTTGTTCTAATACAACCGTACATTAAACCAAGAGCTTTATTAAACAACAGATTGACAACGTTACACATACGATTATAATGGAGCGAAATTGACGGTGAATTTGTTACAATCTAAGAAAGGATAATAGCTGCACGCGTATACGTTTAATGAATGAAATCATATTCTTGTTCAATTCTCAAGTCCGTGAGTGGTGATCTAGGAACTTGACGAGCCTTTACCATAAATTGCCATTTCATAAATAATGAGCTAAAAAAAAAAATTCCAACGCAAGACTACGCTAAAACGTGGTTGAAAATCTAAATCTATGGGACAGCAGTCAACTGCCCCCTCTTTTTTACGGCTCCCCTCAACGTTCTGGAATCACTGACATTTATTAACAACCAATAAAGTGGTGTTTGTTGGGTACCATGGCATATGGATGTCTTGGACAATGTAACCCACGATGAATTTGGGAATACGGATCGGAACACTTTGAATAAACTCGGCCTTTATGGATGGACCTACTAACCAATGTATCCTCGTCATTCACACAGATCGTCTGATCGTCTCGGGGTGTATCAACGATTTTTGTATAAACTACAAGGTTTAGCAAGATATGGAATCTCTTCAACCCTTCCCTTTGGGTGTCCTGCTCTGTCCAAAAAAAGGATAAGTACTCTTGGCAGTTATTTCATCAATGAGATAGAAGACTTTTGTAACGTTCACCTGAGGGGGCTCCTGAGATTTGTAACTACTTACAAACCTCTGTATGATCAACCACAATCCCAATTTTACACCAACTTTCCCGTCGCGTCGTAAACAATTTTGTAAGGAAACATGCACAAGTTTTCGTTTAACTCACTACCAAAACCTGGGGAAAATAGTTTTCGACGTGGCTGTATACAACATCGGTACAAACGGAGGTCGCTACCTAAGCAATAGACATCTTACTGACCTAACCGCAAATATGTACATAAAAAGAAGTGATGCGTAAAAAGTAAAAAAAAAAAAACTTTTTAAACTCACCCATCGTCACGGCTCTTGAGTTTCTGCATGAATTTCGAAACGAAAACTAGTCGACTCCTTGCTGCTGTTGGCTTTAGGAATTCCTGTGATGAAATTAATTGAACCGCTTGACGTCGGAGCAACGCTTTATGCCTCTCAATTCGTTCTTCTCGTCCAATATTCGGTGCTCGAGCTGATATGTCTCCATCTCTGGAATCTTTTAAATCATACACACCCAACCAGTGTTGTTGTACACAAGATGCTCTCGCCAATGCTATCGTACTATCACATTTCTCTGCCGTACGCTGGCGACGCTCAATCAGCGACGTGAGCGGTGTCACACTGTCAAATATATAAGTATCGGGAGCATGCCATTCCCCACTATTTCGTCGAACCTTAAATCTTCGCCGTATCGATGATGATAATGATGGTGATAATGAGGATGATGATGGGTGATGGGTTATCGATGATATTCTTTGTAAAGCTTCATGGTGGGTTGTTTGACTGTGTGAGCGTTTCGCTTTTCCGGGTGCCCCAGCACCACCCTTGAGCGATTTTCTAGCGGAAGACGATAAAACTCTGGAGTCTCTTTTGGCAGGCGTGGCGAATACAACATTCTTTTCACAAAAATCAAGAGATTTCCGAACTGGTGATGGTGCGCTGTTACTCAGCTGAGTGGCATTCACCTCGATGGATCTTTCTCCAGAAATCCGAGGGCTAGTGCCTGGATCACTTTTAACCGGAGTTGTTCGGTAGATAACACTAACTGGAATTTCATTTAAATCGGAATGATTTAGTTTTACTGTTGCAAGTGATGAATCTGATGAGAACGAAGAGGGTGACGAGCAAGAAGCCACACTACATGGCACCACACTTTCACGATTATGAGCGACTGCTGTTGGAGGATTGTGGGGATAGACTGCGACTTTTGAGTATTGTTGTTGTTGTTGTTGTTGTTGTTGTTGTTGCTGTTGCTGTTGCTGTTGTTGCTGTTGCTGCTGCTGTGGCTGTGGTCTGGACCAAGGCACTGTCGTCGGTGTAGAGTTAGAATTCGTCGACGACGATCCTACTTTTTGAATATGCTGCGCCAAAGTATTTTGGTGAAAGTTCGACGGTGGCAGCAGACTTGACGCACATGGTAAACTCTGCACATTACTGTTACAGTTGTTTGTCAATGTAAAGAAAGCCTGCTGTTGTTGTTGTGGGTGGTGATGATGTTGCTGCTGCTGCTGTTGCTGCTGTTGTAGATGATGTTGGGCGGGTGGAGACGCTGAAGTCGGCGTCTGATTCCATGAGATTACTTGTGTTGGTAACGTACAACAGGATGTAACCGCAGCTGGCGTTACAGTCACTGCAGCAGTTGTCACGATTTTCGGATGAGAATGTTGAGTTTGCTGTGGCAATTTTATTGGTACACCCAGATTACTATTGCCATTACTAATCGTTGTTATCGAGATGACATTCTTATGCATGCCATTGATAATTTGCTGCTGTTGCGTTATCGACGCCGATGGTGTTTCTATCGCAGTTGTTGTTCCGTTGAAACGACCGCCGAAATATTGTTGCGTTACGTTGACATTGGCCGTATCGTGTGTACTCGTTTGGGATGGCAGCGGTTGTGTGACTGGTTTAGGCTGCTGTTGATGTCTTGATTTCTAAAATGCAAACAAAATTAATAAAAACCCACAGCTGTGTACAAAAGCATGTGTTAAAGAACCCACCTGAGGGTTGAATAAAACTGGCGTTGTTGGCACTGTTTCCGTAAAAACATACGGATCTTCAGTAAGTCTAGGTACTTGCTGACATGACATGTCCAAATTACAAATGAATTTTTCTTTATCACTCTGTCCTACAAATAAAAATGAATTTCATAAAAAAATCTTATATTGTTGAATGGATAAATAAAATTATGACTAATTTTGCAGGCTGACTAATCAGTTAGGTCGGGAGATAAGCATGGAAGTACCAACATAAATGTTTGCCATAAAAATAGAAGGTCAGTGACTGTTAAAGAATATACATACATACTAGCAAGACTTTGTAGACAGAAAGATTGACGCATCATTTTCATTGTGTAGACAATCCTACCAGGTACTTAAGAACTATCATCATCTCGTTAGGTATTCAATTTGTATTTTTAATTTACCGCTTCACCATATAACACATGTATGTACATACATACATCTCTTCGAAAATGTGATATAAACAAATAAAAAGTCGTTTCTGATATAACCCATCTATTTTTTTAGAGACATTAGCAGCGATACTTGTAGATTGCTGATTGAGGTGGGAACATTATCACATTTTCACTTCAGTCACAAATGGAATGCCCATGTTGCGGTTGTTGAGTTATCGGTCACAAGTCTGAAAATGTTTTTGGATGATGCCGTGTCTTAGACAGTCACAGTGGTATAAAATTTATCCAACCGTTTCTTCGCATTCCTTCCACATTCTGCATCCGTACATATGTACATAGGGTATTGCTTGCCAACCCAATTGTTTAAGTCGAATCGGCATATCCCACAGGCGGACCAGTAGGGATGCAGTAAAGTGGGAGAGTTATGATCCCTATAATCCTGATCATAACCTCGCCGAACAAAAGGAAAAAAGAAAGGTTGAAGTGACTACAAGCAATCGCCAACACATTTAGACCAATGGTCAAATGCGATACCACATGGATGATAAAAAAATGTCCCTACCTAAGAGGCTCCTAGTTAATCATATCGCCTGGATCTTGTAATAGAAAGTGAAGCTTCCTTCCTTAGAGAGAACTGGGCGGGAATATGGGAGATAAATGGCTTCTTCTTCTTCGTCCATGCAGCTTCTATAAAAGTCCTTCGAATATATGCCAAGCCTTGTTGCATGTTTGCCTATTAGACAGTGCCAAGTGATGACACCTATTATAGCGCCAATATGCAATCTACTGAAAGAAATCAATTTCTTAGAGCGTCTAAGATCCACCCTGGAACAATTATTTTTTGCTGCTGGACATGTTATACCACTTGACCACTCGAGATTTGTTATCTCAATAGCAGTCATAAGCTGTTTTTAAACGAACAGTGATCAATAAGGTATCATGTGACAATTCCAATCTCACTTCTGGTCAACCGCAGGAGTAACTTCGTTCTTTTGTTGGAGTAGAAAGTTCTTGGCTTGACCATTACTTTCAGTTTTCATCCAGTTATGATGAATTTTAACTGATTTTTTATGCAGTTTTTACCGTATTGACTGGTAGTTCACAGAATGTTGAGATGCAACGTATACCCAAATAAGATGAACTCCGTTTGTGCTGGCTAGGAGTACTGGTTTGGATGCCTACCAAAAATATTCGGTGCACTTTCTTGCATGTCACTAGAGCTGACCCAGTGTTCTGTGAGTCCACTGTTTATTTTGCGGTATCTCAAAACAAGTTTCAGACTAAAAGTGAATAACAATTGCGTTTTTGTAAGAGATTCCTCTTAAAACTTTCAGACTTTGAATGAAAGCTCTTTGCGACACTTTTTGTTGATACAATGTCTTCAGGCAGATTAAGACAATTCAAGACCCTTTCGTATAGAATGTGAGATCCTTAGCTCTACGAGGCTGTCTGAAGAGATAGGCATATAAACTTGTTTTCTTCTCCACTGCCATTCCCATATGTTTAGTTTAATGGCAGGCTTACGAGTTTTTGTTACTTTTCAAGCACTGAAGCTCATTTGTCCATGAACCCCAACTCCGGTTCAGTACTGCCGTTGTCGAATTTGAAGCTATCTGTGAAATAAATTTGAGAGTTTGGTGCGTTGTGGCCACCTAAGATTACCTCAAACTTTTTGGAGAACCGGAAGCTCTTAAGATCAGATGGACTAAAAAAATCAATGCGCAGAAGGTTCATATCACAGTCGTATCTTTCATATCTTACCGTAAGCACTCTTACACTACCACATATGTAACTGAGAGCACCGTGGTTGTCTTAGACAGAACAGTCCTTGACAAAAGAAGTATTTTATTGAAGATCACTCCTCAATATTAAGATTCATGGGATATTGGGATAGTGACCCCTTTTAGCCCTAGTCAGACCTCGCAACGAGGAAAGCCATCGTTTTGAGCACCCCAACCAAGGGCCATTCTTATTTTACCATTCATCGATAAAATCCAGCCACAACTATACCTTAAAACAGATAGTCCATAGGCACGAACCGACAGAAAGTACATTATCTGTACATACATATCTGAGCGCAAACGTGTGAGCGTTGGACGACACATCATTAACTACAACTTGAATTGTCAGCCAATAGAAAGCTAGCTTGTTCAATAGGGTTCCATGCCTACCTCGGGCGAACGCTTTTCGCAAGTGGTGTGATCAGAGACATTTTTTTTTTTTTTTGGATTTGGACGTCGTTTTCTTCTCTATAAAAAAAAAAAAAAAAACTTGGACCCGGTAGGTAGCGTCGACTAAACAAAAACCGCAAGGCTTTGCAGGAAAATCAGAGGCTTGAATTTCCTTTCTCCAGGTTTCGGGCTTTAATAAGTGTCCTCCAAAGATCGCAATACGGTGTCGTTATTTTTATAATTCAGTCGGAGTGAAGGCTTAAGGATAAATTGATGAGCATTCTGGACTTGACGTGTCCTAATGTAACTGCGGAGTTTATTGACTTTGTAATTTTGTTTAACTTATTGACTATTTTGGATCTTATGTAGCTAACAGACGTAATATGATCGTGTCAGCTCCTTCCAAAGCATCTTGGGGCGAATATACACTTTATGAATAGCAACATCAGATAGAGTGAAAGTATTTATTTTCCAAGCGACATGAAGTGAACGCTCCAAAAGGCCATTTCTAATCCATTGAAGGAGAGATTCATCGATTCCAATTGAACACATTGTCAACAAAGGAGCTCGATGTTAGATTTTTTTTTAAATTCATTCAAATGATCATGTTTAACAATCTTATTTTCACCAGAAAGATGTGAAGCATGTTCGAGGTAAGCTATCAAGTATCAGTGGAACTTTTGCTACAAAGACTGTTCTATGAATATGGTGTTTACGCAATTAAAGATATTTAATAAGGCAACGATTTACCAAGGTTTCCATGAACCATGGAATGGAGAGAAGATTCGCGTTTTTCTCCATCGGAAAGATTCCAGAAGAGTAGGGCCGATAAAAAAAGCTTACATGCATTGGTTGTGCCAATTAGAAAGACCACATCTTCGGATGTGCGTTAGAAATTCCAGATTAACGGATTTGTGAATGAAAAGGCCTTACTATTGGGCGAATACGAAAATAAATTTGTTCCATGGAATGCTTTACACGCTTAACTACAGAAGGAGATGGAGAAACAATCTGAAATTGTAGAATTAGAAAAGTGGTCTGCAAGCAGATGGGCCTGTCCAAAGAGCTGAGAGTAGGAATCTCATTGTGAATCGAAGACGAAGCAGAGATTTTCATTATTCTTTTGCGAATTACCAAAAATGCGTTCTAGATGTTTTGCACGCTAGCAAAAAACCTAGCAGTAAATAGTCTTTAACACACTTAGTAATGATCCCCTTTTGCTACAAATCAACACATGAATGCTTGTTCACATCGTGGTTGCCCTACAACTCCACAAAGCAAAATGAGAGAAAATAAGATCCTCTAGCTCCAGAATATGCCGAAGCCTTGACAACTTGATAGCCATTCAAAATTTTTACATTTATATACAATATCTCACTTTACACCGCGACAGGCGACATAATGACTTCCTGATAAATTGATAGGCTCAACGTTTGCACTAAAAAAGGCAACCAACGCACACAGTAAATACTTTTGTCGCCAAATTGATCCGAACAACTAAATATACTACTGTCTCTGGTTGAAAACACAATTCCACTCAAAAATTGCAAAAAACAAAAAAAAATTGCTTACGTGAGATCCAAAGTATAATAAAAACAACAGCAAACCATAACAAAATACACAACAAATGCGACGTGAGTAATAAAGAAACAAAAATCGTAGGAAGAAAGCCAACACAGATCGAAATCAAGAATTGTTTGTTTTTTTTTCGTTTTTTCCTCTTGTCTTGTAGGTTTTCCTCTTCTCTGTATACTCTGCGTTACTGTCTCTGCCTAGTGAAATAAATTAAAGTAGTGATTCCTAGAATAAAACTCGGCGGGGCCACCGCCCTCCACCTACTCACTAGTGTATAATTCCCTCTGCCCATTGTTTATTCCAGCATTTCTCCCCAAAGCATAGAAAACAAAAACAAAAACCAAGGCAAAGCCACATAATAAAGCCTTTGAACTTTGCAGGGGTTTCCTGCCTCTCTGATGCTCTGGCTGCGGCTGATGTTTTGCGGCCAACTTGGCGTCTTCCTCGGTTCTGCTTTGCCTAGAATTCTCTACATTTTCACTACTCTACAACTTTACATACGTTTTCTTGATGCCGTCTGTTGTTGATATTCGCAAAATCCGGGCCCCCAATACAAAGTAGTTTATGCGTAATAAGCTTATTTTGCAATAGAAAGATAGAAGGAAAAAAAAAATTCTTTACAGCAAAGCATAGGTTTTTTTTTCTTCTGAGAATCGTACACGGAACTGTCAAAAATTCTACTGTCTACTGTCAGATTTTGACAGCTGGATGAACCAGTCAGGCAATTCATTCAGCCGAATGAGTAAAGAGAGTGATTCATTATGACTCTTGTTTATTCCGTTTGTACCAATGCATTCGCCACCACCGTCAGGCCAAACACTTTTGTTTGTGCGTATGGCTTTGTTAATTTGTTTTTAACGTAATTCGTAGGTAACAAACGGTGTGGGAGGCCCTTTCAGCAGCAAGTATAAACAACAGGAAAAGTCGTAGGAATTTGCAACACAATTATGCCCAATGCCACTGGATACATACAAAGCCGAATAGTTCACTGTCATTGAGAAAGGTCATTTAGGGGTAAAGTCCTAGGGGAGTGTACCCAGCGCCCTTTGTTAATCAAAGCACCTGTCGGTATGTTGCCACATGCACAAAAATTTAGAACCTGTTCGTCGTTTCATTGACAAAGAAAAGCCACCCGTTTGTAGATTATCCCCCGTCCCAGTTTATGTACATACTCGAGCAGCTACCAAAGGTTAGAAAGTTTTTTTTTTCCTTTTTGTTTGCAAACCTACACGCTCGATGAGTTTTGTCCCTTTTGCGCTGCGTTGTTGTTGGTTTGTTTTGTTTAGAGCCACTGTAGTGTGATGAACATAGCGCTGAATTCACTGGATGGTTGGTTGGAAGATTTTCTCGCAAAAAAAAAATAAAAAAAATGTTCACTTGTTTCGAGGGGTTTTCAGAGGGATATTTTCACAATTCCGGCGGCGTTGAGGCTACACAAGTATATTAATTCGAGGGCGGGGGGTCCGATTTATGTTTTTCTAAAATTTTTTGTGATTAAATGCAGTGATAAACACGGTAAATAAGTGAAAATACGCGTCACGTAGAGAAATGACAGCACGCAATTAAAATGGCCGCGGTATCTGTTCATTTTGGTGAAGGCGCGATGGGTTGTTGGTGTGTGAGTGCTGTGGTCTGTTTACCGGAGGGGTAGTGTAGTGTGTAACACAAACAAACTGAAATGAAAACATACGTGTTGGGGTAGCGTAGTTGTTGAATTAAATATGTTTGAGGGGTAAGTGGTTAATTTTTTTCCCGAAAATGGTTCATGGAATGGATTGAACCCAACGCAGGTAGTCCGATTAGGTTTCTATATGCGACGTAAAGATGGCACTGATAATTCGCTAAAGCGGTGGCCTTTAAGGATTGTTCTGTAATGTTTCCAATTGCATACTCGGTGGAGGGTTATATTATAATTTTAAAACTGCTCGGGTTTGGTTGGACTAGAGAGTGTTGTGAGGTACACAAAACTCTAGGCACTGCATGGGACCCATCGTGATCCAAATCTCTGGAGAAACCCCACACCTAATCACTTTCCCAAAGCATTTGATATCGCTTCCTATCTGTGTACAATTTATGCTACTTAGTCCTTCTATATTACTGCAGAAACCGATTATGTACGAACACCTCCGACACTGATGCGGTTATTCCGTACCCACGGTTGCTGTATAGATGTTGTGTGGGGTTTTGTAAGCACCTCAATATCTGCTATTTAGAATAGCGGTAAGTGCCTTAGAACAGTGCAAGTTTATCTTAGTAAATATCATTGATATACATACATAGATACAGTTTTCAGTACTCATTACGAAATCTAGCGGAAATAAATCCTTCCCAGCTGCAGGTTAGGACGCAAGTTATACACAGATTTCATGTTATCGACAGAGTTTTCGTCCATGCTCACAACGGAAGAAGACGGCTCCTTATTGTCCATGCTCACAACGCAAGAAGACGGCTCCTTATTATCCCTATTCCTATACTTTTTGTGGGAAAAGACTATCCATCCACCTGTGTCAATGCTAGACAAAGAGATGCGTTAGCACTTCCGCCACTCTCCCGAGTTTCTCTGTGATCTAGCAGAAATCACACTTTCTCTCCTAAGCCATAAAAGCTATAAAAAAGTGACACCATGCTGGAATTTTCAGCACCAATTTGCTCGATCAATTAAGAGTTTACTGCGAAGATCCTCAAGCACAAAGGTTCTATTTCTCAACACACAGCTCACCATCTGAATCCAAACATTTGTTGCCGCCACAAGCTCATACAAATGTTTTGTGCAGTCATCTTTTGAACGTTTCCAGCCTTTACAATGCAAACGGTCGTAAAGGAAACATCCACCTCTTCGATTTACGTAGTTTCTTACTAGTGGTTTTGCGTCAGTTAATTTCTATTTACTGGTGCTGGGACCTTTAGAGGTTACAATCTCTGTTCACTAGTGCTGTGAACCTTGGAGCTAACAGCTCCAGATATAGCCAGATTTTGTGCGCAGAATTCCGCAAGGGTAGTCTCAGCAGAAGGGCGCCAGTATGTTTCGCTTTTTATTGTTCAAATGCGAAGAGCAGGGAGCCTCGTCGGAGTACTTTCCTAATCCGACCTAATCCATTTTCCCTTCGCTACTAAAACAGGACTACGTTAAGCATTTGCATCTTCAGTTGGTTGATCATATGCGCCACACGATCGCTGCATTTTTTTTCTCTTTCTCTGGCTATTAGTCTAGACCTTATCCTCTAACGAGTTGGTAAAGTTGAGCCTTTAAATACTTGCGTCACATGGAAGAGGATAAGTTCTGAAACCGCAATGATCTCAGCAAGGAGCATGCACAAATATTACACAAATGTCCGCGAAACCAGCATTGGTGCGAATTGTCGTGAAAAGCTCGTCCACATATGTATCCGCAACATAAGATTTCTTGCTACGCCTGCCTCCAACGACGAATTCAAATCAAATAGGCGCTGATATTCTTCACTTAATAGTGAAATTGACATTTCTAGTACCGAGCATTTTGCGAATTTCTAATGCTATGCTCGATATTTTTGCTTTCCGGAGCATGTTTGATGGCTTTCACGTTGTTGAAGGCGCCTTCTATGTCAATGAAGACACCCAATGCAAATTCCCTATAGTGGGGGCTCATATCAATTTTTCCTACTATTTCGTGTAGAGCTGATTCTACCGATTTACCTTTTAAGTGTGTCTGTTGAGCTTTGCATAAGTTGCCGTTGAAGTACTTACTTTTGATGTGAATATCGAGAAGCTTTTTCCCAGTGAGGACAGCCTTCTGACTGCAGGAAATGTAGCAGATTACCTTCACCCTTGCATCGAGATGGCTGCTATAGGTATAAATATTATCCGCACTTCCCTTCATGCCACTGGTATGTAGCCAAAACTTAGACAGAAACTACAAATACTTGGCACAACAGACGGTATGTCGTAGGTCTCGGGCCCAGGTTCTCGTGACTATTCGTATTGTGTGTGTTAGGTTTTTTCACCCAAATGGAAGGCTTGAGAGGTGGGAGTATGAAAAAACTTGTCGGTGTTTTTTTTTTTTATTCGAACCTTGAACCTGCCGCTCAGTAATTGAACGCTCTAACCACTGAGTAACGGCACCCACTCTAGCCTTAAATAATGTTTAATGTTCTACAAGCCTGTTTCTATCTGCTACTGGAGCTTTTGCAGCATAGCTGGCAAAATGCCGTCAGGGCTTGGCGCCTTAAATTGTGAGATTCTCTACCATTTCTCTTAATGACGTCCTCATACTATCGGAGTACCTACTTGTTAAATACTCCTTTGGTACTCTATTTCCTGGAAAGCGAGCTTCGACCATGGTTTCTAATACCTCCTCACTACTTTCTGCCCCCGAGCTATACCATTTCCTAATGAAGCTGGGAACTGCCGCGTCTTTTGCCAGTATTTTTCGGAATCTGGAGCAAAGCCTGTGGGGCGCCGTTAAGGCGCACTCTCTCGTCTTACATATAATTGACATAGAAGGCCCCAGAAATCCGGCTATTTATCGAGTTCTCGAATTATTTTGATCACGAAGCTATCCACTCTGTGTATGTTCGCCCTGTTATACAGGACCTCATTGGAATAGACATTTGTGTACTGAGACTCTGGTGTTCTGTACAAACGAAGACAAGCCCTCCCAAACACCCGAATCCTTCCCATCAAGCTTGCTCCCACGTTGAACCACACGGGACAACCATATGCATGCGCCGGATGGGGGCCATGTAGCAGATTACCTTCATCCTTGCATCGAGTTGGGTGCTATAATACAGTCTCTTTGCACTCGCGAACGCCACTTTGGCTTTGGCCAAAGTAGGATCTTTATGTGTGTCGCTTGATCTTGTAAGAGTATTGCAATGACCTCGATCTTTGGTCCTGACCTGTACGCGATCAAGTCGTCTGCGTACGCCTTGGCAACGCTTCCATTTCTAATCCGATATGGATGGCTCCTCTAAACCCCTCCCTCTCGGCTTAACTGCACTAGTGATGTATGCATACTCAATTGTTAGACATAAAAATGCTGAAAACATTGATGGTAATGATGATACAAACCCCCGATTTCCTACCCCATGAACCGCCACTGTCGCAGTATATCTTTATTTCTGATCAACTGATCTAATCTTTCCTTTTTTATTGATGAAAAAATGTGCAATCTTTGCTATCAAGGGCCTCTCAAATAGTGACTACTTGCGGCATATATAGCACTAATTTCGAAACCGTAAAGTCAATAGAACCCGCAAGTGTCAACGTACTTATTTCATAACAGATCAGACACCACTGCAGTGCCTACATACCTACATATGTCCAAATATATAAAAAAAAATTGCCTTGGATTTCTTCACTTTTCCTTTCCGCTACATATAGTCTAGCTCCCAGCATGGGGTAACCATTAAAATTGAAAAAAGAAATAACAAAACGCACACACACATTGCGTAATGCAATTCCCAGCCTACGTTGGTACTACCATAGTGCAAGTTCCAAATCTGTCTAAATTCAGGCTGAAAAATTACATTCTAAGGCGCCCCTCTCTCCGCCTTTTGGATAAACAGACAGTATTCGTTGCCACTGACAGTGACAAATTTTTTGAACTTTTTTTTTATCAATTTATTTTTATTTTTAATCACATTTCGTTTGATTACCGTTCAGTAAGCCATTGGAACACCGACCGAAAGAAAACATACATACATAAGTAAACAAATTAAATCGAAAATAGAAACCGATGAAGAAGAAGACAAGACAACAAGAAAGAAAAAAAAAAAACCGCGAAGCGTTCCTATCACAATCTGTCGTAATAATTTTACCGTAGGTCAGATTTACATAAACAATAAAAAACCGGCGTACACCCGTCGCCCCTTCACTGTTTAAGCCCACTAAACAACCATTCAACTCTGATAGAGTGCGATTTTTTTTTTTTTTTTTGATAGGAATGTCTAGCGTGCGGAGTGGATTGTGGTGAGTATCTATGGAAAACGTTAAGTTCTTCCATGTTCGTGCAGAATGACGAAATCAAAACGATACCATATTTGGCTAATAAACATGAAAACATCAACTCAGTCGGGGAGATTACGAGTACGTCCAACCATGAGAGTTAAATTTTCGTTAAGTTTCATGGCCTGGCAGAGTTTATATTGAAACGATAAACGCATTTAATCTGCTCGTACGAGTAGATGGTTGACGCAGATACACACCTACTTTTATTGTCAGTATATTTTGATAGGAGCTGTAGGTTGGAAATTTATTTGTCTGCCTGCCATCATGTGCTCAAGGTCACACGTGAACGTAATACGTGTTCAAGTGTACGTGAAAACATAAAGAACCAGACGTTAATAAACTGCATGCTTTCGAAGGTGTGAACTACAATTTGAGTTTCCTTAAGGCATACTAACCTACTGGTGGCATACTATCAAAAAAGCATGATTAAATATTAATTAAAAACAAGTTAGCATGAGTCGTACATAATATATGACCCACATGAGGAAAAAAATGTTAGACCATTGACACAACCTAACGTTGTTAAGAATTTAATAGTGCAAGGTTACAACAGCAAAAACCAAAAAAAAAATATCTGCGTTCGTTCATTGATATTAAAAATTCTGGTCTCAATTGTGCTGAGCCTCAAGGTAATTTGTTCCAAACAAAAATTTGCATGCGATAATAGGAAAACATGCAAAACGATTTTATGCAAAGTGAGCGGTGGTAAATGGTGATTGCTTTATGTATGTAAATTTAGCAAGCACGTAGACCTTTTGGTCTCAGATACAGCGGCTCTGAGACGACCGAGGCAAGACATGTTTCATGTAAGAGGCAGGCTTTCGCGCTGGATCCTACTAAGACATGTTTCACATAAAAGGGAGGCTTTCGCGCTGAATCCTACTGGATCGACTTTGAGAAAAACTTGTCCCTATTTTCAAGCGTATAGATGAGGGTAGAAAGTGTCACGACTTTCACAATGGTGAGTCGGAGGATTTAGAAGTCCAAAAGTGGAGTACGTCAGGAGTGTATACTGCCATCAATCATGTACTCCGAGCAGTAATGTAACCATGCAATTCGATGGACGACGACATCTTATCTTTAACACGCCGATGATGTTAGCCTTCTTTCACATCATATAATGGACCTTCATCTGATGGCCCAAACCCTAGAAATTGAGGCAAAAAAAGTCGGGCTTAAAATAAACACAACCAAAATAAAAGCCTTGAACATTTTTAACAACCATTGGTTTTGGCCAAACGATGTGGATATGTGCGGCAAAATTGAGAAACCAAAATCTGCGTTCAGAGTCCTATCCAAGGTTCTGGTCCAACTAACACACTCAAGCTGCAAACTTTCGTCTAAAAATCATCTTGCGGATTTTTTAGGCCAATAAGGTCTCTAACGAACATCTTTATTAGAAAACGGACCAACTGGTAGTACCCAATCGTACACCGTACGAGGTAAAGTATGCCATGCAATGCAATCTACTAACCCAGTCTCGCAGAAAAGCGGGCCGCCCTAAGCAAATTTAGCGCAGGTCAGTTAACGAGGTCGCTTGAGATGAATTCGAGAGAGCTGAAACGCGTTGCAGAACTCTGAACAAAAGGGTCCACGGACGTTGTGGATACCCTATGCACCACGGGGGGGTTTAAAAAAAAAATAACTAAGCTAAGTAGAATAACAACTATGTACGCAGGTAGCCAGGCATACGTCTGAGTCCATGAGTCCGAAATAATTAGATCTAAGCTTGTAAGAGCATTTAAATGAGATATCCAGACCCTACACGGTAACCCTATGTTGGGTACCAGGGCAAACTCATATTCCAGGTAATGAAAGGGCTTATGAGCTCGCAACAAAGGGGTCGGTGATGTACATCTCGCAGGCTTGACTCATTGTAAGGGTTCCAGTAAGCTTGATGTGCCGAAAACGAGGCCTTCTATAAAACAAATACGCGATGGGTGCAACTAAACCCATATGTATATAACAGATAGCCAGCCTACAACAAGAAGAGATCCCTTTCTATGTTAAAAGTTTAAACCCAGTCGACATGACAGCTGAGTCATTTTTGACATCAATACTGCGTGCATGCGGACCGTCTTGGGGTGCCTACTTCAGAAGCTGGAGTGACGAGGAAAAAATTGAATCCATCCGTCACTTGCTAAGCGCATAACCTGTCCTCTCTCAAAGCAGAATGTGGACTTTTGGTAGTTATTTCTTCACAGAGGGACCTTCTGAGATTTAGATCTTTAACTGGATGATTATATCGGCAAGAGACTCTGTTTCAATATTGCCTACAGCTTGTCTAATTTTTTACCCGATCAGTCACTAAAAAGTTTTTCACGGTCCACCTCTCCCAAACGTGCGAAAAATATACATATGTACATATGTAACGTGTGCAAAAAGATATTTCTTTCTAGCTAGGCCCTAGGTCTTACATGAAGCAAATATTTAATTGTATTTTTTGTCCTCTATCTTTATGTAGCTTCTTCAATGGCTGGTCTAAGAAAATTCATAAAAAAAAGATCCTGAAACTGGTACGCTTATGGATAACAAAAGCTACCCGTGTGTATGTCCGGGGCGCACAGACGGAGGAATTGTTGCTGTTACCAAAGTATGCGTGAAAACCCAAGAACTTCAACTTTTCTCAGAGCTTAACACCTGGGCATTAGCTTAACTGTTGTATTGCAAGAAAAAAACTCGAATTATTGCTTGCAAGTTCCACCTCACTCAAGAGTCGAAGCCACATGACTATCCTCTTTGTTATTGCTTCTCTGTGTGCACCTCAAACGAGTTGGAAAATGTGTATCGTGGGTTCTGGTCGCAAAACTATCTTTTCGGACGCGACCATCTTTGCCAATGTCAATAAGAAAAAGTAGTAGTAGAGGAACCCGTACATCCTTACAAAGTGATTGTTTGGTGTACGTTTTAAGTGATCTTTACTTCTTTGGAAATGAAACTCATTGAAACTGAACGGAATTTACTACAGAGACATAACTGATTTTTTGTGGCCGTAATTTGCAGATTTGGACTTGAACGTACTTTGACTCTAGCAAGATGCCGCAAAGTGCCAGACCAACCATTAAACAATTGATATTTTGCGCAGTATCCTCGCTAAGAGACTTCTCTTAGGCACCGCAAAACAGAATTCCAAGCATTTACATTTACAGTTCCCTATGTGACTAGATTTCTTTCATAGACAAGCAAAAAAATGTGTTTCAAGGCTTTTTTTCGAAAGATCCTTCGATTTTCTTAAGCTGTAAGACATGGTTAATCCTCTTTTCCTTCCTCCTGTTTGCTAGTTGTTGCAAGAACGGTTGATGGGTTTTGCGGTAGTGTGATGTACAGGCAACTGAATGTTTTCCAAAAGGCATAATTGATCCTTTCTTCTTTCCTTCGCTTCTCTGGACGCAGGAAAAAGAGATGAAGGGATTTGCGGTAGTGTATCATATGCGCAACCGAATGTTTTCCATAAGTACATACATATGTTCTTCAAATTCGTAATCAACACTCAAAAATATTTCGATACAAAAACATCGAGCTTGGCCTCTAAAACTAACTATCAAATTAGTACATATAATCGAGAATCTACCTTACATTTTTCAACCTACGCTCTGGCACAAGCTCAAGGCAATCATTTAAATGAAAAACAATGACTGGCCCCCTAGCGAAGTGAATAAAAATATACAAGCACGCCTATGCCTCTTGGTTTAAACTTTCCCGCGACAACAAAATTCTATTGATAACCGCACCGATAAAAGCACACAAGAGTGAGTGAATACGCAACCTCAGACGAAAGTCATCGCTATAACTACTTCCCCGTTTTATCATGCAGCCAAGTCCATGCAGCTCAACTTATCAACGAACAGCAGAGAAAAGGAGAAAGAATGAAAATAAAACACAAAAGAACACAATGCACAAGCAACTAGCAAGCAGCAAAAATGAAAAAAAAAACGAAAGAAAAAAAAAAACATCAAAGAACGAATCAGACCAACCTGGTGGCGGACAAGAGAAACGATTAAATATTGGAAAATGGCGATAGAAGCTGGATCGTTTACATTCGTGCTCAGTAATTTTGGTGTATTTTACGATATTTTATAAACAATTAATTTGCAAAAAGTGCTCAATTGTGATTTGTGAAGTGCTTAGAATTGACATTGCATCAAAATGTCGCAAAAAATTGACGATAAAACAAGTGAAATGGAGATTTTGTGTGGCGAGAAAAATAGTCCCCCTCATACGCAGCAATCGCAAATGGCGACTGAATTCACGTCGTCCGCGATGAAAGAAAATACGATGTCTAAATTCACGTCAACGTCGGCCATTGATGTGGCTGCACTCCCAATAGATGGAGTTAGTGAAACTTCCGGACCCCATGACGAGGCGATGAATTCGTTAAGCAGTTCATGCCCCAATAACTCGAATGCTTCAATTACGACGGTTGGGTGTCTACCGTCGAAAAATAAGCGAAAACATCGACGAGGCAAACCGAAAATCAAGAATACCAAACCATATAAGAAGACAAATTGGAAATTTCAAGTTCCACGCTACGGAAGGAGTCAAAGTGGTGGATATGGTGGCGGAGGTGGCGGTGGTGGTGGCAGTAGTAGTAATTCCAATTCAGGCAATGGACGTCGCATGAAGCTTAATAGAAGTCGCTCATTGGTGCCGTACAATACTAATAAGTTTCTTATGGAGGAGCATTTGGCCGAGGTACCATCTGCTTTATTGACACCATCTGGTAGGACACGAGATTCGAGTTTTTCTGTTGATTCCGAAGATAACTACTTCTATTCTTTACCCGAAGATGAAGAGGAGTTTCTAACCAAGGAGTTTGCCAATGTGTACGAGAAGGCGCGAGTAGAGCGATTGGATACTTTGACGAAGCAACAGCTAATTGAAGAATGCCTACAAATTGAGGATAGATATTCAGAACAAGGTGCCCAACGGCAACAGCAACTCAATGTACAGAAGATATCCGCAGAGTATTTGTCCAAGATTCGGCAATTGGAAGAGAAAATTCGCGATCTCAGTAGAGAGAATTATGGTAAGTCTAGCAATTCATTTGTGATATGTAGATTTCATTGCTTTACTATTTGCTAAGAATTTATCTGCTTGCTTTGAAAATCCATGTTTCCATACTGCTTTGCAATGTGCATCTTAAATTTTGACGATGACTGTGTTTGTTTTTACTCAGTTGATACATTCACTATGCTTCTCGAAACGTTGTACATAACGTTTCTAAACGTTTGACCAAAGATCATAAAGAAGGTGTCTTACTTGTTCTTCAATACGCTGCCATTCATATGTAGTTACTTGCTCACCCATACGTTTTGTCGATTTATTTTATATTTATAGACTAATTTCTGTCACACAGTGAGTACAAATTAAAGTTATTATTTGATATTCCATGGTTTTTTATACAATATAAACAAATGCTTTGTAGATATGACTATTCGGCTATTTCCGTATCTGTAATAATAATCAAAAATGTTAATCAATAGGAAATAGGAACTATTTTGAGTCTTTCAGGTAATAATTTAGTAGCGCAGATGTTAAAGACACCGGATTACAAAGGGGGTTCGGAATAAGTTCTCTATTGCGATATTAAAAGTACCTAGCGTTAGAGCCAGTTGGGACTACGTTTAAAGCGTTAAATGTTTCCGTTCATCTCAAAGTTGAGAAATCTTGAATGCTTCTTAAGCTTGCTGTGTGCTATAGCATAATTGGCAGACTCTCTATCTAACTTATGAAGGTATGTACATACAGCTGTGCACTTATTTCCTGTTCGTCTTTTAACATAAACTCTTCAATATATAGTTCAGGATGTGTACAAATTCATTCTATCAAATTGATTCTTACTATACAGTCTATCGTGTTTTTATATGGCGCTACCTTAGTTTACTCTTTAGGTCATATGTAGAAACAATGATTGGTAAGAATGATTCTTCGCTCGTTCCAGGGTTGATCTTATTTGTTGAGTTCAACATGGAGCATAGGTTTAAATTATACCTGTTATTATTGTTGGCGTCTGTATATCGGCAGTGCAGTTGACTCTGACAAACAGCATTCTTCCAGTACATTGTGGATCAATTTTTCCAGCGCACGTGGGCTTATAGCATCAATAGCACGAGTTATATACCACAAATCAATAACTTCACGTACATATACTCAAGGAAAGTAATTCTGCTAAAATCAGATACCTCGCTGCCCTTTGAGGTCCAGCTCCAACGTACAATTTATACCAGTGCGGCAAACAAATCAATAAGTTCACGTATACTCAAGGAAAATAATTCTGCTAAAATCAGATACCTCGCTGCCCTTTGAGGTCCAGCTCCAACGTACAATTTATACCAGTGGGGCAATGTGAAGTTTATGGGCAGGCAGATGAAGATGTCCTTGTTCGTTTTGAATGACAAATTTTTCCTATGATATTCGGTCTCGTTTGCGTTGACGGATTTTGGATGAGAAGATTGAACAACGAACTACAAGAAGCTTGTTAGTTGAGGTCCGATTTCACCTCGAATTGTAGCGCCATCTAAGTAAGTATGTATGCAAGTGCAATCTCCACCATTCGGCACATTTTTCTTGATGTAATGTACTCTGCTAAATTGTCTTAAAGTTGGTCTCATTCCACATGTGGCAGTTTTGGTTATTTGCGTACCAATTAACGCAAAAATGAAAAATTTTGCGATTGTCGCACATAGCACGCAATTCATGGGCTTGCTTCTTCAGTTGTTGAGCCAGTTTGATCTTATAGAAATGCAGTCCAAGATCAAGCAATATTTTCAACGTTGTGGACTGTAAATTATCAAATCAAATTGATCGCTATCTATAGTTCCACAAATAGCAACAATATTCTTTTCGATGCGCACATTTTTAGACTTTTTTGTTGTTTCTGTATCATATAGCGAATTATTTGTATGAAATCTTTCGATGTTTCTTCGAATAGGGCGCTTTAATACCCGATTATGTGAATCATGAAATTGCGAAAGCCGTGTGGCGTGTGTTGTAAACCAAACTCTGATTTTTTTTTTTATAAATTTCCATGATCTGTAGGCGTTGCTTAAGCCTTAAACACGTTCCATGATAATTCGCCAAAGTAGATTGAATACAAATGTGAAATAGGGCGCGGAGTTTGTAAGCTTATTTGATAGCAATCTCTGTCCTTTATTTCTGCATTGGAGGGCGGCTGAAGAAGTGTTAGGGATGTTTTTTTTTATATTTATTTCTTAACATTGTTTCTTTTTAGCTCGATACCTCAGTGCAGTGACTTTTAAAATTTTATAAGCTATCCAAAAAGTATGATTTGTTTAACAAAATATTCCCCTGTGTCCTCGACAACCTCTTCTAGCGAATGCGGCGAATGAGACTGTAATTTGTAGCCTTATGGTGGAAGAACATTTCTTAGCCTAACTGGGTAGCTTGCTATTGATTTCGGCGTCGAATCGACATAGCACTGTTTCGTGATTTTCCTTGCTTTCTACCAATACCAATAAAGAATATATCTATGACACTGGCTGACTGATTTGTGATTGCAAACATTTTTTTGTTTGTAAAGTCAACATTGTTGGTATTGTTCTAATTTTTTCTTCCAATCGATGAAGGAAATTTAGTCTAGACACTACGTTAATGCCTGAGTGTCGTTGTTATGAATGATTGAAGGTAAGCGCATACATATATTCGTAAAAAATATCCAAGTAATGTCTCCCTTAAACAGCTCCGCAAACAGGCTGTCAGGGCCAGTAGCCTTTTTGGACTTATATAAATTTGGAATTTTCTATCCCCACTTTAATTTGGTTAGATTGCCTGACAGTTGAATGTTGGTCTCTGTCGGCGTTAATCTTGAATTAATCTTTGAAATAGAATTTTTCCATATTGTCAGCATGACTTTGACTCTATATGGTTGCCGAATTTTCACCGCGTTCTTCTACTCGTAGAACTCCCGAGCAACTCCCGTTCTTCTTTGCAGCGTCGCAATATATGCCTCTGTTTTGCGGCGTGTGCCTACCGACATTCCCATAGAAACAGCGATTGGCAAGCGGGATTCTTATCATCTCGGCGCTGATTTTATTTACGGGGTTCACTATAGAGCCTGACTGCCTCAAAATTATATCTGTACATTCCTGCTGTGACCAAGACGTTCTAACCAAGGCGCTAATGTTAAGTGCTCTAATTCATCGCTTAATCTATCCATACGTACAATCCTTTTAGGTATCCAATAAATCAAGATCTTTCCTTACATCAAAGGGTTCAGTGGTGTCCTCACCGGCATTGATGAAGCAGCGAAAATTCTCAATCCTCATCCTGCATAGACGGGCAAGCTTGGCAGACCTGGCAGGGCTAGACACGGTTCAGTATAGCCCATCTCTATCTATACTATCATAAGCAACTTTGAAACAAGTAGTGGTTATCAATTTTGCGTGAATCCTCACTGTGCTTATTTTTAGGCAGCCAAAAGCGGAATTGTTATAAAAATACTCTCTCTTGGTGTTGGTCCAATGCACTACTATGTAGGTCATAAGCCATTTTCCAGGTGTAGTAAGCCCATAAAATAAGATTTCATTTATTTCTCTTTTTTACTTCGTTGCTGTTTCCTGGCGGCCTCGGACCATCGGTTGGGTGACCACAGCCTGACAGTAAATTGCACCACTAAGACTACTGAAGTCTTAAAACTTTTGAATTTACTACCAGTTCACTCGTTTCTTATTTCGACTGTCTGTGTAACTATTAATTCATACATTCTATTTATGTTCCATTTCTTTTAGAACTGCGACGCCAATTGTCTATTTCCTCAGTAACAACAACCACAATGACACAACATCCAACACCAATGGATTCATCTAGTGAAGACAGTGAAAGTGATAGCTCCAGTAGCAGTAGTGAGAGCTCATCATCATCAGAAAGTTCTCTGAGTGAATATAGTGCTCCTGGTGAACCAAAACAGGATAATGGAATGCTAGTTGACGCATCACTTAGCGCAGAAGAGGCAGAAGATGTAGCCAATGGAGTTTCTCAATGCAATGGGTATCATTCAGCTGGCAGTAATACTCCACCATCGTCATCTTCGCGACCATCATCACCGTCATCACCACAGCTTTCACCACCACGATTACCCGATCCGTCAATTCCTGAGGCTGCTGAAACGCAGAATCGACGGTCGATATGAAGCATTTGCAGAAGAATTCTTAAGTAATTACTATTTTTAAAAATTTTATAAATTTGTTTTCATTTAAATGTAATGTAAATTTTTTTTTCTTAAATTAACTCCATTTTATTTATAAAATATTATTAATTATTATTAATATTAACTAATTATAACAAGGTACATACATTTTTCTTTGATTGCATTGTATAGTTTTTTTCCTTTTTGTTGAGAAATGTTATAATTTCAAGGCGATTGAGCGAACATGGGAAGTGTAATGAAGATTGGCTTTGTTTGGTTTCTGTTTCTAGTCAAATTTACTCAAATGTTTTGGAGGCCTTCCTAAAAACTACACTCTTTGTGGATGAAAAGACTGCTCAGTAATTATTCTTTCGCAATCCTAAATGCGGTAGTTCTGTGTATTGACGTAAATAAATTTGCAGGAGAAAAGAAGCCTGATCGTTAGAGATAATATTCTCGAATGCATTAGGGTCACTTACTTGCATGTATAATATCCATTTCATAAGTGTACGGCGTTTTTTATGCTCAGCAGACTACAGTTCTTTGGTCAATCATACTTTTCAGGTCTTTAAGCCAAGATCCCTGGGTACAATGGACCTACCTGGTCTAAGTGAACAGTGACTCTTATGTCACAAGGCACCCATCCACCTATCTAAACCAAGATCCCTGTACAAAATTCGATGGAGGATTATTTCCGATATACTCAATTGCTAGGAACGTCTTAAAGTGCACAAACTTCTAACCCCCACCCCAACAACAATGTTTCCCCTAAATCTGATTGTCCGAACATGTGCTCCACCCTATATCACTTCAATGGATGACGCATTCAAATTTATTAATAAGATTCACAATTGTTGGATTAGAAGGTGTTTCATGACAAATTGTTTTCGTAAAAATTTCACGATTTTTATAGTTTTGTAATTTCTATGCGCAGCTCAAGAGTGACTCAGTGGTTAATGTATTGGGCCTCTCCTACACTTCTTAAAAAGCAGCAACTGGTTCCAAACGCCACAATCCAGATAGGTTTTATCCACGGGTTATCTCCCACCAACATTTAAAAAGGGTATTCACAATGGACCTTTAGGTCTCCGAGTGGACGTGATGAGTCATAACCATCACACACCCTGTCAACCTAACCTATTGGGCTTCTAAACGGTAGATTCGCAGTTGAAAACCTGAAAAAAAAAACACCAGAGGGAATGTCTGACAAACTTCCGAGAGCAATAACTGTCATAAGAAAGCTTCTCAATTTGCGTTTCGGGTACGGCTTTAAACTGTATCTCCCTTCCGTTTGTATAAAAAAAATATAACACGCACAAGACGAATGGTCTCGAGAAGCTAGATCCTGGAACACACAATATGTTGTGCCAAATATTTGTATTATGCGTACTCTGTTCTGGTCACAGTAGTTCTGTAAGAGGTTAATGCTGATTTGCTGATTTGATTCGACATTAGGAAGCGGCCAAGAAAATACGAGCTTTTAGGAAAATCCAAGGATATAATTGATAGGTACGGGGTGTGACACCACTGTAGCCATGTCTTTAGGGTTCTACTATTTATGTTTACTTAGAAGTATCCATAAGTCGGATCTGTGGGGTTAGAATCATCATCAATAATTTTACCGTCAAATTAATTTTCCATCAGCCCCTTCTGGATTTCTCTATGGTTAAGTAAAATTTTGCTGCGGCCATTTTAAATTGAGATTCATGATGAACCAATAGCTGCATATTCCTCAAGCTGCTCCTGCTGAAAGTTCGGTCACCGCGACTAGACTTAGAATATAAATTTTCGTACAGGAATGAATAAAGTATTGAGCTGTGCCAATATGACTTGAATTTCCAACAGTTTGCTGCTTTAACGCAAACAGCATTTCTCACAGCAGTGTATCTTAAAATCAGCTGAAAATATAAAAGGAATTGTTTCTAGCTCCACGGTGAGATTCGAGCGCCAGTTATGACGTAAACATTCTGTCCTTTTTTTTACTCTTGGAAATTGGTGGTGCTTCTTGGATTTGATCATTGGTGCCCACCGTACTATGCATTAGTTGTTTAGCCTGTTTCTGATAACTGCTGAGTACAGCCAGTGCAGGATTTTTGGGGAGGGTTCCCACTTTTTTTTCCACAGATTTGCTACAGGTGTGACTGTGGATATCTTTATTACACTTTGTTCATATTCAGATTGAGTCTTGAAGGTATAGATCTCCTGGCTGTGAACGGAAATACTTCAGTCTTCTGTAGGATAACTCCACCGTAAGGTTTTCTCCAATTGCTGACCCTATTTATGCCATTCACGATCTTTAAAATTTTACTAAGTCGTGAGAACTACATTATACATACAGGCAACGAGCTTCATTGTTGTGCTTTCAATCGCATTCCCCTTTTGTAAGAGTTTATGATTCTCTCACCCGGGCTTACAGCAGTTCAAGTCACTGTACTCGAGTCTTTGTACAATTTCTCTCTTGCATTTCGAACACACTTTAGTAAAAATAAGTTGAAAGCCTTAATTACACTTCACCTTTGTATATTTGTTCGAGTCTTGCTGTAATTTAACCAGATTAACGTACATACATTATGTGTCCTACTTTGTTCGCTTCTATGTTTTGTATAACATATTTCAGATTATTCTTGTATTTATATATTTTTAAGTTATATCAGAATGAAGCTAATTTTATTCGTCTTAAAAATTACTTTAAAAAAGAAAAAAACTTAACTTAATGTTTGAGTAAGTGATTTATATTAAATCTTGTGAATTTTTGGATATACACAATTCTCCCAAATTTAAGTAAATAAAATCAAAACTCCAAAAAAGAAAATCTACTGTTCTACATATTTAACGTTGCTTGTTATTATCAAAATAAGTGCTGTTGTATTAATTTCAAATTTTACCATAATTCTCATTTAAAATTTTTCATTTTCCTTAATTTAATCTCTTTTAAGAATAAGCATATAAAATATGTAAAAAATAAATAAATAAAAAGACGTCAATAGAAAGAGCTTTAATGTGTTTCTTCAAAATAAACCTTGTATCTCACATTAAATAAAAAAAAAAAAAACATTTAAAAAATGTGCATACAAATATATGTATTTGTTGTAACTGTGTAAGAGTAATAATTTTAATTTTAACAATCAACGCCCCAAAATTTCTGTGAAAAATTAAAGTAAAAAGCAAATTATACAAATAACTAGCATAAAAAACTAATTTGTAAATTAAAAAAAAAAGAAAACTACAATTGTGATATTTACAAAGGAAGAACAAAATTTTTAAACATGTATAAAGTATAAATGTATACTAATGTTTTATAAAGCAAAAAAGAAAACAAAAAAAAGTTGTAAAAATAACAAAGAACCAGAAATTTTCGGGCAATAACACTGTCTCTTTATGACCCACAGACTTTGATTCCCACAAATGAAATAAGCACAGATTATATATGTAATTTTAGTTTTTTAATGGTATTAATAAAACAAGAAAATAATAATAACAAATATGTGATGGCTGTTTATTTTAATTTTTATTTTTGAGGACTTGCGAAGTCCACTACCTGACTTTCAGACCAGAAAAGATAATTGTGTCACGAGTTCTTTCAGGCCAGAATTTTCGACGAACGCGTACTTCGAAATCTCTCCACGATTCCTATGCCGCGCCCGATTGTAATGAATTTGAGAATTCGAATATTATAGTCGATAACGCAAGACTACAGAAACGCAAATAAAGCTCCCTTTGATGGCAGCCTTCGACTTCATTTACTGACATCAACACTTTTCCAAAAGAAGTAGTAATTATCCCAATTTCCAACATGGCCATTATCTATTTATTTGTCGAATCTTCAAGTCCTCTACAACTGTCAAGAAAAACATTTAAATCATTTTTTTTGAGTGGTAACCCCTTGTACCTTTTTGATAGTGTGGTAAAGAGATCCTTTCCTGTGATTGTCCTTGAAGAGTGCATACTGACACGAGCGACTGTGGTAACATTCGATATTCCACTATATCGAACAGCCTTTATTGATTAAGAACACCTTTTCAAAAAGGGGTTCAATGCCAAACTATTTGGATACGACAATAGCTACAGAGTTATCAGCCCCTATACGATGGCAATTAATTAGATTTCAGAAATAAAGCGGCTGAAGCGACTCTTATGGGACATGGGCTTGAAGGTCTAATAAATCTCCCATTCGATTTAAAGTTACAGCACATAAATGATCAGGAAGACATACTAGGTATCTCAATGTGCGCAAAGCATCGTGTGAAACGAATTGTGTTCTAATTTGCTGGACTGGACTGGGTTGTCGTTTCGCCGGAGGTTCCTGCAGTGTTGTGCTTGAGCTGACTTGATTGCCTCTGAGCTTTTGAAGTTGACGGCTTCAATATCGGTTTTTATAAGATAAAAGTTGACGATATGGGTAGTGACGCCTAACAGCGAATAGGGAATAGATAAGAAAGAGATAAAAAAAAACAAGCAGCCCTTGTGCTTAACAAGAGTTTTAAAGATGTATATGTAATTCCATATTTTTATCCATGTTTAGAGAAATTAAGTACTCAGAACTTATTCCTCCATTTGAATCATTTGTGCTACCATTATCGTATCCTAGCTCATTTTCTCTTTGCCTCCGGATTTCACAGACCCAGTTTATCTTATTAATGTTTTAATTTTAATTTTATTTATTTTTGTATTGGGCATTGCACTTCATTTTGTTGATATTCTTAACAAAATTTGCCAATAAATGTTTTTCACAATAATTTCAGTTGTCACTGTAGTTTCACAACCAGAAAAATGTAGCGAATACATTAAATTACAGTAACATATTGCCAGTAGAGGTCGCTCACTATGATTAGATGTTTATTCGATGGCGCCAGACACTGACAATAGTGTGTCAAATAATTTCGCGCTTTTTTTTCCGCCGTTGTGCACAAATATTTGGTTGAAAATATATAATTTACGTGCGGAAGGTAAGTGGACAAGTACCACCGCAACCTTATTTTGCAACGCAATAACCAGTCTTGAAATAAGTTCACATCATAGGGGTTCATTCAGTAATTTTGCAGCAATAGCCAATCTAATTTTTACTAAAGCATTACTAAGCTAATAAGTTTAAATTAATGATTTACCCACCTGTGCCATTTGAATTTAAAACAGTTAATATAATAAAGTGTAAGGTAAAAAAAAATAGACGAACCTCCACATCGAGTTAATTCAAGTTGAGATGTCCTTTGCGCGACTAGATTATTGCTTGAGTGTTGTATCAAGGATTAGTAGCTGTTCGTTTAGCTCTAAATCCTTTTGGAAGCCTTATTGCACCGGCGGGTAATGAAGTCATTCACAATATTTTTCTAGAACTATCCACATCCTATATTGCTGGATTTTATTGTAGTTAGAGTAGTTGCTTTTGTATTTTACTGAATCCAGTTTGCTTCAATTCTGACTGATGTGGGCCTAAGGGCAGTCCATGTTCTTGCAGAATAATTTGAGTTCTATCCAACTCTGTGAATTCAGATACGCATCAACATTAGCTCTCCAGACATTCATTTGAGTTCATTGTATCAAATGTGCCGAACTAAACTCTTGACATTGAAAGTTATGTCGCAATTATAGATTTTTCAACGGTCTGCATAGATAATACAGATATGATGTTGATGCATTTTTGAATTCATCCTCTCACAATTTTATTTAATAATCTACATGCTTTTCTCTCTTTATTTCATTTCTTGCATATGTAGTCATTAAATTTGTCATTTCTTATAAGCACACTGTCTATTCGGTTGTTTATTGGCCGAATCTGGAAGTGTGTTCTCTAGCCCTATCACTTTCTCGACATTTAGCACATTTGTCAGCTGCTGGAAGTGGTGTTTAAAAACATCTACAATTCCCTGTGCATCAATGACTAAGTTCCCTTCTGTATTTCGAAGAGCTTGCGTCCCAGCCTTGTAGTTGCTTGACTTTCCTGTAGAACTGCCAAATGTTCTTGTTGCTCGATTCTGTAATTTACTTAAGCTCGAAGGCTGCGTTCTGCCTTCTCGTCTTCTGAATCTTTTTCATCATTTTTTTTTTTGCTATTCCTAGAAATCATCTATGGACTTCCCATTGGAGGCAGTGTGGTTTCGGAGTTTTCTTTGATGATGTTGCCATACTGGGTCCACTGAATTTTAGAGTATGTTGAAGGTGAATGGACAGCGAAGACATACTCAAATGCTCTTTGTAGTCGATGTGAATTCCAGGCGTCTAAGCGTCCAACGTTAACCATTTTGGGTCGTTTGCAGCTGCTTCTCATCGGATAGTCTAGCTCTGAGTCTAGCTGATAGGAGGTAATGGTCAGAACCGACGTTTGTCTCTGTAAATGTTTGCACATTCAGGATATTTGATCGATCAGCAAATATTCAATTTCGTCGGTGATCCAACCATCTATAGCTCTCTGCTCTTACGTTCCTAGTTGAACCACCCTCACATATGTATGCATCATTTTCGCTTGACCTTCCCGTCTGTTTTTGTGTGTTCTAATCTCCTTCAATGTTAACCGTATTCGCGTTCTAAGCCCTTCACGTTGCATTGAAATTTTTAAATAATAGAAAATATATTTCGCATTTTCCAGGGTTACGTAGGAGAATCGTCGTCTCCAAACCTGGGTTAGTAGGCTTGGTGAGGCACTATTCCATGTGGGCGTTTAGTCCATCGTCCTTACCATTTTAATGAAAGTTTGAATCTTTGAATCATTACGTTGTACATTGCTGCCTTTCTCCGTTTCTACTAATATGGGAGCTATATGCAGTATGAATCACTGGCTGCTTAATGCCAGGAGTTATCTTCACTAGGTACTCTGCTTAATCAAGTTCCACAAGCATGGCATTATTATTGATGAGGTAATATTCACGCTGTCTCCTTACATGTGGTTGGTATTTGCATTTTGGTATGGTATGGTAAGAGGGACGCGCACCTGTAAAAGTGCTTTCACGGGGGCCAATTGGTCCATTGTGCTTCCCTAATATGTTATGGTACCATAACTAAATTCTATCGGTTGGTTTGGTTGAACCAACCTGTACTCTTGACGAAACTCATCATGGCCCAGAGTGGGATTTCCACCAGGTCCTCTAATTCCTCAAATAGTCTGTTGATTTCCTTTTGTTCACAGTCCTTTTATCGTTCAGTATTGGCCATGTGGTTACTACATAGATGTTGATTGTATGAGCTTCCCGTTATTCTTAAGTGCTTACTAGCCTGGAAGACAACATCCCCCTCCCCCATTATTAGGACTACTCAAGAAATTGAGTTACTTAATCAACGACCTCCTACATCCAACTCAATTCGAACAATTTTTATATTTTTTTATTTCTACTTTCTAACTTCCGTTACTCAATTTTTCAAATGATGCTTGCTGGCACCGTGTACAAGTTTGACATTTTTCAGTTTTAAAGAAAAATATAAGGAGAATTGCGAAAGTAAAATGGAATCAGTTTCAATTAAGAATTTGAAAAACCAATTAAAGAAAAAATTAAAAGAAGGCTGTAGCAATGCAATCATTGAACCGGTCATGGCTGATGATACCTCAACATCGAAGCATTTTCCCATACCGTTCTGGAAACGTTTCTACGATATTGAGTGCGAACTCAATTCGGAACTTCGATCAATAACATTTAAAGACATCACTCACATTTACAATCCACTTGAATATGCATTTGATTTACATTGCGCATACTTGCGAAAATATCTTAATGGTCAGAAAAAACTAATGTTCGTTGGAATGAATCCTGGCCCAAATGGCATGGCTCAAAACGGGGTATGCACAACATCATACTAATATTCATTATCATGTAAAATTTCGAACCAATATAAATGTTTATTTGAGTTGGGGTTTTCTTGGTTTTTAATTTCAGGTGCCTTTTGGCAATATAAAAACCGTCCGCCAATTGATGCGATTAGAGGGTCAGGTAGAGCAACCGCCATCGATTCATCCAAAACGTCCCATCACTGGGCTATCGTGCACTCTAGAGGAACCAAGTGGGGTTCGCATTTGGACTTTGATTGAAAAATTATCTGGTAGTTTGGATGTATTTAGCCAGCAATGCTTTGTGCATAACTTTTGTCCATTGGCATTCTTTGATTCACAGGGTAAAAATATAACTCCTGGAGAATTGAAGGTAAGTAAAATTGTATGCAGAAATTATTTTTGTTTTTGAACGGATATAATATCTATCTGGCCCACCAGGACCCGATATATTAGAACAGGTCTAACGGTGAAGGAATACGTTCAGTAGACAGTTGCGGGTTTGGGCTTCAATGTTTTCCATCCACGCCAGCTTTCGAATTCATCTAAAATATTTTAGTTTTTCCAAGCTTTCGGGTTCTCTGAGTTCTCCGTTTTCATCGTGGGCTCGAATGTTGGTATCTATAAGGTATCCGGTAAGACACAGGGGCGATGACTCTAAGCTTACAATCCGTGCTAGACGTCGGTTGATTAAGAAGGTATCAATTTACGGATCCACAAGATAAATCAACTGGGGTTCAAACCTTTTTAATTTACTAGAAGCGGCGGTTTATTTAGTTTTATGTGCAGTAATGGCAATTCCAGGAAGGTTTCCGGAGCAGAAGTATGACATGGGCGTATATCATTCGTAATGCCGACAGAGACGTGATGCATTGCAGTTTTTTCTGGGAAGAAGTAGGTAGGCTTAATCATGACGTTGAGTCTGTTTGCCTTAGGTACGAAGATGATCTTTACTTCTTTTAATCCTCGAATTAAATGAGCTCAGTTAAGGTACCCTCTGATGATTTCTACGATGTTCTTGTTTAGTTTTCAGATGCATTCGTCTGGCTTGTTGGACTACATGTTCTCCTCTCGGACAGTGACTTACTAATCGCTGTAATTCTAGCTATGTCGGCGTATTTCCTATTTAGGAGATGGTTTGTTTTTGTCTCAATTTAGTCTTATGTTTCTTGATATAAAACAGTTTGTGAACTTAGTCCATTTGAGATGGACTATTAAAAAGGAAATTTAAAGAGATTTTGACCTTGAACTGGTCATTTAGAAAGCTAGCTGGCAATCTTGAAATAATCTGGAGGATGATAGCGACTTGACTACCAATGAGTTAGGCTACGTTTTGCTTTCGCACATTCGTGTGTAGTTTGATCCGAGGACAAGATTGTCAATCACTCCGGTGGAACACATTGGCAGTATCTCTGAAAGTTTGTATGACTTTGTTTGGTTATGTTGTAGCATGTATTCAACGCTGGAGAATTGAAGGTATTACTGCTGTGTACATCCATTAGATAAATTTTGGTTGACGAATTCATGTTTTGCCGACCATTTTGCTACAGGCATAGAAAGTTAAACATGTTTTTCTTTCCCTGTACTCTATGTTTAATTTTCACTTGAGTTTAGGTTCTAGGATGACTCCTAAATACCTAGCACTGAGCTATAAGGAGAGTGGCTGTTCATTCAGCCAAGGAAATGTAATTCCAACCAACTGTAAATGTTCAGTGCATAACTATAGAATGTAAGTTCATAGGTACAGGCTAATTGAAATTCCAACTATTCGGGTTTTAGTACGTAATTCACCAACCTTTACTTACCATCGATTTGTCATTCCATAGGCAATCGATTCAATTTTCTTAGAAAGTGCATTAATGTTTGCTGCCTAATCCCTTAACTATTGCAACACTTCTGTAGTAAAATGAATGAAATCATGGTCGGAACGTTGCACAGTTTCTTGGCTGTGTGATCAATTCCAAATAACATTTCTCATTTCTTACAGGGAGATGCAAAGGCCGATATACGGAACATCTGTCTGAAATATCTCGATAAGGAAATTCAACTAGTTCAGCCTGAAATAGTTGTGGCCATCGGCAGCTACGTCGGAGACTGCTTAAAGAAGCTGGCCAAAGAGCAAAATTACATTAGATCCAGTATTAAATTCTTACAACTAGCCCACCCCAGTCCTCGCAGCGTAAACAACAACAACTGGCCAGAAAAAGCAACTATTTTCATCAACAAGAACAATCTAATCAAATACCTTCAAAACCAAGACTAAGATTAACTATTTAATTATTTACGTCAACTCGGATATGCATTTAGTTTTATAATAGTTTTCAGTATTGGAATACCTTCAAGTACAATTGAAATGGAATCATATATGGAAGCAGCTTTCGTAGAAGCTCGCAAAGCACTGGCAGCAGGTGAAGTACCAGTAGGTTGTGTTTTTATTTACAATGAAAAAATTATAGCGAGGGGTAGTAATGATGTGAATGCAACAAAGAATGCAACACGTCATGCAGAATTTGTGTGCATTGACAAAGCACTGGAATATTGTAAGGAAAATTCTTTGAGTTGGGAGCATGTCTTTCCGGAAATATGTGTCCTTGTTACCGTGGAGCCATGTGTAATGTGCGCATCAGCGCTTTATGAACTTGGAATTAGAAAAGTTATTTATGGCTGTGCCAATGATCGTTTCGGTGGCAAAACTGTTATTGATGTCGAGAGTGTATTTGGAATGAAAATATCTATTACGGCTGGCGTGCGAGCTGATGAAGCAATGGAGTTATTGAAAGATTTCTACAAAGGCGAAAATCCCTCAGCACCTATTCCTAAGAGTAAAAGATGAGGTTTTATTTCATTTAGCTTTTATTTTTATTTACTTAAGTTATGTTTTTTGTTAACTAATTTTTGTACTGTGCAAAATAAAGACAAATATTGCTTCCATTTCTATGCTCATACTTATGATGTTTTACTTAAATTTTAAGTTATATCCGGTAGTGGGAACTTTTTCAGGGCAATTTGGAGGTCGTAAGGAAAGGCATCTTTAAAAAAATCTAAGCATATACGATGCGTTGACTCTGATTCATGGAGCAACGTAACTGACTGTTTTACGATACACGCCATTTTTTACGATACTTCTCTTCTGGCCGGGATCGACTTAGGGTACATATTAACAAGTTGTGAAAGAGGACCGTCAAGGTCTAATTTAGAATTCCAGGTTGTCTAACTGGGGGAAGCTGCTGAATTTATTTGGGTCTTTTGCATGACCTGATGTATGGTTTAGAAGAATTGCAACCGTCACGGATGTAATTGAACTTACAAGACACTAACAAGTTTCCTCATGTGGCTCGCATCCTTTTTGTACTATGTTATAACTTCATTCAATCTTTAACGGAAGTATACGACGGTTTAAAAATCTTCGTTTTCGGAGAGTACCCCAAGAATCGGTGCTAGGGTATAGAACATAATATTTGATGGCATCCTGAATTGCGCAATTTCTAATGAAGCCAATAAATATCCCACGCAAGCGATATGACGATTGTGGTGCCCATAAAGTAGAAGATGTAACCGGGTTGGATGTTATCAACTTGCCTTACAAAAGTAAAGTTTTAGTCAGAAAAAAAAAAAAACAAAATTTAAGGAAACTACGATCGTTACCTTGGAATTTCAATTTTAATTCGAACACGTCAACTGTAGAACAGCTTCGAATGGGTAACGATTTGATTAAACTTAGGGAGACCATTTATCTTCTTGGCAGCTTAGTTAACACTGGGTTGACTTTTAGTTCTACCGATTTTGTACCCGTCCAGTAATGCTGGACTCATCTTTGGCCCTTACTATTATGACTAAGTCATCTGCATTGTTTAAGTCACTTAGAAGTGTGTACACTACTATGGTCCATAGTAGAGAGAATATGACATCACCTTGAGGGTAATCTTTGGTAGTTTTAACTAGAGATGCCACGAATATTCGGCTACTATTCGGTATTCGGCCTATTCGGCTACTTTTTAACTATTCGGTATTCGGCCGAATATTGCAACTCATGAAAAAACGCATAAATATTATTCACAAAAAATTTTATTTAAAGAAAAAATCAGCATATTTAATACTTAAAATTTATTAGTGGTAAATTATGATGAATGAAAACAATTTTTTCAGCATTTGTTGATAGCAAACGATTGCGCTTTTCCTCATAAATTAGACACACTCAACAAATAATGCGTGTTCTAACACGACCTACTCGCAAATGAAACAAATATGCCCATGGAATAGTTACTGAATACACTTCAATAATGCAGGTCGGAACATGTCACCCGGAAAATCGATCAAGTGTCGCTGAATATTCGGCGCTTCGGCCGTGAGCCTAGCCGAATATTCGGTATTCGGCAAAATCACTATTCGTGGCATCTCTAGTTTTAACGGAAATAGAACATTGCGCAAGCTTAACAGAAATGATTCTGCTGCTAAGCATGGAGTATATCCACCTGATAGTCTTTGACGTCAGCAGCAGTTCTGATGGATTGAAAAGTAATATTGTCAAAGGATCAGGGTATATGCAGAAAGGCAGAGAGGGTGATTCTTTTTTTCAAAGGGACTTTTTACGATGACGCAAGGCTGTTACTGTCGATTTTTGTGGTTGATATCCGAATTGATGGTCGTTTAGGGGGGTTCAATTAAGGCAGTATTTGTTATATGGAAATCAATAATTTTTCCCATTACCGTTAGGAACACTAGTGTGAGACTGATAGGTCTGAAACCTTTCGGGCCCGGTGTTAAACTGTCATCAGATTATTGTAGGTCATCAATTACATTGCTATGGTTTTTAGAAAGGGCTTTTTGAACCCTAACGGGTTATGGAAGATCATTAATGATCTCGCAAATAAGTTCTCCTAAGTCAGTCTTTTATTCTATCCTTTATTCACTAGAAATTAGAGCGTTTAGCTTTATTAAATAGCTTCCTGTCTTCTCTTTTAAAGTTTTCGAGTTCATTGGTCCAGCACGGCAGATCGCGATTGCTGGTTTTACTTTTGAAGTGGTGATTTGAGAGCTTATCTCTGAGGCTTCTTTATTGACTATGTGTGGAGTGGTCAAATATAGGAATAGAACAAAATGAATTCACACCTTCGAATCTCTGCGTAGAGGACCCAGTTGGTGCGTTTAGGCATCCTATTGCGAGATATTGGGTTACGTAGGGCATCAAGGTTAAACCTTATGTGCTTTTACATACGTCTATGAGCAACTGGTAACAGAAGACATCGAATTAAGTTTACGAGTATGCTCTCTAAGATGCCAGTGAAATCACGACCCTAAGGTATGCAACAAAAGTACACATTTTTCTTCTTTGCTCGTCGGTAAAGTCTACTTCCAGGTTTTGTTTGCCTACGGGTATGTGATGAGGATGTGTCGATTCCGCCAATCGACAATAGAAACAAATATTTTTTTCAAATTCATTTTATTGCATACATACATATATGGCATTTTGTTTTTAAAAAAACTTAAAATAAATATCAGCATAACGTAAATACATTCTAATACATTAAATAAGTCTCATATCTTTTAAAATTATATTTAAAGACAATTCTTTCTAACTCTAATGATAAAGTGAGTTTTAAATTTATTTATAACATTTTCGGTATCTGTCTATGCCCGGTTAATGAAATGAATGCCAAAACAATAATTTAATGCAGACAAATGTGTAAATTCCTTCACCTTGTTCACCCAAAATTTAAGCACATTCAATATAATGTGTCCGAAAGGACTACCGGAAGTCGTAGTGCATGGTGCATGCACAATATCTAAGTCCTTTGGGTCACAATAAATTCTAATTATACCAGAATATTTACCTATACCTAATCTAAATAGGTTAAATGCGTATCTATCTATAATTGTATCTATAATGCACGTATTGCATTAGTAGCTGCCATCGCAAATGCCAGCTTATTACTAATTAAGTTGGATAAAACGTTCACGATAGCAGCAACTAAAGTGCAGAGTAGATTTTCAAAGATTTATTGCAGATACATTTAGTTAATTACTGATCTAAACAATTATATCCGAAGACTTCGTCGACGATTGCCAATATTTATCCATTCTACTGGTATTGCACTACTGGAGTCGTAGTGCGGTTGATGGCAATTAATTAATTTTTGCGTACGTTCGCATCGTCGACTGATGGACCAGTATGCGAATCCTTCAGGGCAACGATAAATCTGTCCTTCCATTCGGTTCGTGTCCATCGAATAGCCACACTTGATGAACATGGAACTGCAATCGTCATCGTTGAGCGCGTAGTGTCCCTCTCTGGGGCACAGAGGTGTTGATGATTTAACTTCAACCTGTGTGGATGCAGAAAGGTGAAACATTATGAATGAATTAATTGTAATGGTATTGCTGGACATTAAGTTAGAGTATATTGTGGTGGAGGTGCGCGGCTAACCTATTGTCAAGGCGAAATAGTTAACTAGTATGTTATGTACTACGATATGTACTTTACAAACCCTGTGGCATCCTATCGGAAAATCGACCTCAAAAAGGCGTTTGATTCAGTTTCAAAGGAAACATTTCTCGCGGCCTTTAAGAACTAAACAAGTCGTAGTGGATCTTATACGGCTGGTTCAAGATACGGCATATAACCACTCAAGTTAAGGTATCAATGAATAGCCCTGAAGACTCTATCATCTGTGGCGTAAAGGACGCTGTCACATTCGGTGCTAAGAATATGGAAATGCTACTTGTCCAGGCTGTTTACGGCGCTAAAGATCAACAATCCGCTCTCAACAGAATGAACCATTCCATGTATACGATGATAGGCAAAACTTCTATCTACCTGACAAAAATGAAAAAGAGGACAGCAATATTTAAATTGGGATCCAAAAGGCTGCTCGCTTGACGGCTTATCTGCTGAACTATTCCAGGCAGCTGGAGATTACTGGACAGAGAGCTTAAACCAACTCAATTCACGAATCCACTCAGATGAGGGTGTGCTTAATAAGTGGACTCTCAGCATCGTTGGCCCGATCCATTAGAAAGGAGATTCGCTGAATGGCACTAATTACAGAAGCATTAATTCCTTCCGCATCCCTATATTTACTGTGCAAGCACTTGAAACACTTTGTTAACAACCCGCATCGGCCCGCATCAGTTAGAAGTTTGTTAAATAATTCACTTCAGCAGGCTGCCTTCGGCGCTTTTGGGCGTATGTCCTAGAAGGGAAATACAACATCAACGAAATGGACAGAATATAAGTGAGGTGAAAGGAGCTTTATCTACTTTCGCTCTATTATTACTCGTAGAACTGATTACAACAAGTATGCAAGGAATTACTTTAGCCAAACACTGTATCTTTGTGCTAAGATGTGAATTGAGTAACAAGACCCTATCCCGGAGTTTCTATAGCCACCACCACATTCGTTACGCCGCTGAAACAGAAAATCTTACCCCTGATCCAGAATAGTTGATGAAAATATTCTAAAAGCTTTCACCTCGACAACACTTACCATATTTCTGCGTTTGATCTCGTCCTCATAGAACGACGATCTAAGTGTTGAACTCTGACAGTCCGATTCTGACTGCGATGGCTCATCACATAGATTCCTCTCCTCATCGTACACAGTTCCATTTGGACACTTGAACACCACTACACTGAGGTCATAGCTGTCTGGCTTGTTCGTACACTGGTAGAACATGTCACAGTTCTTGGGATGTCTCCTGAAGCCGGTTGGACAGACAAACAAATTTTGATTCGTATTCGTCGATGGACAGGGTGAGCTTCCATTGTTGCCTGAGGTGGGTGGGTTTGTTGTTGGGACTTCGGTGGGATTTTGTGTGGAACCGGTAGTTGGGGAATCCGTTGTGGATTGCGTTGGTTCCTGTGTGGAACCAGTGGTCGTTGTTTCAGTGGTTTGCGTTGGATTCTGAGTGGAACCGGTGGTTGGTAAATCAGTAGTGGATTGCGTTGGTTCCTGTGTAGACCCGGTGGTCGGTGATTCAGTAGTGGTTGGTGGCGATGTGGATTCTGCAGTGGTGGACGGTGGATAAGTGGTGGTTGGTTGTTCCGTTCCTAAGCAAGGACATGATACTTTCATTTGAACTGAAGCAATTTTTAAAGTACTTACCTGCTGTTGTTGTGATGTACTCGGTTGTCGTTGTTATG
Source organism: Blera fallax (assembly GCA_946965025.1). NCBI lineage: Eukaryota > Metazoa > Arthropoda > Insecta > Diptera > Syrphidae > Blera > Blera fallax. Next base: position 51,548,114 of record OX337244.1, read on the forward strand.
GTCGACGGATATGGGGTGGTAGGGTTAGTCGTTTGCTCAGCGGATGTACTGGCAGTGCTGCCAGGTTGATCTGTTGTTCCAGATCCCGATGAACTTCCCGACGAACACTGTCCAGAAACTTGATCGGCGTGGTTGCAGGTCTCAACTGATGTATCCCAAACTGTTCCTTTGGGACATTGGAAGCTATATATGGTGAACTTACCATCCTTAGCTGCATCAACGCATCTATAGTATCTAGAACAGTCATCGGGATCAGGGAAGAAACCCTCTTTCGTACATTCGATATTCGGTGGTGAAGTTGTCGTACTTTCAGTTTGGGTCGATGTTGTCGAATCTGTGCCTGTGGTCGGATAAGTTGTCGGTGAGGATTCATTGATTTCTGTTGAGGTTGTCGGATAGCCAGTCGAGGTAGTTGGATAGTTTGCTGTCGTTGGAAATTCTGCTGTTGATTGCTCTCCTGTTGAAGTTGTTGGATATGTTGATCTAGTTGTATCGTAGTCGCTTGTGGTAGGATAAGTATTTGTCGTCGGTGGATAGCCAGCTGAGCTTGATTGGCCAGCACATCTATCAATGTTTCCCTCAAAGTCACAAGTTTGTTTCTCTTCACTCCAACCTGTACCATCGCCGCAGTTGAACTCGTGACGGATAAAACCTTTCTCGCCATCACTTACACATCTGTAGAATCTCCTGCAGTCATTCGGATCGGGCATAAATCCTTCGGCGGTACACTTTGTACCCGGTGGAAGATTTGGGACAGGTTCTTCCTTACCTGGGGCTGGTGACACAGTTGTGTCCGTTGTTGAGGATTCAGTGGTTGTTGAATAACCCGATGTCGTGGTTGTTGGAAAGCCGGTGGTTGTTGTTGGCTCCTGCGTTGTTGTGGTCGGATCAGTAGTAGTAGTGGTTGGATAAGTAGTAGTTGTGGGTTGATAGCTAGTTGTTGTTGTTGGATAATTAGTTGTGGGGTACTGAGTTGTAGTTGTTGGCTGGCCGGTTGTTGTCGAATCACTAGTTGTTGTTTCATATCCGGTTGATGTTGTTGGATATTGAGTTGTAGTTGTTGGCTGGCCGGTTGTTGTTGTCGGATCACTAGTTGTGGTTTCATATCCGGTTGATGTTGTGGGATATTGGGTTGATGTTTGGTCCGTTGATGTTGTTGTTTGATATCCACTGGTTGTTGTTTCCTGGGGGTATGAGGATGTGGCAGTAGAGTTATTGTTACATCTTGGATTTTCGACGGCATTTGGATAGTTGCATGTCTGAACGTTGTCATCCCAAACTGTTCCGTTTCCACATGAGAATTCATATTTATGGAAGCCACCTTTTCCATTATCAACACATCTGTAGAATTTCTGACAGTCCTCACTATCACCCATGTATCCTTCTTGGGTACAATCTCCACCAGATGTTGGTTTTGATGTCACTTGAGTGACTGGAGGACCTGTGCTGGTAGGATAGTCAGTTGTTGTTGGCCGATATGTTGTTTCAGGTTCTTTTCCTGATTCAGTCGTTGGTCTGTATGTTGTTGTTGTGTCACTTTGAGTTGTGGTGTAGCCCTGTGTGGTTGTATATGCCTGCGTTGTAGTTGGTTCTGTAGTAGTTGGTTGCTCCGTTGTAGTTTGTTGCGTTGTTGTCTGCTGTGTAGTTGTTTGCTGTGTTGTTGTTTGTTCTGTGGTTGTTTGTTGTGTAGTTGTTTGCTGTGTTGTTGTTTGTTCTGTGGTTGTTTGTTCTGTTGTTGTTTGCTGTGTTGTTGTTTGTTCTGTTGTTGTTGGCTGTGTTGTTGTTGGTTGTGTTGTTGTTTGTTGTGTTGTTGTTTGCTCTGTCGTTGGCTGTTGTGTTGCCGGCCGCTGTGTAGTTGTCTGCTGCGTAGTTGGCCGTTGTGTTGTAGGTTTTTTTGTAGTTTGCGGTTGCGTCGATGGTCGTTTGGTAGTTGTTTGTTGACCAGAGCCCGATGAGCTTCCTGATCCACAAGTGGTACTCTGATGGTTACAGGTTTGAAGATCATCATCCCAGACAGTTCCATCGCCACACTTAAATTCGTACTTAGTGAAGCCGCCTTTTCCATTACTGACGCATCTATAAAATTTCGAGCAGTCATTGGAATCGCCCGTGAAACCTTCCTTTTGACAGTTTGCATTTCCAGCAGGAGCTGATGTAGATTGACTACCACTGGGTCGTTGAGTGCTGCTTTGTCCAGTTGGTGGATATGTTGGTCTGGGAGTGGAAGTTGATGATGGCGAAGGTTGTTTGGTTGTTGTTGACGGTTGTGTGGTTGTTGTTGATGGTTTTTTGGTTGTTGTTGACGATGGTTTGTTGGTTGTTGTTGACGATGGTCTGTTGGTTGTTGTTGACGATGGTTTGTTGGTTGTTGTTGACGATGGTTTGTTGGTTGTTGTTGACGATGGTTTTTTGGTTGTTGTTGACGATGGTTTGTTGGTTGTGGTTGACGGTTCGCTAGTCGTTGCTTGTGGTGTTGATTGAGTAGTCGTTTGATATCCACTAGTAGGTCGGGATGTAGTCGGTTTACTTGTTGTTGACTGACTACCACTACCTTGCTGTCCTGAGCCTGAAGTTTGTGATCCTGATGGTGGGGGTGAACTTGTTGAGCTAGCTTGACCACATTTCCCATCATTCACTGCCCATGGATAGTTGCAACTTTCGATTGAACTGTCCCATACTGTTCCTTTTCCACAATCAAACTCATAGCGGAGGAATCCTCCGTTGTCATTGTTAACACACCGATAGAATTTTGCACAATTGGACTCGTGTGCCATGAATCCTTCGCGTTCACAAACACCATTTTGACCGGCAGCTGGTCCGACGGTACTGCTTGTTGGTGGTGCATCTATGGGAGCGGAAGTGGATTCTGTAATGAAATAAAATTGATACGATTAATTGCAGATTCTGGCTACACATTAGCGGCGTTCTAGCTTTCTCACTGCACTGACTTCAATAAACTTTGCCCATCAGACTACTACTGCACTGGATTGGATAGGTTGCAACAACTTTTTAAAAACTGAAGTAGGCTGCTGAGCATTCAACTTAACTTTCTACCAATTCCTACTCTCACCCCCATGCCGTGAGTAGTTTCTCAAACCGGAATTATGTTTCAACCTCTTGGAACGTCGTTGGTGGAAGCAATCAAGAGCAATCACCCTCAAGCATTCCTCCTTCGAACCAGATGGTAGCTGATAAATAGAATCAACGGAGGCTTCTACGTTTCCAGTCAGGCTGGAAAACGGGATACTTTGACTCATTCAGAGCTCGAGTTTATAAGGACTTTTCAAGGAAGAGCCAGAAGAGAAAGAGAGGTGGCGGTGAATGAACCATTAATGGAACAACAATAGCACTTATGTACATCGCCGAATTCGGTTCCTGGTATACGTTCGATGGCCTTCTTGTCCTAGGGGTTGTTAACTTAAAAATAATGCACTGATATACGTTCGCATTCTACGGAGGCTAAAGATGACACAACCAGAGTACGACACCGTTCGAATTACAACAACAAAATTGTCATGGGTAACTTCAACGTCAAAGTTGGAAGGGAGGGTTGTATGGTCCGAAAGAACAGTTGGCACGATAGCACCTCCAGAAATGGACTTCATCTAATCGACTTCGCGAGTATCTTACCCATCACTGGATTCCATCGATATTAACGAACCAGGCAATCATCCAATTGCAACTCGGTTGAAGCGAAAGTACGAATGGAAACTTTGACGTCGAGTGCTGTAATCGATAGATACTTTGCCAAGCGAGTTTCCAATAACCTCGGGGCAAGTTCTTTGCAGGATCAAGTGTAGGCAACCAATGGAAATACTGAAATGCATCAGAAGTGCCGTCTGGGAAGTGCTGGGGCTAATTGGGGTACCAAAACGGAATCCCTGAGTGGGAAAACGCTGCCAGAATAGAAAGAAGCTTGATTCATTCCTATACAGATGGATCCAAAACCGGAGTTGGATGGGTGGTGGTGCCTCTCTAAAACGCTCGATCTGAGCATCTACTTCCGCTTCCCGTATCACTTTAGCGCTATTCAGGCGGAAATTCTGGAAATTAAGGAAGCCATGTTAATTGGTAGATTAGGAATAATGTAATATCTGTCAGGGATATTAGCATTTTTGTGGACAGCCAAGTGGCAATTAAATATCGTTCTCTATTTCTTCAAAAGTAGTTTCTCTAGACTGTCTCATGGAGATGGGGGAACAGTTCAACATTCACCTATGTATGCTGGGTGCCAGATCAGAGAGACATTTGTCAGGGATGAAATATTCCAACTCCCCTGCACCTGTCCAGCCCCTTCCAAACGGTGCGGGCACTAGCAATGACGATTACTTTCTATGAGACTGCGATGAAGGCAATACCATGCTATGATAATACCTTTTATAATGACAGCCAGGCGGCTATAATCATTCAGTAAAAATCCAGACGTGTAAGATTTAACACGAAGCAGGGAAAAGGTTGCTCAAAAAAGCAAACAGATGGCGCTACATAAGCACCTGTAAAACAACGATGAAACTGTCAAAGCTTCTGCCATCTTCGACATAAATTTCTTGGAAGGTACTTTTTCTAGGAAATCGAACAACTGTGCGGCATACCTATCAAGGACATCAGTAGGCTCATCAAAGCTTTAAATTGGTTTGAAACCCGAAAGCAATAGGACAGAGTTTTAGGGATTGCTCTGCGAGCAAGAGATACTTTTCCCCCAAATGGCCATCACAATGGACCTTCACTGACCTGATTTGACCTATTGACCTGCGATTATTCAGCAGAGCCCTGCTATAGTGATCGGTGTTGATCCCCCACTGTTCATTATCTGCATATTTGAGAGGACACTACGTCTAGGAAATTTGGATATTCTGACGACCTTTGTCAGAGGTAACCATTGCTGCAATTAGGACAACTCTAATGTAAGTCTCGCCTTCTCCATAATGCCTTCTCTAAAAGCTAATCGATTAAACCAACCCTAAGGAGATCTGCGCTAAAGAAAGTCGAACTGCTGACAGCGTTATAAAATTTTAGTTAACTTACCGCCTCCAGAGCCCTGGTTGTTGTTTGATCCCTCGTTACTACTCGATGACTGATTGCCTGAACTTTGACTGGAACCGGATCCTTGATTGTTATTCGATCCTTGGCTACCACTAGAAGATTGGTTGCTCCCTGACGATTGGTTATTGTTTGAACCTTGACTGCTGCTGGATGAAGTGTTGTTACTTGTTGAAGATGAAGACTGATTGCTGCCAGAGGACTGACTGCCTCCTGAGGATTGATTGCTGCCTGATGACTGATTGCTGCCTGAGGACTGATTGCTGCCAGACTGGTTGTTGTTTGATCCTTGACTACTACTGCTCGAAGAAGATTGGTTGCTGCCGCTTGAGCTTTGATTGTTACTTGATCCTTGGTTGCTACTAGATGATTGGTTATTAGATCCTTGACTGTTTGAGCCTTGATTGTTACTTGATGACTGACTGCTACCGGATTGATTGTTGCCACTGCTAGAGGAACTCTGATTGCTACCTGAAGACTGATTCGATCCTGTACTAGATGTTCCACATTTACCACTTACGGCCCAAATGTGATTACAAGCACCAGCTGACTCATCCCATATGGTACCTTTACCACAGGTGAAGGAGTACTTATCGTATCCACCTTTATCATTGCTGACACATCGATGGAACTTCTCACAATCGGATTCATCTCCAACAAATCCTTCCTTCGTGCAATTTCCACCAGATCCCAGGGAGCCTTGTTGCTGCTGGTTGTTGGATGAACTATTGCTGGATGAACTTTGATTGTTATTCGATGATGATGATCCTGACGAACTCTGATTGCTTCCACTGGACTGATTGTTACTTCCCGATTGGTTGTTGGAGGAACTTTGGTTATTGGAAGATGATTGATTATTATTTGAAGAGCTTTGACTTCCACCGGATTGGTTATTGGAGGACGATGATCCTTGACTTCCGCTTTGATTGTTCGATGATGAACTTTGGTTATTACTAGAGGAAGATCCCTGATTGTTGGAAGAGCTCTGGTTACTACCAGAAGATGAACTTGATGATTGGTTGCTAGAGCTTGACGACTGATTGTTACTAGATCCTTGTGATCCACTTGATGATTGATTGTTATTCGATGACTGGCTGTTGTTTGATCCTTGACTGCTACTTGATCCCTGAGAACCACTCGAAGACTGGGTGTTGTTACTTGAAGACTGATTACTTCCAGATTGATTGTTGTTTGATCCAGATGAACTAGTTTGACTGCTCGACGATGAGGAAGCAGCACATTTCTTAGACTGGTCTTCTGTAGGGTGGTTGCATGCCTGTGTGTCTGGATCCCAAACGGTTCCAGGTCCACAGGTGAAGGGAACCTTATCGTAACCGCCGTTACCATTGTCTACACATCTGTAGAATTTTGTGCAGTCATCTTCATCAGCAAGGTAATCGCTTTCTTCTTTGCAGTCTCCAACTGGTTTTCCCATGGTTGGACCTTCTGTACTTGAGGATTCCTGTCCACCTGAGCTTCCAGAAGATTGTTGATTACTTGATGAGCTACTGGACTGATTGTTGGACGAACTTTGATTTGAACCCGACTCAGAAGAAGAACCTTGGTTGTTGCTGGACGAACCTTGATTGCTTCCGGAAGATTGCTGGTTGTTACTGCCACTGGATGAACTTCCGGATTGATTGTTGCTGGATTCTTGATTACTGCCGCTTCCACTTTGACTGGAGCTACCGGAAGATTGTTGGTTACTACTGCTGGACGAACTTTCATTGTTACTAGATCCTTGATTGCTTCCGGAAGATTGCTGGTTGTTGCTGCCACTGGAAGAACTTCCGGATTGATTGTTGCTGGATTCTTGATTACTGCCGCTTCCACTTTGACTGGAGCTCCCGGAAGACTGTTGGTTACTACTGCTGGACGACGAACTTTCATTATTGCTAGATCCTTGATTGCTTCCGGATTGATTATTGCTCGATTCTGATTGACTGCCGGAGGATTGTTGGTTATTTCCACCGCTTTGGCTAGAGCTTGAAGAGCTTTGATTGTTACTACTGCTCGACTGATTGCCAGACGATTGGCTACTTCCCGATGATTCACCGCCAGAACTTGATGCACCGCCCGATGATCGGCATTTTTCATTTTGCTCCGCAGTGGGATAGTTACAAGCCAGGGCATCAGTATCCCATACAGTGCCGGGTGCGCAAGTAAATGGAACCTTGTCATAGCCTCCATTTCCATTATCCACACATCTATAGAACTTGGCGCAATCATTTTCATCCGGTAAATAAGTATTTTCTGATTCGCAATTACCTACTGGCGCTCCTCCTGACGTGCTGGATGATGACTCATTGTTGGAAGAGCTCTGATTGTTGTTGCTGTTTGATGAGGAGCTCTGACCACTTGAGGAACCTGATCCTGATTGATTTTGGTTACTGGATGAGCTCTGGTTGTTGTCAGAATTTGACTGATTGTTCGAAGAGCTTTGATTTTGATTGTTGGAACTGGATGAACCTGATTGGTTGTTTGAAGAACTTTGATTGTTTGATGAGCCTTGATTGCTTGTAGAACCTTGACTGCCTTGATTATTTGACGAACCTTGACTGCTCGACGAGCCTTGACTGCTCGACGAGCCTTGATTGTTTGATGAGCCTTGATCACTTGATGAACTCTGATTATTTGACGAACCTTGATTGCCTGACGAACTTTGATTATTTGATGAACTTGATTGATTGTTAGAGCTTTGATTGCTTCCAGAGTTTTGATTGTTAGACGACCCCGATTGATTATTGGAGCTAGATGAGCTCTGGTTGTTAGATTCATTGTTCGAGGCTGACTGATTGGAACCTGAACCTGATTGATTATTGTTATTACTGTTATTCGATGATGAGGACGATGATGATTGATTACTACTGCTGGACGAACTTTCTGTTGACGATGAAGAAGATGACTGACTACTTTGACTGGAACTTGAGGAAGAAGACGAAGAAGAACTTGACGTGGATGACGATGAATTGCTGCTAGTTGAATTTGACGATGAACTTTGCTGTGCCGATGATCCTCCTGCCTGATTATAGTTTGATGACTGAGTTGTATATTGCTTCTCAGTATCCAACCTTGCACAGCCACCAGCTTCAATTACTCTCTCCATATGATTACACGACTGTAAGGATTCATCCCACGCTGTTCCTTCAGCACATCGGAATCCTATCTTATTGTAGCTACGTCCATTCGATATACACCTATAAAACACTGTGCAGTCATCTGGATCTGTCATAAATCCATCATCCTCACATGGTAATGGATCCACTGACCCATCGGCTAATGCCCGCGATGATGACGTTGACATTGATATTATCGACACACCACTGAGTCCGATACCATAGTTCCGCAGTGGTGAAGCAACCGTCATCATGTCATTCTCATTGTCAACTTCATTCATGTAATTCAGGCACTCACTGCGTCCAGCTATCATGGGGGGAACACAAATTTTTAACACTCTAGAGAATATTGTGCCGTCCTTGCATTTGAACACGTACGGCTTAATGTAACTTTCCTCTGAGGGATGGGAGGATTTCTCCTCACATCTGTAGTACAGCCGGCAGTCGATGTCATCGGCGAATAGTCCTTCGGCGGGACAGTTGAATGTTACTTCATCTGAAAGAACAATAAACAAATATTTACTTGGGGTTTGGACTTGTGTAGATTGGAGTGGTCTATGTAAAGTGGTAATGGGATTACGGATTACATGAGATTGGCCTGTGAATGTACTTAATGATATAATTATGCCTGCAGCAGTGACTTAGTTTTATCTACATTTGATGATCGTTTGATTTACAGAAGCAAATTGCTAACGACACCTTTGTCATTTTTCGGATGGAGAGGGAATACATCAGTCGAATCGGCTCATATATCAATGCACGACGGGGCTGAAGGCTTCGCTTTCCGATTGGGAATAAATATTCGTCATCATGATATCACTTCCTGGGAAGAGAGGCAAACTCATCTCCAATTTGCATCTTCGAGAGGGACTGCCTGAGAGGGTACAACAAGTAAACAGCAATGCTCCTGTAAAATGAGCATCTGTTGCGTTCATCATTCAGTTATAATTGAGTTAACAACTTAACCAACATTGGGGTGCCAATGTCGTTCCTAGAGACCCCATTCACAGCCATATGTATTGTGGACAAAGTTTGTTATCGATGGAAGCATCGTGACAACTGTAACACTGTCGAACTACTGTTGCCACCTCTTTTTTGGGTAGAAAAGGTCCACTGAAAAACTCAGACGCACGAGGTTAATTGTCATGCCAGGAAACAAATCCTTTCTCCCTTTTTAGCGGTCTATTTAAGGAATCGAGGTTAGCGCCTTTGTGATATCACCACAACAACACCGAGGACTTGTGACCTGATATAAGGACGGAAGAGAAATATTCCGCAGCGTTGTCGTCCTTTCCACAAGTGCGGCAGATTGTAGTGATAGTCTACGCCCATGAGCGTCGAGGCACTGCGACCAAGGAAGATCTATTGTACCATATGTCAATATTATTCCAAAAGCAGTTCCACTTTCCTTATGAATGCGAGGATTGCTGCTGCGGAAGAGTTCCTCAGATCAATTTGAGAGATGATGTCTCTTTGAAAAATGCTAGAGCCAAACACTCACATAATATGTGACCTGCGGTTTCGTCCTCTTCTAGGCAGATAGTATCCTCAGTGATACTCATTTGGTGGAGGTGATGTTTGAGGTGACAGTCACCGGAAAATAAGGTCAGAAGCCTTCTTAAGTCGAGGATACGTCTTGGTTTTTATGAAAGGATGTGACGGCTCTTTTAGACAGTTTGAGTCCTTGTGTGTTATTGCATTTGGATATGCTTTTCCATCCGCGTGACGTATATTTGAAAACAGAATCAGAGCTTATGTCCAACGAAGAGATCAGAGGACTCTTGCCTATCTAGCAGATCTGATTTGGAGTTTTTTTGTCGGAAAGGGGAAACGTTCCACTGGAGCACTTAGATTCAACTGGTGCCATCTATTACCAGGGAGCAAGACCCAGATTGGCACCGAATATCTGCTAGCTGATACGAACAAAGGCAGAGCAATAGCAAAGGAAGAGATCCGAAGCATCGTAGCCCTCCCCACAAGCATCGCAAAGAGTGATGCCTTATAATCCTAGCACACTAAGATGTTTGGCAGAAGAAAAATGCCCCGTGACAACGCCAACAAAGTGCTTACAGTCTTTTCCGTGGAGAGACAGCAAGAATGCCGCTGATTTCTTGCAAAGGTTCATGAACATTCGTTTAGTCCACCTTCATCCTGGAGGGCCGTGCCACACACAGTGTTCGTCAATAGAGGCCCTGACTGAAAACGGGGAAGGCCCAACGCAGGTTCAGGTCCTGAGAAAACATCCTCTGAGTCTCGCTATGCAATCTCATTTCCCGCAATCCCATTGTGACCCAGACAAGACAAAGAGGGTTCAGTCTTGGGACCAAATTGAAAGAGTTCTTGCACTCTCGACCTATTTTGAAACGGGTTAAAGCGTTGAGCAAGGTCTTAAGCGCAGCCTGACTGTCATAGTAGATGCTGATACTCGGACCCCTCCATCTATTCTTAACAATGTAGTCGGTACCCATTAACATAGCACACACCTCTGCCTGAAAAACATTGACATGCTCACCTTACGAGTAGAGAAGTCTAGTGTTGTTTTGGAGCCATCCGTGAAGATTCGACTACAGCCCAGTCCAGGATCATATTCTGGCCAAAGCCAGTCCTGAACGGAACGAAAGTCGACTTTAAATTTGCACAACACCCGAGGTTCCGGTATCATAGTATCAGACGACATATTCATGGAATCAGAGTCTTAGGATAAGTGTAGCGCAAGGTCATCGAAACTTCAGTGCGAACGATACCAAAAGCTACCTCGTCTGAGACGCTAGATTGCTTTGATAGTAAAACCCGTGATACACGTATCCAGCGGAGGTAAATCAAGCAGAGCGCAGCTAGGCTTACTCGGAAAAGCTCCCATGTATCCGAGACAAGACGTTCCTTGAAACTCAGTGCAGAGGACAATCACATACTTACGTAAGAGCCCCCTCCACCAAACAACCAGCGTAGAAGCTAGAAAAGGTCTTTTCATAGACGTTTAGATCCAAAAGATGAGGGACTTGCATTCCTCTGCAGTGCCATGGAGGTATTACTTGAACTTACTCCATTTCATCTCGAAGTTGAGTTGATCCCAAAGATAGAAAAGGAAGACGCCAGGAGAGAGATATGCATCAGTTCTAGAGAATACTATCCCAACAAGTTCATCTCCCCTTCTAGCGATGCCTAGAAACGAACGGATAAGGACAAATCTACCTACGGACTAAGAAACCACGCAATATAGGGGTACACAGACGACTCGAGAACCGACGAAGGAAGGCCCGAATCTATGGCAAAAGTACCAGCATCTTTAGGAAGCCTATACAGATCTTACTTCTTTTCCGGCTATAGCTCCCAAGAAGTTCTTCTTGTCTTAGTCTACGGAATCCCTCCCAAAGATTCGCTCTTTTGCTTTGTACCATATGCGGCCCCAGCCCACAAAGTAGTTCTAGGCTGGTAAAGATGATTCCTGATCCTTCTCTTGGCAGTTTGTCAGCTGCCCTCTATTCCCATGTGACCTAGTATCTAGTTGAGGGTGACTCGGTTGCTCTCAGTACAACCCTTCATTGGACTTGAAGCATTCTGCAGAAAGGGAACGAACCTTTCGGAGGTATCAGAAATTGGGTACAAAAGACCATGCAGTCGTAGTGCAAGTTAACACTCGATCATAATGGGTCTCACTAACTTCTCATTCACTGCACAATGAATAGCCAAATTAAAAGGCTAGGCATTCCCAACAATGTCTTCTACAGAAACTATAGGAATAAGGAGGAGGACAACAATCTACTCTTCCTCTGTACGTATCCTACTAACATCAGAAAGACTGCACTGGGTGAGGTTACCTTTTAAACTATCTTGATCTAGGCAACGCCTGTATGTCTAGGTTCTAGGAGTAGGGGGGCGTGATCCAACTCATCTCAATACAAAGGATCTGTTTGTAGAATAAATGTAGGCACCTCTTTAAAGGCTTTCCAAAGGCAACAACTCACCTAAACCTAATTCAACTCTTCCTTAGGAGAACTAAATTTCAAACCAAGTTAACGGTGAGTTTTCTTCAAGATACAGTCCAAAGCATTTCATTGACTCTCTGACCAAACCATCCATCCTCCATCTCCATAATGACTACCGATTGTTCCGTGCTTCAAAAGCACACGAGTACTCCTTGGGTGCCGCGTAAATCTAATGAAAGAACACTCCACGCTACCGGCCTGACAGGAGCCAGATATACATCATCATAATGAAGCAACACAACAAGGTAATAATTTTAAAAGGCATCAATTGGTCCTGCCCCCTGCCATCGTGTTCTTCAGTATCCAACTGAAGAGCATTTTGTACTGTGATGCCTTTTACAGGTGGTTGCGTCGCATCATTCTCAACGTCGTCGTTCCCCATGATGATGGATAGATGCTACTAACTTCATTTAACTTGGCATCACCATCTCTAGAATCGTAGATTCCATAATTAAATTTTTCTCTGGATGGCCTTCGCGCATCGGGTGCCATCAAAGTCTGCCCGGTGGTGCAGGGGGGCGATAACAAATTACACTTGATTATGACCTTCACCTTGACGACTGAAGATATCTTGACAACAGCTCAAGACTCTGCAATCATAGTAGCATTCGTTTTGTAATTTAATGGTAGTCTGAAGCAGCATTTTCATAATGCAACCATAACGAAAGGTGCATCGTCTGCAGTGCGACTTTTAAGTGTCATCTTTGCTTGCACCCCTGAGCGAAGGAGCCGGGATAACCTGTTTTCCTGTCTTCAGATGATACGTTTAGATACCATAAAATTAAAAGTTAATTTAACTAGTGCTACTCGAACGAGGGAGAACTCAGTCAACAGGAGAGGAACTACGGGTAGGGTATCCATTGGATTGACTTTATGCTACTTGTCTCCATTTTTCAGGGACTTTTTTGTGCGGCTTCTCCTGCTGTGCATCATCATTTTATTAGGAATGGAACTTATGCTTTCGAGAAGGGCAGGACGAAGTTTATGGATGTTGTGCTATCAATAATATTTGTGTCTAAAAATACTGAAGGATAATTCGGCTTCAAATGTCAATTGCTCCGCCTTATTCAGCTTGATGGCTAGCATGAGAGTGATACATCAATCCATGTCCATGTGTGTCGGTTGGAACCAGTTTCTGACCACTTAGTACCAGTAGAACTCCTTATTTTATTGACAACGATCCAGCGCCAGATACATCATTTTACTATGTCCCGCTGGCAGGCTTACTGCATCAGCTTAGGCTGTGTGACATGCACGTATAGACAAGTGCTTACTAATGGATGTCATTTATTAGCAGTCAAAGCAGCACGATGGCCATGGTCAAGTGCACAATTTATTGATTGGGTGTCATGCGATCACGTTTGTCGTCTAAATGTTATTACATGTCGTTGACTGTGTCACGAGTTAGTTATGGAATTGTGGGCAGATACCTAGCGAATCAACGTAGTCTGTTAGGACGGATTCAGTTGAAAGCTGATAGAAAACTGATGACTTTCATGGTCTTGGCCAAAGATCGTGGATGGTTAGGCGAGATTGCAGCGAGTTGCAATTCCATTCGGTGGCCGCTTGACCTATTGCGATTGCACTTGACAAGTGACTACCATCCCAGGGCCCTTAATGTGTACTGCGATATTCTGCACTTAACCATAAGCTATATTGAGCCGCTTAAGACTGTATTGAGGGCGTTAAGACTATATTGAGGCCCTTAAGACTCAGTATAGCGTTAGGTTCCAAGATCTTAATTTCCGCTAGACTAACAGAGTCCTGCGCCAAGTAGAGTAGTCTTTTCCTTGCGGCTCCTGGACAAACGCAAAAAATATGTTCTCCGTCTCTTTTTGCTCTTCACAGAGCCTACACATATTAGCATCTGAGTGGGCAATGTCCCGTTAAAGTTTTTAAGTCATCTTTGTTAAGGTCTAATAAAGTCTTGGTCTTATTTCGATTGGGTTTGACCAACTTTTTAACTTGCCTTAGGCCCTTAGGTTGGTCAGTAGTCAACGTGTCTGTCAATCCCCAATATTATATTGGAGTTGTAGGTGGTATCCCAAAATCAGGTGTAGGACCAACGAGTAGACGACAATCACCTTCTCCCCGAGACAGTCGTTCGTTGCCCTCGAAATTTTTATGACCTGGAATCAAGGCTAAGGTAACATTGTTCTCAACTTCAAGGAGGTTGAGATTAATTACAGTTGCGACAAACGTCCTGTATTTCTAACGAACTCCGGGATTTTTTTTGGAACTGCAAAAGATAACGTAGCCCGGAGAAGACGTATCTTCACAGGTGTTTATGTCCTAACACCCCTGGTGCAAAGCATTCGCAGAGGAAGTGTTCGAGGCTTTTTTCCTTTTCCACCACCACCAGTCCAAGTCTGTAGGCGTGCTTACTTAGGTTGATGTGTCCAGTGCACATACCGACCATCGGTCTTAATTCTCTTCTACGTAGATCGAGTGCCCTCTTCACCTGACGGAACCAAGGGCGCTCAGTCCTTGGCGTTGGGAGCTTTGCAAGTTTGGAGTCCTTTTCACTTGTTTTCGTGGTGTTTTGCGAACTGTGTGTAGTTTAAGGCTTCTCCTTTGGTTGTAACCGAGGATGTATCCACGTTCTCCTCCCCCCTTCCTCACCAATTCATTCGTTACCTGGTATATTCCAGTGACTAGGTTCCCAAAACAGGTTGACCTGGGAAGAGGGTGCAATCCTTCATCAACTTAGTGTTCATTCTTGGGTGTGCTAGTGCCACTAGGGCTGCTTGACTGTCCGAGCAGATGTTAATGCTGCTGCTTTGGGTTGCGGTACTGAGTAGTAGTTCCGCGCTCTTAATTATAGCAAAAATCTCTTCCTGAAAGACAGTCCCAAACTGTTCCAGATCGACTGCGTGATTGAGAGGAGGCCTTCTCCATGGACCCAGTTCTCCATGGATTTGTGATCCATTCTTGTACACTTCCATCTTCGTTTGGATCGACAGTGTCCTGTCATTCCTTACGTTTGGGAAGTTAAATTGTATAGCTTGTGTCAAAATGGTATTCCTTACTTAAAAGGTCTCTTGGATGTCTTACAAGTCCAGAGGCCGCGCCTGTACTTCCTTCCAGATAGTCCTGTGTCTCGTTGCGGTTCGTTCGTTTGAATGTTCAAAGGTTCTGGGTGTCTAAGAGCAGCCAGTCCGGCAGATCTTTTCATCTCTAGTCCTATAGGGAGTAAGTTCAAGATTGTTTCCATAGCTACTGTGGCTGTACTGGATTCGGATCTGGTAGTTCCTATGCAAGCCATACGTTAGATATTCGATAGCAATGAAGGGGCGTATTGCCTCTCTACTATCGACGCCCAAGCCGCAGCGGTCCACCTAATCTTTCGTGATGTGAAGTGTCGACTGCATGAGCTCACCCAGTGTACACAGATATTTCCTCGGAATTAAAGTGCATAAGCTACACATTTGACTCCATTGCTTTCCAGTGATTTTAGAAGTTCGTCCACTACCAGTATCTGGCAGCAACGATATGAAAGCCGGCTAAAGCCAGCAACGAGTAAACCCCACTATCACATCCCTAATCCGAGGTGGAACAGCATACGCTGAGGGATGCACGGGTAAGAGGGTGCTTAGTCGCTAGTATGCGAACTCCAAATACCTGGCTACCTTCGGTTTCAAACCAGCCTTCCTGTGGCATACCGGGCTCTGTCATAGGCGACCTCCTTTCCTGGAGACTCGTGGGTCCAAAATTAATTAAGACCGATGCATCTCTAATCACATCAACCTCGGGTTCTGCTGTTGAGCAACCCGTTGTATCTAGAGAAGCTATTGTACAACGGCGTCTAGTTCTCGGTCTGCTGTTGAGCAGCCGAACAACATCAGGAATTCAGAAGGCGATGCCATATGAGCCCCATCTGAACCCTCCAAAGATCCCAGAACTGAAGAAGTGGAGTCGGCCACTTCAGATTCTGAGGCATCTGCTCTTGTTGATGCCTCTAGCGTCGTCTCAGAGAAATCCGGATGCTCTTCCATTGGGAAGAGGCTAGACGCTAGATCCAGCATCAGAAGAGTGGGTTCGTCAAACCTCATTCAATAGAAAGGAGGCGGTTTAAATAGCTTTGCAATGATGGTGAGGCCTATTATCACGTACGCGGGTTCTTGAACGGACAACGGCAACTAAACTCCAGAAGTTACGAAGAGTTGCCTGTCTCGGCATCACAGGTGCTATGCGTACCTGCCCGACGGCAGCTTTAGAAGCAATCGTTGGGCTTTCACCCCTTCATATCTTCATTAGGAAGACAGCCGCTAGGTGTGCTATCAAGTTGCAGATAGAATACAAGTATAAATCAGGTGACCATCAGGTGTGCCATCCCTGACACCATGGTCAAGGAGTACTGTTTCGGTAGATTAATTGAGGTAGAAATATTAGATCGTGCAAATTGGTCTAATGGTGCTCCGGCATTAGACCCTAAAGGTCTGGTTTGGTTCACGGATCGAAAATGGAATCTGGAGTTGGAGCTGGTGTCTTTGGACCCAACACCAAAGTCTCGATACCTATGGGAATGTGTCCCACGGTATTTCAGGCTGAACTCCATGCCATTGAAATCTGCGCTTGGTTAAACCTTAGTAAGGGTATTAAGGGCGCTAGAATATATATATTTTCAGATAGTCAGGCAGCACTCAAAGCGCTGTCGTCCAATTTAGTGGACTCCATATCAGTTAAAACCTGCTGATCCTGATCAAGACCCTGATCAAGGGATTGCAGGCAACGAGCTAGCAGATGAACTAGCTAGGGCTGGCTCAGAATCTGCGTTCATAGGACCTGAACCTTACTGTGGCATCAACTGGTCTTTCGCCACAGCGCTGATTAGTAACTGGGAACATAAACTTCCCCTGGACCACTGGGAAATTGTCCCAGGGTTGATACAATCCAAATTACTAATCAAACCTTACTCCTAAAAGGATATACTTAACCTTAATAAGGAAAGTATCAGAAAGCTGGTGGGCTTTCTCACGGGCCACTGTGGCTTGAGATACCACCTTAACAAACTGAACCTGAGCTCAGACGCTGAATGTAGGTTATGCTCGGAGGACGAATCATCCGAACACATTCTCTGCAATTGCCCAGCTTTACATTGGTTAAGGAGACGTATTTTCTATAAAGAAATATGTACGCCAGCGAAATGAAAAACTCTGCTACTAAGGACATACTTCCCTTCATTTGGGAGGTAGTACGTCTCTTAGACTAACCATACCCTTATGATACAATAGATCTTTTAGGTCGCAGTGTCTGCCATATGGGCAAGGGTTTTATTTAAAAAAAAAAGGGGTACGTCGCTTCTCTGGACAGAGCAGAAGGTATGTTTCCTAGTGACACTTGCCTGAAATTATGTTTTCTTTTCCTGGAAAACGATATAAAAATATTTTTCCAGGATTAGTGGCCAGTCCCCTTGTCTTGTATCACCTCGATGTTAAGGGCACAATGTATCCTTTCCGATAAAGTTGGACATCGATAGTGCACCCCTTCAAAATCCTTATATACTCATATAATGAGCGGAATACTAACGTTTTAATGGATATTTTGTACGCATCCTTTCAAAGCAATTGGAGGAATCACCCACAACATCGTTTAATCTTCACCATCTCATTGAATTAATTGGAAATCCTCTTAATTGCTGTGGAGACAGTTAAGAGGTATTTTCAGAAGCTCATGTCTTGCAAAAGTCTCTTTTTTTTTAATGAAGCTGAAATCAGTTGACCGCAAGGACTAGTAGCCGGGCCGATGCTATAAATAGAAATTTACGCTGTAAATTGTAATATCATGTCCAGCGCTCTGGCAAAGGCGGAAGATTTTTGTTGTTATTTATATTTTTTATCCTCTTTCGCAGGCATTAAGGAGTAAAAAACAAACAACAACAAAAAATCAACTTGGTTAATGGGTCAATGGAATGTAGAACTGCAGGCTCATGTCAAGAGGCTGTAATGATGATTACGTTGATTCTTGCAATTGAAGTCCTGCTCAAGGAAGACCGTAGATTGTGCAGAGTTCAGCAGGTGAATTGGAATTCATTGAAGGACACTTTTTTTTCATTATATTCCTTTGAATGCAGCGATATGCTTTAAGATGTTTCTCATGTCGTGGATACAGGAAAAATGTTAATTAAACAGAATGCATGTCGAGAAATTGTGTTGAGTAAGATTAAGAAGACAAGAGAACAGAAAACAGGAAACAGAAAGAACGTTTTCTAGAAAGACCTTGACATTCGTATTTGCCCGCAGCAGTGCAAGGCTACGATTATGATAGGCTTACAAGGACAATAACGCATATTCAGGGTGCGGATGCTCTTTGAAGACATGTCTGCCTTCAGTCGTATGCTGAACATGTTGGTAGCACCATTTAGGTATTTCCCGGGTACAAAATGTCTGATACAAGACTTTAAAAAGCACATGTGATTGTTGCCATATGCGTAGACCACAGTGTCCTCGAAATATCGACTGCTTTTCAAAGTCGCCCGATCGTTTGCTCACAAGCCTTGCGTCGAGTTAAGGGCTGTTGGCGACGATATTTCACTTGTTTCGAAAAGCATTTAATGCATTTGGATTGGACAAGTCTAAAACTTGTCCAATTCACGAGGATTTCGGAACGCCGATGAGGTAATTGCAAGGAGCAACTAATTCGCCTCGGATATGTGACTTCTGCGTCCAGTTTATGTCTGAAGAAATGACAAAGATGTCCAACAGCTAGTTTCCTGCCAGTGTGATGGTCCTTGGAGTAGTAAATGTCAAGGTCATGTTGTGACATCTTACTTTTTTCCACAAGGTCAGTAAACGATGTCAAATATATTGAGGTGCAGGAAGTAGTTGTTAAGCCCTTGATAGACAGTATGAGTGAAAGAAAACCATACGCATTCATGCAGGATACGGCTTAAACTCATAAAGCCACGAAAACTAAGAAATGAATGGCGATCAAGCAGCAGCACGTACATAGTCCCTGAAGAGCCATTGAACTTCGGCCGAAGGCCGCCTCATGCGAGACAGTAGCAATACCCCTGAGGTGGTTTGTATTGTCCGCACTCCAAACTAGTTTTTCCAGTGAACCTTGCGTTTTGCAAAAGGGAACAGATCAGCCAGATACTTTTACTTAAGAATGAAATTGGCCATGGTGAAGTGTCTGATTTGTACAAAAGCAGAATAGTCGCACAGGCGGTCTCATCCTCTTCCAGGCACAAAGGCTCGAACTCCTTAGTCCTATAGTTTTCAGGTGTTCGTGAACGGAATTAACATCGAGTGTGAACCCTGTAATAGTTCTTAAGCCACCATAAGGGCAGAAATCTGGATGTGCCCGCACTGACTGCGTTGATCCACATCTTCGTCTGCCGCTATGTACCAAAACGTCGCCAGTAGTGCTGAATTGCCTCAGCCAAACAAAACAAAAAAAATACTTGGCGCAACAGACCATGGTCCAGGGCGCAGCTTTTCACGACCAATCGTGTTGTGCGTGTTATATTTTTTAAACACATATTGAAGGGAATTACAGTTTAGAGCCACATCCTAAAGGCTTTTTTAGGAAGCTTTCTCATGACAGTTGTTAGTCTCGAAGATTTGTCAGACATTCGCGAGAAGTGGGATCGTGAAAAAACGTTTTGGTGTTTTCTGGGACTCGAACATCGAACCACCCGCTCAGTAATCCAATGCACTAAGCACTGAGCCACGACGCCCACAGATCAGTCATTGTTTGTTTGAAGAATGCCAAGCTGCAGCCTATTGATGGCTCAGGACCTACAAAGCGGCTTATGCTTATTGACCCCTCCCTGCCAAGTGAATCTGCTCATTCGTTACCGGGAAACGAATTATGTATGTCCTGGAACTCAGTCACGCCGCGCGGTCTGAGCCGGTTTAGCTTAATAATTGCCTCCTCCACCCTTTGGCAATCACGTAAACAGAACAAGCCTTAATCGCGGCGTGGCTGGCGGAACAAATGTAAATAGCCCTGCCCCTTATCTTCTTTTTTAGAGATAAGTGAGCTGCATATGTGATAGTATAGACTTCGGCCTGAAAGACTGTTGTACATATCCCTAGTGGAGAAGCCTTATTCACTTCCTCCGAATAGATGCCTGCTCGTGGAAGCCCATCTATCAGAGACCCGTCTATAAAGAAGACAGTACTACCTGGTTCAAACCAGGCTCATCGGCCGTTTCTCTATTCCGAACGCTCCGGAAAAGAACGTCGGAATCTGCGCTCAAAGATAAGTACCATTCGCATAATATCCAACGCCCCATTCCGAATGCGTGGAATAGGTCTGAGAAGCTCTTCAGCCCCATCTCCTCTGCGCGCTCTAAACAGATGGAGTCTTTTACACCATGTTTTGCGGTGAGACAGTTGTCGATCCTGGAGTGGTTTTATGGAAAAAATTAAGGTGCATTAATTCAGGCATGTGACGTAACTGGAAAAACATTGAAATAACAAATCTTAGTGGTATGGAGTCAAAGACTGGAGTGATGTAAATAGGTTTTCATTGGGATAACCTGTTTATATCGACATATTTGTTGCAATGATCATGGTAAAAAGCAGTCTAAGAAGACAAGAGCGCCATTCACGTTTCTCAAGAGCCTAGGATCTTATGTGAAGGTCACATACTTCCAGGTTTTCGCGCATCTGACCTACGCATGGAAGACGTGTTCCAGCCCAATTCCGTCGCGTTTCTTTCCAACGTGCGGCTTCCATCTACGTTTTGCATTTGTATAGTACCATACCTAGATATTTTGCCTCGTTTGAACACGATACTTGCACCGAGGTAATGATCACAGATAGAGGTACATAGGTAGATCCAGACACCACATCTTGTGCATTGATACCTGTGATGGAATTTTCTCCTTCCTCTAGCGGAATGTGTATAGTTTTCAACTCAATTTCGTACGCAGCCTTTAATCCCTTCAAGAATAAATCAGAAGATGCTTCACGTCACCGGCAACGATATTATTTATAAAGCTGATGTTAATCGCAATCGAATGGACAGTGCTCTATGAAACACAGAGCTAAGTAAAGAGAAGATACCAGAAACCATTGGCACATTACTACCTATACACTCGTAGTCATGAAGCCAGAAACTCTGACCGACGATATTGTCTACCTTGCACGTTTAAAAGTTCTATTTTTAGTTCGATACATTTATGAATACGGCTGAAGGAGTTCCTTAATGTTGCTGATTATTATTTATTTGTATTAACGAATGAAGATAGCATAAGCATTGCTGAAGGATGAAGATATAATGACGGGTTTTGATGGTATCTGCTATAAAGTACGTCTTAAAACCAGTAATCAATGGAGCATGAGTGTGGATCCATAATTTAGATTACCAGAAATGCACATGAACGTCATTTAATGAAAACAGACAGAAAGGTTACAGTCCGTTTGGAACGGATTGTATGGTACCCTAATTCACAGGAGGCGCGATGTTGTTTAAATTTCAATTAAAGCCTTTTTGCTGCATGGAGAAGGCTATATCCTGGAGATGTGATCAGAAAAACATTTTTTAGGATATTTTTTCAAAGAAAAAAACCATAACAGACGGCTCCCAACCCGTGGAGAACCCCTGCCTGAGACAAGGCAGACTTCCATCCTCGTCGATCCTGGGCACTCTGCTTGCAGTTTTCCACGCCAAGCGCTCTGGCATTCGTAATAGCTTTGTGCTTAAAACCAAGGTTCAGTCTTCCTTGCGCGTCTCGAACTTTGGAGCTGGGATTCGAACATCCTCTTAGCTGAGCACTACTGTGCATTGGCTTTGCATTCCTGCTTATCGTCCCGCAGTCGGCACCATAGAGCAGAACTGGCAGTTGATCTTCCGAGTTAGGAGTTTTGAAGCAAGTTATTTCGTCAAACCGAAGTAGCAGTGGTTTCCTTGGGTTAGTTTTCGTCAGATCTCCACTAAGGTATCGTTCATGGAGTAAATTACTTAACCACTTCGAAGTTACTGTTGTCAAATGACCTACATAGGCGATGCGGTGGACATGTACATGCACTTAGTTTTGTCCACGTTTACTTCAAGGTCAACTGATTTCGCCTGCTCTTCGATTGCCACGAAAGACTCTAAGGCGGCACCCTGGGAACGACCGATGATGTCGATGTCCCAGCAACTGAATGGATTTTTGGAAGATAGTGACTTCTTCTGTTCCAGCATCAGATGGAAAAAGTCCATCACAGTTAGCGCATCTCCTTGCCGAAATCTCGTACACTTTTGGAATGGTTCAGAAGTACTATTCACCGAACTGCACATTGCATCGCGTGTTTACCAGCGGTTTGGGTGAGATCCCGAATTCGGTTAACGCTACGTTTACGGCTTTGAAGTCGATGAAAAGGTTGTGAGTCTCGACTTGAAATTCGTTAGTCTTTTCCAGGATTTGTTTTAAAGTCTGAATTTATTCTACCGTCGATCTGAAGGCTTGAGACTTGAGACGTTCACATATTACGTTGGATAGGATCTTATACGCGACATTTAGCAGAGATATGCGTCTGTAGTTCTTGTATCGGATCTTGGGATCTTGACATATGATCGCCTTTTTTGTAGACGGGGCCCATGGAGCTGATTGTTCAGTGATCGAGCATGCTTTCACCCTTCCATACTTTGTTTATGACGAGTTCTACTCTACAAAAACATCACCATCGTATTGGGAAAGCTCTGCTGGCAGTCCATCAGAGACGGCGACATTGTTGTTCTTTACCTTTTTGATGGCTGTACCGACCTCTTCTCTACTTCGAATGGGGGATTGTTTCTTCGTTGACTGCATGTGGATGTTCTTCTTCCCCTAGGTTCGCTTCACTATTTCGAAAAGCCTGCGTTTCGGGCTTGACGCCAGCTGCTAGTTGCTTGGTTTCCCTATAGAACATCAGGATTTTGTGTCTATTGCGGGACTCTCTGATATTCATGAGCTGGGAGACTTCGTAAACGCTCTTCTTCTTGGGAAGGATTTTCTTCTTCTTCCTTCTTCTGGATCGATACTCTTACATCGCTGCTTTTGTTTTGCGCTGCAACGTTTATTTGCGTGCATCTTCTGTCACCTTTTTTCATGCGTACTCAGACGTCCAATATTAAATTTCTTTTTCTGGACGGTTCGCGGATTTTTCTCGTTGGATAGTCGAGCTCTGAATTTTGCTGCTAGAAGAAAATGGTCAGAGTCGACGTTGGCCCCCCTAAATGTGTGTACATCCAGGATGTTACATGCGTGTCTCGCTTTGATTAGCTTGTGATCGATTTGATTAACGGTTCGTTCATCTGGAGAGCACCAAGTTGCTGTGTGGATTCCTAGTTGGGCAAGAATGCCTCCAAAGGACATGCTATCAAACGATCAGCAACTCAAGTACTGCAGGAACGGCACTGAGTGAGATAGAATAAACACGGCAAGAGTCCTGGAATGTCTCTACTCTCTAAGAAAAGTTAAGTGGAGTACCACCTAATCCATATCATGATAGGATATTGCTGTTTGCACTCATACTTATTTAAGTACAAGCATGATGAAAGCCCTTATTGACCTCACTAAGTGGACTTCGCAGAGAACGCCGAATATGTGTTCTTCTAGTGTCCACGAGTAATCTACGAAAGGGAAGTACTGACGAAAGAATTTTGCGAGCCAGCAACACCTAAGA
The DNA here is from genome assembly GCA_946965025.1 of Blera fallax. Taxonomy (NCBI): domain Eukaryota; kingdom Metazoa; phylum Arthropoda; class Insecta; order Diptera; family Syrphidae; genus Blera; species Blera fallax. The sequence continues at coordinate 51,571,859 of OX337244.1, forward strand.
GCATTGTGTTTAAAATACTTAAAGGCCAAGAGCCATGGGAAACAGTGGCAGAAAGCGCAAGGATTATGAATAAACTGCGAGAAAGGAAAGCGTTTAATCAGACTTACAGGAGCAGAAATGAGAGCTAAGTCAATCTTCCTTTACGGCTATTCCGCAGGGAATAACATACACTGTTACTAATTACTAGTATGGCCTCAGATTCGTGTGGTATAGATACTCACCTACCAACGCAAAAAAAAAATACAAAGTGCTAATATATGGACGAATGTGCAGATGGACTCGTCCATCCTGATCGTTATTTCTAAGCAGGATGCGGAGACTGTTTGAGGACAAATTTGAAAGGTTTTTCAAAATATAATTTGCGACTGAAGTACATATGTAATACGTTTGTAGCCCATCTTTGTTTAATAAAACCACTCTTAGCATTGACAACAGCCTTACTTTGTGAACGCAAGGCTGAGTAAGCTGGAACTAAATGGTCGTTGTCGATGCTAACTGTTACCTAGCAGATAGCTCAGCCAATAACCTTCTTTTCACCTATCTTTGAGGATATAATTCCTGTCGTATGGGGCAAGACAAGACGCTCTGGACGAGTAACTCTCATGCGCACTTTCAGGTTTCCTTAACACTTTGGACAGTTGAAGGCAAAGATGCCCTGTCTGCAACTGAAACAAATCACGGCGTTAAAAGTAGAAAGGTGAATTGATTGAGTTGGAGCTATGTATGTATGTATGTACATATGAACATAACCACGTTGCTATCCGTGTCTGTTCTGCATGTGAACATGTTTGCCCGCTTGCTCTGAAGTGTAGCCATTTCGAGTTCCTGGTTTCCAACATTATTCAGCACACCTGTCCTTAGATTAAGACTTTCAAGATCCTCTTAAACTTCATTCACATTGCGTCTTTGCCTGGAATCTCATTCCTAAATCGTCGCGGTTCTTTGCACAGAGTCCTGTTGGAACACATATGGTTTTCGGTTACTCGTAATGTCCATTACTAGGGCTTAACAACTGCCTCTAAGACTTCGACATATCCGGCAAAGACCCTGTGGTTTCTCACTTTACAAGGATCATCAGTGGCAGGGAATTTGGTGTGTATCAGATGGGAGACATCTGAAGGCTCTGCACACAGCCATCCGTCGATAGAAGGAATTATTGACCAACGGATCCTTGTCGAAATTTTGTTCAAGGGAAAGGAATGATAAAGAAGACCTGGATCTTTCGAATGCTTTAACTTGTTAAGCAAACGCGGCTTTTCGCATCCTCCGACATAAACAGGCCACTTCTCATGGCATAAAAGGAGGTTTTCGTGAGACATACTTTGCAATTGTCCTCATCGATGTATCATCCAGGTTCCTGGTGAGTGTTATGTCGCCCTGTTGGAACATGTTGAAAGTTTTTTATGTTTCTGAAGACACGAAATATCGGCTCCAGAAGCCTCTAACTTTAAAAAAAAAAAGGAGTATTTCGGAATCACTGTAGTGTGCACATATGGAGACAATCCCCACGTGTCCTTTCATTTCTTGTGTCAGGTATACATATGTGTATCTGACTTTGTAACCGGGAAAAGTTAAAATGCCTGCTTTCGATGCGATCAATGCTATCACAGACTTAATTTGTTGCCTTAATATGACAAAAAGAAAATCGACAAAAACTTACCTTGATCAGAACCATATGCTGCCTCCATCGAGTATAGCAGGACGACCAGAAGAATGGTTTTCCCCACCCATCTTAGGTCTTGTGCTGATGCCATTTGCTTGAATGGCAATTTGCACAACTACACTACGTCGCCCTTGTGAAGCCAATGTCTGGAAATATGTATCTGTCTGCACCTGAAATGTAAATTAAAAGTTGTTCTTAGAAAAGTTACAATGCGTCTGCAAAGGATCTATTTACTATTAACCGATATCGGATCGATAAGTTCGAGTTTACACTTATAATTTGGTCTTGAATAGTACGAGTTAAAACCCCACAGGGCTTACAAGTGATGACCGAAGCAAAGTCATTTAGACAGACATCACGAGAGAGACCAGCATGGACCACATCCCACTAATCACGCCGTATAAACTGTACGAAGCATGCAGGAAGATAGACGACATCAAAGGGTTTGAACTCAATGGCATCCCAAATATGGCGATTAAAGCTCCCGTCCAAGAGATACCAGATCTTGTATAGCAACGATGGTAAGGTGACTTGAGAAGAGGATCATCACTGAACCAACATCTGGTGTTACTACTCAAAGGAAATAAGCCACCCGGAGAACCTTCTTGAAAGTTTTTAGAATGGCAGACTAATCGCTGTGGCAGAAGATAGAGGAGCCTTGTCTGACCACCAGTATGGCCAGTATGGGTTTAGAAAATCAAATTTTACCGTCGCCACTAGTCGGTAGCCATTCAGATTGCATAGACCCCCACTTGAAAATCAGTGGCATGTTTACCTTACGAATTGTGAAGACTAGTGTTGTCGTTCTCCACGAAGACACCAGCGCCAGACCCTTGACCAGTTTTGAAGCCAGCCTCAGACTCCTGTCGAAGCCATTCCTGAACGCAAAGAAAGTCGGTGTCATTGCATCAGACGGCATATCCCTGGAACTAGGGTCGGAAAAGCCACCTCGCCTGAGACGGTAGATTGCTTTGATACTACAACCCATGATGTAGGCATAAAGGACAGGTGAATCAAATAGAGCGTCTAGGTACAACTTCAGTGCAAACCTGAAAATGTGAATCTCAACTAGCCTGTCCAATTTTTTCAGCAAGAAAGAAGACCGACTTATATGTAGCTTTGAAACTCTTGGCGAGGGAGTAGTCGTCTCTACCAATTTTTTGTAGAAATGACATTCGAACCGTTCGCCAAGGCATCAGGATATATGCCAGTACCAGACACGCAGTGAAGATTCTCTTCAGAGTTGATAGCAACTGGTTTATAGCCTTGCAGCAGGCTGGGTACACTTCTTCGGGACTGAGCGATTTGAAGCTATCAAAGGATTCTATAGAATGTTTGATAGCCTCGCCTGTTACCACGGCCGATGCACTATACATACTACTAGCTAAGCCGAGTTTTATGACTTACATAGATCGAGCTCAGCCTGTGTAATCGGATCAAGTCGTGACCCAATCGTTATCTGGTTTCCTGGAAAATGAGTTTTCAGCAGCAGTCTCCGCATTCGTCTCTGCACATGTACCGTCTGATTTTCTAAGTGGGTTGGTTTGCCCTTTTTAAGAACTTTAACCAGCTTACGGGTTTCGATCTTTTCACAGAAATCTTTATAAGATGCACTTTTCGACAGGCTTATTAGCTTCTTATATTCTTTTGTTTGGAGTTTTCTGGCTTTCTGCAGTTCCCGCTTCCCGCTTCCACCAGCGAATTGGTGATCTGTAAGAGCTTGTCATAACCTGAGAAGTCAGTTTGAAACTTCTGGTGAGGATATTACTCAGGTCTTGAGGAGTTTTGACACAGATTTATCCAGCTCTTCTCTAAAGCTTATCCTCCTTTTCTGCAAAGTCATTGCTTCGCACTTGATTTAGAAGGCGATATGCCTATGATCTGATAAGGACACTTCCGGCAGAACTCTCCAGTTAATTATCGACTTAAGCCAGCGATAGGATAACGCCAAGACATTTACCTCCTGAATGATGGTTTCCTCCTTCTCTTCTTCCCAGCAGTTCTAGCAGGAGTCGTTTGAAAAGAACCCCAACCTTTTAGCATGTTTGCTTATTAGGCAGTGTTCTGTAAGGACACCGACTACGTAGCCTCAAAAGCAGAGCCTAGGTAAATATTTCTTCAAGAAACTCTTGGTCATTACGTCTAAAAACTAAAGAATCAAATTGGTTCAAACTAGCATCCCAATGGACACCCTTTGGTCAAAGTTAATCCTAAGGGTAGCCCCTTAGCCTAATCTACTCCAAGGAAATTCTAATTTATCACACGAAAGCTGTATGCCGACGTTATCACGACGCTCTAATGACATGTCGACTTAATGCACATGACACCATGCTCGTCAAATTGTCCATAAAATTTAAGTATGCATGCAACGTCATTTAAACTACACATCTCTGATAAGTCGTCGTGATTGAAGGCGTCATTAAATGCAACAGGTAATCTGCATCCAATTCACACCGTTAATGAAATACTCACACGCCGACGTGTACTGCGGCCAACTATCTGTTCGTGTGGAACATGTTCATGCGGAATGCCACCGTGCCAACTGGCCAAACGTCAGCCATCCGTCGTCGTCGGCGCGACTGTCATTCGGAAGTTGAGATACAAATGCGAACCATTAGTAGTGTAACTGCAGTTGCGGCATGTACACATGCATGCATGCATCATTTCTGCAAGACAATGCTCTTCGTTGTGCATGCAAATCGGGTTTATTTGCGTCTTTTTTCTTATTTATTAGCCCCTGCAGGTTCACCTGTGGACGGGTATAGAGGCGCAGTGCATTAAAAATTTCATTCAGCAGTTGCATGTGGGATGAGATTGTATCGCTTGGCCAGAGGCAACCTTGACTTTGACATCGCTGGCAGTGTGATGTAATAATTCAGAGTTCAGTCGTGGAACGCAGTAGTGACAAGGTGAGCAGCATAGAGGTGTAAACATGTTTTTGCAGACAGGTGGCAACGAGCGATGACCGACAAATAGGTAGCGGTGTATGACACGATTTGTAGAATCACGTTTAGGTGGATGGATGTGTGGTCGTGTGGATTATGATGGTGATATCTCATTCGAGGTGAGAGCGAGTCCATGAATTTTGGATGAATTCTGGCGGTCAAAAAGTCCTAGCCTCGGTCAGAAACAGTTCTAGTTTTGAGTACGATGCTGCCTCCGAATACGAATGCAGAGCTTTTGCATAGACTTTCGACCGCTTTGCCTATTCTATGGAATGAGTTGGCGTCTTGTCGGGTACTTCAGGTTGTTGCAGCATTTGGTGCAGCAGCGACCTACCGGTTCTTTACTGTCGCAATCAGGTGGTTCTCAATAGTGTCGGACGTGGTGCCGAGAACAGTTATTATCCGTGGATCCAGGCAAGACTGAGATTAGATTATGTTGTTCACTATGAGGAGGAAGCTACCTCCTGCAAGATGGCCATCTTTCTTGGACACCCACTTACAACTTTCGAACAAAGTTAAGTACTTGGGTGCCATCGTAGACCCTAAGCTTGCTTTCAGAGAACACCTTGAGACGAAGATCTTAAGGACCATCAGCTTGCTTTGGCAGTGCCGTAGAATGTTCAGCAGAACTTGGAGCTTAAGACCTGAGATGCTCCACTGGATATACACTGTATGTACTGTATGTACACTGAATTAGTCGGACCGTACCTTGTATTTGGTGCGGTTGCGTGGTGGCTATGGTGGAATGCTCAAACGCAAGCTTCTTCGTAAGCACCTTGCCTGTGTCTGCTTTACTGATGCGACGAGAGGAACTCCTTCTGTCGCAATGGGAGTTGTCCTGAGCCTCCCTCTCTTGCATCGGATCACCTATGACGTGGCCAGGAAAACAGTATTCTCCATTGAAACACTGGTTGAGTAGGCGGTAATCTTTGGGAAGGGTCCAAAGGAGGTGAGGCTGAAGACCTGTTCAGTAATATTCAGGATCGGGTGTTGGATATCAGTTTCCGATGCTCTTTTCCGGAGAGTTCAGAATGGAGATACGGAAGATGGGGTCTGAATCAGTAAGAAGTCCATACCGCCGGGTGTCTGATTGATGGGCTCGGGAGGACCAGGCAGGAACTGACTGTGAACAAGGCTGTGACACTAGGTTCATACATATACTACGATCTTCTAGGCCGAAGTCTACTTATGCTATCACAAGTGCAGCTCACGTAGCTCTAGAAAAGAAGAAAAGGCGCAAAGATGTTTATATCTGCTCCGACAGCCAGGTCGCGATTAAGTCTTGTTATCCTTACGTGATTGCCACTAAGATCGTGAAGGAATTGAGCTTAACCGGCTCCGGTGGTGTGACTCGGAAACCCTGGTCTGGGTTCCGGGACATTCCGGGATACCGAGTAACGAAAGAGCAGATGCTCTTGCCAGGGGGTCATTGAGCCCGTTCGTGGGTTCTCAGCAATACGCTGCAGCTTAAGATTTTTCAAACAAACAATGGCTGAGCTGCTACTGAAACACCATCTCGACTACTGGCGACGTCTTGGTACATGGCGCAGACGAAGTTGTGGATTGACGCACTTAGTCTGGGCTAGGTTCCTTCTTATCCCACTCAAAAGTGACTTGAGAACTACTACAGGGCCGTTAACGAACACCTGAAAACTATATGACTTAGAAGTTCGGGCCTTTGTGAGATGTGAGGCCAAAACCACCACGACTGTCCTACATTTGCACAAATGAGGTCCCTCAGGGACTACGTGCTGCTTAGCTATATCCAACATATGCCACGAATTTGTAGGCCTTACAGTTATGTTCCTTTCGTGTTTGGATTTCTGCATCGGATCTCAGTCCCTTCATTTCGTAACCAAGGACCTTGACTTCTCCTCTACTGCTGTATGCTAAGTGTGTTTAGGCCAACTTGCTATTTAGGTTAGTGTCTTGCACTACAAAGGAATTTCGTGGCACCATAAGGTATGACCTTTTCTGGAGACTCTTTTTGGGCTGCAATTTTCACAAGCATTCCTGCATTATACTCGTAGGTGTTTAGGTGGTACATATCATCGGGCAGAGGCATCTTATTCATATTATTGATGTGTTCATCAACTCCTCCTCCTTCACGCAGGGAGTCCTAGGTGCCTACTACCTTGGCTGAGCTACATCAGCATATTCGAAGTCCTCGTCTATTAGAAGTGCTATATCCAACGCCTATTATCCAAGAATCGGTCCCTCTAGATTGAGGGTCATGCTGCTGGGGTCACTTCCTTATAACGTAAGGAAAACTTTTGTTAAGAGGGAGTGTGGCATAACGATCATCTCTTGAAATGATTACTTGACCCGGAAGGAATGGACACCCACTATATACTTCGGGGGCTACTCCAAAAATTTGAAGCTGTCCTCTCACAGTATAGCGAAGATATAACTGAGATACGATGGATAGGATTCGGTGTAGAAGAGGGAAACATTGCGACATCTACTGCAGCTGCCACAAAAGTGCAGATGTTAGGTTGTGAAATCGTCCTGGGAAATTGGCTCAGGTCGAGAATAATTGGCTTTAAGTCGGCAAGTGTTTGCCTAATCCGTATCAGAGACATGTGCTATATGCCTCCTACCTTCGAGCCTGTAACTATATAGCCTTGGCCAAAAATATTAGGCACCCTTTGAAAATCGTTAAGCAGTCGCATTATGAAACCATCATTTTCCGAGGCCGTTAGTTGCTCTCTGATTTTTCCATCGTGGGGCCGCTTACTCTCTAATATGGAGAACCAAGTCTTTTGTTGGCCGTCTTAGACGCAAAGGGTTGGATAATCCCTGCGTCGTTGGCCTTAGTCCATTTAAGATGCTCACCAAATAAGGGGAACTGTGGACGCCACTGTTGACCCCGTCTAAAGAATTCCTCCGCTGACGTACCAAAGTACCATTCATAATCCATGCAACTAAATTCCCATTCAAACTGGCTCAGAGGTGTAGAATAAATTCTCATTCATTCGCCTTTCAAACAAAAATCCTTAACATCCACAGCCGGTGTAGCTTAGCCGTTCCAAAGTACCGGAAAGAATAAGCCAATACGTGCGCATCGGATCTTCTCACTATGCAACCGCTTCGGTCATTTGAAGAGTACTTCCCGACCACGTATCACTCCAACAGTGGCACTGAACTCCAGCACAGAGGCATCCTTCTTGAATCTATCGGAAGGATGATGGAACAATCATTATATTTATGTTCGTTCGATTACATCGTTCCATCCAATTTCGAATATGGCATTGGTGGAGACGAAAAAAAAAAAAAACCAACAACAACGACCAGAGCTTCTGCCAAGAGTGTGTACATGTATGCCAGCATAGGAGGAAGTGCAACACAATAGATGAGAATCAAGCGGTGAGCTGTGTTCGGCTCTTCCTACTCCGAATACGAGGTTACACGGATCGACTATAGGCGCATCTTGTTAGCAATGAATTGGCTTCCAATGGTGATGTGTTTAGATATCAGACTTGAAATGTTTGTTGGCCCACAGCTAGGTAGCACATCCGTTCAACCTACTGCCATTAGAGCAGCATCATCGCTATCGACTGTGTATATGAAAAGTAGGCAGATACTTGTAGATGCCAGTTGACTGGTATTCGGGCTAAGCACGACCAGAGATATTGTATCTACACGGGACGAGATATAACACATATGCCTGGATGAAGCTTCGTTTGAATGAACCTAAATGGTGCGACATTTGGTTGCAAGCGATGGTTAGGAGAATGGCCCACAGTGGGTAGTAAACCAGTCATCGCCAGGCTTGGGGATGAGAATATGTGTAGTGTTAGCCCATAGAGGACTACAAGAGGGCGGATTGACCACATTTGTTGCGATAGATGTTCGATTTTCAATTACGATGCAAACTTGTCCGCTGTTGTTATAGTTAAATGCACGATGTTTGACATGTGCTTTGGTCGACGGTGGGTGGGCTGTCTCCTGCTCCAGATTCGCATTTTAAAATTTTTTTGGGTTCTAGTCAAGTAAAGCTTTTAGTGCGCATATCTAACTCGGTGGGATTTTGATGAAAAAGCAATCGATTTGACTACTTTGATTGATTTGTGGAATGTGAGGACCTACAAGGTTGCCAGGGAAAGCATAAAGATACAGATACATAAGCCCATAGTTTGTTAATCCATAATGGGCTTATGACTCGCCTATATTGGCCAAAATACTGCAAATTCTTTGCAGACTTATGACCCACCTAATGGAGTTCAAATTATTCCCTTTTGTCCCAGGGCAGCGATACAAATCTAGACCCCGTACTGTTGTGAGATTATGCATCAGATAGCCAAGGCGTTATGCCCGCATGAAACCAGGTCTACATTGCTGTGGGAGTACCCTGCAAGATAAACCAGACAGAGTCATCCGCACGTGAGAGTAGAGGGACATGGAACAGCAGAGAACGCTTTTATTGATCCGAAACCATTCTGCTGGAACCGCATAAGAAACTGGAAGAGCTAAGGAAGGAGAAAGACTGTAATAGAGTCAAACTCCCTAAGCTAAGACATGCCAAAGAGCTTCTCGGGAACGATACCCGGAAAGAAGTAAGGTCTATATGAAAGGTTCTTATAGACTTCCAAATGGGTCACACCTTAAGGACCACCTCAGAAAAGTGGGTATAGAGCAACGTGGAGACTGCAGATTTTGCAGAGATGTTGAGAAAACCCCAGGCACTTTCGTAAGAAAGGCGGAGCAGTAATCCACAAAAGAAGAAGGCACCTAGATGCCTATTAACTAACAGAAGAAGATCTACCATTGTTTGATTCACTCTAGGTACTGCGATTCTTTAAGGAAATACGACTGGGGGAGGTACTCTAAGTCAAGTATCTTATCGGGGGAGCAAAATAGATCTACAAGGTCGCAGTGCGCGTTCGCACATAAAATCAATCTACAATGTGCAGGCTGGGACTCCTACTTACTAAAAACACTGCAATTTCACTTTCCTCTTTCCCTGCGGTACTGCCGACTTAGCATTTCTTCTCAGAGAGGAGTTAGGCTTAACTGTTCACCGCGTTGTTCTCGATTATAGACTTCAGACCAAATCTTAACATTAAGACAAATCCTGGAAAAGACCAACGAATTTCACGTCGAAACGCACCATCTGTTTATAGACTTTAAGATTCAATGTCACAGCTTTCGAGCTCTACAAGACTATAACGTTGATCCATGTAGCTGCCTCGAAAACACGCGTGTTCTGAAGTTCGGGCACTGCTGCTGGAGCTGTCAATCCAGCTGCTGAGGTATGCAGACGTCATCGGGCGTTCCCACCGAGCTGTTGTGGATGCTTTCACGGCAACTGAGAGGAAGGCTAAAGGTATTTAGTGAAAATCTGGCGAAGAATTACGTAGCAAACAGCTGCCACTTTGTTTTGGTAAAACAACTGGACTTAAAACTTCCAACACGAAGGACGCAAGTGATGATTTACAGAATTTTAATCCTGCCAGTCCTACTTTATGCCGCCCATTTTACGGTCGCCATAATCGTCCTTCCGAGAGGACTATTCGCAGTGTGGTGGATAAATTTGAGTCCACAGGTTCAGTAAACGATCAACCAACACCCGTACGTCGACCAAACGCAAGATCTGCCGAAAACATCGCCGCTGTCCGTGAGAGTGTGCAGGAGAATCCGAGGCAGTCGATTTTGCGTCGCTCACAAGAACTCGGCCTTTTGCAGACCACAGCTTGACGAATTTTGCGTCGTGATTTGGGTGGGCCTGCACCCGTACAAAATTCAACTGACCCAGGAGCTGAAGGTAAACGACCATGGACAACGACGTGCTGAATGGGCTCTGGAGCGGTTGGAAACTGACCCTAATTTTCATCGAAAAATCATCTTCAGCAATGAGGCCCATTTCTGGATGAATGAGTACGTCAACAAACAAAATTGTCGAATTTGGGACGATACCAATCCACATGAGATCCAAGAGCGTCCAATGCATCCCGATAAAGTCACTGTTTTGTGTGGATTTTGGGCTGCCGGCGTCATCGGTCCATATTTCTTTGAGAACGACGTTGGCCAGGCCATCACCGTCAACGGCGAGCGCTATAGGTCGATGATTACCAAATTATTTTGGCTTGAATTGGATCATATGGACACCAACGACATGTGGTTTCAACAGGATGGCGCTACGTGCCACACAGCTCACGCCACATTGGAAATTCTGCACTAGCGAATCAAGGGCATGGCCATCTCACGTGGAGGTGATGTGAACTGGGCACCGAGATCGTGCGATTTTACCCCGTTAGACTTTTTCTTGTGGGGTTTTCTGAAGTCGCAGGTCTATGCGAATAAGCCACAAACCACAGCGGCCATCAAAGCCAACATAACCCACGCCATCGGTCAAATTCAGCCTGTTTTATGCGCCAGAGTCATGGAAAATTGGACATTTCGGTTGCGCGCCACCCAGAGAAGCCACGGCGGACATTTGAGCGATGTTATATTCCATACATAATGCCATCGATGGGCCTTTCAAATGAATAAGAAATTTCGATGATATCTTGCACACAGTTTGTTTTATTTAAATTTAAAGATAGGAAGCGCTTTATGAAAGACTCTTTACTTGGTCTTGCTCTCATTCATCGTCAAACCCATCTTCGTCGCTTTAGTGTCAATACTCACGAGAGCGCCACTGACATTAGGCTGCGTTTTTCCGATTATATGTAGACCCGAGGCGAAACTATCTTCATCTTTTCCGATAGCCATGTTGCCTTTAAGACCTCAATCTCCGTTGTGAAGGAATCGACGCGAGTCCTGGAGACAGTTAAAATGCTTTTGGGCCTAAGAAAGGAAAAATACAGTCATACTGTACCGGATATCTGTACAAAAAGGCTGGCTAAGGCAGAGGTATGAGCAAGGCCTTCTTTAAAAATCACATTAGGGAACAACAGGGAGTAGTTCAGGACAGGTACCAAGTACCTTTTCCTTGCACGGCGGTGCCATTAGGTATGACCAATGAAAAAAGCACCTCCACAAAATAGACCCGGACTCCATGTATAAACTTTGTCAAGAGAGTGTTGTGAGACCTCTTCAAAATGCCCGGCCATCATTCATATAACCGGGTCGATAGCATCTCTCACTGATATCTCACGCTCCATACACCCTGAGAAGTTACTGAATATCCTGCTAGCTACTAGAGTCAACAACTTACTTTGAAACCTTACGGACTGCACAGTAAACCTCACTGTGAGACAGAAGTGACAGGGTGGTTCAACCTTCTCACACCTTCCAAAACCATTTTGCTGTCGCTGTAGTTGACATATTCGCTGACAAGGGGAGTGTCTCATGCGACAAGTGAGCGCCAATCGAATGCAAAATCCTTACCTGTCATTATCCATCCAATTTTCCCCATCCATCTTCACCTACGCTGCTTTAAATCATGGCTTATTCAAGCTGACAGCCTGTGAGGGCTAGATCTCGGTTTATTGAATAAAGGATTTCACCTAGGAAAGGCCAGGTTTTTTGGGACATTCGTGACACGTTTGCAAGGACTGAATAGTTTAAGCCCACATCCGAAAGGCAAGCTTCCTTATAACAGTTCCCGAATGTTTTCTTTTATTCGAACTTCTAGCTTTCCGCTCAGCCTGAACCACGACATCTACCTGCACGCGCCTACATGGCTTCTATTGAAACATTGAAGAAGGAAGGAGATTCTTTCAGAGGCGATGTGTTTCATCCCATCCACCCGTACTCAATGCACTTACTCGTGGTGTAAGTGCACCTCATATGCACTGTCAAAACGTTTGATTGATTGAATACATCCTGTATCTCGTTACGGGTCTTAGGGCCTCTACTACGCCTTCGCGTCATCGAGAACTATTTCTGGTAATGAGTTTCAGCACTTTTTCCAACTCTTTCCCAGCTGCCGGGACTCCTCCTATACTTTTCTATGCCATGTACTTCTCGGTTGATCTACTATTCTTGCGTCTTGGGTTAGAGGGTTTAATGCATCACGTGCTTTGCTAGGGAACTGTCACCTTTCCGAAGGGTATGACCGATCCACTGCTCCTTGCGCCGTTGAATTGTGGTGCCTATAGGTTTCCCGAACCGTTTTCTGATGTAGCTGTCGTTAGAGATACGATTCGGCCGAAATATCCTTAAAATGCTTCGTAGAGACTGATTCACAGACGTATGCAGCCTTTTTATGATAATGGCGGTCACTTTCCACATGCTGCACCCATATAACAGCACAGGCACATTTGAGCGAAACGGTCTTAGGTTGGTGTCTAAACTGATAGCATTGTTTCTCCATATTTTGGAGATAATGCTTCCAAGGAAACTCTCTACTCTCTCAACCGGTTGGTGAGCAATGTCTACTTGAGCGATAGAATTGTTACCATGGCTGAGCAACTGTGTTTTTGCCGAGTTAATTTCAGTCCTACGACGTTATCCTGCCTCTCTCCACTTTTGTTTTCATTTAGTGGAAATCCATACTCCTCTGAGAGAGTCGTCAGCGTAGTCAAGGCGATTTAATTGAGATGAATGTGTCCATCGAGTTCCATCAGTTTCCAATGACAGAGCAGAGCTAAGCATATCGCTAATCACCAGTAAAATCAATATTGGCGGAAGGATGCAACCTTGCCTGACTCCACTCTGTACTTCGAACTCTTCTGACAACTCTTTACTGGGAGTTGTGGTACGTATTCGGGAATTCTGTCTTTCGGACAACTCAGCAAGATTTAGGGGCACAATGACGGTGAATGCATGGCTCAAAACCGTCACCCAGCAAGTAGCTGCGATTCCCGCTTCTATGGCCAACATGTTGTCACACTTGTCACGGAGCACGCTGCGCTGTACATCTCTCTTTTTCTAGCGATACTAGCATGCTAGTTAACCCCTATCTGCCGAAGAGCTGTTTAATTCTTCAACCCTCCTCAAGGTCTCTTCAGAAAGCCAAGTCCTCTGTACTCTACCGACAATGCTTTCGGTTCCGGAGATAAAAACATTTTTCATAGCGCATCGATGATCGTGAATGTCGACGGGTAAGGAGCTGCTGATTGTTTCTAACCCTCGCACTAGGCGGTTCCTTAACTGTTGGCGTCGAAAGGATCCTATAGCCTGTGGGTGTCAATCCTGGAAGTCCTTCCATTCCATACGAGTACGAGAATAAGACACATTCCTAGGACCACAGCACGGAGGCTGAAATGCACCAAGTCTTCTCAAGGTTATGTGCAATGCAGCTTTAAAAAACTGCTTACTGATTACTCCACAACCGCAATGTCAAAAAAATCGTCTTTTTTTCTCTGGGTGCACTTGATACGCGTATCCATAGAATGTACTTCATCCGTAAACCCATCCACCGAAGAATAATGGGTCATGCTAATGCCGGTTGTTTGCATTTGCATCGTTCAACTTTAATGCAAAACATAAATTTTCCAAATTACACAAATGGCTAAAGCTGTCTGACTACATGGCCCAATTACTCGTGCATGGCAGAGAGCACTGGCAAAATTGAATGAGAGCCTCTTTCCAGCCCCGGGGAGTACAAAAAGTGTATACTATCGCCAGCATCATGCCATGGTCTGGTGCAAATATCGCAACACGCAAGTGTTTCGCGTACACTCGAGCTGGATGGAGGCTGACCTATGTATAGGTCGGCACACAGCTACTGATTAGGGTTTCCACAATTGGAATGTATTCGAAATGAAGAGATTTGCATATTCGTTGTTTCATGGATGTATCTGTGGTTATTTTTTTGTCTGCTTTTAGCTGTTTAGGGGATAAAATCATGCCAACCATTGGTACGTTGGTGAGGCTATGTGTTAATTAACTTTACAAAAGCGGTCTAAGTTTATCGGATATTGGAATCCAATTGAGTGGAATTGAATGACTTGATGCAGAGGCAGAGGTTGGGATGGGGGAAAATCACATGGAAGTGCACCAGTAGATTGAATTATGGCTGGAACTATCGAGTAAGGATACTGAGTCGATGAATTTTCAGTATCCTTCGCTGTAGAAGATTCTTTTTAAATTTTTTTTTTCTGCTAACTGAGTGGGGTCTTCAATACCTCTTCCGCCAATACTCCTGGACAGCAAATGTTTCTCATCGATGACTGCCTTCCAATGAACTCCAGGAACATAGATGGATCGACAGTAATATTCAGTTTGCCATCACCTTGTGGTTCCTAAGTCTTTGTCGATAATTTATGAGCGGTTGTTGCTATAGACTAAGGTGTTATTTCACTAAATACCTGGGCTGCAATAAACGGAGAATTCTACAGATATTCTTCAGGCCTCACGCCTCGCAAGCCCTTCCCAAGGCTAGCACACCGTTTAGCACGTTAAACATTGAGTCCAACGAAGAAGCTAACAGGCGTTGGTATCGATTAGATATCTACATGTGCCATAGCCAAATCGTTACGGTCACTCTATGACAAAAAGAGATCCGCTGACCTCATGAAACTCGGTCGCAGGGATATTCGGATAGCTGCCGGCGGTGTGACAGGACACTGTGTGATAGGCAATCATGCAGCTCGGCTAGGACTACCCCACAACGACTTCTGTAGGAACAGCAGGGATGAAGACGAAGTGGAATCGCCACTTGCCATTTGCCCTGCACTAGCAACCAAAGTGGAAGACTCTTTTGGGAGCTTCTTCCTTGCGGAGCTGGATGATCTAAGAAATATTGAGCTGAACAAACGCCTGAGATTCATACATATGTCAGGGTGGTTTAGTTCAGTCGTCGATAATGAAATTCATCATTTTAGGGGTCTACTATTGGGCACAATGGACTCATCATTAGTCTTAGAGAGCCGTTGAAAATTTCATGTCAACTAGGGCACCCATCTACCTAACCTAACCTCAAATGAAGGGACGACTTCCTATAGGCTTCCAAATCTCCTGATCCTGCTCCAATCGGTGACACCAGTCTGTGACTTTAAGTCTTTCAAGAGTCTATTCAACATTCTCTCGAAATCTTGTGATCAATGCAGAGCTTCCCTCACCTTAGGTTAGGTTAGGTTGAGTAGCGTTATGAGATTATCATTAGACAAGTGGGCTCTTGGCGATCCCTCTAAAGATAAGAAACCTAAACCATTTCATGCATATGCCCTTAATTTCCCCACACAATTTTCAGTCTACGATCCAACCTCTTCTAAGCTTCGAAGGTGTTTTAATGAGCTCCTTTCACAGAGCAGATGTGTTATGTCCTCTGAAACGTACAGGTCACAGCAGTACCTGTATGCATCCGTATTCGATTTGGATTTCCTTGACCTTCTATTCCTTTTCAATAACTGAATGGGCTATGGTAAGACCTTTCACCTCTTTCTCTGTTATTCAGTTCCCAAAACTTTCAACTGTTGATGCGGTACTGCCCACCATGTAAAGACGGTTGCAGCACATTCCCGAATTCTGCTAGAATTGGGATACTAACGTGCTCTTTTGCCGTTTCACAAACACTTCGTTAGTAATGCTTTCGGGCGAACGTTAGGTAGCTGTCCACCGAAACGGTACGATATACTTAGACCAACTTAGATACATTGTGCTACCACATGAGCTAGTGAATACTATGACTAGTGAAAGGGTTTGGGCAATCGTCCTCTTCGTGGATAGCTTGTCTACCTCACAATTCTCTCGAATATCTCTACGACCAGGAATCCAGCATAGAGATATGGTGCAACTGTTCAATATCTCATTCAGAGATACGCGGTCTCTTTGCACCAGAAGGCATTTTTGCGATTAGTGGTTTCATAAGACAAGATCAACCCAGGCTTCGCGACTATGACTCATACCTCAGGTCGCAGCATGTTTTCAACGGTATACAGGTTTGAGACCATTCAAACAATCCTTTCAGCGCAGTGGTGGGATAAGATGTATATCAAACAACTGCGTACCATAACCTCTAATTCCGTCAAAAGATTAGAAATTTTCAAAATTCCTACGGCTACTACCATGAACCTCCAAACCAGGGATTTTTGTGTGCATATACATATGTATAAGGTGCAGAGGCTATTAAGTTTCCGGGTACAATGTCGGAATGGTTCTTAAGATCAAAATTAAAAGACAAGCCGTGATCGTTGCCATATGTGCAGATCGCAGTGATCTCGAAATATCGCGTTTTTGAAAGTACTCAGATCAATCACTTTGAGGACCGCGATGTTTCACTTATTTCGAAGCGTAAAAATCACTGAACCTCTTCAATACAACCAGATACAATGAGAAGGCGAGTGTAATGAGCATCAGACGGGTATGCGCAGAGCCTTCAGCAGTCCATCGTATTGTACACACAAGGTCTCCTGCCAGTGCGATGGTCCTTGGGGTAGTAAATAGTGAACAAAGTGTTAGAAATGTCCTTAGTTTTTTTTTTTCGCTGGGAGGTAGTTATCTTCAAAAGACGAAACTGGGCCTTTACCCAGTAACAGTGTGGGATTTTTACCCACTTACCCCTTCTCGCTTCTCACTGTTTTTTTACTGCGGTACCGCCTTCTTGGCATTTTATCGCTAAGCTTTCTAACTTAACTGTCATTCGGACATATGTGTCTGGTTGCTTTGCTCTTAATGTGCTCATGATAGCCTTCGCGTATTCAGCAAATGCATACCAAGCTTCCTGGCTCTTAAGCATTTCACAAATTCTGTTTACGGGGGTTGGTGGCACGACTAGTTTTTCTCCCAATGCCTCCCTTAAATACTTGTTCGGCCGTGAGCATTAAGGGCAATTATTGTGCTTTAATTTATGCAGGTGTGAGCAGAAGCATCTATGACATGTCAACAACTGGGTTAAATGATATCCTACTTCACCGTGACGGTCTTTCTATCCACAACTGGGTTCGTGCTATAAGTGTATGTGTCCAACTCTCCTATGCTTTGCATCCTTACAGGTATCTACTGCCTTTCGCCCATTAAAGCGGTTAGTTCTCGTCCTAACTCCTTCAGTTCGTACTTCTGCTAGGATGTCTATTGGTAGCATTTTCTGCTACTCCACATGCTGTGTCACTGGAGGTGGTACGGTATGCGGAACACGCTCTTGGTGCACAAATTTGGTCCTCGCCGAGATTGGTGTGGCGTAGAGGATTATTCATGCTACTTATCTTCGACTTGGCCCTCCTACTCTAAGCACAATTCCTATATAGCGTGTGACTCGCGTGTGACTGGAGGTGTTCCTTGAAGCAGAACCTCGCGACTCCGAGATATTTGTGTTATGCTTTCCTACCTTCTTGGTGCAGTTTAGAGGATTATAGATGCTACTACTCTTCGACTGTTCCTTGGGCCACCTGTATTAGGCATGATTCGCGCGAGGGAAGCGCTGGCGTTCGCTGCCTTGTGACTCACGCACATGAAGTGTTCCTTAAGCCTCGCATCTAACATGACTCCAAGATATTCGTGTCATACCTTCCTACTTTGTCGGAAACAACAAGGCTTTGGAGTGAATTCTTCCGAATAAACACAGTTTTTAAGCCGTGGATAGACAGTGTGAATGAAGGAAGACCATACGTGATCTAGCAGGATTGGCCACAAACGCCTATGGATGTCGTTCAATTCCCATGATCACCAGACTTGTGACCACCTGACTCACCAGACATTAATCCACACAGAGTAAGTGTGTGGGGCATAAGTTCTAAAAATTCCTTTAAGTATCCTCCGCATGCCGTACATGATATTAAAATTCATTTGAAATTGTATAAATTCTGATCATATACTTTGCCCGACGCTTATTGGCGCACCCTGTAAACAAGTGAAGAGCATAGTACGTGCCTGTAATTTCTTTCTGCATTGATCCCAATTTACATGCTGTCAATAAACATTCCGTTAAACCCTTGGTTCTAAGATCGAAAAGTCAAAAGACACAAAAGCGCCGATCGGGAATGCCAAACTCTTTTTCGCTGTCCACATTCTGGGAATTTCGGTTGACCAAAAATAAAACCGAACCGCCACATCTAGGTCAGAATAAAAAGGACTCGACCTAAAATATTCTCCAAAAAAAAAACGCGGTCCACAAGTGCTTCGCTTCTACAGATACATACCACACAATAAGACGACGTGAAATTATGCATTATTTTCAGGCGCGTGATTGCCCAGAATGGGTTGCAATCTGCATCCCATCTGTATGCATGGGGATACAAACAACTTCAAAACAATGCTCGAAATTTGTTTTTCATTTCAACGATTTCTTCCTTTTTTTTCCACATCCATTCCATACGAGTGAGAGTGCGAAAATAATATCTGATTTCGTTTGCCTCATAATTTGGCTGACGTTCGGCGTATCTACGGGAGCACGGGAGTGCTGCATCGTCCTTATTTTTTATTTTATTTTTTTAATTTAGCATTTTCCTCACGTATTGACACAAAAACAGTCCACAAATAAGATAAATATTTACTACGCTTGCTGTTCAGGCATTTATAGTACAAAGGAGCACATTTTATTGGTTTGAGGTGAATATTGACACTGATGGAGCTCTGTAGGGTATACGAGTATGGGCGAACTAATTGCATTTGTGTCGAACTTTTGTTCAAACAACTTTGAATCAATATGGCTGGCATATTTTTCATACAATAAACGGCAACGTCATGCAGAAAATGTATTCGAAATGACGGCTTTGACGGCACCAACAAAATTGGCATTTAACTCTATTTTACAGCCTTGGCGCCGGCCCTGATGGCTTACCAATGGAGCTACATATTCTAATAAATTGGTGGGGTATATGCACCACATGGGATATCAGCGCCACATGCCCTACCTGCAAGGAGGGCGATGCTACATATGGAACGAACTATCGAGGCATATCCCTGCTTAATGGCAGACGAATGATAGGTCACGTCTTCAGACTAAAAATTTGTCGCTGGCCCTGACGGCTTACCAGTGAAGTTATTCTAAGGGTTTGGTAGGGACATAAGGCTTTGGTAGGCTTTTGAAAAAGCATTCGATAGACAACCAATAGATCTGATATGGGTGGCGCTAAGACACCGAGGAGTTTCAGAACCCTACGATCATGGACATGTATGACGGAGCAAAGACAAGAGTTCCCAATTAAATTCGGTGTGCACCAGGGAAGCGTCTTAAGTCCTTTGTCATTTATTGCGGTCTTAGATTGTCTGCTTGAAGGAAAAGTGACGGACCCCAAAGTGCATCAATTATTCATTGCTGACGATGGAGCCATCATAAGTGAGGATCAAACGTCCCTGCAACGAGCACTTGATGTATGGGTGGGTGTTTTGGAGGGAAATGCGAAATGGGACTGCATCAGCAGGGGTGCAATCTCACTCGGGTCTCAACAGATCTAATGTGTTCGCCCGGTGTGGGATACCTGTAAACAAACGCCGGTGTGAGATATCTGTAAGTAAAAGAGAGAGAAATAAGCAGTGGGTTAGTTGTTTAGTTAGCAGCAGGGGTGGCCCTCCTGAACCAACCCGATTTCATGATGAATTTTAGGGAGGTTATAGGTGGCGTGTTTGCTAGTTCACTAAGGTCTTTGAACTGTGGTTTTCCGAGGGTTGAGAGTCTGGTTCTGAAGAGGCTTGGGCATTCGCAGAGGAAGTGTGTTGAGTTTTCCTCTACCTCTGTGTCGCCACAGCCTCTGCATAGGTCGGTGGTGCTGATTCTCATTTTCCTGAGATGGGCCGCCATTGAATTGTGGCCAGTAAGGATTCCAATGAGGAGTGACAGCTGTGGTCTGTTAAATGATAGCAGTTCTTTGGTCCTCTTTTTGTCAAATTGGGTTCAGAGTTTTCTAGAGACTCGGCATGCGTTGATGGTGTTCCACCTTGCGTTGGCCTTATCTAAGAAGTCTGTAGAGATTTTGGACATGAGGAGACTGATGGGCAATAGTACAGAGTTGTCTGCGTGTAGGTCATCTGATTCTGAGCCTTTCCTGGCCAGTTCGTCGGCCATCTCGTTCCCGTGGATACCCATATGGCCCGGGATCCAACAGAGCGAGATTTTGTGTCTCGTGCTGAGGGATTTGAGTTCCTCTTTGCATCTTTGGACCAATTTGGATTTGGTGGTGATGGAGGTTATGGCTTTGATGGCTGCTTGGCTGTATATGTAAAAGTCAAGTTGGCTGTTGTTGTTCAGTGTGGAGAGGTGTCGGCAGGCTTCGGTGATACCGTGAATTTCCGCTTGCGACACACTTGCGTGGTTCGGAAGTTTCATGGACCGGGCAATTGAGGGTTCCACTGAGAAGATGCCGGATCCCGTACCTACGTCCATTTTTGATCCATCCGTGAAGATAGATATGGAGGTGGGGTCTATGATCTCACCATCTGTCCAGCTTTCCCTGGAGGGGAATTTGGAATCGATTCCCAAATCCAAATTGAAATCCAAGTGGGTGGCCATGTAGTCCGAAGGCTCGTTGGCGTTTATCCACTTGGTAATGGTGCTGTGACCGATTTGGTTGTTTTTCCAACTCCGGGTTTCTCTGAGTCGTAGGGCACTTTTGGCCGCTACCTCTTTCGTGAAGAGGTCAAGTGGGCATAGCCCGAGCATGGTTTCGACGGCGGCGGTGGGTGTTGTCCTAATAGCACTAGTCGTACCTATGCAAGCTAGACGTTGTATTCTAGGTCAGGGTGTTCAGGTTTGTGGCTTTTGCGGCTGCAGGCCACCAGACCAGACAGCCGTACGTGAGGATGGGTCTGACGATGGCTGTGTACATCCAATGGATGGTAGCTGGTTTATGACCCCATTTTTTCCCGAAAATTCGTTAGCTGAAAGGAAGGCTCTACACTGCAGTTGTTCGTCCAGCGCTCACATACGGTTCGCAATGCTGGACAATGTACAAAGAGTCTGAGAGCAAATTAACGGCAGCTGAGATGAAGATGCTTCGCATGACAGCAGGAGTTACAAGGCTTAATCGAATTAGAAGTTCGAAGATCCGAGGAAGCCTTCACGTCAAAGAAAAAATTGGAGCACGACCGGCTCAGTTGGTATTGCCATGTTCAAAGGAGGGATCCTACGTACCCTGTCAAAAGGGCAATGTCAATCAACGTTCCTGCAGAAGCGCGGAAGAGCGGCAGGCCAAAAAACTCCTGGAACCCCCAAATCCAAAAACAGCAGCATTTGATCGGCCTCAAAACGAAGTGATCCGAAGCCGGGAGGCCTGCAGATATTTTCTGAGGTCGAATCGGCGAACCCCACAGGCGGACCAGTAGGGACGTAGTAAAGTGGGAGGGTTATGATCCCTATAATCCTGATCATAACCTTGCCGAACAAAAGGAAGAAGAAGAAGAAGAAGTAAGGCTTTGGTAGGGTGCATGCATCAAATCAACAATCAAGTATGGGTGTATTAGCTCTCAAATCCTACACGATAGGGTCTAAACTTGTCTGGAATTGTCTCAATCTGCCTGTATTCCAGGTCATGAAGGTAACGATGGTAATCAAGGGATTGACTGGCTGGCAAGAAGAGGTCTCTAACCATATCTAGAGGTACCAAGGTGCCTACTTCAAGATCACATAATGGAAGATCGACAGAGATGCTGCTGGACGAACCTTCAGGGCCTAAAACAAGCGACACTATCCGACTATCCGACTTTACTCGGTCTTAGCGAAGACGACTTAAGAATATTAACGGAATACTTAATGGGACATTGTCCACTAAGGTACCATCTGTGCAAATAGATGCTATCGGATGCTCGATGGAGAGCAAAAAGAAGAACAGTCAAATAA
Source organism: Blera fallax (assembly GCA_946965025.1). Taxonomy (NCBI): domain Eukaryota; kingdom Metazoa; phylum Arthropoda; class Insecta; order Diptera; family Syrphidae; genus Blera; species Blera fallax. The sequence continues at coordinate 51,594,069 of OX337244.1, forward strand.
TAGGGAACATCTTCAGACTAAGGACTGACGAATTTCAAGTCCAGACACACCATAGTTTCATCAGGCTTAAGGCTGAGTATGATAGCGTTTATCGTCTGGAGCTCGCCTAAGTGATGACTGAATTCAGGATCCCGCCAAAATTAATTCAGCTGTGTCGAGTAACACTGGAGAGTATGTGACACAATGTGCAGTCGAAAAGGAATTCTTCGGAATTATTGCAGACATTTACCGGCCTTCGGCAAGGAGATACGCTACTGCTGGAAGAGTGTGATCACAGAAAGCACTATCTACAACAAATCCGTTCATCTGCTACGATACGCAGAAGATATCGACGTCATTAGTCGCTTCCAGTGTACCGTAGTAGAGGCTTTCACGGCGATGAACATTGATGAGCAAGCAAAGCGAGTTGTTCTTGAACTCAACGACGGCAAAGCCAAGGATTTCCTATCAACAAAAAAATCACCATCTATCTATCGCCTAGGACAACCCGTCACTGTCACTGAAAGCTTTTACTTCGAGATAGCTAAGGAGTTCATCTACCCTGAAGGCAACATGAGATTCGACCAAGACTGTACTTTGGAAAACGGTGCTACTTTGGTTTGACGAAACAAACGGCGTCAAAACTCCTTACACGGAGCATAAAATGTATGCTCTATGAAACGCTAATTCTGCCAGTCGTCAAGTGCTGGACCATTTAGTGCTTTGTCGAATTTTTGATCCTGTGCATGAAGAGGGCGATTGGATTAAGAGATACAACCGTGAATTCTACAAACTGTGCCAAGATGTGTATAAAGCCAAGATACATACATAGACTACATTGGGCCGGCTACATCGGTCACAACCTCCAGACAAAATAGTCTTCGAATCCCAGATTCCATCTCGAAGATAACTTCACTTCACTTTAAAGACCAAACTACAGCGAATGACAGAGCTCGGGAAGACCTTACGTTCATTGGCGCTTGCCCGTGAAGAGGGATCCCAATCAACTCGTGACTGTCTTGAGAATTCTCCGTTTATTGAAGCCCAGGTTGTAACTAAAACATGGTAGGTGAGGAAGATTTCCTAATTAATAGGAAACTGTCAACAGCTCACTTAGACCAGCTATGAGTCCATTGTGCCTAATAGAAGACCCCTGAGATCTAAATTTGATTATCGACAGTTGAACTAAACCACCCTGACATATGTATGAATCTCAGGCGTTTGTTCAGCTTTATGATTCTTAGATTATCCAGCTCCACAGGAAATAGCTCCCAAGTAAGTGAAAAATGGATTCTATTTCCTCTTCGCCAGTTCCTACAAAAGTCGTTGTAGGTAGGTGCTGCATGATTGCCTATTGCACTGTGTCCTGTCACGGCGCCGACCTATGATGTGCTTAGCCCATATTAAGCCACAATTTGGTAGAAATTAACGCGTATGATGGTGGATATCACATTTATAAGTTCGAGTAAAACGTGCCAAGTGGCGGGTCAGGGACTATTCACTGAGATTCACTGAGCTTTTCTATTGAGAGGCAGTAAGCAAAGTCAACAATGACACCAAGAGCTCCATTGGGGATGGTGGTTCATGACACTATGCGATGCATCAATGGTAAATGGCGTCAATGCACATTCTGACAGGTGACCAGAAAGTTATTGAAAGAAGTCAGAAGTACGAACGCCCAATAGAAACTGCAGCAGCAATACTCATGTAAGCGCAGAGGAGCACGGGAATCAGCCTGAAGCAGATGTTAACAAATCCATGGAGAAATAATTATGTCGAACGTCAAAGATCCTAGAGGTTTTTCACCTTCCTGTCCCGTACTCATGCGAAAACCGCATGACAAAGATGAGAACTACAAGCGATACCACACGTCAGTCAAACGAAGCCTGTTTTTTTTTTTATTTGTGTTACTATGTACCTACAAGGCATGGCTACGGTTAGAAAAAAAAGTGTCAACGTGTGGGCATATGTATCTGACTTTAATTCAATTAAACTTGATGATCGGATGCGCACATAAAGTCACTCGATTCTGATCTCAATACCCTCGTCATCATAGCTATTCCCTACGCCATAATTAGCGTACGTTTGTGTATCTCTTCCTTGTACCATGACTGGACTAGGTTCATGTTGATCAAAAATTCTTGATATCATCTCCAACAAATGACTGAATCACTGGTTTAACATCCTTTATTAACTTTATGGATGCAATTGCTTGTGAATATTATCTGCTGATGCCATAACTATGCATTTATAGACAGGCCGAGGTGCCCTCTCTGTGATACGAAAGGGATTTGTGATGGCAATAAAAACTGGATTTAAATAAATTGGAAATCCCATTTTATCCGGTTTAAGTACATACATACACGTAGTAAGCAAGGAATGACTAACATCAAAGGAATTCCAGTAGAATTGTACGCGACTTGCGATAAAGCACGGATGGTATTATGCATTCGGAGAACTTGAGTTCAAAAGGCGTTCGAATAGGAGCACCGGATTTAAGTTTTACTCCACGCATAGGCTCCCAAAGCGAGTTGTCATTCTGCCCTCCCTTTTTGAGATTTATTTTCAGTCTCGTCTGACAAATCATCATGAATGGAGTCACGCTTGAAAAAAGTACCAACAACCCATCCGACGAACAGATACTCTGTCAGTAATTCGTACGCTTGGCACTGGCATACATATGTATCTACCAATCCCCTGGCGAACGGTGAGAGTAGCTTTCATACCGAAAATCGGCAGAGATGACTATTCTCTCGCCAAGAGTTTCAGACCAATCAGTCTGACATCCTTCTGGTTGTAGATGCGGATTGTGGCCAACGTGTAATGGCGGGTGTAAATAGGGGCTGCCCTCAAGGTGGTGTCCTATCTCCACTGCTATGGTGCATGCTGGTTGACTCTCTGCTGAACATGCTCAATAGCTCTAACGTCTACGTTCAGGCCTACGCAGATGATGTTGCCGATCTGTCTGAGGGATCGTGCCTAGCGGCTGTCTGTTCTAAGGCACAGATGGCTCTGGACATGATCGACGACTGGTGCAACAGGAATGGGCTATGAGTTAATCCTTTCAAAACCGAGGTGGATCTCTTTACGAGAAAGAGAAAATTGACTGGTTGGACTCAGCCTGTGCAAAAAGGCATCACCATTCAACTCTGCAAGGAAGCTAAGTATTTAGGAGTAATCCTGGATAGCAAACTTCTTTGGACGAAACATGTCGAAGTAAAGACCTCTAAAGCGCTGTCAGTCTTCTTTCAGTGCAAAGGTGCCTTTGGCAAGACATGGGGCTTATCGTGAATGGAACGACCTCTGGATCTACACGGCAACGATAAGACGACCCCTCCTGTCATATGCGTCGGCTGTGTGGTGGAATAAGCTTTCACGTAAATACGTCACTGCTGCTTTCGCCGAAGTCCAAAGAACGGTCTGTCTCGGCTGCTTGGGAGCTTCCCCCAGTACGTCTGGCTCTGCTCTAGACGCTCTGATAAACATCCCCCCGCTTGATATTTATATCATGGCGTGTACACTCAGAGCCATTTTTCGTTTAAAGAGAAGTGGTCTCTGGCAAAACTCGCACAGGAGTTTTGATGACTTTGCGCGACGGCTGTCTTATGACCCCTGTCTAACGGATATGCCACCTGATACCAGAATTAGGGCTGCGATGCAAATATAACGTCGACTTCCCTCATGTTCAGGACTGGCTTTGACCAGAATCTGAACCACGAAAGGAATGTAGTCGCATTTTTACGGACGGCTCCAAAACTGGTCAGGGGTCCGGCGCTGGTATATTCGTGGAATGCGACAACATTAGGCTTCATTTCTCATTGGGAAGGCATGCATCTGTCTTTCAGGCTGCGAACTATATTGTGAGAAACAGGTGGAAGGGGCGGAATATATGCATATGTAGCGATAGCCAGGCTGCGCTTAATGCACTACTCAACCCAATGCACTACTTCTCCAAAATAGTTCGTGAATGCAAAACCTCCTTGAATTCGGTCGAAAGGCTGAACTCATTGAATCTCGTCTGGGTCCTAGGACAGAACGGGATAACAGGGAATGAGATCTCCGATGAGCTTGCTAGGCAAGGTTCAGAAGAGGTTTTCTCAGGACCTGAACCCACGTCGGGTCTGCCAGCGTCTTTGGTCAGGGCTTCCATCGACGACTGGATTTTAATGAGCACAATCGAAGGTGGCATAGCTCTCCAGGATGTAGGCAGACTAAACGAATGGTCCCTGACGTCTGTAGGAACTCGGCGGTTTTCTTGCTATCGCTTAGCAGGAAGGACTGTATACAACTTACTGGCGTTCTTACGGGCCACTACACCTATGCAAACACCTTAGTGTGCTAGGTTTAAGTGATACCCCTATCTGCGACGCTTGTGGAGAAGGCGACGACACGGCGGAACATTTCCTATGTGATTGTCCTGCCTGTGCTCGGATCAGGTGTCGGTGCTGATGTGGTGAGTGCTGATGATGTAAGCTCCTCATCACTGAAGCTCCTTCTCGACTCTCTACGTAAGACGAGAAAACTATAGATTAAAATGGGGTTCTCTACCTGGTAGTACAATGGACCAGTTTTTGAGTCTGAGTGCTCCAGTAGGGTATGCCCGCCCCGACAAAATAAAAAACAAAAAATTTAACGAACAAGTGTCTCCAGCCAGCTCGAACTTGGCTTTGGATAGGTGAACTTGGTTGAACTTAATTTAGCCGTAAACGTTATATCCACAGACAGCAGAAACACTTCACGTTTATAGGAGCATCTGATTGCTTGCTGCTCTCAGATGAAATCGCTTCTGAATCGAGCACTATCGGCTAAAGAATTTCTCGAGTACACCCATTTTGTCCTTCTTCGACAGGAGGTTGCTGAGTTGTGATACTCGAGCATCCTTAGAAATACAAAGCCAAAAATGGGAAAAGGAATGATCCCTCATTTATACAACTAGGATTATACAAAAACCTCTGCAATATTCCAATACGCCTGACTTGAGCTTCTTTTGCCAAGAAAGGAGCTAAGGCCTCGCCGAAGAGGCTTCACGTTCAAGCTGCTGATTTAACGAATAAGTTTGCGGGGCACTCCATAGGAGCTGAGCTAAAAAAGGCGCGAAGGCCTAGATAGGGTATCTAACGAAGTTAAGAAAACTGGGCTTAGCTTGTACAGACCTTTCTTACTAAGGTGCCACAGTCCTGGGCTTCAATCTACAAACGTCTGCAAGCAACTCGGTCTTTAGCTACTTAGTTGTCTCCATTTTTTCACTCCAAGTTGGAAGCGGTTCCCTTCCTCTTCCTCTACTGCGCCGTCCCTCGGGGTGGATTCGAAGATGTTCCGGGCCAGAGCATTGGTGTCCATATGCACAACATGACGCAGCCACCTCAGTCGTTCGATCTTCACTTTTCTGGCTAAGTTGATGTCGCTGTTCAGCCCGTCAAATCCAAAAATCAACCGATGTTTCCTCTCGAAAAAACCAAGAGCAACCTCATCCGCTTTTGACAAAGTCCATGCCTCTGTGCCATAGAACATGAGTGGAATGATGAAGCGAGAGGGCTTTGTTCGTCTCTCTAAATGCTGTGATACGCGGCCCAAGAATCGATAAAAATGTGGTGGGTATCAATTTGGAGCTCATGGGTGTTTTCCAAGATCTGCCGAAATGTGAATATTTGATCGACGATGGAGTTTTCTGGCCTGAAATCACCTGATCAGTCCAGGTTGTTGACGAACGGCTTAAAGCGTTCACGGCAGATAAGATGCGATGTTAGGAAGACCTCTGTATTTGGCGGAATTCAAAAGGTCTTCTTTCGGAGGATCAGGCAAACAATGCTGAGGTTCCATTCATCGGGGATACTTTCGTCTGACCATATTTTACAGATGAGTTGGTAGATGCTCTATACCAAGCCATCGCTCTCCGCTTTGAAAAGTTCGGCAGGTAGGCCGCCAGCTCCAGCAGTTTAGATATGGTTATCATCACTTCGTCCAGGTCAGGTAGAAAGAATTGTTGGTCTACATCGTCCAAGTTAAACGGTACATACCGCCTGACAGCAGAACTCGGTTCGACGTCGCCATCATACAATCTGCAGAGGTGTTTAGTGACGTACATCCAACACGTTTCGTCAAGGACTGCCACAGTGGCCACAATGTCCGAAATTATTTTCAAGTACTAATGTCGTAAATTGGTCTCTTGAATAAAACATTTAAGTTTGAAGTCCTATCAGACATGAAAAACCCCCGTTTTCAAGCCCGTCAGCCCCAAAAATTTTAAATATTACATCTATCAATTTTGCGATAGGTAAATATGGAACATTCCACTCAAGTTAGAAGCATTCACAAGGTTTATCCGGAGGTCAGAAAATGACTCGAAGTGTCACATTACCAAGATGCAGAGGCAGTGAGAACTCTTTAATTTCAGACGTTCCTACTGTAAAAATTGCATACTTCTCTTACAAGATACATATTTCTAAAACTATCTTTAATCGGAACATGAGATACCGAGTCATTTATGAATTAATTTGTAATACTTACCAAATTTTTTAAAATTTTTCTGAAATGACAGAAAATAAGGAATATGTGTTAGTTTTGTTTTGCTTGGTTTGGATTACTTTGCTTACAACTACATATGTACTTTGGAGCTAGGAATCAACCAAATCCTTCCTGCCTTTAATTGAATCTGTTTTTGAACTCTCAAAATGTTGCACTCCTGCAGCAGCCAACTAAAAGAAATGTGGAGACATGTAGAGCGGAGAACTTAACGACCACTACATGGTGCGCCATCTGTTGGTTTCTTTTAAAGTGCATGTTTTTTTTGACGCTGGCAAGACTAGCGAAGTTGATATGTAGTATCAAGCCTCTGTGGTAAGAAATGGATCGTTTTATGCTAAGAAATATTGAAAATTATTTTCAAAATGAGTACTGTAGAGAAGAAACTGAAAAATTGGAAAAGAATGTTTGGAATCAAGCTGAATGGAAATATTTGGTGCAATGACTGTATGGGATCTAGGACCAAACTTATCGCAGCTGTTCGTGTTGCGCCTGTTATATTTTTTCCCACAAATAGGAGGAACCTATCTTTTTCTTTTGGATGTTTGCTACGCATTTGCTAGATGTGGAACAGTGAACATTTTTTTTGGTGTTTTCAAGGATTCGAACTTCAAGCGAGCCACTTAGTAGTCGACTTAGCCACGACAGCCTTCATACAGCACATTTATGGTGGCATGAAAGGATTTTACTGTTGCCCAGAGTGGGCAACCCAAGGATGTTGGAGCCCTAAGAACCCTAAGTTCTTGGTGAATGTAAACAACACACTCTAACCCTTCAGAGGTTATCCTCACTGCCGTGGATGTAAATCGCAAATAAAAATATCGGTACAATGCGGACTGAATGTTAACTCGCAAAAAAAATTGGTGATAGGTCGACAGCAGCTTCTACTGCTATAGTAGGGTATGGCACCTGAAATATCGAGGCGGGCAATTCTCTGAAGCTTCTGTAGCTTAGATGCCGTTGTCCGTTTAAGAACTTTTAGCCCCCAGACGATGGCCACAAATTTGGCGCAACAGATCGCCCGTGGTTTAGGACCTAGCTTCTCGTTACCAATGAGCCACGGTGCTCACTCGCCGCTTTATGGTAATGGGTTTTACCTTCGTAGCTTTCTGGTCATGGAGGCTCTAGTGCCACGCTTGGTGGCGGACTGGGTGTGTGTAAATTAATTTGAGTCGTTTGTCTAGGATAACGTCGAGACATCTTACTTCATTGGAATAGTCCAGTGTGGTGTTTTAAATGATGAAAGGTTCGAGCTTGGTCTGTTTCCATTTGGTAAGAGTAATCAATAGAACGGTATTGAAAGGATTTGATGAAGGATGAAGAATCCTTCTGTGTTGCACAATGGCAAAACGTGAAGTTAAGTTCCCTGTATGACACTAGTAAGAGTCGTGCTATCCTTACAACTGATAAGGTTCGCCAAGTCATCAGCATAATCAATGGCGATGTAGTTTAACCTCTGTAGTTCGACTGGAAGCTTGTCGATGTTTAGTGACAACAAGAGGGAAGAGAGGACTCCTCATTGACAGTTACAGACATCGACACTCCTTCGGAGAAGAAACTAATAATTCGACTTTCCAGCGTGGCTCTTATTCCTTGGCTGGCCGAATCTTCCATACTTCTGCTACTGATTGCTCATGCTATCGAGTCGTACCCTGTATTATCGAAAGCGCCGTGCATGTCCAAGAAGGCGCATAAAATGTTACACTGAGTTACACTGCGTCTAGTGACTGCAGCCTCCGAATATAAATATTGGACGCCGTGGCTCAGTGGCTAGTTTGTTGTTGTGGATACCAGGCCCTATTGCATCGACTCCCTTCGATCCTGTTAAAGGAAGGGATGGCAAAGGCATCCTTAAAATCAGTGAGAGGGACTTCTTTGCGGTCGACTATCGCCGCAATCTGCCTGTAAGTTCAATCAGAGCTGTCTGCATAGACTTATTTCTCTAGTAGGTATTCTGAATGTCATGTAGCGGCAAACGTATTAACGCGCCATGCTACAGTTGCATGTCGACCAGCTTTTCAAGGCCCTTTAACAGGAAGGAAGTAAAGCTATTAGTCCTGGAGCGGGAGTCGTAGTTAATCTTATTCAGTTTGGGGATAATGACCGCCTTTACGCTCCGTTAAGACACAAGGATATAGCGCAAAGCAATGCTATCTCTGTAGATCCTGGTGAGCAGTGCTAGCTAGTCTACAGTCTTTTGTAAGAATATTAGATAAATGCCGTCCGGTCTAGGAGACTTGGAAGGAGAGAAAGATAAGAGCATGGACCTAACCTTCTTTTCATTCACAGTCGTCACTGGAGACTTCCACCGTTCGCCAGTAGGTGTACTCCCCTAAGGCCAACATATTGCCTGTCCACATGAGTACATCTAAGAAAGTGCTTTTCCATAAGTAGTTGCACTACGTCCTCTATCGAGTCTGTGAAGCTTCCATCGTAAGGATCTGACTCCATACGGCGGAAGAGGCTAAGTATTTGTAATTGAGTAGCATGTTTCAGAACCATCCCGACTACCAGTAGTAAGCAACATAACTCTACTTAACATGACTCTGTTGTGACAATTGAACAAGTTATTGTCCAACACTCACTTGGCATCCCATCGAAGAACTTGTTAAGACTAAGAACAAGCAAACCTGAACCTGAGGCTGAACTCTTACCGGTCCCAAGCTGTAAAACAGGACCAGCCCTAGAAATCCATTACTAGGAAAAGATTGTCGCCCTTCAATGGCAAGTTGCAATGGTAACGTAACTGATCCCACCCATACGATTCTGCATAGGGTGAACCATTTAAAAGGTAGAGACCGAGAACCAGCGCTAGGGGTAGTTTTTCAGCCCAATCTTTCACTTATTGTAAAGTGCTTCTACTGTAAGCAAGATCTCCGTGTATAATCCTACTCACTTAGGTCGCACTACAGTTCGGGGTGAACCTTTGCCTCAACTAATAAGCATTCTCAGTTAGCCCGGTCCTTCCTGCCTCCAGTTGGGCACACCAAGTTGATTGAGGACCCCTTCAACTTGTGCGCACAACCTTAGACGAGGTCGCTCTCTACTGCGATGTCCTTCCGGTTTGGATTCGAAGATTCTGCGGGCCGGTGCATTGATGTGTCTTGGCTCTGCACGTCCTAGTCATCTTATGAATACGATCCACGTATCCACAAAGAATTTTTCAAGCTTCATCAGACACAAACTTTGTTCGTCGTGAAAACCATTCTATGCTGCCATCACATGATTGGAACGCACTATCCTTCTGGTATCTCAGGAGTAGGAAGACGCATCTTATTATCAAAATTAACGCATAAAGATACAGCAAATTCAGATACTTTAATACCTAGATAAGCTAAATGGTCAAAATCACCAATATCGCCAGCAAAAGTATCGAAAGAATGTACCTCAGCTCCATGAGCAAGCAGCACGTTTGCCATATCATTTGCAAGCTCATAAGAACCCTCCACCGATTTTATTATCTTCAGCGGAATCCCTTTGATTGCCTTAACTGAGTGTTACTACTCAAGCAATAAACCCGCTTTTATGGCTCCACTTATTTTTACTTATCCCCCATTGCACGTAAAGTGGAAATTGATATAGCGTCCCCTGCAAATATTTTCGTTTTAACACCTTTATCCTTACAAAATACTCGTACTCCTGGTATGGATAAAATTTTATGTAAATTGATGATGTTATCACGCCTTGTACGTATGTTGTTGCCTCTCTAAGAATGCAGTGCATTTAGCATAGAAATCGCTTGAATCTTCCGTAAGCAGGAATGGTGTTGAGGGAGAAGAACGGGCGGGATCTAGCCGGAACCTCTTGGAATGCAAATGCAAGTGGTGTGAAATTATCTTAGGTACGTACACCGTTTATCTGAATTGAAATATCTTTGGGGTAATGCCCAGGATCAGCCGACAACGATGGTGTGCGGAAAGCGTTTAGTTACGTACGAGGTGTAAGCCCAAACTCAGGGGTAGGTTATAGCTATTTATCTACTGGCGAATAATTTATTTCTTAACAGGCATGGCGTTTAGTATCTGCAACTTGTTGGTTGTCTGTTAAATGTCTTCTAGTCTGAAATAGTCAGCATAAATTAAACCAAATAAAGGTAAACAGTGGGACAGACATTCTCAAAACGGGCGGGATATAGGCCCTTAGTGTGAGTCAATTTTGATTTTTGAAAAGCAGTTTATCTGTCAGAAGTTCTTTTTTGACAAATGTAGTCTTAGGTACTCGTGCAAAGTGCTTGTAAGGCGATATACACCTCAAGAACCTGCTACTACCCAGAGACTAGCACCAGCGATAACAGCCATCCTAAAACGCGGATTTGGCGGTTTCGACGAAAAGCTCACTATGAACAACGTGTTCAGTTTGACTCCAATGAATCTGCTAAACCCTACATGATATACGAGAGGAATTTACGTCCGCAAAGAGCGACTCATTGGCGCCGAATAGGTCCAGAAAGGGTGACGCAGGACATACTTTTTCGACACATTAACACAAGTTCAAGTGGCGAACACGGTCATCCCAACGTATGATGGAAAGAGGACACTTCTCCCACAAGGCTTTAGATCAAAAGAAAAAAGCTAAAACAAGACTGGAGACAAGCACGAGACTTTTTGATGATGTATGCGTGATCAAGTACTCAGACCTGGGAAACTGCATCGGAGTTCGCTTCGCCGTATGAGGTAACTTTTGTTGACCTGATCGGCTTGAAAAGTGTTTCAGAAGTCTAGCAGAGCACGTCAGAAGGAGGAATGCAGAGGAAGAATTCCACTTGGATCAACTGTGAAGTCAGAAATACTGGTGGGCGGAGCTACTTTAATATATTCGGGACCAAGGTCTACAGGGATTAGTAAGTCTGAGTCTTGTTGTTGGAAATAAGATCGACCACCAGATTGGCCCTTAACTGACCAAAAGCAGGGCTCATACCCTCAAAGAAGGCTGCCATCGATGTATTCTTAAACTTGGTTCTAGGGTAAAAGGAAAAAAATTATCCCCCAGGTAGCGCCTTGTAACCATTTACATTTACAAAAGTATTTTGTACGAAGCCTTAAGCTTTCAGTGAAAATCTCTCATTTCCCCTATTCAACACGGCTTTCTGAAAGGTAGATCAACTACTTCAAATCTCGTCGAATTCGTGTCTTTTGCCCTCACAGCCTTAGAAAATGGCAAAGAAGTCGACGTTATTGCAACTGATTTTAGCAAAGATTTTGATAAGATATCTCATAACCTAATTCTTTTCAAATTGTCTGCCTCGGTTTCGAACCCATATTGTTAAAGTGGATATCATCCTACTTTGAAAATCGTTTTTATAGTGTTCGCTTTAGATCAGTCCTATCAGCCCCTTTCTTGGCCAATTCTGGTGTTCCACAGGGCAGGCATTTTGGTCCTCTCTTCTTCATTCTAACTATTAACGACGTTGATAGGATCATAAACCACTCCTCCCTTTCTCTCTATGCGGATGATATCAAATTTTTTAAAGCCATCTCCTCACCACAGGACTACTGTCTCCTCCAACAAGACCTGGACAGTTTCTCGAACTGGTGCTCTAAAAATTGCTTAGAGCTCAATATCACCAAATGCCAATCTATTACCTTATCACGGAAACACCACGTGTCCCCTGACCGCCTTTATTTTCTTCATGGTCAGCCTATATCCATCGTTCAATCTCTGGGTGAACTTGGAATATTGTACGATAGGGAATTAATTTCCGTTCCCATATTGATGAGATAATTGTTAAAGCTAACTCCTCACTTGGCTCTATCAAACGGTGGTCCAAGGAATTCTCCGACCCTTACGTGACTAGATCCCTCTGCATTACCTTTGTCCGCCCTCTCCTCGAATATGCGAGTCAAGCGTGGTGGCCCTTTCAGCAAGTGCATGTGTCTAGAAGCGAAAACATTCAACGCCGTTTTCTTCGTTTTGCCCTTCGAGGTCTTTCTTGGAACGACCCACTTATCCTGCCTCCCTATCTAAACCGACTCAACCTCATCAACTTGAATTCCCTCGAGAAACGCAGAGATGTTGCAGACATTCTTTTCATTCATCGACTTCTCTCTGGCTCTATGGATTGTCAATCTCTTTACAACTCAATTTTCTTCAATACTAACCCACGTAACTTACGATGCCCTCGGCTGTTCTATCTACCAGCCCATCGCGCCTTATATGGCTCCAATGAACCCATTTACCATATGCTGCGGAATTTTAACTCAAACCTCACCCATTTCGATTTCAATCGTAGCACTCCCAGCCTCAAACCTGATCTCCTCAACCATTATCCTTAGCTTTAAGTCATGGTTTTTAAGTTAGTTGTAGCTTGTATTAAGCCAAATAAATGGAGGCTGCAGCCCCCACCAAAATTTACAAAAATTTATGAGGCGCTCCTATATTAGGCTAAAGCGCACTCGCTCTCGAGTTCTGCAAGCCCTTGGATGAAACTTATGAGCAATGCTCTAGCTAAGACGTTCAAACTTTCTTGGCCGATCGGCATCTTTGGTAACGGGGTTGAAAAGCATAGCCTGTACAACATCACATACGGTAAGTGGACCTTGTGGCGAGTCGAGACATAGTCGTAGCTAGTATGCCGTTTTCGAATGTAAAAATTCGGAAAGAGACAGGACCCTCTTTTGATGGAAAATCGTCAACCAAATCGATCACATTGCGATTGATGCAATGCACTCGTTCAGCAAACTCGATGTCCGGTCTCCTTAAGGGCTCAACATGGAGTCGGACTAAGATCTAGAATGCAAGCAAGATACGTATGCGTATATTTAAAACAGATCCTATTCAACTCTGAATAAAGTTGATGTGGAATAGCAATCGAAAGACACTGTCAAAACCTTGGAGTCATTAAGCTATTAGGGATGCCTCTTCTGATTTGTTGGACTTGCTCTAGCGTCATAGGACGCAGATGGCCTAGCCGGTAGAATTTTCAAAATTGGAGGACGTGCTTGTCCATGGAGCATGCATCTTATCTGCTAGATTGACCAAAGTAGAATCTTAAAGGTTGAACTCTTACAGATACAAACAGAGACTGAAGGGCGAAGGAAACTATGTAACGAACTACCGAGTTCATTGAAACTGACTCCACTGATCGAGGATATCCGACACGATCACTCGACAAGAGTGCCGCAACCTTCAAAGAGACATATGTACATATCTATCGCAGCGCTGAGGCACCAGGACCCAAAAATTTTGCTGCAGAGCTATCCAGGTGCAGAGTCTATACCTTGATACCAATTCGGCTGCATGACAGAATTATTTAATTCCTGACAGTTGGGAGGAAGGAGTCACAACACCGCAGATAGGAAACCCTGTTGAATATAAGGACTGAAGAGGTATAACATTGTTAAACAATATCTAGGAGGTCCTTGCCCTGATCCAACCGAATCGGATATCGCCAACCATTGAATCTCTGCTGTGCCGAGAACTAGGCCAATCGATTGGGTTAAGTGTGTTGATGGGTTTGATGTGGTTCATCAACTCTGGTGAAATTGCCCTGATGGCACACGTACATAAGTATTTGCCGAAATTACAAGCCAACTGGGATGAATGAATGAGAAGGTAAAGTATACTGCACTTGACCTCATTGAAGCGGATAGGAGCTCGGTCCGCTGCATCACGTAATTACCGACAGATGGCGGAGTAGTATTAAAAAATGTGGAAAAGCTCTTATTGTCAAAACTTACAGCAAAAAAGGATGAAATGAGGACTGATTTGGAGCTAATTAGTCATCTCAAGGCGCCACAAACCACGCAACTTCAAGGTCAGTGTGAAGTCAATCTAAACGTATCCAGTTGGAAACTCCGCAGCTCCAACTTTTCCTCAATAACTGTCTCAGGAGGTTATGTGCATACATACGATTGTTTATCCCATCCCAACCACATACCTAAGCACGACCTAAGAAGTTGTCAACCGTGCAGGAAATGCACTGAAGAAAGTAGAAGTAGATTGGAAACAAACTCCACAGAGTCAGAAGGTTTTTAAGTCGAATCTACTAGATAATAGAGGGCCCGACAGACCAAGGTGATTATGACCTTGGCCCAAGAAGTCGATACGAAGAGAACGGCGTGATTGCACAGGACTATGACCAGTGAAGAGAGCTCGTTAGTTCATTACTGCTACCATGAGCTACATTGTACTAACCATTTAGATACCTTACTGTAACGATTTTTTCCCCGACCTACGGAGAAAGATGAGAAGGGACTTGAGCGATGAAGGTCTCAGACGATCAGCACACACCACGTCGGCCCCAAGGATTTGCCGTGTGGGGCGAGCAAATGCCGGACAATAACAAAGAAAATATTCGGCTGGTTCATCGTCTTCCTCATCAGCAGCACAGATGATTCTGTCGCTGAAATCCAACACGTTAAAGCGCTTGGCAGAAGCAAAGTGGACGGTAAGGATACCTATAAGTGGTTTGTAGTAAATTCACCTGAGGGACAGAAGGAAAAGCGCGGACGTTTGGCCGCAATTTACTCGGTCTACCTGCATCACGAGAAACCCAGTCGTCGACGGAATTATCAATCGAAGATGCAGACAAAGACGAACAGCGCTGGTTCGGGTTCTGACAAACCCTCCTCTATGCCTTACCTTGCAAGTTCATCGAAAATCTCGTTCCTCCGGGTTCCAGTGTGACCTGACACCCACAAAAGGTGCAATGAATCTAGACTTCAAAACAGATCCAAAGAGATCTTGAGTTCACATTCTATTTCGGAAGTGGTAAACGGGTTAAGCAGAGTGACCATCCCTGTAGACGCATATGCTCCACCTTTCCTTAATAATAAGGCAAAGTAGGTCTCCACTTTGAAGATAGGCGCTTTTCGACCTAAAGGCACCAGCACTGATCCCTTGGTTAATCTTGGAGCTATCCGTGAACAATCTTTCTTCAGCTAAGAGTCCGGCCAAAGCCATTTCAGCATCAAAGGACAATTTACCGTGTACTTGTATCGCAATTGGATATCCGGTGTCCTTGCATATCAAGGTCACATACGAGGCAAGAAAGTGTGACCTCTTACACAGTGATAAGTGGAGTCCGTCAGGGGTGCTTACTGTCACTGGTGTTATTCAGCGATGTACTCCATGCCGCACTGTCGGAAGGTAAACATGGAACTCGATGGAGTATGACATCTTACACCTCGACTTCGAATTATGGCACTGATGACCAAAAATATAGAAGCTGTGGTTCAGCAGGGTGTCCAGAATTAATAAACCTGTGCTAAGGAAGGTCCCTACGCAGCTGAAACAAGCTGTTCCTTAAATTCTACTAATAAACAAATAAACGCTGTTATACGGTTTCAGATGTTGAACATCGGCAAACTGAACATCGGTGTACTTGTGAAAAGTCAGGCTCAAATTCCGATCTTCTGAGGTATGCAAAGGGCTGTGTTTCCCTTCACCGCATATCAGTTACCGTATGTCTAGTGTTAATAAGCTCTTTTGCGAGCATTAGGTATCAGTTCAAATGGCCCGTAACGAGAAGTATCCCTGACTGTATCTACGACAAGACAACCGACGCCTAAGTGGAAAGAACTTGCACTAGACACAAAATGTATCTATACATACCTTGATTCAAGTACTCTCTGTTAAGTTTCGTAAGATAACTTCCTTAAATATGCGCGCTTACTGTAACTCCATTACACAAAGACCAAGGATATACAATTGGCATCCGTTCGTCTCTAGAGCACATAAGCATCAAACTAAAGTCACAACGAGACATTTCGTTTCTATGCTTGGCTAAGCATAACAAAAACAAAAATAACAAATAAAAGTCCATAGATACATCTCTGAGGTCTGAACACCACCACCCACCTTAACGAAAACTAACAACTGCCATCGCTAACCGCCTCGACTGCATATTCATTCACCCATGATGCACGTCGAACAACAACCAAAGATCGAGTACTTCCGCTTGTTTTCCAAATGATTCGCCCATCGATGGAAGCCACTAACATTTCGGGAAAATTTCTACAACCCATTAGTCCCAAAGCAAAAGGCAGAGAGATGCACACTTCACCACCAACCCGACAAGACAACGTCGCGACGACGACGTTCCAGATACACACATACATTACGTCCTAAGACGAAGATCCCAATTCAACTTCACTCAATTTTCACATAATGAATGAAAATAAGCGAAAAATTTGCATTTTTATCGCATTCTCTAGTGTGCACTAGATGTTGCCGCTACCGCCCTTCCCCCACTGCAGCGCCCCCAAAATCCCACGACTATTTCTTGCTTCCACACCAAGTAGCATGTGGTACAATGGAGCGATTGAAATTGATGTGCGGCTGGCTGCAGTACAGAAAAACTCCAGAATTGAAAACCGGGAAGCCGAAGCTGTCAACATGTAGTCTCACATGATGGATAGGTGAGTCCTTGATGGATCAATATGCGCGATTTAAATTGCGGATTGAAAAGGCAATCGGATTTATGTGCCCTGTACGTACCATTAAAGTCTGGTCATGATGTGGAGCTGCCTGAAGCAGGCTCCGTTCACCCATCCATGCGTCGGTTGAGCGCATAGACAATGGCTCATAATTCAGTTCAGGTGGAACTCGGTTGGGTCTTTAATAACACTTTACAGTGACACGGAAAACACTCTGACGGGCTACACTACTGCAAACCGGATTTTGTTGTGTACAATGAATTTCAATCGCTGTGCGTCAGTGAGGCTCAACGGAGAGAATTATTGACGGAGGAGCAATTGCGCACACACGGAGCACTTTTCTGCATTGGCCCAGGCAGCCAACCCCAGCGGTGGTATTCCTCTGTGGTCGTCTTTATTTATGGCTTACTGGCATGGAAGCGACCAGCGAGTGAGATTGCCTTGAAGAATGCGAATTTAGTTCGTGCCTCGTCTCAAGGTTATCGATTATTGACGGTTGCGGTGTGTTGTTGGTGCATGTGTGTGTTGGCTTGTGCACCTGTTAGAGTGGTTGCGGTAGGGAACTCTTTGGCAAGGAAGCCTCATTCTTCTAGTCCATTATCATACAATGTGTGTGTGTGTACAATGGAACTGAAAGTGTTGACAGTTTTCACAATATAATGGCAGGGAAATGGATTTCTTAACGCCACGACGCGACGGACGGTTCGGTTCTGGGAAGTTGAAGCTCGCTTCTATACAGAAATAGCAGCGATAAATCCAGAGGAACAGTGCCGATGCACTTCATCTACGTCCTTGGGGTTGTGCCTGGGATAAAAGACTTGATGGCAATTAAAAACACGAGTATATTCAACCTGTGTGGCGCTGAATCTTTTCCGAAGGACATGGTAGGCGAAGTCTATCGCATGTCCTTAGACTTGTAATCGAGTGAGTATTCTGAACAGTAGCTTAGCGATGTTCTCGAAAGGAAGGGTGGCCTTCTAAACTTTGCAAAATGAAATGTGACATCGGAGCAGTGATGATATTTTCCTATTGAATCCGGAGCATCAACTTACCATTTTGGGTCCAATTGTGAATTGAATTTGGAGCCAATATCATTTCAAGAAATATCACGTGAATCTGCACAAAACTTTGTTTAGACAGCTAGGACACTTTCTCCCTTCATAGATAAGGCGCAGGACCACCATTGCCAAGTAGAGAGAATCAATGATTGTGTAGCTTCCAAAAGAAGTCTCACAGAGATAGAAACCTGTAGAGGTATCTATGTAAGAGCTTTCCGCGCCCTCCAAAATAGTAACTAAGAAATGCAGGTTTCCACTTCCATATTTTGAAGAATTGTCAGCGAATAATGGATCTCCTTTAGGCTTGGTTTCAATTGCGAGCACAGAAGTTTATGTGGCGTTAGTTACACCGACAAATCAGTAGGGACAAACTAGCTGCTATTAAAGTAAGTTACGAGGTTGACAAATGCATCCTGTGGACTTTTACTTCCTATTGTGCCAAAAATGTATCTGAGAGTGGTCATTGACACACAGTTAGACGTATTCTCGGAAGGGATAAGGACGAAAATTCTCTGCGTTTCTGACAAGTCAAGCACCTAACTAAGTCTTGAACAAAGAACGTTTTTAGAAACTTGGAGGTAACCGCTTATATTGTCAGAAAGTTGCAGACTTTTGATAACAGAAGCTATACTCAGGGGTTTATTTGAGTGAACAGGCCAGCTTAAGCCAGGTTGGCGATGTGAAGATTTCAACTCGTGCTCCCAAAGCGAGGTCAGTCAAAAACATTTCTACTGTTACTGAAAGCGTCGTTGAAAACCCAGGTTTATCTAAGCATATCCCACACCAGCCCATACAGCATTTTGCATGATAATCTTGGAAGGCATGTTTACAAAGTTCACTTAGGAGCTGAAACCGGTGGACCATGGACAAAGCCGTGCGCTCGCTGATTGGGTGCTAGGCAGGTGATGGTAATATTTTCAAGGAAATCATCATGAGCGACGAGACCCATTTCCATCTGCGAGGCTTCGTTAATAAGCAGAACTGTCGCATAAGGGGCATCGAAAACCCAAGATCCATCCGTTCTATCCACAACCAGTGACGGTTTGGTGTGGTTTCTGGGCCCTCGCCAATAAAGCCGATGCTACCGTCGAGACGAAACGTCACGTACACGATTTTTGAACCTCAATATTCATAAAGGTAGTGAGGATCCTCCGATCAACAAACCGTCAACCAATTGAACCGCGTTCCGATCGACGTAAGACGTGCTTCCAGTATTTTAGATGTTCGATCCATCCGAGCAGATAACATAGAATCTGACCACTATCTTGTTATAGCCAAGGTACGGATGTGCGGATATCTATCATGCCAGAGCAACGAAGTGAAGTTGGAATCTCATACAGATCATCACAACTTTTACTGATCGAGTATCCAAGTGCCGAAGCCCAGTGGCAACGCTGCCATTAAGTCATCAAAGAAGCCACAACTGCCCTGGGTTTCATCAGACCTCCATAAAGAAAACCCTGGTTTGGCAAGGTACATACAGCAACGCAAGAGGCATATGAAGCGGAGCTGCAAAGAAGGACGGGGTCTGCTCGCGAACTGGACGAGTAGAAGAGATGGGAATAATATCGGCTTCTCCAAAAGAAAAATAAAGAGCATAGAGGGCTTCCACTCCAGGAGTGATGTTCGGGAATTTTACCAAAAAAGGCTCCACAACGAGCCGAGAGACCTCAACAACGTTTTCGATCCTCAAAAAAGGAGACCCCCCCCCCAATTATAGAGGCATCAGCTTAGAGCTTATGTGTCACATTGTGTGAATGGCTGAAACCTTTCGTCAACACCCTGATCGGCACCTATCAGTATGGTTTTAGATCAGAAAAGTCCATCTACCAGCCTCGATCTAATTACTTTGGAGTCTAGAACCTTAATGATTGCCTGGGTATCTTTGGAGAAATTTATTATCCCTTTGCCATCTCTGCAAGCCTTGCAATTTTTTCACACATCGGAAGATTCTGGAGAAAAGCCAAAAAGATCCTCAGCCTACGGGAACCTTTATAGAGACGAACTCTACAGAGCCATTTTCAGTTTCGACATCTCTGATGCGCTTGTGCAGGATTCGGATGTAGAAGCTCGCTGCTCCATCAAGACCTCACCGAGATCTTTGATGTCAAAAAATTATGTCGCTGTCATGTGACTGCTTTAACATCATCCTTGAAACGATTGTTCGAAATTACCAAGCCAACACCGGAGGCTCTATCTTTCGAAAGTCAAGCAATTACACATGGCGGCGATATGAACTTAATTGGAACTCAGTGGGCTGTCACCAAGTGGTTAGCGTCTCAGCTGCCACACCGACGTGCCACTGTACATAGTATAGAGTGACGTTGTTGGTTCTACCTAAGTTGATGAGTTGACCACCTTGCAGCTGATTCCATAAGACCTCAGTGCATTGATCGCAGCTTGCCTGCCTAAAATAGTTTCCATTGAGGTTGAGTTGGGCAAGATTTCCATTTTCATGGATTGATTTAGAAAATTCTAGATAGGAGTGGTCTGTCCACAAGTTCCGAGACTTAGGTTATTCGTCCATTTACCCCTGCTGAAGAATATCGTTTTATGGTGATCTTTTAAGCGCATACATCGCGGTTTGTTAGGTTCACTCTTTTTTTTGAAGCTGTACTCTTCCTCATGCTAGGTTAGGTTAGATATGTGGATGCCAAGTGACTGTAGACCCTATAGACACTGCTCCCTTAGACCAGAAATTGGGTCCATTGTGTCCTTTATAAACATTTTACCCTGTTAACCCTTGAACTTAAATAAAAACCACGCATCAGAATTCACGAGGTAAGGACCTGAATCTCAGGAAGTTACTCAGCTCAGTATTACATAGTTACGTCGGCTCTGCGAAAGAGTAACTATGTACGAAGAGTCCCGATTCTTCTTTTTCAAAGGGCAGGACATTCGTGTAGAAGGTGACAGACAGAGTCGATTTCTGAAGTCGTTGTGATTTACTCCTAGATGCTCCGAATGCACACCTATGTATGGCATAGTTTCCAGTGATGCTGCTGGTGAGGTGATGACTCATGCATCATGTCGACTAAGTTTGATCAGGCTGATCATAAGGACCCCAGCCGTTACGTATGGGCTTCATTTTCGATGTGACATTTTATCGATCCTATTAGAACTTTAGAAGGCGAAGAGCCTGCAAAATGTGGAGCGTCGGCCCCTTCCTTGCGAATTCATCCATATGCTCTGGTAACCAACAGACTGTCACCTTTTTGACTCTGGATGTCGGGATATTTCACTTATAAGCCTCGATCTAATTACCAGAACCTTAACGACTGCCTGGTTATTTATGTAGAAATTTATTATCCTATCCATCCCTGGCAAGCCCTGTAATTGTTGTCGTCCATCACGGAGAACTATTTCTTCCTCAATGACTACTAGACAGGTATAATCATTCGATAGATTGGATATGAGTGGAGGTACTTGGATACTTCAGAGAGAAGAACGTTAAGAGTGGCATCAAAAATGCCTAAGCCTCTACCATATACGAGTATTTGATTACCGCTTTTACCGCATTCCAATCTCTATGACAATAGAAAAAAAAATTCCACGAAAACAATAGCAAAATGCTTATCAACTCATCGGTATCGCTATCACGACATGTCAAACCCGTCGCATGTTGCACGTGTGTTGGTGGGCAATGGGCAACGGCTTCCATGTTGGATAGGTCAATGCCGTCAAACGGAATTCAGTGAACTTGCTTTTATTGTTACCAGTTACCAGTTTTTTTTCCCATAATTTTATTTGAAAGCACAACGCTGTAGAATTAGAAAAGTATCTAAGTATCTAAGAGGCGATTTTGTGTACTTTTCTTTGCCCTTAGGAGCCAAAACATCCCGCAAACACCAGTCTCTTCCTAGATTGCTGGATACATTGCAGTGCAGGAGAGCAATTCTCAGTTTCCTACGTCCGATTCAATTCGATTTGGGTAGAAAAAAGGAAGGAGATACAGGCACAGAGAGATGTACATCGAGGGATACCCCCATACGAAGCACCGACTTCACTGCACAGGTGGTTGCAAGGAGTGGAAGGCAGAATGGCATTATTTTTTGCTCAGAACACCTGAAAGTCATTCTTGGGTGGATAAGGCAAGGCCATGGTGGTACTCTGTAATGGGCATCAACTTGTGTGAAAAGGCAGAAACCACCTGACGTTGACTCTGAAAGAACGTGCCTCGTCGTGTCGTGTGGACGTTTGTATATTGAATTTCTCAAAGTTGTCAGGAATCAGCATTCTGCTTTGATTTGGTCGATAGTAATCGACTATTGCTGGGACATGCATGCAGCTAGGAACAACAAAGTGATTGCTGTCAGTACGGTTGAAAAGTAGCAATTTTGCAGACTTTTTCCGGTTTTTCGTTTGTAATCGGTTGACTGATTGCACCACAGATAGTTATGAATAGATTTGTCGTACGTGCACAGACGACCGAGTGTGGTTGATGACAAATTTAAGAACGATGCGACTAGTTTTAAGGATTGAAGCAGATAAATCTGTTTTCATTTCATCATCAATACCAGGATATCTGTGCCGGTTTTAACGACTTTTGCTCGCATGTTTATGGACGAAAACTGGCTCAGAAGATGGATGCATGTCGACTCGGCTCCCATAGTCGATGTCCAAATAGGTGTCCATAGGTAAAAAGGACTGAAATGGAGAAATAGAGAAACTAATGCGAGAATATTTGGTTTGAGATAGCCATACTTGTCTTGTATCTGTGTGTTGCTGGAGCTAAACGGTATTATTTAGCTCGGTTCAACCTATCACTAGGAGGTAGGAGCGGAGAAAGCTACAACAGCGTTAAGTTTCTGAATCTCTAGATAACCTATTTCCCTCGCTTTATCGTTCAACTGAATCGCTGTGGTAGCACATGGCATAATTCATCGCCATTTTGAATCAAAATCACTCTGAAGTCTGCCGCGAGTTCAGCAACATCAATCCGCTAATGATTAGGGGTTGGGAAGTATCGGGGGAATGCACAGCTTCGGATCATAGATACGAAGCCAATGCACTGGATATGGACTAGATGATTAAAGTCAGGACCAGGAACGTGCGCCGCTCAGACTGGGACGCGTTCAGAGAGGTTCACATTATGCGGGTGTCGTTACCGATGACACTACGCTAAGCAGCGGAATTATTGAAAAATTCCACACTGCTTCCCCAGAGAGGGAGACTTGCGGCGCTAAACCAAATCGGTGGTGGAATGCGAAGATACATATCTTATCTCAGGAAGAGAGTGAGGAGCCTGTTCAATAGGGGCATGAAAACTGGCTCTAATCCGCTCTGATCCAGATTGGGTCTCTCGCGCTAACGCGCAGAGAAAAAACAAAAAGGCGATTAAATGTGCCAAGTCATCATCTTGGAGGAGGTTCTTCGGAGAACTCAGGGATATCAGCTTGGTCTCGAAATTGCAGAGAGTCCTGTGACCCAAAAGTCAGAATTGATACCCTTCGGAAGCTCGATAGAAGCTTCGCAGACTTGAAAGAGGAAGTAGTACAACTGTTTATGGAAACGCTCTTTGCTGGATGCATTGATGTGGACTGGTAGAATCCGGACCCTAGCGGAGGAGTATACCCACTGGCGAATAGTGGAGGTCTGCAGTGACAACTTCCACTAGAGAGAAGGTCAGGTCCGTGCTCTAATTTTTCTCTCCTTACAAGTCACCTGGACTTGCCGGCATTTATTCAATTCTCTTAGAAAAGGGTAAGGACTTAGTGCCGACACTGCTCACCAGGATCTACAGACCTAGCATTGCTCTGCGCTATATCCATGTGGCCTGTGGCAGCGCAAAGCGTATATACCGTCTCATTGTTGACGCATGCAGGCGGCACACAACATTGTCGTGACTTGGTGGTGGTAAATAATAACCATCAATCCAGCCAAGACTGAGGTAATGCTGTTTACTATGAGGAGGAAACTAGCTCCTGTGAGATGGCCGTCTTCTTGGGCAGAATTCCTCAAACGGAAACTCGGTAAACAACAGCACCTCGCCTGAGTCTTCATTACTGATGTGACGATAGAAACACCGACTGCCACGATGGAAGGTCTTCTGAACTTTCCTCCCTTGTATCTCTTCGGAGAGTACATGGCCAGGAAAGCAGTATTGGAACGCTGCTGGAGCGGGCGGTAATCTTTGGCGGAGGGCGCAGAAGAGGTGGTGCTGAAGAGCTTCCCAGCCCTATTTGACGCGTTCGGGATGGGGCGTTGGATATCATGCGAACGGAACTTATCTTTGAGCGCAGATTCCGATGCTCTTTTTCGGATCGTTTGGAATGGAGAAACGGCTGGATCTGAACCATGGGCCTGGTCTCTACCATCTAGTACACACAGCTCCAGCCGAGATAGTCTTCGAACCCCAGCCTCACGACAAGGAAGACGAGTCTCCATGATAAGGATCAAGCAATCGGGGATATCAGAATGCTTCGCCTAACGAACTGGCAGCAACGTGATCGAGACTGAAGGGGATGGAAGGCCACAGTGTCTTAGGCGGAGACTTTTCAGACGAGTTAGGAGCCCGGTTTGGAAGGGCCTCCACTCATTATTCAGCTGCAAGTGACACACGTGCAACGATCCATGCCTGAGTGATCGCATTTATGCTTTCATCTTACGTTACGTTGTAGGGCCAGTTTCATTATTAATAATTCTAGGACGAGGGGGTTGCCAGTAGTCCTCTTCGAGAACACGGGGCCATGTGTGTACACTTAGTGGTGCAAAAGGTTCTACCGTTTGGAAGGTACTCCAAAGCACTTTACACAGCATACTCGTACCGCACCTATCGGTCGTCATTTTTTCCTCTATGACACAAAGTCAAAAGCGGTCTCTCTTTTATGAATTAAGACATAAAAGCCCGAATACCACATAAATATCACTGCTAAGGCTATTATCCATATCAGGCACACGTCAAATAAATTTAAACCACAAGAGGTCCATTACTGTACTTTATCTCAATCCGCATGTAATGCGAGCAATTAATTTATTTCCCCGAAAGATAAATGTACTTACAGGTGTAGCCGCCCAAGTGCTATCCGAAGCACAGATATCTACATGTCTACATACGAATTTACTTCTTTTTTTTACATGTGCGAAGTAAGTTTGGCTCATGGCAAATCCGATTGGGACACACAGCCAAAGGTATCTGGACCCCCACGGCTGGAATTCTAATTACCACAACGATTTGCCGTGTAAAGAATTTTTTTTTACTTTCTTTTTGTGTGTGTTCTCCGACTGTGGAATGATGTAATCCGATTCAGATACTATTCGTTAGCGCGGCACACGATTGTTCCTTAAATACCGCTCTCAATTCCACATTAGCGGCGGCTATTACTCACCAAATTGGTCACAATTTTCTGACTTATTATATTGAATTAGCATTGCGGACGGGTCTAGAGCCCTCTATTAATGCTGTGTATGTGGTGATTTGTAAAAAAATTGGACGCAGGAATCATCATCTCATCGCGGAAGAAATCTCACTGATTGAGGGCATTGGTGGGACAGGGCTTTCCCAGCAGAAGCCCTTCACAGATCGTTAGCCATGAATTACATGGAATCCGTCATTCTAGAGGACGTGCAAATTTGTATCTTTTTTTTGTCAGAGTGCAGCACACGAGAATAATTTGTTCGTTTGTTCCTTAACCGGATGTACATACATACACTCTTACAAGTGTTGTCGTACTTTACCACCACTGCGTCAGCGATACATCCGCATTTAGCGGAGGTAATTATGGGATGTTGACTCTTGAACTGCTGACTTGTGGAAGAGATTTGGACGTGTACAACTACACCATGTCGTTGTAGATGGTGCATTTGTTCGTCCTTGATGATTGTGAGCATTATGGACATCGAAATCGGTGAATCAAAGCGAACTGTTGCGCCATAGGAATGCTACTACTATGCGTTATCCCTTATCTCGAGATATGAGGTCATGTTGTACATACATGCGTGATATTTTCCAGTAGTTGGACAATTGAGGTCCCTTCATGTAAAGTGTTTTTCAAGCAATTAAAAATCTCAACTTGAACACGATGTTTTCGTCGCGTAACATGGAATGACTTGGAGTAGATAAATGAATAAAGCTGACGAAGTGTAGTGTTGACGTAGTGTTGACGAAAAACAACGTAGTTAAAAGCAGATTTATTTTTACCCCTGCAGAGTACAAAATGGAAAATTTAAGAAGATTCTATAAGCCTTCTACACCCCCAAAGAGTAAGCTTCGTCGCGGCAGGGTAGCTGTGACGATAACACCGAGAATTATTTGACCACAGAAGAGGGTTATCCTGTTATCCATGATCAACAGGTCGAAGTGGAGTTGTAATTAATTACTCTGCATGAGAAGGAACTCTTTCTTGCCCCAGCAGCAGCGGAGAAATTCCCTAGGATAAGTCAAGGGTGGCAATCACAGTTGCAGTTATGTAGATCAATAACGACAGGATTACAATGGCCCTGTCCCGTGTCCCGGAGAGGTTCCGGTTCTCTAGGGTGGTTGTGTGCAGGGCTAACAGTCGCAGCATAAAAAACAATTTTAGTACAAGGTGGCGCAAAATTAATCATCCAATTTTGTTTTTGAATTACTTTTTTACTAAATAAAAAAAAAATGATTTTTAGTGATGGAAATCTTTATTTGGACCTTTAAAATTTTGTCCGTTAAGTGGAAAAGATGATATCCGCCAAGTGGCTGCCGCCAGTGCTGATACACATTTGTGCCCGTTTTATCGCATTTTCCATGACTTTACGCAAGATTTCCGGTGATAACTGTTCGCATTCCTGTCGAATATTGTCCTTAAGAGCTGCGATTGTCTGAAGCTTGTTGGCATAAACCCGCGACTTCAAGTAGCCCCAAAGAAAGAAGTCTGAGATGGTTAAATCGGGCGATCTTGCTGACCAAAACGGGAGATTACGCGACCTGGAAACGTTTCCTTCACAATATCCATTGTGGCTCGTGCTGTGTGTGGGGTTGCACCGTCTTGTTGAAACCACATGTTCACCAAGCCCCGCTCATCCAATTCCGGCAGTAAGAAGTCGTTTATCATGGCCCTGTAGCGTTCGCCAGTAACAGTGACCGTATTGCCGATGGCGTCCTCAAAAAAAATACGGCCCGATGCCGTATGAACGCCTCACCACACAGTGGCTTTGAGTGGATGTAATGGCTCTTCGTGCATCGCACGCGGATTTTCAGTGCCCCGGAAACGAAGATTTTGCTTATTGACGTAAACGCTTAAGTGGAAATGCGATGATTTTCGACACAAAATCGTCCTCTTCGTTGTTGAGATTGAGGATGGCTTGACAGTAATTCACACGCGACTGACGGTCAGGAGGCATTAACTGATGCACTGTTTGCACTTTGTACGGGAACATGTGTAAGTCTTTCACTAAAATTCGCTGTAGGGTCCGTCTGGTGATGCCCAATTGCGTGGCCCGTCGTCTGGTTGATGTTTCTTCGATCTTAACGACATCGGCAGCCACAGCCGCGATAGTCCGGTGGCGGCCACGCCCTGCATGGTCTCCTGTGGTTCCATTCAATTCGAGTCGAGTAGCTAAGCGCCGGAATGTTTGCCCAGTTGGCGCGACACGATTAGGAAATCGACGTCGAAATTCACGCTGCACTAACACCACCGACCGATTATTGGTCAAAGAAATTGACACAATTATTCCACGCTCTTGCGGAGTATAGCGCTCCATTGCTTGTCTGTTTGTATAGTGCAGCTGTCCAGTTCACAAATGTCAAAAACGATTGACGTACGACGCCATTTGCAAAAATTATAACATCTTCCGATAGGATGATTAATTTTGCGCCACCTTGTACAAAGCAAACCACAGTCTCCAAAAAGGATGGTTATACTGTTGACGACCCTGCACAGGAAAAGATGACAGTGACATTCGAATCAGTATGTTCGGATTTTCAGAAAAATCTAGCAGAGGCCCTACCCCCTACAAAAGAGCTGATGTAACCATCATTTAATGCGATGAGAGCCCAAAATTCGTTTTAAGCCTAGATTCGTCAATATAAGCCTAATATAAGCCTGAACCTCAAAGAGGAAGGCGACGATGCAACCGAAGAGTATTTCTACGAGCTCCTCGTCGAGACGTACATATGTATATAGCCGTCATGACACCATGTCTGAAAATGAACTTAGGCCATGACTTAATACTCTTAAGGTCTTTTGATCAACAAACCCTCAACTAAATCGACCACGTTGCGATGCAATGTACTCCTTCAGGATTCTAATCTACATTAGCAGTAGTTCTATCTTGTCCCAGGCAAGGCACGAATGCGGATACTCATCACGACGTCGAGAAGCTGCAATAGCAACAGATCGCCAAAACCTTTGCCGATTGCGTAATCCGTAATATCTCGAAAAATTCAATGCCGCCAACGATCCCATTAGGGAAGCCACAACTGATGTGATGGGTTTCACCATCAATAAACCCTGGTTTGTCGAGGAATGAAAGGAGGTACACATATCAAAACAAGAGGGATTCAAGCGATTAACAGTGGAGTGTTGGAGTCGCAGGTTGCTTAGTGACGCTGAACATTAACAATCCGCTGTCAGCAGAGTGGATCATTCTACATAGACGATGTTAACTAAAACTTCTGTTCACCTGACTAAATTGAACCGAGGACAGCAATATTCAAATTTAAGTCCAACAAGACTGATCACCCTGACAGCTTATATGACAGAGATTTCACACCTCATTTCAGAGTGTATGCCTGTCTCAACATCGTTTGCTCGATTCACAAGAAGAGAGCTCCCTCAACTGCGCCCATTACACAGGCATCACCTACACAAACCACATCGCGGATGACATCCTATCTACCATATTGTGTGAACGCCTGAAACCCTTTGTCAACAATCTGATTGACCTCCATCAGTGCGATTTTATGCCAGGAAAGCACACAATCGACCGCATTTCTTCTCTCCAGCCGATCACGGAAAAAACATCCAAGATCACCAAATCGAGACCCATCATCTCTTTATCGACTTCAAAACCGCTTATGATACTCTTATGACAGCATTTATAGAAACGAGCCATACAAAGTCGCGTCAAGTTTCGAAATCCCTGCAAAACTCGTCCATCCGTCTGCAGGACGAAAAACGCTCGCTGCTCCATTAATGATCTTACCGAGACGTCTGATGTCAAAAAGGATTTAGACAACGTGATGCGCTGTCATGAGACACCTTCAACATCCTCATCGTTCGAAACTTGCAAGCCAATACCGGAGGTAGAATCTTTGAAAAATTGTGCAATAACTGGCTTATACAGACAATATTGACATTATTGGCAGAGCTCGGCAGACTATCGTCGGCTAAATAGGTCCAGCGGTATATGAGAGCAGAATTAGGTTTCTTTAGGCTAAGAAGGCAATTGACTCGCTGTTATGCGATTTCTTCAACATCGTTCTTGAAAGTGCATAGTGCAAAACTCATGCGCCAACATCAGAGGCACAATCTTTCCAAGGTCCGTGCAACTGCTCGCATATGCCGATGATATTGACATAATCGGAAGCACAAAGCGTGATGTCATAGTGCTTTTGTGAGCATTGAGACGGATGGGCTTAACGGTTAATGAGGACAAAACAAAGTATATGCTGTCAACAAAAAAGCACCGACGCCTCGGGCAGAACGTCACTCTCGATAGATATACCTTTGAGGTAGTAAAGGACTTTATATACCTAGGATCCACTGTAAAGTCAGACAATGACACCAGAGCTGAGATCAAACGAAGATTAACTCTTGCGAGCCTGATCATCCCAGTTTTGCTCTACGGCGCAGTGGCATGGACTATGTCAAGAATGGATGAGGTCGCTCTCGGTTGTTATGAGAGAAAAATACTTCGGGTGATTTTTGGTCCCGTCTGCAGAGACGGAGAGTGGAGAAGAAGATATAATCATGAGCTGTACGAGCTTTATTGCGACATCGACCGAGTCGAATACAACGACTAAGATGGCTGGGTCATGTAGAGCGAATGGACAACAACGCTCCGGGCCGGAGAGTCTTCGAATCCACCCCAAGGGGACGACGCAGTAGAGGAAGACCTCGCCTAAGGTGGTGCGCTCAAGTGGAAAGGGACCTCAACCAACTTGGTGTGCGAAACTGGAGGCAGCTGGCTGAAGACCGAGCTGGCTGGAGAGGCATGTTGGCTGAGGCCCAGGTCCACCCCGGACTGTAGCGCCACCTAACGTAAGTGGTAATAAAAGGCTGTAGACGTTCCCACAAAATGTTGGCGAGGATAACATACGTCCGCTATCTTGCAAATGGGGCATATGGAGCTGATGTTCTAGTCATTGGGCATACTTTCGTTCACCCATACTGGCGGTCATGTTATTCCTCAGCTTATGAATAGCTGCCCCAACCTCTTCAAAACGGATGGTGGGTTGGACTACTTCTTCGCTGATTGGAAGTCTTTGCCTATCACCCTCTCGATTGCTGGAAATGCTTCTTAAACGCATCTACAATTACTTGTGCGTCAGTGAGTAGGTTCCCTTCAGGTGGCCACGGAGTAGTATGTAGTTTGTTTGCCTGTGACCTGGACGGTATAAGTTCAAACCCCGATAGGGAAACAGCTACCAAGAACAACAGAGAAACGCCTAAAATTTGTCTTTCTCTACTTACTACACCAAAAAGGCATTGCTGCCTGCTAGTTCAATGGACCGTATAGAGTCTGAGTGCTTCTTGGATTCGGTGTCCTTCACTTCTTCGAAGAACCAGAATTCTAGCCTTTTAAACAGCTGCCAGTAGCTCGGTTTTCCTGGAACTGAAAGATTCCTGCCACGCAACTCTTCGATTTTCTTGAGCTGGGTAGCTGCGTGCCCCCTCTTCTTTCTACGCACGATTGTCTTCTACTAATTCGGTATCTTTAATGTTGCAGTGCTTTAAAAAGTTCATCTTCTGTTAAGTTTTGTTTAGTATCCGCAAGCATCATGCCATGGAATCCTTTGGTTGATAACTAAATGTGGTTTCGTGAAGAATAAAACGGGCTCGAAATCCGTTTATTTATCGTTCAGATACAGCCTTGCATCGCCTTAAAACAGATGATAATTTGGAACTGTATCAGAGAATTAGTATCCTAACATGAAAACATTCCAGTTCGATTTGTGGTTTCAAAACCTCAATAAAAGCCTCTCAATACCCTATACTCGACCTAGAGAATTAAGTTCTCACCACAGAGCCAAAGTAGCTTCCTCTGTAAATAATGTCCGAGATGACTTTGTTGGCCCTAAAAATTCCATGTAACTAAACCAACAAACAACTTCAAGCAGTTCACAAAAAGCCAGGTCAATTGTCATCCATTCTGTTCGCCAAGCTACCACATCTTCGCCAAACATAAGATATTAATCGCCGAAGCGCTTCAGGGTAAATATTTGAAAAGAAAACCACTTCAACGGAACAATCAAACACCATGAACAAATATGTATCTACACATTTAAAGCGTTTGGTAATTGCCAACAAGTACTATCGCACTGGCCTGTCCCGCCGCCCCCTACACTGTGTGGATAAAGATAGATATTTTATGGTCTCTGCTGTAGAGGCAGCCACCTCCAAAATAACTATGCAAACTAACTAACTAACAAACCGTTAGTCGGTGAATATGCAAAAACAAAATGAAAAATTTGTAAAACTTTTTTGATACCAATTCAAATTTCTCGTTGACGAGATACTCGTACGAGTATCTATTTCGAATTAATTAGCAGACCGCGGTTTTTTTTTTTTGGCAATAACCACTCGGTCTGTCCGTCTGTCTTCTGTCGCGTTAGCCATTAAATTTTCTCACGAATTATTGGACGCTGGTGTCGGTGATTCTTCATGGAGTTGTTGTACTCATCAGCAGAGACGGGGTGAGTAATACCGTCTCCGTCAAAAATTATCTGCATAATCAGAATTATTCAGCGAATATTGTAGTTCGCATCTGATTGGCATGCGGATTCCTCAGATGCGGATGCTAATGAGTTACCTCCCCAAAACAGGGTTTTCGTTCTCAGTTGACAATTAATTTTTTTTATTTATTTTTTGTTTTTATCTCGAAGGGTTATTAAATATTTAATTTACTATGTTTTTGTCCAGATAAGTGGGTCAAAATGAATATAAAAGGAGGAGAGATAGGTGCTGGAGATTCTGATCGGATTATGGCAGAGGTTCTCGGGTAGCTGTTGTTTTAGTAGATGTTTGGGAAGTTTTTTTTTTCTGGCTGATTGGATTGATGGTCATTTAATAAAACCAAGTTTTACGGTTATGAGCGGTTAAGGAAATGACAGGTTAGGTTAACGAACCGCGCATTGATGGATATCCGTCAACGATGGTTGACTTATATGGGGGAGATGGGTTTCATTTAGAGGAATGGTGGGCTTATTTGGAAGTGGTTGGTCTAATTTTAACGAAGAAAGTTTTTGGGTTTATCGGATGACACATTGGATCAAATTTGTGCTTATTCCTAAAATTTGTGCGATTTGTTGGTTTCTTTTTTTGGGATTCCTATTCAAACCGCATCGTTTAAGATTTTTAAGTGATTGCCATTTTACTAAGGAAGGTGTAAAGCTAGGTTAGGGTGACTGTCTATAGCAGGATACAGGCACACTTGAACCCGAATAGGTCCTTTGTGAGACCATTGATCTAACTCCTCTTGGCTATTCATGGACTGATTGCGCTAGAGGAAGATCGCGACGTTTGTGTACGCCAGTTCGCTGAGTTTATTGAAGAAAAGTGCCCCTAGATAGAGCAGTCTTCTCTGGGACATGGTCGGATAGGTAAAAAACAGATAAAGGATGGTTTCCTCCTTTTCTCCATTGCTGAAACTTCTGCAGAAGTCATTTGAAAAGAGTTCTAGCCTTTTAGTATGGTGGCCTATCAGGCCGTGCCCCGCGAAAATACCGATTACGTGGCTGACATGCGATTGCATAACCACCCGGGCATTGCATTTCTGATTCAGTTTAGGTCAGATCTGCCGAAATTAAAGTCACGTTGATCCACCTTTCCGATATTTTGCCATCTAGGCAGAATTCTAAGCTCGGAAGCCTTACAGTTTCCCAGCAGTTTCTCTATGTCCAGTCACTCAGAGCAGGTAAATGTTGAACTGTACCTTCATCTCTTCTAGGGATGTACGGCAATTTAAACGCTCTTTGAAGTAATGAATAATCAATTCCATGGATTTGATTAATATCCTGACAGATGCATCACATTTGAGCCAGAAAAAGACTTCCTTGATCTCCTGAAAAACGCTGCGGTGATATGGGGGGAGGAAAGAGATGCTCAGATTAAGTTTTCCCTAGAAGACACCGCAGCCTACCCCGCTTTCGGTGTAAGAGCCGTCTGTGTAGCAGTGGACTGAACTACCGTCCAATGTGACACCGTTGTCCCACTCGGAGCGGGGAACGATGTTCGTTTAGAAGTTA
Organism: Blera fallax; assembly: GCA_946965025.1. Classification (NCBI taxonomy): domain Eukaryota; kingdom Metazoa; phylum Arthropoda; class Insecta; order Diptera; family Syrphidae; genus Blera; species Blera fallax. The sequence continues at coordinate 51,627,386 of OX337244.1, forward strand.
CAGCCTAGTGTCAGTTTCGCGGTGCGGTATAGTCGATATTTTCATGTGAAGGGTTTAGCACATCAAAGAGTGACCAACGTTGCAGTTAAACTATTACAAGTAGGCTTTAAGAAAGATGACGGCACGGTAGCCATCGTTTGACGGAACATGTGTATCTAAGGCAGCAGATGAAACATAATGTCAAGTGCTGCAGAAGGAGTAGTTCTTAGTACATCGCTGATGCAAAAATATCCAAATCTTTGGACTTTTACTAAGTAACTTAGGTGTGCAGGTCTGTCAAGAGCTGGCCAACTCTTTGACTCTTGCCTGGATCTCTGATCACACTGGGATCTTTAGGAATGAGATCTTCGTGGGATTGTTAGGCAAGGAAAACCTGAACTTGCACTGGGTTTTCCCGAGTTTTCGTAGAGTAAATTTAAAGAAAACATCCATCGAACTATTTGCAAAATAAGCCAAAAAATAAACGGCAATATACTGCGAAATTGGGCCGACGTGATGGTCCATTTGAATGAAATTATTTTCCACGAATAATCGGAAGACCAATTGGTCTCTTCACAGGGACCGTTTAACAATGTTAATTCCCCCACATTTCGCCTACAGACCCTTTTAGTATCGATGATCTTGACAACATGGTTAATACACTGACAATGAAAATGATGCCTTGTCGGTGGCTTGTACCCTTCGTCTTCCTTGAAGGACGAAGAAACCAGCTTGGTGGAATGTAAATCTCAGCACCCTTAAGAAAGGAAGTAGACTCCTTTTGAATTTAGCTATGCACTCTCGGGAAATTGCTGACTGAGATGCCTACAAAATGTCTCTCAAAAAATACGAAATTTCATTGCCGATCATATAGAAGCTTCTAGGCTGCGAAAAGTCCTCTCCAAAAACTTTTTTATGCCTAGATACCTGTTGCATCCAGATGGCTACTCGACCACCTCTACGAAGGAGTCCATTGATATTTTACTGAATACTCAGTTTCATGGAAGTTTCCCTGTAGCTGCGCTTAAAACTGGAACTACTTGTGAAACGACCTCTAAGCATAATTGCTACAGAAAAGACCTGTGGGTCATGCGCAGCTTCAAACCCTTCAAGTCCCCAGGACCTCACGGTACCATTCCTGCTAAAATTCAGCAATCTGAAGACCTAGTGCTCCCTTAGCTCAAAGTCATCTTCATGGGCTGCTTAAATCTGGTCCACATCCGCAAAATGTGGACTAAAGCTGAAGTCGTCTTCATACTTAATGCAGGCAAAAGCTTGGATGCGGAATGAAGGAAGATCGACTTATCAGTCTAGATCGGCCTATCAGTTCATCTTCTTTTCAAAACAGTAGGACAAAAAAGATGGGAATCAATTATGGAAATGAGGAGCAGTATGAACAGGGAAGAGTGGAGATACTAGCTACACTGAGGTCATACCCATACTTTGCATCAGCACACAAAGACGATTTTGAAGAAGATTTAGTCAAACTGGTCTCGCCAAGCTGCTCCAGAGTGGGCTATTCTTGCCAAGGCTAAGTCAGAGTATATACCTTTCACACATAATTTTGAGTTTAATGGGGCTTATATCTCATCCAGGTTAGTATGGGACACAATAGTACACAAGGAGGCAGTGCTAGATACTCCCTTTAGCTTTGGTGGATGCCAGGACGTGAGGATATAGATGGTAATAAAATTTATTAACCCAGCAGCCAGAAAGTCTTCCTCGGAAACATACATAGTACCAAAATCCGTCTGCGGAGTTACCGAGAGACTTTGAGTTAAAAGACACCGAATGATTGTCAAAACACGAATTTGACTTCCACTATGGCACGGTTTATGGTTGTCGCAAAACATGGTAAATAAGGCGGAAAAAGGGGTATTCAAGGGACACTGAGCAATAGCTCTTAGTTATTGTCCATCAAAAATGCGCATAATTCAGTCAACCAAGACTATATCCTGCAAGCACTCAGGAACATGGGCGTACCAGGGTATTTCAGTAAGGCTGCAGCAGACTTCAGGGGTAAGATACTGTCATATTACACAGACGGCGCGGCGGCCTGAAAAAATATAAGGTTACCGGCGGCGTACCCCAAGGCTCTATTCTGGGCTCAGTGCTGTTGAGTGTAATGTACGTTGGCATTTTTTGGGTATAACTTCCCAAAGAGCCAAGTATTGCAGGTTTCGCTGATAATATTGCCGTCGTCGTCAATGCTAAACTGTTGAAGCAACAAATTAGGTTTACGTGGGTTGATCTGCCTCAAAGCTGCGGCAATGCTTATCAGTAGTAAAATGAAGACAGAAACTCCCACCAACAACAATAACAATAACTTCGCAACAAGTGCCTTAGTGTTATGATAGACACGAGACTTTCTTTTTCGAACGAACACCTTAACCACACCATAAGCACTTAAGCTTTAAGCTTAAGTTGGATGCAGCTTGCGTAGTGGAAAAAATGCTGCCTATAGACATCTTGGCCGATGAACACCTGAAACACTACGCTAGGCAATTGGATGAAGCGTCAAGTATTACGGGCGTTCAGAACCAGCAGGTATCTGAAGGATTTTCAGTTTAAGTGAACGTTAGAATGCCCCACTTATACTGCAAATACAGTCATGGATTGAAAGATGGACGGCAAATTGACGCAGTTTTTACAGGTCATGGTCATGTATGTTTTCGCTGGGACCTACACACATAAGTACAGGCATGACTGCAGACTCTATTCCCCACGATGCGCAGACTGTATAGAACACGCCAAACTTGTATTTTCACGGCGAAAGAGAGAGAATTGTGGAGAGATCTCGGTCGGCCACTAACATCTGCAGAAGTTCTTAAAAACCAAGAGGAATGAAAGTCACTCGCTGAGGCTACAATGCTCATGATGATGAAACTATGTAAGAGCCCAAGAAAGGCAAGGGCAAGGGCCCAACCGACATGTTGGGATAAGCCAGGAACAGGAAACGTAAATATGGGCAAACCGAATCCATAAGGCTAAGTCCCCTTCGCTATGATGTGCTTGACGATAGTATCGCAAGGAATAGGGGTGCCTTGGGAGGTGTTTTTTTTTTGGTGGGCTTAGTCGCTGTTGAAAACGATTCTTCAGTTTCCTCGACTATGTCCACCTTCCAACGATGACTTTAAAAAAAACCGACCTTATGTTCAGAATATTAAGCAGGAGGACGAGCTCGGTCGAATTAGCAAAGTATTGCGTTCCTTTAATAAAACTTCATTGCTAGGTGAGTGGGATATAAAAAGACTTCTGAGCCCTCTTCCGGTTATTGCCACCTGAGGTAGAGCATTTCCCAAAAGACAAGAATGGGAGTCCAACACATCTATTTCTACACTGATGGGTCTAACATGGAAGTAGGAACCGGGGCAGATCTCTATAGATCAACGACTCAACATGAAATTTCCGCCCCTGATAGGGCACCCTTGACAATCCTCACAAGGAAACCAATCTTTGTGGACAACCAGGCACTGGACAGTAAGAGCATAAGCTCTAGGACAGTTTGTGGATGTCGTCAAACCTAATATCTGCATGAACAACCTCCGCTGAGTGCCCGGTCAAAATGTCATAGAAGGAACGAGATAGCGAATCCACTTGCCAGGAAAGGAACAGAAAGAATTACTCACACGCAAATAGATATCCTTATTGGCGTAGTGAAAGGGAAGATGTGTATATCTTGGGATCAAGGAACTAACCAATGCCACTTGGCTATCCAGAGGTGATTCTGTATTATCCCGCAGGCTATGGCCAGAATTGAATGAGGCAAGGACTAAAGCTTATTACAAATACAAATACTTGGCGCAGTAGACCGTGTGTTGTCCAGTGCCTAGCGTCTAGAGACGATTCGTGTGTCGGACAAATGGAAGTCATCTACCGTCGAGAGCCAAATCCGAAAGGCTTTTTCTTTTAGGAAGATTCTCATGACACTTATCACTCGCGGACATTTATCAGACATTCGTGAGGAGGAGGAGGAATCTCCCACTCAGTAAAGCACCGCACTAACCACTGTTAGTGGAATGTTATGGGAAAAGGGAAATTCGCTTCTTGATATTGGCGCTGACGGGAATGAACTCTCTGGACTACTTCAGGAGCTGTAAGGATGAGCAGGATATAGAAACTATCAAACAATTGTTCTATTCCTTATGGAAAACAGACTTTTTGGAAACTGGATGATCTTGCGCAAGCTTCTCTGATAGACTTCAAGCGATTTATGAGGAGCACACTTTGGTTCGAGCACGAACCAGCTAACTAGCAATAGTGTTAGGATGCAGTGCGAATACTCTAAGGGGAATCATAAGGGACCAATAGGCTCCAGAGTAAGCATTCATCGAGGTGCAAATCCCCCACCCTCAAACCCAACCTAACTACTACTTATGCTTAGAAGAAGATGAATCCATAAAACACATTTTATACGAGTGTAGGTCTCTGGGGAACTGTAGCGTGTTCCTGGCGGAAATAATGGCGATCAAAAAAGCCCTATCTTGGCTTAAGAAAAACGTGATATCTGCTAGAGATATCCGCATCTTTTTGATAGCCAGGCAGCAGTCAAATCCCTGGAATCGACCTCTACAAACTCTTTAGTAGCCCTAGACTGTCGTTCGTCTCTTGTGGAGATGGCTGAGCAGTTCAACATTCACGTGTGTTGGATGCCGGGGCATAGAGACATTCCAGGGATTTGTAAGGCCAATGAACTCGCCAGAATAGGAACAACTATACCCATCTTGCCGGACAATGGCACTTTAGGTATTCCAATAGCTACTCGCAAACTTCAACTTAAGCTGGATGCTGTCGAGAGTACAAAGTAAATCAACATGTCTAGCGACAAAACAGATTTGGCCAAAGCTGGATCTAAAACGCTCTAAGAATTTGATTTCTCTCAACAGTTTGCATATCGGCACCTTTGTTTCTGCCCGGCTCTCTCCCGAAGAAGGAAACTCCACTTAGGAGCTCCCTATTATAATGATATAGGCGACATGATGAATATTGACATCAAGAGCCTCCTACGCTTCATAAGAAGCTCTAATTGGTTTTAATACGAGTAGGTGGAGGGAGGATTCTCCCATGATCCACGTGGTATCACAACGGACCTCTTTAGTCTAAGTGTGCTGGCGAATCCTAGCTGGCAGCCACTTCAACTTAACCTAACCTAACCTATGTCTCTGGGGATCCATACTGTTCGTTGCACAGCACGTACAAAGAAGGCTTAATAAAACAACGTCTAAGCAACCTTAATGCATGGTAAGGCACTTCAGCTGATGTTTTTTTTATTTGTAAAGGATCGGTGCGATCAATTTTCTTTTGTAAACCACTAGCAACATTTCTTGAGATTGAAATCAGAAATGTTGCTGTAGATATGTACACATATCTCCCGACAGTAAAGTCCTAGGTGAACCCTATCAAAAGGTCTGAGGTACGATGAAACTAAGCCAAATTTTTGAAATACTATCTCACAGACTTACGCTCGTCAAATTGATCGAATTTCGACTTTAGTGACACATCGTTAGCCCACTGAACATGACAATGAAAAATGGGCACAAATGTATCTGCCAAACAATACTCCTGCTATTAAAAGCAAACAACTCAAAAATTATTCAGCCAAGACCACAACAAAAGCCATAAGAGTACACTAAATAGGTCACCCAATCGGCTAGTCAAATCGTAAATCCTATCCCCTATGCCATGCCATGCTGATGAAATTTTCAACAATCAATCCGTAAACTGATTAACATATAATCTGTCCATCGGAGGATTAAAATAACACATTGGGACTACAGAATTGAGACATTCATTGTCACGAGCTGATCAACACCAAGTGAAGTGTACAACAAAATAAATTCCCGTCACGTACATATCCGTACGTAGTGCGTCTCTCACCCAACCTGTATCTTTAGCAAATCAGCAAAGCAATTCGACCCAAAGAACTTAATGTTTCGTTTGGAACATAACACAGAGACAAAAATTCCTGTGCACTTGTTCATTTCATTTTCATAAATTAAAACATGAGAACGGGCGCTTGAGCCTTGCACGGATGTTAAAAGGAGGAACCCCCCGGATGTTAAGCACCTTCTCTATCGTGAAGCTTGTTCTACAATGGCAAAGACATAGTTTACAAAACACCAGCCGTACTTGTAAATGTCCATTTATAGCCACAGTCTGCAGTCTGGAAAGGCAGATGCATTCATTTAGTCAACGGCGTTGCCTGTCTGATTGATTTATTGTCCTGACGTTAAATTTATGTTGGTATAGCCATCGAGCTTTTGATGGATACTTCTGGGGGAGGGTAACCAAGAAGATACCTTTCAGGGAAAACATACCTGCTGTGAGTTATGTGAAATTTTATTCCGTCCGTCAGCCGTTGGCCTGTGGTGGGCGATGGAATGTCCTTGAGTTGATTGAAGTGGTGTCCTTGAATTGATGATATTTTTAATTGAATTTCTCAACTGATCACAAAATCCTTGATTTTATTTAAATATAATTTTTTTCTTCGTACGGCGAAATGACACTACAAATCAATCCTGGCGTGTATCCTTGCGATAATCCAAAAAAAAGGAAAGAAACACAATGAAACACTTCACTAGTAAATCTTAAAACTCCGAGAATTTTCTATGGATGTATCTGCGAATGGAAATGAAACACTGCGAGACACTTTAATCCTTTTAAGGGTTGATTCACTTTGCACCACTCAGATACATTCGCGGATAGTTGCCAGTTTCACTCTAGAACTTCTTCGCGATCGCACAGTCCCGTCGCAAGTATTGCTCAATTGAAGATTGCGGCAGGTTCTTATATACCTTTTGTGTATCTCAGCGGCAGAAGCAGCAGCAGCTCATCCAAGTCCATCCGTAGTATGGCAATAAGAGCGCTCGCTGAACCACGCAAAAGAATCAGAATTTTTTTTTTTTATTTTTTTTTTCTGTTTGATCTTCTTGAGGTCTTCTTTCTCTTTGGCTGAGTAGTACACTCTCCAGCACATGGGGCATTTGGTGGTTTTGGTGAATTCGCCACATGTTACAACTACACCACCCTGATTACATACGAATATACCGCGCGGCGATTGTCTTTACAACGACTAGTCTCCTATTCTTCTTGGAGCACTTCTGTGGGTTTGCTTCGTTTTATCATTCGCGGGATTCTTGATTTGTTTGGACTCGGTTGGTGGGTTTTGTTTTGCAATTCGTATCACTTAGTGCCACGCTCTTGTAATAATTGAGAGGTCTTTGGCGATTCCGCTTTTGTGTACCTTCGGTGTGACGGTGATTCCCTAAATTCCTTCTGTGGCGAGAGTGTAATATCAATTCGCCGCGTTCTTGATCTACGGGAGTATACATGCAAAATAATTGTGTGCTGAGTGGTTGTGCTGGGAGTGGGCAGTTTGCAGGTGGCTGGGATGCAGTTTGAAGGTCGTTTTCATCCCTTTGCGAGGCGGCAATTTGAAAATGAGGATTTTTTTCGTTGGAGGTAGCTACTGTCGTCGGGGGCACTCAGACTGAATTGCAGTTGCATTGTACTAACCATTCAGGTACCTTGCTTTAAAGATTTTTATCTCGACTTTCAATGGTTAGCATGTGTAGGTATTACGGGTGCAATGCGCAACCTAAGGTTCTCTTAGACCTTCCACCACTACACATAAGAATTATGAAGAGTGCAGCTGCTAGTGCAATAAAGCTTCAACTTCTATGCAACAATACTAACACCAATCTAGTAGGACATATGAAAATCCTGGAGGAAATTCCGCTACTATCATCCCCAGCGATCCGCTCCTCGGATTTCATGCCAAAAAGAATCCATCTCATTCACCCTTTCAAAGTCATTATACCGGACCGCAGGTTTTGGGACTACCCTCTCATCCCTCAAACCTCATCTTCAATTGATTGGTACACTGACGGTTCGAGAATGTCAAATGGGACTGGAGCTGGTATTTTTGGTCCTAACTACAAACTCTCCACTTCACTTGGACAATTTACTACTATCTTTCAAGCAGAGGTCTATGCAATCGAGCTATGCCTCCGTAGATCACAAATAAATATAATGTCAGACAGGCAAGCAGCTCTTAAAGCTCTAACATCCTTCAATTTTGAGTCTAAGCTGGTTTGGAACTGTCTACAAGTACTCCTGCAGCTTGCTGCACACAATAAAATCACTCTTGTGTGGGTCCCTGGACATAGGGGCATCCCTGGCAACGAATCTGCTGATAAACTTGCCAGATTAGGTGCTCAATCTCCGTTTACGGGACCTGAACCCTTTGGTGGTTTACCAACTAACCAGATAAAGATAGAGCTTAATCTATGGGAACGACTAGAAATGCTCTCATTCTGGAACACTAAGACTTAATAACTGACTCCTTACTGGACATTGCTCTCTCAATTACCATCTCAAGGAAATGGGCCGTGTCCAATCGGACATGTGCTGCCTCTGCCTTGAAGATACCGAAACAGCCCAAAATATTCTGTGTGAATGCCCGGCCATAGCTCGGCTTAGGCTCAAACACTTTAACAAAGGCTTCACATCACCATCTGATGTCACATCTTCTTCAGCTCAAACTATCTGTAGTTTCATTAATGAACTAGACTTCAGCTAAAGACAAATATAACATAACAACTTCAGGTCGCCGATCTTATTAGGCTTTCACTTGAGCCTTATGTACCCCCACGATTTAAAAAAAAAAAAAAAATTGACTTTCAGCGAAAGACGAAAAAGATCTTCAGCGATGAGAAACTTGGATTCAGCAAGGCATCGAGATTCCTTTGCAACTGAGACAAGTCGTTCTTTGGAGATAAGAAACAGTGTCGTATTCACGAGAAGGCTTATTGCATCAAACAACCGATGCATATGTGAGGATTGATCCTACCCTTGCCTTATAGTTTCAAAGGACTTTCGGCGTTATGCCCAATGTTTTACTAATGGTGCTTTGCACCGTCCGAAGGGCCGACAGCGCTTTGGTGGTTTTCGACTTGACGTGTTTCGAGCAGAGAAGTTTGCTATTCGAGATGGCACTCAGATATTTAACTTCAAAGGAGATTTGAATGGTGTCACCCAAGTCATCGCTAAGTTAAATTGGTCAACTTTCTCCTTTTTTTAAAGAGGAGCCCATTCCTAGTACACTAATCATCGATTGTTTGATCATGTCTGTGGTCAGATGCAGCCTTTAAGCTGGCTCTTCCTTGATTAAGGAAGTTCTGTCCTGGCTAAAATGTACTATCTGTCAGGGATATTATCCTTTTCCAGACAGTCAAGCTGCAATTATGTCTCTGGAGTCGGTTTTTCTTACTTCGAAGGTCGCTCGAGCGATAGTCTAGTTCTGTGCCGATCACCAATTTGGAGTGGGTTTTTGGGTTTCCTAGTGTCATTAGGGTTGCTTGACTGTCCGAGCAGATGTCAATGCTGTTGCTCTGGGTTCTGGTACTGAGTAGCAGTTCCGCGCCCGCACTTAAGTGCAGTACAAATTTCTACCTCAAAGATAGTCACGGAATATTCCAGATGGACTGCGTGATTGAGAGGTGGCATTCGACAGTAGGCCCCCACCCCTGATTCTCCACCGATGTGTGATCCATCCGTGTCCACTTCTATTCCATTATCGTTTGGAACAGCAGTACCCTGCTACCATTCCTCGCATTTGGGAAGTCGAACTGTGTAGCTTATGATGAAATGTTATCCCTTACTTAAAAGGTCGCTCGGATGCCTTACAAGTTCAGAGGCCGCCTGTATTTCCTTCCAGATAGCCCTGTGTCCTGCTGCGTAGAAATGTCCTGAGGTCTTGAGTCTAGAAAAGCTAGTATGGCAGATATTATCACCTCTAGTGCTATAGGAAGTAAGTCCAAGATTGTCTCCATGGCAACTGTGGGGGTACTTGATTGGGATCCGGTAATTCCTAGGCAAGCCTCACGTTGGATATTCGAACGTACCACGTCATTCTCTACTCCGAAACAGGGTTGTCAAAGGATGACCACTTTTTCTCTTTGAAGTCGTCGTGAAGAGTTCAACTTGCTTTTAAAGCTTTTTAAAGCTAAGCATGGCCTAGTAATAACTAGCACCAGATGAGGGGCTAGAATTATTAGCCTGTCTGATAGTAGTTAGGGAAGCTACCATCCTTCTCTTAGTCTATGATGTTGCCAGTCATTTCCTAAATTTTCTCCTCCGGCTTTGTACATTTGAGACATCGGGCGCATCGTCAAAGTATTCCGGAAATTTGATAGCCACATGCATTTAGAGAGTTTTCTCCGACACTCATTCCTTGCCGTTAGCTAAAAGAAGCTGTGATTGGGTGTGCTCCATCGAAGAAATCTTTTGGGTAGCGCGGTACCTGCTATTTCAGTTGAACCGTGTGGGACTGTTACTGACTACCGGCTAAGGACTGAGGCCAGTCGAACTCAGCCAGTTCTGTACGGAACTTGTTATGGAGTTGCTTAACTGTTCCACCTCCTCTATTAGTTTGCAAGTCACGACGATTGCGTGAACGTCATACATGATATTCCAGCGTAAAGGAGCCAGCACTTTGCTCTGTGGTAATCCGCCGGTGATCTTATATTCTTTGGGTCCATTGTTTGCGTCGCAGGTTAAGGCAGTGTGCCTAAGTATTTCGTCAGGCTTTTTATGAGATGCACTGGAATTGGTTGGTTGGTCTCTGTGTACCTGTAGTATATGGTTTCAGTTTGCAGTGTTAACTGCATTTCTAATGTCCAGGTTTATCACTGAGATAATCTTCGATATCTTGTCTTCTATCGCTTTTTGTTATATTTGAACCACGAAGCTCATTGTATCTTCTGTTGAGCATGCCTTCCGAAAACCATATTGGTGTTCCGATAGCCCTCCCGCAGTTTCTATCGCTGCATTCTGGTGCAATCTGTGGCAGGTAATTCTTTCCAGAACTTTTCCTGCCATATCTAGCACAACGGGTGGTATAGTGATGATTGCTTTGGTGGCTTATCCCCTTGAGGAGTAGTACCAGGTTCTGCTTTCCCATTGATCTGGAAAAGCTTCTTCTTTTACGCACGCATTGTACAATTTTACGAACATATTTGTACATGATTTAAATGCCTTTGAGAGCTATATGTATATTGGGGATGCCGCCATGAGATCCTGGTGACTTTTTATGATGAGATCCCTTCTTATCCCCAAATTTGATGAATATGTTGACCAATTCATTTGCAGTGACCGAACATCCCGGTGGAGTTTGATAAAGAGTCTCGGTAGGCAAATGGAGCGAAAAATGAGGCCTATAAAGCAATGTTGCCTAAGAAGATCAGAGCTACGCGAGCTCTACGTTTAAAAAATAAGAGAGGAACACCGATTCGACTAGAAGTGTTGCTAAGGAGGTGACGTTTGGAACTATTACCAGACGGCAAAAGGAGTCAGGAATCAAGGTTAGAAGCTTTCTTCGTGGCAAAGCCGGCTCTGAGGGCTCTTCTGCCTATCCCTGGGAAGGCCAGGCAAGCACTGCGACCTAAAAGATCATTTTTTCTATCCCTAGGTTCACCTAGTAAGGGAGAGAATATTTATCCCGAGTAAAGATCAAGGTCGTGAAGGAATCTTAGAATCGTTTTTGCGGGTGACTGGTTGACTAGGTTTGGGGAACTGATCTCCCTTTCAAAGTGTCTTTGCCTGCTTCGAGCCATGGCGGGACAATCGCACAGGATATGCTCGGCAGTCCCCTGATCTTCCATCTTGTGGAGATGATAGTTGAGTGAACAGTGTCCGGTGAGGAAGTCCGTGAGGAGCTTAGCTTCACGCTTGTTCAATTTTAGAATTTCCTGACTTCTCTTGCTATCGGAAGCATTGATGAATCTATTGGGTTGACGTAGCCTAGTTGTTGAGCTACATTTAGAGATGATCCCATGAGTTGAGCTCCATTTTTATGTGGCGCCTGACTGTCGCAAAAGATGACAATTTGTTTTCTACGGAGGTTGCGTCTGATGCACTTTCTGGCGCATAGCTCAATTGCAAAAACCTCGGCTTGAAGGACAGATGTGGAGCGGCCCAGAGGAACTGTTTGTTAGAAGTTGGGGCCGTATATGCCTGCACCAACTCCGTTTTCTGTTTTTGAGCCATCGGTGTACCACACCGAGTGGGAACTAAAGGAGGTTGGAACTCCATAACTCCATACACTGCGTTCCGGAATAATGGCTTTGAAGGGGCTGGCAAAGTTCATCCGAGAAGGCATAACGTCCGTAATACAAAGCAACGGACTGGCAATCAGAGGAAATGTTTTTAGTATTTTTAGGTGCCCAACTGGATCGCCCATTTTGAAGTTGCACGAAAGATGAATCTTAATGACAGTGGCTGCGGCCGACTTCTGGATACTTGTGTTCAAGGCAGGAAGATCTAAAAGAGCTTGCAGAGCTGCTGTAGGGCACGAACGCATATAACCAGTGAATTTTTTTGGAGTGCGTTTTGGGTGGAGGTTTGTTCAGCCTTTCAGTGAAGCGTATGTGATAATAGGAAATACGATAGTGAGGTAGGTCCAGTATATCATCTTTGCTTTTAGATCCCAGTTCTTTTCGAACTGTTTTGAGCAAGGTCATTACGCTGAGGTAGCCTTGGCTAGGGTTTTGTCAAGATGTGGACTCCAAGTAAGTCTTTGGTCTAGGCTTACCCCCAGGTACTTGGCTTCCTTTGGGAATGGAATTTGAATGCCATTTAGCGATATGTTTGATAGATTCAATATTCTCTTTCTAGTGAAGGGAATGATGACCGTTCTATTGACGTTTACACTTCACCCCTCAGTTTGACACCATCCCCATACCTTGTTTAAGGCACTTTGCAATAGACTTCTCAGGGTAGTCTTGAGTTAGAAAGCCTGAGTCACTATGGACCATAGGAGAGGAGAGAGAACACCTCCCTGGGGGCAACCTTTAATGACTTTGATTGTTGCAGATGGCTGTCCTAGCTTGGCAGACATTGGCCTGCTGCTCAGCATCGAACTAATCCATCTGATAATTGGGTTATCAAATCCTTTAGCGAGGGAGGCTGTCAATGGACAGAAACGTCGTGGTGTCAAATGCCCCTGCTATGTCCAAGAATAAGCACAGACCTATCTCTTTTCCCGACAGTGAGCCCTCGATTTTCTTGACGAGCTGATGTAGGACTGTAACGGTGGACTTGCCCGCTTGATACACGAATTGATATGGGGTTTTTCTATAAGGATGGAGTTCCGGATGAGCCTTCTTCATAACCTTTAGAAAGAATCAAGGTTACAAGGCCTGAATAGAAATCTGTAGAGATGAACATGGGAATATAGTAGTAGATTCATAATCAGTACTCAAGACTGTTAAACGGCGGTGACAGTGAACGTTATCAGGCAAAATGAGTCATTTAACCTGGAAGATGACGGCGGATTCTTGCTTGGCTCTTATTATTACGACTAGGTCATCTGCACAACCTTGACTTGGAAGCCAGGCATTGTTTGGGTTCATTCGGAGGTGAACGTAGTCAACGTCTCAACAACGTTATCCGCTCCTTAAATATTTTCCTTCGTTATCAGTACCAGAAGTTCAATGTATCTCACTTCATTCTTGCTTGCCAATGAACTAAGTAAACGTTCCGAATACGTAATGTAACTGCTGGCATGGCATTAACGCTGTCCTTCGCAATTTTCAATAAAAATTCAATTTTTTTCGTTTATGATTACTCATCATAAACAGATTTTCTGACCGAAATTTACCATAAAAGTAATAATTTTATGCTAATTGTATGCAAACAGCTCAACAGCAAGCTGTTACAGATTGGGTTTGTTAACCTCCTCTCCATCAACGTACAGAGCGTCTATAGAGCTATAGTTGGTGCCTAACATGCTCTACTCGTATGTCAATCAATACTCGTAAATCGATTTCGATTAATTCATTATCGGACGTTATTAATGCGTGACCAATTCCGGCTAGACGAAGTTAACTTAGTTTGGTAGTTCACTCAACAGGCCAACTGGCAGTGATTCTGGTTTTGGCGTAGTTCATCTTTACCTCATTAGGTCGGGTTGAGTTTTTGCGTTGGACGTGTATCGAGTGGATTTGGATGCGGTGTACATATATTTAGAAATACCCATCAACAAGGTGATTCTTGATGTATCTACAGTCGGACGTATGTATATTAATGACCCATTTAGTGTGTTCTGTTTTCGCGCTCATTCAAACATGTCAATGGAATTGATATGTAAGTAGCAGATACTCGTAATGGCTGGTGCCTGAGTTGAGGATTTGATTAGCACTTAAAATTTAAAATTCAAATTTCTCTTTTCATCTTTAGTGCGGACAGTACTTGGTGGGACTGTTGGAATTTGAGATCTCTCAAGATCTTGAGTTTTAAGTAGCAAGGAACTTAACAAATTTTGACTAACAGATTTCTAAATCTTTCCAGTCGCCTGTCTCCCCTAATCGGCTTGGTATCTTGGGATGAGAAATTCTACTTTCTTCTTAAAGTGAAAGGCCGTAGGAATATCTCCCGAAAAAAAGGAGAAGAGAAATGACGAGTTATGACTTGGATTACCTAGGAGTACGTGGACAGTCTGTTCAGCAAAAAGCGGTAAGCGTTTACTTCTAAATCCATGGTTTCCAAAGAAGGAAAAAAATACGTCTCCTTAACCAATGTAAAGTTGGGCAATAGCAGATCCGAGCGGAACCTACATTCCGCGACTGGGCTCAGATTTAGTTAGTTAAGGTGGTATCTCAAGCCACAGTGGCCCGTGAGAAAGCCCACCAGCTTTCTGATACTTTCCTTATTAAGGTTAAGTATATCCTTATAGGAGCAAGGTTTGATTAGTAATTTGGATTGTCTCAACCCTGGGACAATTTCCCAGTGGTCCAGGCGAAGTTTACGTTCCCAGTTACTAATCAGCGCTGTGGCGAAAGACCTATTGATGCCACAGTAAGGTTTAGGTCCTATGAACGCAGATTCTGAGCCAGCCCTAGCTAGTTCATCTGCTGACTCGTTGCCTACAATCCCTTGATGGCCGGGGACCCATCCAAGTTTTACCTTGTTTAGTCTCACCAGGGATTGCAGTGCATCGTAGCAGGTTTTAACTGATATGGAGTCCACAAAATTGGACGACAGCGCTTTGAGTGCTGCCTGACTATCTGAAAATATATATATTCTTGCCTTACTAAAGTTTAACCTAGCGCAGATTTCAATGGCATGGAGTTCAGCCTGAAATACCGTGGGACACATTCCCATAGGTATCGAGACCCTGGTGTTGGGTCCAAACACACCAGCTTCAACTCCAGATTCCATTTTCGATCCATCTGTGAACCAAACTAGACCTCTAGGTTCTAATGCCGGAACACCAATTTGCACGATCTAATATTTCTACCTCAAATAACCTACCGAAACAGTACTCCTTGACCATGGTGTCAGGGATGGTACAAAACATGTCTCTTTGGGGATTGAGTCAAGTATTTTCAGATGTCCCACATGGTCACCTGATTTATACTTGTATTCTATCTGCAACTTGATAGCACACCCAGCGGCTGTCTTCCTAATGAAGATATGAAGGGGTGAAAGCCCAACGATTGCTTCTAAAGCTGCCGTCGGGCAGGTACGCATAGCACCTGTGATACCGAGACGGACAATTCTTTGTAACCTATGAAGTTTAGCTGCCGTTGTCCGTTCAAGAACTTTCGGCCACCAGATGATAGCCGCGTACGTGATAATAGGCCTCATCATCATTGTATACATCCAATGAATCATTTTCGGATTTAGACCCCAAGTTCTGCCGTACAGGCGCCTGCAGGCCCACATGGCCTTATTAGCACGCTCGATGGCGAACTTGATATGAGAATTCCAGCTGAGCCGTTTGTCGAGGATGACCCCAAGGTATTTGACTTCACTGGAATAAGCTAGATAGATCCTGGATTGACCAGTCTTTTCCTAGTAAAAGGCACTAGAACAGTTTTGCAGGGATTGATGGATAGTCCTTCTCTGCTGCACCATTCTAAAACATGTAGTAAAGCACCTTGCATGACGCTAGAGATGGTTGCGCTGTGCTTGCCACTAATAAGTATCGCCAAGTCGTCCGCATAACCAATGGCGATATAGCCTAATCTGTGAAGATCGACTAGAAGGTTGTTTATGACTAGTGACCATAGAAGGGGAGAGAGAACTCCGCCTTGGAACAGCCCTTAGCTGCGGTCACAGACACTGACACTCCTCCCGATGAGGAAGTCATAATTCGACTTTCAAGCAGGGCTCTTATCCATTTGCCTGTCGAATCTTCGATGCCCCTGCTACTGATTGCTCTCTCTATTGAGCTGTAGCCTCTCTATTGAGTTGGGCCATATTGACCGTTTAAGTGAATGCCTGTGAGGTTGATGCTATTGAAGTGGATGACGTTTAGCAGGACAGAGCTGAAGAAATTTCCTGAAAGTGTGATTTCTCAAAGTGGAGACCTTATTGTAGGTAGAGCTAAGGCGGACATTTATCTGGCAGATATTTTATTATGAAAATGTTGCGTTTTTCTATTGACTATAAATGACACCTCTTGATGGAGGTGATAGTGGTTACCGTGCTCAGTGGTTAGTGCGTTGGACTACTACGAGGGTGCTTCAAAGTTGGAATCATAGAAAGTACTAAGATGATTTTTCTCCAACCCAACCTCTTACGAATGTCTGACAAACTTCTGAGAGCAATAATTGTCATGAGAAGCTTCTTAATTTTCCTTTCGGATAAGTCTTTAAGATGTAGGTCGGCACAAATGGTCATAAGAAGTTAGGCCCTAGACCTTAAGCTTAAGCAGGATGCTATCGAGCGTGCAAATCTTAGGTGGACAAGTGGATCAACATGTCTAGCGACAAAACAGATTTGGCCAAAGCTGGACCTAAAACGCTCTAAGAATTTGATTTCTCTCAACAGATTGCATATCGGCACCACAATAGGTGTCATCACTGGACACTGTCTAATAGGCAAGCACGCTACAAGGCCAGGCCTCTTCGCGAACGATTTCTGTAGAAGCTGCATGGATGAAGAAGAGGAGGAAACTATTCCTCACCTTCTTTGTTTCTGCCCAGCTCTCTCCCGTAGAAGGAAACTCCACTTAGGAGCTCCTTATTATAATGATATAGGCGACCTGATGAAAATTGACATCAAGAGCCTCCTACGCTTCATAAGAAGCTCTAATTGGTTTTAAGACCAGTAGGTGGAGGGAGGCTTCTTCAATGATCCACGTGGTATCACAACGGACCTCATTGGTCTAAGTGTGCTGGCGAATCCTAGCTGGCAGCCACTTCAACCTAACCTCAACCTAACCTAGACCCTAGACCGCTCACGGTTTGTTGCACTAAAGATTTGTAAGAAGAAAGGATGAGTCATGAGTCTGATCAGATCTACAGTGCTTTCCCGTCAACTTTGTGCCATGATGTCAAAGAAGGGTTTGTCCAGTGAGCAATGTCTGTTTTAAGCTTGTGCCGGACATTTGCAGATGAAGAGAAAAAGTGTTTCATGTCCGTTTTCCCTCTTACAGCTGCGATAGCGCGTGTCAATTTGACCGAACTGGCCGAAGACCTGTGCAGATAACAACTATCCTGGCAAAATCCAGGCGAAAGAAGCTCCTGCGACCATAACTTATCCTATACGAGCCTCTGGATATGATACAGTTACTTGGGCCTTTCCAGAAAGTAAAAGCAAATTTTGCTCTTAACAACTTCCAGTGAAGGTAACACTTCCTCCGGAAGGGACTCGTCTAAGGCTGACCTCCGTCTGAATAAATCGTTGGCTCGCTCAGTCTCCTCCGTATTGTCATGACGTGGAGCACAGAGAAGGATTACATATATAAAAAAATGATGGCTTATCTGGGTAAAATCTTATTTGCACTGTTTCACTTGTTTTGAGGATATCATAGCCAAATTAAGTGCTTTGATAGCAGCCTGGCTGCCAATGAATATGACACTATTTCGATTTGATGTGGGATTGCACCTGCTCGCAAGTATGTGTCCCCTAGGCCTCTCTCCAGCCCACGGAAAATGTTCCTCGCTTCATAACCAATGATTGGCCATCACCAAGTCCGGATCTTAATCCTTTGGATTACAAGTTATGGTCGGTTTTGGACGGCATGGTTTGTACAAAAACACAGCCAAACTTGGAGTCGCTAAAAATAAGCCAAAGGAGTTCTATTAGTTTTAACAAGTGTTCAAGCTGAAAACTTGGTAGACTTAATAATAGGCCCCATACACGATACGATGACAGACATTGAAGTCCGTCCGACCGATCTCATCGTGTGTGGCGTGGTGGGATGGTCTGTCCGACGGTCGAATGGAGGAGGTGCCAAGTTGTCGTCCGACTGATTGAATCGTGTGTGGTAAAATCTGTCCAACCGTCGTATAGTGTGTGGCAAAGTAGAGCACGGTCGGACAGACAAATCGTATCGTATATGGGCCCTATAAGAGAAAGCCGCTTATCTTTTTCTATATATATAAAACTCAATGTACCTATGTATGTACCTATGTTTGTATGTATGCTATAGACTCCGAAATCACCGCACCGATTGAGCTCAAATTCAGGCAATCTTCCGATATTGGCCCGAGAGTGTTTCTGTGAAGATTGGTCAAAATTGGTCCAGTAGTTTGCCACAACAACTGCGCAGCAACGCACGCCGAGTACCCGCTAGTTTTACATATTTGACATATTTTATCAATTCCTTTAAAGGTTTTCCTTCGACAAGCTCAAAAGGTTTTGGTTCGTTTTAATCTTCTTACTAGATTGTTGTTGTCTAGGAGCTGAATGGTCTGAATAGTTGATATGCTGTAGATATCCTTGGTCGCTTCGAGAGAAAAATTCTTTGGAAGATATACGGTCCCGTTTGCGTTGACGGGCTTTGGAGGAGAAGATTCAATGAGGAAATTTACGAGCTGTACAGCGAACCTAGCCAAAATACTGCGCATCAGTCGCCTAAGATGGCTAGGACATGTAGAGCAAATGGACACCAATGCTCCCGCCCGCAGAGTCTTCGAATCTAACCCGGAGGGACAACGCAGTAGAGGAAGACCTCGCCTAAGGTGGTGCGCACAACTAGAAGGGGACCTCAACCAACTTGGAGTGCGCAACTGGAGGCAGTTAGCTAAGGACCGGGCTAACTGGAGAGGCTTGTTGGTTGAGGCCCAGGTTCACCCCGAATCTAAGTAAGTAAGTAAGAGTAGATTCTATAATCTCCTGACAGACACGCGTGGTTACTATATTATAACCGAGGGTGAACGATATCCATTTTATTGCGATCCACGACTCAGGATTTTGCAGTGATTCTGATCCTACGCACGATGATCATGCATTCGGAGAGGAAAGGACGCATAGGAGCAGTTAGTTTCAGGTAAGATGTTGGTTGTTGAACTTGTAGCTTACTTCACTTTAAGATGATCAATGCATTCACATTCGTATAAGGGTTCTGTAGACTGTAAAAGGCATTGAAGAGAACATCTTCTCTTGGAAGACTGTCAGGCATTCGCCAAACTTGAGATCATGAAAAAGCTTTCTGAAAAATCGAATTTTCTTCTCCTTAATTTTTTTTTTTAGCTTAGAACTTCCAGGGTTGAAAATAAAACGCACCCCACCATTATTTTACATATGCATGTACCTCCATCCACTAGTGCCAGTTTGAGGGCATCTTGAAGCCTTGGAAACCTGCATTTTTTTACTGTCTTGTTTGTGCTAGCTGTTTAACCATTTCATTCCTTTGTTTTGCATGGGCTGCAGCAACCATTGAAGCTTAAATAAGTCCAAAAGGTTTTGCTTCTTGGACGGAAGGAAACGAAACAGATCCGCTCTGGTTATCTATGGTAACCACAGCACTTTAAACGTGTACTGGGAATTAAAAATGGTCCGATGGAATAACCACGCGCCATGCCACCCACCGTATTCGAAAGGATACTTCAATTTTGAGAAATTCTAGTTTTTTTGCCAATTAATTCGTTCGAATAGACATACGAGATCTAGACAAACACTACAACAAAAGAGTTGTAAGGATTCATGGTGCTCATGCCCTACTCATGAGCTTAACTCGAAATGTCCTTTTGGAAGCCACGGACAAAAGGCTTTCTTCATGAAACAACACATCCAGCACTATAAGCATATCAATTGCTTGGCATTCAAAATTTATTTCCCTCTTTGACCGGCACATCAATCAAAGCCAAGATTAAGCGTCCATTTACAGGAAATGCATTTCTTTGAGAAAACCCGCCTCATCCATTTCAAATGCTTCCTCATATTTAAGTCATCCCCTCCCCCGCCACTAAAATGTCATTTACCTCGTGCCAAACAAATGAGCAACCAGGCGACCACAGTAAGGTCAACTCCTAAAGATATTGTTCCCGTTTCACAGGTGAATGAATGCATTCACAATAACCAAACGACAGTTAAGCATATATTCATGAAAACTCATCCAAAAAGGCTCCAATAAATAATAACAATAAACCAACAAACAGGCTTTCTATAGAGGCAAGGACAGAACCTCATCGAAAATGTGACTCCCGCACAACAGACCACAGAAATGCATGAATGAGTGCCCTACTCGTATCCCCATACCGCGACGTTCACTGCAAAAAAATAAATTCGGTCAGCTGAAAATAAAACCAAATTAACGACTGACGAAGTGGGGAAGACCGAAGACGATAAAACTGCGAAAGCGCCGACTAATAATAACCTATCACACACCTTTTATGGATTTGGAGAATTTTAATTGAATTCTTTCGATACAGTCATGAGATTGCTCCTTACAGATACAAGTATCTGTATGTATCTCAACGGCGACATGAGTAGTAATTTGATCGTTTTACGGTTTTTCGGCAATGATTACATCGTACTTGTTGTTTGTGGCCTACCTACCACACCTTTCCGAAATCGTACGATATCGTTATAACCTGGTTAATGCTGGAGTTAACAGATTTCAATTAGTGTAGTAGTGTAATACAGGTGTTATTGCTTGACGGTGTACGCGCATATTTTAATAATTTGAATGACGGTGGGGGTTTACAGAGGAATGAAAGTTGTTATTGCTTAGGCAGACCATCAGTTGCGTGCTTTGTGCCCATTTTCATGAACCTCGGGAAGAAATATGGATCTCAGGAAGCCTTTACGTATGTCCTTCATGAAAAATTG
This sequence comes from Blera fallax, assembly GCA_946965025.1. Taxonomy (NCBI): domain Eukaryota; kingdom Metazoa; phylum Arthropoda; class Insecta; order Diptera; family Syrphidae; genus Blera; species Blera fallax. The sequence goes on from OX337244.1 coordinate 51,648,431, forward strand.
ACTGCCTAGAGTCCTTATTCTCCAGTCAGAAAAAGGTGGGACAATAGCACAACAGAAGATAGGCAGATTCAACACTGCAGCATGATTGCCAATGGCTCGGCGTAGTGTCTAGTATTGATGGCAGAGACGACTAGGCTTCGACTAGGCTTAAACTGGGAAATCAGTCATAGACATCTACTGTAGTGCAGTAGTGGGCAAGCTTAGAATAAATCCGTTGAAACAAAGTGTTGTACGTTACTTGGGCCCGAAAGACGCTGCAATCATTGTTAATTCTAGGATTGGGTTGGTTGGGTTGATTGGTTGTCCCCGCTCCTGTAGACACGTACTTAGAGCAGAAGGGAGGTCCATTATGATCCACAAAGATAGAATCCGGAACAAATATGCAAATTTCCAATACGGGACAAAAGGTAGGGTGACAAGTTTCGGTATGAACTCATGCCTTGGTGATTCGCCGTTCAGAAATTAAACTAATTTAATCGTGAGACAACATTTTTGATCTTTTGAAAGTCGAGTCTGACTAGGTCACTAAGATTTCGAAGAAGTATTCGCTAAGGGTTTTCCTTCTTAGAGTCGAAAGGGCAAGACAAGTGCACAGAAAGTGGGTTATAGTTTATTCCTCTTCCTGGTCTTTACAGCTTCCACAGAAATCGTTAAAAGGAGCACGCACATAGCCTCCTGGGATGTCTATCTGTAAAACAATGCTCTGTGAGGGCTCCTACTAGACTTCTCAATGTTTTTCTACTAACAGAGATAAGTCTCCTACAATCCAGGTTTGGCCAGACTTATTTAGATGGGAGACACGCACTGATATTATTTGACCTACTGTTTGCCATACTGATTGTTGCAGTATCTAAGTGGAACTTTATCGCTTTAATAGGGGATAGTGGTCCCTTCGCATTATCTGGGAGGTTTACTCTAATGCAGACTCAGCATAATGTTTGAACCTTCTCGTGTTCAGTGCCGTCCACCAGACTAGTACATCGTACGTAAGAATAGGTCTCATGACTGCCCTGTTACATTTACATATATCTAATGAATGATTGATAGAGTTGAGGGCCCCAATTCGGCCCCAGGGCTTTCCTACATGAATACAGGGCAATCGAGGCTTTCGGTCTGGAATATTTAGATTCCAACTCAATTTTTTAACGAGAATGACCCCTAAGTATCTGGCGTAATCCGCTATTTATAGCTCAATGCTCTTGAGAAGTAATAAATGGTACTTTACAAGTTCTTGTTAACAATACTAATGTGGTCTTAGGCGGATTAATCCCAAGATCAAGAGTATCAGCTTGATTTGCAAGGTACTAAGAGCCGACTCCATCAGCTGTCTAACTGTAAAAATAAAATTTTAAGATATCGCTGTCGCAATGTCGTCTGCATAGGCTACAATACTGAGGAGTATCTGATTCACTACCCTAAGCTACAGAAGCGGTGGTAACACTCCACCCTAGGAAGTACCCCTGTACACGGACCTTTTTGTTAGACAACACTTCAGCTCAGCATGGATGAACCTTCTTTAAGGCACTTGTTCAATCTAATAGCAAAGATAGTTGTCAACCTTCAGGTTATGAACCGTAGCAGATATTTCCCCTATTTTGATATAGTGAAATCCTTGTCCTCAAAAGATTTAACAGTGATTCCCACAACTGCTGAAGAGATTGCGAAGCCAGAGATAAGGGGAAGTCTTACATAATTCTAAGAATTTCACGGGAAAACCGCAGATCTTTGATCGTCATCCATTCTGCAACCGTGACTTGTGGGTTCACCCAACTTTGTCTTCAAATAACATCGGCTACTGACCCAAACACCATTACCAGAAAATCAATTTTGTGATGCTATAGATCTATCCAATTTGACTACTCAGGAACAAACAAAACCAAGGAAAACTTTTAACCAAATGGAGGATGCGCTTTTAAAGACGCGAGTTCGCTGAGGTTATTGAAGGAAAGAGCCCCTAAATGGAGAAGTTTTCTTTGGGACAGGGCCTGACAGGTGCATAGAATGTGAATCGTGTTTTTTTCCTCCTCTCTGTCTCTGCAGTTCTTGCAGAAGTCATTTGAAAAAGAGCCAAATCTTTAACCATGTTGACCAATCGGACAGTGTCCCGTGAGGATACCGATTACATACCGAATTTAGGACAAATTTGTCTAGATGCATTCACATTTGTTCTTGGTCCTGCTGAAAGCGTTTAACTTCATTGGATGCTTGCATGTAGCGGTTTAGGTAGAATCCTAAGAGTCGTACTTTTCTGGCGAGCTCGTCAGCTTTGCAGTTTCCCGGAATGTCTCTATGGTCAGGCACCCAGCAGGGCTTAGTTTTGCTGAGCCGTTATAGCCGTTCTCTGAATCGGTGTCTGTTCTTCGGGACAACATTTAAAAAAATGCCAGAATTTTCTAATGTTTTGATTGATGATTGTTTTGCTGTTGACCAAAACTTCTTCTAGCCCGATCGAGTTTAGGTACGTATTGAAGGTCAGCACTATTTTATATTTTATCGGAGCTTTTGAATGCCATTAAGCATAATATTTCATGGCAACGATCCCAGTGCAGATACTTATGGAAACCGACTCTGAGTATGGCTACAAATACAAACCGACCGTATGTGGTCCAGGACCCAGCTATGCAACCATATCCGAATAACAAATCCAGAAGCCTTCTCATGATAGTTACTCGGACGTTTGTTAAACATTCGTGAGAGGTGGGACCGTGAAAAATCCTTTTTTTAAGTTCTTCTGGGACTTGAAGCTCGAACCTCCTTCTAGGTCTGCATTCCAATACCCTGGCCAATGAGCCACGGCGCCCATCCGTGCATGAGCTGCTTACAAAAAATTTAACCATTGGTCCGCATCCAGTACGCATATGCGTAAATGTTCCGCTCCTTCTAACAAGAATTCTAAAAAGGAAAGTGTACGAGTATCTGCACAACCTTCAATTAGCCAATTGACGCTAACGAACACGGTGGAGAGAACTAACCTATTCCCACAATTGTTCGTCTTGGAATTTTGTTTGTGAATTGTTTTGCCCCCAAAAAAGGCGACCATCCCAATAAAATAAATAAAAACAATCAAATTTGTTGTTGTTAACTTTCACCAAAATGCGAAACGATTACATAGAAAGTTCGCGCAATAAATTCGCTTGTGGGCTAAGCCCCGACGCGTCAGAACAATTCTGAATTCCAAATTCAAATTGTACGGACGGATCGAGATTAATAAACATATTCGGTATGAGAATACGCAGAGAGTACATATGTATGTACATTCATCACAGACACTTCATTTCCTCGTCATGTGATTATACAGCTCATTGTGGCACCATCACACGACTTTTTGATCCACAGAAACTCCGATTCACTTAAAATTCCTGTCGATCGGGATGACGTACTCGTCGCTTGCGATATTCGTATCCGCACACTTATACAGCGCAGTCATAATAAATAAGAAATGAAAAAATTAAAAAAAAAAAAAAAACGTTCTTGGCTGCTTGAAATTTATGTTAGCTGCGATTGGGACGAACGAGATAGTCCAGAGGCCCATTTACAAGGCTCGCACTTGATTGTTGTTTCGCTTGAGGCTTTGTTTTTGACAAGAGACTTAGGTCAGTGCCCATTTATAGTTACAATGAGCTGTAGTCAGTCAGAGTCTAAGTATCTGGCTATCTATCAACCTATAACTGTCTATGCTCGGCAATTCGTCTTGCAGATGACTTGAGAATATTGTACTCGTACTTCCCCACTTGGCGGCTGCTCTGCCGGTGAAAACATATGAGTTTGGCGAATGTGGGTTTTATGCCCGCGAGCCCAATAATTCACAGATACCTAGGCTCTGCATATCTTTCCCTCTCGCTGTGTACCTATGCCTTGCAGCGGCAAAGTGCCTGTACACATTCGTTTTGTCACTGATCGATTTATGGACGGACAGACAGACGAATATGCAAGTGATTTTGTTATATTTTGATGAATCATCGGCAAGAAATTGTTACGCTGAATGAAAATACGCGCAGAACCGAAACCTTTTGTACAGCAATTGTCCATAAATTTCCTTTGACGAGGATTTTAAGTGATAAATGGTCGGTGGGTACTACTTTTTCTGACGTTTGATTCTTGACGTATTGCCATGACTTGCACTTGATACGTGGAGAGAATATTCGGGTTAGTGACCTTGGGCGAAGCGGGAAGGAAAACCAATTGAAGGTGGTATAAATCAGTGGGTCCTTAGTGTTTTCACTGGCATCTGGTCGTTGAACGACATCGGTTACACTTATCGTCGGAGTGAAAGATGCGTTATGGCGTAAATGTGATTGTTAACCCGTTCTTTGTCAGTTTTGTACAAGTGGTGACTGAAACACTGATCGGTTGTCATGTTTATTTCAAGATAAAAAGAACTTATGGGCTTCATTTTGAGTTTGGCACATCAACTTTGCGTAGATGTGTTGCTTTTGCGTTAAATTGAACCTGATTAACGAAGGTGTGAATCGGTTAATCCGCATGATGGAGACTTTTTGTTCTGTACCTGTTTAAACAATTAGTGTAATCGTGTTAGCCTTACTTACTTACATAACGTGGCGCTACAGTCCGGAGTGGACCTGTGTCCCAACCAATAAGCGTCTCCATCCATCTTGATCTTTACATCCGTCCGTATCCGAGGCTTGTTGATGCATGGAAACAACCCCCAACCTGTAGGATCAGTTTCATAGTTGAAATCCCTGAGGCGAAGGGTCAACTAAACTGGTGTCGTTAACCCACTTCGAGGGTGTGAGCCCAGCCGTTGGCTCTCTCATCCGCTACCATCGCTTGCCAAGAACCCTAAACCTAAGCAAGCTCCCAATATGTCGAAGAAGCCCAGATAAGGTGTCGTATCCGTTCCGGAAGTTTATCACATCGCCGAATCACGTGAGGAATTGGTCCGCTGTGGTGTTTATTTTTTGTTCAACACTCGCATTTTGAGTCCGGGTGGACAGCAATCAGTATCCGATGGCTACCAAGTGGAGCTAAGCACAATTGATGAGTAGTAACAGTTACAACTCCGGATACCTATTCTACTCTACACTATTTCTACTGCTACATGATTAATAGCGATAGTATTCTCTGCTTAAAAATTTTATTCAAAAATCTATTTTACTTTGCTTATTTCTTAGGCTTAGGATAACGTACAACGATGAGTTGTGGCTTGGAATGATCGAACGATGATGGAAAATTGGGCGGATGCTGTGGCTCAGTGGTTAGTAAATTCGACTCCGGAAAGGAAGGTATGGAGTTCGAATTCTAGAAAACACAAAAATCAGGTTTTCCACAGTTACTCTTTCGAATATCTGTCAAACGTCCGAAGAGTAATAGCTTTCATGAGAAAATTCTTAGGTTGCCTGTTGGATGTGGCTTTAAACTGTAGGCGCTTCCCTTTGTGCGAAAATTTTACGTGCACTACAAATGGCAGCGCCAAGCTAAGGCCTAGAACAGATACATAGACTGTTGAGCGAAATATTTGTATTTTTTGGTGCGAATTGCTTACAATTTACAGGTTTATATCTAGGTTTTCAAGCCAGGAATGTTGCATCCTTAGTGGTATTCCTTCGATGGTGTCTGATCTGAGTATGCACGGAAGATACACTCTGATATGACGTGGTGTATATTCTATTCGGGAGCTCTTTAGTCCCATTTAGGTGTTGTCACTATACTCCATTTGGGCAGGTTGTGTTACACCTACTACATATGTATGAATTGTTTCTATGCGGTACAATTTCATCAAGCACTTTCTTGGTAGGTCGAAGTCAGCTGGTACTTCAAAAGATGCTTCTTTATGGACCTTGCTTCGTAAAAATGGTCTTTTGTCTTTCTGTTCGCTTAGTGATTGATGCGCATGGCGAAGGTTGAGATCTTTCGGCAGGCAATTTTCGGAACTGGCCATGCAATTATTCTTTGTGACCACCCATAAACATAACCAAAGTGTGTTGAAGTAGTTCCAGGAAGGTTAGATACAAATATGAAAATTTAACAGCAATGGATCAAACACTGAACCTTGAAGTAATTCATTGCAACACGCACTCACGAATACTTTCCGCCGAAAATTTGTTTACGAATTCAAAGATGGATTGAGCCGACAGGATTGCTCAGGGCAATTATTTAGATATTTGGACGTCAAAGCACCACGTTTTGCTACTGTAGAACGGTGGTTCAGTGAGACTCAACGTAGGTGTCCGTCAGTCAAAGACGAGCCGGAAGTTCTGGCACCGAAACTATCGACGACCATCGGTAACTGATACAGGAAAATGGAGTCAACCTTGTGCCTAGTACTGGCTGTCAGGAAAATCTGCTCTCGATGGATATAGCACAATGTGACTGACGCCTAAAAGAAGATACGAATTGATTGGAGCAAGAAAATGCTTGGATCATTCAATCAAGGCCGCTCAAAAGAAGTTTCGGGGACTAAACTTGGATTCATTGTCAAAATTCAGAGAGCAAGCCGTTGGAGGATCGTCGTAATGGTCAAACACCAATTTTTGGTAAATAATTTTCAAAAAGTGCGAAAAAGACCAAAATGGCAATAACTTCGAATAGGAGAGCCCTCTCTGCAATAAAAAAATGCAACTATTCGGCGCAACAGACCGTATGTGGTCCAGGACCTGCGTCTAGAGACGATTCGTGTGTTGCTTGCTATATTTTTTGGAATAAATGGAAGGGACCTTTAGTTTAGGGCCATATTCGAGAAGCAGCTATTACTCTCGGACGTTTGTCAGACATTCGCTAGAGGTGGGACCGTGAAAAATACTCTTTGGTGTTTCCCAGGATTTGAATCTCGAACCTCCCGCTCAGTAATACAACGCACTAACCACTGAGCCATGGCTCCCACCCGAATTTGAGGAGCAACCTATATAAATACTAAGAAAGATAAGGAGTAAAACATTCGTTTTGCAGACAGAGCAACAAAGGATAAGAAAACACACACAAGAGTATGCACAACCCACAGTTGCACGATTTTTATTGATGGTATCCGATTCCCTGACTGAAAATGATGATGGCGACTTAATGGATTAATTAATTTTAATTTGTTTATTTCACAGTTTCAGGATAATGAACGAAAATGTTTTATGGCTCAAAATGATCGATAATTACGACTGACTAATTCCTGGTAATTCTTCAGCTGATATGACATCCTTCCAAGAAATTTCCCAGCAAAGCCAACGCCATGGAAATTGGTTCAGTCGCTTTGGGTTACAGCATTACAACTCGTAAAACGTTGAAACTTAAACTTTAATTGCACCCATATATTGTCGAGAATAAATTTCAACCAATAAAGGGTATCCTCATGAAGATTCACACACTAAACCATGTTGGAAAACTTCCTGGCGGTTGCAACCAGGCTTAATTGCTTACTTATGCCCAGTTTCCTTTCTTAAGTCTTTGGGGCTTGATCACTACGTCTAGGTGCCATTGATTGTAATTTCTGGTCATGCATTTGAGCCAGTTGCCATGATTTGTCCTACAGTGTCCCAAAGGTAGTAAAAATGTTTGGTCATTCGTCAAAAACATTAAAAATTCTGCCTCATCCGCCATTCCAACGCTCATTTACAATGACATTCCAGCTGTCAGCTCCTTAGACAAGGCCAATCTGCTCGCTGCACAATTTGCAGCCAACTCCACATTGCAAGATAGTGCTTTGTCTGTCCCTGAGCTCGAGAGCGTCGAATTTTCTATGGGACAAGTCCACTTTCGCACTCCCACAGTTGCAGGAGTTCTCAAAGGTTTCAACATACATACAACATACATAATCCGCTGGTCCAGATGGTATCCCCCCAATAGTTCTGAAGAGGTGTTCTTCTTCGCTGGCAAAGCATCTGCGTAAGCTTTTCTGTCTGTCCTACTCTTCTGGACTCTTTCCGAGAAGATGGAAAACAGCATTTGTCCAGCCTGTCCCTAAAAAAGGCGAATCTTCCTCTCCGACCAATTACCGACCCATTGCACTTACGTCCCTTCTTTCCAAGGTCATGGAAACGCTGATAAATCGTCAGCTTATGAAATACCTTGATTCACGAAAACTTCTCAATGACCGGCAGTATGGTTTTCGTAGCAACAGGTCCACTGGTGATTTGATGGCATATCTCACCGAGAAGTGGAACCAATCTCTTCATCACTTCGGCGAAACAAAGATAGTTGCACTTGATATTTCAAAGGCATTTGACAGAGTTTGGCATCAGGCTCTTTTGTCGAAAATGCGTGCATATGGCATCGATGCGTCTCTTCTTCAATGGGTTAGAAATTACCTTTCGGGGCGTTCAATACAAGTTGTCTTGGACGGCTTCAAGTCTGATATTCACCATATAAATGCTGGTGTCCCCCAGGGCTCAGTTTTGTCTCCGACTCTCTTTCTCATTTTCATAAATGATCTCTTGTCTGCAACCTCCAATCCAATCCAATTCTTCGCTGATGACAGTACCCTCAGTTTTTCATATTCATTCCCCAACTCACGTCCCTGCTCTTCGGCCGTAGAAGAGGAACGGCAACGTATGTCAAACTCATTAAATTCCGACATTGACAGCATAGTCAAATGGGGCTCAACTAACAGAGTGGAATTTAATGCATCCAAAACTCAGTGCTGTCTTCTGTCTCTCAAGCGAAACCAAGACCCCCAACCATTATCCATGAATGGTACTTGCATCGCGGAAACCGAAAGACTTGCCATTCTCGGTATGTGTATCAACAATCATCTTCGTTGGAACGATCACATATTCGAGGTCGCCAAAAATGCTGCAAAATGTCTAGGATTCCTTAAGCGATGCAAGAAATTTTCCACCCCGTCTGATCTGGCCTCAATATATAAGACATTAATCCGCCCCAAGATGGAATACAACGCCCATATCTGGTCTGGTGCACCCAAGACCGTCTTGCACATTCTAGATAGGGTCCAGAACCGCGCGATAAAACTAATAGGTGATAGAGCTCTTCAAAATCTCACCAGCAATACGCGTCACGCTTCGAATGCTCATCAGTTCACCCATAAGCCCAACTTCGGACGTACTGTCAAATACAGGGATTCGTTTATAAGCCGAACGACACGTATGTGGAATGATCTTCCAGGCTCTGTGTTTCCTCATCGGTACAACATCCAAACATTTAAAGCCAACGTGCACCGGTATCTCCTCTGTTCCTCTTTCCCCTCTTTCCAAACGCCCGTGCCCTGAATATTCAGCATAAGGGTTTTCATACCCCCTTTGGTGCGCGCTAATTATAAAAAAAAAAAAAAAAAATTGTTCTACGGCAGCATGTACATACATATGTATTCCTTTTTCGGCTAGATGTTCTACTTTGAGGTATCCACCGCCTTGCTTAGTTGACTATATACTGATCTTTTGAAGCGATAGACCAATCCATTGGCACTGCAATTGCTTTCGTATTAGAGCAGAACAGTCGTAGCATAGTCTTACCAGAGTTCGATTAATCGATTCCGCTGGTGATGCCTTATTCCGTTTCAGTATTCACCGGCGCACTACTTCACTGATATCAGAAGCTAAATCCCCTAACAAGCAGACGTCATCACAATTGTCCTGATGTTTAAGGAATAATGAGTTCACTGAATTCCTATCTTACGAGGAAAAGCGTCAAAAGTCGAAATCGGACGAAGATACCCTCGGTAGTTTCGAAAGAAAATCTACGAGCTACACAGCGCAATCGAGCGAGTCAAAAAACTGAGTATCAGTAGGCTTAGATAGAACATAGTGAGCAAATGAACATCAATACTCCGGCTCACAGAGTTTACGAATCGAAGCCGTAGGAATAACGCAGTAGAAGACGAGCACGCACAAGAAGAAGAGGACATCAATCATCTCGGAGTGCGGAACTGAAGGCAGTTGGCAAACCCTGGCTTAGGACCGGGCTAATTGGAGAGGCCCAGGCTTACCCAAAACTGTAAGGCCACCTAAGTGAGTAAGGATAAGTTCTTGTCGGACCCCACTTCGAATGTAAGTTTCCTCTAATAAACGCCCCTACGCAGAACATGACTTTTCGACCCATCATACATGGAAGCCTATACAGGGTTTAGGTCCTCCAAGCCATATATGCAATGCGTGTCGCACGAAACGGACATGGTGTAATGCCAGATCAAGAATGCTAACCAGATAAAGTCTCGATTCACGCTGCCGAAAGCCATCTCGAACTCTATAAAAAGCAGGTACAGCGGACGGGATTGATCATATGTAGAGGTATAAGCGCGATCTTGAATGAACATCTATTGTGCTCCCCCGACTTGGAGCACTACCCGATAAGCTACTCGACTTAGAGCACCTCCTCCAGAGTCCAATTGCCTTAATGAAACTAGAGTATATAGCGTGGAGCCAATGATGTCTTTCTGTTAGTTGATAGGAACCCAGTCGTTGTCTTCTTTTGTGGACTAGTGCTCCACATTAAGAAAGTACCTTGATGTTTCCTCAGCATCTCCGCGGAATCGGCAGTCTCTGCGTTGCCCTTTACCTGGTTTCCTAAGGTATTCCTTAAGTCTACAGTGTAAGAATGCACAGCCGGTCTTTGTTGGTGTTTATACAGACCTCAAGAAGCATGTCTTAGCTTAAAGATTTTCTCCCAAAATTTTGCTCTTTCATAGTCTCCCTCCATGCTTAGCTCATTCCGTATAGTATGCGGTCTCATCCCGTGGAATGGCTCAGCGGTCTCTGAGCCTTTTCTTACTAGTTCATCAGCTGCATCATTTTCCTCTACTTCTACGTGGCTTGGTACCCAGTAGCGAGCTAATAATGCTCAATTCTTCTTGCGTAGGATTGCTGTTAAAGCATTGATATCCTGAGTTATCCCCTAACTTTTAAACCCAGGCATTCAAATCACTTGCCATTGCGGTACTGAAGCTCTGTCAGTTTTTGAGAGAATCATTGGCGTTGCCTTCACCGACTCGAGGTCTCTCATAAAATGTACAATACGGTGTGGAAATCTTACCCTGTTTGAAGGTTCGATTAACACTGTATGATGGTGACTTATTTTAATCTACTCCAGAACTATGTATCTACTGTATTCTGCGACCTTAAAAATTTGAGTCGTCTTTAGTTGATGTCCCTAAAGGGAGCCTAGCGACATCTGAGCTTGAAGGCAAGTGAAAGGAACTTTCCTCTACCTCAGGTTGACCACAACAGGTTATCTCGACTGTTTACTTTGGTTACCTTGAATTTGAAGAGTCAGCTTATAATTAGCAATCCGCATTTGTTAAAGTCACTGTAGCTTTGCACCTAAATATCCACGTAAATGGAGATATCCTGCCGAGATAAACCCAATATTATCGCCACATTGACAGCTGGGTTGTGTAGATGGATTTTATCAAACGAAGATGCAAATACCATTGGAGTCATCGAGAGAAATTTCTTCAAACAATTTATAGTCTTATGCCAGGAGTCAACGAAGATCTGTACGATCCCTAGAAGTATTTATGGAGCTTGACTGAAAGAAGTGAACACCATCATTCCACAACGGAACTACATCTCATCCTCAATGGCGTGCATGTACGAAAGGGAATATCAATCAATCGAAACAGCGAGCAAGGGATCGTGCTTACCCAGGGACTCAGGGAGATGTAAAGCTTGTTTTGTACCCAATGATGAATGCCAACGCTATTGCTTGCACTTCCTTACACAGTCTCACCAGCTGTCAACAGCCCACTTGATTGCATAATTACCCTAGAATGAGGAAATAGCTCAAAACACGTTGCCATCCTTTCGGTATGCTGCAATCTAAGAAGTCGCAATTAAACGGTAATTTGACTAGCAAACGAATGGAAAACCGGACCTTATAACGAGCGGACAACATTTCGTCACTTGCATAATGCACTTCTGGTATGAATATCTCGCAGATACTTTAACACAACCCAACACGACATGTACGATGTGTAATATCTTCCTAACAAGTCTAATGCCATCCCATTCGTTATATTGTCTGTGGATGTCATCTCAAACTCAAACATACTGTTCAGCTCTGATTACCTGTAGTAGGTACGTTGAGATGCACAGAAAACAGGTCTTGATTGGCTTGCGCGTACCTACCTGGCTATGAAGTGCAAGCGCTCATTAATGTGCAACACCTTTGCGCATTTCATTAAAATTTATTTTTAATGGGCTGACATTTTTCCAGCACGTTAGGGCCATTGACCTATTTTATCTCAACCACCAATGGACAGATCATGCAAATCTGCGAACGCTGGCAAATTCACACCGCATAACGTTAACTGGCTGCCCGTAGATACGTATCACTTGTGAGCTCTTGCTACGGATATGGGTTAAAAGTTACATTGGGATCGCTTTAACATAAAGTACTCGTATCTACAACTCAGAGAACACATTCGAATGTAGCCAAAGAACCGGATCTTAGGTATTCTCCGTCGAACCGAAATAGGTTCGACTCTGTCCAAAAATGTGTGCGGCCCGAAGGGACAGAGTTAACCACACCAGAGGTAGTGGCGTGTAGTGAGAGTACTTTTTATGGATCGTTTAAGTGGAGTTAAGGTTTGTGACGGGTTTCTTGGAAGTGCATGGCGCTGCCCGATAATTGTGCGGAGACCGAATTTGTATGACTAATTTCTGGTGTTCTTCTTGTGTAATTAATAGGCTCGAGAGCAGTTAACAGAGGGGATTATGAAGCTGTTGCGTGAGCGGTTTCCTACTCGCATGCTCGTGGTGGTGGTTTATCCAGTATGCCGGCTTGTGCGCTTCCGGGCATATAATCGGATGGTTTGAGTTTAAGTGTCTGTCCATTTACTGCAGCTGATTACAATCTGTTGTGGTTTATTTGTGATGACTTTGTAGCTTCAAGGGGTACTTGGACGGTTTACTTGGGCAACTAGACTAATTATAAAATGCGTGGCTAAGCAACGTCGAAAACGTTCCTCTTTGTTATGTAGTTGGTTAGATGAAAGCGAAATGAATGAAAAGGGTTCTCGGAATTGTTTATAATTTAGTTGTTAGCAAGTAGGACGAACGCGTTTAAGGATTAAATGCGTGATTTTCGCCAGAATCATGAAGATCTCGTTAAATAATTGCACAAGGAAGCACACGCCATGATATGCAAGAGTGTACAAGCACTACCTGTCGAAAGGTTTCTGGCCTTTTATCAATTTTGGGGAACCGACTGAAAAGGAAAGGACGCGGGTTTGAACGTGAGCTCTCTCCAGAAAACTGCAATTTAGAGTTTTTTTTAGGAAAACACTTTTGCTGCCTGGTACTCATACTCAAATAACTGGGTCAGCATTGAGGTACTGGGTCAGAATAACGCATTTAAACGGAAAAAAATGAGGAAAAGTATGCATCCGAATGGTTTTCTTAAGCGATATTCCGAGCGCTGTCTAGGAGACGGTACACGACTCTAGGTCGAAATAAGAAAATTAACGCTAAATCCACTAAAATCCGAAAGGAACATACTACGATGTAAATAAGTGTTCAACGCAGATACTACCATAATGACTAAAATGCGTGCAGCCTTAGGCTTGTTATGGCTAAGATGGATAAAGTCTTGCGGACAAATGAGGTCTTTGGACAAAGGAGGATGCTTATTCGTTAGTTCGGATGGTTTTTTAATGTTCTCGCTATGTTTTAATTCCATCCTCCTCATCCATATTTTTAACATCAAGGATATAACGAAGACATTTAAGATCACTTGCCTATTGCCATACAATCCTTTTGTTCCAGGTGGCTCTTAAGGCTCTTGCTAGGGTCAGACATTTGCAGAGAAAGTGAATTAAATATTCCTTCTCGTCACTATCTTCTCGTCTACATCAACGACATGACGTGTGGTAAGGGGTACATAGCTTGGCCGCATGGTCTCCTATCTGCCCATTGGCATATACTGTACTAGGTACGTAGGTAGCTAATGTAGTGGTTCAATAAGAACCCAATTAGCGCTGAAGTGCGCCGTTTTGTTGCCACAAACCTCTTGCGAGCCTGTTTGAAAAGAGAGGAGTGTGTTGATTATTTTGGTTAAACCCAGTCCGTAGAGTTAACAAAAAGAAATAGGCCTCCAGTCTTTATTTTAGCTATCTCGCTGAGATCTTCGAAAAAGAGTTTAGCGAGAGTAAGCAGCCTGGCGCTCGCTAGGGCCGGACATCTGCAGAGGAAATGGCGAAGAGATTCTTTCTCGTTAGTGTCCTTGCAGCTTCTACAAAAAGTATTGTGGGAAATACCAAGCTTGGCTTCGTGGTCTCCGATTGGCCAATGGCCTGTAATAATATGTAGCTATACTTCTAGCAATATCTGGTCTCGACTTTCCGAGTAGCTCGTTTGATTTGGGTTTATTATAACTGGGCGACATCTTTCTCGATACGGCACAATTAGTAAGATTGTTCCACATGCGATTGGCTAGCTGAAGGAAGTGAAGATGAATGCAGCCCTTAACGAAACCCAGCGGGATGTCGACTGCCTTCGCTAGGGAATCGTTTGAGCGGACCCTCTCCTGGCCAGCTTCACGGCTTCACTGTCGAATCGTTCCACTAGAGATCCGTTATGGGCCCACCTAGCCTGGCCAACTCGTCTACTCTTTCGTTTCTCTCAAAATAAGTGTGACCCGTGACCCAGATGATGGTCGAAATTTATTAATGTTCCCTAAAGGTTGAGTTCCTTCTGGCATTGCTCTACCAGTTTAGATAATGTGGCAGCCGAGTTAAGGGTTTCGATTGCAGCTTGGCTGTCAGTAAAGATAGCTGTATTGGGAAATGTAGTCAGCATGCAACAAACCTCACAAATCGTAAGAATTTCCACCTGGAAGATACTGGCATAGTCCATTAGGCGGAAGGACGTCAACGCATTCAAGTAATCTGAAAAAAATGCCTGCGCCGTCTTCGCAGTCCAATTTTAAGCCGTCCGTGTAATAGTGCCATAGTCCTTGGACACTTTCCCGTTTTTCTATTCTTCTCTTTAGCGTTACTAAGAAACGTTTGCTGACGTTCAGTGAGGGGGTTTTGTAGTCAGTCGAAGACGTTACAGATTCGTTTGGCATCGTCTCCAGCATTTTACTGTGGCTATACGGTCTTGCAGTTCAGGATCCGAATTCCCGGAGCCAGGCTAAACTCCATAGAGTGGTGCCTTTGATGAATAAATCGATATGCAGCAGGTGTAGGAATTTCGTCCTTTACATTTCGGTTTTGCCTGCGTTTATGCTGAGACCACATCTCTTGTCCTACAATTGTCCTACACTACTGTCCTACAATACTGTTTGAACTTTGTAAAGAGCGCTCTACATGAGTTGGCATATTCACCGCAGAGCCTCCTTCTCCTTTCCTGCATACCTGACCATGTCGATATTAAAGGCAAGGAAGAAGTGTATTTTCTATCAATTAAAAGCGCAATACAGTCCTTTATAGGACCTGCATCATTCTGCGGGTATCATACCTTCAAAGAAAGATTCAGGAGAATGGAGAATAGGATCGAGAACTGGAAGTACCTTCAAATGCTTAATACTCAACTACTAGACTCGTAGATAAGACCCAAAGCATGCATCGGTATAGACCAGATCAAGTGTCCTAATAGGCAGCCATATGGGGCACTATAAACTCAAGGAACACCTAAGAAAACTTGGTAGGACAGAGGAGAGTCTTGCAAATCCTTTTGCGATCCAGTGAGACTGCAGAACACTCGAGAAAGTGCTCTGAAAGGCTTCTGATCCATACATCACAGCTGGGTGCAAGACCATCTTGTAGATTTTCCCTTCAGTTTCAGGGACATTCGCCGACCCCAGCCACTTCATCATCTACTTTATCGTCATCGCTTATGGCCGAACAGAAGTACATGAAGGATGATCCCTCTCGGTCATTACTTCGTAAGCCATGATTTCTTAGGATTGTCGTTCCACAGATTAAGTTGCCCTTCCAAACCGGCATTTCGTCGCCCATGAGTACGATATCATCTGCAACTAGTGTGTTCCATGATATTGGGAACCCCGAGAGGGTTGATAACATTCACTCTTCCGACGAACGAAAGGTGGAAGATTGCAAATCACGTCATCACAAGTATAACCCACCAGAAAGAACGGACAACCAGAAATGAGGTGTCTGCAAGCCCTAGCAGCTGGCAAAACAAAGAACGATTGTCAAAGCTGACCCTGTGATGGAATGCCTCGCCGGCGGTACCATCGGGGACGAGCAAGGTACAGATATGTGTACATAGGTGGGGTTTTTTACCACGTTAACATGCAATACGAGGCATGGAGTCGGGCATACCTCGTAGTGAGAGTCCGTAAAAGAACTCAATCCTCCGTTAAAAAAGAAAAGGTATTGGTTGCTCCACCCCTAATAGTTTGTATCCTTCCTGACATTGCTTGGAGTGAACAAAAGCCCTGAACAAAGGCCACCAGGTGTAGCTCCTTCATTGACTGGACTTAGATTCAATTTTACTAAAAATTACATTCTCTGACCGATGCTCATTTCGTAGTCACCTTTCCACTTGTGAATGCTACCAAAAAATAGCTTTTAAATATGTCACACCTCCGGAGAAGCATTAAACTGTCACCTGCCCACAAAATGAACACCAAAATGTAAAAGTCACTGACCACCAGATAGGTGTGCGTCCATTGAACCTCCTCACCATATCCGGGTGCATATTTGTGCATGAAAATCAAATAATTCTTACTGCGCCCCATAAAGACCATTCATCAGATCTCAAATTAGTTCACATGAAAGTTTTCCGCAACACTACCAGCCATAAACCATGTTAGCAAGCACCATCATAAACCCAATCAAAATGGAAAGCATCCACTCCTTCAGAAGCTATAAGAACATTTCACAAATGCAAATCTCTCCCCGGCTTGTTTTACATTAAAGTTTATGTACCTCTGCATAAGGTAGAGAGCTGTACCTGCTGCTGCCTGCCTTACCGTACATTACGCAAGGCAACATCATCCGCGGCTGACGACCGCCGAAAACATTGCGCGCCCGAACAACATAGTATCTCCAGGCAGGAGGGACCTACTGACCAAATTGTGTCGAAAATACTAACCAATAACCTTACATCATGTCGCCGAAAGTAGTTCGCTAACCGAGTGGCACAAGACGCCTACCATATTCCGCGGTGTACGACATTTATTATGACTTGTACCGGTTAAATTTAAGCTCACGCTTGACTACGAGCACGACATATCTGATCGGAATACCTAATCAGCTGGAGCGGGTTGTGGTCGCGCGAACTGCTGTCAATCGTCGTCATCCGAAATCTCTATCCCCAGTGCCAGATATGGCGCTGAATTAGAAGAGAAATCGCTACACAGCCGCAGTGGTGTAGGTGGCAGTTAATCAAAACGCACCAAGCTCCGACAGTATTGTGGTGTGGTTCTGCCCAAAGTGAAGTGGATCAAAACATTTGACACATTTCCAGCGGTTGTATTGGGCAGATGCTATCGGGAGCGCTTCGTTCTAATGTGAAAAATTTAATTCGCATCGCAAGCTTCGAATGAAATTCCGCAAAATAACAAAAAGTGTCAAAACGAAAACAAAACGGCGCGGCGGCGGAATAGAGTGGGCTGCGTTTAAAATGGTCTGCGATGGCACCTAAATTCGGCAGGCAGTGGATTGAATTGGTATTCAAAGCCAGGCGCTTCTCTGAGGAACTCTTTGTTCGGAGAGGGAAACGAGGAGAGAGGCAGAAAGAAAAGGCTGCACAGGTCCAGAGAAATGAAAATGAATTTCATTTGCAGCACAGACATGAAATTTGTTGTTTTTTTAATGCAATTTTAGGACAAAAAGAAAGGATTCGACGTTATTGGGGGCAGATATATGGTATGGCTGTCAATAATTGATGGCCGACGACAGGTAATTTTTGGGGTTGGGTTTAGGAATCGTTCAGGTGCAGGCACATGTGTACCTTGGATGCATTTCAATCATGTTAACTTCAAGCCCTCCGCAGGCGATCTGAATTGATCAGGCGAACGCCACGGTAAGGTCAGACATGCTTCCTAACACTGCGACAAAACGAGATTTTTTGTGAAATTCGTTTACTTTCCGGCACAACAGGGTTAAGGGAAGATGTCTGTCAGATAAGTTAAGGGCCATACGAATCTCCTTCCAGGGAGCTGTAGTGGGGCATTCACACAAAATACGTTTGATCTTCCATTGAACAAATTCAGCAGGGCTCTGAGGGACATTTGACCAGTTTATTGGGGTGAAAGTTGAGCTAGCAGTGAGCGGTTTGGATATCCGCTTAGGTACTTGCATCTCTCTTTATGGAGTGACAGTAACTGATCAGCTCATGATTTGAGAAATCTATGACTTTCCTCGCTTGGCGTAGTTTTCACTCGAGGCTACTTTTCTCTGTTACCAAGAATCAGCTCTAGCTTAAGGGAGAAAAAAGGTAGAAACGTGTTACCGTCTCTTTCATCTCGATACCACCGATGCCCCTGTGATTGAGAAGCGTGATTAGAGTAGTCTTGTTGTGACAGGTAGTTCCTTTAAAGTGATCAGTTACTCCCGAACAAAGCATTGAACAGAAGGAGTATGATGCACTTTTAGACGCACAATTCTATGACGTAAGCACTAGCCTGGAAGGTTAATGTCTAGTATAAGTGCTATTTCAAAGTTTGAGGCCAAGATACATAGCTGGAAATTCCTTTTTCAATCTTAAATCCTAAGCCAAGTAGCCTGGGTGTCCTTACTTCTCATTCTTCATAAGAATTTAGCTCTTGATACAGGTGGTATAGAGATAGATAATGGCTGTCTAGGTTAGGCAGGTGGGCTGGCTAGGAGAGAACTACTCCCCGCCACACACTCAGGTCAATACTGACTGTCTAGCTCATGCATTACATTTTCATCCATGTGACCGTGAACGGAGATCAGCGTATTCTCTTTGTAAGCCGGTAGTTGTTTTGTGACTATCTGGTAGTTCCAAACAAGCGTAAGCTTAAGGAGTTAAGAGCGGTTGAAGTCACTTGACTATGAGACGCGATGTTCATTCTGACTTTAGCGAGTGAATTCGCTACTTTTTTTTTTGTGCCGCGATTGTATTTTGTAATATCTAGAGCATAAACCAGCTGCCTAAGGATGACTCGATATCCCTGTATGAACATTGGTGGCCCTCTA
The DNA here is from genome assembly GCA_946965025.1 of Blera fallax. Taxonomy (NCBI): domain Eukaryota; kingdom Metazoa; phylum Arthropoda; class Insecta; order Diptera; family Syrphidae; genus Blera; species Blera fallax. Next base: position 51,667,461 of record OX337244.1, read on the forward strand.
GCAGCATTTTTTTAGCATGGTCATGCATAAGAAGATCGTTTTCCAGAATAGATATCAAGGTATCAAGTTACTTCACTAGCAGGTGCGACACCGACAAAGGAGTAAATTACTTGGTCGCTTCTTATGAAACATCCTACACGAAGGAATTCGTTTAACGTTGCTGCAAGGAGTTAAGATACCACTCACTAGATAGAGCCAGACACGAATAAAGCAGTTTTGGTAACCAAAGACTGGCTAGTATGTATCGACCTGGATCTAGCAGGCCCCTAAAGGAAGGCTGTCTTAATAACTATTCGGAAAGCTGTGGAATACATGTATAAAAAGCTTGGACGTCAAGTCTACGAATAATACTTGACAATAGGCTGTGTTTTAAGCGCACATGTAGACCACTAATGCAAAAGCGTCACTGCTGTAAGCAACACTTTCTCGAAAACTTGCAAACATCGGAGGTCCCGGATATGCTTGGAGGACTTTAATATCCACAGTAGTTTGCTCAGTCCACTTATGTGCTCCCCGGTTTGGGCGGGAGCATGACGAAGGCAACAAGAAGAAAACATACAGACGATCAGTGGCTTTAGAATGACGAAACAGCTTTTGCATCTCTGGAATGGAATCCATTGACATCCTTGCGGCGATATGTTAGGAATCTATCTACAACAGGAGAACTTAAAGCCAACGAAAGACATGCGTTATCAATAAGTCCAAAGAACAGGAAAAGGCCATTTTAATGGTAAGCCCGGCGGGACAATACTACAGAAGGCAGATGTGCCCACAAGTTGATCCCGACCATCGAGGTCTGGGCAAACCGAATAAGCCAGTAATTGCAGTTAACCCCCTACGTAGTTCCTGGCCGTGGTAGCAATCGCAACCACCTGCACGGATTTATAAACAAAGCTCACCTTTCCGTCCAGATTGTCCAAACCAGGAGGACTATACGGAGTACGCGATATTTCATTGAAGATGTTTCTTGAAATGGAGAATGAACCTGTAAGGTCCACAGTTATGTACTTATGAACGAAATGATGTAGTAAGAGGACTATTGGACGGAAATCTACACATTCTTAGCAAACGGCCAAGATGAGCTTCGAGGAATTGGAAAAATAAGGCGAGAGGAACAACACCAACACGGTATTTCTAACCAGCTTTTCAACGAAGTAGTACCTCACGGCAACCCCGAAGGGAGGGTGAGTAAAGTGTGTAGGGAGTGGGCTCCCTACATTTATTCTCAGCATCGATAATTCAAGTTTGCAAGCTGTACGTGCTAGTGGCCTGCTAGTGTCTTTAGAAGATTGGAAAAAACTCTTGTTGGACGCATAGTCCTTTCGGCAAACCGAAATGATGAACGCCTTCTAACCTTCAGAAGGACTTCATTTGTCGAATTTTAGTATCTTATACCGCCAAGCAGAGCAAGCTTCAGGGAATTTTAAAACAGACCACAGCTTGTTTATTTAAAAATAATTCGAGGGAAAGCCCTCGGAGAACATTTCTTCAACGAGTTGGGCGAATTGTTAACAAGGCTTCAAGAAACTGTTCTCAAATTCATTTTGAACTCGGGTTGATTCGACAGGTCTCTCAAGAGCTATCTAGAACCTGTGGAACCTGTTCTTCTTATATTTTCAAGCATCCCCAGACACCAAAGACAAGTCGCATCCATCCCTGAAACCTAACGTAACCCTTGAAATCTAAAAAGGAGACACGGTGACATCTGCCAGCTTAAGCAATACAGGCTCTAGCAGCATGAACGCGTAAACCTAGCGAAGAAAATACTTTTGTTTTGGGCCCTTAATATGCACTAAGGCCTAGAAGACTTCGTGTGCCATGTAATTCAACCAGAAGTCATATTGGGGCGATTTCTGCAGAAGCTGTAAGGACGAGGAGGAGGAGGAACCCATCCTTCACCTCCTATGTAATTGCCCTGCTTTGTCGCATAAAAGAATGCTCCATTTAGGGTCCCCCTTCCTTGAGGACCTTGGCGATCTGGCGTCTTTAGGCGTCATGTGCATCCATCGCTTTGTCAAAAGCTCCGGTTTATTTTGCAAGACCCTGAGTGGCCAATTGGTTTGATCCATGGTATCACAAAGGACCTTTACTGGTCTAAGTGTGTCTTCACTCTCGTGCGGACAGCCAATCTAACCTATATTGGGGATCTTAATGAGTCTCGGTGTAGCTTTAGGTTTTAAGTTGTTAATTTCTGCTGGGCTGATAGGGTCCCACTCCAAGTGGAGTAATCTCTTCCTTGCGGCTCTTGGGCAGACGCAAATAATGTATTTTGCCGTCTCTTCATGATCTCCGCAGAGCCAGTATCTGACAACTTCACTTCGTGCAGATGGTATCTAAGTGGACAATGTCCCGATGGGTAGTCCGTTAAGGTTCCTAAGACTCCTTTGTTCATATCGACTAATGTCTTTGGCCCGTTTAGGTATCTGTTAATGAACTTTTTCCCTTGCCTTAGGTCCTGAAGATTGGCCCAATAGTCAGCTTGTCTGTCGATTTCAAAGAAGATACATAGTCAGCGCTTAAGATGAATGGAATGAAACTAGGTGGACCATGTAGCAGAGGCAGATCTAATATTTGGGGAAAACGTTAACAATTGTGTTGGCCTACACAACAGGGGGGGGGGGGGGGGGATGGTACTGCTTGGAGAAGATGTATGTTGAAGTACAGTGCCGTCAGCAAGTTGTTTTTAATTTTTAGTACGGATTCATGTATCTAACAAGGGTTCACGAATTTTATAACTCTTCTCGTCTTACTCTGTTTCATGATACGGACATACACATCTAGGCACTTGCAGCTCCCTGAATGGGATGTCATTTTCCTTAGGCGACCAACCATCCGCACTTCAGCTATACTACGGTCTCGAATAAATTTTGTGAAATTTCTCTGGGCGCGTATATCTCATCCGATGCCCATAAAAGCTTGAATCACGTCATTCGGAAATTCGTTGAGGAACTCAAGTGTTTTTCTGTTGAAAAGTATTATCCGCGTTATGTTGAAGAGCATAAGTGAAAGCCACAGAGTCCTCAAAACTGCAGTGCACCGCATCCCATGAACGTACCAATGATGATGACCAGTACTATCGAACAAAGAGCATCTCTGTCTTGTCTTAAAGAGCGATCTTTGAAATCTGAGGGCATGAGGGTAGGACTATTAAAATTGAATGCTAATGGGGCATTAAAACGCAATAACATTTGAGTCATTCAGCGTTCCAGCGTTTTGTTGGGACAACGACCTCTCCGCAAAATTCCACGAAAGGGCTCCGTATCCCGCAAGTGTAGTTTTGTTTTTGTTATGTTTCGCGATGTTTATTCCGTTTTTTTTCGGCTTCTACCTACTTCGCGAATGATGTAGAGCAAATTGATCCGGTAATCGATGGTTGTTTTGTGAATGATAGCATGCCGGCTCTGTTTCTTTTTCTGGTTCGGATACAGATCTAATTGGTTTTATGAGTTCCTATCAATGATAGCTTCATGTCTACCCGGAGGCTTTGGTCACGAATTTTTATTTGAAAAGAATTAGATATTCAATGCAGATAAACGAAAGCAAGAACAAAGATAAGTTCCAAGTGGAGATGTATCGTAGATTAGCAATCGAGTTTGTGTGCATTGTTTGTGGGGCTAGTGCTTAGGTAGCATTTGCAGTTACTTTAAGGAATTCGTTTGTGTTCGTACTATTTTCGTGCTGGACGTCTGCACTTCCGTAATTTGCAAGTGGGGAACCTTTCACCTGGTGGACTGAATGCTTCGGACTTACATAAATGAGCTTTGGTGAGAAGTGTCTAGGGCTTGGTTTCAGTCAGTAACGCAATAAGCATGTCTGTATTCAGTGCGGATGATGTTGTAATAATGGTAAGGGGAAGTTCATGGGAGTCTTTGGCGACATCATGAGAAGGGTATTCGGTGTGATGGACCAATGGTGTCTGCAGCAGAGCCTTTCCATTAATTGCGACGGGACACATTTGGTTATCTTCCCAAGAAGAGAACGAATCTGGATTCAGTGTCAAAGTGTCTAAAAGAGTTCAGTATTTGGAGCTCTACTTAGATGCTGGATTAACTTGGAATTACCACGTTGAAAGAACATCCGAAAGGCTAAGAGCCTGTTGTATCAGAGTGGAGATGTCTGTGCATCTGGATAGTAGTCAGATCTATGATCGCATATCCCTCGATAATATGGTGACAAAAACTGTCACAAAAGATCATTACGAAGCATATCGATAGGGTACATCACATCGTTAAACCTGAGTAAGTATGCCAGGTTCTATGAGACCCACATTAACATGCGCTGTGGAAGTGGGTATCCCGCCACTGGGTTTAAAGCGGTTCCGCGACGGTAAATGGCACGAAAGTGGTATCATCCATTAATATAGAAGGATTCTGGATCTCATGAAAAACGGGATAAGGATCTGAATATGCCTGTGGCAAAAGAGTTCGCGTTACTGAAAGAGGTCACAGAACTCTAATCGAGGACGGATGAGTGCTGGAAGGCACTATTGTGACTGATGAGTCCATGATGGATGGCAGAGCTGGAACAGGAGCCAGATCAAAGATCTAAATCAGGCATCTCATTAGATTCTGGGAACAGCAACCTCAATCTATTAACCCGATATGGTCACTTTTCTCACTTCACTGGATTGCTTGACTATGAGGGTCAGGTGATACAGACGAATATTCGATTAGAACTTGGTATTCAGGCCTGATCACTGGTGCACTAACACCTCACTGGTATTGGAATTGGTCCAGAAACTCAAATGTCGAGGAATTGCCGCTGGTTTGGGTGAGAGGCCACGTGGGGTTTAAATGAAATGAAAAAGCGAACCTACCTGAGGTCAGCTTTATACCTGCATCCAAAACCATTTGCACTAGGAAACATTGAAAGATCTGATCGAAAAATGGGCCAACACTGTAGTCAACAGTGGCCTGGTGAGGCAAGCCAAAGTGGCAATAAAAATGTCGAAAAGCTTTACCACATAAGAGATTCTAAACATGGAGCGACGAGCACTCAAATGGGTAGTAACGTTGCAGACAGCACATGGTAACTTCTGGTATCACCTGAAGCAAATGCGTCTCTGGAAGATGATACCCACAAACTATGCCTAGATGACGTGATGAAAGGTTCACATAGACTCTGGCAATGTCCCGCCTTAGCTAGCAGAAGAAGAGCTGCCTCGGGCGATCACTGGCGACAAGTCAGCGGATCTGACAGAATTCTTTTAAGCAAATGCCAGCGCAAATGTTAGGAAACGAAGTCAGAGTGGCTGATGAAATCCAGAGGGCAACTAAGCCTAATGACTAGTGGAGGAGACTGAAAGAAGACACAGTAAGATGATTTTCTGACCTCCTTTGTTGGGGATTTTAACCAAAGAACCAAGCGATATGTCGAGGATTGTGGTGGCTAAGGATACACAAGGATGTATTGTGATCGGATCAAAAGTCAGGTAGGATTCATGCATCTGATATGAATCGTATTTCGACTGAACTTCAGGAGTTTGTCGAAACAAAAAGTCTCCCAAAGGGTCTTCCAAAGGCGGATTCGAAGTGCGGTTACAGATCTCTTCGGGTCAAGCTTGATCCAGTAAAGTGGTTAACTCCTCTGCCTCAGATCTCTAGATTATGTTAAACGATCTGCAGTTTTTCACCCTCAAACCCACGAATTAGACTTTGGTCAGGTGCTGGATGCCTTCCATGGGTGCATTCTCATCAGGGAAACATGTGCTCTTAAACGGGCTGACGACGACAAGGTATTCGCACTTCTTCCAGGCATTAATATGAACGTCCTTCCATGAACTAATGTCGGCATATTAACTTTAGTACGATATAAATAGAAACCGTGTAAACTGTAGATTCATGCAAGATTCGCTTTTTTAGACGGATTGTGTCAATCTTGGTCAAAACCGTGCTTGCAGCAGGACAGTAAAAAATGAAGAAATCTACGAGTTGCTTTTCATCGCAGCTCAGGCAGGTGCTAGATATCACCAGTCACAGTCTGCAGGCGGTTTTGTTCCAGTTGATGTGCGCACTGCATAGGCCTAGCATTGGTTGAGTTACTTTAAACCACCATTAAGCGGTTTCCTAACTTGCCGGGAGTTGGTAAGCTCTACTATGGCTTTCGTAGATTCGCAACTTTCCTCTGGAGGTCATGACATTTGTTAAACGAACTACAGTTTTGACATCAGACGAACGTTCCCATACGTAGATAGATTCCAGAACTTCAATATATTGTTGGACAATGATAGAAAAGATATTCCGCTACATCTTCGTGGATGTGTCGCTTAAGCCCAATGCTTTGAGGCGCTTCGCAAAAGCAAATTGACTTTTAAGGACTCCCACAAGTCAAGCGCAGTCTCCTAAGGGATAGAAGAAAACCCTCCGATTTTTTTTAAGATACCCGACCGTATAGATATATATGTATAGTCGATGTGTCTGCGTTTAACAAAGCCACTATTATGTTCACGAGAAACCCAGTCGTCAATGGAACTCCTAATCGCAGATTAGGCTAACCCTGGATTCCAGTGAAACCTGGCATCCAGGCAAGACCATAATGAATTTAGTCTTCTGGTCAGATTCAGAGTGATCTTGAGTTCAAATACTATTTTGGAAGTGGTAAAAGGGTTGAGAAGTGCCTTGAGGGGAGTTCGGCTATCACTGCAGATGCATATGCTCTTTCCTATCCTACTTGCCTTGAAACACATGACCATGAGAATTGCGTACACCTCCGCCTGCAAGGCAGGCGCATATTGGCCTTAATGTGAATAGAGTTGTTCTCGCTCTCCACTCAGACACCATTACCAGTTTGGGAGCCATTCGTAAAGATACGATATCATTGCTTCCTACGGCTCAGAGCCTTCTCAAAGCCACTCCAGCGCCAGAGGAAAGTCGACTGTGTAGTTGTGCCGCAATTGGTTTTCAAGCATCATTACATCACAGGCCATATTCGTTGCATTAACGCTGAAGGATATTTCTCGCGTAAGCTCATCGAAGTTTAAGGTGTGTTGAAAGTATAAGTCTTCCGTCTTACTGTTCTGTTCTGTTCAGTTGCACGCAGCTGAAAATTAGGTTAGGTTAGGTAAATGGCTGCCCTTGTTGACAGGATTGTCAACGGCTCACTTAGACCACTAAGAGGCCATTGTGCCCAATATTTAAAAGCCCTGGGAACCTAAATATCAATCTTCGACTGCTAAGTCAAACCACCCAGATAAATGTATGAATCTCAGGAGTTTGCTTAGCTCAATGTTACCTAACTCGTCCAGTTCTGAAAAGAAGTAACTGCAAAGAGCACGTCTTCTTTTAGTGGCCAGTGCTGGACAGTCACAAAGGAGGTGACGAACGGATTCTATTTCCTCTTCGTCCCTGCAGCTGCTACAGTAGTCGTGCTGCGTGATTACCTATCACACAGTGTCCTGTCACGACGCCAACAGCTGTTCGGATATCCCTTCGACTTAGTTCCATAAGATTTATAGATATCTTTTTGTCGTAGACTGGCCATAATGGTTGGGCATGTATCTAATCGGTACCAGCGTTTATGGGCCTCCTCAATGGCCTCGATTTCTATCTCCCTTTGCAGTGTACTGAGCGGTATACTGCCCTCAGAGAGGGCCCTTGAGGAGTTCATAAGCGTCCCTTCTCTCGCTAGTTCCTCCGCTTTTGGCCAGGTACCCAACACAGGGTCACCGTATTTGCCGCTGAGATGTCATCCAGTCGCTTTTTACAGATTTTTACGAGCTTAGACCTTATCGATGTGGACTGCAAAGCCTTAATGGCTGCTTGACTGTCGACATAGATGCTGATTATTTTTTCTGAAATATTTTCCTCAATAATCATGTCCGCAGCTTGTTTTATTGTAGCAACTTCAGCTTGGAAAAGACTGCACCTGTCCTCAAGTCTAAACGAGCGAAATGTGTTTCGAAGCTCACAGTATTTTTAGATCTGTTCGGTGAAGTCCTCCACACTCCTGTTTCTCAAGTAGTTCTTTGACATATTAATTCCGGGCTTTATCGCCGAGCTCTGGTACGAATGGTGGCGAGCTAGACACACGATCGCGGCTATCGAGGTTCTCAGTGGATGTATAAGGCTATGGCAAGCCCGTTTTAAGTGCTTGCGACGATTGTTTGGTGAAAGAGGCTTTCGCGTAAATATGTGACTGGCCTTTGCACTAAACTTTAAAGAACGGCCAATCTGACATGGATGCTCTAGATGTACTGCAACATCTCCTTAAAGCAGCACTATTAATGCAATAGCAACAGTCTAAGGCGAGATGGATTTTGGTAGATCACCGGTTTCATGGATTTGCCGTTGAGTCTCGTTGGGTTAAGAACGAATTTTGTACAAAATCTGAGCCAGGAGTGGTTTCTATTCGAATTTTTCTTGAATGGTTCCAAAACCAATGAACGCCGTGGGGCTTAGACTTATGCATTCCTAATGCCTTTGGACTATATTGCAAGTAATATGTGGAAAGTAGGAGTACACAAGCAGTCTCCTTATTCGGTCACAAGGATGAACTCTTTGATGAGTTCCAGGACACACTGGAATCTTACAAGATTGCTGGGCAAACTTTAGAGGAAGATATCTCAGCACCTGAACCTGCATTGTGTCTTCTTGCGTCCTCGGTCAGAGCTGCGATCGGCGATTGGATTTTTTATGAATACAAATATGCTGCAGGACGTCATTAAGTAATCCCTAGCATTCTTGCTGTTTCCAAGAAGGTGACACCTCAGACAACGACGTGGCTCTTAGCTTTTGTGATATTACGGCCTGCGACGCTTGTGGAGATTGCAACGATGCCAAAGAACATTTGCTCTTCGATTGTCCTGCCTTCGTTCATATCAGGTGGCGGATCAACCTTCTGTGCTGAGGTGGTGAGTGCTGATATCATAAGCTTCTTAGCACTGAGGCGCTTGCTCGGATTTAAAGGAAAGACGAACAGGGTTTGAATCCAGAGAGTTCAGTGGACCAGTTGATTCAAACAGAATCAAATCGCCGCTGCTCGTTGTCAGACTATTAGGCGGTGTTTGACGCTTCGAAGTGTCAGTTGGAATTACCCGGCTTATAGGGTTCTATTTGCCTTTAAATTCCGGGAGAAAAATATTCTAGATTGCGTAAGTTCAACGTTATCGATAGATCATGGATGGACCTTAAATAAGTCGAACAGAAACTCAAGTTTTACCCTCAAGACAACGCACCAAAATCAAACTCATTCGCGTAAAGTATTTTTAACTTTTTTTTAATTCGTTTATGACATGAAATAAATATTAAATGGAGTCGGCGAGATGCCCACATGATGGCTCACTTCTTCGGTTCTTCGGTGACTGGCTCTTCGGCCAACCCCAAACCGCTGATTAACCCACCCAGAAAGCTAGTCAGAACATTTGACGGTGGTCCTTGTCCTGGTGGAACTTGTCCTTGTGGCCCTACAACTGGGCCGACACTTCCCCAATTCGGTCCAACTGGTCCTACTGGACCAGCTCCTGGGGCTGCGATCACTGATTGAGGTCTAAAATTACAGTTGTACATCGCGTTAAGCTTTTGAACATCGAATGCCGAAAATCCATTACGTTGACCCATATTTGCATTGGCTCCGTTTTGCTAGAAAAAATAGAAAAAAAAATATTTACTCGCTCTTATCAACAACAAGAAGCATTATCTTAAAGCAAATTCCCCAAAAAACACTGTCGACCTTAACCCAGAGAGTCGAAAATGTTTATTTGATCGGAGATAAACAAAACGTGTGTCACCTACCTTCGCTACTATTGTGGGATTTCCATTCGACGAAAAGGCATTCGCAGAGTAGTGCATGACACTGCCATAGTCATAGGGCACACCAAATCCAGTGGTTTTGTCCGCCGAGGCTTTGTCAAAGTTCGAAACAGCCGATGGTTGGATATTCTCAAAGCGAATCGTAACATAGCTATCGCGTTCGTTGCGATTCTGTTCGTGTAGGAAGCCAACTGCGTGCATTAACTCATGCATTGCTGTTCCCTGCTTCGTCAGACAGCCGGGTGATTGGAGATTAACTTCCTGCTTTCCACCTATGCGCCCAACGGAAGACCAACAGCCCGAACTTCCGCTGACAATCGATACGTAGTCGGGCTGAGATGAGCGCGGAATGAATTTTATGCATGTTTTGCTATGGAACTCGTTGATGGCCCTCTCGATGAGGTCCATTTCACGTGCATTGAAATTTCCCCGAATTTCGAATGGTACGATGCCATTGGGCCACCGGGAGCTCAACGATGACAATCCATTGCGTCCGATTTGGCGAGGGATCAGGATGTCACCCTCGACGTAGGAGCCCAACTCTTCGGGATTTGTATTGGATTCTGCGGTGTATTCGGCTACTGCCTTGCCAGTTGTTTCATTGTCAGGCACCCCAAAGATTGCGCTGCCATACTGGCTGAGGTCGAAGTAATCCGGTGGCAAAGCTACGTTGTCCTCATTGTCAATTGAATTCTTTGCCAAATCGGCAATTCCATTATCATCGATTGGAAGGCATTCACCGAATGTGACGATAGCCGCAAGGATTGCGACAAACAGGACATAAACCATATTGTGTGTGTGGAAAGGATATTTGGAGTAGGAATGCACAGTGTGTACTGTTTGGCTTGAAATTTGTTTGACTATGATTTGATGACGGTACGGCGCTTGGTTTTATACGAGTATCTCTGAGGAGTAGCTTTCGGGTGAACGAAAATTTTTTAGAGGAAACCAGTCCGTCACCCCTTATCGGCCAAATGTACACACGGCTTAGGTAGACATACATGGGAGCTGCCCATAATTTACTGATAATAAAATTTGGTGGGGCTTAAGCAGGTGTTTACGCGAATTTTTGCTCATCACATGGTAAATCTTGAAATTTGCTTAGATAAGGAGTGAATAAAAAAATTTGCAAAGCAAATCGGCTTAAGGCAGAAACCTTCTTTTGGGCTAAAATTTATGACCTAGTTGGGCTTAGCTTTGCGATTAAATGAATTAGTTTTCGAGCTCCTTTGCAGAGGCGAAGTTGAAATAGCTTTATGCGGAAGCAAGAAACCGGTGTGTTCCGTGTGGATTTTTAGAGCGATATGAACCTGTTTTATGAGCCTTCGACCGTGAAGAGTCGTTGCCTCTGAAAGACGGTTTTGTACGATAGTCTTCCAGTGAGAAGTTCAAAGAAAACTGGGAATAGACCATCGACGATAGAAGCTGATGAAGCAGTGTTCTTTGACCACGGCTTGGCAGGTGCAAGTAAATTGGAGGACAGGCTTGACAGTGTAACTCTTGCAGGAATTGTTTGGAAAGTGCCCAAACCTAATGGCGTGTAGACCTATTGTATAGCTTCCCATAGGAACGGTAATGATGATGCTTACCTGCTAATCCTTTAATAAAACCGGAGCATTAGAGCGTCTACGATGTAGCTTAGTCAAGATCTGTATGGAGACTTAAAACTACGTTCCACTCCCATCTGGTTGAGTACAGCTTGAGTACAAGTTTCAGTAGAATCCTGAGGTTGGTATCATATTTAGCGAGCTGGTTAGCTTTGCAGTTTCTTCCCATTTCTCTGTGGCCCGGGACACATCTAGCTGAATTCCTTCGCCATCTCCAACATAGGCAAACGAGAATATAGTGGAACCTGTGGCACAGTTCATTTTCACTGCATCCAGTTCAAGGCTTCCTTTTTTCACATTATATCCGCCTGAAATACCCTGCATTGATCTGGAGTGGTAAAGAAGATGCAGATTTTCGACGAAGACTCCACCCTCCCCCTCACATCCAATTTTAGAACCTTTTGAAAAAACTGATTCTGAAATAATGACTAGCCAGCTTCATTTTTTTTTTTTATCGGGGCGGGTATACCTTACTGGAGCACCCAGACTCAAAAACTGGTTCATTGTACTACCAGGTAGAGAACCCCATTTTAATCTATAGTTTCGTAGAAAGTCGAGAAGGAGCTTCAGTGATGAGGAGCTTACATCATCAGCACTCATCACATTAGCACCGAGCAAAGGCAGGGCAATCATATAAGAAATGTTCTGCCATCAGAGCCTCTAGAGCCAGGAGTACTGAGGAAAGCTCCCAAGCAGCCGAAACAGTTCTTTGGAGTTTGGCGAAAGCAGCAGTGACGTATTTACGTGAAAGCTTATTCCACTATACAACCGACGCGTATGACAGGAGGGGTCTTATCATTGCCGTGTAGATCCAGAGGACTTTCCTTGGCGATAAGCCCCATGTCTTGCCAAAGGCACCTTTGCACTGAAAGAAGACTGACAGCGCTTTAGAGGTCTTTAGTTCGACATGTTTCGTCCAAAGATTACTCCTAAATACTTAGCTTCCTTGCAGAGTTGAATGGTGATGCCATTTAGCACAGGCTGAGTCCAACCAGTCAATTTTCTCTTTCTCGTAAAGAGAACCACCTCGGTTTTGAAAGGATTAACTGCTAGCCCATTCCTGTTGCACCAGTCGTCGATCATGTCCAGGGCCATCTGTGCCTTAGAACAGACAGTCGCTAGGCACGATCCGAGAGACAGAACGGCAACAGCATCTGCGTAGGCCTGAGCGTAGACGTTAAAGCTATTGAGTATGTTCAGCAGAGAGTCAACCAGCATGTACCATAGCAGTGGAGATAGGACACCACCTTGAGGGCAGCCCCTATTTACACCCGCCATTACACGTTGGCCACAATCCGCATCTACAACCAATATTCTGTTCACCAGCATTGCTTTGATCCACAACACCAGCGATTCGTCTACCCCGTGGTTTCTAGCGGAACTGCACATAACATCAAAATTCGCATTGTCGAAGGCACCCTCAATGTTAATGAAAATACCTATCGCTTTCCTTTTTTCCAAATCTAGCGCAGTCTTGCAAGATTTTCCGCGTTGATAGGCATGTTGCATCTCCGAGAAAGGATGCGATCTCAAAGCAATTTTGCGCACATGCAGTTCAACCAGTCTTTCCATGCTTTTCAGCAAGAAGGATGTCAGACTGATTGGTCTGAAACTCTTGGCGAGAGAGTAGTCATCTCTGCCGATTTCCGGTATGAAAGCGACTCTCACCGTTCGCCAGTGGATTGGTATGTATGCCAGTGCCGAGCTAGCAGTGAAGATTCTCCAGCCGGCTTCATAGTGAACCATTGTAAGGAGGCTCTTTGAACAAATGGCTGCACTAGTAGCCATCAGGTAAAACAGTAAACAGGATCGCCCACTAGATGGTCAAGAAATACATATATTAGTATCGGTCTGGTAACGGATTCGCCAGAACGCCAGAATGCAGCAAGTTATGGCATGCATCAGAACAGAAAAGATAAATAAAAAATCATTTGACGAGAAGAAACTGAGAATAAGCGAGGTGCCACAATAGCCACAATATACACTCGTTCAATTTCATTTTCCAAAACTGTCTTGTAAAAGAAATTTTGGACGGATGTAGGTATGTCGTGCAGAGTTTAGGAATTCGAGAAGCGGACGGTATATCGGAAAAACTCCAGGATATTTTCCAAATGACAAGCAAGTCAAAGTGAGTTCAGACCAGATAAGACGTGCCTTCCAAGGTTATTTCTTCGACGTCCCTCTTGCGTTACAGTTACAGATCAATTTTTTGGGCGTCTCTTACATCTTTTCCGCTCATCCCATATTCACAGTGTAAAGTCTTGCTACCTGCTTCAATTACCTTCCGCGGGGTTTAATCCCCTCTTTCCTTCTGGTTAGAGCTGTGTTTTCATGTGTTTTCCCCCCAATGGAGCGCTTGACACATTGCAATAGAGTTGTCATATGGCCCTGTGGAAGGCTACTGTTGTATATGTGCGTGTATTCAAGTTACCTTCTGATAGTCAAGATGTCTTATTTCGACCTGCACTTCAGGGTAGGTACGTGAGTCGCGAGTGGAAGAGATCCACAACGGTCAAAACAGACCCATCCTAATACCCACAGGGGAGAGATGTCCCTGGCCCATTGGTTAACCCTAGTTCTACAGATATGATTCCTATAAGCCAGTTCTCTCTGGATTGTCGTGGGGTGCGCATCGCAAAGAAACTTAAATACTCATTCAAAATGAACTGTTCCGCCTGTTCTCAGAAAATTGATAGAAATAATTCATCTAAAATAAGCTGTAGTGACTGTAAAAATTTCTTTCATTATTCATGTGTGAATATCACTGAACAAGACGTGGAATATATAAATTCAAGCGGTAATCCATTCCGCTGCGATAAGTGTGGAGTGCTTAGACGCCGTTCTCTCCATCTGCCTGCTGCGACCCTACCCATGCAAAACAACAACATTGCACTGGCACCAACTATTGCTAAAACAGCTAGAAGTCAAATAAAAAGCAACAAGCAACAACCAACGGCATCCTCCTCATCTTCGTCTACTCACATCGGCGACAACGATCGTGAATATACACTTCAGATGATCTACACTAAGCTCACAAATTTGGAAGAAACAAATCATCAGTTCCTGCTACAACTTAATGAGCTACGTACGCAGAATGAAGACCTCAAAACAAAAGTTAATAGTCTGGAAAGCAGACTAAATTGGCAACAGCAGCAGCATCTTGAAAATTGCATCGATATTGTTGGAGTCTCAGATGTCAATGGCGAAAATGCATTTGACAAAGCAAAACAAATTTTCAACAAAGCTCTGTCAATTGATGTCCCCGACAACAAAATCGAGAAATGTTTTCTCAAAAGAGTTCACACTAAAGGAAGTATCTCTTCTCAAATGAAAACAAAAACAATTATCTGCGTAAAATTCTCTGATCTAACAACGAAACAACGTATTATGAAAGCAAAGAGGGCAAACAAAAAAAATCTCAACACACGAGTGATTGAAGTCGAAGACGCGGGTGACAGTGGTCGCATTAACAACAATAGCTGCAACAGCAAGGGAAACAGTATTTATTTAAATGATACTCTGACCAAGTACACTCAGGCGCTTTTTATGAAAACAAAAGAAATGATGACACAAAAGGGCGTTAAATATGTTTGGTATAGTAATAATCAAATTCTCGTGAGAAAGGTTGAGGGTGGAAAAGTAACTTCGATTAAATCTTTTAATGATCTTGCACTTACTTAAAATTGAAAATGAATAACAAAAACGATGTAAGTGATTTAATCGAAGACTTTTCTGCCCTTGAACCTGGTAGTTCTAGCTGTGATATTATCTATAGATCTAGTTCATACTTCGATAACAAATTTTTTGTTGTACATCAGAATGTCAGAAGTTTGAGAGAAAACTTTGCGTCTCTTGTCACGCACCTTGATTCGTTCGCGTGCATTCCAGATATTGTTTTTGTGTCCGAAATATGGATTTACAATATTGAAAAGAGTGATTATGTTATTCCTGGCTTTAATTTCTTTGCTAATACGAATGAAAATTACGCTGCGGGTGGTGCTGGGTGCTTTATAAAAGAGGGTTACCAGATTCAAGAAGTTATATGTGTCGATTTTGTAAGTGCGGATGTCTTAAAAGTTTCTATTGTAGTTAACAATGAAGTGTTCGTTTTCTTGTGTGTATATAGGCTGCATATGTTTAATGTATCGATGTTTATGGAAGAATTTTCTGATCTTTTAACTAAATTAAAAGTTAAAAATTTAATTATTGTTGGAGATTTCAATATTAACAATTTAGAGAGTAGCGAAACTGTATCAATATATTTAGACTTATTAGCTACACATGGACTTGCTTCCTTCATTAATGAGCCTACTAGGATTGTCTCAGGTAGATGTTTGGATCACATTTATGGACGATTCAACTGTGCCTCTTCTAGTAAATGTGAGAAATGTGTTCTTGATTTGATGATCACTGACCATTGTATGACAGGACTCCTAATTGAAACGCTTTTCAGGAAGAATAGCAGTTATTCAAAACCACTGAATAATACTATCAAAATTAATTTTAGTAAACTCAGGAACAATCTGCTTTTTGAATTTTGGGATGACGTCTATTCGTGTAGTGATGTTTCGAATTCCTACGTTTTATTTATTGATTGCCTTAAAAAGCATATTTATAATTGTTACTCTTTCTTACCTCCGAAAAAATCGAGAAAAAGACTCAAGCCCTGGATCTCTAGGGACTTAGTGAATATAGTTAATGCTAAAAATAAACTTAGATTGAAATGCTATCGATACCCTAGTAATTTGAGATTAAAAAGTAAATACACTAAATTGTGCGCTGAACTGAAAAAGAAGATTCCAATCTGTCGTGACACCTATTACCGTAATTGTTTTGATGTTGCCAGAGGAAACCTTAGAAACGAATGGAAAATAGTGAACAGTTTACTTAATAAATCTTCTTCCTCTAAAAAACCTTCTTCTTTGCGTATCAATAACTGTTTAGTATCTGACAAATACGAAATCGCTGAAGCATTTAATGACTTACACAAATATTGCCAGTAGTATACAACCCTGTCCAGTCAATTCATCTTGTGCTCTCTGTCCGTGTGCTGAACCATATCAAAGTAATAGCTTTGTTTATAAACCTATAACATCTCTTGAAATGCTTAAAGCTATTCGCAGCCTAAAAAACACTAATTCAAGTGGCACAGATGGTATCTCAAGTCTGATTTTAAAAAAAATTGCTTGGTCCATTGTGGATGTCTTAACGGACATCTTCAATGGCTGCGTGTTTTCAGGGGTTTTTCCTGAAGAACTCAAATGTGCTGATGTTATACCTATTTTCAAAAAAGGTTCTGCTGTTGAGCTGGGTAACTACAGACCTATTTCTCTCCTCCCTGTGCTAAGTAAGATTTTTGAAAAACTTATGAAAGACAGAATTGTAAATTTTTTAGACATCAACAATTATTTTAGTCCTAATCAGTTTGGCTTTCGGAAAGGCAAATCTACTGAAGATGCTCTACTGCAGTTCTGTACCCAAATAATGTCTAATCTTGATGGTAAAAGGTGTACAGCTGGCTTGTTCATTGACATTACCAAAGCCTTTGACATGGTCAATCACAATATTTTGGTTGGAAAACTGGAAAGAGCTGGATTTCGTGGATTTATGCTTGATTGGTTCAAGGCTTACCTAAAAAATAGGTCACAAAGTGTGAAAATTGATGAGATAAGAAGCGAAATAAAATTGTTTAACTTGGGTGTACCCCAAGGCTCTGTCTTGGGTCCAATTCTATTTCTCATCTACATTAACTCCCTCTTTGCACTTGATTTCAAAGGAAGACCAACCGCTTTCGCGGATGACATAGGTTTTTCATATGGTCAGAATAGTCCCTTGGAACTCGTTGCCGACATAAATTGGGATTTGAATTTGTTGAGAATCTGGTTTGAGAATCATAAGTTGTTAATTAGCTCCAAGACAAAAATAATGTATTTTACCTTGTCATCGGTACACAGTTTATTGGCAAATGTCCACTTTCATGCACCTGAGTGTCAAAAATTCAGATTTTCCAATTACAATTGTACGCATAAATCTACTACTCCCACTTTTTGTAGTACTCTTAGTTGTAATGATAACTGTTTTCTTATCGAAGAAGTAGATGAATATAAATACCTAGGGCTTATTATCGATTCCAATATGAGCTTTTCGAACCACACGGAAACTTTGAAGAAGTATTTACGTTCCACTCTGAGATACTTCTATTATTTGCGAAATGTCTGCTCTCAAATGCTTCTAAAGAAAATCTACTACGGTATTATTCATTCCAAGCTGCAATACGGAATTTCTTGTTGGGGAGGTGCTTATCTTAACAAAATACGACCGCTATTAGTTTTACAGAAGCATATATTAAGAAAATTATGTCAAAAACCTGTAAGATATCCTAGTTTTCCTTTGTTCTGTGACCTAAAAATCCTTCCTGTTCGTCATCTGTATTGTTTTAAAGTATTGAAGTTATTCTTTATGAAATCTGGTAATCGGAATTTTCGATTAATTTCTAATTACAATTTACGTGGAAACTTTTCGTACTTGGTATCTGTTCCTTTTGCTCGTACTACTGCATACCGTAATTTTTATTCCGTTTTATCTTTTCGCCTATTTAACAAACTTCCACAATCTATCAAAGCAATAACATCACCTGCAATGTTTTTAAACTGTGTGAAAAATTGGCTTTTCAACATCAACTACGCTACTTTAGAATCTGTTACTTTCGACATTCTGATTTAACTCTTACTTAAGTTTCTTTGCTTTTCTATGATTTTTATTTTGAATCTAATTGTGTTTTTTTTTTTTTTGTTTTGTTTTCTTCATCCTGCTTTTTGTTAATTGAATTTTTACTATAAACTACATACGTTGATTATGGCCACCCCATCATAAACTTTAATATAAATTTCAATAACTACTTGAAGTGGCATTCAATACTATTTTCACTACTTATGTAAGTAAAATACAGAATGTCTTAACTTTTCATATAATTAAACTTGTAAAAATCATTTTATGAATTGTTCTTGTAATCTACTTGTAATACTATATGAAAAAATAAAAATTATCAAAAAATTGATTCTTGGATTTCAAGTACCACAAGGCAGCTTGAGTCATCAAAAACTACTTAAAGTCTCGACATAGCTTCCCACAGCCAGGTGTGCGACTGGAACATGAGGCACTGCAGGATTAGGAGCTTCATGTGCACCTTTCAATCAGCCCTGTGTTCTATTAAAGGAAGTATGAGTCCATGTTACATAGACTTCTAGGCAGAAAATATTCAGAATTGTTTCTAAGACTGGTGTGTAGGGTCGTGAGTTATTCCCTTGATCGCAACTATTTGGAGGCTCATTTCTATTCCATTATCGGCTACCAGACAATTATTCCACAGAGCAGGATGGGCTTGAGTAGGTATTTTTCGCTAAAAGTCTATCCGCATATCGATTACGGCCTTTAGGCCTTGATAATTATGTCCTTTACATCCCTCATCCAAGGCAGCTATTTGCGGGAGAATGCGGAAAAGACATTGGCTCGTACCTGTTATGGTATGGGATTCTTACCAACATCCTCTCTGCTGTCGCTAAGTATTTTATATCGCTTTGGCGTTTAGCATTCGCTGTCCAATTTTATGTTCTGTTTTCGACTTTATGGCCATTCCTACTTATCGTTGGCTTTCTACTTTAATTTGTAATCGCATCCTAGATTTCCTCTGATGAAAGCATCGTGAAAACGAAAAGCCATCGCTTTTTCACTCGACGTTAGAGTCTAACATATTTTCGTTCAAAGTATCTAAACGCTGTACAATTTACTATCCACACGGTCTGCAGTGAATTTTTTGCTCTACATTCTCCTACATTTCGCTCCAAGTTGGGCAGAAAGGGGTGTTGCTTGCCCAAACAGGCGTAGATATGCCCGGAAGCACCCACATCCATTTCTCTGTGTAGGCGATCTGTCCACATCAATATATTTCTTCCACAAAATTCGATTCGAAAGTCATATAGAAAAAGGTCTGACAAAATGCGCTGCTTTTCGTTAGGAAAAATAATTACAAATCGGTATCAAGTTCATTCGAGAAGAACCCCTAACCTGACCAATATTTTTTCCACGGAACCGGAGAGTTTCCTTATTTTGACCGCGACCAAGGCAAGTAGACCACGAAAAATGGCTCAGGTTTAATTTTTACCGCTAGCATAAATGTTTGGTTTGGCAGGCAGTCTAGCTCCTGGGCTTTTCCGCTACTAAAACTGTTACATACACTTAGGAGTTTTTCAGTTCCAACCATCAGTATGATTACGTGAATTTCTGCTGCAGAGGCTATGCCATCTGTTGGTTTCTTTTCGAAGTACAAGTTATCTCGACGCTGATAGCACTAAGGTCTTAAAATATTGAGGCACATGTGGTATTAAGCATGCGCTTGGACAATTCCGTGAAAATTTATTTCCAAAATGAGTGGTATGTCGCAGAAATCGTGTTAAATACCCCATTCAAGTTACAGTATTAGTTCTGAAGATCACAGTGAAGCTCGTGAGTAACATTTCAATACTTTTTTGAAAACGTAGTGGGTACCACATTAGGAGCCATCATCGGCATTAATTGGATGCAGTCACGGCGATACACCACATTTTAAAAATCCGTTTCGACTCCTCATGACATCAATAAATTCCAACTCAGATAAACCAGCATTGGGAAACCAAAAGTCCTTAAAATCTGTAGATTCATACATTTTTCTTGAATAAAAAAAAATCTTTTAAGAATTGTCCTTTTTCCTTTTCTTGTGGAATAAGTTAAGTACATTTCAAATTTTTGTGGCAAGCCGGAGATAATCTCCCAAAGCCCTAAATTGTGGCTTATAAGCGGAAAGCCATTACGAAAGGATTTTTCCTTCCTTCCCTTCCCATTATATGGAATCTCCGTACTTGTTGAAGAGGGTTAATGCCAGTACAATGGTTTATCTTGAAAAATAAAACTTGAGCCGGAGTATGACCCTTTTAATCGGTATCATTAAAAGGACAACGCTTGTATGCATTATGAACCTTAGTGCAATTATGCTAAGAATTATGAAAATGTTTGTTGTGCAAACGAGTATGTAAATTTTTCTAAATAGGAGGATGCATGCATTCTGCAGGTTGTTACTGGGGGATTAGCCACCTTGGACTGCTGAATTTATTTGAATGCAAAGTATGTACATATGTACAGCTGTTTTTTTTTTTTTTTTTAGCTAAGGCGATTTTTTTCTATTGCACATAGTTCTACTTCCATACTTTACTCCACTACCGCATTCCATCGTAGCTTCGTCCTTCAACATTTCTCCAACGATGCGCTCCGGCCATTCAGCGTTGTTCTTCTATTGAGGAGTCGTGGACATTGGAAAATCAAATGCTCTACATTTTTGATGAAATGAACGCACCGGAGGCAGCAAAGGATATTGTCACGTTTGTTCTTATATATGTAAGTATGAGCGCTAACATCCGTGTCCTGTCAGAGAGAAGAACTGTGTTATGAATAAATTACACTCTTAATGTTGTCTTTCTATCTACTGCTGAATACGCGGAATAAGGCGGTACATCCAGCGTTCTTGGCACTTTTCTATACTTCGGGCTCATTTACAGTTACATGCTGTCTCCTTTAGTACTGCCTTGATATTCGGAGTGCCTTGTTAGTTAACTCAATGTTGCTCATCTCCTTGCAAGACGAGCGGGACAATTCATACCACAATGTGCGCTGCAAGTTCGTGCGCTTGCTTTTTTTTATTCTAGGACTTAATGAAGACAGCCTTAGCCCATGTCGTTAAGGAGTGCAGAATTACGGACGTGACTTTTCTGACTATATCTTCATCCTCTAGTGTTTGGAGTGATGAACGCTAGCGCACCGCTTGTATTTGCCGCGTTCTTCCTTGTAATTAATTCCTTAAACCATAGTCTGACGCCTAAGCCTACTCCAAGGTATTTTATATGCGCTTTAATTGTTACAAACTGCCCACGGAGAATGTGACTGTCTCTGTTTTCTTGCTGCTGGTTATGGGTACCACTTCTTCTGTGTATTTGTAGTTATAGTAATCCATCGTATGTTGCTCTGCTGGCCACGGAGTAGTAGGTAGTGTGTTTGCTGTAACTTGGCCGGTGTAAGTTCAAACCCCACCAGTGAACAGCGATCATAGCCACCAAGCACAGCAGAGAAACGAATAAAATCTGAGTTTCTTCAACTACTCCACCAAAAAAGGAGTCGCTGCCATTAGTACAGTGAAGTGGACCGTATAGAGTCTAAGTGCTTATGGGATTTGGTCGCTCTCTTTAAAAGAAAGGGCCCAGCACTGATCCCTGTAGAACACCTCCAGTCATTTTGCACACCTTTAGGTCACTGACGGAGTTATGTAGAAGAATTTGATTTCTGAAGTAATTCGTCACTATACTGATTAAGTAGGTCAATATCGGCGTATTACTCAGCGCCTGATGTACGCGGAATGTACGGTTCCAATAAGCACTCTTGGAAGTGTTTCTGAAGGCAAAGTTGATGATTGCGCAGTATTTCTTCGAGCTTCCTCTCGATCTGTTTGCCATTTTTCGCAGCATATCTTTCTCCACTTCTATTGTTGAGCGTACCTGTCGCTAACCCTATCTATGATTCGAGAGACTCCTGGCTTCTTCGATTATTGCTTCCAGTGTATTGCAGATGCATTCTAATTTTTTCCTGGCCGTGTCTTGCATGCATAGACAGCTCATTAGGCGGTTTATTATTTCCTCCTTCTTTTAAACATGTGTTACATCGGTCCAGTATCTACAGCATGTGCTCGTAAATATACATATATAATACATATTAGTAGTATGGATCCTGCTTAGTTTTTGGGATAGGCTTACTATTCAATTGCTTCTCCGACCAAAGTAACAGCAGTTGGCAAGAGTTATGATTTGTTTGATTTCTGACGAAATATCGTTGTCAGAATTGATATCAAAGCTTAGGGTCCACATCTGGTGATGATTTCTCAGTTTTGCACAATCCGTTTAAATATGATGTTGAAGAAGTTGCACGCCATCACCTCATCTTGTTTAAGCAAATTTGTAACATCAAAGGTCAGGGTGAGGTCGTTTTCCGTCCCAAAGAAAGAGGAACGATGTTTAACTTATCTCTCTAAATGCTGACGTAGGCAGCCTTAAAATCGTAAACCGGTAGAAGCATCTTGGGTTTTCATCAGGATCAGTTGGCGTCCTTTAGGGGCACTTTTTTCCAGTGCGCATTCCGGCGATCACTTCTGTTCAGTGGCGGCATATCTCTCGGAATACCTTTATCAGATGAATCGTCTTATTGGCAACTGCTTTGCATACCACTGTAACCAGTTATCAAGTGAAGTAGCTCCACTTCTACGACTCATTTCATTCAGTCTCCTTTCTGTGGCCTTAGTGCCCTGCTGTTTCCCCCAGGAAAAGAGTCATAGCTCGCATTTCAACATCTTGTGATCGCCACCTTACCTACCACACTGCACTTCGCTTAATACACTTACTCACAAAGGTAATATCGATTACTGATCCTCTTCTTTTCTGCATGCTTCCAGAATTCGAAAGATCAATATTCTAGAATGCTAAGGGCTCTTGCACAATGTTTCATTGAAGTCATCCAATGTGAAGACAATATCTCTTTCCCTTCCAGTAATAGTGACGTTGTCACCTAGTCTTTCGGACTCTCCTTGTTGATATTCGAAACTGCATCACAACTGTGTAAAAATGGAAAAATGGAAACTGATGACGAGCCTAGGAAACCTATAAAGGACGATGATTTACGGATTTGAAACATAATGTGCGTGCCATAAATAAATCAAGTATAGGAAATGAACTAGCATCCTTGAGAGACATAAGCGGATATAAACGCTTTAAGGAAGTACGTTGAGATGAACCTAAATGGAGATAAAACAAAATAGATGTAGTCTGTAAACATCTAGATATAACACCGGCGTCTTGGCCAAAACATTACTATGGACAACGGTAGCTTCAAGGCGTTGGAGGGATTGATCTACCTACTTAGGCTCGCTTTTAATTCTGCCAAAAATATCAACGCCGAGATCAGTCGCCAATCACTGTTACTTCGATCTTAGAAGCCAATTGTGTGCTAAAGGCCTGCGAAGAAGGACCAAAAATATGCTTTTTAAGACCTTCAGCATCCTGCTGTATGGTGCAGAAGCATAGACCTTGTCAAAATCAGGTGAATGTTCACTTGGAAGCTTCGATAGAAAAGTCTTACATTCGATCTAAGGTGCTATCTGCGTTGTTTGAATATAAAATAGAAGATTCAACCAAGAACTATACGAGCTGCACAGCGATATCGACCTGGTCAACACGTATATGCTCACTAGGTTGGTCAACTTACGTGCTGAGCATGGTCCTATTCTATGGAGCGGGTGAGCACTGATGCTATAGCTCGAATTCTCTCCAGACAGAAGAAACGATGATCTCTGGTGTGCACAAATGTAGGTTGACCAACAAACTTGGCAACTGCAGAAAGCTGGCTATAGATCGAGCTGGTTCCAGAGACTTGTTGGTTGGGGTTGAGGTTTTCCTCGAACTGCTGCGCTATTAATAATAGAGTAGGTGCATAATGACGACTTCATCGTGCTCTGGGATGGGTTAGCTGGATAATTATACTTCGACCTGCTTTACAGTGGTTAAGGCTTAGACTTTCGGAGTAACCTGGAAGACAAGACATCCACTGCTGTGATAAGCACAGCTCCTGCCACGCATGAAGGGGATGCATTCTCGAATGTGTGGAGCAATTTTCAGCCATGTGATCCTTTTCATAGAATCTGAACCATTCTTAGTTTTTGTACGCTTGAGTAATGTGCACTTATCGGGGGCAGCGATACCACCGTTTGGGGTCAGTTTTCTCTCTTACTTGGAAGTTCATCTAACCGATGCGAGTTTTATCGATACCTACTATCATTGCATCGTATGATGTCTTACTTGTTATGTTTCCCAAGACGATGGTGATATCGTCTTCTGCATGCGTTATCCATTCCAAGTAAAACATTATCTCACTAACCCCTAGCCAATTAAAAAGGTGTCACCAGACACCATTCTGCCTAGATCCCTGCTGAGACGACTTCCAGTAAAGTTAAAAATAGTTGAACGCAAAAAGGATATCCTTCTTCACAGATACCAGGCTCACTGCTCAGTATTAACATGAGGTAAGGAAGTAGCAGGGAATTACAATTCCCTTCATCGAATCAAGCGCAACATACTTGCAGACTATCTTAATCTGTGACCCACATGAATAATAAATCAACTTTTAGTTTAAGATTCCCCAATGAATCTCACTTCGGTGTAACGAAGAAGCTGATTCATAACCACCAGCTTAAGTCATTGCTATGCATGCAGGATGACGTCTCACAGGTACGCAAACGACAATTGGAACCAACAAACTGGCGGCATCTCATTTGTGAGCCTGGTAGGTACACTTCACGGCAAAATGTTTGAATACTTAAGTACAACTTGTGTACACATTTCATCTCACTTGAGATACAACGGTGGTTCTTAAGCAGTGTTGTACTTTTCACCTCAAGCGGGTCATCAGTATGGAAGACTAACGATTGCAGAATAAGCCAACGTGGAATCGTTTCATAAATTATGTCACAAGGCGTAGTTCGGTAACCCTAACTTGATCCTGATCTTCATCGTAACTGACTATCTTTACACCTTAACCGTTATGAACTTTATGGCACTGTAAAAATGTTTACCTGTGTCCCGAATATTTAAAGTGTCTTACGGTTAATGGCCGTCTGATGCGCTCAAGAATGCGTTTATTGTTGCAGAAGGAATGCAAAGTCGGAGGTGTTTATGACCTTGTGGTCTTTTTAGGATTTTTTCGTGCGGAGATTTAAGGTGACACACTTCCTGAGTTTAACAATTTTTTGGAGCATGTATTGTTTCTTTCGAAATTGATCAGAATTTAATGCGTAGGCTGCTTTACTGTTACCATGTGTAACCAGAGGCTTTTAAATTATACACATCTCTGGAAAGGGGATTAATTATTGACCTTTCAGCCATTTGAGGAGCCTTCAGGAGCTATAAAAGTGGTGTCAAATCGCGTGCAAAATTTTGCCTAAGCACTCTGCCACTTGATAAGCTGGACCAATTTTCTGGCTTTTCATGGCAGTGCTTTGGAATCTTTAGTCAGATAGCTGTAGGTGATTCCGTGTCTAGAATGACTGGATGGATAATTGGCTGTTAGTTGCGGTCGAAACGGAGTTCGTGGGCTTGCCGGACTCTTCATGGGATGATACATATACTTGTTGTACCTGAGGTGATTAGCTAGCTTAATTTTCGAATTCTGCTGCACTAGACAAGGTCATGATAGTAGAATTGATAGACGGATTGACAAGCATGCTCGTACACTACTCGTACCTAGCAAAAAACTCGGAGATAAGGACAATTCTACGGTTAACGACTGCAGTAAAAAAACGAGCACATTCTAGTGATACAGTTTACTTAGACAAAGTGGCGTAAAAGCCTTCATTCTATCGGAAGATATTCTCCGCCATTCGGTTGAGAACATCGCTACTGTAGCTGCAGATGTATAAGAGGACCCTAAACATCAAGCAGACGAGAGGCCACGAAATTGACCAACACGGTCATTCGGCGGTCTGTACGTCGAATTTGGTGAATGACTTGAAGATGTAAAAGTGGAAACAGCCTGCGGAGCCACAATCACGTGTAAGTAACTGTCCAGCCTAAACCTCGACCGTGATGTGGATGATTTTCTATTACGTCCTCCCAAAGTCATTGTTTGGTGTGGCGTTTACAGAGGAAATATTTTTCGAGGATAGTGTCAGCAATACTGTTACTGTGACTGGTACCTACTACAGAATCATGATTAACGACTTTTTCTGCCACAAATTCACGAATAGGGTTTGGACGACATGTGGTTCCAGCAACCGCCCACACAGCACGAGAGACAGTTGACATTCTGCAGCAGACTTTCCCCGGATTAGGTGACAGAAACTTCAAAGTCATCTCCTTTTGACGCACGCCACATGAGAGAGCGATCTCATCCTTGCTTTTTGTTCTAGTTATCAACAAAGTATGTACTTGTAAAGCTTGAGACTAGAGGGGTTATTGCAATTGCTTATGTAGACGATGCTTGGCAGTTTATAAACCCTCCGAACAAGAGCGTTCAGTAGAAAAGTACGGCCCTTCGTAGATGATCCAATCCAAGGACAGGAAGAAATATGGAGTTTTTGCAGCTCGTGCACGAATTCAAGGTCGTGTATACGTCTCCCGAAGTGAAGGAAAGCAGTGCATTTTGATTATACGGCAACAAGGCAGTACTGTGCAGGAAATAGTGTCTGTGAATAACAAAGTGTCCAAGCAGGTGGTCAAGTTTTCGGGAAAGATACCCAAGGAGATCAATCATTATGTACCTACAAGTGTAGTTGTAGTTGCAGTAAAGGTTGAGTCACTGAGTAGGAACTTGAACTTAAACTCTTGAATGAGGTCTTTTTGGTTTCACAAGCAAGAGCCAAGTTGTCCTGCAAAGTTAGTATGGCTCACGACCAGAGAATCCTGATGATGTGGAGGGTTTAACATTCGAGTAAACCATGATACAAAATTCGACACCGGCAGAATAGGCCATATTTTGATAAGAAGCAGGAGTGTGTAAACTTTTCGGGGATATTTTGACGAAAAAAAAGTTTTGACAGAGATCCTCACACTGAAAATTATCCCATCAGTGACCACCGACTTTAAGATTCAACGTACTTGGAATAATCTCCACAACTGTGTAAGCAAATAGTGATTGCAGACCGGCAAATTCAAGCGGTCGGCCAACAATTCAGGGGCGGACAGTTCAAATTTCTGGATCAACCACTGACTTACGAGTAATAGTTCTCTGATGGAAACTGGTTTTCAGACAGACGATTGAAATCGCTGGACGGCAACCGAAAAATGGCTTAGTCGACTGGTTGAAGCTATGTATGATACTGATTTTTACATTTTGGACAAGTTCCAACTCTCAATTCGGCCTTCTTCCCAATGCCACTTTCTAATGATTCCAGTGCTCAAGCGCGGAAAAGAAATCCTATCTGGAGCTCAACATTTCCATGATCCTGATTATTTGTCTGAGACGGCTATACATACAAGCAAAGTTACCGATCTTAATGATCGAGAGTAACTCCACAGAGGAGTGTGATGCTATGGCTTCTAGTCATTCGACAAATTCTGACGACTCTCAAATCCAAAGAAAATAAAAACGGTGGCATACGCAGATGACAAAGTAATAAAGATCGGTGGTATATTACCTCTGGCCCGAAGGATCAACCTTTACAAACTGCCCTTGATCTGTGGAATCGAGGGCATAGGGGGAACTCTGTAAAATATCACGGAGTACTTCTGCTAAAGATTGCTCTTGTTCCACAAGCTCACATACTTTCTTTTTCCAAATTTTGCACTTAAAATAACTGGTTTTGTGTCTAGCGGCTCCTATTTTACATGCTTGTTTATGGAAATAGGCACATGTTATAACGGACGATCGTTTATAACAACCAAATGAGGTGCACCTCATGTAAATGTTTGGCTCAACTGGTCAGATCATATGAGGTTCACCTCATGCTAGGTCATAATTAAAGCTTTTGCCCACTATTTTGAAAATCTTGATATGTACGTCCCTTCTATTATATTGGTTCGTGTCTATGATACAATTTTAATGAGGCTTTGCGCCTGAAACTATACAATGCAACTGAACGGTATAGTACACTTCTATCCGCTAGTGCTACTAGCCACTGGTGCACTCTGGCTCAACCACTGGTCCATTGTACTAGCCGTGCAGACATCTTGCTTTAATGATTTTTCCCCAACCTATGGAGAAAGACGACAAGGGACTTCGGCGATAAGGAGTTTTGATATTCAGAACTTACCACGTCACCCTTAAAGAACTCCTCCTGTTGCGAGCAAAGGTCGGACGGTAACAGAATAAATGTTCGATGTACCATCGTTTTCCTCATATGCGGAGTTTTGCAAAAATCCAGTAGCCCGAAAGGACGCAAAGAAAGGTCAAGTATTTTATTTGTAGTTACCCGATTGCAATTGGTTTATCTGCATCTAGCAGAGCCTTGCCGTCGATTATTTATTTCACGAGAAACCCAGTCGTCGATGGAACTACTAATCGCAAATGCAGTCAAACCCAGCACTAGGTCGAGTCGTGAGAAAACTTTCTTAGGGCTTCTCGTTTCCCTGGATTGATGACCTGCCACCCTGACAAAACGCAGTGAATTTGGTCTTCCTGTCAGATTCCAAGTGATCTTGAGTTCATATACTATTTTGGAAGTGGTGACAGGGTTCAGCATTAAGAGCAGTTTGGTTGTCACTATAGATGGATATGCTCCATCCTGTCCATCATAAAGCACATAGGATTGCATAGATCTCAGCGTGGAAGACAGACACATATTGACCCAACGGAGAATGGAGTCTAAAGTTTTCGATCTCCAAAAAGAAGATACGATGGCATTCTTTCTCCCGCTTAGAGTCTGGCCAAAGTCATTCCAGTCAAAGTCATCTTGCTATTACTGAGATAGAGGAAGTCAAAAAGTAATATGTGTCACAATTCTTTCAGATACGATTGATTCTCGATATTATTTAGGCAGCCGAACACTAATGTCAAACAGAAGCTCTAAAGGGGATCTTACACCTCCTGTCTTTCGATTTATATATCAGAGACATGGCTGTACGAGTAGGAAGCGCAATGCGGCTTAAGAAGTCTGGATGCTGAACCGCATCCTGCACTAAAGGCATCCAACTCGTTTTTCAGGTACTTACAAACACAGATATTCAGAGCAACAGACTGTATGTAGTCCAGAGCCTAGTTTCTCGCAACCATTCGTGTTGTGCATGTCATATTTCTTCACACAAATGAAAGGAACATACAGTTTGAGGCATTGCGAAAGGCTTTTATTTGTAAGAAGCTTTCTCACGACAGTTATTACTATCGAACATTTGTCAGGTAGTCGTGAGAAATTTTATTTTCTGGGACTCGAAGCTCGTGCCCACGTTCTAATCACTGAACCCACCTAACCATTTGATTATGACGAATTTGTTCATGAAAATTGAAGGTCTATGGTTAGAAGAACAAAAGTTATGGATTGCTTAACCTCAAATGGTTAAGCAAAAACGTCGGTTATATTCGCTGGAAAATTGGTGCAGGACCAAACTTTCGACATGCGTGGCATTTGAGTATATCAGGATCATATTGGGTATAAAAGGTTGGGTTTTGAGAGACTTTTCATAACAAAAACAAATCATTGATGAAACTTGCCATCAAGCACATGCATCAATAGAGGAAGTGATCTCGTGTAGAGTGACTAGAGCTGTTTACAAGGAGAGAAGGACACCGACTTTTCTGAAAATAAAAAGAAAGGAACGATTTGAATCGATTGAAATGACAGCAGAACATACAAATTTCTTCTCACTTGGTAGGGACGTATATTTTTTCACGACACGATTTCTATGACCGAAGGGTGATATCCTTCGAAACAATTTTTCAAATGTCTAACTCTGTACTCTCAAATGTGGCCTCACTAGTAGTTACCGTCGTGGGGTATAGAACTTAGCTAAAATTTCGTAAGTAGGGCCGTAGTTTCGCCTTTATTCCAAACTATATGTCCAACAGCCGCGGTAAGAAAAAAAAATTTAGCGTCAGCAAAAAAAAAAAAAACACAAAATTGCAGATCCAAATTCTACTGTATCCCCTCGAGGCAGTTTATAATTATTTGAGAAATATTTTACAATTTAATAACGAACTTTTAAAAAACTTAACTAATTTGGTTGATTTCAAAACACTCGCGAATAGCTAATTATTTTGAAAGAGATACTCCTACACGGGTACTTTTCGACCGTTTTATACGGCGTTCAAAACGCATCTATTGTTAGCACCAGCAAAATGCGTTAGAGGTGCTTGTTCCTTCTTAGTTACTTTGTGTTTGTCACACCGATAACGGTGTGTTGTTTTAAGTATTTTTTCGTCAGGAGAGAGCTTTGAAAGGACTTGATTCGATTTCGCTGTTAGATTTGTTTTTTATTTTTATTAGAGAAGTAAGGAAAAATAAAGAGAGCGGCACAGAAAGAGACTCAATTGTGTGGGGAAAGCATTTGTATAACAGTTTTCTAAAATGGATTTTGAGTGATTCAGTAGTGGAATAGATGGACTTTCCAGTGTTTCCAATAATTAACGGCTTCAAATTTGAACTGTTTTTGATATGGTGACATACAAGGATAATATTGATATGCAGATTCCTCGTCATTTAGATACTCTTTGCATTCCGACACTATCAGAACGTTGAACGGATTTAGTGTCGTAAATAATCGTATCCTAATCAAGATAGGTTGGGTTAGGTTCGCGGGCTTGACGAGGAAGTTTAATACTTACGCATAGTAATAACCATGAGGAAAATAGATCCCTTGCTAGTGGAACCTAACCTGTGCAGAGAATTATATACAAACATATGAGTGGAGTGTGTTCCTTATTGCGCTGGTAATACAAACAATCCTGTGAATTTGACAAAGATGAGGCTGTCGATCACCGATTTTTCTGCAAGTTTCTCGATGTCTTGGATGAAGTGCCTACCGAGGAATTTGTTTCTAAAATAGTACAGACCTGGGCAGTGGCATAGCAAGTGGGTCGTGTCCTCATTTATGTACTTCTTCGTCGCTTCAGGCTCTACAGAGGTCTTCTTCTGTGAACCTTAGCTTTTTCAAATCTTATGCCCCGAGATCACTCCTGTAAGAGCTAAGACGGACTTCCTATCTTTTTGTAAAATCCATAATTTTCTTGTTGTAGTACAAGTGCTCAAGAATCGCCATCCATTGTTCGCCTCCGTTAAGGATTTTTCCCCTGCTACATGCCTAAACGTGCAAAGCGGGATATTCACAGAGTTTTCGGTTTGTTCTAAGTTTAGTTCCGAGGCTTTTCTTGCCAGTTTCGCGGCCTTCTCGTTTTGAGCTCTTTACAGCAGCATTTTACAAGTTTTCACTTTACTTCTTTAGCAGATATCGCTTTTGCCGCTGCCTGGCTGTCAACGGGAAAGTATACATCCTCCTGTGATACTACACTCATTTCAGTCGGCTCATTTCAGGCGGCTATTTTCACTGCTAGGACTCCCGCTTGGAAGGCGCTACTGTGGCTCGAAAGTCTGACCGACTTGGATATGTTAAAGGTATCAGAGAAGATATGTACCTGCACCTACCCCGATGTCGATTTTTGAACCATCAGTAAGCACGGATTTGCATTGAATGCTTGATACTCCTCCGCTTACCCATTCTTCCCTACTTGAATAATGACTTAAAAAGGGTCTTTCAACTTGAACAACGATTTTGCTATAAACCGCTTAATATGGTATGAAGACATCACGAATGTCCGCAGCTTAGAAGTCATTATGGCGATCACTCGATATTGGAGCGAAACTGTCGCAGCCCAGTCTGAGTGCTGCATGCATCACTTTTCGAGGCATAGGAAGTTATATCGGACGCTGGCTTTGCTTTCCTGATTCTGTTGTTAACGTCGAGTTTAGTGCCATGTTCAGCCGAAACGATGTTTCCTAGGTCGGGAAAACCATCAACTCCTCCGACATTCTCTCCAGCAATATTGAGTCAAGGGAATCCGCCTGCTTCTTTTCTAGTATCAGCGGTTATAAAATGCAGCTCTGTCTTACTCCGCTTTGGATTTCAAAAGCGTCTGACAGCTTAATGTTGCGAAGAACACTATATTTTGCATCTTTATACGTCGCTCTTAAAATAGCGATGAATTTTTCTGGAATGCCTCTCCTTCACAAAGCTAACAAAAGCCCTTACAAAGTCTATAAAAGGTTTAGCGGATACATATACATACCTACACTTTGCTGTGTAGTAATTTCTGAAGACTAGGTGATTGAGATTGCATGAATCGACAAATCGTTCGCCATTTTCATTTCTGTTGCAAAGAGCGTGAACTGCCTGTACATATTTGAGCCCTTTACTGTCGCTTCCTACCTTGGTGTTCAAGGCTCCAATCACTATTGCGAACTAGCATTAGGGGTTAAGTTGAAGGCGTCATGTTGTTGGCCGTAAAAGTTATCATTTACTTTCTCTGTCGCGGTTTCCGTCGATGCGTCATTTTTATTGAACCCCTTTGGAATCTTCACATCAGTATCCGGTCACTATTACGTTTTCAAAATATGAGGCTGAGTATTAGTCCTTTACCGGATCCCTGTGCACTTCTATTCGGTTTGCAAGCGTAGATTAACACAGTGTTCCCTTTTGGATACGTGTACTCACCAACGCCCAATCGTCTTATTTCACTCAGTCCCAAGGTGACCATCGTGTACCGCAGGAATTCTCACTTAAGTTGGAGGAATCTGGCGTTTTGAGGACCTTTTCTCATGAGTGGCGAAGGGTTTTCCTACTTGAAGTCATGGGGATTGAATGCGCAATAAAATTCAGCATCTTCTACGGCGTAGATGTACAGGAGTACAGGGTAACGAAGCGGCAGATGAACTGGCAAGGAAAGGAGCGAATAACAGAGAACTGAGTCCCGAAAAGACAATGGAGGTCTCTCTGATAACTATTAGAACAAGAATCAATGTGCAGATGCGACAGGACTCAATAACTACTGGACTAATCTAGATACGTACAAAATGGTCAGATCGGTATTGAAAAACTGAGTAACAACACAGCAAAACGATCATTGAACTTAAGCAGAACACATGTGTGATTGATGGTGGGACTTATAACAGGACACATCTATCTCAACAAACATTCGTTCAGACTCGGGGCTAGTTGAACCAACAATCTGTGAAACTAACAGACCTCAGTAAGAAAGGAATCGGTAACACCTTTGAGTTCGCTGGACGAACAAGACGAGTTCCCGATCTCAATACGACATAGTCATCTTTTATACTCCCAATACCTATATCCCCTTTCAAAGCACAATTCCCACATCACACTGCTATTTCTAACAGTTAGACAGACGAGGGGAACATAACAGGCCCAATGGCCTTAGTGAAGCACAAGCTCATCCTCTCAAGCCAACCAACCAAGGTGTTCGGCTACAAAGACTCTTTCTCGTTAGTTAGCGAGGCAACACACGTCGGCAGATGCTGCTTTTACCAAGCCTAATGCAATTCATGATTTGTACGAATTAAAAAGATAAAACACAGATTGCCCACATTTTATATTTACGTTTAGTTCAATTATTATTTTTCTAAACATCAAGCAATAATTGTTAATTAGTTTCTAAGTATTTCTGATTTTGTTGCCAAGTATTTCATTATTTTAAGCCACTTTAGTAGGAGGTACTGCCAATAAAGTTTATCGAAAACGATAACAGGTTTGCGTACTACAACGATGTTCATTTGATGAGTCCTATAACTTTGAATAACTTTCAGTTCTCTTAAGTTCTAAACATGATTTTCTAAATTGAGTCAGAATAATTTTACTCTTCAAAATAGTTGTGACACAAACCAGTAATAAAATCAATGATAAAACAAACATAGGGTACGCTAACAAATCGCGCGTTCAGTAATACAAAAAGGTCTGATATCCTGCTGAATATTCGCAGTTTGGGGGATAACTTCGAGGTCTCATACCATGGCAGGTAGTCCTTTAATTTAATGTTTATACGAAGCAACCACCCAACTGATGGAGTGTTAAGTACACCAAAAGTAAAACCATCACATTTCCTTCGACAGCCTCTGCTGTAGAAATTTACTATTATTGCTTCGAAACATGTGTCTAATAAAATTCTTTTAGAATTCAAAAACTCATGATATTGGGGCTTTGAACAAAGCTCTCTATAAGGCTCGCATTTTGTAATTTTTCTTAGAAAAATCGAAAACCACGTCTGCCACTCTAGGCTTATAGCTTCAGCTAGTGCCAACACAAATATTATGAATCTGTGAATTCACACAGTTACGTAAGTCAGGGTATACTTGCAAAAGAGATTGTGATTCTGGCGGCTTAGAAACGCATACGAGTTATGCAACCTCTTTGTGCAAGAGCTCTCTGAGTTGTTAGATCAGTTCTATCTTATATGCATGTGGATGCAGATTGTTGTGACAATTTGTCAATATTCTAACTATCCGAGCGCCCAAAATAGACTCGGACCACTTTACCTTGTTGTACCAAGGCACGAATGATGTCCATCATGACGCAGTAATGAAGAATTTCTGCGAGCAATCTTTGCCGATGCCGTAACCTCTCGAGAAGTCCAATGCCGCCAACACCAAGTGCCGAAGTTACCAACAATCTATCAAGGAAGCCGCAACTGGTGTGTTGAGTTTCACTAGACCTCCACCAAAAAGCACCCAACTTGACGAGGAATATCAGCAGGCACGTGTAGCACAACAAGGGACTTGCTGCCCCTGCAAAGTTGGTATAGACCTTACCAAGATCTTTGAAGTCAAAACGTATTTAGACAAAATGATGCGCTGTCATTTGACTTCTTTAACATCATACTCGAACGAATTGTTCGAAACTCATAACCCAAATCTTTCAAACGACTGTGCAGATACAAGCGTACGCCGATGATACTGACATGGTTGGCAAAACAAAACGGGCTGTCACTGTCGAGTTTGCTATAATAAAGCCAGGAGCGGCTAAAATAGTTAGAACGGTAAATGAAGGCAAAAAAGGATGTGCTGTCACACACACAACATCGACGAATGGGATAGAACGTCATTGTCGACAGCTTGAATGTAGTAAGACACTTTGTAATACCTCAGCAGCCATAAAATGAAGAATAACTCGTGCCGATGTCTGAGAATGCAATCGAGTAGTCCCTAACAACTTAGGACACTCTATATAAAATCGCTGTCATCGCAGCCCTATTTTACGGGGCGGAAACATGAACTTAACGGAAGGCAGATGAACATAGCCATTTCGAACAAAAGATTCATCGTATTATGTTTAATGCCGGTTGCGTGGACGGGCTTTAGATTAGGAGATTCAACGACGAGTAAAATGTGCGTATAAAGGTGCGTCTAAGCTTGAGTCTTCGAATCTAACCTGAAGTGATAACGCAGTAGAGAGAGGTAAATAAACCTATCTCTCGGATAGGTACCAACTCTTACCATTCAGAACCTCCGTCTGAGAAATTAACATAAGGCACAATATTTTTCAACCTCCTAAGGACCAATGTGCTGCACTAATCAAAACTAATTCCCAATGGTTTTCGATGAATTTGTGTGTAAAGAGTATAGAACTACCACAACTGAAAGCCTTGTAGGGTAGTCTAAATTTGTTTAGAATTTCCTGAGACACAGTTGAAAGCTTATTAGTTGAACTTTTTCCATCAATATTCTCTTCTGCAACCAAAGAGAGATGCGGCTAAAGAGAGTTGATAGGCTAACGCGCCTGTCCTCTCACCTCATGTCCTTCTGTTATATCATCTCTCATGAGTATCCTCTTCCTTAGAGATTCTCTATCGAATACAGAAAAATGGTCCAATCTATACCTCAGACAATAGCAATTTGATTTTCATTGGACTAAGGCAGCCGGTGTTGTTGTCATTCCATAATAACGTCAATCGTTCAAGGATTTTCCCACAAATTCTCGATATTTTGAGAATTGGAGAAAAGGAGTACAATTGCTGTTTACTAAGCTTAATGGTTTCCATCGAAAACTAGCATTTACATGCCGTTGTTTTCAGATAAAGCTGGAATGAAATATCCTTTCTTCATTTGTTGAATCCTTAAGTCAACAATTATTTTCGCTAAAAATACTCATCGATTAAATAGTAATTAAATTGAAAGAAAATAAAGGCTTAAGTCACAAAATCGATTTGAAAGTATCTAGAACAGACGGTTTGATGCTGTCTATTGTATTGCAATCCCTTACGAAGTAGGGTGATATGCATATTAGACTCAAATGCATTCCATATCCTGTCGGCTGACACTGCCTAGCTTTTTTTTTGTCGAAAAAGAGGATCTTGGTACTATTTGCTCCTACGAATATTGGGTCCTATTAGTCTCTAAGTCAAGGCGGGCCAAAGAGCTTCTCCAGAATTAACCTGAAGTATGTATAAACATTAGGAAACTAGTTGCGCATTCTTATAGGCTTCCTAACGCGTCTCTGTAGACTTAAGGAACACCTCAGAAAACTGGGTATGCAGCAACGCAGAAACTGGAAATTTTGCGGAGATGTTAAAGAAATCTTAAGAATGTGGAGCACAAATCCACAAAAGGAGAGAACACCTGGATACCTATCCACTTTCGAAAAAAGATCGTTGAATCCACTCCAGATACTCCGGTTCATCAATTAAATTGGACTGGAGGAAGTGCCCTAAGTCGAGTTTCTCACCGACTAGAGCTTCAAATCGGAGGTGCACAAGAGATTTACGAAGTCGCAGTGTGCTCACAATCCACTATTTGCATCCGAAAGTGGCGAATTCAGATGAGATATTCCAAATCACGTCAAATTTCTTGGATGCTGTAGCAAAAATCCAACTTTTCTATTAACTTGAAAATCCTTATTCCTTTGAAATTCTTTACATGTTCGTATTGGAAAAATTGTCGAATAACTGGACTTAACCCTTAAATGCCCACAGTATCTTTAAAGATACAACCATTCAAATAATTTTAATTTATTAAATAGAAGGTCCAGAGCTAAGATTGTAATAGTTTCTTATTCACCAACTCAAATCCTAATCAAAATAATTTTTTCAGCCTCCTAACTTTGAAAGTACAGTTACCATACACAAATTACGTGCGTGAAGCGAATTTCGTAGAATTTAAAAAAAAAAAAGGATTTTTATTATTAAAATTCTTTGAACCTGGTGACATTTCACTAGAAAAAAAATCATTGCAGGTACAGACATTTATTGTGAAGTTAAATAAATTTGTTTCATGGGATTCTAAGAAACGCAGCTCGCGTAATGTTGCGGTAAACGGTTGTATCTTTAAAGATACACTGGGCAGTTTGGCCTATTTTGTGATTATTGCTATTTTTTTATGTGCTGCGTTTGTTTGCAATGAATTATCATTCAATGGGTATTTATAATGTACATGAATATGAAGATAATGATGAAGGTGAGCCGGGTGAAACGGACGGAGATAATAGGGAAGAGGATTTTCCCAATATGATAAATGATGTGGGAGGTTTGGAAGATGCAGATGTTGCTTGAACCTCATCTGCACCTCAACTTCAGTTAGCGATCGTTAGAGTTCATGTCCTTTAGATTTTACAATTTGAAAGTTGATGTCAAGTCTTCGAAATGCGAAAATTCGAATCTTGTTTATCATGCACAGGAAGACTCAACCCTTCCAGGAGAAGTGATAGGCTAGGAATTTTTTTTTAAAGTTCGATCATGCCTGTTTCCTTAGTCGTTGGACCAACGTATCGTTGAAGAAACCTTAGTCAATGCGGAACTTGCTCTTGATACATCATTCCTCTTTAGACTTCTTGATCTACGAAAGTTTATTGGGATCCCTTTTTACATGGCTTACTTCACACTCTCGAGTACCAACGATTTTTAGAGTTTTATAGAAAATCGATGCGCCCCGTAGTGATGCGACAACATTCCTATATTCATTTCAATGACAAAACTAAAGAAGATGAAAGTGATGATCCTAATCGTGACTGCTTTATCTATTAGGCCATTATTAGAAACACTGAATATGGCGTACCAATATTAGATCGGTTGTACATAGTTGAACAAATGTGCTCTTCATTTTATGGGCCATATTTGCCTAACAAGCCGAAAAGTGGAGTTTTCAATTATTTATATTATGCGACTCAAGCAGATTTGCCTATACATATATTTGAAATATATACATAGCAGATCACCTGAAGTACCGGCCCTAGGTGAAGTGGACCCTCAAGCATCGGCAAATATTGTTTCGGAGGATTGCTTAATGAAGTACAACGTTATCATTTTATGATAATTACTATCGAGATATTCCCTTGCTAATTTATCCCAACACAAAAGTAATGCTTGCAGTTGGTGCTATCCGAAGAAATCGGGTAAAGAATTGCAAGCTTCTAAAGGTGAAAACGATGATGAAGGTTAAACGAGAAACCAGAGAAGAGTTTGTAGCTTCAATACACGGCATACATACATATGTAGATCTTACTTCACCATCGTAGAATCGTCAACCTCGTTTCAGCTAACATATGTACATTGGCATAAGACCTCTTTTACCCATTATTTCATTTTATCATTTTATGCATTAAATTTTTTGATTTGTATTATATTTACTTTAATTTCATTGTAAGCCAGTTTGTTTTGAAAATAATATAAAACATATAAATTTAGCATAAACCGCAAGTGACCCAAATTTGTTCATTAAATCTACTACCATTTATTTCGTTTTTTCACTAATTTTCATTTATTTTTAAAATATACTATTTATCCATATTAATTTAACACATAAACCATTAAACTCAAACTTTTCCTTAATAATAAAACAATGAAACTAGTTATTTAAGATTCTCCAATTTATACACTCAGAAAAGAAATCAATACTAAATTATTCTCATAAACGCCTTTGAGGGGTTAATGCCCAGTGTATCTTTAAAGATACAACCGGTTTTTTGTATGGGTTCAAAAAAATTTAAACAAGAAAATTTAAACACAATTTTTTTTTAATAAAATAGTTGTTTGTGTTCTATTTTGCATGTAATATATTTTTTTCGACAAAATCGGCGTCCTTGGGCATTTAAGGGTTAAAATGGAGTTGAGCACAAAGCGTCCAAAACCCAGTCTTGTATCCTGTCTCTAAAGCGGGATACTAAGGTATGCAAACAAGAAGAACTGGTGTTGTTGAATTGATTTATTTAATGCAAAACATGTAAGTTGATTCACATTTCCGCTGGGGCTAATAGCTCACTATGCTGCAAATGATGGTACTAGTTGCTTTGAATTCCTCAAAAGATGGAATTTCTTTTTCAATTTCCAGTGCGGGATATTTGGTATCGATCTTAAATCTGCTATCTGACTAGGTCACAATTCTTCTATCTTCCAAGCAGAGGTCCATGCTATAGAGCTGCAGACATATGTATGTGCCCGAGAATGTTTTAGAAGAAACATACGAAGATCAAACGTAAACATTTTGTCGGGTAGCCAAACAGCTCTATTTGTGCTACACAATGAATACGTTAACAAATATGAACACTCCAGAATATACATATGTAGCAACGAGGCACTGTTCCTAAACGAGATATCCAGAGCCAATGCGGTGACCCTCTGCTGGGTACCAGGGCACATGGATATCAAAGGAAATGAAAAGGCTGATGAACTTGCTAGGAAAGGATCGGCGCTGCACTTATCGCGGGCCCTCCCTTTTGCAGTAACCCCAATCAGTTCCTTACGGAAAAAGATAGAAGATGAAGCCATCGGTCGAGCAAACAGACGCTGGGTTCTTCTGGAAACATGCGTAACGGCCAGGGCGCTATGGCCGGCCTTCAGCAAGAAGAGATCAATCTCTCTGGTAAAATTTAGTCGTTATAACGCACGGGTTGTTTCTGGCATAATTACTGGACACTGTGCTATCGGCGTTCATGCAGAACGACTCGGTGTGCTACATAACGACTTTTGCAGAAGTTGCAGGGACGAAGAAGAAATTGAATCTGTTCGTCATCTGCTGTGTGATTGTCCTGCCCTATCCGTCATAAGGATGAGGACTCTTGGGAGTTACTTCTTTTCGGAACTGGAGGACTTAGGAAATGTAGAGCTGGCGGACCTCCTGAGATTTATATCATTATCTGGGTGGTTCTAACAGCGGTTTTCTCATGTTTCCAGGGTTAAAAAGATTGGGCACAATGGACCGACCTGGTCTAAGTGAGCAGTGACTATGTCACAAGGCACCCATCTACCTAACCTAACGAGGCACTGTCCGTCAAACCGGTGAACAACATCTGGATGGTTTGTACTCTAGGCGCAGTAAGTAGTATATTGGATCAATAATATACTCCATTAGCTAAGGAATACACATTTTCTTAGTGGTATATATGCAACTCCCCGCACTCCCGCTCTTAGGAAACCGAATTACATTACCTAACCTGGCGATATTACCCGTTTCATATTCAAAGATGTAGGAATCAATAATGCTACCACTCCACAACCCACGGCAAACTCTTTGAGAATGTATTACCTTCTCTATGGGACCGTGCGGTTTTTCAGACCCTCGAATCCTACAGTTTTGCTAACTTCGAGATGAAAATGAGCATCGCCCAAGAAAACCAAAATTGACATCATTGTCCATTACAAACCCACACAGGGAAGCAATACCGAAGAGGATGCCCATTTCGCTTGCAAGCAACTAGTCCGAACGAAAACTGGTGAAATACTCTTCTTAGAGTAGTGCCACTGATTTTCAATTGTTGAGCTATGCGAGGAGTTGAAGTTCTTGGCTTCGCTCACCAACTCAAGAAACAGATCCAATTATTTCGTCTGCGTGCGCCGCGCCGTGAATCAGTGGTTAACACCAAAAAGTTCTTTTCACTGTCCCACAACTTGCGAATGTGTGACAGTCATCTGGGAGTAATAATTGTCATGAGAAAGCTTCTCAATTCACCTTTCGGTTATGGCCTTAAACTACAGATCCCTTTCATTTGTGCAAAATCAACGGGAATCGTCGCGAGGATCTACGGTCTGTTGGGCCAAGCATTTGGATTCTTTTGTGTGTATCGGACGAGATAGCTTGTTATCCATAAGTACACCAGTGTGACGAACTTTGTTTTTAATTTCCTTACAGTAGCCCCTGAAGGGACGTCATTTCAATCAAAATTTAGCAACACAGCATTCGCTTTAGAAACAATCCTTCAATATATCTCAGGTTGTTTAATCGTAAGCCGGTCTGTTTCTTACAACGGAGAGCTGACACTACATACATATCTGTTGATTTTTTAAGTACTTAAGTGTTGCCAGCGTCAAAATAACATGCACCTCGAAAAGAAACCAGCAAATGGCCATGTGTTTTTTTTTCATGATTGGAAGCAACCTACAGGTTCATGGCATATCCGACAGGCGGTCTTAGCATGCTTCTCAGGTCGAACGCTTATCAGAGGTGGGACCGTGAAAAGAGCTTTTTTTTTGTTTTCTGGGATTCGAACTTTGAACCTTCCGCTGAATAGTTCAATGCACTAACCACTGAGCCACGGCACCCTAGAGTCAATATTTCCGGGCATTGTTTGCCAGGCAATGGCGAAAGGTCTGACCGTGAAAAAAGAGTTCATCTGGAATTTTAGCGTCAAACCTTCTACTAAGTAGTCCAACACACTTATCGCTGAGCCACGGCATCCTTTGCTGTAATATCCTTTAAAATGTAATGTCGAGGACTTTTGAGGAAAAAAAATGCGAGATTGTGAAAAATTACGTGCATCGTTAAGGAGCCATTAAAAAGTGGATTTCAAGTTTCTTTCTGCATAGAACTTGAAAACACCGTTAATTAACAAACTCTGCAGCCTCCCTAGGTCCTACAGAGTCGCATTGTAATGTGCAAAGATGGCAAACGTCATTATTCTAAACAATTATGGTTCAGCAAAAAAGCTGAGGACACAAAGAGCACAAACAAACGATTATCAAATCACAACACTTTGTGTGCCAAGTTATGCGAAAAAGTATCTCACAGAATAATTAATTGAAATTTCGCTGCGAAACTAACTCCGTTTAGGAAATATAAATTCCTTCAATTTACTGGGAATTTCAAAAATAATTTGCATACTGCTTCCACAACGATTCCTTGTGAAAATAATTATTTTATTGCGGATAACGACGAGTGTGGGTGGTATTCACAAAAGAATATGAAATCACAAAATTCACGTTGCTTCTTCGTCAGCACACAATATTCATTGAAAAATTCTTTGCATTTTTTTTTTTTTTTTTGAAAAAAAAAGCAAACAATTTCTATACCTAAAGGTGCGTGTGTGGCACCATTAAAGTGTGAACCTTTTCAAAATCAGCACCAACAAGGATAAAATTTCAGAGAATGTTATTAAATTTCTTCGAATTCCTCAACCGGAAATTCTATCAACGACCTTGACTTTCCTCTGGATAACCTTTTCCAATCAAACCCGTTTGAATTGCTTCCCAAAGATAATCACAAACAGCATACATATATGTATATGTAACTGTGAGAATCAAATTCCTGCAGTAGATACTAAATTAAGGCAGTTCAGAGATGATTTTATCGCCTGGATCCCTCTATATATGAAATTATGGATAACCTATAAAAGGCAGCAACACACGCCGCAACATATACGCACAAATCAACACGCACACACATATGGATAATAATTTTTGATATAAACCCTTCGAGGGTAGTCCGCATAAAGCAACCATTTCATCTCATAACTCCTGGCTAATTTATCCGCACCATAATTACTGAAATGAAATATTTAGTAAACGATGCCCACGTGACATCCGGTCGCAGGCTAATAGTAGCAGTGGAGTTCCACTGTTTTCTTTTTTTTTTATCTACCTATACGTATCTATCCACTGACATTTAGAATTACCACCCAACAGGAGAATTTTTTTTCCAGCTTACGTCTGTTATTTCCATTCTTTTCACAATCCTTCTTAGTACTGTTATACCTTCGGCACTTGAGAATTACGGGCAGACAGTTCCGTCTTTCGATGTATTCAGGTCGCATCTGAAAACGGACACGAAGTACAGCACACTTCCATCCAACAGTAGTTAAGGACGATGACATGGGGTGAATTATTGCAACATGAGAAAATTTTTAATCAACGCTACGTGATGTTACGCTATCTTTACAGGTCCGCAGGACTCTTACACCTTATCCATGCTGGTTGGTTTCCTCTGAAGCTGCACCATGACGCAAAACATTAGCTCATATTTCTGCAGCTTAATCATCGTCATCATCAGCATCATCATAGACGACGCAAGGATGCCTACGTTTCCATTTTGTATCCATACACAACACTATTTCCAGTACGCTTACATGGGAATTGTATAATTAGTGTGCAAAAGGGTTCGTGGCATGGGTGGGACTGTAAGTTCCAAGAACCAAGGGATAATTTGATTTACTTTTTTCTATACTCACTCGAAAGATGTGAAATAACTCCCTAAGTGCTAGACACCAACACTGTATAAGTATGTAGGCTAATCGGGGCTCTACTAATTAAGCAGGCTGTATATTCACCACCAACCTTAAGGCGAATTTAACAGAAAAAAGAAACCCACACAGAGATAGGGAAATGTGTTAGCTGG
Organism: Blera fallax; assembly: GCA_946965025.1. Lineage (NCBI taxonomy): Eukaryota > Metazoa > Arthropoda > Insecta > Diptera > Syrphidae > Blera > Blera fallax. The sequence continues at coordinate 51,710,963 of OX337244.1, forward strand.
CGAAAATTTGTACATATTTGGGTGTTTCTGTTGCAATGCAAATGTACGACGGCCTAAACGAGTGATTCTCTGATTATTTGTTTTGTGTTGTAATATCCTGGGGGGAATATTTCGTTGGGTTAAAAAAAAAAAAACCTCCGAACCACACAAAAAACATTAGAGACAAGGAGTGGTTTTATCTAGGATGGGAATGTATTAATTTAAATGCAATGCTTGCCTTTATTTATATTTTAATTCAAAGCCGTAGGGGCTTGTTGCTCGACCTACTTTAAATAAATAAGAAAGAAAAAAACGGGGGAATTAGTTACAAAGGACTCAGCCGCTTCGGTTTTGGTTGACACAGATAAAATGAGTGCACTCCTGAAAAATTTGCAAAAAAGTCAAATTTTATGTTCGTTATACTGATTAACTCAACGAAAACAGCTTAGCGAGATCCAGACAATTTTGAAACAGCCTGATTTGCTCTGAAAAAAAACAGTTCAATAGCAAGATATAGGACGAAAAATAGAAGTAAGGAGGAGGCTTCAAAGCCATGTATCGATACTCCATTTTTTTGGTTGTATTAGGAAACACTGTACTACAGTACTCAGACGCAATTGAATTCGTTTCGACTTCCCGAGAAAGCTAAGAAGGCACTTCGGCAACACGGAGCTTACAGCATCAGAACTCACCACTTCAGCATCGAATATCTGCCACCTGATCTGAGCAAAGGGAGGACCAAAACAAAGGAGGTGATCCGAAGTATCGTCTCCCTCTCTACAAGCGTCGGAGACAAAGGGACAGCACACTAAAGTTGTCTTCAGTCTTTCCAGTTGAGAGACAACAAGATGTCTGATGTCTTAAAAACTGTCGGGACCAGTCGCTTAGTCTACCTGCACCCTGGAGAGCCGTGCCAAACACAATTGTAAGCGTTAGAAACTCAGGGGTCAGTGGAGGCCCTAACCGGAGACGCTGGAAGACCCAACCCAACGCAGGTTTAGGTCCTGAGAGAGTATTTTCTAAGCCTAGCTTAGCAATCTCAGGGCCTAGGCAAAAGTCAGAAAGTTAAGCCTCAGAGAGTTCTTGCACTCTCAAACTATTTCGAAACGGATTAAAGGGCTGAGCAAGCCTACAGCGCAGCCTGATTGTCACTGCAGACTTAAATACTTCGACCCCTCCAACTACTTTTTAAAATGTCATCGGCAATCATAGATCTCCGCTTGAGAAACAGTGACATCCTTACCTAACGAGTAGTGAAGACTAGTGTTGTCGGTCTCTACGAGGGCGCCCGCGGCAGATCCTAGACCAATCCAGTCCAATCCCGGCTCAGACTCTGGTCGAACCCAGTCCTGATCGTAAGGAAAGTCGACTCTAAATTTTCACAGCGACCTAAGTTCCGCTGTCATTGCATCAGGAACCAGGGTCTTAGAATTAATGCCACGCAATGTCATCGAAACTCCAGTGCGTGTTGCATAAGTACATATGTTGACATGGTATATAGTCCCGAGTTCCCAGCCAGAAACTTCCATTTCTGTCGTGCGTTGCTATGTCTAACAGAGCCATTGCATGCAAAGCCTTCAACTCTAAAGCAATTAAAAATCAGCTTGAACTACATCATTCTCCTACTGGTCCCTGTCCCTTCTAACAAGGACAATTATACTTTCTTCCATAGAATGCCTGGCAACGCGGCCACACTGTTAATTTGTTCATCTGACCAAAGCTGCATACCTTCTCATCGCACTTCGTTCCTAATTACTTCGCGTAATAAGTTCTTGTTTGTTCCTCTCCCGTCGGGATACTCTTCCATCTGCAACGCACTTTCTCTGTAGCAATGAAGTGTCCTTTTTTCTGTTCATCAATTGCGAATGGTAGGATAAGGGGAAAAAAAGGAATCATCATTATCAAGGCGCACTCCCTTGACTTGAAATTCCGAAGAAATCCTAACAACGTCTTTCTCTTGACTGCTGCAGCCTGCTCCAGTTAGAATTGAGAATTTCTTGACGATTATGTCTCCCCTATTTCAGCCCACTTCTGAAGGGCAGGATTCCCAGCATCCTAGCATCACGTCCTAAAGGAAAATCAATGTCAAAGCAATTTCTTAAATTAGTTTCTGTCTTTTGCTGTGCGCTGCAGTTTCAAGGGTCCCCCTCTTAGTATTGGATTTTAATTTTAATTTCTGTCCTCACACTTTCGTACCTCGGAATGAACCCCTCTAGAGGACTGCTGATTCCTCTTGACAGTGATGCTTGTATAATTTAGAAAGCAGAGAATTGATTACACTGAGATTTAAATATATTTTGTAATTACGCCGGCAAAATTTTCAATTTTCTTTTGAGACACAAAGGTGCAGCTCCAGACATTGGATGCACTGGCTGTGCTTGAAACAGAAAGGAGTTCAGTATATTACGTTCCATTGAAGACTGAAGCTAAGGTGAAAGGATAGAGTGTGCTTGCGCATTTCTTTACACATCGTGTCAAAGGCTTCGTGCAAGGTGCGTTTCAAAGAACGCTATTGCTCATTGAATTGTTAATTAATTTTTGTTATTAAATCCACTTTACATGGAAATTATAGATTTGCAAGTTTTGCAAACATTTGTGCTATAAAACAGAGTTAAGTGAAATTTATTCACACACAAATGCAAGGAGCCTTTAGTCGGTGACAGTGACCTTTTATCCCAGGCGGTGGACGGATGCTTCTTTGCTCATTCTAATGTTTAATGCTTGCTTTTCAATGCCGTGAAAGCTTTTATGATCGCACGCTAGGAACGTCAATATCGTCTACATATGACAGCAGCGATACGCTACCATGCCAGGCCATAGATATATCGATTTTCAAATCGTCCAGGTATTCAAAAGCTATATCGAAATAGGTCGGAGCCATCGCAGTTAGATTTTCACTGGTTGCATTGAACATTGGTTCAATGCAGTCTGAAAAATCTAAATTGTTTACATCCAGTCCCATTGTATGTCACCCTTCTTGAAATCGTTTAAATTCACCTTTGTATAATGTTGCCAAGGGATTCCGCCAATATTCCTTTGGCAATTAGTACAACGCTCATCCTGCAAAACAATGTTTGCTTTCCATCCACTTTATCTTCATTTAGCTTCAAGATATTTCCCACACTTCTATTTACGTAAAATTTTTTAAACAACACACTACAAATATCCGTCTCTCGAAATAACGATCCCCAGATGCATTGTTTTTATTTTTCAAACACGTAATACTCATGTAACTAAAATTAATTGAAAAAAAGTTTTTGAAAGTATGTATGATGTAATATTTCACTTTTGTGTGCTTAATTTTTGGATACAAAGTTCCGAGTAATGGTAATGAGGTTAACAGTGGCATCCCAGTAAAAGTTTGGTTTTTACTCTGTGCAACTCCTGTTTCGTAGGAAACACTTTTTGGGTCCATGCGTCTACTGCTGTGCTGATTTATCAACAAAGATGGACCAGATACTTGTGCATGCATTAAAGAAAAAAAACTCTACCAAGACCTTTCTGATGCAATGATCATTCAGCACAATCACTTTGAAATCGTTATCAGATGTTTGTCATAAAATTATCGTATTATCAGACGCCACAACCGGACACGTCATAGGATCATAGCATTAGCAAACGTTAAAGTTATCACATGTTAGAACCCTAGAAATTGCTCCGTGCTCCAAGTAGTCCAGAACCGCCATTAGAGTACTACTACTTGTTGCGTTTCAAAAGCTAAGGAACTGCCGAAGAATCCAGGCAGGCTCCAATCTAGAAACCGTTAGATTTTTATGCAGATCTAAAGAGATTGGTCCGATGCGAATCCACCATTTTTTCCCTAAAGAGCGGAGCCTCAAGATATAAATCGCAAGCCCATTATATCTTCACTGGTGGTTTAATCGATGATTAAAATTCTGAATCCAAAAGTGAAAGCAATCCAAATCCCTGGGATACTTTTCAGTGTCTTAGTTGCCCGACCAGTTGGATCAACATATCTAGCGACAAAACAGATTTGGCCGAAGCTGGATCTGAAACGCTCCTAAAAATTGATTTCTCTCAATAGACTGCATATCGGCACCACAATAGGTGTCCTCACTGGACACTGTCTAAGAGGCAAACATGCTACAAGGCTAGGCCTCTTTGCCAACGATTTTTTTAGAAGCTGCATGGATGAAAAAGAGGAGGAAACTATTCCTTATCTTCTTTGTTTCTGCCCAGCTCTCTTCCGTGGAAGGAAGCTTCAATTAGGAGCTCCCTATTACAACGATATAGGCGACCTGATGAATACTGACATTAAGAGCCTCCTACGCTTCATAGAAGCTTCATAGAAGCGTAGGAGGCTCTTAATTGGTTTTAGAAACTCAAATTGATTTTAAAGAGAAGGTAGTAGAGAAACTTTCTCCCATGATCCACGTGGTATCACAATGTACCTACCATTGGTCTGAGTGTGATGACGACTCCTAGCTGGCAGCCACTTCAACCTAACCTAACCTAGTTGCCCGAGAATATACTCAATAGGAACGGTTGGAGATTTTTTACGCGTTTGTCAGCAGTGTATCATCACGGAAGAAGTGTTGTTTGATAGATTTGTATTTAAGGTGGATGAGACCTGGACAAATACAGAGATAGTGGGTTGTGTCCTCGCTGACTTTTTCATCTCAACATCCTCGACTGGTCTTCTTCCGTTAATCGCAGTTTTGCATGTGGTAACGCAGAGTAATATGCTCCGCGATGGGTTCTACCAGTGTAGAAAGAGATTTGCTATCTTTTTGTATTAACCTGTCGACCCTTGTTTTGTCAAATTAAGACCAAATTCTTCTTGTGGTTACATAAGTGTCTAGAGAGGACAATCTGCTGGTTGCATTGCTTAAGGTCTAACGGAACACAGGTTCTAACTTTAATGTGCAAGACGGGATGTCATATATCGAGGAGAGAATTTAATTTAGACCAGATTGCAAACCTTTTCTCGCTAATTCTTCCGCCTATTGTCGCTACTAGAAGCTCCACTTGAATAAAGAACACTGTTGTGGTTCAGAAGGCGGACTGACTTTGTTTTCTATTGCTGTTCGGAAAAGATACCTGAGCCTGCTCCCCTATGTCCATCTTTCATCCATCTGTGAAAGCAGATATGGACTGCGTGTCAGCTACTCAGACCGTTTGGCATTGTTGCCTGCTTGTGCATGTGCCTAAGATAGATCTAGTAAAATCTGAGTATGGTGTTATGTAGTCCGCAGTACGTACATTGTCTAAATATAGAAAAACCAGATGTCTGATTAACTTATTCTTAGGGCACTATTTGCTGAGGCTTACACAAAGATTTCATGATTGCCGTTAATTTGGTGGTCTTCTTGGCGGCCTGTCACCGAACGAGGTAGGCATAGGTCAGTATAAGTAGTGTATGTCCATAATATAATTTTGGGTGCTGATCCCCAGGTTTTCCCAAATATCCTACTGCATGTTCATTACTAGCAACTTTGCCGTCAACAACTCCTTCGGGAAAACTGCTGATCGATGTATAAGCACCAACATCCATCGGATGTTTTCACAAGTCTTTTGCTGTTTAATTGTCGGAATTCTCTGTAAATTTAAGCTCAACCTGGAGGCGGTCGTCACAGAACTTCGTCAAATAGTTGAGACTAAAAGGATTAACTTCGGCAAAAAAGAGCTTCAATTATCGATAGGTTATGTCCTCGTCGAGTGATTGAGTCTTTAATTAGCGTTTATTAAATTTGTTCCTCATGACCATAAAAAAATAAATAACCGCGCTTCCAATAAATAATCGCACAGTACACATTCATACGCACATTAATAATAAATACCAGAAAATTGTCCCACCATTGAGTTTCGAAAATTAATTTTTAATGGACTTTTAATAGATTCCTGTAACGATATCGTACTTCAACTGCAGAGAGATGATGCATCGCTTAACGTCACCGGAGCCCAGTACAAATTCGGTTTTCATAAAACCGACACAATTGCATTTTGAATCCTGTACAGAGAGACCAAGTACATATCTATATGTACATACATATGTGTATCTACAGGAAAAAAAAAAACAAAACCAACTCGGGCAACGTCAAAAAGTAATTTTTCAACTTGACATGCTCGTGTATTGCACATACAAACCTCCCCATCCAGTGCTAACGACAATCAGTTCCGACAGTGAATCCGATGGCCAGTCTCGAAACCGGAGTATGGATGAATTGATGTAATTTTCCAACCCTAATTGTTGTAGGAAATACCCTGATTTGTTGTGGCAGCAGGATCCAGAAACAAGCCACGAATCACAAGCCACCACCACTCGCACCCTCACCACGTCGCCCGATAGCGAAAGTGGTCATGAATCAAGGGATTGACCCATGTGTAGAGTGGTTCTGGAAAATTGACAAAATATTTAACGTTAGCTAATGAAGTGTAATTAATGCACACAACAGTGTTAGCTTTTTTAATCATCATGCCACGAGCAATTGCAGCGAATATAACTTTCATGTAGCTAACACGATTCTATTTAATTCAGTTACCTGTAAAATGGTTTATGACTCCTGGCAGGATGACTTAATGTTTTTGACTTCAAACGAAACAACATAGGGAAGAAGCGAGTTGGCCCAAAAAAACTATGAAAGCTGGCATTGTTTGAAAGATTCCTACTCGTATGTTAGGGCCGGGCCGTTTGTTGGTTTCTTTTTGAAATTGCGACTAAAACCACACCACTTAACATATTTCAAAGAATTTTACCTTGATAAAAAGAGTATACCTTCCGACTTCCTATGAAAAATACTTTCCTTCCAATCATCGACGCGACGGCGTTGGCAGTAGCTCATCCTGCCAACGCAATTTCGCATTGCATTATCGATTGTATTCCATTCGTCGAATAGCTTGGTGGATGTTTTCCTAAGTCTGCCAATTTGTTTGTGGGTTATTAGGGTCATAACAGATCCCCGCCCATTAAGAGCGAATTGTGTGGCGTCAAATTCCAACTGTCTGGTGACCGAGATGCGTCTTCCACATGGCTGGTAACACGGTTCCCGCATTTAGTGTTCAAAAGATGGATTGTTTTGCGGCTAGTGTAACATGTTACGACATTTTGATGACTACGAAAATCAGTTATCATGTCTCTATAGTGCACTCCATTCAGCGAAACGTTTTTGTCAGTTTCATTTCCAAAGCAGTAAGGAGCAATAGTGCCCCCACTCTAAATCACGAAACCAAACCGTTGGCCTTTGAGAATGTACTGGCTTCTCTACGACTATTTCAAGATTTCTGAAGAAATGCATTGCCACAGAAATTGTAAGGCGTAGCTCACGGGCAGCTAGATTCTGCATCCTAATAGGCTTCACTTGAGGTACAGATCATCGAAATCGGTGCAGAACTAAGCAAGTTGGTGTCTGCGACCGTGGTTGTAAGGCAGTTCTCAGTACATTTTCTCAGGAAGCGTACTGTACGGCAGGAGATATGCGTTATCTCAGAAAGTGTAAAGTGTAGCTCTTGGGCAGCTACATTTTTAGATCCTGCATAAAAATACACTTCATTTGAGGTACAGATCATCGAAATCGGTGATAAATGAATGCTGACGGATACATCGATGTGCTAGAAACAATTTTTTAACCCTGGATAGACAGCGTGAGTCTTCCACTGTGTTTCCCTGGAAGCTGCATTGGTCCGAAAATGGTTAGGTCATCCATAAAACATAATTAGTCTCCTTTTCAACTCCGTGCAATGGTTATTCATACACGATTGTGTAGTCTACTTCACAAAACTGGTTTAAATGAAAAATAGTTCTCTGCTGTGCCAACTTTTTTTTGCCTCACATTCGATGGTGGATATAACGGTAATTTTATGTAACTCATCTTATGCGTCTTCCTCTATCCTGAAGCCATATATCCTTTCATTTTCATTATGTAATTACGTTTTATGATCCTTGAATTTGTAATTCACTTGAAAAATTACCTTCTCCTGATCGAACTCAGTATCCTTTGGCAAAATGAAAGAGCAAAAGAAAAAAAAAAAATTCCCATAAATCGAGGATTTGCAATCGTTTTATACACATCTGTGACGGCACCAGGCACCAGAATCCTATTTTACATACCGTAAAGCATGTATTTTCTCCTTGTTCCCATCGGGTTTGCTATCACACCAGATACCAGAGCTGGCTACATGGCAGGATGTATCGGATGCGAATAAAAATTTCATTTTTATTAAAATTTATTAGCAGAAAGAAAGTACAGAGCCACCATCAATTTTCAGTTTATTGGGGATGCTCCAATAGTTTTCAATGTTTCCTGCCACAGTTTTATAAATTCTCTGATGCGTGAACTGCCATCAATATTCGCTGGGACAAATTTTTACGGATAATTGAGTTATGACAAATATTCATGGAGTGCGGAACTTCTTCTTTAGGCTGGCGTAGGTGTAATTACAAAAAAAAAAAGAATAAATTATTTCAGCTCATTTTATAATAGGATTGAGTGGACTAATAATTAGCTGGCACTTGAGGTGAAGTCTACTTTTTATCGATTAATCCTTATGTGAAGCTCCATTGAGGAAGTCACAGCGCGACTAATTTTTTCTAAATTGTTTTTTGATATCTTACATTCTTAATTAAGGTGGCGCTACATATAGTCCGGGGTGGACCTGGGCCTCAACTATCAAGCGTCTCCAGCCAGCTCGATCTTTAGCCAGCTGCCTCCAGTTTCGCACGCTAAGTTGGTTGAGGTCCCCTTCCACCTGCGTGCGCCACCTGAGTCACGGTCTTCCTTTACTGCGCCGTCCCTCGAAAATAGATTCGAAGATTTTCTGGGCCGCAGCATTTGTGTCCATGCGCTCTACATGACCCAGCCACCTGAGTGGTTGGATCTTCACTCTTCTGGCCAAGTCGATGCCGCGGAACAGCCCGTACAGTTCGCTGTTGTATCTCCTCCTCCAGTCACCGTCTATGCAGGCGGGACCAATAATCACCCGAAGGATTTTCCTCTCAAAACAGCCAAGAGCGACCTCAACCGCTTTTGACAGGGTCCGTGCGTCTGCGTCATAAAGCAGGACTGGGATGATTAAAGTCTTGTATAGGGTCCTATCCCAAGGAAGGGGCGATTGGCAAGAGTTATTCTTCGTTTAATCTCAGCGCTAATGTCGTTTTCTGAGTTCATAGTGGAGCCTAGGCAGATAAAGTCCCTAACTACCTCGTTATAGTTATATCTGTCTATCGTGACGTTCTGTCCGAGACGTCGATGTCGATTATCCTTCCTTGTTGACAGCATATACATACTTAGTGTTGCCCTCATTAACCGATAAACCCATCTTCTCCGCTTCCGCCTCAATACTCACGAACGCTCCACTGACATCACGTTGCGTCCTTCCGATTATGTCAATAACGTCGGCGTATGCGATTGTGCCCCTGGTGTTGGCTTGTGAGTTTTGCACTATTCTTTCAAGAACGATGTTAAAGAAGTAGCATGACAGCGCGTCGGCTTGTCTAAAACCTTTTTTGACATCAAAGGTCTCGGTAAAGTCTTTACCGAACTTGATATCCTGCGCAAAAGGACGAGTTTGGCAGGGATGCCAAAACAAGACATTGCTTTATATAACTCGTCTCTTTAAATGATGTCATACGCGGCCTTAAAATCGATGAAAAGGTGGTGCGTATGGATTTGAAGCTCCTGGGTTTTATCCAAGATCTACCGCAATGTGAATATTTGATCGATGGTGGACTTTCCTGGCCTAAGACCACACCGACATGGACCGATCAAGTTGATGACGAACGGTTTCAGGCGTTCATATAATACGGCAGATCCCTATTTATGCGATGTTAAGAAGACTGATGCCTCTGTAGTTGGCGCAGCTCAGAGGGTCTCCTTTTTTAATGATCATGCAAACAATGCTGAGGTTCCATTCATCGGGCATACTTTCATCCGATCATATTTTACAGATGAGTTGGTGCATGTTCCTTATAGCTCGGCAGTCAGACCATCAGCTCCAGCAGCTTTATTGGATTTCAGCTTCGTTATCGCTATCTTAACTTCATCGAGATCGCGGGGACGGAAATATTGGTTATCATCATCCAGATTGAATGGTTCGTTCTGCCTGACAGCGGAATTTTGGTTGTCGTCGCCGATATACAGTCTACAAAAATGGTTCTTCCATATCCTCAGCATCGACTGCGTTTCTACTACGATGTTCCCTTGATCGTCCTTGCAGGCTTCGTTTCGGGCCTTGGAGCCTTCGCAGGTTTCTTTTACCTTTTGGTAAAACTTTCGAACATCATTCCTGTAATAGCATCTCTCTATTTCCTCGATCGCCCGCTTCTCATGCTTCTTCTTTTCCTCCTGAGAAGCCAGTGTTCGTCTTTCCTCTTCTGCTCGCAGAGCTCATGAGCAGCTCTAGTCCTTCTATGCTTTTTTGATATCAGCTTGGATTCTTCATTGTCATCCTGCTCAACCTGGTAGCGATGCCAAACTAGACATTGTTCTATATAACTCGTCTCCACAAGTACCTACTGTAAAATGAGGCTTTAAGATCGACGGATGGATAGTGTGGACTTTCCTGGTCCGAGGCTAGACTGACATTAGTCAATCAAACGATTTTGAGGAGACTTATATGTACCTCTATAGCTGGCTAAGCCGAGAGGGTATCCCGTTTAAGGGATCGGACAAGCAATGTTGAAGCTCCATTCATCGGGCATACTTTCGTTCGAACATGTTATGCAAAAGAGTTGGGGAATTCTCCATAGCAACTTATCTCTTTCTACGTTGAACAGTTCTGCATGTAGGCATCAACTCCTGCAGCTTTGTTGGACTTAAGATTGCAATCCTCACTTCAGCAATGTTGGTTGTGTTCAGAATGAATGCTTCATTCTGCCTGACAGCGTCTGTAGAAGTGGTCCTTTTATATCTTGAACATCGACTGCGATTCCACTTCTGGGTTTTTTTTGTTCACTTCAGGTTTCCGTTCTAGTTTTACAGTGTTGGCTTGTCTTTCTTCACCGTCTAGTTAAACTTCCGAACATCAGTCATGTAAAAATTTCCTAAACGCGCTTCTTCTTCTTTTTCCTTCTGAGGAATACTCGCAGCCTTACTTTGGATACCACTGTGTACTGATCCTAGTCCATGTAGAATCCTCGGAAAGGTCGAACATCCATCAGACTGGCAAAATGACTTGGGTCGATCGAAATGTAAATTCTCTGTTTGCCGACTTACGTATGTACGAGTACGCTGTTGTTCTGAATATATTGTCAGAGGTGGTGCTACGCAGGTCATATTTCCTACAGTATTTCCAAAGTTTTCCTCTCCTCCTAGCTACAGAGCGTACAGTATCAGCATTCACCACATCAGCACCGAAGATATACCACCTGTTTTTTTTTTTATAATTTACCCGCACTCGAGGGGAATACCCCTTTAATGTTTATACACAGTGCGGGCGTTGAAAGGCAGATCCGAGCAAATAACAAGGAGAGTGATCGGATGTATCGTCGCCCTCTCTACAAACGTCGCAGAAAGTAGTGTCTCTTAAGCCTGGCATATTTGATGCTTAGCCAAAGAAAAATGTCCCGAAAGAACGCCAATAAGTTGTCTATAATATTTTATGCGGGGAAGCAGCAAGAATACCGCTGATTTCCTACAAATTTTCGGAAGTAACCTTGGCTAGCCAAACAAATTATGTTCGTAAGAAGCCCAATCGTCAATGTGGTCCCTGACCATTTCACTGCTCTCGTTCCGTTAAGGGTCCTAACACATCTGATGCAGATCCGAATATCGTTGTCCTTGTATTCCATTTATAGAGGTCGTCGACAGTAAGATTATCAATATCCGAGTCTTGTTGCTGATTTGTAGCTGTTTCCTCGTTTCTTTTCGTTCGCCAAACATGATGAACGTTACGTGCAATTTATGGTAAAAATGATGGGCGATCTAAAACTATAATTTCTTGACCTCTGACATCAACACCAATACATCGCCGTCATACTCAAACACACTAAAATATTCTCGCCCTTCGTTAAGGTGAGTGCGACTGTCAACATTTCCCAGTCCTTTGTCTTCCGCAGACTCTGAGTTTTTTGCTTATTTTGAGCAAAGACTTGAACCTCTTCCACTATAAAACTCAGCTTAGAAACTTTTGCCAGCTGACTAGTTGTAGAGATTCCGCTTCATTGCTTGGAATATCAAAGACTACCAGATGCATGCTCTTGTATTCCAGATGTAGGTCCTATCGATACTTAGGGGTGATGAGCTACTGGGAAAGAGATCTATAAAGATATCATCGTTTATATCAACAGTTAGGCAGCAGTCAAAGTTGTAGAACTCCCGAACAATGATAAAGGCATGCACGCAGAATTGTGTAAAACTACGGTGAGTGACAAGTCACTGACTGCAGTAGACGAGGGTAAGCTAAGAAAGACCTTCGGATTGGCAGTGAAAGACTGGGTTTTTTGGTTCAACAATACATTTATTTATCTACCTAAAGTTTCTCCAATAAATGTATTCTATCCCCGAAGTACGGTTCTGGAACGTCTGCAAAATAGCTCCCCAAGACCTCTATCACCTTTTCATTTTAAACAAAGCTTTAGATTTAAGAATGAATAAGAGTAAGAGGGATCCAAATCTGGTGAAAAGGGTTGTTGTTCCAACAAGTCGTGTTTCAAATCCCTTAGTTTCGTCAAAACACGGTTTTAGACAGGTGCACTGTCCTGATGAAAAATTATTATTTTTTTTTTCCATCACAAGCAGTAAGAATGGTCCCTTTTACATCCCACAACATACTGGTCATGACCTTTCTGGCTGATGAAATCGACTTTTCATTTTTCATTGCAGAGCGACCTGTCTCCAGCCTCGGCTTGGATCTATCAATGAGTCAGCTGGGGATAAATTGATAAGAAGGAGGCAAACCTGTGGAAGACAAACCAAAACCAACCAGAAAAGCTTTCCAAGGTATGCAGTACCCAAGGCCCTAAGGTTGAAAGAGAACTGGAGAAATCCAAGCACAGAACAAAGTTTAGAACAAAAATAGGAATCTCACCTTCTAAGAAAGAATATAAAATAGATTAGGACCTATAGACTCCAACGTATATAAATATTGTAATGATCTGCACATATTTATATATGCGTCGAAGAACACTAGGAGTTTCAAAGATTGCTGGATATGAAACTATGTATGTATGTAGGTACACAGGGCTCATTGATAGTATAGTGCAAAGTCTTGAAGCTTTATTTCTATTCTGTGTAGCTGGCAAAAATAAATAAATTATAACAAGATCACCTTCCATGTGTTCCATTTGACAGACTGCCAAAGCCCTACGAAGCCAGCTCGGAATCAGCTGTCATGATATAAATTTTAGAGCAATGCGATCCATCGGTATCAGTTGTATAGGAGTACCTAGGTTTGATACAAAACGGTACAAGCATGTCCCGTGGCTCAGTGTTTAGGGCGTAAGTCTACTGAGAGGGAGGATCGAGGTTCGAGTGTCAGAAAACGCCGATAATTTTTTTCAATGTCCCATCTCTCGCAAATGTCTGACAAACGACCAGAGAGATAAAACTGTCATGAAGAGGCTTCTCAATTCAGCTTTTAGAAAAACTGGAGGTTCCTTCCATCGCGAATGGTCGCGAGAAGCTAGGCCCTGGAGCCCATGTGTATTTAGAAACAATTGCTACAGATTTTGCCTACGAACAGTTATACTCAACTTAACCATGGAAACTTAAGGTGCCGGATACCTCTGTTGGATCCTCTGCACTTTTGCTACACGAATTGTTATGGTCGGTATATTCCTTGCAGAGGAACACCGCCAATCCATTTAATTGCATGTCTTATACAGAGTTCGTAGATCGCTTTCTGGTTTCTGGAGTGGGACATACGAGCGCTTATAATTTGTCGTTTCATTTTCTCTAAGAATATTGTGCAAAAGCAAAGGTTGTAGGTTCAAGGAGTCCAGGAAGTACTCAGCTATTATACTGAAAGTAGCAAAGTTCAAAATTTTGGAATCACAAGCTCGAAAATGATGGGAGCCACTGCTACATCCCATGTACTTCAAATTGCAACTGTGTTCGTAATTACTTGCCTTTTTCCGTTTGTTTTAAGGTCAAATGTAAAAAAGTTTATGTCGACATATCGGGGGTCCTTTCACTTCCAACTCTCGGACAAGTTCAAAGAAGTTTTCATATTTTGCCCGAGTTCCCGAGAACAAACAGAAAAGAAATCCTTAAAAGTCATAAAATGATAAATTTATAGCAAATAACATTCCAGCCATTCGCACGACTTCTCTGGAACGCATTAAGAAAACTATGTTCACATCTTCCACCAAAACTTTGCTCAATTTTACTAAAAATTGAAGTCGTGGCAAAAATATCAATGCTCAGGGACGTAGTCCCTTCTTCGACTGGATTTGGTAACGGATACCCTTGTAGGGCGGGGTGTGCATTTTTATAACAAAATTACATCTCAAAGCTATTTACTTATGGTCCTTCCCCACCTCACAGGGTTGAGAATAGTGATGGAAAACTTTCTCCCGAAAATGCAAAATGGTTACCGGATTTCGAGAAACGTGGCAAGTGAGAAAATGTCATCTGGTCAGAGTTGAATCTGTGAAAAGTTTCTTCATCCAGTTTTTATTCAAGACTATCATCGTCGAAGAGTGGATAATTTGCATCTTTTACTTAATTTTCGTTGCGAAAGTAATACACTTTGTGCACAGATACTTACAAATTCAGATTGGTTGTGTCTTTTTCAAAAAAAAAAGCAAAGCATAAAAAACTGTTTAGTTTCCAAAAAAAAACAACTTAATTGCTACAAAAGTTCTCCTCATTGAGTTTCATCTTCGAAAGTTTAATTAAATGGCTTCAGGGTATAATCTGGGGGTGTTTACAAGGCCTGAATCGTGTCTGAGAATGGAAAATAGTATTACGGTATCCACAAAAGAAGCATTTTACACTATTGCACTCTGCTCAGTTGTGTGCAAGAAACTATTTTGAAAGAAATAATAACTTTTAAAGGCTTGGGGTTACACAAGCAGGAGGCACACGGATTGAAAATGTTTAAATTAATAAACTCCTTGCTGGCTTACGGATGTGTTTTGTTGCGAAAATAAGTTGAATGTGTTGTCATTTATAAGTTAGGAGACTAGTTGGTAAATTCATTAATGAAAATAGGGATTTAGGAAGCACGTTTGTGAAATGTAGAGTGAAGTCCTTCGTGCCACTTTGTTTGATTTACCGGAAATGTTTTCCACCGTCCGGACTTACCCCGATATATCGAGTTCTATTTGACCCTTTTTCGTCCTCCATCTACTTGTCACTTGACTTATTTATCTAGAGTTCATCACTCTCATTGATTCCTCATGTCAACGGCTTAATTAGCTGGAAGGTACCTCGGATTTAAAACTGCTTCAAGTGTTCTTTCGTATCTTTGGGCATTCTATTGACTAGTGGCCAACTTTTAGGCCATGTGCCCATAAATTATTTGCGGCGGATGGTTCAGGAGCCAGAAATTCTCAGACAGATCCCTATTTTGTTGAAGTGATCGTCTATTCAATTCGTTCGTCCTTCACGTGTTCCTCACTCAAGCTAATGTGACAGCGCTTTAAGTTTGAGGACATGTCTTTGTTCAGTTGTTGATTCCGTTGACAGCAGACTTTTGTCTGGCTACAATATCAGGGAAGTATTTTACACAGGAAATAGAAGGAATCGCCGTGATAGTTGTTGCATGTGTACACCACAAGGATCGAACATCGTGTTGGAGTCTTTCGGCGGCAATGCATCATTTCCTAAAGCACTCCACACGTTCGGACAGGAAGAAAGGCCCGGAACTTGCTCAAAAAGTCCAACATTGTATTCAACAGGTCTGGAATGGTGATGAGGTCAATTGCAAGGAATATTCAAATACCTGAACGACTAATTCGTTGTGTGGTTCATGAAAACCGAGGCTCATGCCACGGAAAGTGCCAGTTGGAGGAAACGACTCCTCAACAAATTGGAGCATCTCAACGATTTCGGCAACCAAAAACAAATTAAAAATAAAAATTTTTGGCGTATGTGGTCCGGGCCTAGCGGCCCGTATTGTGCGCGTGCTATATTTTTTTAACACAAATGGAAGGAGAACCTAAGGTTAAGGGCCATATCCGAAAGTCTTTTTCTTATAAGCTTTCTTATAGCAGTTATTACTATCGGATGTTTGTCAGAAATTCGGGAGAGGTGGGACCGTGAAAAAACTTTTTGGTGTTTTCTGGGACTCGAAACTCAAACCTCGCGCTCAGTAGACCAACGCACTAACCACTGAGCCACAGTGTTGTACATACTGCTACGTGGCCACACCTACTTACTCATCAGGCTTCCGAAGCGTGAAAAGTCTCTGTTTGAGATTCTGCGGCCTTCCATCCTCCTCGGTACTGGGGACCTTGCTGCCAGTTAATCAGGTGAAGCATCCTGGCACCTGCGATTATTTTATCCTTATAACCAAGGTTTGGTGTTCCTTATAGTCTCGAACCTGAGCGCTGGGATTCGAAGACCTTCGTGGCTGGAGCGTGGTCTTCCATTCTCTCGGTTTGGCCGAGTCAATGAAGTTGAAATGTTTTGGACTTACAGGTTACACCCACATCTTGGTGCAGCCCATTGAGTTCGCGGTAAAATTTTTGCTTTCATTCGTTCTTTCCGCATATGTTACCGAATATTCGACGAAGTATTATTCTTCGAAAGAGCTCAAGATCTATTTTGCTTTCCTGCTTATCGTCCAGCAGGCTCCATATAGTATCACTGGCAAGATTAGAGTTCAGTAGACCATAACTTTCGTCCTCCGTAGGATACGTAGGAGAGGAAGTGGGCTTAGTAGGTGGAAATCCTAAACTGCCCGTAGCATTGGCAATTTATTTTTTAAGTCACAGTTGTTGCAGTAACCTGACGTAACGCCTTCGTGTTACAAGTCCTTCGTCCACTGAGGAAGTTAGCATAGGAGGCTCAACCTGATCGAACTCGATTCTCAAGAAGCTGCACGGTGCAGGGTATAGAGTTTAACTTCTTTTAAGGCGGTGATACTGTGTTGACGTTCAGCTATTACCTTTGGCACTACAGACTTGTCAATAAAAAAAAATTGTCACAAGAAATGGGAGTGTCATTCCTAAGAAGATATGTTTTTGAATTTTAACCTAAGTTCATCATCCGTTGGAGCCTTATTTTTCATCCTACCTCGCTGTATGCTCTGCCCCTTAATCAAGAGGCAACATGTGTCTAAATATCACATCTGCTTTTGGAAGCAAGTTGCTCAAGTCGCTCGCCCTACTTCATCAAAATTCTGTGTTTACCGATGTACAACGATCTATCTCAAGTGTGTGAGAGCTAGAATTAACAAATGTGCCCTCGCCTTCAATCAATCAAATTAGAAAAAAAAATCATGTTTCGATTAAATTAATGCATCACCTGCCACCCACAATGGTGTTGATAAGGATAACAATCAATTTAATTACCGATTGAGCACACATTATTATGCCACCCCTCATAAATGCATATACATACGTACATAGGTGTGTGCATAGAATATTAGGCTCGAAAAAGTAGCAAATTAGTTAGGCAATTGAGTATAAATACACAAGTGTACACACATGGGAAAATATTGACCAAATATTTACATTTTGTCTGAACGTGCGGTCCTTTGAGTGGTCCAAGTGTAATTGACAGCCCATTTGAGTATCAATTAAAATTGATTTTTCCGTGATTATGTGTCCTTTACATTTTAAATAATGGTATCCCTGGTAATCTGCTGAATTGTAAGCTGATTTACGCCACATGACTGTGTGGAAATGGATTTTTTGAGGTTTCTGGTGCACGTACCGATCCATTGTACTAACCACCGAAACACCTTGGGTTGAGTGGTTGTCTCCGCTTAGACAGATAGAAACTTAGACCAGAAGGAAGGTCCATTGTGATACCACAAAGAGATTGCCAGCTCCGGGAACCTACTCGTACATGCAAATTTCCCCTACGGGATAAGAGGCAGGATAACCAGTTTGGGTATGAACCCATGCTATAAGGTGATTCGCCGTTCAGGCACTAAACAAATTTGATCCTGGGACAAGATTTTTGATTTGGGTTAGGTCGAGACTGGCTAGATCACTAAAAGTTTCAAAGAAGTGTTCGCCAAGGGTCATAGTTTCTTCCTTTTCCTCGTCTTTACGGCTTCTACAGAAATCATTGAAGGGAGCACCTAGGCTTGTGGAATGTCTCTTTATAAAGCGATGCTCCGTTAGGGCCAATAATGGGTTTTTTTTCTGCTAACAAATATAAGTTTCCCCGTTTTCCTAGAATCCAGGTTTACCCAGATTTGTTTAGAATGGAGACACGTACTGGTGTTATTCCACCTACTGTTTGCCATACGAATTGTTGCAGTATCTAAGTAAAACTTTGTCGAGTGGCTAGCGGTCCCTCCCCATTATCAGGAAAGTTCCGCTCTACACGCTCCTTAGCTAGCTCATTCGCTTTGCATTTTCCTGGAATCTCCCTGTGGCTTGGAATCCAAGGGATGCGACGCTTCTGACAGCGTTCTCCGCGGTGTTGCTTAACCAACTTGGATCGAAGTATTGGCGATTCCAAGGCTTTTCTCGCTGCTTGAATGTCTATATACAGAACACTAGCGCTTAAATCTCCTGTGTTAGTTGCCAGGCTGCGGCTTCTCGGACTGCCGTCATGTCTGTCTACAATACACCACAGTGGTCTGGCAATCATAAGGTGACACAGATGTCCGGCGCACTAGAGAAGACTCCCGCACGTATACCAATTACTGTCTTGGATCCATCTGTGCACCTTCTAGCGCAGACTCGTTCCGAATTTCTTCAGATTCCCTTCTATTCTCCTAGGAATCCTGGTTTTATACTTGACGTTAAAGTCCAAATAAAGGGCAACATATCCCAAATTACTAGCAATAGTGATATGGCCGTTTGGGATTCTTGGCGGACGCATATTTCTACGAGCCATCTGCGAGGATTCCAAACCTTCCCAAAGATGTCAACGGGAAGAGGGTGGAGCATAGTTTCCAGTACATCTGTAGGAGCGGTTCTAAGGGGATAACCTTTGAACCATCTCGAGTATTGTAATGGGGCTTTTCTTTTCCAGTGCCGTAGGTCTGACAACTGCCGATTGAACGACGGCCCCAGGGCTTCGAGGCCTTCTGAGCACGGTCTTGAATACTTAGTTTCCAGTTGAATTTTTTGAGGATAACCCTCAAGTATCTGGCTTGATCCGCAGTTTGCAGCTCAATGTCTTTGATTTCAGAAGGACTGGTACATGAATGATACTTTGTACCTTCTTGTAAAAAATACTATGTAATTCGGTCTTAGACGAATCAAAGACCAACAGACAGCTTACTTTTAAATTTTGTTCCCGACTCTCGGAGACAGACAAGAAGGGACTGATAACAATGGCTCCATGGATCTGTCATCTAGTGTAAGTAAAGACCGGGCAACAACAGAGAACATTTTCCGCTGTACCATCATCTTCCAGTAGCGCAAGTTGTCTCTTAAAGAAGTTAGGATGCGTACAGGTCCTGTGAGGAACATTAAAAAGGGCGCCTTTTTTTTTAGATATCCAACCGTATACACATATACATATGTCTCTGCATCTAGCGGGGCAATGCCATCGACCCAGCTGTTGATGAAACTTCTATTCGCTGGTTAAGGTTCTGAAAAAACTTGTTCTTACCCTTACCCCTTACCTTGCAAGTTCATTGGATATCTTGATGCTTTGGAATCCTGTGCACTGAACGAGCACTGAACCCCTGTTTAGTTTTGGATCCATCCGTGAATCCGTGAAAATACGATGGCATTTTCTTCCCAGCTTAGGGTCTGGTCAAAACCGTGGAACCAGGGGAAAGTCGACTGTGTATTTGTGTCGCACTTGGATTTCCGGTGTCGTCCCATCTGATGGCATATCCATTTTACTAGTATCGTCGGAAATTTCTTTCGCAGGTATCAGAGTGCAGCATATGGTACAAAAATGGGGAGAGGAGGCTCAGTAGGGCATTTAGGGCAAAGTCCACCGTACTACGGCATACTGCCCCTATGCAGCCGAGGCTAGCCGTTCCTTGAGGTAAGCAAAAGAAGGAGTGACGTATTTACAAGAAATCCTATTCCACCAAACAACCGATGCGTATGCGGAACTGGTTAAAAGCTTCGTGTCTCGCTAAAGGTTCCATTGCAGTTCTAGAAAGTCGACAGCGTGTTGGTAATTTTTGACTTGACATATTTCGGCCAAAGAAATTTACTATCTAAGATGACATTGGAGATCTGGATGGGGATAGGTCTAAGCAATGACTGTGTTAGATCGTTCAGCTTCCTTCTTCTTGTAAAGAGGAAAACCTTGGTTGGAAATTGGGCAGATCTCATTTCAAAAGATCCCGGGTTCTGAGGCTTTAGTCATAGGAAATGGGGTCACTCTCTATGAAATAGCTTTCGACCACGTCAGTCACATATCGGTGCCCGATCTAGTTGGGACTTGCACCACCATCTCTAGCGGACAACTAAATTTTGGCTTCCGTCACTACTAAGATTGTCAGTACACAATCAGTGTTTCTGGAATGCGGCCTTCCTGCTTTGTCAACAGGAACCCCAGTCTGGGTATTCGGAAATATAAAGTCCGAAGTGTTTTATTTTTGCTCGTGACAATCATTGCTCAGTGGTTAGTTCCTTGGTCAAAAAAGAAACACACCAAGGAGTTCTTGTAGGTCAGTCCTTCCAGCGCGGAAAAAAACTCGCACAGCACGGACTCTTCTAAGAAGCTAGGTCTTACGCTGTGTTTGAGCTCTTTATGGCACTTTTTTTATTTTAAGTTGGTTAGATTAAAAAGCATGTTGACCGTGGTTCTCTTTTTGCTTGCGGCCCTTCATCCTTTTTTTTTGCGTGATACCAAAGTGCATACGGGTCAAAAACCAAAGACGGAGTTGGTGCAGGTGTTTTCTCTGATAAGCTTAACCTTAAGCTCTCCTTCCGTCTTCCTAATCACTGTAGCGTCTTCCAGGCGGAAATAATGGCGATAAAGAAGCCCTATCTTGGCTTAAAAAAAAGTGATATCTGCTAGAGATATCCGCATCTTTTCAGACAGCCAGGCAGCAATCAAATCCCTGGAATCGACCTCTATAAACTCTTTAGCAGCTCTAGACTGCTGTTCGTCTCTTGTGGAGATGGCTGAGCAGTTCAACATTCACCTGTGTTCGGTGCCGGGGCATAGAGACATTCCAGGGAATTGTAAGGCCGATGAACTCTCTAGTATAGGAACAACTGTACCCATCTTGCCGGACAATGGCACCTTAGGTATTCCAATCGCTACTCGCAAACTTAAACTTAAGCTGGATGCTGTCGAGAGTACAAATCTTAGGTGGACAAGTGGATCAACATGTCTAGCGACAAAACAGATTTGGAAAAAGCTGGATCTAAAACGCTCTAAGAATTTGATTTCACTCAATAGATTCCATATCGGCACCACAATAGGTGTCATCACTGGACACTGTCTAATAGGCAAGCACGCTACAAGGCTAGCCCTCTTCGCGAACGATTTCTGTAGAAGCTGCATGGTTGAAGAAGAGGAGGAAACTATTCGTCACCTTCTTTTTTTCTGCCCAGCTCTCTCCCGTAGAAGGAAACTCCACTTAGAAGCTCCCTATTATAACGATATAGGCGACCTGATGAATATTGAGACTAAGAGCCTCCTAAGCTTCATAAGAAGCCCAAATTGGTTTTAAAGAGTAGGTAGAGAGAAACTTTCTCCCATGATCCACGTGGTATCACAATGTACCTACCATTGGTCTAAGTGTGCTGGCGACTCCTAGCTGGCAGCCACTTCAACCTAACCTAACCTAAAGTGCATACAATGCCAAACTAGGATTAACCTGGATGAAAGACGTGGTTGAGAGTTGCCGGAATGTACCCAATTTCACACCCATATACGCATGTTTGTATTTATATATATGTACATATATGCATATTTACGTCATACCATGCTCACAAATAAGCATCATTCATCAACAAAATCCGCATAAAAACGGCAATCACAAAAGAAAAACTTCAAACCGTTTTGTAGCTATCCTCTTACTCAATGACCCTTCGTAGCCCTCAATCCCTTACCCTATGCTCTGATCTACAAGCTGAAACAAGTTTTAATTCATTGCATGTGCAAACCCAATCCATCCATTTCTGCTGGCCCAATGCCACCTCGCCAACTGTTTCCACGTACCCAATCCGATGGCCTAAAACTGACCATGCCTTTATATGTCATGCCAATATGCTCTTCATTAGCCACGATCTGATTGAAGCCGTTACCAAAACCATATCTGCTCAACTAAAGGCCACTATTTGAAGGCCGGGTTTCGTCTTGACATGACTTTCCTCCGCTATATGTTGCCCACTTTGCCTACGCCAGGGCAGATTTTAGCGAAAAATGGTTTAA
The DNA here is from genome assembly GCA_946965025.1 of Blera fallax. Lineage (NCBI taxonomy): Eukaryota > Metazoa > Arthropoda > Insecta > Diptera > Syrphidae > Blera > Blera fallax. Next base: position 51,733,324 of record OX337244.1, read on the forward strand.
ATTGCACCTCTATGCCGGTATCAGGAACGGGTGGATGCAGGGTGTCTTGTGGATGCGAGTATTCTTGTCTTCTTTCTTCTCGTTTGCATTTGTCCCCTGATCCCATTACTTTCCTCTACGGGATCACCAGCTGCAGTCGACTGAAGTTGACCGATCCTGACTACCAGGATTAGCTTTTCTACGGATTCCTGGTCGTTGATTGCTCGTGGTTGAAACCCGTGGCTTGGTAGCTCCGTTGTCATAGTACTCAACGGGTTACCTATCAGACGAGATTTACACATCAGCCTTCTCCACAAATAGTACACTTTCGTGTATTGGAAGACAATTTATCCATAGGGTCATCATCCTTAACCGGTAATAAGCTTCCACTGAAATTAGAGCTAACAGGTCATCTCAGTCGTTGCAGTAGATGACGATGGCGCCTGCATATCTTTGAGTTACTCTAACACAACTGGTCAGTAGAAGCAGAGAAGTGGATAACCCAGCGCAAGACTCGAACATTCTTACGAATCACCTCATCGTCATTTCTTTTCAATTTGCCTGTCAACTTCCAAAATCCGAACCAAACTTGACAAAACCCCGGTACAATGAAAGCAATTCAAACACTCCCCTTTGGTTTCTCGTTCACTTCATGATATACTCAGTTAGCGGAGACTTTGTGGTCTCTAAACGAACATTAACTCCTGACATCCTTTTGATGTTCGAGTACTTACAGTGTTGCTAAAGCAAATCGACAGATAAAACTCCGATAAAATTTTGTGTAGGGGTTAACCGCATCGCGACATCAGAGATGAACCTCCTGGCGTTTGTTTTTCAGTGCTATGTCCACATTTAATTCATTAGAATGTGCAGTGTAAAACTTTTATACCAGAATCCTTACGGTTATGTACCTATGTATGTATACATGTACTCGCATTTTCACGGGCAAGGAAGTTCTCATGCTCATGCATGACGGCAGTCGCTGAAACGTATCATGTACAAGTTGTTAAACTATTCAACAAATTTCCCAGGATTTCGCACATTTACAACACGTCAAAGTTCTCCGAAGCATGATGTTTATGTTTCATCCCCTGGCATCCCCTACTCCGCCACCGGCGTCAACCGCCAGCCTAATACAATCTCGTATTTAGGATAGGGTACCGCATTAACTACAAGTGTGTAGGGGTGTATCCCGGAATCGAGCAGGAAACGTCAGTGACGGTCGTTTGGTGTGGTTAGCTACTACGTTTCTGCCTTTGTGGATCCTGTGGTTTTTACCAGTGGTATGATTTAGGGATTTGCTCTTTTATCCCTTCCAGTATGAGCAGTGTCTAGTCCAGTGATGTTGTAGTCCGGTGGCATACTTTTGACTACGAGATAAATTCCCAAAATCCAAACATTTCCATCCGAAGCTAAAGACATCGAGGACATTTTTGATATGGTTGAGGAAAGATTAATTACCATGTGCTTTGTGATGGATACTTTGACTTCTTGATTTTGGGGCAGGGCATATGGCCTTATTAAATTTTGCTCAACTTTATTCGGAATCATATTTAAGAGCTTGTCATGGAGATTGAGTAGAACGTATTTTGGGAATTGTGGGGCACTTATGGTACGCAGACGGAGAACGCCTTCCATTAATGTTGACAATTATTTGTTGGAGCAATTGTGGACAGATTGTCATTTATTGTTAGGACTATCAAAGTGGTTTGTGGATGGGAGACGTTCATTGAAATTTGTCTAGCACGTAGGCTCTCAAGAATGTATAACTTCAGGTAGCTACAAACACTGCTGCGTAACGTGGATGTGTGACTAAGATGCTAATAACTTGACTTCATAGAAATGCTGGGGAAAACTGTGAACAGTATGTAGTCTGAGGATAGGTCAATAAGGTAGAATCAGTACAACTAAGCTGCAGAGTTCTGGAGCAAGTGAACACCTTAAAGTGCTCAATCTTCTGCTGGAAGTTTGCTGAGTAGATAAGTCTACCGAAACAGGTGGTGAAAACAATGGAAGTGCGATCGAATTCGAATCTGACAGCATCAGCAACCAATCGACGGAGTGGATGGACAGTGGAATGTAGGAAGTACTGAGACAGTAGAACGAATAGCATTAAGGCCTGCCCATAAAGTATTCACCACAGCAGACCGGCATCGAGAATGATGAGTAAATTTATGTGAAAGATAAGCTTAATAGGTGGGCCTCTTAGCTCAGAGGTTACTGCGCTAGACCACCGAAAGGGAGGTTCGACGTTCGACCCAGAAAACACCACCAAGTTTCCATAACCTCTCACATCTCGCGAATGTCAGTATAACGTCCGACTAAATATCCTATCCAGTACGCACAGTGCGAATTGTCGTGAGAAACTAGTGCTTTCAATGTTTACAGGACTTCGACATAGCAATCACAACTATAATTTTACTGAAGAGAAAGGTTTTGATACGTCCGACGTCTGACCATTGATTGGAATAACGTTGTCCACACAGTATCTCTGGGACAATATTCTCAAAGGAAATCCCAAAACCTGCATGCGACGCTACCAAAGATGCTGTAGAAATATTTGAAAATATCTATCGAGGATGAATGATGAAAGTCATGTGATCCTTCTGTGGTAGGAAGGAAGATCCCACCTCTTCTCAGTTTATTGCAAAAAAAAAAAAAAACATAAAAGGGATGCGGCCTTTGCCCTGAAATATTCCGGATTCTTATTTAGGACCAATAAAACCTCATACCACTAGTTTATCCGGTGCCCTACTGTTGAAGAGCGTCCGCCGCCGAAACCATCGCTCTTGGTCTTAAACGTTGTCCAGCCGAGACTTCCAGCATGAATCAGCCCTGCGTGACAACAGGGTTTTGCTGCTATATTTGATTAGCACTGAACACTCATGACCTTTTACCATCGTTTTTTAGGCACTCTTTTTTATCATTTTCCACCAAGGAGTGATTAAATTTTCATAGCATCCCATCTCTATCATCGACCTGCTGAAAGGGTCAATGAACCATTATATCCTTCTTCTACACTTTACCATATCCATATAGGACTTTCCAGCTTCCCGCCTGCACCATCACCCCGTTCACTGAGCAAAGCCTAACCAGTTGTAGGTCACTAGAGTGCAGTGAATTAATTATATTACCTCGTCATCTAACTGACTAGAGGGGTTAGTTTTCCAGACCTAAATGCCGACTACTGGCGCTTAGTTTTATGATCAAAAGTGCTCCCGCAAAAATCTTGTCAACTCGGAATGCTTCCTGGCATTTTGCATCCGCAAATTCTATGCAAGTGTTGCAATCATCAAGTGCACTACTTGCTTTCCATTGTAACATGAGAGTTAAAGTCTTAAGCCATTCCAAAACAAACTGCTGTTGGAATAGAGAAGGTGGTTTCGATCTTCTAGTAGTAGGGATGTCCTAGGTGCGGACGTTAGAGATAGCGATGAGCCTCATCAAGAGAGCAAATCAATTGCAGGTAGGTGAGTTGGTAAGTCAGCGGTTCCCATATCCTAGACTCATCAGCAGTGAAATCATTCATAGTTGAAGCTTGCTGCTAACGATGGAGGAACTAAATCTGGACATGAAACCTTCTATGACTACAATCATAGGTTCCAGACAATATATTTTGGTCAAACGAAACTTCCTTTGGGACTTTCTTCCCGGAACTGGCAAGAGGACCATTCAAGTGAATATGATTTATGCCTTCCGCCAACGAATACTTCCTCTTCTACTCGATGTGAGCTCTCAGTTTCTATTTTAATCAAGATTATGGTCATAAGACTCGCTCTGTGAGAACTCTTAACTGGCTCTTCCAGAAGTTTTAGGACTGACGCCATCTTTGCATGGACGGTGGTGAAACTTCTGGTGATACTCACTCTCTGGGCGTTTAGAAATTCCTCTACTAAGGACGTGCGTACTTTAATTAGGAAGATGGTAGGATCGCAGTATGGGACAGTGAGCAGAGTTAATAAAAAATCTGAGCTTCTCATCGTTGATTGGATTTCTTTGTTAAGAAGTCAGCGTTCCTTCATCATTTTCTGCTTGTATATGCCCAAAGCACGTTTTTCCTCTATAAGGGATAACACTTTATAGATCTCTTGTATCGATGTATGCATTTGTGAGCACGTTTCATCACCCCTGGGGTTTCTAAGTGAGTCATTACAGAAACCCAGAACATCAGAGGCGATTGTATCCATTAGTTCCCTGCTATTGTATCCATTGGACGCTGAATGCAGAGCTTCTTTAATGTTACGGAACTTGCGATATCTGCGTACGTTAATAAGCAAGTTGCACGAGTGAAAAATGCATAATACTTGAGAAGTGCTTTGCATCAATTTAGTGTGTCACTTGACTCGAATCTAAAGGATGCATGGTTGCCAAAAGCGCGACTCGTCTTAGACAATAAAGCACTTGGAGGTAGAGGTCGTATGGGACAAGGATGTAGATCGAATTCGATAAAACAACAGACTATGTCGTAAGATACTAGACTTCTGCAAAAAATTCCCGGAAGACAGGAGTGGGAATCCAACGCATTAAACAGTGCGCAGGGCATTCAAATCTACTTTAACGCTGGGTCAAGAATAGTTATAGGAACCGATGCCGAGAAGCGCAGATTACATATGCAAAAAAAAAACTAAACCAGTTTAAGATCACAATCTTCGTGAATAGTCAAGCTGCACTAAAGGCACTAGACATCGTCATAATTTGATCGACGGTATGCCGACAAATGAATATGCAACACGTTTAAAGTAACTCTCTGCTGGCCCATAGGGAGTAGACGTACTATATATAAAAGGGTACGAAACAGCAGATGGACTAGCACTAAAAGGTCAACATTAAAGAAGTAACTAAGCCACGCATCTGTGGTTATCTCTTTAGACCTCAAAGCGAGGGAAAATATCAACACCTTCTGGGTAACCAGAATGTCGTATCTCGCAGCTTATGATCAACACTAGACGCAAAAAGGACTAAAAGCCTTTCGTAAGTGAACGAAATAGAAACTAGCATCATGGTAGATGAGCTAACTGCCAGCAGACTGCACATGGAGAGCTGTCATGACACAGAAGTGGGCGCCGTGGTTCAAGTGGTTAGTGCGTCGGATCGCTGAGCGGGAAGTTCGAGGTTCGAATCCCAGAGAACACCAAAAAACTTTTCCACGGTCCCTCCTCTCGCGAATGTCGGACAAACGTCCGAGAGTAATATCTGTCATGAGAAATCTTCTCAATTTGCCTTTCGGATGTGGCTATAAACTGTAGGTCCCCTTCATTTGTGTGAAAAATATAACACGCACAACACGAATGGTCGCGAGAAGCTAGGCCCTGGACCACATGCGGTCTGTTGCGCCAAGCAGATATTTGTATTTTTTTTTGTCATGAAGAAATTGAATCTATTAAAGACTTGCTGCGTGTATCCCAACCTTCAAATTCATCGCTTCCGCATCATAGGATTCAGATTTTTAAAGACCTGGAGGATCTGGCACAAATTCCCTTCTGGAACGTAATACGTTTCGTGTAGAGTGCAGGTTGGTTTAAGATCAGCTGATGGACAACAAAATTAGAGGCCATGCCACAGTATCATCATCATAATCGGCCAGAAGGCCTCCGTGCAAGCACCCTTTAAGGTGCATTTCCCTCATACTATATGAAGTAGTTGCAACATCGGCAGGTGTTATTTCTGAAATTGTTGGGCTTCCGACCTTAGAGACAAAAATGGTACGAAATTTAAATGTGGCGTATATAGTGGGACTACTTTTATAGACACCGTTTCCTCCATCTCTTGTCTGGGGATTGAAACCCAATCTTTAACTGTATTGGTCGGAGTTGATAGAGATGTCTACGTACACCCTCTCTACCTACCCTACCTACCCTACATCCACAAATTTTTTGAAGATTAACATTCTAATCCCAAAACATGGGGTTGATTATCTAGCTTACCGTCTAACCACTTCAAAAGCAGCAGTTGCACATTTTTACAAACATTTTTTGAAATCTTCTCCGACATTCGTAAAGGTACGTGTAAGTACCACTTGTGATATCCAAATTACTCAGACTTTAAGCACTTTTCTCGTACCTACTCCAACAAATCAACAAATTCACCAAGGATTATCTACTTGCTGCAAATCAAGTCAACAAGTTTTTCTTCTATCCCAACCAAAAAAAAAAAAAAAAACTCATACAAATCTCCACCGAAACCGTAATCCAACAGATTCCTAAATACCAAACGTTAATATCTGAATCCACATTCCGATAGCGTTTCCATACAAAATTAAAATTCCATTTTTTTTTTTCGTTTCCTTTAGATCCTTCCATTTGGAATTCCCTCAGTAAATCGACGATTAGGATGTCTGCCAGAATAAACACAAATTATTCCCATCGCAAAACACTTTGGTGGCACTAAGCCGGTATTGAGAAATAAAAAGTGAAAACGGCAAATAAAGCAATCGACAAATAAAAAAAAAATCACAAAAATAATCTGACTTTTCTGTTTTATCCTGGCAAGCCGACAGACAAAAAATACGAATACACACCCCATGACGGTATGCAGATTCACCCAGTTTACCCATGTAATTGATGTGAATTTACGATTCATTTAGCCTGGTGAATGATTTCATCAACTTTCTCCACCGCATACCGTCTGACCGTCGGGTTATTTTGTGCCTGTTGGGACGATGGATGGCCTTTAGTGATGCTACTTAAGAGTTTTTTTTTTAGGAAAATTAATCGAAAAAAATTGTAGCCAAAAAGAGTAGATACGACCTAAGATGAGTGCTTTAGGTTAAGTTGTTGAAAAGAGATGCCTCTTTACGTTCCACTAAAGGCCTGTTGCGATAAACCTTACGTAGTGATGGAAGAGTTCAATACAAGGCAGCTACTGGGCGAGAATTTCTCAAACTATTTTATGAGTAACAAAAGACACATCTAACATCAACACAGTCACAAAAAAAAAAAATTAGGATTCGGTAACTTACTTACATAGGTGGCGCTACAGTTTGGAGCGAAGCTGGGACTCAACCAACAAGCCTTTGCAATTAGATAGGTTTAGTCTGTAGATCAAATCCCTTGACACCTGGCCCAGGAATTGCGGGCTCACGGTAAACACCCAGAAAGCCGCGCTCGTATTATTCACAAATAAATGAAGTTACCACAGTTTACGCCATCTGTCGGAGGCACCCCGAATAAGATCTCCGACAGCGCAAAGTACCTAGGTCTTGTATTAGACAAGAAACTAAACTGGGGAATGAACATTAATGAAAGGCTTAAAAAAGCAACTATAGCCTTCTATTCATGCAGCAGAATTTTTGGGAAAACCTGGGGTCCCTCTCCTTAAATGATTCTCTGGATGTTGAAGGCTATAATAAGACCCATACTGACATATGGCAGTTTTGTATGGTGACCGGCGATGAACAAGGTCAGTAACCTAATGGCCGTCACGAAGATTCAAAGACTAGCGTGCATCGGGACCACCAGTACGATGAGGACATCTCCAACCGCTGGACTTGAGGCTATTCTCAACCTGCTTCCGCTAGATATCTTCATCAAAACATCTGCAGCCATAAGCGCTATCAGAATCAGCCAGTCAGGGCATACGACTATCCTTCGGAGGTATATTGGCCATGTACCTATTACGGATTACATCACGCCTTACTTAGACTTTAATAGACCTTTCTGAAGCGCCTATCCTAGCAGGAAGGAGTGGTTAAGAGGTCTGATACCAAATGCGCAATCTATTGCCATCTATACAGACGGCTCTAAAATGGACACTGGCGTAGGGTCAGGCATCTTCTCCGAATCGCTAGGAATATCGAAATCAATACGCCTCCCAGACCACAGCAGCGTCTTCCAAGCGGAGGTCTTGGCAGAGACAACAGCCGCCCGTGAGTCTGCAGTAAGGGTATCACGTTCTTTATTGACAGCCAGACAGCTATAAAGGCAATAACTGCCACACAAATTAAATCGAAACTTGTGAAGTGCTGTCGAGAAGATCTTACGGTTCTTGGAACACAGCACCAGGTATCGCTCTGCTGGGTCCCTGGACATGAGGGTGTACCAGGTAACGAGAAAGCTGACGAATTGGCAAGAGATGGTTCTGCAGCCATTTCAAGACAAGCAGAACCACTCGTGAACATCCCGCCTTGCGCACTTAAGCTTGAAGCAGGGAAAATAGCCATACAAAAGGCGAACACATGATGGACCTCCTTGTATACCTGTGTAATCACGAGGAAACTATGGCCGTCCTTCGATAAAGGCAGAACCGAGAGACTTATACGGGAAGACAGGAAATCCCTTTCCATCCTCGTTGGGGTTATCACGGGGCACAACTCTCTACGGTATCATTTGAAAAAACTACGTCTGACGAAAGAAGAACTCTGCAGAGGTTGCGGTGACGAGGAAGCTTTGGAGGACGCAACCCACTCTCTACCCTGGCTTCCAAGACAGCAGGAACAAATTCCTAGAGAGCTACCTTTTTCAAGACTTAGATGAACTCGCCAGCACGCCATCAGGCAAGATAATGAAATTTATCAAGTGCTCGGGATGGTTTGTATGCAAAGACCCGCAACAATAATTATCGGAGCAAATTGGTATCGGAAATGGGTTTCAATGGGCAAGGGACATCCTTTCCCCCAAAGGGCATCACAATGGGTCAGCTGACCTGATTGCGGCGGGGAGCAATCTCTCTCCTCTCTCCACATACCTAACTTGACCTAACCTAGTCTGTAGATTTCTGCCTCCATTTAAGCACACCACGTTGGTTTGGACTGTAGATTTCCTTTTTACTTGTGTGCACCACTTAAGGCAATGCGTATCTCTACTTGTGGTCCCTCTGGGATGGATTTGAAGATATACTAGCTCCAATGAATAGTGATTTGTACAAGATTGATATCGCAGTGCAGCTCTATACCTCCGAAGATACAACCATGAACTCTTCAAGCTGTTCCAAGATGTGGATGTAGTACAAAAGGCCTTCTGTTGCCCTACCAATGCCTTCGAGAAGTTAGTTCCCTTTTTACTCAACAATTTCGCATCGATACCAACTATCTACTCATCGATTTCAAGGACACGTAAGATATGTGAACGCACGTTAAAATGCACGTTTGAACAATTTATGTAGGAGAGGATAGGCCATATCCGCTGTTAGCTCCACATATTTGTGTTTGGTTCTTGAAGTGAAGTATGTCTTTAGTTTTTAAAGACAAATTGCCTTATGTAGGAGTGCCCACGGTTCCCTGGTATGTCGGACTTCTACCGACTAACCCTCTCCATCTTCTGACAGTCCGATCCTGCAACTGATTCTCGCATTACTTCAGGATGCAGTGCCGCTTTTCTAATATATTATGGCCGTAACTGGGTTGTTTCCTATTGTGTCATCTTCATTTTCAGCAATTCCTTGATGTAGGAGTACACTTGATTCCAATACGTCTATATCTCATTAGTGCATCCAAAGATCATGTTTTTTGTGGCATCTTGTGCCGAGCCTGCAGACGTCTTGCGGTGTTATGTTGCATTTAGTTTGTGCTGCATGGCGGATTCAGCAGTTTTTTTAAACCTGCTCAGCTAGCACAGGTCCATCGACTTGTAAACTCCGTGCAAAGCTGTGCCGTTGAGGCTTCTCGAGAGTTTCCAGAAAGAGCGACTGCCTTGAATCTCTATTATCTACGCAATCCGAGATGGTGTCCCTATCTCTGATGTCTTTAACATTCGTAGAACGCGAAAGGTATTTTCTATGTGCTGGAGAATACCCAGCTGGAGAATATCACTCCATCACATCAGAGATAGAGATATCATCTCTGACTGCGGCTATAATAGGAATTCAAGGCAGTCGCTCCACCCACTTCAGCTGGGTAAAGTTGATAGCTCGGCGATTTTTCTTCTATGTGGCTGCTCTCCGGGGCCTCCTAGAAGGTTCTAACTACCTCCTCTAGTGCAGTTATTGTTGTTCTGTGAGTTCCCTCTTCCCAATCTCAAGAGGATAGCTCGTCTGTCATATGGAACTGCTGATCAAAATGGTGGCTTTAAGTGAAGTATAAGGAATTAAAAAAATGCCCCAAGTACATTTAATTTGTATCATTAAAGTCCTTGAATACAGGTGGCGAACAAATTACTCAACATCTAGCCAACCTCTGTTCAAAAATTTAATTTTTATACGAAATCAATCCAAACATCGAGCGTTTAGTCAAAGGGCATGTATACACCCTTCAGCCAAAGGGTGAATGAATGTCTGTCTAGAAAAGAATGCAATAAGACAAACTTTTCAATCCACTCTGTCCCTCGTTAATACAGAATCCTTGCCATAACAGCGAAAATTCTTTAAATTTATCACAAACTTTGTAATTTTGCATAATTCAATTTTCCACCACCTTCCCGGAGAGTCTGAGAGTATCAGAATGATATTCTAAGATATTTTCTTTTCGGATTCGACAGATAGAGAGAGGGAGGAAGATTTGAAATGAAAATACCTGCAAGGACTATGTGAAAACATAAAATAGTTTCTGTCCTTGGCTAGCTTAAGAATACCGCCGTAAGGAAAACGGGTCCACCATGTGAATACAAGTGGGGATACTTACCCTGCATCCGTATGATGACGATGAACACCACATCTATGTTGTATGTATGCTTGCCCTACAGATGCAGAACTACAACGTTACATGAGCACAGTGTCAGATACGAATATTCATAGCATGGTCTATCGCATGGACATGGAATTCTATAGTCCTCTCCCTGTCTATTGAAACTACGTACACATTTAATTCCTGTCAACCTCATGAACTCCGGCTTAATTTAGTAAATTTACTCGCACGGTGTGAAGTGTTTCCTTAGCTGCTTTGTATCATATGACTTGCATGCTGGAGGCAAGGCACGTATTCACGTCTCTCAGCTGCAGAGGATACTGAATGGTACGAAACTTTTGTATTTTGATGATTTGCACCACAGCAACACATACATATTTCCGGAACGCATCCTTGTTTATGTTTGTTAAGTTATCCACTGAAATTCAAGGGAATTACACAATGCCTTCCAAAGTTCTTTGCGAACCTCTGGCAATATAAGTTTCGCCCTGTTTTCCACACTGAATGGTAAGTATATTCGCCATGATATCTTTAAGGACATTTAAAATGAGGCGAACTCTTTATATTTCTCTTAAAGCAACTGTGTATGAGAATTTTTTTGTACGTACTCAGCCTCGGGAAGGCTTATTAACTTTGTCAAGTGATTTAATGAAATGTTTTTGACTTTTGCTAAAGGATTTCAACTCATGATGCGCCCCAAATAACCCTTAAGGAATTAAAATATACAAAAAAAAAACACACTTTTCCTTAAAAAAAGAAACTTTTTCCAAACGTATTTCTTACGAATTAACCTTTTTATATCAGGAGGCATTAAAATTTTTCAACTGTTGGGTTGGTATATCATTGCAGGATATTATGTCTTCAAAAACAGAATTTAAGGACAAAATATTTCGGGGAAGGAAGATTTTTTTAAAGCATAGAGCAATTGACATTGCCAAAAGGAGATACGTATCTACAAATCGTATCGATAATGGACAACAATTGGATTCTGGAGTGCTAGAACCCCATCGACTTTCGGAATGAGACTTCAAAACGGATGATTCTCCTAAGGAGTTCTTACGATACAAGCTGAATATCATAGTGTTGAATGACGTTAGATGGCCAGACGATGGGGGGAGTTCCACTCACCAACAAAAAGCACTGTTTTGTCCCAACTTGCGAATCCAGGGTAGAGCTGATGTTAACTCCAATACCAAGCAGCCTCATATCTTGGAAGCCCCGTAGTGATGGGATATTGAAAGTCAAATTCGAGAGTAGGATAAAAACCATTCATTGTTATGCTTCACAGAAGTTACTGAGGGCGAAAAGGATAACAGGGATACCAACGAAAACTCTGATGGAAGTTCACTGCATTGGAGATGGTAATTTGTTTCAGCATAAGATCTCATCTGACAGACAGGGAATATCGAACCAGATTAACCCTATTGGTAGTCTGCTAATTGTGGCTTCAAACGCATTTTAGATGTGCGAAGTACGCAGACACATTCCGATGTCTTAAAGTTCGTTTTCAACAAACTACAGGCGCAGACCAACAGCTGTGATCCCAGTTTTAACCTGAACTAGACTGAACTGGTCCTTTTATATAAGGAATAATAAAAGTTATTCCTTTAGTCTTCCTATAATAAGAGGTACCACTTTTAGTCCCATGAATAGCGCCAACCGTTGCTATTAACTGGTGAACTCAGACTCAAACTACTGGTCCAATGTACTAGCGCCCGACTTTCGGAGAAAAATGAGAAGGAGCTTCAGTGATGGACAGCTTGGATGATTAGCTCTGGACACGTCAGTTCAAAGGATCTGCCCCCTGATGCAAGCAAAGGCCGGACAATAATAGAAGAAATGTTCCACTGCATCATTATATTCCTCTAATGCGGCATAAATGGTTGCGTTGCTTAAGACCAACATGCTGACATATTTGGCGAAAACCAAAAAGGACTGTAGGAACGTCTTCACTCAAGTCTTTTGAGAGACAGAAGTAAGGCCGCGGATATTTTGCACACACATTTGCACTCATTCACTTGGTCTATCATCCAGCCAGTTGTCAATTAAGCTACTACTAGTCGAGAAAACTTCTTCTGAGGCTAGTCTTGCATGTTTACCAGAGATGTCGTTTTCCTGGGTCCTGCTGTGACCTGGCACTCAGACAAGATGCACTGAATTTAGTCTTCCGACCAGATACAGTTCATATCCTATTTTGAAAGGGATAACTGTCTGAGCAGTGCCTTTAACGCAGCTATCGCATATCCAACCTAACCTAACCTAATATTCTCGCTCTCCACGAAGACATCAGCACTATACCTCTACCTTGTATTGAAACCTTCCGCGAAGATACGATGGCATTCTTTCTCCGGCTGACCGAAGCCATTCTAGCGCCAGAGGGAAATCGATTATGCAGGTGCAAGGCAATTGGCATATCCATTAGAATGAGGTCTGGCGGAATTAGACGTGCACTATTTGAAACTAAAATTTGAACAGAAGTTGGAGCGATAATGTCATTGAACGAGGTAATGAATACGTGTGCTTAGTCATGCAAATATTAGCAAGGGTTAACGAGGAGCAGAGCCTCTTCAATAGATGCGCTCCAAAATTTAATGCACTTCCTTCCAATCGACATCGTCAATAAACAAATGACTATCAGTACCTCATTAAGATTAGGATCCCCGGTAACATATTGTTGCACAGTCATCTTCCAACCGTCTTGAACTATCTGCGTTCCGAGCTAGGTCATAAAAAGGGCTACAAACACTTGATACAAGAGAGAGAAGAGTGGTCACAGCTTGACAAAATTTACGGATAAATTTGAAACTCACGTTGAAGTCAGTTTCAAGGTTTTCTCAAAGGACTTGGACGCCGAAGCGTCGTTCCGCTACACTAACTACACTAATATTGTGCCAAACAAGATCTAAAGAAAGAAATGAGCTCAAAATTAACGAATATTGTAACGGGCACTGTACGGTGGGTAAACATTCTCAAAAGCTACGCATTCCACACTTCACTTCTATAGAAGTTACCACTTCCGGTGTACATGAAAAAAGTCAGGCATCCGGAACTACGGCTATTTCATAGAGAATTCCAATTCGTATAACATAAAATCTGCACTTGTTATGCACCTCTTTAACCAACATGTATGGGTAGCCTTAAATAAAGTCTCTGATGTAGCCATATCTAGCCTTAGATACTCGTATCTTTCAGACATTTTTCGACAGAGTAGTAATGGGTCATGGAACGATAAACATCTCAGAAACTTGTGGGCATTGTGGAAGTTTATTTCTAAAATAATTCGTCAGTAATGTTGACTCCGAAAACAACTCGGGGCTTATCAGATCAACCCAAGGAACATGAGATGCTGGCAGAAATAATCTAGTGCACAGGACCGAGAACAAACAAATCGGTGGAGCATTTGAATGGTGTACGGGAATGACTCGTGGTCTCTACGGAAAATTTTGACAATGTCCAGGCCATCCTATATTCTTACGAAAAAATTGCCGACGAGAAACACATACCTACATATGAATAAATTTTGATAAGAAATTGGTATGGGGGCTGCTACTGGCCGGCGCTATAAAGACGTACTAGAGGACTAAATCACGCTTCTGCATAAACACCGCGTGAAACAATATTTTGAAGCTTATGTTTCCACTGCGTCTTATTTCAAGCTTGGGCAATGCCGGATGGCTTGGGGACTCTCCCGATTCGATGGCCTAAACTGTTTGTTGTGACATTGATTGAAGGACGGAGTTTATACCAATTATCTTTAGGGTTGTTGATCTTTAGGTTGTTGGTCGTGGACGCAATCCTGTACGATATCACTAGATCTAGAACTTCTTCTTAAGACACACTTTCCAGGGTGCCAAAAAATTTCGGCAAATAACCTGGAAACACGTTGTAGCAACCCAGAACTAGAAATTCCGGAGGCTGTAGTTAGTGTGGCCAGAATAAACTGGGCTATAAACTCATTTCCCCCCTTCAAGTCACTTGGGTGTGATGGCATATACCCAGTTATCCTCCAAAAACCCAAACCTATAACTACACCAATACTCCAATGATTATTCAACAACAGCTTACAGCTTGGACTTGTCCCTGAAACCTGGCGGGAGGTAAAGGTACCCACAACTGCTAAAGACATTAGGCCGATAAGCCTAACAGTACTGTACTAAACTGTTGGATGTACACATCCGAAGTCGGCTCGACCGTAACCTAATGTCAAAGCCCAAAACGCTTACACAAAAGGTAAAGGGGTCGAAACAGCCTTACACAAGGTGATCAGCGTGTTTGAGAAATCACTGCACAATAAAGAATTTACTCTCGCAGCGTTCTTAGACATTGAAGGAGCCTTCAACAATGTTAAAACATGCGATCAGGAGAATCTCAACATCGATCAGGTTCTGATACATGCAGGAATCTGCTACCAAAAGTGCTCTGAGGCTTAGCCAATCACAGGCCTAGTTGGGTCAAACACCTCCTCCGCCTATCTTACTCCATATCTCGACTTTGATATACCCCTCACCTACATATTTCCAAGTAGAGAGGACTGGGAAGCAGAGGAGCCACTCAAAGAACCAGCAGTGTCCATCTACACGGATGGGTCGAAAATGGAGGCTTAATATACAAAGCTCGCTTAGACTACCTGCTTACAGCAGTGACTTCCAAGCGGAGGTTCTGGCAGTAACGGAGGCAGCCAACCTGTTGTCAATGATGGCAATACCACGAGATGATATTACCATATTTATTGACAGCCAGGCAGCCATAAAAGCAATTTCTGCCATCGAAATAAGATCCAAACTTGTTCAGCGCTGTCGTGAAGAGCTTAAGGTTCTTGGCTCATAGCACAATGTAAGACTCTGCTGGGTTCCTGGCCACAGGAACATACAAGGTAATCAGAAAGCTGATGAGCTTGCACGTCTGGGATCTGCAATGGATAGTAACCAAACCCTCCAATGGATGAAACCCCCACTCTGTGATCTTAGGAAGCGAGTAGAATGTAAGATCCGTATGAAGGCAAATAACAGATGGAACTCACTACCCACCTGCGAAATTTCCAGGAAAATATGGCCAAACTACGATGAGTCCCGCACCAAAAAATTTATGGAAAATGACAGGAAGACCATATCTTTACTGGTCTAAGATACCACACTATGAAATAAAATCTCAGCACGGCAGAGAATCTGGCGATGCAGAAAGCTGTGAAGACACACCCCACTTTCTGTGCCACTGTCCTAGCCTCAGTCAGTTGAGGAACAGAACTTTAGGAAGCTACTACTTCCAAGAAATTTCTGAAATATCCATAATTCCGCTAACGAATCCTTTTAGGTTTACCAGATCATCGAAATGGCTGGACAGCGTTGGTTAACGAGTAAGGAGAAAATGAACCAGTCCAACAACAACAAGGATGCACCCCTAAACCGGGCATCACAATGGATCTACGCAAACCTAAGTGTGATGGGGAACGGAGCAATCCATCAGCCTAACCTAACCTAGGGTTGTATCTGTCGAAAAAATTACACTAATGCCCGAAAAGTTTGAAAATTTTTTTTTTTTTTTGCTTGTAACGCGCTTGGAGTAAGGATGTCCTGGAATTTCGTTCCCGCTTGAAGTCAGATAGATATTTTCATTAAACGAAGAGGTTATGGCATACTTTGAAGCCTGTTCGGCACATAAGAGACAGGTTCTTAAGTTTGGTAGAAGACATTCACAAGAACGAACTATTTGGTCCATTCCAGGTGGATTATAGCTTTTTGATGATGAACTTTAAAAAAGGGTATTGTGGCGGCGCTTCTGGAAGACTTGCCGAGTACCCAAGAAGCGTTGATGCGCCGTTTTGAGGACCACAACTTATGTGACCTGGTTTTCGATGTTTTTTTTAGTCTGCCTAAGAAAAGAATTGTCATAAGGTCAACCTTTAATAAATCTGATCAGATCCTGTGTCTGGATCTAGCTAGTACCGGACATCCGCCGAGGAAGTGAAAACGATGTTTCTTTTGGCTTTCCTTCTTAAAGCTGTGGGAGTGTATGTTAAATGGAATGCGTAGTCCAGGCGAATGTGTTCCTATTAATCAAGGGCTTCTACAGATAGATATACGGCCTGGCAATTTCCACATGAGGTGTATATAAGTGCTCCTGTGAGCTTAATTTACCATCTGTGGGTCATATCCTCCTGGATATGACAAAGTTTATTAGGCTTTGCATCTTGAGCTCGTTTTCGACAAGAATTGATAGATGAAGACATTGAACGATTTCCAGTGAATGGTATTTCTTCCGCTGCGACAAAACAACTTGAACAAGGGTACAACCATCTTCAAGATAGCCAGAGAAGAACAAATGCTCAGGAGATTCGTTCGCCGAAGTTCATTAACAATGCTCAAGGCCAACTCCTTGCGGGCGACAAAAAAATTCTACAGAGGTGGCGACAGTGAGGAACTTTTAAACGAACCGTTTCCCCGGCTATACTTTCCAAGAGCTGTACCTAACTATGGAGAAGTACCCGACGTAACAGTCGATGAAGTTAGGAAAGCTGTCAAATCCTCCAAAATGGCTCATGATCCTCATCTCCAAACTCATGAGAGAAGATCCAATGTCTAATCAGGGGAGGGAAAGTTATCTTCTTCCTTTGCACAAAGGAAAGGGTGGTACGAGAAACTGTGATAATTACCGTTCGATTAAGCTGATGTCACACACCGTGAAGATCGTTGAGCGGGTATTAGACGACCGATTGCGTCAAATAATACGGCTATCTGATGACCAGTGCGGGTTTGTCGCGGGTAAATCAACCACAGATGCAATCCAAAGTATAAGGATCATAATGGAAAAACATCGTGATGCCTTACAGGATTTGCATCTGGTGTTGGTTGATTTTGAAAAAGCATTCGATGGACAACCAAGAGATCTGATATGGGTGACGCTAAGACACCGAGGAGTTCCAGAACCATAAGTACAGATGATCTTGGACATGTATGACGGAACAAAGACAAGAGTAAGATCCCGCGCCGGAGTCATCGAAGAGTTCCCAATTAAAGTCGGTGTGCACCAGGGAAGCGTCTTAAGTCCTTTGTTATTTATTGCAGTCCTGGATTATCTGCTTGAAGGAAAAGTGACGGACCCCAAAGTGCATCAGTTATTCTTTGCTGACGATGGAGCCATCATAAGTGAGGATCAAACGTCCCTGCAACGAGCACTTGATGTTTTGGGTGGATGTTTTGGAGGGAAATGGGTATCGAATTAGTCCAAAAAAGACAGAGTACCTGTACTGCCCATTCTCTGATCCACTCCGACCTAGTCCAGCCATTTATTTGAATGGAAAATTGATTCCCAAGTGCGAAAAGTTCAAGTATCTGGGATCTATGATCAATAGCGAAGCCACTATTGTTGACGACATCAATCATCGCGTAAGCGTAGGGTGGATGAAGTGGCAGGAAAACTTTGCTATCTTCTGTGACCGAAAAATGCCCTTAAGCTGAAAGGAAGGCTCTACACCGCAGTTGTTCGTCCGGCGCTCACATACGGTTCACAATGCTGGACAATGTACAAAAAATATGAGAGCAAATTAATGGCAGCTGAGATGAAGATGCTTCGCATGACAGCAGGAGTAACAAAGCTTGATCGAATTAGAAGTTCGAAGATCCGAGGAAGCCTTCACGTAAAAGAACAAAATTGGAGCACTGCCATGTTCAAAGGAGGGATCCTACGAAGCCTGTCAAAAGGGCAATGTCAATCAACGTTCCTACAGAAGTGCGGAAGAGAGGCCAAAAAACTGGTGCAAAAACAGCACCATTTGAACGGCCTCAGGAACGAAGTGATCCGAAACCGGGAGGCCTGCATATATTGTCTGTGGTCGAATCGGCGAACCCCACTGGCGGACCAGTAGGCATGCAGTAAAGTGGGAGGGTTATGATCCCTGTTATCCTGATTATAAGCTCGCCAAACAAAAGGAAGAAGAAGGTATTTCTTCCGCAAGGGATGCGTTAAGGTGTGGTCCCCGTCTGGTCAACTCGCTGATTTCCCTCCACGTTGCTATGACCGAAAACACAGAGAAGACTTGTCATGAACCGATGCGTTCTCGAGAATGTCATAGCCGACAGTAAGGTAGCATTCAGGAGCTTAAATGAAAAATTCTCCTAGAAATGTAATTCCTCAGATTGCTGATGTTCAGTATTTCTAAGCCCACTGAGATGTAGGAATCATCACCCCTCATTTTGCCCTACATCTTTTCATAAAATCTATTCTTCATCTTCTGCCACGTAATGATTTATATACTATCGCAGCTTAAAAAAAATACCACCCCTCCTACCTGGCGAAGAATTCTCCGTCTTTTTGACTTCCGCTTAACACATAAATACCAGTGTCGCCTATTCACTTTTACCGTCTTTAGCATTCTTTCCTGAACACATTCAAACTCATTCCAAAGCCAAATCGACGTCGGAACTTAAATTGAATCCATCTGACAAGAAGTTAAAGTCTATTCACACCTGTAGGTCAGTTTCTTGGTCCAGTGATTTTATTCAAATTTACACATCCGTAGGATATCTTTGTCCTTCGAGTAAATCACATCCCTCTCCCACCCACCCACCGTGCGCCCCCCCCTTTTATAGTGTGTTGATCTTTCGTTTTACTTTGCACCTTTTTCTTCAAAAGGAATTTAATTTTCCAACTGATATACCATTTTGCACCTGTCGTCCAGTCTGGCTACTTGTTCTTTTCCAGCAGACTTTAAGAGGTGGACGGTGTTTTCTTTTTTGTCGTCGATTCAAATACACGTGATATCATTTGAATGGGCTGCCATTGGCATGGACGCATTCATCTAAATCTCAGCATGGATTTACATGATGCGATGATAACTGAATGAAGCTGAACTGAACAAATCAGAAAGATTGTCCAATTAAATTGGTTGTATCTATTGCTTGGTAACGTCTAGTAGAAACAAATTAAAGCCAAGAAGACAAAATCAAATGATTTATCGATTGAGACATAGAGACGTTGGCAGCTACGTAGCCAGATTCCGATAGATACAAAGCTAAAAGATAAGCCAGAACAGTTGGCAATAAGTTCAAGGTTCGTCAACATCAAAAGCATTCTGAATGAATAAACGCGAATCGAAGAATTGCTCATTTACGGCAGAGCTTGTTAAAAGATCAAACGGAATTTTGCACAACCTTTGTGTATCTATCTACGATAAAACGAATCTCTTCGTAGCAAATTATTGTTTAGTATCTAAATTATTTAATCAAAATTATATAGCAGCGCTGACATCAATCGTAACACCTTGATTTCGCAGTGAATAATGTATCCGCTGGGTGATCAAAGTTGTTTTCTACTTTTTTGAAAAACAATATTTTTTTGCTTTAAACTTTTTATTTTAAATTTTATTTTATTTCAATGGATTCGTTCGTCAATCTATGCAAATGTTGTCTTACGTTGCTACAGGAATGGCGAGCTTCATGAAAAAAAGACTGTAAACGATGATACATGGAAGCATTTTTATTGAGGTTATGGTTCCGCGGCTGAGTGGTTAGTGTGTTACACTACTGAGCGGAAGGTTCGGGTTTCGAATCCGAAAATTTTACACAGTCCCACCTCTCTAAAATGTCTGACAAACAGCTGAGAGTGCCAACTGCCATAAGAAAGCTTCTTTTCTTAAAAAAAAGAAAAAAAGACAACTTCTGGATATGGCTTTAAACTGTAGGTCCCTTCCAACACAATGGTCTAGAGAAGCTAGGCCCTGGCCCACATACGGTCTATTGCGCCAAATATTTGTATTTTTTGAACATTGCACAAGGGCCTCGAATTATTTACTTGCAAAGTCTAATACGTGCCGTGATTCAGTGGTTAGTGCATTGGATTACTGACGTTCGAGGTTCGAGTCCCAGAAAACACCAAAGAGTTTTCTCACGGCTACAACTCTCGCGAATATCTAACAACCGCCCGAGAGTAATATCTGTCATGAGAAAGCTTCTCTTCACTGTAGGTCCCGCACAACACGAATGGGAGCGAGAAGCTAAGCCCTGGACCACATGCGGTAAGGGCCAATCCACTCAAGAGTTGGAGCAGAATGACCATCTATTTCGCTCTGACTTTTAAAATGACGTCGATTTTGTTCGGGCGGTCGTCCTTCCGGACGAAGCACATTTCATCTCGGCGGCTATGTTAGCAAGCAAAACTACAGGATCTGAGGTTCCAAAAATCCACACGTAGTCATGGAGAAGACAAAATATCCTCGAAGAGTGATTGTTTGACGTGAGTTTTGGAATGGAGGCACTATTGGTCCCTACTTCCTCGAAATTAAAACTGGAAAAAACGTTAATGCTGAACAAAGACACGATGACAGAGACACGATAACAATTTTTTACTTCAAGTGGACTTTTTGGACTTGGAGAGGCTTCACTTGCAGGACGATGGTGCAACGTGCCACAATCTATTTTTTGAGGAGTAAGTTCGGTAACCGTATAATCAGCCATATTGGAGACTTGTCTTGGCTATCCGCGTCACTCAGCTGCAACTTGACGCCATTTGACATTTTTCATGCTTATGTCTTAGGTTGGGTTAGGTGGAGTAGTGGGGTTATGAGGTCATTATAAGACACCAGGCACCATAGTGGGCCCATTGCGAGAAACCTAAACAATATCATCCATGCACTGAAAAATCATAATTCCGAGTCAAAGACCCAACCTCTTTACAGAGCATGTGTGCTATGTCCTCTGAGACTTGTAAGTCATTGCAATACCTGCATGCAACCAATCTCATCGCATTCTTCCTGAAAAGGCAATCACCAGAGAGTATCCCTATCGCTGTCCTTATGCGTGATCTGCTAAGTTTTATAATTTCCCCCGATTTTTTCTCACCTAACACTGGCCTTGGATACCATGTGCCCTTCTCAGTAAGACCGGTTCTGGTCAGACACATTGGTGGTTTAATGTCTCCAATTATGTCAATTTGTTGGAGCTCAGCTCCTTTCTTGGCCAGTATGTCGGCATTTTCGTTACTTTCTAAATGGCAGTGTCCAGGTACCCAACCAAATCTGTCATGGTGCTGAGCATTATGTGGTGTGACTGTAGTTACTCCAACGATTCGCGAACTTAAAAAGAAAATGCATCAACTTATTCTCGAAAGAGAACCATGAACTATCGACAATTGGATTGACATGATGGGCCAAGTCAGTTGTGGCAACCATTTGAGTGGCGACTATTTCAGTACGGTTTCGACAGTCAGATTGTAGGTGTTTTCAAGCCTTTAAAGCTAGGTCTCGTTCGCTCGGTTGTAGCGTCACAAAATACATTCTCTGTTCTATGCGGCAATGGCTTGCTTGCAGTCCGTTGAATCAGAGTTTGCTTGGGCCTGATCTGTTACCAAAGAAAAGGATCGCTTAATAAAATAAGCGATATTTATTTCCATTCATAGAGGACTTGAGTGAATTACCGCGTTTTTATATTTGTTAGCCTTGGTAAGTTGTACGAGGATTGGATCCATCCTCGGTGTTAGCAATATGACTTATTAACATTCATTGAGTAGAGAATTTTAGTGGGGATCAGTCATGGGATTGTCGGATCTGATGGTGTTAGAGATATTGAGTTATGACCATTCTCTCCCCGTTGCTAAGGCCTTCTTTAGCATTGAGGTTACTAATGAGCATAGCAGTTGTGTTTGACTTTATGTAGGAGTTTTAGTTGTAACTGGAGATTATTGAGGTGGGATCATAATTTGCTCTCAATTTTCTAGTGTGAATTTTTAACCACGGAGGCTGATGCCGTGTCTGACAACTGGGCAGATCTGTCCGAAAACCTATTTCCTTTCGTCGAGACATTTTATTTCGTTGTAAAATTTTACAATTTTAATAGTACCCAAATAAATCTTGCAAGTTATTGTATCTGTGAGGAAAATTATCGTCAATTTGGCGATCTTGATGGATAGATCATAAGTACGTAATATCGAATACTCCCCATAAGGAATACACGATGGTTGCCTTCCTTGAAATAGAAGGCGCTTTTAACACGTCAATGCATCACCAATAGCAGATGCACTATCAGACCTGGAAGTCGACAGCTCACTTTGCGAACTGATTAATCTACTGCTTAATGGTCGGATTATCAACTCCAAGCTGGGTGGGACGTCTACCAGAAGATCTGTTAGTAGAGGCACTCCGCAAGGAGGTGTTCTTTCTCCGCTTCTGTGGTCAATGAACTATTGATTGATAATCATGGAAGGCGAGGGATGCACATCGATCGCTTATGCAGATGATGTTGCTTTGGCCGTCTCGGGAAAGCACCTAAATACTATAAAAGACCTCCTACAAAACGCCTTAAAAAAGCTAACATGTTGGGCGGGTCGATGTGGCTTGGGCGTTAACCCCCACAAAATTCCCACAGTTGACCCTCCCTCTCTCAATGGTATCAGCTTAACTTTCTCCGAAAAAGCTAAATATTATGGTCTTATCCTGGATAAGAAGTTAAGCTGGAAACCTAATATTCAAAAAACAGTAAAGAAAGCAACAGTAGCACTTTTCTCCTGCAAGAAAGCCATTGGGAATAAATGGGGATTACAACCTCGAATAACTCACTGGTTCTACACCTCGATCATTAGACTGATACTCACATACGGGGTGTTAGTCTGGTGGACAGTCTTAGAAAAAGCTATTAATCGCGACTAGGTCCAACGTACAGCTTGTCTCCCTCTGCGGCACTGGATATTCTGTTCCATCTGATACCCCTCGATATATTTACCAAGCAAATGGCAGTCGCCTTGAAGCGATCCAACAGAGGTCAAGAAAAGAATTCGGCCACGCCTCTATTCTGAATAAATTCAAAGTCTCACCCGAAAACACGGACTACACCATCCCACGTTTAAATTTTGAGAAGAACTTTCTTGTCAACATCCCTTCCAGATCACTTTGAGAGGTCGATGCATTTTTAGAAGATGAATCAATTCACTTCTACACCAAAGACGGAGTTGGTGTTTTCATTGATAGGCTTAATCTTAATCTCTCTTTCCGTCTTCCAGGCGGAAATAATGGCAATCAAAGAACCCCTATCTTGGCTAAAGAAAAACGTGATATCTCTTAGAGGTATCCTCATCTTTTCACACAGCCAGGCAGCAATCAAATCGCTGGAATCGACCTCTATTAATTCTTTAGCAGCTCTAGACTGCTGTTCGTCTCTTGTGGAGATGGCTGAGCAATTCAACATTCACCTGTGTTAGGTGCCGGGGCATAGAGACATTCCAGGGAATTGTAAGGACGATGAACTCTCTAGTATAGGAACAACTGTACCCATCTTGCCGGACAATGGCACCTTAGGTTTTCCAATCGCTATTCTCAAACTTAAACTTAAGCTTGATGCTATCGAGAGTGCAAATCTTAGGCGGACAAGTGGATCAACATGTCTAGCGATAAAACAGATTTGGCCAAAGCTGGATCTAAAACGCTCTAAGAATAGGTGTCATCACTGGACACTGTCTAATAGGCAAGCACGCTACAAGGCTGGGCCTCTTTGCGAACGATTTCTGTAGAAGCTGCATGGATGAAGAAGAGGAGGAAACTATTCCTCACCTTCTTTGTTTCTGCCCAGCTTTCTCCCGTAGAAGGAAGCTTCACTTAGGAGCACCCTATTACAACGAAATAGGCGACCTGATGAATATTGACATTAAGAGCCTCCTACAGTTCATACGAAGCCCAAATTGGTTTTAACGAGTAGGTAGAGAGAAACTTTCTCCCATGATCCACGTGGTATTACAATGGACCTAACCTATGGATAGATAAACTTGTTGTTTTTAAGGGCACCAATCAGATCTTGAACAGCCGCCTTTACCTTTTGTCGCCGCCTTAGTTTGACTGGGACTGTGACTGAGAATGGCCAAGCTCCTACTCAAACCGGATCCAGTTCGTTTCTCTTTGATTCATCCTCTCCTGTAAAAATGCCATTTTACAATCGGTATGGAAATCCATGTATCTTTTGTCTGACAGGGATACAAGGTTTGCGACCGAAATTTTTGATCCTGAGGTCAGCCGATAGTATGAAATCCAGAACACGATCTCCTCGCCAATTGCATTTGCCGCTGCCCCAAGGAATTTTCTGAGCATTACCATCGCAACATATGTATGTACATGTCCTGGATTCCAATTAACCTTCGAGCTCAGGTACTGCTCACCACCAAGTCGGGTGAGTATGGACACATATTGTAAGCAGGCAAACGCGACGACGATGGTTTCACTTATCGTCCGTCTTGAAGTTTACGGTAGCAGTCACCATGTCCTGTTCAGTTGAGGAAGTTCGATACGATGAGAAACCAGAAGGACATACAATGTATCTAGTAAATTACGCACACCTTTTTGGATTTTCGCGGCCATTTCTTGCATTTTTCAAATGATAAGCAAAGTCGTGAAATTCACCACTAGGTACACTATCGACATGCACAATCAACGTAAATGGATTGACCATCATAAATGGGAAATTGTTCCGAACAATGCCGTGTTTAAAAAAAAGGAACACTCGTAGGTACACCTACCAACTATTTGGTTTACAAACAAAGCGTGTGCACAACCAATCGATCGTCCAACTTTTGAATGCATAAATAAATTCAAAGAAGAAAACCGTCAGCAGAAAATGTAATTGCACATCGTCCATGAATGGATTTAATTTTCCCCCGGCAAAAGTTTTCAATTTTAACGACCCAGATGGTCCGAGTTGTTGTCGAATGAACGCCGCCATCGACCGTTGATTCCAACATGCATCCCCACGCACATGAGTATCTATAGAAAATCATCTATAATCTGAGTGTAGTGAGACACATCAATGCAATCGTAGTGTTTTGCTTTCCTGAATATGAGTTTGCAGTTGGTCGCTCGATGGTCCTTGATTAAGAAAAACAATAATAAATAAAAAAACGAAGAAAAAAAAAATCCTGACTGTACATAGCTGTGCCCTTCCCATACACACGAGGGTTTCCTATATTTTCCTGAATGCGCGTATTATTACGGCTTTTGTTCCTGTTTTTTTGGGTGTGTGGGTGTGTGGGTGTTCTTTTTTTTATGAAGAAAAAGTTCTCCAAATGTTGTGTTGATTTTATTTCGAAGGATTTAATATTGTGGCCCCTTAAACAATATTCATTTTGATGTTATGGCGGTGTACTGTTTGTAACCCAGTTGTTTCGGGGGGTACTGGCAGATTGTGTAGTACTTATGGTGCAGTGGGCACGTTTCACGGCATCCAATAAAAAAAAAGGAAAACTCACATTCACTTTTCTCACACAGTACGGTGTTTTATGGCCTCAAGTTAAAATTGTATTAATGCCGGCGCGAGTACCTGCAGCACATACTAAATAGGCCACATTTTGACTGGCACTGCTTGTGGCAAGGATATTTTCGAAATTGTTTACTGGTTCACAGACGCAGCCATATGCTTTTTTGAATTTAATATGTGGAAGGATGGGAAAACTTTCGCAGCAGTGGTTGCAGCAACAGATCGCAAAAAATTAAAGTAAAGTGGTCGCTGAAAGTTGCACGCTTTAAGTCAACAGTTGGCCTTTTCAATCGTCGCGTAAGGATAATCGAAAACTCAGTTGGAAATGACTCTTAGAGAAAGTTAGCAACTTCGTATGCGTTCTTGGTGATGGTCAGATGGATGGAGAGGTGGTAGATTGGTTTGTGTTAAATTATCTCAGTCGGCATAATTGGGTACTTGGCGAATTGTTCAGAAGTAGAAGTCTGGCCTGGGGGCTATACCCTAACGCCAGCTAGCAGCTTTGTTTTCTTGAATTTCTTGTGTTCACGCCAACTTGAAGCGCTGAAACCAAATAAATTCCTTTTCCTCTCAGCAGGGGTTTCCTATTATAAATCCTTACACATGTAAGCCATAATTGCAAGTGCATACTAGGACTCCACTTCAGACTCAAGCTGCAACGAATGAATTTTCCAGATGGGATCACAATGGATTCGCGATTCATGATGGCTTGGATCTCCCTCATCAAAACTACATCCATCCACGTATTTGGAGCCCAAGTTCAGAATTGTTTCAGGGGTCTTCAAGGACGAACGGGGCTCAAAATACAACAACTTTTGGATGTGCGCGTTAAATGTAAGGTCCTTTAACAGATCAAACGCCGCAAAGAGGAAGCAATGTCTGCAACAAAATGAATATCACCGGCACTCAAGAGGACCGGTCAGTTCAGCAGACCATGCTATGTCGGAAATTGGACGCAACGTTTTCGGGATCGTCGAAGATAAAAGGCTACCTTATATCAAACATAAACTCCATTGGTCTGTAGCCAGAGTTTTCTTATAATAGCCTGCAGAAATCCAGCACATTAGAGACGGTATCTTGACATCTTATGGCATGTTTTGCTTTTGGGACCACGTGTCTTATCAGCTAATTCTATGCCAGCGATCGCTTCTGCCATGATGATCTGTTGCTCATGGATGTATTTGACCACGGAAAGCACAACGATATCGTCAGCAAAGCCGACCACCTTAGATCCTTGTGGTAGGGTTAATCGCAGAACTCCGTCATACAAGGACTGGTCCCTGGGGGACTCCCGCGGATAGTATTTAACGCCATCGTCCATCTGGTACCTCAACTTACTGTTACGGAAGTAGTTTAGGATTATCTTCAGGAGGGAATATAGTGTCTCCATTTTGGTGAGATACCAGTTCTCATCGAGCGTTACAACTGCGCAGTATTTCTTTGTGCCCCTTCGCCATCTTTGCCACGATATCGTTTCAGCTGCTGTATCTGCTATCCTCCTCTATCCTCTGACACAGCGATTAATCTGGCGTATATGTTACGTTCTAGGATCTTTCTGGTTGTGTCTAGCAGACATATTGGCCGACACGCCAAAGGCTCTCCGGATGGCCTGTTTCCTTTGGTTAGCAACACCAGTTGCTGGAATTTCCATGGTTCAGGGAAGATTCCCTCCTCAAAGTACCTATGTATCGGCCCTATAAAAAAAGTTGGTCGCCATAAATGGGATGCCGTCAGGTCCGTATGCTTTGTTGTCGCCTATCGTCAAGCATGCTTGATGCAGTTCATACAGCGTAGTTGGTAAGATGTGGTCTCCATCATGATGATGCGCAGAGTAGATGGCCTATGAGGGAAACCCTTCGTGGGACATAGGGCCTCCACAATGCCTGCACGTCATCTTATTCGTTGTTCTGTAACGCATTTTAGCTCTATTCAAACCAAGTCTCGTTTCCTCCTCAATTGTCCTGCATCACTTCTACTAGAAGGAAAACAAATTCAATCCGATTGGTTATGCTGACAGCGAGGTCATCCTGTTTTTAAGGAAATTTCCTTAATAATATCGCGAGCGTTTCACTCAGAATCTCAAGTTCAACCCGATACCTAAATTTGATCCTGGTTTCAAACTAAACTGGAAGGATAACATTGCAAAACGCCTGATGCAAGCTTAGCTTTCTACTCCTCCAAAAAGGCGTTCAGTAGTACGGGCTTCAAACCAGCTGACTATATACAGCGGTTGTAAGATATATTCTTACATATGACCCGGTGGTATGGTAGGAGGTACTTGAGAACCAATAACAGCTTTCGAAGCTTACTAAATTTCAAAGGGCAGCTTGTATCGGTGTCGTTGATGGCAATCAAGTTTCATTCCACTTGATCTATACTGCAGCGGTCGGGTGTCCAAAGCCGAAATCACAACCATTATAGAGAGCAAGACGATTAAGACGATTACTAACTACATATGTAGGTAGGTAGGTTGGACTCTTGTGAAAATCAGCAAATCACTTTCAAACGAGATATCTAGATCCAATGCGGTGACACTACATCCAGCTCAGACTCTACCTCTTATAGCGGCTCCAAGAAGAACAATCCAGGACGCTATAGGAGTCCTTTAGTAAGAAGATATTTTTTTCTTTGGTGAAACTTAGTCCTCAAAATACACGGGTCGTCTTCGTTATTCATGCGGAATGCCTCGGTGTGCAGCACCACGAATATTGCAGAAGCTGTAGGGACGAAAAATAAATCGAATCTGCTCGCCACATGCTGTGTAACTGTCCCGACCCATCCGGTAAGGACTTAAGTAATATTGAGCTGATAAACCTTAACCTGTTAAGGAACTTAGTGGTCCTTTTATCATTTGCGAATGATTGGGGATTATTCCTGTAAAACTATCCTTCTGTCTGTGGGATGCTTAGCTGCGACATACGCTTCTTGGTTGATGTTGAAGGGTGTTCCTCAATAGATGAGTGTCTCGGGAACGTCCAGACGCAAGTATCTATGTATCATTGAACACAGTTCCTTCTTGCCGAAAACGTGCAACAAAACGTACGATGGCATTTTTTGAACGGGAACTTCTTCTCAAAGTTATGAACTTAAACTCAACCGATCTTCGTCGACCAGACATCATCTTTAAATTTAAACTAGGTTAGGTTATTAGGAAGACCTCATAAAACACTGGGCACGAGAATGAGCCCATCGCGATCCCTGGGGAACCTCCATAAAAAGCAAATGGAAACCTAAACACTTGATTTCCCTACAGAATCTAAATAGCCTGTTTTGGTTGATAGAACCTACTACCTCTTCTACGTTGCTAAAAAAGTAGTTACCCAGATTTTTCCCACGATTTCGAGCTATTCCCTGGCATTCACATAGTATATGAGTGATATCCTCCTCGACGCATAATGTCGTTACAATATCTATATACATCTGTGACTGTAAGGCCCAGTCTCTTGGCGTGCTTTCCCAGAAGGCAGTTCCCGGACAAGATTCCTACTGCTGTTCTTAGCTGAATTCTGTTTAGATTCAGAATTTCCCTAGTTCTTTTCCGGTCGAATTCTGTCCACAAGGCCTTGGACACCCTGTGACCTGCTATGTTTGACCATCTTTGGTTGGCTGTTTTGTATACTTTGCTTTAACTTTGCACGAAGGTGGTTGGATATCCACGGCTTCGCCTCCATGCCTTGCCAGTTCATCAGCAAGTTCATTCCCTTTTATACCGCAATGTCCTGGCACCCAGCATAGTTTTACGCGGTTCTGCGTGCATAATACCTTTAGCATTGTGCGGCAGTTCCTGACTATCTCAGATTTTATGATGTTTGATTCCAGCGCTTTGAGTGCAGCCTGACTATCGATAGGTATAAATCTCTAGTAGTTCCGCAGCCCTGAGTACAGCTAGAACTTCTGATTGGAAGACAATGCATGTATTTGGCAGTCTCAGGGGCACATTCAGGTCCTGATTCTCAGAGCATATTCCAGAGCCCGTTCCTTCGGATTTCTTTGATCCTTCCGTATAAATTGCGATTTTTTTTGTTTTATTATCGCATTCCCGCGCCAGTACTCCCTTCCTGGGTACGTTATCTCGCACGGTGTGTCGAAGTCGTAATGTCATCTTTAAACTAAAAACGCAAAATATTTCGGTGTTTCAATGCGAAACTACAATCAGATTGATTCATAAACTTGTTAACGATTTTTCTTTTGTTATTTTGTGTGATTTTTATTTGCGTACTCTCATGAAAATCACCATTAACTGAGCCAAATTGGGTGAATAGGAAATCCACAGGCATGAAGCTACGACTATGCAGGTTTTATGCATGACAGCATATCCTGCCTGAATCTGAGCTCCACTTAATGCTACAGATATCAAACACAATGACTACGAGCGCATGTATGGCAATTTTTTCAAATTACAAATTTAGCCTGATGCCAGCCATAGAGACGGAGGGGATAGAGCTCATTCGGGACGAACTGAAAAGTTAGCAGGTCGCGTCCTTTTTTAACCCCGTTTCACTACTAACATGTGTGCATATGGGATACATTTCCACGTATCTGCCTACCTTACTTACATGCTCGGTGATAGCAGTAGATTGAACAAATTTCCCAGCAGGTGGTTCAGCAAACATTTTGAAATGGAAGCGAACTCAAATAGATACGCATACACAGAGCTTTGTGTAGAGACTTTTAAAGGGACGAACTTACATTCATTAGTGTTTCTGATCCATATCGTGTTTTGGGTTAACTGATTAACAACCGTGATGCCAAACATACGAGTACATATGAAGATGAGCATACTTTACTTGCGAACAGATTAAAGGTTCATCAACTAAAGGTAATTTGTGATACAGCGAAAGGTGTATCTAGAGACTGTGTATTGATCGGAAATAAATTAAAATGCTTGTGTGCTCAAATGTATAAAGGATTTCATTCCAATTCAGGGCCTCATCAATATCGGGGGCTGCCCATTTTACCGAAAATAAAGATACTACTTCAGCAATAGAGGAATAAATTCCCCGCCTACGCTCCTAAGAAGCAATGTTAACGTTCCCAATATTGAAGAACTGACACTATCCAAAGATTTACATAAATGACTTTTTGAATACAGTGTTTGAATTATAATACGTATCTACATGCAACCACACAGCAACCTGGCGCTCCCCAGATGTTCGAACCGCCAATCAAATAGACCACGTGCTAATTGATAAGAGACACGCATCAAACATCCTGTAGCAGCAAAATTCAGAGCTCGACTGCCAACGAAAAGAAGCTGCGAACAGCCCAGAAAAAGAAGTTTAACGTTGGACGCCTTAGCCAGAATCTACAAAGAGCACCTGGCCCAGAAACTCTCTGTAGTGCATTAACCCACCACAAACGTCAAAAACCAGTGGACCGAATAACGCTATATCATTAAGGAGGTAGCCGTGACCACCACCAAAAAGGAGCCCTTGGTGCCATGATGAGTGCGTCCAGGCGAAGAGGGTGACAGAAGATGCACACAAGAAGGCGCTGCAGCGCAAGACAAACGCAAAGAGAGAGGAGTAAAAGACCTGAAGAAGAGAAGAGAAGAGAATCCTGCGTAAAAAGAAAAGGGACCACGCAGTTTCCCAGCTCAAGGATATCGAAGAGTCTCGCGAGCGCAACAACATCCGAAATTTTTATCGGAAAGTCAAGCAGCTGGCTACAAACCCGGAACGCAGGCTCTTCGAAATAGCGAAGGCAAGCTAGTGACCGAATCACAGGGAATTGTTGATGTGTCTAAGCAACACTTCCAGCAGTTGCTTAACGGGCAGCAAATGGAGAGAGCGATAGGGCAAGAAGAGAACCCACCTCCTGTCAATGAAGAACCAACACCCCCACCCAGTATCGAAGAAGTTAAAGTAGCCATTAGAAAACTGAAAAACAACAAATCCGCTGGCTCTGATGTGCTTCCAGCTGAACTTTTTAAGTACGGAGGTGATGTCTTGGTAGGGTGCATGCACCAACTCATCAACAAAGTAAGGGAGGATGAAAGCATGCCTGGACAATCAGCTCCATATGCCCCATCTACAAAAAAAGGCGATCCTATGTCCTGCAAAAACTACAGAGGCATATCCCTGCTAAATGTCGCGTATAAGATCCTATCCAACGTAATATGTGAACGTCTAAAGCCCTTCTGCAACACACATATCGGCAAATACCAGTGTGGCTTCCGGCCCGGCAGATCGACGATAGGCCAAATTTTCACATTATGGCAAATCCTAGAAAAGACCAACGAATTTCAAGTCGAGACTCACCATCTTTTCATCGGCTTCAAAGCCGCATGTGATAGCATTCATCACCGTGAGCTCTACATGGCGATGGCCCAATTCGGGATCCCGCGCAAAGTAGTCCAGCTTTGTCGCCTCACGCTGGAAAACACGCGATGCAATGTGCAGTTTGGAAACAGTTTTTCTGAACTATTCCAAACGTGTACGGGATTTCGACAAGGAGATGCGCTAACATGTGATTTCTTCAATCCAGTGCTGGAACAGATAGTGCGTAGGGCAGGCGTCAATACGAAAGGCACTATCTTCAACAAATCCGTCCAGCTGCTGGGATGCGCAGACGATATTGATATCATCGGTCGCTTCCAGCGTGCCGTCATAGAGGCTTTTACGGCAATTGAAGAACAGGCGAGGACAAAACAAAGTACATGTTGTCAACAAAGAAAGCAGCATCTGTTCACCGCCTAGGACAAAACGTCACTGTTGACAGCAGTAACTTCGAAGTAGTTAAGGAGTTCACGTACCTCGGAGTAAACATCAACTCCACGAACGCCACCTTAGTGGTGATCCGACGAAGACTAACCCAAGCAAACCGCTGCTACTTCGGTTTAGCGAAACAACTGGGTTCAAAACTCCTAACTCGGAAGACAAAATGCGTGTTCTACAAAACACTTATCCTGCCAGTTCTGCTCTACAGTTCCGAGTACTGGACGATAAGCAGGAAAGCAGAGCAGATTTCGAATACGCGTTCGAGAGAAAAATTCTTCGTCGAATATTCGGTCCCATATGCGAGGGGGGCGAATGGAAAATAAGATATAAACGCGAACTCTATGAGCTGTATCAAGATGTGGATGTAGTCCGAAAAGCAAAAACACGTCGACTACACTGGCTCGGCCACATCGAGCGAATGGACAATAATGCTCCAGCTAAGAGGATCTTCGAATCCCAGCCCCCATGTTCGAGACGACAAGGAAGACCGAACCCCCGTTTTAAGGACCAAGCTATCGCGGATGCCAGAGCGCTTGGTCTGGAAAACTGGAAGCAGCATGTCCAGGATCGAAGAGAATGAAAGGCAGCTGTGTCTCAGGCAGGGACCCTTCACGGGTTGGGAGCCCGTTAGGTAAGTAAGTGGTATTCTATGTATGTACTCGTACATATTCTGGGTATCCCATTTAAGAGGCATAATCCTATAAGTGGAGACTCCCTTAAGGCGTCTAGGGCGTGGGTTATGGCACGATCACGTATCGGGGATTTAGCGGTCAAGGAAATCACAGGGATGTGCCTTAGGCCCACATCTTTTTCCACTCTCCTTAGATGACCTCATGGACTGCTTACCAGGGGGTGTAGAATAAGCTGAAACGTGCATCAAAATCTAATGTTTGCGGATGATGTAGTAGTGCTAGCTTAGGCAAGAAGTCTTGAGCTTTCACCACGTGAGCGAGCGTCGTATGACAATTCGCTTCAAGGCTAAATTCGCCAACATTAGCCTAATGTGCGCTCACGCCCCACAGAAGACAAAGACGATTATACATATGGCTCCACAGAGTCATGTCTCAAAAACTTATGTGAGGGGGGGTTAGAAATTCTTATCCCAAGTAGTCAGCCGCAACGATTTCCAAATCAGGGATTGAATTGGGCTGTGGGGACCTCCTGAAAAGAGTACATTTCACAGTGAAATTGGAACCGGGCAACTCACAACTCACGCTGAATCCTTTAATCCCACCTGCGTAAAATCGTCCATATAATACAAGCCAAGCTTAAAGACATCCAAAGGAACTCTGTAAACATTCCGTACGCCTTTCAGATAGATTAGAATGAACTCACATCTCAGCAGTTCAACGCACTAACTACTGAGCCAACCAAACCAACATTTTTTCACCGTCTCACCACTCGTGAATATCTAATAAATAGCCTAGGATAATAACTGTCTTGAGAAACCTCTTAATTCGTCCTCCAGAAAGAAATACGCTTGAGAAGCTTATTATCAACTGAATAGCTCCACTGTGTCTCAAATAAACAACTGATACTTGTAGAAAAGAATCAATTCCCTTTGCTCCTCCCAAATAAATGAACTTGCACAATAGTTTGCAAGGACAAATGCCGAGTGAAATGAAACTCAAAGTATTGCAATATCCTTTGAAACTCACTTAACCACAGTACCATTGCCTTTCAATAGCACTATCAGTCTGTATGGATTCACAGTTTCACATCATGTCCTTCGTCCCTTCGATTACTCCGAAATTCATAACCCATAGTAAAAGGACGACATTTAGCAAACAATCTCTCGGAGACTACGATGGCAATTTGCTATCGGTCGTTCAGTCAACCACTGTGATAGGACATGCAAATCCGAACCGTTTTCTCCTTTTTTACGCCTTAAATTTTAAAGTACATCTCATAAATTTCCACACAAATGGCTAGTTCTCGCTGCCACATTCCACTGACACGATTTTGGGCAAAACAGAATTGAATGGGTCACAAGGGTTAGGGAACCAAAAAAGTGAACCATTCCATAAGCCTTCACAAAAGGAATGCAGTCGGAATGTAGCCATTTGCATTTTATCTGTTCCACGAAGTTTTTTGTTGGAGTGTATCGCGAGCTAGTTGAACATTTATGAATCCATCTTTTTATCAAAAACAATAAAACGTAACTAGATACATTCATTTTTTGGGTATACTTTAGGGTAAATCAGACAGACAGACCGACAGATACACAGACAGCACTCTCAATCCGGGATTGAAATGGCTGGCGCACTGTCCTATAAAATGCGACAATCAAGCTTCACATGTCCAAGGAATACTTGTCCTTAAAGAAACTGTTCACAGAACTTCACAATGTCTTCTGTGGAAAGTGGGTTACTTAGGCTAAAGTACAAGTTCAGTCAGCTTGTATATTTTTTTCTGACTGAAACCACGTTCAGCTTCCTGTCCTTTTCCTTGTGGGACTGATGTCAAGCATTTTACGGCGTGTCATCATGTGGGCTCATGTGTGTTCGGTTTGTTCATAGTTACATGCCCCAGGACTGATTTTTATTGCCATTCCTGTTGGATCAGCTTTTTTATGATACCTTCTCCGTGAGCATCATTCCTGGAGATCCTAGATCGACCTGGACATATGAGTTTTTGGGACATGTTCCGAATTTTAAATTTTTCCTGTCGTGGTCTTCGTACTCAAACCTTTGTAGATAGGTCCCGAATTATCCATAGCCTTGTGTCAATCGATGGATAAGATCGAGTACATGGAGGTTTTCATGCTTTTTGTTGATATGTTTATGTACATAGTAGTAAGGCCCTATGATGCTGTGATGCTGCGGATAGGTTTCAGAATCCACCTTCCTTTGTACGAGAGATGTCATTTCAGTGGCTAGCATTGCATACTTGTTGTCCTTGGCGGTTGCTGGGTATGCCTTCATATCATCTTTGTAGTTGCCGTTGTTCTGTTGATAAGATACTTCATTTGAGGCTAACCAAACCAAACACATTGCATCGTAAAATGTTGTTTAAACCGAGCCACTCACTCTCAAAGGGTTCATTTGGTAGCACGCTTCCATTGTTTATCCGTAGTTTTTGACTTCTATGGTTCCGGCTCATATTTTGGCCCCAAAGAGCATCCAAACCGATTCCGACTTGTTTTTTGCCTTGAGAAACGACACCTATGATGATTTACTACCTCGTAGTGTCATACAGCAGCGCGCTGTATCTACAATAGTCCTTCAGAACTTATTCAGCATTTTTTTTAGCGGAGAATGTCCAGAGGATATCTCCCCAGATTGCAGTCTTAAAGGTCGTTTTCATGGATGGTGCAGTAACCCTGGCTAGTGTGCTTTCCTTGATAACCTTTCTCGCTGTACTCATCGTTTTGTCGATAGCGTTGATAGTGGAGCTCGCCTTCGATTCCTAGGACATGGTGTCCAGTCTTCCATTTAAGAAGCCCTACACAATAATTCCCACAGTATCCAACCTCAATAGAGACTACCACAGGCGAAATGTGATGCAAACAAGTTGCCACAGATCTCTTATGCACACCTAGATAAAAATCACCAACTTAGGCAGAATCAACAACGTCACCTTGTATTGGGTACTGCGGCATACCGTTGTGGAAGGAAATGAGGCAGTAGACAAGCTTGTGAATAGTGCAACAATCCGTTCTGTGTGATCGGCGGAAGGAATAGGGTTTCAAAAGGGTCAGACTATCGAGGGAACTCGCGTTGTTCGTGGCATGTCGATCCTGGACCCAGAATCATATTCAAAAGAACTGCAAGGTACAGACATGGAATAGAGTAAGTTATCTGGGGGCCCACCAGCCTTTAATCTCCGCACCACTCTTGCTCGAGTGTAAGTGCCAAGAGGAGGAGATACTAAATCTCTCGAGTCGTTCAACTCCATCCCCAATCATTCATTTAATATGCATAACTGAGGAGGTTTATTACCCGTTTAAGTGCGTTCAGTCTTTGGTTTTCCACTGACCATAGAAATCTTCTTTTTTGCATGCATTGTAGATGTTTCAAAATAAAAGTAAGCAGATACCACGCCTCACCCCGTGGTGGAACAAAAAACTCGCCAATCTAAGAGCAAGAAACGCAATAATGGTTGGGTTCCTTATTTTGGTATCCTTACCAAATACAACCTTTGAAGAGCCAAACGTGAATCTTGGAAAGACTTCTGCCAGAGCCATTGTGACATTCGCCATAGTGACCGATCCACAAAGTTTTCTTTAAACAGCACACTCAAATCAGCACACTAATAAGGTCTACAGTCCTTATTCACAGCACACTTCCCTGTCTCATCATTGTTCCCATCTCCACAGTACATTCTCCCCAAAGAAAGATTAGCTCAGAAAGGACATCTAGAGAGGACTGGTATAGATCAAAAGACATTTTCCATGAAGGAAAACTAATATGGGCCACAAACTCCTTAGTTCCATTTAAAGCCACAGAAGAATATATACATCTTTCCTTACGCTACAGTTCGGGGTAAACCTGGGCCTCAATCAACAAGCCTCTCCAGTTAGTCCGGTCCTTAGCTAACTGCCTCCAGTTGCGCACTCCAAGATGGTTGAGGTCCCTTTCTACCTGTGCGCGCCACCTTAAGCGAGGTCTTCCTTTACTGCGTTGCCTCTCCGGGTTAGATTCGTAGACTCTGCGGGCCGGAGTATTGGTGTCCATACGCTGTACATGTCCTAGCCATCTTAGGCTACTGATGCGCAGTTTTTTTTTAATTAGGTCGATGTCGCTGTACACCTCGTAAATTCCGTCGTTGAATCTTCTTCTCTAAAGCCCGTACTAGAACCGTATATCTTACGAAGAATTTTTCTCCCGTAGCCACCAAGGATATCTTCATTCGCTTTCGAAAGAGTCCATGCTTCAGCGCCATAAAGCAGGACTGGGATGATTAAAGTCTTATAAAGAGTCTCCTTAAGTCCTTACTACTCAATTGCCTTCTCAGTCCAAAAAAAAACAGCGATTGGCAAGAGTAATTCTTCGATTAATAGAGGGCAATCAGAGTGTTGACGAAAGGTTTTAGGCGTTCATACAAGATGGCAGATAAGATCTTGTAGGCGATGTTGGGGAGACTGATACATCTGTAATTGGCGCAGTCGAGGGGTCTCCTTTCTTGTGGATCGGGCAAACGATGCTGAGATTCCATTCATCAGGCATACACTCGTCTAACCACATCTTGGAAATGAGTTGGACAACTTGAACAACTCGGCCGGGAGGCCATCAGGACCAGCAGCTTTGTTGGTTTTAAGCTTGGATATTGCTATCCTCACTTCGTTTTGGTCAGGTGGACGGAAGTTTTTGGCTATCATCGTCTATGTTGAATGGTGCATTCTGCCTGATAGCGGTATGTTGGTGTTCATCGCCATTATACAGTCTGCAGAAAAGTTCTCCCATATTCTCAACTGTGACTGTGACTCTAATAAAATTTTTCTTACTCTCCTCCAAAAAGATACTTCACTTTTCATGTTATCAATGGAGGAACATTTAGATTGAAACCTGCTTAATAATTTTCAAAGGCATTTTCAGGATATATTTTGATGCATTCAAGGATTAATTGAGCTTTTAGTTGACAATAAAATACTTTTTGGTTTTTCGCTTTTTCCATCCACAATGCTGCTTAAAACATTAGTAGAATGTCTCATCAGTCCTATCAGAGACAAGAAGAGCACCACCAAAGGTCTTTAGTGGGTGCTGAAGCTAGCCTTAACCGCCTTTTAGCATCTGCTTGTGGCTTTAGCTAAGTTTGTTGATGAAATTTTAGAAATTGTGTTTGTCACAACTACACCGGAATTTTCTCAGTTCTATACGTCATCAGGACTCTAATTGACTTCTACTGTTTGGGTGGAAACAATATAAACTTTAATCTATTTTGATTCTTTGAACCTGTATCTCTTTGCGATGTCCCGACAAACAAATTCCAAAACCATTTAGTAGTACAATGAATCTATACTGACCTGAGTGTGATGCAAGTTTATTGCACTACCAGACAGAAGCTTCCTTTTTTGTGTAGCAGATTAAGAAACTTAATTTTAATTCGTTTAATGGTAGCTGATAATATCCAAGCACAAGGCATATGGGTCTGTTAGCTCACCCAAAGATAAAATCTAGTTTATCACCAACTTCGGCATCATTGAAGAGCTCTACCTACGAGGAAATAACAAATTTAGTTGCTGCAGCGATAAGGGACTAGTTCCCACCGCCACAATCATTTTAAAGTCCACAAGGATCTTGAACTTATTCCGACATAGCAATTCATGAACCCATCGTGGCGCTCCGTCAGAAGATACATAAATACACATGTGCTTTTATCGAATAACCAATCCAAGGTAAATCACAAATATATGCACTCTCCCCAGTTCATAGTTGTCTACCTGAACTTAAACAATTGCCAGTGTAACCTCAGATACGGTCTCATGCTTCGTATAACAATCGAGTACTCATCCATCCAAAATGCAGCACATCCTACAGCAGCAGAAGATCGAGTATATCCACTTGTTTTCCAAGTGACTCACCAGCTGATGGAACTATATCTATATTTGGGCGAGGAAGTTGAACAACCCATTACTCTCGAGCATAGCAGTGCATTCCCGCTGCATACTTTGTCGCCCGCATACTTCCGTCGTCGTCGTCGTCGTCGGAGTGCCTCCGTCACTGACATGCAGTACCATTTCCAGACGACGATGTGGTGAACCCGATGTGAGCAAAGTCAACTCAACTCAATTTTCACACAATCCACGGAAATAAAACAAAAAAATTTGCATTTTTATCGCGTACGGTAGTCATGCGTTGTATTCGTCGCCCTACCCATCCTGCGGGACGCCGGTGGTATTAGAACGAAGTGGTACATGTGGGCGCAAATATATGGGAACGAAATTCTTTAAATGAAAACTGAGATACCGAAGCTGTCAAAATGTCGTCCGATGATGGATGGACAAGTCTTAGATGGATCAATAAGTAGCCTGGATTGCGGACGGGATTCTAATATGCCAGCGTGTAATATACGCATAGTAATACGTACTGTGTTCATAATTTAAAGACCGTTCACAACTCGGCTGGTGTAGGTATAGTTTTCTCGTCCTTAAGAATTGTAACTTTTGCAGAAGGATACGAATTCAGTGGGCAGACCGTGTAGACATCTTATTTTAATGTTTTCTTCCCCGACTTTCGGAGGAAGACGAGAAGACCTTAGGTCGTAAGCACTCACCACGTCGAACCTAAGAATTTGTCACCTTGAGGAGCAAAAGCCGGATGAAAACAGAGGAAATGTCCCGCTGCATCATCGTCTTCTCCACATGCAGTGCTGAAGGTTATGTCGGTGAAGACCAAAAACGTACCTATAAGTCGTCTGCCCTAAATTCTTCTGAAAGACGGAAGAAAAGTCACGATTTTTTTTTGTAGGTTTCTGCGCGCATATACATATGTAATCGGTCTACCTGCATCCATCAGAGCCATGGCACCTTCTATTGTGTACTAATCGTAGATGCAGACGAGTCAAGCGCTGGTTCGGGTTCTGAGAAAACTTCAACTAATCCTAGCTTTGCAGGTTTTTAAGAGATCTCTTGATTCCACTGTGACCTGGCAGCGGGACAAGACACAATAAATTTGGTCTTCCTTCTTCAGTTCATGTACTATTTTGGAAGTGACAGAAGCAGCTCCTCGAGCGCAGCTTAGCAGATGATCTTTGCCATCCACCTTTTCTTTCCAATAAATCACATGGCCATTAGGAGCGCTCCACTTGGAAGGCAGATGCATATT
Source organism: Blera fallax (assembly GCA_946965025.1). Lineage (NCBI taxonomy): Eukaryota > Metazoa > Arthropoda > Insecta > Diptera > Syrphidae > Blera > Blera fallax. The sequence continues at coordinate 51,773,564 of OX337244.1, forward strand.
GATCTAAATGAGAATCAAGTCCAATGACCTAGGTTGATGTAGACACCAGAACTATGAGGGGTTATGAGCTCTGCTGTTGATCTATTAATGACGTATACGCCACCATCTCTTTCAAAGCATCCTAACACAATGCTCAAAATCCTTATAAACCATGGCACGAAATATGTCGAAGTAGCTTAGATAACTTACTGTTGCCGTCAATCGCTTTTCAGGTGCCTGGTTTTTGCTCCAGCGGGCAACATGGGGATATGAAGATGAAATTTTGTGACCCTTAACCGTAGACTACATTTAAAATAAAATTATGTTTATAATCACGTTAATAGCCGGACTTACTTCTGAGCGGGCATTGCCCTAAAGAGACCTTAAATGCACCAAGCCAACGTCAAAAAAATCAAACGCTCCGCCTCATCGTCCATCCCAGCTCTTGTCCACAACGATCAAAATATCAGAAAGCCAATCTGTTAGCAGCTATGTTCGCTGCAAATTCCACCTTGCCAGATTCTTCTCTATCACCACCATTACTGAGTCCGGTTCAATATACCTTAGGACAAATATTTTTCCGAACTCGCTCAGTAGCTCGAGTCCTAAAAGATCTCAACAGTAACAAATCTTCAGGTCCAGATGGGATACCTCTCCTTGTTTTGAAAAGGTGTTCTTCTACCCTGTCTAAACCTCTACGTAAGCTCTTCTACCTGTCATACTCTACGGGCATCTTCCCGGATAGGTGGACACTCGCGCACGTCCAGCCAATCCCTTAAAAGGGCGATAAAACCTCTCCTTCAAACTACCGATCCATAGCTCTGACATCAGTGCTCTCTAAGGTCATGGAAAGCATTGTAAATTTCCATCTCATGAGCTATTTTGAGAGTAAGCGTCTTCTAAATGACCGTCAGTACGGTTTCCGTCAACAACGTTCCACAGGGGACCTTATGGCGTACCTTACGGAAAAATGCAACCACGGTGAATGCCGAGTTGTTGCGTTAGATATCTCTAAAGCTTTCGATAGAGTGTGGCACAGTGCCCGCCCTCTTAAGCAAAATCCAAGCTTACGGTGTCGGTAGAATCTTCTCATCATGGATTGCAAGCTTTTTAAGTAATCGGTCAATACAAGTTGTATTAGACGGATATACTTCTACCCCATTCTCTACCTATGCTGGTGTCCCTCAGGGCTCAGTCCTCTCTCCGACCCTGTTTTTGATATTCATTAACGACCTTCTCTCTCTCACTTGCAATCCTATCCATTCCTTTGCGGATGACAGCACTCTTGACTTCGCTTATTCTTTTTCGACTCCACGACTGGCACCCGTAGCTGTGGAGTCTCAACGGCAGCGATTGTCAATCGAGCTTAACTCTGATATTGTTGCAATCATCAATTGGGGTGTGAAAAACCGAGTTGAGTTCAATTTAACAAAAACCCAGAGCTGTCTCCTGTCTCTGAAGTGGGATACTAATGTAGCCAAACTAAAAATGAATGGAACTGATATTGAGGAATCTAATGGCTTGTCAATGCTTGGCATGCAAATTACCCCAGACCTTCGCTGGAATCATATGATTCCCGAAGCTGCGAAAAGTGGCGCAAGGTGCCTCGGATTCCTCAAGAGGTGTAAACTGCAGACTTGGCTACTATCTATAAAGCTTATATTTGTCCGAAACTCGAATACAACTCACATGTTTGGCGGGAGCTCCTACAACTTGTTTGAGTTTACTAGATTTTGTCCAGCGTCAGGCATGTATGTAGATTGATTGGTGACCCGTCAATTTGCAACCAAATCTCTTCGCTAGAGCGCCGTCGGAATATTGGATGCTCATCGGTCCTGTACCGATATTCCCAACACAGATGCTCGGATGAAATCAATAGTTGTGTCCCGCCTGTCCGGCCCCTTCCGCGCACCCTTATCTTTTAAAATCTATCTTCGGTCGCACAGTGAAATTCAGAAATTCGTTCTTTAGCCACTCAACACGTATGTGGAATGACTTTTCCTTCCAATTTCTAACTTCCCTATATCCTTTTCTTTCACTCCATCACTGGGTTTATAACTTTAAAGGATTTTAGTCCTAAGCGATGAAGTTTATTTAAAAAAAAAAAAAAAATTAAGGCCGCTCCAATCGGCATTAATTTCTTGTCGACTTGTTCGTCTTTGGTATTTCTTGATAGGAGCCCAAGAATTCATATCCTTGGAATCATTTATGTCCTTCCGAAGAGCTTTAAGATGGACGTTACTCCCTTCAATTCATTCGTTTGTGGGGTACAAACAAATGCTGATGCTTACTGTGGTTTCCTTCCAAAAAAATAAACCACTTTCGTTTCAAAATATGAAATTTACACAAAAACCTCTTAACGTCCAATTATCCTTGGAATTTCTGTTCCATTGCCTCAACTGGTCCAAAGAAGCGCCCAGCTAAAGAGCTTCATTTCCACCTAGTTAACTCTGCTAATTGCCTGTGAATAACGGCCAAAATGTAAACAAGACACACCCGACCAGAATTTTATATCAACTTTAAAGGGCTTCCTCCTGCATCCGTTGCCAGGAGGAGCCATTCACCCTTCCCGGCCGCCGTACTCATGGAATTTAAGTCAACAAAACTTGTACCTAATTTAAATCATGCAAACAGCTTCAATCCTTTGCCGTCATCCAGTGCGTGACAAAGATTAAGCTCCATGCCGCCGCCCACCACGTATCGGTATATTGAACATATCTCCTTCGTATTTGAACAATCGTTTGGAACTCTCGAGCATAAAGTGCAAAACTTTCATTCACATTTCCCACGTAGCGAGTTGTATAAGTCACATCCGGTGTGCTATCGAATAGAAACCGGCGGCACAGACAGACGCCAAATCCTGTGTGCGGAAAACCTTTTTCCCGTTTTATTATTATAGGGATCTACAAATCACACGTCCCATGTGCTCTGACGGTTAAGGAGAGCGCGCACTGATTTAGGTACCATGATAGAACCACCCTCGTTGTTTTTTTTTTTTTTGCTTTTTTGACGTTTTGAAGAGGAGCCCATTTTGCTCTAGATTTCCATCCCTCATTTCTTTAGCTGGTTTCCACCACCGCTACCAATACACACATTGTACTTTCGGTAGAGGTTAAATTTGGGAATGTTGTTAGTGGCTTTTTGTAAATATTTGCCACTCCGACACCACCAGCTTCATTGTACCAGCTTCGCTAGAACGAATATTTGTCTTTCATTTGCCTGAAGCTGTCAGCCGTCTTCACACGCTAATGCAATGTACGGTAGTCGGTGATGGTTGGTGCTCCTTCGTTTGAATGGCTTTGCAACGAATAAAAACCGAAAAGGCAACGGATAGGAACGAACTTCAAACCAGAGAAGACTCAACTGAAATTCTAAGGAACTCCCGGAACGAGAAAGTGTTGAAATTTCGACGTTATGGTTGCTTCATTCAATGATGACGACAACGAAGGACGCCAACAACAACGACCAACGATGACGACGGAAGAAGTTGTTCCAAATTTTAGAGATACTTTTTCGTACTGTCACGTTGTCGTCGGTGTGAGGTGTTTGCTAAAATACCATCACTACCGTTGACATACGTACATAACATTCTGTGAGATGATAATATGTAAACATTTGTATGTATGTACATAACGGTACGTGCTCGTATGGTTACTACAGAAGGGATGGTTTGCGCTCTAGGCCATTCCTGAGATGTTTAATTTGGGTTCGTGGTATTGATATTTGAACATGAAACATATGTTTTCGCATATTTTTACCAGAATTAGGTACTCGAATGTGTTGTGAATGCAAACCCAATATTTTTTTCCCCTCCGGCCTAAAGTCCTTCCGAAGAACTTGTTGTCTGGAAAGAATTTAATATTGTTGCGGTTTTAAAGAGATTCCTCGAAACATGGATAAGGGCAGCTCTCAAACAAGTGTACTTGCTTTGGGTAAGGCAACTGTCAAAATTCTGGAGCAATCCCAATTTATATACGGAGCTGTGTCAACGATTCTCCTCCATCGACTGAGGTTACTCTAAATAGATACAAACAAGTTAGGTTAGCGAAGGAAACAGAGTCCTCCACGCCGCGCCGTACCCATGTAGACCTGTCGTGGTGTCCATTTGGGGGAAAGAATCCCTTGCTCGCGATTCAATAGCTAAATCATTCTCCTATTACCTTCAGGTTTCAACCCACTTTGATGATTTGATAGACCTTCAGATGTCCTTGAAAGGTTTGCCACATAGTTCTTCAATTCCTTGGAAGAAGTGTCTTCCATTTATCTATAATGAATGTCTGAGAGGCAGAGGCCTGGGCAATGACATAGAAAGTGGGCTCAGTTCTCATTGACTTCCTCCGTAGTCCCTACAGAGATCATCCTCGCTTAATGTGTATTATATCAGCTTTCTATCTCATCCTTCGCCATATTGAAGAATCTACACATCAAGCAGCTCTTCCAAACGAATACATGCAATTACGTAGCTTAAACACCAAGCTTCGATTGTTTCACTCTAACGTTGAGTCAGTGGTGTAATGCAGCACCTGGAGAGTGAACAATGCTATAACGTGAAAGCTAGCCTGTCATATTTAGCCGAGATGATTGCTCTGTTACATGCGTTAGATGACCTGAAAGATGGTCAAGTTGTTGGTAAAGATATTACTATAGCACTGGACAATCAACCAGTGATTAGACGCTTGGAGCAAGCAGATATAAATACATCCCTGGCAATGGATTGTACCCATAAACTCAATGAGAAGGCACCTAGGGACTGAGTGCAATGAAAAGTCGGACTCTCTATTAAAGCTAGAGTCAACCTCGGAGTTCTCTGGTCCGGAACCATTTGCTGCAATTGGCAGAGGAATGGTGGGGCACCTAACTAACAAGGTTGTAGGAGGCAGGCAAAACTGGCTATTAAAATGCCGAATGGCACCACTCATAGGGAACTTCTAAGCTTAGAGCAAAGAGCACTGAAATGGGTGGTAAGGTTATCTACAGGTCATGGAAGTTTCGGGTATCACCTAAAGAAGATGGGTCTTCTGGATACCTGTGAACTATACCTGGATACATTGTGTCAATGTCCGGTATTAGGTAGCAGAAGAAGACAGGTCTTCAGAAACCCAAAAGATGAACCAGATTTCTGTTAAACGGATGCTGGCGTTGACACGAGGAATCAATGCCAGAGAAGAACTGTGGAGAAATCCGGAGAGTCTCTCGGGCTAAGATGGATCGCGGAAGAGGGACAAAAGGGAGCCATAATTGTGGTCTGATTCAGGATCGTTCGAAATAATATACATCACGTGAAAGCTGAAAACGTTCGTAACAGGAGCCTAGGCAACATCTTAACCTTCCGATGGCAAGGCTTTTCCTTTTCTACGTGAATGGAAGAAGTAATGGGGTTATGGGTAATGCATAATTGGGTTAAAGGTTAAGCATTTTCTGGTCCAACCGTATGTCTAAGGAATATCTTTACCAGAGAATGGGTCAGGAACAAATATGCATAACCATTCAACTACGGAAGTGGCAGTAGATTGCTCACACGTTCCGGCAGCAGTTCAATAGCTAACCATGCGATGCAATGGAACCAGATAACTCAGAATTTGCAGAAAACGCGGTCCGAGAAGAACGTAGCGTCGAACAGTCGAAATGGAATCTGGTACGATTTGGGAAGAGCTGAGACAAATTGCCAGATGGCACTAAGGCGCAGTGGTCCTAGGTCCCACAGGGGGGTACAGGATATAAGTGAAGTAAGCAAGTTCCAGTTCACTTCACTTAAGGCAAGTGGGGGTAATAAACCTTCTGAACATCGGAGTATCTAGTGTGATTCAAAAAGTTTTTTCTTATATCTTTCCGGCTTTGGTGACTCCATTTAGGACAAGCTACAACTTGGGACACATTTTACAAACTCAGTGAGGTAAATGTGTGAATGGCAGTGTTCTGCTACTAGGCGCTTGCATTCTCACATGAGATTCAGAGAAGTAAGTATAGATTAGTTTAGCTGAAGCAGAGTAAGTTTTTGAGGTCATCATAAGGTCATCACCAGCCATCAAAGTAGGCCCATCACCGTCCTTTATAATTTTCCCAGATTTTTTCACATCTAACACTGTCAACGACACACTTTCTCCTTCTAAGTTGGACCATCATAGGTCAGCCAAGTTGTAGATTCTATAGATAATAATTGTCTTAGCCACGCAGATTGATGGTTCTATGCCTCCCATTGCATCGCTTTGTGGGAGCTCTGCTCCTTTTTTGGTCTGTACGTCGGCACTTTCGTTACCCTCTTTATCACAGTATACAGGCACTCAACATTATCTGACACGGTTCTGCCCACATAATGTCTTAAGCATTGCGCGGTAGTTAATGATTATTTCAGGTTTTGTGACGAAGGACACTAGCGCGTTTACTGCACTCCGCATGACGATGTAGATGGCGATATTCTTGGTGGATATTGATTTCATCTATAGAAATGGACTAGCTTTAAACACAGCTGAAACCGCTGCTTAGAACACACTGCATTCGTCCGGAAGTCTCAGGGCCATCTATAGGCTTATATTCCTCGAGTATATACCTGACCCCGTACTCCCACTGTCTTAGGAACCATTTATGCAGACTGCATTTGATTTTGGAGAGAAACTACCTTCCTTTGTCAGTCCTTCCTGTCAGGGTACATTACTTTGTATGGTGCATCGAAGTCAAAGCTTTACTGGTGAGAGCCTTGCGTTAGTGGACCGAAGCGAACTATTGACCGAGTGCAGCCATGGGCGTAGTGCACGGGGCCTCTGTGCTGGCAATACAAGCTGATTGTTGTATCATGACCAAAATATCCCGCGATTGAGAAGTCAATCGTTGCGTTCCACTTTTCTAGAGTCACATACCTGAGGATGAACTTGATTAACGTGATGTATAGCCAGCACTTGCATCTTTGCTGGCTTTAGGCCGCACTTTTCCACGTTGTTCTCTTACAAATGAAAAGAGCATCCTATCGGACTCCTTCCTGTGTGTCCAGTTTCCAGTTTAGTTTTTCATCTATCACGTTACCAAGATATCTTGCGCGATCCGAAAGGGCAAGCTCCATACCTGCCAGCTTTGATAAATCTGTCGCTCTTATTGGGACGTCCTTTATCTTCCAATTTTTAAATGTAAGAACCGGTGGTCCAGTTTCTTCCGGCTACCACTACTCCCTCCTTCCTATTCGCATTCTTCGAACTTCTTCATTCGGCGAACATATTAATTGCTTTCATAGTCATATTTACTTTAAAATAAATCCTGTCAACTGCGCACTCAAAAGGCGAACCCAAAAAGAGGTACACTCCATCGCAAGGATAATGCAGGACAAACGTCGTGACCATAGTGGTGATAATGCAATTTAAAATATTTAATATAACGTGAAGCATGCGTTGAGGTTATAACAGTGCTGCAGGCGAATTTTAACGAATTTACATTATGTATCCTCGTACATATGCTGAAAATACTTCATAATGGTGATGATAATGTTGGTTTGCCATCGATGGTGACATTGCCTGAAATTTTGCGGATTTTAATTACAAGTGATGAACACCAAAGAGATTCCATGCGAATATGAATTTAAATTAAATTTTCTGAAATATCTTTTAGGAATTCGTTTGAGGTTCAATGCATCCAGTAGTAAAAATCGATGCAAAGAAAAACCCACCAGCAAGGTATGGTAGGGGTATCCAACTTGAACGGCTTGTTAGTGACATCATAACAACCGTAGCTCGGAAGGCCAATTCAGGAATGAGAATTACAAAAAAAAAGGTTTTCGATCGATAAGGGGGAACGGAATTTTTTATCTTGCGATACGGTTGTAATAAAAGGAGTTGGATTGGCGACGTGGCTATGGTGAAAAAATAAGAGGGAACAAGGACTTTGGCATTCTCAAACCCTGTGAGCCAAAATTGTCAATTTTTTTTTAAGTTTTCAGAAATCCACTGCACTAACTACTCACCCGTGATGCTGAGAGTTTCACCAAACAGAGTAACGAACTTCAAGAGAAGTCTGCTCGAAGAAGCCATTTGAGCAGTGAAACTCCACCCCATAGAAAAAGGTCATCATATGGACCTTATGTACGCAGAAGAGTGTTAGATTATGGTGAGTAGGTAGAGGTGGCTGTTTCTTTAGATAGAAACACAATTAGCGCTAGAATGCGCCGTTTTGATACCAGAAAACTCATGTAACCTGGCTGTGAAAAAAAGTTGTTTACGGTTGAGGTGAGAGATATTCTACACCCATCCTGTCGAATTCAGGTAGAGGATGAGGGCTCCAATCCTTCTGTCAGATATCTCTCTCAGGTCGCCGAAGAAGGGTTTACCTAGAATACGTTGTTGGGTTCTCGCCAGGACACCTGGAAATAAAGTGAGGAAGAGATTCTTTTCGTTAGCATCTTTGCAGCTCCGGCAGAATGTGTTGTGGGGGATGCCAAGTTTGGCTACATGGGCCGTGCTAACGGCTATAATTCTTACAATATCTGGTCTTGATATGCCTAGTAGCTCATTTGTTTTAGGTTTGCAATAGCTGGGCCATGTCTTTCTTGATATAGTGCAGCTAGAAAGCGTGTTCCAACCTGGGTTGGTCAGGTTTAGGAAGTGATTGTGAATGTTACCCTTAACGACTCCTAGCGGAACATTGACTCTTTCTGCTAGCGAACCGCTAATAGCTAACCCTTGTCTGGCTAGATCGACTGCCTGCTCGTTTCCCTCAGAATTGCTGTGTCCTGGGACCCAGATGAGGGCGGTGTTTGATTGAATAGCTGAATCAATAGCTTTGATAGCAGCTTGGCTGTCAGTGAAAACAGCAAGATTTCGAGAAAGTGCTCTGTGATCGGCAGGCCTCACGAATAGCGAGAAGTTCTGCTTGAAAAACACTGGTAGACGGAAAGATTTCGAGACGTTCAGCTTGTCGGAGAAACGCCTGAGCCGACTCCACAGTCCATTTTCGATCCGTCCGCATAGATAGTAGCATCAAAATCTTTTACTACTTTACCTCTCTTCCATTCCGCTCTGGTTGGAAAGATGACAGAGAAACGTTTTCTGAAAGCTGAAGTTGGGGTTTTATAATCAGTCGAAGACGCAACCAGGTTGCTTGGTACCGTCTGCAGGACTTTACTATGGCCGTGATGCATAGCAGTCCAGCACCCAGATTCTCTGAGCCGGACTGCGCAACATAAAGCTGTATCCCTAAGTAGGTAAAATAGGTAACTTCCAGTACATTGAATTTCCCACTTTAGTGGAAGTGGAGAAATTTGGTTGAGAAGGTCATGGTTGTTTAGTTGTTGTGGTTAATGTTCGCAGTTCATTGTGCTCTATGCTGATAATATTTTGTAAAGTCGGTTAAGATTTGTGCAGAGTCTTATCATAAACGCGTGGTCCGCGGTGGGGATTGGGTTGTTGGGGGGTTGGGGGGTTGGGGGGGAGGGTTTATGTGATATGTGTGCTGTTTGATGTTTACAAGGTCGCGTAGGTTTTGTTGGAATTCGTTTGTGGGTTCGCGCCGCCGGTTCCCGCAGTCTGATAAGGACCCGAAAAAGAATATAAAAAGCTGAAGAAAGAATAATAATGAGTTATTTGCAGTTGTGATAGATAACTGATTATCTGTTGTAAAATGAAGTGCTCTCTATGTCTAAAAGAGTTTTTGCGTAAAGATTCTTTGAAGCGTCACATGAAAAATATTCATGAGAAAAATGAATTGAAACTTACAAGTCATTGTGTATTTTGTGGTAAAATATATACAAAAAAATATCTAAAAAGCCATATGTTGAAGTGTGCTGTGAACGCTGAGAAGAAGGAAAATGAAGTGCAGCTTCCAACAACATCATCATCATCACTACCATCTAGTGCGTTTTCATTGTCCTCGAAAATTAAGTGTGAATTTTGTGATATTGAAGTGAAAAGAAGCAAATGGAAGCAGCATCAAAGAACTAATATGCATAAGTTAAAAGCTAAGGTGATTCATGGAGAGAATGTATTTAAAATAAAAACAGCATTCAAAGATCGCATAGTGTCATATTCGGTGATTAATGAAATCACTGAAGATTTGGATGTAAAGTTATTTTTTAAAAGGAAAAGAGCAATATTGAAAGATCTGATTGAAGAAAAAATCACACAAAGTGGTCCGATTAAATTTAATTTGGAGCTGTTCGCGGAATTTGTAAAGAAAGATAAAGAAGATGAAATGGAACTTGATATAAAATCAATGAAAACACAAATGCATATGGCTCTCTCATCAGATGATATTGAGAGCATAATAATGAAAATGGAGGAGAATATAATGAAGGAGATAGAAGAATTTCAGGAGCGGGATAGCGGATGGTTTCTTGTTGAGATAAAATCTGTGGAGTTAAATATAAACAAATATCAATGTTTGAAGGGATCTACATATTTCAAATTGCCCTATTGTATTGAGAAAAAGGGTGCTGTTAAAAATGTTAAGAATAGGGATATCTTCTGTTTCAAGTGGTCCATAATATCAGCTCTGAATCCTAAAGTATCGAAACCTTTTACTTTTTGTTATAAGATACCAGATATAACGAGTGATTATATTAACACAAACAATACAACAATAAATTTTAGTGGTTTAAATTTTCCTATGGAAATTGATGACATAAAGCAATTTGAGGCTCAGAATGAAATCAGTGTAAATGTTTTTGGCTATTCGAAAGATAATAAAAATAAACAATGCATTGAGGGTCCATACTACTTGACAAAAAATGAAAAGCCTATACATATAAACCTATTATATTGTGAGAAAAATAATAAGACTCATTATGTATGGATAAAAAGTTTAAGCAGACTATTTCGAGATAGGATAGTTGATGTGAAAAGAAAAAAACTATACTTTTGTAATAGTTGTTTACAACACTTTTACCATGAGGAGAAATTAAAGAAACATAAAACTGAATGCAGCCATGTGGTTACAAATATGCCGAAGGAGGGGGAAAATATAATAAAATTTTGAGAAATCTATCAATGTACCTTTTGTTATATATGCGGACTTTGAAAGTATTTTATTGCCGGTTAGTACTTGTTTTCCTGATCCATCAATATCATCAACAACAACAACACAACAACATGTGCCTTGTGCTTTTTCTTACTATATCAATTGTTCTTTTGACAAGAGTAAAAATTGTATGCGAACGTTTACAGGTAAGAACAATACATATTTTCTTTAACTTGTTAAATTATACATGTTTCTTGTTTCTTAGGATCAGAATGTACTAGAAAATTCATACACAGCTTAAGTGAAGACGTTAAATATCTATACAATGAATATTTCAAAGATGTGTCCCCTATGAAGGATCTCACACCCGATCAAGTATGGCGTCAGGCGAACGAAGAGACCTGTATACATTGTAAGAATAAATTCGAGCAGTTTGAATATAGAGTAAGGGATCATTGTCACATAACAGGTGAATATAGGGGTCCTAGTCATAATAGTTGTAATTTAAAAGCATTTACTCCGAATTTTATTCCAATTTTCATGCATAATCTTACAGGTTATGATAGTCATTTATTTTTTTCTGCGCTAAATGAAATTGAGGGGGAAATAAAGGTCTTAGCCTTAAATAAGGAAAAATATATTTCAATTTCAAAGTCTGTGCTTGTTGATGAAAGTTTGAATAAATATTTCGAAATGCGATTTCTTGATTCATACCGCTTTCTGAGTGAAAGTATTGATTCGTTAACAAAAAATTTAGATACTAATGATTTCAAGTTGACATCTTCATTTTTCAATTGTGAACAAGAATTTAACTTAATCAAGAGGAAAGGTATTTTTCCTTATGATTATTTAAGTTCATGGGATCGATTAGAGGATAAGTTTTTGCCGGAAAGGAGTGCATTTTTCAACAAATTGAATAATGAAGAGTGTTCCGATGAGGACTATACGGTTGCACAATCTATTTGGTCACATTTCAAATGCAAGAATTTAAAGGAATATCTTGAAGTCTATCTGCAAAGCGATGTAGTGCTGCTAGCTGACATTTTTGAAAAATTCCGAAATATATGTCAAGAAATCTATCAATTAGACCCATCTCATTATTATACAGCGCCAGGGTTATCTTGGGATGCAATGCTTAAGTATACTAAAATTGAGCTTGAACTTTTAACAGATTTGGAAATGTATAAATTTTTCCAGAAAGGTATCAGAGGTGGTTTGGCACAATGTTGTCATAGGTACTCAAAGGCAAATAACAAATTTATTTTATCACATGATCCAAATCAACCTTCAGTATATGTGATTTACTTAGATGCTAATAACCTTTATGGTTGGGCGATGATAAAAAATCTCCCGCATAGTGGTTTTCAGTGGGTTTCTAATCTTGAGCAATTTACAGAAGAGAATATTCTGACTTATAAAGACGAAGGTATCGGTTACGTTTTGGAAGTAGATTTAGATTATCCTGATAATTTGCATGATGCGCACAATGATTTACCCTTCTGTCCGGAGAATATTTGTACTCCGGGAACAAGTTCCAAGAAGTTGGTAGGCACATTTTATCCAAAACAAAATTATGTAATTCATATTGAGAACCTTAAACAAGCTTTGAAAAACGGATTAGAGTTGAAGAAAGTTCACAGAGTCATTCAATATAATCATTCACCTTGGCTCAAAAAGTATATTGATCTGATTACTTATCATCGTATGAGGGCTCAAAATCCATTTGAGAAAAACTTTTTTAAATTGATGAATAATGTTATATATGGCAAAACAATGGAAAATATAGATAAGAGAACGGATGTGAAAATTGTATCACAGTGGGAAAATAAGGGGAAAAGGCACAGCGCAAGATCTCTATTAGCAAAACCTAATTTTCACAGCAGTTCTATTTTTTCAGAAGATATGATTGCCATACAATTGAATCGAGTTAAAGTTATGTATAACAAACCGCTTTACTTAGGTTTCGTTATTTTGGAACTCTCAAAATTGCTCATGTATGATTTTCATTATGATTACATGAAACGAAAATTTAATAATCGGGTACTTCTCAATTACATGGACACCGACTCCTTTATATATTCAATATCTACAGATGATTTTTATGCAGATATTTATAATGATTTGAGTGAATATTTTGATACCTCAGAGTATAACCCGCTCAATGTGCACAATTTTCTTCGTGTAAACGCAAAGAAGTTAGGTATGTTTAAAGATGAGAATGGTGGCAAGAAAATGCTTCAATTTGTTGGCTTACGAGCAAAAATGTATTCCTTTACGGTTGAGGATGGTACTTCCGTACAGAAAGCCAAAGGGATTAAGAGATCAGTTACAAAAAGACTCAATATTGAGCAAGAATTGTTTATTTAATAAAGTTACAATATATAAGAATATGACTAATTTTAGAAATAAGCTTCATGTAATTTATACGCAAAATTTAAATAAAAAAACCTTAAATTTTGAAGATACTAAAAGATATATATGTAAAGATAATGTAAGTACAATAGCTTGGGGTCATTACAAATTAAAAATATAAAATAAATAAAATTATGAAATTGAATTGCGTTTTATTTACTGTCAACCACAACATATCATTTCATGCGGTTTTTTATTATTGCGCATAGTTTTGAAATCCAATATATAGTCGGACCGTACTCCGATTTCAAATTATAAGTTGTTTGCAGTCAACCTAACAGTAGCAGAAAAAAATGGATTTTCAGGAGGAATTACAACAGCTGGAACATAATATCTTTAAGGATACAATAAAGATTTCAAGCTTAGCCAAAGATCATGAATACAATATTGAGGGAGTTAAGGAATGCACAACTAAATATGGGAAGAGAATGGTGTGCACATTTGATAATTTTCAGGTAATTAATTGTATATAAAGTTGAAAAAAAAAAAATCTTCTTCTTTTAGGTTTTTCTTCCAATGCGATATAACAGCATGTCTCAGGCAACGGTAGATTCTATTAACGGAAAGGGGTATACACTTACTTATATTGGACCATTAGGCAGATAAAATGTGCCTACCAACTTCTTGGAACTTGTTCCCGGAGTACAAATATTCTCCGGACAGAAGGGTAAATCATTGTGCGCATCATGCAAATTATCAGGATAATCTAAATCTACTTCCAAAACGTAACCGATACCTTCGTCTTTATAAGTCAGAATATTCTCTTCTGTAAATTGCTCAAGATTAGAAACCCACTGAAAACCACTATGCGGGAGATTTTTTATCATCGCCCAACCATAAAGGTTATTAGCATCTAAGTAAATCACATATACTGAAGGTTGATTTGGATCATGTGATAAAATAAATTTGTTATTTGCCTTTGAGTACCTATGACAACATTGTGCCAAACCACCTCTGATACCTTTCTGGAAAAATTTATACATTTCCAAATCTGTTAAAAGTTCAAGCTCAATTTTAGTATACTTAAGCATTGCATCCCAAGATAACCCTGGCGCTGTATAATAATGAGATGGGTCTAATTGATAGATTTCTTGACATATATTTCGGAATTTTTCAAAAATGTCAGCTAGCAGCACTACATCGCTTTGCAGATAGACTTCAAGATATTCCTTTAAATTCTTGCATTTGAAATGTGACCAAATAGATTGTGCAACCGTATAGTCCTCATCGGAACACTCTTCATTATTCAATTTGTTGAAAAATGCACTCCTTTCCGGCAAAAACTTATCCTCTAATCGATCCCATGAACTTAAATAATCATAAGGAAAAATACCTTTCCTCTTGATTAAGTTAAATTCTTGTTCACAATTGAAAAATGAAGATGTCAACTTGAAATCATTAGTATCTAAATTTTTTGTTAACGAATCAATACTTTCACTCAGAAAGCGGTATGAATCAAGAAATCGCATTTCGAAATATTTATTCAAACTTTCATCAACAAGCACAGACTTTGAAATTGAAATATATTTTTCCTTATTTAAGGCTAAGACCTTTATTTCCCCCTCAATTTCATTTAGCGCAGAAAAAAATAAATGACTATCATAACCTGTAAGATTATGCATGAAAATTGGAATAAAATTCGGAGTAAATGCTTTTAAATTACAACTATTATGACTAGGACCCCTATATTCACCTGTTATGTGACAATGATCCCTTACTCTATATTCAAACTGCTCGAATTTATTCTTACAATGTATACAGGTCTCTTCGTTCGCCTGACGCCATACTTGATCGGGTGTGAGATCCTTCATAGGGGACACATCTTTGAAATATTCATTGTATAGATATTTAACGTCTTCACTTAAGCTGTGTATGAATTTTCTAGTACATTCTGATCCTAAGAAACAAGAAACATGTATAATTTAACAAGTTAAAGAAAATATGTATTGTTCTTACCTGTAAACGTTCGCATACAATTTTTACTCTTGTCAAAAGAACAATTGATATAGTAAGAAAAAGCACAAGGCACATGTTGTTGTGTTGTTGTTGTTGATGATATTGATGGATCAGGAAAACAAGTACTAACCGGCAATAAAATACTTTCAAAGTCCGCATATATAACAAAAGGTACATTGATAGATTTCTCAAAATTTTATTATATTTTCCCCCTCCTTCGGCATATTTGTAACCACATGGCTGCATTCAGTTTTATGTTTCTTTAATTTCTCCTCATGGTAAAAGTGTTGTAAACAACTATTACAAAAGTATAGTTTTTTTCTTTTCACATCAACTATCCTATCTCGAAATAGTCTGCTTAAACTTTTTATCCATACATAATGAGTCTTATTATTTTTCTCACAATATAATAGGTTTATATGTATAGGCTTTTCATTTTTTGTCAAGTAGTATGGACCCTCAATGCATTGTTTATTTTTATTATCTTTCGAATAGCCAAAAACATTTACACTGATTTCATTCT
The DNA here is from genome assembly GCA_946965025.1 of Blera fallax. NCBI lineage: Eukaryota > Metazoa > Arthropoda > Insecta > Diptera > Syrphidae > Blera > Blera fallax. The sequence continues at coordinate 51,789,366 of OX337244.1, forward strand.
GAGCCTCAAATTGCTTTATGTCATCAATTTCCATAGGAAAATTTAAACCACTAAAATTTATTGTTGTATTGTTTGTGTTAATATAATCACTCGTTATATCTGGTATCTTATAACAAAAAGTAAAAGGTTTCGATACTTTAGGATTCAGAGCTGATATTATGGACCACTTGAAACAGAAGATATCCCTATTCTTAACATTTTTAACAGCACCCTTTTTCTCAATACAATAGGGCAATTTGAAATATGTAGATCCCTTCAAACATTGATATTTGTTTATATTTAACTCCACAGATTTTATCTCAACAAGAAACCATCCGCTATCCCGCTCCTGAAATTCTTCTATCTCCTTCATTATATTCTCCTCCATTTTCATTATTATGCTCTCAATATCATCTGATGAGAGAGCCATATGCATTTGTGTTTTCATTGATTTTATATCAAGTTCCATTTCATCTTCTTTATCTTTCTTTACAAATTCCGCGAACAGCTCCAAATTAAATTTAATCGGACCACTTTGTGTGATTTTTTCTTCAATCAGATCTTTCAATATTGCTCTTTTCCTTTTAAAAAATAACTTTACATCCAAATCTTCAGTGATTTCATTAATCACCGAATATGACACTATGCGATCTTTGAATGCTGTTTTTATTTTAAATACATTCTCTCCATGAATCACCTTAGCTTTTAACTTATGCATATTAGTTCTTTGATGCTGCTTCCATTTGCTTCTTTTCACTTCAATATCACAAAATTCACACTTAATTTTCGAGGACAATGAAAACGCACTAGATGGTAGTGATGATGATGATGTTGTTGGAAGCTGCACTTCATTTTCCTTCTTCTCAGCGTTCACAGCACACTTCAACATATGGCTTTTTAGATATTTTTTTGTATATATTTTACCACAAAATACACAATGACTTGTAAGTTTCAATTCATTTTTCTCATGAATATTTTTCATGTGACGCTTCAAAGAATCTTTACGCAAAAACTCTTTTAGACATAGAGAGCACTTCATTTTACAACAGATAATCAGTTATCTATCACAACTGCAAATAACTCATTATTATTCTTTCTTCAGCTTTTTATATTCTTTTTCGGGTCCTTATCAGACTGCGGGAACCGGCGGCGCGAACCCACAAACGAATTCCAACAAAACCTACGCGACCTTGTAAACATCAAACAGCACACATATCACATAAACCCTCCCCCCCAACCCCCCAACCCCCCAACAACCCAATCCCCACCGCGGACCACGCGTTTATGATAAGACTCTGCACAAATCTTAACCGACTTTACAAAATATTATCAGCATAGAGCACAATGAACTGCGAACATTAACCACAACAACTAAACAACCATGACCTTCTCAACCAAATTTCTCCACTTCCACCAAAGTGGGAAATTCAATGTACTGGAAGTTACCTATTTTACCTACTTCCCTAATTTGAAGTTCAAGAGGGAGCAGGTGAAGGATCACAGTAAGAGCATCCGTTGGACAGGATCTCACAGCGCCCGTGGTTCCTATGCATGCTGCTCTTTGAACTTTTTTTGGTCTGCTGATATTGTACTTCTTGCTTAAGGCAGGCCACCATAAGATAGCTCCGTAGGTGAGAATTGGACGTACGACGGCTGTTTACATCCCGAGAGTCATTTTTGGCTGAAGACCCCATTTTTTGCCGAAAGTTTTATTGCATGCGTAGAAAGCTATGCTTGCATTCTTCACTCGTTGTTCAATATTTAGCTTCCAACTAAGTTTAGAGTCCAGGATATTTGGCACTAGGGGATAAGGAGAGTGGCGGAAAACTTGTGTATTTTGGTCCTAGTGGTATATAGCACCAGATCGGCTTTATTAAGATTTATACCCAGGCCACAGCTCGTCGCCCATGATAGTACTAAATCCAGACATACTGGCTAAAGTACACACGTGTCCAGAAAGTTACATAATTGGAGGCATAAAACCACCAATGTGCGGGGCTAGGAGAGTTATTTTCGGTAGAATCTTCAACTTGGCTGACCTCAGATGGTCCAACATAGAAGAGTTTAGGTATCTTAGGCTTTGTGGCCTGTTAGATGTGAAAAAGCCTGGGGAAATAATGAAACTTAGCAGATCACCGATAAGAATAGCGATAGGGATACTCTCTGGTCAGTTTTCTCAGGAAGCAGGCAAAGGGATAGGGTTTATCGATTACGAGTGTATGCAGGTACTACAGTGACCAGCACGTCTAAATGGACATAACACATCTGCCTAGTGTCTCATGATGACTTCATAACCCTAAGCAACCCAACCTAAAGTCATAATCCCAGTTAAAGAGTGTAGGGGTAGATAGATAGAAGTGATGAATTCCTTCAGGCTTGCTGAAAACCCAATTAGTGCTAATGCGCTGTTCCAATGACCACAACTCACGTGATTCGGTAGTTGATGGAAGATTTTTGTCTAGAAAGAAAAGGTCTACGTCGAAGGGTCGGATTCTAGCTAGTGTCAAGCATCCCCTGATGAAATGAAAGAAAGTTTTCTTCTCGTCTTCCTTCTTAGAGCTGCGGGAGTGTGTGGAATGTGTGGTCCAGATGCATGTGCTCCAACGAATCCATTAGATTCTGCAGATGAGTGACATGTTCCTGCAAACTTGATTTATCCTACCCATTTAGTTCCATCAAGATTTGGCTTTTGATAGAAAGTACAAGATTTTACTCTACGGCTGATACTCGCCTGCAGTATAATAACATGTCCTTGGTTGTTTCTAAAGAACAAATCCTTGCCTGATTTTTATTTGCCCTTTCATTGATGCAGTTTGACGAAAAAAATGTTTCTATGACCTGTAGAGTACGGTTACATGAAACTGGTCAAAAGTCTCCGATTCATAAGTCTCAGATAGGACATGTAGACTTACTTTTACTTTAGTTGACACTTATAGCCCGGAGTGGACAATGACCCCAACCAACATAACCCTCCAGCCAGCTCGGTTCCTAGTTAGCTGCATCCAGTTTTACACACCGATTTGGATGAGGGCACTCTCCAATTGTGCGCACCACCTAAGGTAGGGTCTTCTCTGTTGCGTAGTCACTCTGGGGTAGATTCAAAGACTCGACTGACCGGTGCGCTCGACTGACCATCTTAGCCGCTGCACTAACAACTTTTCGACCAGGTCCAAGTCGCTTTATAAACCGTTCGACGTTAAATATTCTTCTCCAGGGAATTTTCATTTGCGTTAATCAGAGTCCATGTTTCTGTTCCCTACAGCAGGACTAAGATGATCAAGGTCTCATATACAGTCTCCTTAGCCCAAATAGGCAGTGATTGACAAGATACTAAGAGTCCTTTCTCGTTGACAGCATACATATATGTTTGCAACCTGAATTTTATCTGAATTGGGAGTTAAGAGGATAGTGGAGGTCTGGGGATTGAATGCTATTACATTTCGGGCCAATTTCTACAAAAACCCAAATTTTCTGTCGAATAGTTGCTTTTCAAATAGCTTTCAGTCTAATTCCATTTCCAGCGTTTGCCATAAGATCCCCCACTTCATCCTCTAGGTCGTTACATACTCTCACCTTAAAGTGCAACACATCAGAAAGCATCAGGTTAACATCTCTCTAATGTCTAAGTGCACTCATGACTTGCTACTTGTGTACCAACTGAAGAATTTCTTGCAGAACGTAATTATGAAGTAATGACTTTTGAACTCTTAATGTGAACAAAGATATGCACACGAATCTGAAGGAATGCAATTATGAATGCGAATGTAAAGTACAAATTGTTGCGCACCTTTCATAAAAAATATTTTCCAAGTAGTATGCAATATTTCATGCAAGAAAATTAGATAACAGACATTTTAAGGAAACTTTAAAGGCACAAGTTGAAAGGCCATAAATATCGCTGTACATGGCTCAAAAATAGACCTTTGAGGCGTTATACTCAAGGGAGGATATTTTCGATTCAGCAATAATTTCAGTGAACTAGAAAATATTCTGCTTAGTACTGGGAATAACTTATTTTTTTTTTAATCCTCTTTCGTCTCCTTTTAAGCTTGCTTCGAGGGTGGAATAAAAGGTTTATCGCCGCACGTAGAAGTCATTCCGTTGTAACTACCCTTAGTTCAAGACTGTATGCATGCATTCTGGCAGTACAAAGTGAGGAGGGAAGGCAGACAAGTTTTCAGAATTTTTTGAAATGCGCAAAATCGAACTGTGTGTTGTGATTACGTGCGAGTTCGTTTTTAGGAATGGATCAATGGTTCAACAGACCGTTTAAAGTCCACAATGCACTTACCCGCTGTTGGCCCGTACAAAACTGTTTGACAAGTGTGGACTTATAACCTACCTTAGTGAGCTGTAAGAACACATTTGATGGGTCAAAAGCCCACAGGAATTTCGTGTTCTTGTGACCCTGCACCGAGAAACATATCCTTGGCTATATAGTAGTAAAAGAGTGGCTTTCTGATCATCGAAAAGGCGTCAAAAATGGTCCGCGTTCTGGTCAGCCCTTAATGAAGACACCCTCAGAAAACGGCGCAAGAAATAGAATTTTGATTTCATGTAACCGTGGGATCACAAATTTGGATTTTCTCGCAGTGAGTGTGGAGTTAGTTCATTGAAGGGGGTTGGAGCCACTATTTTCACTTGTGCCTGTGGTGCTGTTCCACCAGTGAACATCTGAGCGAGTTTCCCTGACCTATAATTTGCAGCTGTTTTCGTAAGCAGTGAGAAGGTGCTGAACCTGCCTGGCCAGTGAAGAGTCTCTGAATGAGACACTGCAGATTTCCATCCCCTTACAGCCCGGTACGCTGTTGCAATTTCGTCAAAACAGGTCACAAAGTGGGCGCCGTGGCTCAAGTGGCTATTGCGTTGGATCAGTGAACGGGTGGTTCGACGTTCGAATCCCAGAAACACAAAAAAAAGTTTTTTCAAGGTCCCACCTCTCGCGAATGCCCGAGAGTAATAAATGTCAAGCGGAAGCTTCTCAATTTGCCTTTCGGATATGGCTCTAAGCTGTAGGTCCTTTCCTTTTGTGTGGAAAAACATAACACGCACAACACGAATGGTTGCGAGAAGCTAGGTCCCGGACCACATATGATCCTTTGCGGTAAATATTTGTATTTGTAAGTAACAAAGTATCCGCGACTGCTTGATCCTTAGAATAGTCTTAGTCTTGTTGTCTTAAATCTGAGGGTTTAGATCGGTAAATTCTCCTGGCTGGAGTGCTGTTCTCCTTACCAAGAAGGAGCCCAAGATCTGCTCCTCTTTCCTGCTTGTCGTCCAGTACTCGAAGGCATATGGTAGGACTAGTGGAATTAAGGTTCTCTAGAAGTATTGAGCCCAATTGGCTAAGCCGGTGAACTCCTTAGGTTGCAACTGCCGATAGTGACGTCTTGCCCTGAGCAGTGTACAGATGCCGGATTATTTGCCAACAGCAAATATTTTTTTGTCCTCGTTAACCCTAGCCTTCGTTTCAATTGCCGTGACCGCCTCTATAACAGCTCTCTGGGAATGCCCCATGAAGTCGATATCATCCGCATATCCCAGCAGCAGGGTGGGCTTTTGAATGACTATCGCGTCGGTGACTAGGTTTTCCCCACTATTTCGACGAGCCTGCGGTATGGGCTGGAGGTGTGAAGCCAGTTGACTTTCTTGTAAAAATGACAAAGTATGTGAATCCATGAGGATATGAAAACAACACTACAGAAATTTACCCTTAACTGTCTAATAGTGAAAAAAGGTTTCGAATATGGCCCTAGTTCTGATCGGCCTTCAATGTCGACAACACCATCCAGACATGCCAGCTTAAGATGCAACATTGTGTAAACAGACTGGCAGACTCATTCACCATCTCCAAATTATTTTTTGTAAATAAATTCGGAAATTCAGGTGCACTTTCTGATAGCGACAGTTTTTAATCTGCCACTTCCTTAGTCTGGTCTTTCCTTGTCACTCAGGAAATATGTGGTGGCGATGACGACCTTCCTGATTCCAGTAGGTATCGGCACATTTGCCATTATTGCCACCAGACTTGAATCACTAAGATGTTCTCGGATTATTATACGAACTGTGGTTGATAAACTTATGATTATTACTTGAGTCCTTTGATCAGTCTCCACAAGGGCCATGACCGATTTTTGCCTTGATTAGCCCTCCTCTCAGCTCATTTGATACAGAGATGATGGCACACCTTCTTTCCTTTCCCCGCCTCTTTTTTCTTCGTGTTCCGTATTCTTACTTCTGTTTATCGGGACATCTTCTTTGGGGCGGATTAGAAGTGCGATTACAAATCTCTTCGGGTCAAGTTTGATCCAGTAAGGGGGTTAACTCCTCTGCCTCAGATCTCCGGATTAAGTTAAGCGATCTTTAGTTTTCCACCCTCAAACCCACGAATTGGACTTTGGTTAGGCGCTGGATGCCTTCCATGGGTGCATTCTCATCAGGGAAGTACTCTTAACCGAGCTGACGACGACAAAGTTTTCCCACTTCTTCCAAGCCTTAATATGAACGTCCTTCCATGAACTAATGTCGGCATGCTAACTTAAGCACGTTATAAACAGAAACCGTGAAAAACTGGAGATTCATGTACGATTCACTTCTTTAGACGGATTGTGTCAATCAGACCTCTTGATTGGTAACGCCATGGGCTCTATTGGTATTCATCCTTTCTGCAGTGTTACAGAGTGGCTTATCGCCCAAAGGCATTACGGTTACTTCTCAAACTTCTTCGCTGTTGCAGCCTTTAGACAGAAACTGCCTTAGACGTTATCGTGCATTTTTGACTTCCTCTGTCAAAACCGTTTTCGACGCTTTCGGTGATGTTATTAAGAAGCTCTCGTCTTCCGTGGCGTTGGCATCGGTTATCTTGGTGGTGCCGGATGCTCCATCAATAGACAAATAAAAAGCAGACCGTTTGCGGTCCAGGGCCTAACTTGTTGCGACCATTCGTGCTGTGCGTTATATATGTTTTCACACAAATTTAAGGGACCTACAGTACAAAGCTATATCTGAAAGGCGAGTTGAGAAGCTTCCTCATGAAAGGTGTTACTTTTGGACATTTGTAAGACTGTTAGTGGTTTTCTGGGACTCGAACCTGCCACTTAGTGGTCCAACGCACTAACCACTGTCCACTAACTACGACACCCACTGGACCAACACCTTTGTGTCAAAAACAAGAAGGAAATTATTCTGCCACTTGCTTTCGACGAAATACCATTAAGATTGGTCTTCCAACACGATAACGACCTCAAACAGACCAGCAAGAGTGTTAATTTCATTATTTGCTCTAGCGTATCCTTGAGGAAAGCGCTTGAATATAAGTATTCAGCAAGGCGACCTAAGATGCTAAAGCAGTGTGCTAGATGAGTTGTGTCTAGCAGGAATATTTTCTTTTGGAATTATCGAGTCTGGAAGAGCTATAAGAACTATAATACTTCGGAAACTAAGTGGTTATATCTCTAAACCGGAGGTGTCCCTCTTTGATGGGCTACAACTTGAAAAAGGATGAATATTGACACCCCCACCCCCTACCGGAATCTCCAGCAGGACATCCTGCATAGAACTTAATTGCCAATGTAAGGAAAACAAGCAAACAACTTTGATCACTTCGTATCAGACTTCCATTTCCTTACCTGGGCCCAGATCACGTAACTTCTGACGATATCGTTTCGACGATAGTTTTCGCGCCTGAAAGAAGACTCTGAAATGAAGGAAACTTATTTATAGAAAATGCTACATGTGCGAGCATTTTCCGTACGGAAAATTTCCTTAATTTCAGAGTATTCTTTCAGGCGCGAAAACTATCGTCGAAACGATATCGTCAGAAGTTACGTGATCTGGGCCCTGGTCATCTGAAAACTGTTTTCAAAGACGTCTGTTTGTACATACCAATAAATCCTTCCTTAAAAAATTGAATTTTTTTTAGAAAATAAACCACAACGAGGAATATTTTCATCCTTGGCACGAACCATCAAACTTTTCGTTCCATCAAATTACAAGAAAAATCCACAAAATTGCTTGACCCAAATAACCACAACGGCACAGCAATCACTTAGACAAACGAAAAGTTTCTGATTGCATATCCAACCGATTGCAATTACCCAATTCAAAGCAGGACACCGATTTGCTGGAGGGGAAAATATAAGGTAAATGCAAAATGTACCAACTGTCGCAAAAGGACACGTACATAGTCGCCAGTCTCAAGTTCAAGTGCTTCCTCTACTACGTGAAACATGCCTATGCACAGAGCATGCTGCAAAAGGATATTTTCAGGAATGAGTTGCAGCCGACTGAAAAAGAATTCCACCTGTACGGCCAGCACAGGAATATAACATTCCTCTCTGAAATGACTATGTAGACGTGTATATACGTGTATGTATAGATATGTATCTTAAAATTTATTTAGCAAAATAGAACTTTTAGTGCAGGCTGCAGGCAGGACCTGCATGGCATATTTTTTTGGAACTAGGAATGAAAAATATATTTTTCGTGATTGCGTCGATTCTACATAAATGAGGATGAATGTGCACAACACGGTTGGAAAGTTGTACGAAATAAGTGTAAATTATGAATGTTATGTCGGGGATGATATAAGGCGTACGTATATGTACATGTACGCGTACGAACGTAGTTGCGTACATATGTATGTGCACACAGTGGTGAGCAAAATAATAGGTGCACACCTAGAAATCCTTTAAGTCAGTTATTGTCTACCAGTCTTTTGCTCCTTTCAGTAGGAATACCCCCTCAGACGCTGGTGCTAGTAAACAATGAAAATTAGCCCGCGTCTTGCAGAGGAAGTGTCACGCTTCGAGTATCGATATCACATATGTACTGCTGGTAGGAAGGACAAAGTGGGAAGTCAGCGACCACTACACTCATAGCAACCACCAGGCTATAAACAATATTATTTCGAGAGATCCCGAATCAGGCCACAATTATGGCTCGCTTTTGTCTCTCTTCCACAATCCATCTTAGCCTGAGAGACTCTCTGGATTTCTCCACAGTTCTTCTCTGGCTTTGATTCCTCGTGTCAACGCTCGCATCTGTTTAACAGAAATCTGGTTCAACTTCTGGGTTTCTACCCAATAGCGTCCCAAAACCTCTCTTCTTCTGCTAGCTAATTCCGGACATTGACACAATATATGTGCCGCCGCGCCGCCTCGATTGCCTCCAGGCATAGTTCACAGGTATCATCCTCCAGAAGGCCAATCTTCTTTAGGTGAAACCCGAAATTTCCATGACCTGTAGATAACGCTACCACCCATTTCAATGCTCTTCGCTCCAAACTTAGAACTTCCCTATGAGTGATGCCAGTCGCCATTTTAATAGCCATTTTGGCTTGCCTACAATCTTCCACGTTAGACCACCTTCTCTGGTGTTCCGTCGCGGCCCAGTTGTTAACCATCAGGCTGTAATAAGTGAAGTTTTTCTGGAAGCAAGAAGACAAACACCGATAGCGAAGTAAGCTCAGAAAAAATCAAACAGAAGTGTTCCGTCGAATTGGGTGATGAAGCTCAGGCAAATCGTTGGAGCAGAGCCTATCAAATCGTCATGAAAAAAGTTAAAAATTTGCAGTCGCAGATTTCCACCTGCCCACAGTTTTTAGATAATATCGTGGTCGGACTATTGTCTTCTGAACAAGAGAACGCATTCTGGATTGATTCTACACCAACATTTTCAGAGTTCAACACAGAGAAAATAATCGAGATCTGCAAAAAAATTGGTCCCGCATATAGCACTAAAGACAGTAATAAAACCAATCACATACATGTTCATTAATATCTACACCTCGTACGTAAAGGAAGGAGCTTCCCGGACTAGTGGAAACGACAAAACCTAGCGCTTCTTCCCTTAAGTAAGAAACCACTAGGTGAACCTGCACTTCAGGAATCTGGAGGACTGTTTTTGGAAAGCCCGCTCAACAACAAACGCAATTAACGTGGTAGTTAAAACGTGGTAGTTAAAACGGCAAAAAAATAGAGAGCCAGTTCCAAAAAATAGCAGACGGAAGCTACATCTTACAAGAACTCAAAGCAATGCGAGTACCAAAATATCTCGTACTTCAGGCGTTAAATTTTAGTGGACAATTATCGACTGTGGCTCCAAAGTACACAACATCAACGGCGGAGTACCACAGGGGTCAGTCCTTGGTCCACTGCTGTGGAACGTTACTTACGACAATATACTGCGGGTCCCTATACTCGATGTAACAAAAATTGTATGATTTTCTGTCGATATCGCCTTTATTGTCACTGCTAAACTGTTAAAGGATTGGAAGAAATAAGCAATGCGACGAAGGATAATACGAAAATAGCTTTTCTCAGTTGGTCTAGCAATAGCAAAAAGGTGGAAACTATCATCACGGCACTCGGCGACCATGTAATCACATCTAAACTGTGTACAAAATACCTACGCATTATTATAGATACTAAGCTCTCGTTTAACGAATACCTTAAGTATCCAGAGCTGCTGCTGCTAATGAATTAGGGATTCGACTGCTGCTTGGCTATTCTGAAAGATGCAGATACGTTTTTCTTTGCAATGATTTGGAAGACGATAAGAAAGGGTAAGTTGAAGTCTACCAGAGAAAACACCTCTACTATCCGTGCTCTCATAGTACGTAGGAGACTTACGGGTAAGTCCAGAGGGCTCAGCCCCAGCATTCTAAGATGGATGCACATACATCGCCTTTGTGAGACCATACGGACCCGATAGCGTGAGCAATACGAACTAGTCACACCGAAGTAAAAGCACTTGCTTGCCTCTGCATTACTGGGGCCATAAGGACATGACCAACTGCGGCCATGGAGGAATTCCTCGGACTAACTTCGTTTCACCTCATACTTGAGCTGAACGTAAAGCAGACTATATTAAGGATTGACAAATGACCAGAAAAGATAAATGCATCAGTTCGTGAGAATACGATGCACTTCTTAAGAAACTTTCGCTTCTAGCAATTCCTAAGGACGATAGGATAAGCAAATTTAACATCGATAAAATATTAAAGGATTGAAGCTGCGAATCCATAACCTACGGACTAATAAAGTGGTATGCAATGGTTTCGAGAACTGACAGATATGTACGTATATAGACAGATGTGTTCAACTCAATGTCAAAAGAAGATCCAATAACCGCGATATAGCAATATTGTCAGACAGTCAAGCAGCTATCAAGGCAATCGACTCCTATGTGTTAGAATCAAAATTTGTGTGGGAATGCCTACACAAACTCAATGAATTGGATTGGATAGGAAATAGAGAGTAAACCTCTATTGGATACCCGGCCATGTCGGAATAGAGGGTAGCGAAGAAGCAGATTCTTTGGGAAGATAAGAAGCAGCGTAACCCTTCATTGGACCTGAACCATTCCGGGATTAGGGAATCATACCTTACGAGAAGAACTCAGGAAGACAAGCTGAGAACCTGGATTAGCACTCAGGGTATGAGGCAAGCTAAGAAACTTCTAGGATGCTATAAACGGAAAAGATTCGAAGCATGCATCTGCCTTATTGTAACAGGATTTTTGATGGAGCACAAACTCGGGAAGCATCTAAGGAACCTAGCGAGACTCCAGAGCATCTACTGGAGCATCCGTCACTCCAGAGCATCTTCTGGAGTTTTATGGGGGCACTGACCCACAAACGATTGAATTATTTGGATAAGTACCACTTATCAGATGAGTGTATGCCAACCGTAGCTCCACCTATCATTTTCAGATTCCTCAGAGAAACCGGATTAAAGGAGGTGCTCTAGGGTAATGCCTATACCATAGTAGAATAGTATAGAGCCCCGTCGTTGGTTTGTGAGCCGTTGGTGTGGAAATCAATGGCTCTTCTCCTAAAAATACACCTTTCTCCCAGAATGATCTGGCCGGGATGATGATTTGGAGGTTTTGTCAAAATTTAGACCTGGATTGGTGTTTGTCTCATTTTACGCCATTTAAAGGCGTTTCAAAATTCGTTACAAAAAAGGACTTCACACCCATTATTTTGCACACCACTGTATAGGGATATATTTTAATCAAAATTGCAACATGTACCTGTGTTATTGAGCTCAACATGTAAACTAATCTGAAAGTAAAAAATAATATTTTTGCGTTAGACTGCAATGATTACGTTACCTTTCATGCATTTGCGTACACATACATAGAGCTGAAATAATAATTCTGATTAAAATTTAATTTCAGGATCTACCACGGGCAGTAAGTAACTATTTTTAGTCCAGTTGTTTGGACATTGTGATATTTTAAGTTGCATACTGAAAAATTTAAGTCACGTTCTATTAACAGCACGATATCGTAATAGCTGGCTACAAAGTTGTGTATAAACCAGGATTTATTTTCAAAGTTAGATTTTTTAAATATTTTTCTTTTTTTCAAGGTACTATATGTATGTAGATATGAGACCCTATTGTTCTTGCTCATGCGTCCGTCCATTCGTCTGCCTGTGACCACATTTTAGCTTCTAAACAATAAAGGCTGCATGCATGATTTTTATGTATGTTGAGTAAAGTCATGACCTACATTCAACGCAGATGTGGTTTTCCAAAACAAAAACCCTTAATTTTGAAGGTGTACGAAGCCATACGAGTATTATATTGTACATCGTTTAAAAGAGCTGCTTTAGAAGGAATCTTGTAGATATTCAATATGACCTCACATATAATTTACGAAAATCTCAAAAATAGGTACCCCATCCTTCTTTTTCCAAGCTATACAGCCTCAAAGTTCGAAAAAAAAAAAATCAAACTGACAGAGCGTCTATCACAGTGCTCGAAACAGACGTTTTTTCTTAAATCACTTTCCCGTGTCCTGGAAGAGCGGCTGACAAAATATTTATCTTACGACTTTTCAAACTTCTGTTCTGTTCAAATTTTGGGGATTCGCAGAGCGATTGATTGGAAAACTACTGATTTGGGCCAGTAGCGCAGCAATCCAGATCGTGATATACTGCTTGCTCTACCTCCGAGTGTTATTCCCCGGGCAACCACATATAAAATTCCTTATACACACCTACATGCAGGCTAAGATTGAGAGTGAATTCTAGACTAGTTAATGTGGGTTACCATTCTGCCTTAGTGAAACCTAATTCCTGTGGAAACCGACAAAAAAAAAAAAAATACAAATACTTGGCGCACCAGACCGTACGTGGTCCCTGACCTAGCTTCTCGCGACCATTTGTGTTGTGCGTGTTATATTTTTTCACACAAATGGAAAGGACCTACAGTTTGGAGCCATATCCGCAACGCGAATTGAGAACCCTTCTCATAAGATGTATTACTCTCGGACATTTGTCAGACATTCGCGAGAGGTGGGACCGTGAAAAAACATCCAATGAGCCACGGCACCCAAACCAGCACAACGCATCGAATAAGCAATGACACATCGTACCCGCAGTAAGAATGGTTTCTGGAGTGTGCAGGCGCTCTTTGACTCTCAGAGAGAAAGACCTTCGAATGACAGGTTCCTACATTTCGAACAAAAGTCATGCGATATAGGATAGATATTTTGGGGGAAAGCGAGATAAGAGGCAGGCGAGTACCAATCCCCAATGTGTAACACTGCACCTCTGTATTCCTGGAAACCTAGCGAAAGTCCGCTGGAATATGCTGCTAACACCAGCAACACACAATGATATTGGCATCATTGATAGGATAGGCAGGATGATAGGATTTTGACGGCCGGGCAGATTTCGGACTCGATTACGATGTGTTACCAGTAAACAGTGTTACGCCCCAACAGCAATTAATGGATTGATTTTGTCCGCAAAAACAGAAACTTTCGAGGAGTAATTTTGTATCCGAATTTTGCGATCTACAATTTCCCATAGATTCTTTATATGATAGGCACTAATTCCTTCCACATTGAACCCCTCAGTCACGAGCTTTGATTTCTGTTTGGGGTCGCTGTCGTGTCGTCTCCAGACCAATATACTTCTATATCCTTAACCATACAAAATTTTGTAATTTTGTGAATAATGCCCAGAGAATCAACTCCACGCCATGACATTTATTCAACCGTGTTTTATAGTGTCCTGGTAATATTTTGAGCGTTTTCCTTTTGGTCTTTTAACGTTCTCTTCCATCTGATCCCTTGGTGTTAAACTTGGATTCATCTGAACAAGGAACCGTTCCCCATTTCTGTACCGACCATTAATAGTGATTTTTCGGAAAATTGATACGCTCTCACCGATTTTCCTCATCACAGCTTCTACTTGCAGTTCTCGGATGAATGTGGAGTTCCAGCTCATTAGCAGTCTACAGTGAAGATGTTCTCCGATCTTCTTAAGGCACCCGTACTATCAGATGATTCAGTTCTGAAGTCATTTTTCGGGGTCTACCGGGTCTACCATACCTAGGAAGAAGACCAATTTTGGCCCTGAGAAGGCTACCCCGTATCTTTAAGAAACGACGAAGGAGTTCCTTCTCCGTCGCCTAACCACCAGAATTTCTGTTGCTTCTGTTGGACATCCCTAATATAGCGGCCCGATGCCATTCTACTAAACCGGAGATGCTCTGTAATACTCTGTGCAACGTGTCGGTCGTTGTTGAGTTGCATATCCACAGCTGTCCGGATAAAATGGAAGATTAGTGGCACAGCAAATCTGTCCTGGACCAGACCTACTTGGTCGAGATAGACGAACACCCCTGGGGGAATGAAGGAGTTAAGGCGCACTTCCCCATAGTACATATCATTGGAGTAGTGGGCCAGGCCCTAGAAATCAAGTCATTCATCGAGTTCATTGCTCCTGCAATGTGCCTTCGAATCATCTCGATCAGGAGATTATCCATTCTGTTCGCTCTACTCTGGTCCTCTTATATAGGACTTCATTGGAAGAGAATCTTCTGTACTGAAACCCTGGTGTTCTGTATAAACGAGGAAAAGTCTTAAGACAAGCCCTCTCAAATAGCCGAATTCTTTCCAATAAGCTTGCTCCCACGTTAAGCCAAACGGGACAAGTATATGTGAGAATGGGCCTGATGAGGGCCATGTAGCAGATTACCTTCACCTTACATCGAGTTGACTGCTACAAAACAGTCTCCTTGTAAGGACGAAAGCCGTTTTGGCTCTGACCAGAGCAGCATATTAGTCTAGCCAGAGCACATTTCGATACGCCAGTGGCTGCCAAGATTGAGAACTTTCGCCAATTCTTTCTGGATATGGATATGGTGGTGCAAACGTCAAAGTCATCAAGATGATCATTCCAAGTGGTGGTGGATACAGCAGAGATGACGGATACGATCGTAGGTGGTTACGGTGATGGACTCACTGGAGGATATTCAAGTCGAGTTGCATACGCTGCTCCCATTGCCATCACTGGTCCAGTCACTACACCAGTTGTAACACGGGTGTTACATCAGGCATTGGATACGGTCTTTCGTAGAGACCCCAGTTAACGACGTCGAAAGCAGGAGGGTTTCCGACTTCTGGAAGTTCAATTTTGGCTTCCAGTCGTCACAAATTCACGTTCTAAGAGTATCTCAATGACCACGTTCTTGATATCTACGCGATGAAGTCGTCTGTGTTGTCTACGCAGTGGTATGGTGAAGAAATTCTACGGGATCACTCGTGTAAATCTAAAAGAGGATTGCCGCACCGTGTTACAGACCATTTTTAATATCAAACGTTCCAGCAGAAGTCATTTTTGCCATTTTTCACAATAAACTGTGTACTGGTGAGCATATTACAGTTTGTGCCCAGCCTGTTCAACTTGTAAAAGAGTCCTCCTAGCCATACGGTATCGAAGGTCTTCTCCAAGTCAACCAGGAAGGCACCTGTGCATGATTTTTTGCTTTTGTTCCATTGGATATCCGACACCAGTGTAGACGCGGAATGGACAGTAGCATACCTCGCCTTGAGACCGAATCGGTTATCGGAACAATTGGCATGTCCTCAACCCACTTAGTCAGGGCCATATTGATTACTTTTTCAAGTACATACTTTGCTGATGGTAGGAAGGAGTCTTATCGACCCGAGATTCGCCGGCTTATCTTTACCTCTTTACTTACTTAGTAGGCCTGCGACCCTTGGAGGGTCAGAGCCTGAACTGCTGCCTTCCATCCTTGACGGTCTGGAGCTCGCTGCTTCCAGTTGACAAAACCAAGATTTCTTGCGTCCGCGATCACTTGGTCCTTAAACCGGAAGTTCGGTCTCCCTTGTCATCTCGAAACAGTGGGCTGGGATTCAAGGACTCTCTTGGCTTCCCTTTTTGGAGTAGGATGTACCAATGCGTGAGATAATGTGCAATATTCAGTGCCTTGTTAAACAGGGTGGTGTAAATTTTAGAGGGAGGTGTCAATTTCTTCCTTCTCAATGAGTCGAAGATCGCTTGGAGTTCTACCTTCGATATGAACGGGGGATATACATATGCACCTAGCAATACGTCGGAACTAACCGAGGTTTTTGCGTCAGAAGCAGAAATATTTTAAATCCCTTCAAGTGCTTTCCATGAGCGGATGTATTGAGCTTTTGATCCTTCGACAAAATAGTTTGCTGACTCACTACTAGGTGTTGAAGTTTGTCTGTATTATAGGGTGGGGAATCGGGTCGTTTCGACTTCCTAGTAAAGATTGCCGACTACCAATGAATCCATCTTTCAAATACAAATGAATGTATTCTATCATCCCTGTTTTATCCTTTGATACATAATCTCAATTTTGAGCTGATCAACTTCAAGTCTTCCGTTTGCCCTCAACCTTTGGGATGAGACGTAGAAATGAAACTTTATCTAAAATACATTTTCCGCTTAAGTAACGCATCAAGCAAGGATATTAATTGGCATGTCCGTCGTTTCTAAGCAATGACTACAACTGTTGTTTCAACATTAACCGCTTGAGCAAGAAAAATAATTGAAGTGTCCTAATTATCTAATAATTACGAGTTTCTTAATCTATGCCGTACACGCGTCAAACTAATTGACAAAACGCTGATTAAAGAGTTGGCCTCTCGAAATGAAAGGCTAAATAAAAAATAGTGTCTTTCGACCAAAAGTTGATTTAATCATTAATCATGCACGCTAATGATTTAATAGAGAATTAGTTCGATTTATGATGAGTGATTGACGTACTATAAGGAGTCGAAAGGAATGTCAAATTTCTTTTATCTGAAACGATAGATAGATACAATGAATTTTCATTGCAAACAAGTAGCACTTACTCGTAAATACTACAAATACATACGTGACTGCCAACAAAAGACCGGCAATGGATTGTCTATTGTGGTTCTCCTGAATTCCTTAGATGTGTCTGGTGGTCAAAAGTTCGAAGGGTTGCGTCCGGTTTAGTCCGCGTGTTAACACAGTTCTATTGCGCATTTGAGAGCCTTCTCATTGACTTGCTGCCTTAGCCTCTTATCGTAAAACTCGGCATTCCGATGAATTGTTGTGACTATAGTATCTATTACGGTGACGTGGTGAGTATTGGCTTTTCTTATGAGCTACGGTTTGTTCAATGCACACACACACACGTTCAAGGCACACTCTTTGCGCTGAATGCCATATTTCCACATCGGTTCCTGGACAGAAACCCTGCAAACCCTGTTTTCTCACCACAGAGCAAGCATTGATATGATATGTACTTGTATATGTATGTACTTGACAATTGGATTTTGTGCATATGTATCTTAGTAGCTTTAGACTGCCGTTCGTCTCTTGTGGCGATGGCTGAGCAGTTCAATATTCACATGTGTTGAGTGCCGGGGCATAGGGACATTCAAGGGCCGATGAACTCGCCAGAATAGGAACAACTATACCCATCTTGCCGGACAAAGGCACCTTAGGTATTCCAATCGCTACTCGCAAACTTAAACTTAAGCTGGATGCTGTCGAGAGTACAAATCTTAGGTGGACAAGTGGATCAACATGTCTAGCGACAAAACAGATTTCGCCAAAGCTGGATCTAAAACGCTCTAAGAATTTGATTGCGTATCGGCACCACAATAGGTGTCATCACTGGACACTGTCTAACAGGCAAGCATGCTACAAGGCTACGGCTTTTTTCGAACGACTTTTGTAGAAGCTGCATGGATGAAGAAGAGGAGGAAACTATTCCTCACCTTCTTTGTTTCTAATCAGCTCTCTCCAGTAGAAGGAAACTCCACTTAGGAGCTCCCTATTATAATGATATAAGCGACCTGATGAATATTGACATCAAAAGCCTCCTACGCTTCATAAGAAGCTCAAATTGGTTTTAACGAGTAGGTAGAGAGAAACTTTCTCCCATGATCCACGTGGTATCACAACGGACCTACCATTGGTCTAAGTGTGCTGGCGACTCCTAGCTGGCAGCCACATCAACCTAACCTAACCTATCTTAGTGGACAATGTCCCTGTAGGTAGCCCGTTAAAGCTCTTAAATAGTCTTCTTTGGAACGAGTACAGTTTTGGCTTTAAATCTGTTAACCCTGAAATAGGGCTCAAGACCAACAAGTGAGCGACAAGCGCCTCTTCCCGGTACGCAGCCAGCCCGTTCATTACATTTGAGACCTTTATGACCTGGAATCCAGGCTAAGCTAATCTTGTTAACCTTAAACGCATCATCAGAAGAGGCACCACATTACTCTATTCCAATGGGATGAAATATCTTGGCGTCATCCTAGACAAACGATTCAACTGGAATACACACATCAGGTCTGCAACCGAGCCTTGTAGACCAGTAGGCGCTTATACGGCATAAATCGTGATATCTGTTTAAAATGATAGACTAGCTGTATATACTTAATACTGGTGAGACCTATTTTCTTGTCCGCGGCCATTGTCTGGTGGCCTAAAGTTCTTGAACGCATAGCATCATTTAGTTTCGAAAAATTTCCTGTCCAGGTATTACAGGTGCTATGTATGTATATTATCAGCCCTACGACAGTATTGGAAGCTGTTGCGCTGTTAAACTTCATTAGAAAGACGACTGCTAGATGTGCTATCAAACTACAGCTAAAATACAAGTACAAAGCAGCGGCCTTGTGGGACACCTGAAAATGCTTCACTCGATCCCTAGAAGAGCCATATTCTGGAGTATATCCAAAATTATGTTCAGGGAATACTGTTGCTGTTGGAGCATGCAAACTACTCTAATTGTGTTCTGAGGGTTCGAAAATATGTTAGTGGTGCCAGAAAGTATATCTTCACAGATAGTCAGGTAGCGTATAAGGCACTATCGTCCAACTTAGTTAAATTGTGCTACAATGCGTAACACTCTCTGACTAGACGTAACAGGGTATAGGACTAGAGAAATGCAGGCAACGGAGTTGCTGATAAAAAGAGCTAGAGTTGGCTTAGAATCAGCTTACCTTCAATTAGAGTATTAAACTGCCGCCATTAATTACTAGGAACAAAAACATTGTCCAGCCCACTCGGAGTGTCTCGGTGCTTGGACAACCCAAACGATTAATAAAGCCATATGCCTACAAGCAAATGCGTAATTCAGATATGAAAAGCATTGGAAAGCTAGAACTGGCCACTATAGCCTGAGGTTCCAAGTTAACAAAAGGTGGTATGTCTATTAGGTCAATTTTCATCCTAATACAATCGACCTTTCCGATCGCAGGGTTCACCAAGGGTGCAATCCAAAAAAAAAAATCAAAATGGCAGATGTTGTGCTTAAATAGCTTTCCTTCGATGACCAGGTGATTCGATTGGTATTGCAGAAGCCCACAATTTCTCATTACCATTCCGTTCTCCAAGACCGTGAACACCCATCAAGTGTTTTAGCATTGTGTTATCGCTTCGTAGCTTGGCGTTGAAATCCTCCATCATTATTGCGATATCCCCGTTGGGCATCAAATTGATTGTAGTTGGAGTCTAGTTTACTGTAGAACTTGTCCCTTTCGTCTTCGGTCGCTTCTCTGTCGTTCGATCACACTAAAAACGCGCCTTCAATATCAGGTCACTGTGATGTTTTCACTCAGCAGCGGTGCCGTGCTGATCGAGTTAGCGTTAGTCCTTCTGTGGACTTTCGCGCGCTTCCAGCTAGTTGAGTAGGACATGAAAGATGATGTCTTTCTCACATGTCAAGTCACTGCACGACATTGTATGTAGGTACTCGTAGATAGTGAACACTAGTCCCTGGAAATTATTTTCGTCCTTAGCGGACAAGTGGCCTTTGTTTAACTTTTTGCAAGGAGCACTCCTGTCATATCTTCAGTGAATTAATTGAGATGCAGACAGAGTTGAAATTATATCAGAAGTTTTATTCTCACATTCTTTGATCAACTTTGTCGAACCAGAGAATGAAAACAATGAAATGCATACGCTTGGATACACTGCTGAAGGATTTGGTGAAAAAGTTTTGATTTTAATGAGCTGTACTTTGAAAGCCCTCTAGGTTTGGGTTTCATCGTATGGGGGCAACCACTGATTTACCGCATAAAAAACTACCGTTCTCACAACAGGTCCGGGTACTCGTTAATTATGTAAGTAAGTAGTTAAGTACTTATTAACTTAAGGAGAGCAATGCACAAGTAAATTTAATGGTATTCGAAGGAAGAAAAAAAAGTTCATTCACGAAATGCAGCTCCTTTTTATAATTAATATTAAATGCTGAATGGGGTACACGGGGAAACGAAATGACTGAGTAATTACATGGACTTTGCAGTTTCGTAGAATTTTTGACAGTCACCCCCCTTAAAAGCAACCATCGTGGGAAGACAGGTTAGGGCCAAAGAAAGTTTAACCAAACTCTGCTTGACATAGTCAAATTAGAGGTCATGAAGCCTCGCATGGAAAAGTGATGGTGGAAAGGGATTGTAACTGATAGTGTCCAAAACCTTGTAGTAGGCCATTATTTTTCATCATCCGTCCAGATCCAAGCTTGGAGATAGGTTTAGGCTTAGGATAGGGTGGTTGTACCAGGATGCAAACAAACTTAGACCAGAAGATGTTCTTTGAGATACCATGGGTATTTCCACCTTGGCTACGCAGGAACTAAAGAAACAAATCGGCTGCGAAGGATACTCATGTCGTCTTAGGAAGCCAGTTCACTGGGTCATTATAGAAAAGAGACCCTAAATGGAGCAGTCTTTTTGGGACAGCACCAGACAAGTACATAAGAGGTGAAAAGAAGCCATTTGTAATGCGATCCAGCCTTTTAGCATGTTAGCCTATCAGACAGTGCCCCGTGTGGACATCGATTAGATAGCTGATCTGCGATCAGTGTGATCGCGAGCATAGCCAACCCGGCACTACTTTTCTGATCCTATTCAGGCCAGATATATACTGGGCTACGCTCCAAAATCTTGGCGGGAAATTAGGGTTGTTTTCATACCGAAAGCGGGTAAAATAAACCACGCAAGCGCCAAGGACTACAGGCCAATAAGTGTATTTTCATTCGTATTGAAAATTTTGTAACGGTTAATAGATATGTACGTCAGAGATGAGATTGGGGATAAATTCTTATCGAAATCCCATAATGCTTACATTATAGGAAAATCACTAGACACCACCTGAAGCCATAGTAGACAGCCTGCATAGGGCCAAATACATTCGGGAGTATACAGATGGATCGAACAAAAAAGATCGATACCGGAATACAAATACTTTCGTATGAACGGTATCGATCTGATACCTCAAAAAACTGCTTAATATCTCGGCATAATATTGGATTCCAAATTAAACTGGAAAATCAACATTGACAGTCGAATCAAGAAGGCCTTTGTGGCATTATATGCATGCAGAAGAGCATTCGAGAAATCATGGGGATTCAAGTGGCATACTGGCTATATACAGCAGTAGTAAGACCCATCTTATCCTACCGTTCGGTAGTCTGGTCGAGAAGAAATACCAACTTGAACGCGGTTCAAAGATTCAACGGGCAGACTGTCGGGGGGTGACGGGATCGATGAGATCAACACCATCAGAGCTCTGGAAACAATACTGAATCTGCTTCCACTTGACATATACTGTGCAAATTTTGCAGCTAAAACTGCACTAAGACTAAGGGAAGCCGGTCTATGGATAGCTAAACCTTTTGGTCATGCCTAAGTTCTAAATCGATGGAATGCATCGAGAATCCGGACGGAAAGGGACTGCATCATCCCACTACCAAACTGCAACCGGAGTTTCTCTATTACAATTCCTAGCAGAGAGGAATGGAATGAAGGCAGAGTCCCTTTCGAGAATGAACTGGCCATCCTCACCGACGGATCAAAAATGATCGCTGGTACGGGTGCCGGTGTATACAGTGAGTCTCGAAACACATTTCGGTCATTTAGACTTGAGGACAGGTGCAGTGCTTTCCAAGCTGAAGTTGCTGCAATAAAACAAGCTGAGGACATGATTATTGAGGAAAATATTTCAGAAAAAATAATCAGCATCTATGTCGACAGTCAAGCAGCCATTACGGCTTTGCAGTCCACATCGATAAGGTCCAAGCTCGTAAAAACCTGTAAAAAGCGACTGCATGATATCTCAGCGGCCAATACGGTGACCCTGTGTTGGGTACCTGGCCACACGGATATCTCCGGTAATGAAAAAGCAGACGAAGCGCTTATGTACTCCTCACGGGCCCTCTCTGAGGCCAGTATACCGGTCAGTAGACTGCAAAGGGAGATAGACATCGAGGCCAATAAACCCTGGTACCGATTAGATACATGCGCAACAGCCAAATCATTATGGCCAGCCTATGACAAAAAAAAGATCTATCAATCTTATGGAACTAAGTCGAAGGGATATCCGAATAGCTGTTGGCGTCGTGACAGGACACTGCGCCATAGGTAATCACGCAGCATGGCTACTGACTACTGTAGCAGCTGCAGGGACGAAGAGGAAATAGAATCCATTCGTCACCTCCTTTGTGACTGTTCAGCACTGGCCACTAAAAGAAAACGTGCTCTTGGCAGTTACCTTTTTTCAGAACTGGACCAGTTAGGTAACATTGAGCTAAGCAAACTCCTGAGATTCATACATTTACTGGGTGGTTTAACTAGGCGGTCGAATATTGATATTTACGATCCCAGGGTTTTTTAAATATTGGGCACAATGGACTCTTAGTGGTCTAAGTGAGCCGTTGACAATCCTGTCAACAAGGGCACCCATTTACCTAACCTAACCTGGGTGCATACAAGACCTGCAATTTTCCTATCTGCAGTTGTTTCTGTTGGAATCGTTTAGCTTAAGTTGATATTTACATGTAGCAAGGGGCATACTCAGGTTATCCTAAGGGTCGTACCCTTTCTAGCGAGCTTGTAAGCCTTTCATATTCCCAGAATAACTCTATGGCCAGGCACCCACCAAATGTGTGCCTGTTGAACTGCTCCGTCATTTCCGACGTTTAAATCGGGCTTTGAAATGAAGGAGCTCGATCTCAGGGTCTTGATTTCCTCTTGGCTGTCATTGATAATGCCAATATGGTTGACATGTGTACATGGTTAGGTTAGGTTCGCTTGGCTGTCCGCACGGGAGTGCAGACACACTTAGACCAGTAAAGGTCCTTTGTGATACCTTGGATCAAAGGACTTCAAGGAAGGGGGACCCTAAATGGAGCATTCTTTTATGCGACAGGGCTGGGCAGTTACATAGGAGGTGAGGGATACTTTCCTCCTCCTCCTCGTCCCTGCAGCTTCTGTAGAAATCATTTGAAAAGAGGCCAAGTCTTTTGGCATGTTGGCCTATAAGGCAGTGTCCAGTGAGAACACCAACAACGCAGCTGATTTGTGATCGCTTTAGTTTGACCAACTCGGTACTGCGTTTATGATCCAGCCTGGGCCAGATCTGTCTCGAGATGAGACACGTTGACACGTTTTCCCATCTGAGGTTGGTCTAGCTAATAGCATTCAGCTTTAGTAGATACTTACATGTAGCTAGGGGCATACCCAGGGACTGCCTTTCAGACAGAATCCTTAGAGTAGTGCTTTGTCTGGCGAGTTCGTCTGCCCTGCAGTTTCCCGGAATGTCTCTATGGCCTGGCACCCAGCATAGGTGAATGTTGAGAGCGGCCTTTGAAGTGACATATGTACATACATGCATTGCTTTACATTTCAACCTTCATCACTATCCGCGTGAAAAACGCTGTAAGTGGAAATAGATACTCAGATTGAGATTTTCAGAGGAGACACCTCGCTTTCAGTCTTGAAGCCGTCTGTAGAGAAGTCAAATGAATCCCGCCCAAGGTGATAAATTGTTGTTGTATTCAATTCAGGCAGGGATACTTGTTCGGAAGTTGCAGTCAGATTTCCGTTTCGACGGAGTCGATATTTTCATAGGAAAAGTTTAAAAGATCGAGGATCGAGGAGTGACCATTATTACTTACTGAACCACTGCGAGGAGCCTTGAACGGATGGCTGAACTGGCAAGGGCGGTAGATGAAACATAATGTCCAATTCTGAAGAAGGAGTAGTTTTTAATACACCGTTGATGTATGGAAACCAGATCTTTGGACTTTTGCTAACTGAGTGAGGTTCGACACCAAACGATCATGCTGCATAGTAGTATAAGCCGGACATCGGACACTTATGTACATCAAGCATGTGAGTCGTGGTTGTCGTGGAGTCCTGCCCCATTATAGCCTTTTTGCAGGAAAAGAGAGCTACATTCTCTTTTTCTTACGCATTATAGCACGTAGATTTGTTTTCCAGTCAAAAATTTAAAATTCTCTACACTGGACGCTATTAATCGTCGGGGGTTCTATGCGGGGAACTTTGTATTTCCTACCGAAGAGAACAAGTTCGATTTCATAACGATTTACCCATAAACCGAATTTGGAGGCCCATCTTCTTAGTAGAAGGAGAGCATTCGGAGTTTTCCCTGAGGCTGCAACAGCAATAATATCTGCATAGGAAATCACTCTGGATTCTGTCCTTTCTAGGTCTACTAGTATCCCATTGACTACCAGACTCAAGAAGAGAGGAGACAAGACACCACCTTTGGCTATTCCGCTGCTGGCATGCCTTCTAGCCAATGCACCACCCAGCTGTTTCCAAACAATCATTTATGTAAGCAACTGATGGATCAACTCCAAGTGATTGCTTCTGGTTTGACATTGTTAAAACCTCTCTCAATGTCAACTTGCGCATTCTAATCAGGAAACTGGCTTTTCTAAGCGTATGTAGAACTGATCTAGCCCAAGCCTTCGAGCGGAAATTTGGAACAGTGCCGGCCTGGAAATATTTGTCGAAGAATAGTCATCGTATATTTGTTTATATGGGCAGTAGCATCGCCTTATTGAGACCACATACGGGTACGGTCGCGATGGATAGGTGCCCTAGCTGCGGATGTAAAAATTTTTTGAAAATTGCTGTATACCCGTCCCCATTTACCATCATCAAAGAAATAGAGTCCGATGGCCTTTTTCTGTCGAAATATCACACCAAACCGTGACTGACTCGAGGTAGATGCATCCGCCGGTCCTGAATTATTTGAGGGGTTAGGAAAGCAGTGTCTGTCTGAATTGAATTTTCGATGAAAAATAATGCAAAACTCTTCATATAAATTCTCTGCAAGGTCATCCGTGGGATGTTTAGCTGGGACGAGTGCCGCCTGGTCGATGTCGAAGGGTGTTCGTCAACAGATGAACTATTGCATGGACCTCTGGTTTGGTCGGTTGTCTACACAAAACGGGCAACAAAACCCACGATACCATCATCAATCCTTTTGTAGTCAAATTATCAATTCAATGCTTTGATACCTGAAAGTTTAGAGAGCGTATTCTGTCTGTTAAAATTGGGATCACTCTCCTGGAAATGCTTAGCCGCATAGTCACACCGAGACGTCATTTATTGCTGGCTTATCAGCATGAGCCAATGACTTCACGTAGAAGCCAATTGCCAGGTCAATTTCTCAAAATCAACTTATCGCCAAATTGTGATCTAAATGGCGTCGGTCTGCACATGGTAAAGTTTGAAAACAAATAATTAATAGTTATCGACCTTTACAGTTTTTCAAACTCTGACCTAAATTTCGAACGAAAAAACAGAGCATGAAAACCGCGACAACACCTGAATTTTTGTGGATGAAGTGGGGTCTGTAGAGTCTCTCCTGGATTGGGCTCTCTCAACATGCGACAATTTTAGTTACTTGTTAGGTACAAGTGGGCCTCATCCCTATACAATTTTACGATAGAATAACATTTCAGCTTCCAAATTCTTTCATTAACAGCGTCAATATTCTCTTGCGGTACGAAATTTATCTGCAGTTCGATGGATGACATTCTCAGATGGACGATTATGTGCACAATAAGAATCACGAATTCGTCCATAAGTATCCCTAATCGGTGACCGATTTCCAGACCAATTTCGAATACTTTGGTAACGTTGTTCAAGGCTTAGTCTATTTATGATAATTTGCCAGGGAATACTGAAAACAAATGCCAAAGAGAGCGTACAGAATGATAGCTCGGTATGACAGTTATCCCTATCCCAAGTTCTATCTAAGCAAAAAAAGAAAAAAAAAAACACCCTTTGCAGTGATTTTACATCCCTGACACTATGCTCGTTTTTGACACTCACATTGCAATTTTTTGAGTTACGCTGCATTAAAATTTATCTCAAAAAATTTACGTAATTTTTTCTCTAGTCAGATCACAAAGCAGATTTTTAAAGCATTTCAGCTCAAGGCTCAGTGTGGTAGGTGAACAGTCAAACGTTCCATTCCTTGTAGCTACAGGAATCTGAAAATTATATTTCATGATACTGCACAATGAAAATGAACAAGTTAATCGGATTTTCCAGTGAGAATAGCTTGGGGAGTAAATAGCTTTAAGTCCCTTCAATATGTCAAGGATTCTATGAAATTGGTTTCTGCTACCTACTATTTATGTGCTTCCCTGTTCCTGACGATAGTTATGATGAAGCCTTCTATCTGATTAGGAATTCTGATCAGATAAGGGAATATGCATACTCGTATACCGTTGGTTATGAAGTGTAGTTCGGTGCGAGTCAGTAGTACTCTATTTTTGCTATCTGATGGAGCGTGCCTCTTCACATAAACTCAAGGATACGAGTAAACATCGGATGTTAACAAATTAAGTGGGGAAACTAGCATTTGCGAAACGTTTTACCTTTAGGCGATGAAGGAAGTTATTCATTTGGGGTTTCTAAAGTAGCCGACATAGATATGTAGGTATGCACGTGTTGGTATGCGTATGTATGTAGATGAGTCAGTAGGGTATGGGACAGTTTTTGCATATTGGGCTTGAGGATTATACTCAAGGGTTGCCGCCTAAGCAGTGATATAAAAAAATAACAAAAATAACTCTCCAACGACCTATAAAAAGGTAACATAACGAAAGGATATCCAATCCGGAGCACATTCAATTAACGGTTACGTTAGGTTGGCCCTTATAGCATGACAATTGTTATCTGCTGTTGCGGTTAGCAGTCCTGAAGGTTCTAACTTTTTGAGAATCGGGAAATCATTGCTAAGATTTCATTTACCGCGCATACTTTCTTTCGACCACATGCTCCAAATGAGGTCCGCGATAATTCATCTCCTGTAGCTTTAACTACTTCGACAGGTGGCCTGTTACCTCCTGTAGATTTTTTGGACGTAAGTTTAGGTATTGCTATCGTAATTTTGTCCCGGTCGAGTGGAAGGAAATGATGGTTAATTCAGCCCATCGACTACGCTTCTACTATTTAGTATCCTGGTTCATTCCTGCAGGCTGCCTTTCAGACTCTACGGCTTTTTTAACCTTTGGTAATACTTTTGAACATTATTCCTGCAACAGCTTCTCTCTATTATGTCGATCGCGCGCTCCTTAGCTCCTTTTTTACTTTCTGAGAAGCCGGTGTTTGATTTTCACTTCCGTTCGTAGAACCTATGAGCAGAGCTGGTCCTTGTATATAGGCCAACACTACTGCATGTCTCCTATTTCGCTGTATTTGCTTGCCGGTTTTCTTAATCGAACTACGAGTTTCCTTATGGTAGCTGAGAGAAATCTATCAAAGACGACCATAGCTGATGTGTTGTGAGCCAGGATGAGGCCACGGGGACAATTTCGGTGAAGGTAAGGAGGACGACGGCTATCTTTCATAAATTCTGGCCAGAAAGACAGCATTTGGTTTGTATCGTAAGACATGAAGGGTGGGCTGGCCAACTTCTTCCATCAACATCTGGTATGCTTGGGTTCTTGACGAACACAGGGAGAGGGGAGACACTGGGAAGGCGCCACCGCAATTAACGTGTAAGTTAGTTTAGGTTTAGGTTAGGGCTTAGGTTAAGTTTTTTATGTATAGTTTACGCTAAAAAGATTAGTTCGCGAAGTCCTTCCCGCTGTTTCTCCTTGCCATAGCCCTTGGATATTTTCTTATATCTTCCTTCTATCTGCTTTCCTATTTTTTTTTTGTCCGTCCGCAGTCAACGTAGAGTAGCTTTCTTCTTTATTTTTTTTATAAGAGGCACAAGATTTTGTGTGCTGAACAGGTGGTGTATGGTGGGGTGTGATAAGGACTATGCCGTCCCACGAGCTGAGCCGTGCAACCGCGAGCGGGCCGCCGTCCTCTTCACCTACACCGAAGTTGCCCCCTGGCCTCATCCTGACTCACAACAGATGGTTTTTTACTAGTGTTGCCACTAGTATTCAGTATTTGATGATAGTGGCATAGGACCTAGTGACAGATTAGTGGACAATCGATTAAAAAATGTGATCGCCACTTACGATTGTTCCCGTCCGACACCAAAACTCCACATAGTATTTCCATGTCCTTGCAATTTGCGATATATCCGCATCCTCACCTTGGATATAAGAAGGTAATGATCCAAGTCTATGTTGGCTCCAAGGAAAATTCGTACACATGACATCGAACATCTTTTCACTTTAAAGCATGAATCTGTTTTCGGAGGTGTCGTATAGGCTGTACTTTCCGGCAGTGTTACCAAAGATGCGCCCTCTTCCTAGATTTTACTAAAATCGACAATTTTAACATGTTAAGTACGGCAGAGCTCATATGTACATTCAGTCAAGGAAGTCGGAATTTGGTAGACCAATATGTAAAAATGTAGCTTTGGTATGCATTATCATGAGGTGCTCGTTCAAATGGCGGAAACTCAAGACTACCTGCCTAAATCTACTTCCAATGATGAATCCGCGTCCGAACAAGTGCTGGCTTTGTTGTTCATAACAAAAAACAAAAAAAAACCACCAAAACGATTGAAAACCGGCGAACATGAACCAAGAAGTAAGAATGAATTTAACGATCTAATTAAAGGAAAAGACATCACCAGGCGTTTAAAAGTGGAACGCCTAAGATGGACTGAGCACGTCAAGGATGAGTAGCAATCCTGCTCAAAAAAAGATATTCAACGTGATAACAATCAGCAGGAGAACTATAGCATCGAATGTGACATCCGAATATCAGGTATACGAAACTGGTGTTAAACCGCACAGGACAGACTTGTGTGGAGGAGCGCAGTGAAGATTACTCAAGCTCACCCCGTGCTTATTCTTCCTTTTCTTCGGCGGGGTTATGATCAGGATTTTAGGGAACACAACCCTCCCACTTTACTACATCCCTACTGGTCAGTCTGTGGGGTTCACCGATTCGGCCTCAGAAAATATCTGCAGGCCTGCCGGTTTGGGATCACTTCGTCACTGAGGCCGATTAAATGCTGCTGTTTTTGCATTTGGATGATCCAGGAGTTTTTTGGCCTGCCTCTCTTCTGCGCTACAGGAACGCTCATCCCGAGCTTTAAGTCGATGAAAAGGAGAGGACGCAAGAGGCAGATGGCTTCCTTCTAGATGTCGCAGGATTTCTCCTACTTTTCTTAGATGGTGACTTTGCAGCAGTTGGGGTCTCCCGTAGTTATTTCGCTGCACGCTGTTTGTTAGGTTAGGTAAGGTTGACATGGCAGGCTGCAAGTATGAAATCTCTCTTGGACCTGTAAGGTCCATTGTGTTACCACAGGATTAGCATCTCCAAAAAGAGCTGCCCGTTGAACCAGGAGGAGCTATTTATGAAGCGCTTAGGAGGCCGAAGACGCTAATTCCAATGTACAGAGAAGATGTGGAATGGATTCTTCCTCCTCCTCATTCATGCAGAAGTCGTTAGCGAAGAGGCCCAGCCTAGTGGCGTGCCTACCGATAATGCAGTATGTAACAACACCTACTAAGCTCCCTTATAAGATGGTTGGAACGTTTGAGGTCCAGTTTAGACCAGAACTTTCTAGTGATTAAACAGGTAGCACAATTTGCTCTTCTCGATTGGTACGTTGTAGCAATAAGCTTGAGTAGCACTTTAACGGTAGCGGTAGGCATACTGAGATTCAACTTATCCGGTGAAATCGATAGGGCTGTACCCTGCCTGGCGAGCTCGACATCCATACAATTCCCTGGAATGTCACTGTTGCCCGGCACTCAAATAAGGTGGATATTGAAATGTTTAGCCATCTCATTTAGAAACAGGCGACAATTTATGGCAGTTTAAGGACCCTTATATTCCATCTGCAGATCCAAATATCATTGTTTGCAGGTTTAGTCAACAGTTCCATCTTGTTGACGCATAGTAACCGGAATCTCTTTAACGTAGCCAAGCATCTACCCCAACGACACATCCCCAAACACTTTTACTCAATCAAGGCTTCGAAGAGGAAAGAACTTTGGTCGAACGAATGCATGGATCCCGTCAGCCATCAACCCTCACGCTTGCTACAAACTCAAATAAAGTACTACGCACAGTATTTGATTAAGGACATTTAATCGTGACATCTATTGTCTTCACAGGATCAAATGTGGCGCGATAAAATGTCAGCGGTATCGACGCGCCCTGGCATTATTTGTTGCGTACCAATTTGGCAGGCCATCCTAGCAATGACTGGGCCAACTAAAACTGATGTTACAACGCAATTCCCAGTGAATTCCATTAAAAGGATAGCAAATAAATATTTCGCAATGTGTCCACAATTTTCCCACCAAACAGATTGCACATGGAAGAAGGAGTAGCGCTACAAGAGTTTATAATAAATTTTCAATTATTTGTCTGCTTACAATCTTTTTGTCCGCAATTTGCAACCGAATAGAACATCGGAGCAGCATCTGAACTCGAAGGACGACTAACTTTGTAATTTATTGCATTTGCGAACCTGATTTAGTGGGAAATGTTGTGGTTTACATGTGACAGATGTTTTAAAAGAATTTATTCCACTGAATCCGAACAAGGATTCATTCTTTAAGGCTACGACAGATGGATAAAATGGATAAAATGCTATTATTTGATGCAATTTAGTCGTAGTAGTCACTGAATTCGTTCAAAACTTTTTTTTTTGAAAGGTTACATTTGAATGCAGCGCGGATCGTGATGGACATGCGACTATCTTTCGTTCCCTGAATGTGTGTCTACTGATAGATAGATAGTCTAATGACGAAAATGTGTAAAAGTGTCCGCAGGAAAATGTTCAAAATGTTGTCCGGCAACCAGATGGCTGCCAGTGCAGTGCATCCATCTGAAAGCCTTGTCGCAATGCTCGAGATACAATGTTGACCACTCCTCGATCCTCGATCTGTTAAACCTTTGCCATGCAATCCTTTCCCTAGCAGAAACTAAGATTTGACTGTAACGTCCGAACGAACATCCCTGCCCTCACTGAATTGGACAATGACGTCACCAGGGACGGCAGTTCAATTCACTTCTACACAGACAGTTCCGAGGCGTAAAGCGGGGTGGGCTGTAGTGCCTTCTTTGAAAAACTGTAGCGTTTTTTAGGCGGAAATCATGGCGATCAAGGGAGACTTGTCCTGGCTGAAACGCATGAAATTACTAACTCAACCCTGGAGCGAAACAATCGAAGCTTGGTCTTAGTGCTGTGTGCATTGTTTTTCCAGACTTTAGATAGCATGCCGATCACAGCATTCATTTTTCCGATTCTGCTCACAACATTAAGTTCGGTACCACCGTCAGCCGAGATGTTGGTTTCTAGATAAAGAAAGCTCGACAACTTTCTCGACATCCTATTCAGCACTGCTTAGTTTCTTGAATGGCAACTTGAAAATCCAAAGGCGTTTGTTTTACCTTCAGCCTACTCTATTTGTGTCGTCTTTTCGATTGCGGACTATTTCGGGTACATACATAGGTTCCTCTAAGGTCAACATCATTATTTATCATTAGCAATATCAGCGGTGGTAAATTGGAGCCCAGTTGTACTCCTCTTTGGATTTAAAAATCATCTGACGGCTTATCGTAGTTAAGAATACATTTTGCACCTTTTAGCTTAGAACTTATAATCGCGATGAGTTTTTCCTGAATCCCTGTCCAACACAAAGCTAAACAACTGGACTCTCAATTTACAACTCCTTCTCGGAGTTTATGAAGAGCATGTAAAAGGAGACGTTTACTCGACGCATTACTCTATAATCATCCGAAAGGTGTTCATGTGCTCGGTACAGAAGAATCCTGACCGGAAGCCGACTTGCCTGATATCAAGAGTTAAAAACAGGTGTTCTTTGATCCGTTCCAGGATTATCTTCGCTACACTTTTGGCCTCCGCCGGAAGAACGCCAGTTTCCGCTGTCTTGTCGATCAATCGCCTCTCTAGAAAACGCTGTACTTGCTGTAAGAGGACTCAATAGCTCTGCCGGCGCTGCTTGAAAAAATCGGCAGGGATTCCATCAATTCTGCTCATAGAGCTCTGATCAAGCAACGCCGCTTAGTATGCATTTTGTTTTACTGGATATGATTGAAGGCATTCTCCATCGAACCCGAGTTTTCTTGTGATGACTCAGAGAAGCTTGAATTTTTTTTTGGTAGTGCTTCCACTGGCGACTTTTGAACAATTCCAAACATGCACCGCATTTCGGCAAGGAGATGCGCTATTTTTTCAATCTAGTGCTGTAACAGATAATGCACAGGGCAGGCGTTAACACGAAAGTCAAATTCTTCAACAAATCTGTCCAGCTGCTGGGGTACGCAGACGACAACGACATTATCAGTCCTTCCCAGGGTGGGTTATAGATGCTTTCACGGCATATGAAGAGCAGGCAAAACGAGTTGTCCATGAGGTAAACGAGCACAAAACTAAGAACATGTTAGGAACAACCAAAGCGGCATCTATTCACCGCCTAGGATAAAACGTCACTGTTGACAAGGAATCTTCATACCTCGGAGTAAACGTCGACTACACGAACGACACCTTAGTGGAGATTCAACGAAGACTAACCCAAGGACACCACTGCCATTTCAGTTTAGAGAAACAACTAGGTTCAAAACTCCTTAGGTAAGGTTAGGTTAAAATGGCGGCCAGCTAGGACTCGCCAGCACACTTAGACCAATGGTAGGTCCATTGTGATACCACGTGGATCATGGGAGAACATTTTTCTCTACCTACTCGTTAAAACCAATTTGAGCTTCTTATGAAGCGTAAGAGGTCGCCTGTATCATTATAATAGGAGGCTCCTAAGTGAAGCTTCCTTCTGAGAGAGAGCTGCACAGAAACAAAGAAGGTGAGGAATAGTTTCCTACTCTTCTTCATCCATGCAGCTTATACAAAAGTCGTTCGCAAAGAGGCCCAGCATTGTAGCGTGCTTGCCTATTAGACAGTGTCCAGCGATGACACCTATTGTGGTGCCGATATGCAATCTATTGAGAGAAGTCAAATTCTCAGAGCGTTTTAGATCCAACTTTGGCCAAATCTGTTT
The DNA here is from genome assembly GCA_946965025.1 of Blera fallax. Lineage (NCBI taxonomy): Eukaryota > Metazoa > Arthropoda > Insecta > Diptera > Syrphidae > Blera > Blera fallax. The sequence goes on from OX337244.1 coordinate 51,822,890, forward strand.
TGTCGCTAGACATGTTGATCCACTTGTCCACCTAAGATTTGTACTCTCGATAGCATCCAGCTTAAGTTTAAGTTTGCGAGTAGCTATTGGTATACCTAAGGTGGCAAGATGGGAATGGTTGTTCCTATTCTGGCGAGATCATCGGCCTTACAATTCCCTGGAATGTCTCTATGCCCCGGCACCCAACACAGGTGAGTATTGAACTGCTCAGTCATCTCCACAAGAGACGAAGAGCAGTCTAGGGCTACTAAAGAATTTATAGAGGTCGATTCCAGGGATTTGATTGCTGCTTGGCTGTCTGAAAAGATGCGGATATCTATAGCAGATATCACTGCCGAGATAGGGGTTCTTTTATTGGAACACGCTACAATGATTTGGAAGACGGAAAGAGAGCTTAAGATTAAGCCTATCAGAGAAAACACCTGCACCAACTCCGTCTTTGGTTTTTGACCCGTCAGTGTAGAAGTGAATAGATTCATCTTCTAGAAATGCATCGTCCTACCAGAGTGATCTGGAAGGAAGTTCTTTTCAAAATTTAGACGTGGGATGGTGTACTCCGTGTTTTCGGGAGAGTTTTTGAATTTATTCAGAATAGAGGCGTGGCGGAATTCTTTTCTTGACCTCTGTTGGGCCACTTCAAGGCGAACGGCTGTATTCGCTGCCATTTGCTTGCTAAAACTGTCGATGGGTATCAGATGGAACAGATTGTCCAGTGCTGCGGAAGGAGTTGTACGTAATGCTCCGCTTATGCACAGACAAGCTGTACGTTGGACCTTGCTTAGATAGTCGCGATTTATAGCTTTTTCTAAAGCTGTCCACCAGACTAACACCCCGTATGTGAGTATCGGTCTAATGACCGAGATGTAGACCCAGTGAGTTATTCGAAGTTGTTGGCTTTATTTATTACCAATGGCTTTTTGTATAAATAAATTGCTACTGTAACCTTCATGACTGTTTCTTGAATGTTAGGCTTCCAGCTTAGCTTCCTATCCAGGATAAGACCCAAATATTTTCCTTTGTCAGAGAAAGTGAAGCTGGACCATTGAGAGAGCGAGGGTCGACTAGCGGAATTTTATATTTCCTTGGAAAGAGTACTAGTTCAGTTTTGTGGGGGTTTACACCCAAACCACACCGAACTGCCCATCTAGTGAGCTTGTTTAAAGCGTTTTGTAGAAGTTCCTTTAGAGTACTTAGGTGCTTTCCCGAGACAGCCAAAGCAACATCATCTGCATAAGCGATCGCCGGGCATCCCTCGCCTTCCATGATTATCAATAGTTCAATGACCACGAAATTCCATAGAACTGGGGATGGAACACATCCTTGCGGAGTGCCTCTACTAACGGGTCTTCTAGTAGACGTCCCTCCCAGCTTAGAGTTGATAATCTAATCTACCATTGAGCAGTAGATTAATCAATTCGCAAAGTGAGCTGTCAACTTTCAGGTCTGACAGTGCATCTGCTATTGCTGATGTACTAAAGCTCCTTACTTGGAAGATAAAATGCATGCTCTACGAAACAATGATCCTGGCTGTTGTGCTCTATCATGGCGAGTTCTAGAAAGAGCAAAATTCTTCGTCAAGAGAAAGGCGAATGGAGAAGAAGGTACAACCACGAACTCTATGAGCTGTATCAAGATGTGGATGTAGTCCGAAAAACGGAAACAATCGAATACATTTTCACCGCCATATTAAGCGAATGGACAATGATGCCCCAGCTAAGAGGATCTTTGAACCCCACCGCACAGCACAGGTTCAAGACGCAAGGAAAACCGAACATCCGACTTAAGGACGAGGCTATTGCGGATACCAAAGCTGGTGGTCTGGAAAACTGGAAACAGCGAGGATGAAAGGTTGCTATGCCTACACCTAGTAAGTGAATAAGCGTTGCCACTGGTCTTAAGTACTTTATTTTGGCGACATATTACCTCGAAAGGGTGTAAGGGATACTCGATCGAAACTGGCTGATTTCACCACCCTGTATTTTGAATTAAATTCTTTTACCAGCAATCCTCTGAACTCCTTTACTTGCCCAACGAGCTTAAAGTATTGGACCATCGAGAGGAAAGAAAACGTCCTACAGTGGGATTTGAACCTCAACTTCCCAATCAGTAGTCTCATTGACTTACCAGCCGTGGTGTCCTTGTGTTATTACATAGTTTCTCAATATTACAAAATATTCGGCGAATTACGCGTAATACACCCTGTGGGAAGGGTATAAAAAAGTTAACAGGAAAACTAATAATTTGTTTGCTCGAAAATTGTGGTCGAAGTTCCTTTACGAATACATGCGCATATAATGGCAAACCACAGACAACGACTCCGCGTGACAGTAACAAGGTGAACTATGTCAAATGAATCCCACTTAGTTCTAAATACTTTTTAGTCCTTTTTTCATTGACAGATGGGAGGGAACATGGAAGTAAGCATATTTACCTCATTATCTCTCCTTTATATTCACGCAAAGTGCATCGCATGTTGAACTTGTTCAAAACTCCACAGTATCTGTATCTGTGTAGTGGTATACTCGTTGTAATCTGTACCAAGAACACAGATTGTCGTTGTTGTTTTATTTATTTATTTCTCTTTTACATGGTACTCCGTTAACTTTTCTGATTTTCTGTTTTCTGTAGCGAATTGTCCTCATTTGTTGGATATTACAGTCTATGCATGTCAAAGTTACCTACAAGTTAACAAAGGATTTAATTGAAAGGATGTAGGTTGCAGTTATGTATGAAATTATTTCAGAATTTTAATTTGGTACACTCGTCACACAAACAGAGCAGAATGAGGTTTGGCCAATTATGGCTGAGGAACCAACTGAAATGGTAGATACACAATTAAGTGCTGTAAACTTGGAAGGGAAAATATGAGAATTTCGATATCAATTTAGCCAACTACCTTTGCCGGAGTACGGATATTTTTTATGTTTGTAAGGAGTCACTCTACCATGTGTGCAATGTGTAGGAGAAATGCATCAGGTCATAAGTGGTTAGTGTGTTGGACTACAGAGAGCGAAAAGTTTGAGGTTGGAATGGAATCTCAAAAAGCCCCAGCAAGTTTCTGTTCACAGTTCTATCTCTCCCAAATATCTGACAACAGCAATAACTGTGGTAAGGTGTTTCTAGATGCATTTCAGAGGCAGAATTAAAGTCTTAGGTTCCTGACAGGTTAAAGTATTTTTCTCAGAAGAAGGATGTTTGGTGGAAGAATTCTTGGAAGGAGAATGCTTTACATGGACTATTTTAACATATTCGGAGCTCTGGTCAGTGAGGATTTCTTTGGCTGAGCCAGAGTTGTGGACAGCAGATTTTGGCGTAAGACCATTGAATGGCAGAACTTTTATGTCTTAAGTAAGTTGCAAGTTGTGTGGAGACAGCGCCACACTGTGTTGTCGGCTCAATAGAAAAATCTCTGAATGACAAGGAGTTCACATTAGCTGCATATGCCTAGACCTTGAAGGGGCCTTCAACAATGTTAACACCGAAGCTGTAAAGAGAACGCTAGACACATTGAACATTCATAACAGCCTAATCGGATGGATTGTCAGCATACTTGAAGAAAGGCATATAATAACGGAACCTGGGGGAACAAGGCTGGAAGCATACGCCTCCGGGGGAACTCCTCAGGGTGGGGTACTTTCCCCACTGCTGTGGGTCATTGTTCTTAACGAAGGCCTACAGCTGCTCAGAAACAGGGGCGTCAGAATCACTGCTTATGCAGACGACGTTGTGATACTGGCAACAGGCAAATTCCTCCCAACACTCAGCCATCAAGTCGAAGTTGCCATCAAATCCCTTGACACCTGGACCAGGAATTGCGGGCTCACGGTAATCATCCAGAAACCGAGCTCGTATTATTCACAAATAAAAGGAAGTTACCAGAGTTTAGTACGCCATCTGTCGGAGGCACCCCGCTTAAGATCTCCGACAGCGCAAAGTACCTAGGGCTTGTATTAGACAAGGAACTAAACTGGAGAATGAACATTAATGAAAGGCTTAAAAAAACAACTATAGCCTCCTATTCATGCAGCAGAATCTTTGAAAATAATTCTCTGGATGTATAAGGCTATGATAAGATCCATACTGACATACGGCGGTCTTGTATGGTGGCCGGCGTACTAACCTAATGGCCGTCACGAAGATTCAAAGACTAGCGTGCATAGGGACCACCAGTACAACTCCAACCGCTGGACTTGAGGCTATTCTCAACCTGCTTCCGCTAGATATCTTCATCAAAACCTCTTCAGCCATAAGCGCCATCAGAATTAGCCAGTCAGTAACATGGAAGCCAAATGCAATAGGGCATACGACTATCCTTCGGAAGTATATTGGCCATGTACCTATTACGGATTACATCACGCCATACTTAGACTTTAATAGACCTTTCTGAAGCGCCTATCCTAGCAGGAAGGAGTGGCTAAGAGGTCTGATACCAAGTGCGCAATCTATTGCCATCTATACAGACGGCTCTAAAATGGACACTGGCGTAGGGTCAGGCGTCTTCTCCGAATCGCTAGGAATATCGAAATCAATACGCCTCCCAGACCACAGCAGCGTCTTCCAAGCGGAGGTCTTGGCAGAGACAACAGCCGCCTATGAGTCTGCAGTAAGGGCAATACCACAAGAGGGTATCACCTTCTTTATTGACAGCCAGGCAGCTATAAAGGCAATAACTGCCACAGAAATTAAATCGAAACTTCTGAAGTGCTGTCGAGAAGAGCTTACGGTTCTTGGAACAGAGCACCAGGTATCGTTCTGCTGGGCCCCTGGACATGAGGGTATACCATGTAACGAGAAAGCTGATGAACTAGCAAGAGAGGGTTCTGCAGCCATTTCAAGACAAGCAGAACCATTCGTGAACATCCCGCCTTGCGCACTTAAGCTTGAAGCAGGGAAAAAAACCATACAAGAGGCGAACACCAGATGGACCTCCATGAATTCCTGTGTAATCACAAGGGAACTATGGCCGTCCTTCGATAAAGGCAGAACCGAGAGACTTTTACGGGAAGACAGGAAATCCCTTTCCATCCTCGTTGGGGTTATCACGGGGCACAACTCTCTACGGTATCATTTGAAAAAACTAAGTCTGACGGAAAAAGAACTCTGCAGAGGTTGCGGTGACGAGGGAGCTTTTAAGGACACAACCCACTTCCTACGTCACTGCCCTGGCTTCCAACACAGCAGGAACAAATTCGTAGGGAACTACTTTCTCCAAGACCTAGATGAACTCGCCAGCACGCCATCAGGCAAGGTGCTGCCATGAAATTTATCAAGTGCTCGGGATGGTTTGTATGCAAAGACTCGCAACAATAATTATCGGAGCAAATTGGTATCGGAAATGGGTTTCAATGGGCAAGGAACATCCTTTCCCCTAAAGGGCATCACAATGGGTCAGCATTGACCTGATTGCGGCGGGGAGCAATCTCTCTCCTCGCCAGCTCACATACCTAACCTAACCATAAGTAAGTTGCTGGCATTCTATTTAACTAGCGTCTTAAAATACGAACTGGACCTCCACGTTGGGGGCTATGGTATCGGGATAGTTTGTTGAATACGTAAAAGTATGAGGCTATTAGTGATCCACTAGTTTCGGATCTTCCTTCTTAAAAAGACTGCGGCTAACGACCTGTATGCGAAACATTTAGGAGTGATACCTAATATCGTATGTTACAAACAACCATTGGTTCGGTGAAACAAGTGACAAAGTTGGGCTTAGAGATCGAAATTGCCAAACAAAGTTTCTCAGACTTAAGAACATTTCAACATCATCAGGAGGGAGTACAAGACTTTCAGTACGTGCGTTGCATTGATCTCAAATTGGATGTATCAAGCCGTCATAAGTAAGTCAAGGCCGCTCGAAAATTTTGAGAAACAGTGCGATCATCTAAACACTGTCTTTTTCTTTTCAATCTGTAGTCAATACTGCTTAATAAAGGCAGTACTTGGAAGAAGAACGCCGCAAACGCACTAAGTCCGGTGGTAAGTCGAGACATCAAAGATGCTTTAAGCTGTCCTGCAATGTAAGGATGTGAGGATACATTAAGTCTACAATCAGCGTCTCATAAATATGCTGTCTGATGCAATGACACCAAAAGTTCGTACACAAATATGAGGTCGAGTTTCCGTTTGCCCAGAGTTGGCTTTGCACAGAAAATGAGTCAGAAATGGGTTGTAGTTGAATTTGCACCGATAGTTCAAGGGGGCCTTGTGTTGGCGTGTTCGTAGAAGACGACAACATAAGGTTGCACTTCTCGCTAGGCAGACATACATCCTCCTTCAAGCGAAGACTTTTGCAATCCTAATGGCCGGCAGACAGACTTATTGGCATCCTTTCCTGGCATATGGTGAAGGTGATAATACTACGGGACATTTCCTCTGCGACTGTTCTGAATTCAATTGGAAGTATTGTAGCAGGAGGAGACGGATAAAGCGATTATTCCACTTTTTATGAAAAACAATAAATTTCCAGGAAAACTGGAGAACAGAGCTTGCTTTCTGGTAGTACAATGGACTTGTTGCGTTTGATCGCTTCAATCGAGTTTTCTAACCGACGACATAAAAAAAATCACCTTGAACGTATACTCGCTATATTCTCCAAGTGCTACACAAAGACTTGACTATGTCCTCTCGCTGTATAAGGCAAACTCTACTGCGGTGCACAAGATACAGTGGGTAGGTTCAGATAGCTGCAAATCCTAAAGTGCGAATTCGTCGTGGGAAATCGGCTCAGTTCAAGAGTCATTGATTCAGTAAGCGATCTGATATTAGACGAACATGATTGTTCGCCTTGCTGAAAAGGATAACCCTGCCTATGATGATTTCTAAGACCGCCTGTCTGAAGCTAGTCATCAAAACCTTACTCGAGGATTTTTGTCCTAAAATGAGGTAAAGAAACAATCTTCAGTAAGTTGTAATCGACTTTTCAGCAGCTAGTGATACAGTGATAATTTGCACTAAGTTCCAAAGGCTTCCAATCCACACAACAACCTTAATATCTCTAGGTGTTCGAACAACCAGCCAAATTGACACGTGCTAATCGTTGCCATTGAACATTTAAGCACACCTGGAGTATTCAGCGACACTGTGCTTTCATAAACGAAAGCCAACACCCAGTGGATACAGTATCATCAGAGGTAGCTGAAATCGCTTCTTGAAAATATCCTGTGTAGGATAAAAAGCGCATACCTAATTCTAGCTCAAGGTAATCAGAAAGTCGTACATCAGTCAGTTCTGCAGAAAATAAGGACATGGCAGCAAGCTACAAGACCGGGACTCATGCGCTAAAAAATATTGAAAAGAACGTACGAGAAGTCACAAGGAATTGTAGAGTAGCACTTTCAGTGGATGCTGAGTTGATAGACCATTGGTTTCTCCTTCAGTATAGCAGAGGTTGGTACAGTTATTCAGAGCACAATGGAGCTATTCAACTACGAATGCGGTAAAGATCTTGCACCAAATCATCAACGAAGTCTGGGTGGACGAAAGCTTCCCCGATGACTCAATGAATATCAGCTTCATCTGCAATCATGTCAACTATTATCGAGGCATATCCCTTCACTTTTTCGTAGGTAACATCTAACGAGCTGTATGAACGTTAAAAGCCTCTTTGCAACATACCGATCGGCAACTACTGGTGTAGCTTTCGACCCGGCATTTCGGCATTAAATCTTCACAGTGAGGCAAAACTGATCAGTTCAGTTAAGCAAATGTACATCTTCTGTCTCGCAAAAGCTTAAAAAAAATAAAACACGTCAGACAGCTGCATCATATCCAGGAAAAAAGGACTCTCATAAAAAAGGAATATCCGAGCTGAACAAGACCCACACAATTTAATGCCCAGACTATCCCAACCACCGGGCTATTAGTACTATTGCAGTCAGACTAGGGATCCCTTTGAACACAATGAGCTCTGCTGAAAGGTCTTTCTATAGACCGCAAGTGCACAAAAGCATGTCCTCCTCTATGACTCTAAAAAACATGCATTATACCCAATAAGCCACGAGGACTGCAGTAGCAAAACGGCTCATCTCGGCAGTAATTTGGTCTAAGGCTTCTAAGCATGTTACCATTCGACTAAAGCGATACACAAGACGATATCTTACGAAACATCTTTCAAGAGCAAGGATATCTTCATTCCATATATCCGCGTGGATGATAAGGGTCTTATACACGTATGTAGATACTCCTTAGTTTTTCAGGATATGTCCTTATTAGGAGGAAACAGCGATTGGCAAGTGTTATCCTTCGATTGATGTTATATTTAGATGTAAAAGCGAAGCCAAGATAGACAAAGTTCCTTTCTACCTTGAAGTTACGGTTCATTAGTATGGTGGATGGTACTTGAGAAGCAATACCAGCTCTCAAACCTCACCAAAATCCAGAGGGCAGCGTGTATCGGAGTCATGGGATCAATGAGAACAACACCGACAGCGGCAATGGAAACCATGTTTAGTTTCATTCCGCTCGATCTATACTGTAGCAGTCTGGCTGCCAAAACCGCGGTAAGACTAAAAGAAGGTTGACTATGGTCATCGAGCCTCTATGGTCATGCATCCATTTTGTCACGATGGGAGACTACCAACTGGTCGACGGAAACTGATCACATGAACCCGATATTAGCTTTTGAAAGGAGGTTCGCTACAAGAATTCCTGACAGAGTGTACTGGAAGAACCGTAGGAGCATAAAAAAGGAGTGTTCTAAGATGGACATTGGCACGGGAGCCGGAGTTTATTGTAAAGCCCTAAGAATAAACCATTCCTTTAGAATTGACGACGACTGCAGCGTCTTTCTGAAACACGATGACAGGCTGCTGAAATTATTCGCGAGAGCAATATCGTTGGCAAAACGATCACTGTCTATATAGACAGCCAGGCAGCCGTTAAGGCTCTGGACTTCGCGGTAATCAGGTCGAGGCCTGTAAGAATCTGCAAGTCACTCCTAAACGAGATATCCAGAGCCAATGCGGTGACCCTCTGCTGGGTACCAGGGCACATGGATATCAAGGGAAATGAAAAGGCTGATGAGCTTGCTAGGAAAGGATCGGCGCTGCACTTATCGCTGGCCCTCCCTTTTGCAGTAGCCCCAATCAGTTCCTTACGGAAAAAGGTAGAAGATGAAGCCATCGGTCGAGCAAACAGACGCTGGGTTCTTCTGGAAACATGCGCAACGGCCAGGGCGCTATGGCCGGCCTTCAGCAAGAAGAGATCAACCTCTCTGGTAAAACTTAGTCGTTATAACGCACGGGTTGTTTCTGGCATAATTACTGGACACTGTGCTATCGGCGTTCATGCAGAACGACTCGGTGTGCTACATAACGACTTTTGCAGAAGTTGCAGGGACGAAGAAGAAATTGAATTTGTTCGTCATCTGCTATGTGATTGTCCTGCCCTATCCGTCATAAGAATGAGGACTCTTGGGAGTTACTTCTTTTCGAAACTGGAGGACTTAGGAAATGTAGAGCTGGCTGACCTCCTGAGATTCATACCATTATCTGGGTGGTTCTAACAGCGGTTTTCTCATGTTTCCAGGGTTAAAAAGATTTGGCACAATGGACCGACCTGGTCTAAGTGAGCAGTGACTATGTCACAAGGCACCCATCTACCTAACCTAACCTAACCTACCTCAAAGTTATAGCTGTCGACTGTGACGTTCTGTCCAAATCGTCGATGTTGCGTGTCCCTTCTTGTTGGCGGTATATACGTCCTTTATAATTAGACCCATTCTAGCCACTTCTATCTCTATTCTCGCAAACGCACCCGTGATTGTCCCCTGAGTTCTGCCAATAATGTCAATATCGTTGGAGTATGCAATTAATGAGCCAGGATTCTAAAGGATTGTGCCTCCATCATCATACATCAACGGTTTCCGTGAGTTCATTACGAATTTAAATATCTCAGGTTTTTTTTCCAGGATCTGACGTATTGAAAAAGTTTAGTTGGTTGTGACCTTCCTGGCCAAAAATTGATGGGATTTAAGCGATGTCCGTTCTTCTGAATCGGGCAAGGGATGCTGAGATTCCATCCATCATTCGACCAGATTTGGTGTATTCCTTACCAGGTCATTTTCAGCTGCTTGAAATAGCTCGGCAAACGGGCCAGCAGACTTGTTGTAGTACATTCACGGCAAAATATCCCCACAAGTCAATGTGTCAAGAAGAAATGAGGAGCATTTTAAAAGGACAATCACATACTGTGCATCTATTCTGTTAATCATAGACGGGCGGCTCATTAGATATCCATTCAAATACCCCGTATATCCTCGGCCATCGTCTTTTTTTTATCTATTTTGTCCGATCCTTGTGTGAAATTATAGGCTTCCATTCTATATTGTATCTATTGTCTGCCGAATCAAGTCCGTAGAAGGTTTCACAAATGCTGTACCTCTGTCCACACTTCTAACTGACGAGGACAACGACAACGAACAAAGCCAACAAAGGCCTGTACCTCTATGTGATTATTAGAACTGTGCTGCACGTACATAAAATCCGTCGGTGGAGGGTCCACACTGAATGGCAATCGCGTTCATTGAATACACTTTCAGGGAAAATAAAAGCAAAATCAGTAACAACCTGTTCGATAACTACCGGAGCGCCAGTGGTCTTGTTGGACTTCATTCCGATCCCCTTTCGGTGGCCACTTGAAGTCCCCGTTTGTTCCTGACCCTTGGAACATATTCAATGAACAGCTCGATTAACCTCTGATACTTGGTAGCAAAAGCAGCTTACTGGCGACGGCGTGTGTGTGGGTACGTGTGCACCTGGAGTGGGGTAGCAGTAATCGGATGTGGAGTGCATTGTGCAAGAAGGCTCGGTTCGTTGTTACAATTTTTTTTATGAGTTAATAAAACCCCACCAGAGGAACGAAATGCATTTGGTGAGCGTGCCTTGTGGAGGACACACGTTCGATGAATTACATACGTGTTGGTACTTAATGGTCGTATGTCGACGGATATGTAGCCTGTGGGAGATATTCATGAGACGAACGAATTGTCCTTCGCAGGAAACAATTATAAATTAAGTTTCTGCCAGTTCATTAAATTTAAATTGTATTGTCTGTTTTCGAAGGACACTGAAACTGTCCTGTTTATATCAGTGGTTACTAACAGCCAAGAATGTATAATAGTTTCGTGTTCAAACTCAGATGTGGACAATTGGTATGCATGCACGAAATACCTACTAAAGGATAACGATACCAGCTGCTTCATGAGCTGAGCAGGATGAATGGCTAGGAATGCATTAAATAGAGGGTGGTATAGGATCAGTAGCTATGTCTGTTGTGCTTTTACAACTTTTATGGCAACGAAACTTTATGGGCAACATCGAACGTCCTTGGAGTTTTAATTTGTGCATCAAATGCATGGAGTGTATCCGTGTCGGCACAGGTATCTAGGCTTTGTCTTTCATGAGGCTGTTAAAAAGTTCCCACATGAGTGCAACAAATAGGATGCAGCGGTGAATAGATACGACATGACATCGTGTTGAGGTCATTTTGAACAATGAAAGTTTTATTTAAACACAAATCCATATTTTTTTTATTACAGTTGTAAAGGACAATAGCGGTGTAGCTGTTGACTGCCTTTATTACCAGGTGGTTGCAAGCAAAAATCAATTAGCTCTCATTGACGGCCTTGATGGAGTAGCGTCATCCTGCACGGGATGACTAGTTTCGCTACGATGTCAAGGCTGAATACATATATAGTTTGTGTCAATAAAAGGTTGGCATCAGGGTAAAATGTGTCGATTGGTACTTTTGCTGTAGCTGGCATGAGGTGCTAATAAGGAGTAACCAATTGTTTCAAGTATTGCTCAATGCGTATAGCAGATTAGGCTATACCGCCATTGGTTACGCGGATGACTTGGCGATACTTATTAGTGGCCAGCACAGCGCAAGCATCTCTAGCGTCATGCAAGGTGCTTTACTACACGTTTTAGAATGGTGCAGCAGAAAAGGACTATCCATCAATCCCTGCAAAACTGTTCTAGTGCCTTTTACTAGGAAAAGGCTGGTCAATCTAGAACCCATCATTATCAAAGGCACTACTCTAGCTTATTCCAGTGAAGTCAAATACCTCCGAGTCATCCTCGACAATCGGCTCAACTGGAATTCTCATATCAAGTTCGCCATCGAGCGTGCTAATAAGGCCATGTGGGCCTGCAGGCGCCTGTTCAGCAGAACTTGGGGTCTAAATCCGAAAATGATACATTGGATGTATACAATGATGGTGAGGCCCATTTTTATGTATTTTCACCGCCATCGTCTGGTGGCCGAAAGTTCTTGAACGGACAACGGCAACTAAACTCCAGAAGTTACAAAGAGTTGCCTGTCTCGGCATCACAGGTGCTATGCAAGTATAAATCAGGTGACCATGTGGGACATCTGAAAATTCTTGACTCAATCCCCAAAAGAGACATGTTCTGACTATCCCTGACACTATGGTCAAGGAGTACTGTTTCGGTAGGTTATTTGAGGTAAAATATTAGATCGTGCAAATTGGTGTTCCCGCATTAGACCCTAGAGGTCTAGTTTGGTTCACAGACGGATCGAAAATGGAATCTGGAGTTGAAGCTGGTGTGTTTGGACCCAACACCAGGGTCTCGATACCTATGGGAATGTGTCCCACGGTATTTCAGGCTGAACTCCATGCCAATGAAATCTGCGCTAGGTCAAACCTTAGTAAGGGTATTAAGGGCGCTGTCTAGCGCTGTTGTCGAATTTAGTGGACTCCATATCAGTTAAAAGCTGCTACGATGCACTGCAATCCCTGGCGAGACTAAACAAGGTAAAACTTGGATGGGTCCCCGGCCGTCAAGGGATTGCAGGTAATGAGCCAGCAGATGTACTAGCTAGGGCTGGCTCAGAATCTGCGTTCATAGGACCTGAACCTTACTATGGCATTAACTGGTTATTCGCCACAGCACTGATTAGTAACTGGGAACACAAGCTTCGTCTGGACCACTGGGAAAATGTCCCTCAAACCTTACTCCTCTAAGGATATACTTAACCTTAATAAGGAAAGTATCAAAAAGCTGGTGGGCTGTCTCACGGGCCATTGTGGCTTGAGATATCACCTTAACAAACTGAACCTGAGCTCAGAGACGGAATGTAGGTTCTGCTCGGAGGAGGACGAATCATCCGAACACATTCTCTGCAATTGCCCAGCATTACATTGGTTAAGGAGACGTATTTTCTATAAAGAAATATGTACGCCAGCGGAAATGAAAAACTCTGCTACTAAGGATATACTATCCTTCATTAGGAAGGTAGTACGTCTCTTAGACTAACCATACCCTTATGATACAATAGATCTTTTAGGTCGCAGTGTCTGCCACATGGGCAAGGGTTATATCAAAAAAAAAAAAAAAAATAGCAGATAGGACCATTAATAGGCTAATGCCTCTGTTGTGAGTATACTTTGCACAGAAATTGTCGTATTTGCGGTGGAGAGAACCCGAGACTGGTTCAATAAAAGCCAATGCGTCCACCATTCTTCACTGTGTGATTGTGATTCTTTTCTGATTGCACCAAAGGGTGTGTAGTCTTCTAAAGATACCAATAAATAGCCCGGGTTATTGGCATATACGATTCGCAAACCAGAATACTTGATGCAAAAAATACGCCTGTGTAATGACTCACACTCTACACACTTGAACCATTCTCCCCACGGGACTGCTGTTAGGTATTACTTCATAGGGCTGGGCATCGATTTCCCTCCTGATCTCTCTGACTCTTTAAAGCCACAGCAGTTCTTACATGATTTTTGCTGCAACCTGTTTCACCGCATCTATGTACATATATTCCATTCGACGTTACCATAAGTTTTATATTCTCAGGAGTTGGTGTTCTTCTTATTCTTCGCTTTACACGGAAACGTGGGCACTGAAAAAAATACACGCTACGCATCTTCTCTGACCTTTTCGCAATTTAAACAGATAGAAAATTCATCGAGCCCGAATCTCTTCATGCCATTGTGACAATATACTCCAAGGTTAGGTTAGGTAAGGTAGGGGGGTGACTGCATCAGCAAGGGTGCAGTCTCACTCGTGTCTCAACGGATCCATTGTGTTCCCCCGGTGTGGAATACCTGTAAAACAAGCGCCGGTGTGAGATACGTGTAAGTAAATGAAAGAGAAATAAGCAGTGGGTTAGCTGTTTAGTTAGTAGCAGGGGTGGCCCTCCTGAACCAGCCCGATTTCATGATGAATTTTAGGGTGGTTTTAGGTGGCGTGTTTGCTAGTTCACTAAGGTCTTTGAACTGTGGTTTTCCGAGGGTTGAGAGTCTGGTTCTGAAGAGGCTTGGGCATTCGCAGAGGAAGTGTGTTGAGTTTTACTCTACCTCTGTGTCGCCACAGCCTCTGCATAGGTCGGTGGTGCTGATTCTCATTTTCCTGAGATGGGCCGCCATTGAATTGTGGCCAGTAAGGATTCCAATGAGGTGTGACAGCTGTGGTCTGTTAAATGATAGCAGTTCTTTGGTCCTCTTTTTGTCAAATTGGGTCCAAAATTTTCTAGAGACTCGGCATGCGTTGATGGTGTTCCACCTTGCGTTGGCCTTATTTAAGAAGTCTGTAGAGATATTTGACATGAGGAGACTGATGGGCAATAGTACAGAGTTGTCTGCGTGTAGGTCATCCGATTCTGAGCCTTTCCTGGCCAGTTCGTCGGCCATCTCGTTCCCGTGGATAACCATATGGCCCAGGATTAAACAGAGCGAAATTTTGTGTCTCGTGCTGAGGGATTTGAGTTCCTCTTTGCATCTTTGGACCAATTTGGATTTGGTGCTGATGGAGGTTATGGCTTTGATGGCTGCTTGGCTGTCTATGTAAAAGTCAACCTGTCTGTTGTTGTACAGTGTGGAGAGGTGTCGGCAGGCCTCGGTGATACCGTGAATTTCCGCTTGGGACACACTTGCGTGGTTCGGAAGTTTCATGGACCCGGCAATTGAGGGTTCCACTGAGAAGATGCCGGATCCCGTACCTACGTCCATTTTTGATCCATCCGTGAAGATAGATATGGAGGTGGGGTCTATGATCTCACCATTTGTCCAGCTTTCTCTGGAGGGAAATTCGGAATCGATGTTGAGATTGAAATCCAAGTGGGTGGCCATGTAGTTCGAAGGCTTGTTGGCGTTTATCCACTTGGAAATGGTGCTGTGACCGATCTGGCTGTTTTCCAAGTCCGGGTTTCTCTGAGTCGTGGGGCACTTTTGGCCGCTGCCTCTTTCGTGAAGAGGCCAAGTGGGCATAGCCCGAGCATGGTTTCGACGGCGGCGGTGGGTGTTGTTCTAATAGCACTAGTCGTGCCTATGCAGGCTAGTGAGGGTGAGGGTGTTCAGGTTATATACTCCAAAGGAATATTTGAATCAAGGAGTTTTTTTTCTCAAATTAACTCACTAGAAATACAAAAAATCATTACGTCACTCAAAACTCATCTTCTCATGACTGTATCTCAAGTAGACTTTTAAAGAATGTATCCTTCTTAGTTGTAGGTATTTTTCCCGAATCCCTTAAAACTGCTATAATGAATTTCTATAAGTAATTCCTTAACATAAAAAAGGGAACACCACTTTTTTAAATAATTACCGGTCAATTTCTCTTTTGTCTGTATTTTCAAAGATTTCCGAACGAGGCTCGAAAATGCTATCCTTCTTGAGTAAAACTCAGTTTTTTAGTGATTTTCAATATGGTTTTAGATGTGTAAGATCTACTGAAGATGCCTTTTTTTTTTTTTTTTTTTTTTTTTATAATTTACTTATTTAATTTATTTAATTTATATCGCTTAATTAATTATCGTTCCCATGACCAGTGTTTAGCCACCTTTGATGCCAATGCTAGCTGTTCAGATTCCTGTTTCTTAGTTGAGCATGTTCGGAGCTTTAAGTACTTAGGTATTACTTTAGACCACAAGCTGAGTTGGAATGACCACACCTCTCACCTGAAGCTATATCTAAATGCGGTAGTTAGACAAATTTATCACCTAAGCCTCTACTGCAATTCGTCAATTCTCAGTTCAGTTTTTAACGGCCTTTTTCAATCAAAGCTACAATATGGACTCTCGTCTTGGGGTGGTACACATTTCTTTAAGATAGAACCTTTACTTTTGAAACAAAAGCATGCAATCCGAATCATCTGCAAAGTGAACCGTATGACAGCAAGTTTTGTATTGTTCAGGAACCTTAAGATTCTTCCTTTAAGGCACCTGTATTTTTATAAAGTGCTAAAATTATTTTCTGGTTATTCAGCTGCTAGATTATACGGCAGACATAATTTTCGTGATGTTAATAAAGCACTTTATTCAAAATTTTATAATTTTTATTTCGTCCCGTTTATTCAATAAACTTCCAGTGAGACTCAGATGCGAGAGGAACGAATCAATTTCTCTTTTTGGCTTTTCTCTTTTAATCATTATAATTTGATTAATCCTCTATTGCAAATTTTTTTTTCTACTATATATCTTTTATTTGCACTTCGTTTTCTCATACAATTGCAAAATTACCTTCCCCATCAACACGTAAAAATTAATTGTTTCTTCTTTAATTTAATGTTGCATTCGTCCCTTGTCCTTCTGACAATAGAATGCTCCTAACTCTTAATGAATTGTTCTGAATTGTATACATCTTTTTATGATATAAAGTATTTATAAGTCTCTATTTATACATATGTATAAAAAGGAGTTGGCATACGTAAGACCACTCATAACTCGGGAACGGATGGTTCGATTTGAGCTGTCTTTTTTTTGTTTTCTTCGTCTCCGCCCAAGGAACATTTTAACGGCGAAAATTCGGAAAAATCGATTTTCCATACATTAAGTATGGGGAATTTTCTTTGTTTTTTCATTTTGATCGTAATATTACAATTCAAATGGTTGTAAAGGTTTAAAATTCGGAAAAGTTTCCCGGACAATCATTTTTTTTCATTTTGAAGAAATAATACAATGAAATTAATTGCTCCAAATTTGGAAAATTTTAAATCGAAAAAAATCTTTTCCCACACATTCGTATGCAACAACATTTGTATGCAATTTGACAGGTGTCCTTTGTCTTTCGTCATTTCACCATAGTCTGACTATACTTACTAACTATTCACTCCACCAAGCTAATATTGGTCCATTTCCACCTAGAAGCTTGAATGTATTCTGACGTTCCAGCAAATTCAAATGGGAGCCTCACTCACACACTCTTAGAAGTAGGTGGAAGCCATGGGTGCAGCCATTTTCTTTAGATCATTATTGTACAATTTGTTGTTGTTAAGGGGACGACAGGCTGTCCAAATGTACTGTTCAAAAGGAAAGAAAGAAACAACATGCTACACTTTTAGGCAGTTGATGGCCACGTGCTTATTCACTTGCATTCACAGTTCACAGACAGGAAAATTTAGGCTCCGTCTATTTTGGACAATGCCTGGGCAGAGGAAATGCAAGTTTGCCGTCTGTTATACATAGGTTGTCTATGCATTTCACATTGATCTGTTGTTGCTCTACAGTTGATGCTGCACTAAAATTACTTTTTGAAAATTAATTATCAGATTTTCAATAATCAAATTGTGCCTAAACCATTCTTGAACAATTCCTTCATCTCAATCAAGTGAATTTCAGCCTGATTTTAATGATTGTTCAGTTGTCAGCAGCTCATGTTTTGTGATTTTGCCGGTAACTAAAGTTGAAATCTCAGTGATTCCAGTGAGTTTATCGAAAGAAGATCAAACATTGGCTCACGCAGTCGCAATGGACGAAGATTGGCGATTCGCCGTGCAAATCAAACCCCTGAGCAACGCGCCGAAGCGAATTAAAAGCTTCGAGCACATGCGTCGCGAATTCGTGCAGGACGAACTCAGGAGGAACGAGAACCACACGTAGCTGCTGAACGACTGGGACAGCAGCGCAATCGCGATCTGCTTCGTCAAGTTGAATCAAACGCCAATCGTCGAGTGAGAAAAGGTGCCGTGAATGTCCAATTACATCGCGCCGATATCCAATATGACTGCACGATTCACTACAGCGAATGGCCCTGTGTTACGATTGGGCCCATAAATGTGATTTGCCAATATTGCAATGCGCTAAAGTCTCATTCGGAGACACCAAGATTGTGTTTTGCAGGTGGTAAAGTCAACCTCTTTACATTCCGTGTAAATAAAGGATTCAATCGAATTCGAAAAGTGTTTCATTCAATCAACAATTGAATTTCGAGTGACATCATTTGCTATCGATCGCAAATGTTCGATCGAAAAAATTAATTTCAGGTGGAATCGTGAATGCCCAAAATTATTTCAATCAAAAGATCAATTTTGAGCGGGACGAAGTTCGCCGGGTCCGCTAGTAAATAAATAAAAAAATAGAAAGATACGCTCGATAGCAACCATGTCCGGTAAGCAGCTGGCTGAGGCAGAAATCTATTTCTCTGTGGGCCGGTCCATCCATTTTTGAATATCCCCGAATGTCGAACAGACATGGCAAGAGAAATGGAACCAGTCATCGAAGAAGGGTGACTTCGCTTTTTTTTTTTTCTGCTCCAGATCTTTGATTGAAGTACAGGGTTCCTGACTTTTGGCATCGAATGTCGTTTATACTTGGCTAGCCAAGATATCTGCTGGTATCATTCCCGCGATGACACGCATTGGATACATAGCATCATCTGACACCGTCCGAAATGCAAGGAACATCCTCAGCGCATACGAGTATAGTCGGTTGACGGAGTTAATGCTTTTGGTGCAAACTTTCATTGTCACTGCTTTGGCCCATATTGCTGCGGCATACATGACTCTTGCCCCGTTTGAGATTCCAGGTTTTAGAGCCCTATATATAATGCTCCATAGGATAGGTCCTATTACCAATCCTTGTAGATCTCCTCCAAATATGTGGCAAGGCCTTATTCCATCATCCGTATCGAAGACGAGAAACCGGTTCTTTAAGAGCTTGGTTTCATTTCAATTACTATGAGCCTTCAGCTTATAGAGCAGAACGCATTTTGACATACATATGTATGTATACCGTAGCATCTTCTCTCCATCTCCTGCCTGAATAGCTTCGTAAAAGGTAGAAGTGACCCTATATAATGTGGGTTTGATCAATTGCCCCATCCTGTAGGTTACGTATGACTCGGTCCAGTATTTTACACATTGTCCCCAACGGCTACATACATATGTACATATATGGGACTGTATGAAAAGGGCTCATCTAGTTGCTTTTTTCATTAGTCTGGAAAACCGTTCTGCTAAACACTTGTTATACGATTCGACAAATGGTGCTGCCTATATTTTAATGCCTAGCTCAAGGTCCTTGTTTGGTATGTCAGTCATCCAATCCAGCTGACTGAGTATTGTCAAATTGTTTGAACTGACGGAAGAGGACTGATCAAATTCATCCTTCTCTTCCCACTCCGTCGCTAATTTGTGACTAACAGTTAGCGTCTAACAAAACAAGAGGGACTCGATCTCTTCGAATTCATGCTCCAATGGTAGTATAGAGGACGGTAGGTAGAAGAGCCTTCGGGAAGAAATGGGGGCTGAAACCAAAGGTGGTACTGGCTACTGTACTACTGGTTATATATTATGGTGGAAACACGCATTCTAATATACATATGTGTATCTCGATAGTCTGGTGGAAGTCCCTCGAGAAAAAACACAATTTTGACAGCGACAAAAATCCAAAGAGCAGAGCAGGGATGAGTGGGCGCAGGGCCATAAGTCCATAGGCCAAAAGTCCACAATTGACAAACGAATTATGGACTTATAACCCACCCAAGTGAGTCAAAAGTCCATTGTGGACTCTTGACTTGTGGACTTATGGCCCTTCGCCGATTAGTGGGAGAAGGAACGAGTCTTTATAGAGGATAAATTAAATAGGTAGGAGCTGGCATCTACTGTGAGTCTCGGCATACAAAGCGCTCTTTTAGATTAAACGATGTTTGCTGCGTCTTTAAAGTCGAAGTTACTGCAATAAAAGTCGTGGAAACAGCCATAAAGACGTTGCAATGAATATCAGTACGACTCAAAATACAAATACTTGGCGCAATAGACCGTATGTGGTCCAGGGTCTAGCTTCTCGCGACCATTCGTGTTGTGCGTTTTATATCTTTTTTACACAATTGAAGAGGACCCACAGCTTGGAGCCATATCCGAAAGGCAAATGGAGAAGCTTTCTCATTTCAGTTGTTACTCTCGGACGTTTGTCAGATATTCGTGAGAGGTGGAACAGCGTTTTTTTCGGATTTTTGATATTTTCAGGGATTCGAACGTTGAGCCTCCCGCTCAGCGATCCAGAGCACTAACCACTTGAGCCACGGTGTACGCTAGTTCGATGTCGGACATGTGGACGTCTCCGGAAACAAAACATAAACTAGCCAGGAAAAGGTTAGATGTGCACCCTTCAAATGCTTTAGATGAGATCAATACACCGCCTAGTACAGCGTATTCTCTCCTTACGGACACCCCTCATAAGCGGACAAATTCTTCGGAACCGTCGGTGTCCGCTTATAAGGGAGTACATTACGCAGGGAAATAGACATAAGGTCCCTCGAGCGAGCTAACAACCGCTAGTGTCGCATAGAATGAATGCTTAGCTAGATCTTTGCTGCCAGTCTACGATAAGAAGAGCTCTGATGCTAAGCAGCAGGGACATTCGGATCCTTACTGCTTAATGGGCAAGAGTGCAACTTGGCTAGGTCTACCCTATAATGTAGAAGCTGCAGAGACGAACAGGAAATATAATCAATTCGTCATCTGCTTTACGATTATCCAGCACTGGCTCATAAGAGAAATGTTACCCTTGGCAGTCACTTCTTTTCTAGATGAGCTACAAAACAGGGAGCCAATCAATCTCTGCTGAGATTTATATACCTGTCTGAGTGACCTGGGTTTTCTTAACACCCATTGACGCATAGTGAGCAAGGGCACCCATATACCTAACCTAACCTAAGGTCACTGAAATAAATACCACATGCTGACGTAGTAAAGGCGGCTTAGTAAAAATCGCGTCCTGCTTAAGCCACTCAATGCCCCTATGCCTACAGAACGTAAATGTAAATCAGTATCAAACCGAAATAAATTCCCAACCTCATTTACTTCCATCACGCCTATCACAACTTTACATAATCTCCCCCTCTCTTCACACAAACACATCTGAAATTTAATTCTCTACTGGCTCTCAGCACACCGAACACAATTAACATTTTAATTTGGACAGATTCGTTGAAATATTATCAGCAATCAATTACGGGCTCGTTGACGTCCTTTCACACTCCCCCAAACCGAAAACAAACAATTTACCTAATTAATAAGCGATTCCCAAGCGCGCCAAAGGCTCGACTCATCTGTGGCAGAGTACTATAAGTTGCAGGACCTCATGCGGCTTCGATAACTGTGACAACACCCACCCGTACAGCTCTTTCCCGCAAAACCTCAGAACAAACCAAAATTCCGAATATCCTCTTTTTTCCAGGCCATCTGATATATTGTTGTTTGTCATATCTGCGAGGAGCAAGACCGGCACAAAAAGCACGTATGGGCATATTTTGTTTGTGTACGCCAACCTGATTCTAGATATTTACATGCATACACATCATAGGATCGAGGCTGGCAGGCGTCAGAATTAAGTATCCACAAAGCCGCGTTGTATTCCCGTGCAGAGAGCAACTAAGGGTCGAGGGAAGCTTGCCATACACAGCGGGGCGGCATAAAATTGCATAATTTACGGAGTTTTAAAATTAACAGTCACGACCCATGGTAGTGGTGGACCGTGAAGTTACTGCAATCAGATTTAAAACCGCTGAATTTAACCGCATTAAGTACGTGTCAAAATACCACCGCTCCGGTCTCCGGGTCTCCGGACGAAACGTAAAAATTGCAACGCGATTTTGTTTTGCAGGTGTGTGACAAGGGGGTTGAAGGACTCAAAAATAATACATGGCGAACTGCAGCCGTTGAGATATGAATTTATGTGTCTCTATCCCGATGGAAATACGAGTACGTATCGTTACCATGTGACTGGTGGATTGAGGAGCACGATAGGATAAGAGTGTTACATCTGTCACAGGAGACTGTGCTTTAAGGGATGTGGGATTGTTACAGCATGCAGCACGGATGCTTCATTTCACATACAGACGCTGGGAAGATGATGGTGTCATTTCCGTGAAAAAGTTATAGTTTGACGGTTTTTCATAAGAAAGAAAGTACATTGGGGCTAGCTGTTTAATAAGAACCACACCTACGCACGGTAGCACTCATCGCACTTGCCGTACTAGGCCTTTTTATTCGAGAATCGACGATGATAACTGTTCTACGAACCACCAGTTCGATAGCTGGAAGTCAAGTTCAACATGATATACTACCATCCTACAGGGACACCTAGGCAAGAAGTTACCGCAGAAGACGTACAGCGTCAAGGATTAAAAGGTGGTTGGTGTCGATGAAAACACCAAGATTGCTTAAAAAGCAGCAATCCATTGGCTCCCACACATCTTTGTAGAACTAAACAAAACTTAAGGAGGGAGTATTCCCCGACCAGTGGAGGAAACAAACACTAGCCCTCCTCAAAAAGGCAATGAACCACCGAGGGATCCCTTATCGTACAGGCTTCTATGCATGTTGTACATAGTGAGGAGTGAAATCGAAGAGACAGGAGACCTGGCAGATCGCCAATTTGATTTCAGTGAGACGCGTTTTACGATCGACGACGCAGTATAACTTCGCAGGCGGTGTTCTCCAACGCTTCGTACTGGGTATGCTACTGGGAAACCTTATGAACGATGACGTCCTTAGGCTAAGGAAATACTTGGCTTTGCTGGCAACGATTGCTATAGTCGTTGTAGTGATCAAACTCTTTGGAGGGTCGGATCATGACTGGCTAATAAGCATAGCCCTTCAACTTGCAGAGGAGAAGACAGAAGAAGAAGACAGGTTGGCCATGGAGTACACAAGAGTCTCCGTAAGCGATCACTTTGTAATTTCCAAACTTAAGTTGAAGTACTTTGGCCTTGTACCTTGATGAAAGCATAACTTTGCCTTGAAGATGAAGTTATACAAGCAAATGACGGATGCAGCTTACAGAAACTTGAGAGTATGCAGCGCCTTCCGAAGAACTTCCTACGACGCGAAATGTGTAGTGACTGGCATGGCACCAAAAGATTGTCTTGCGAAAGAGTTACAACAGAAATATGTACCTTGTCAGCAGAACAATAGCATAAACAACGACGAGTTAAAATGATACTGGGGCACCACCAAGCGCAAGTCTGGAAGAATGACAGGAGATATGACATCACTCTGATAAAGGCACGCGAATGCACAGATCGATCCCCAATATAGACGCTGAATTTCCACCAGACCCAGGTGTTTGCTGGCCATGGTTGCTTCAGAGCCTATCTCCACAGGTTTAGGCATGACAACAACCCCTAGTACCCAACATACACAGAGGTAGTCAAGGATGCAGAGCATGTCATGCTCCATTTCCCATGATGAGCGGCACCGGCTGGTGGATAAACTGGGTGATGGCTGATCCCCAGATAACATCACCAGATAGATGATAAGTACGGAAAATGCTTGGTGCGCAGTTATCGACACGATGACAACCATTTTGAAGCAAAGACAGGAGCGATAACGAAACGCAGCGCAGCAGGCTGCCAACATGGGTGAGCCGAACATCTAACACTTGATTTACCAATCCCGATAAAATGATGGACAGCACTGCCGCGATGATCGGGAGAGGAGAGGGTTTAGTGAGCGAAAATCCTTCACTCTTACTGAATACGGGCTCAATGTCATCTGCAAAAGATTCCTACCTTCCTACGCAAAAAAAAGAGAAAAATTAGGCATGCATCAACTACTGACTACATAGTCCCGTAACCTAAACCGTGCGGCTAATTGCTCTAAGGCGGTGCCACTACAGCTCATCTGAGAATAGTAGAATACATTCATTGCGATTCTGGGACTCACTGGGACATCGGATCTAGATTCTCGCCGTCAATTGTGTTGTGCACCACACGCACTTTTCACACAAATGGACTGTCGGACTTTCGGACTTTTACCGGACATTTGCGAGAGATGGGACCGTAGACCTTCTACTCTATCCACCTAAGTTCTCTCAAACATCTTGAGTGCAATCTTGGTAGAATGAACAGCGTCGCAATCCTAATGAAAAATGTATCTTAACCAAGCTTAAGACGAAGACCGACAGGCTAATGCAAAAGGAAATCAAATTCTATCCTGGTAGGGTCATCAAGCCCCGCTAAGGGAACAGCAATCAAGGACACCAAGCACAACAGAGAAACGAATAAAATCTGAGTTCCTGCAACTACTACACCAAAAAGGAGTTACTGCCTGGTAGTACAATGGACTGTATAGAGTCCGAGCGCCTCTTGCATTTGGTTGCTCTTTTTTTTCATAAAAAAAGAGTCATCATGGGGCTTAACATTCTGCGGTACCAAATGAATAAACTACGGCTAACGAAAGATGAGAAACATGGATAAACCAGTTGTTTGGGCTCGCGTTATTAAAGTTCTTGGTCGTACCGGTTCGCAGGGACAGAGTACCCAAGTGAAAGTGGAGTTCCTTGGCGAGCAAAACCGTCAGGTCATCCGCAACGTTAAGGAATCCGTCCGTGAAGGCGACATTCTCACCCTTCTCGAATCAGAAAGAGAAGCCAGAAGACTTCGATAACTGACTGACTGACTGACTGACTTTTTGACCAAGTCAGCGAAGACGCCATCACTTTCTTTGTCATTGTCCAGGTTTTTCTCGGGCGACACTTCTTCTAGGACGACATCTGGAACTACATATGTACATCAAATCAATTAGATGAGGAATGCCAGGCATCTACCCTGTGGGTATTACGACTAAGAGATCACAGGCCATGTTCTGATGGCTTGGAGTCAGAACGTTTCAACATGGAGGTGAAGTTAGCGCATGTTTTAGGTAGCGCTACAGTTTGGGATGAACCTGAGCTTCAACCAACAAGTCTGTTTAATTAGCCCGGTCATTAGTACAAGATACTCCAGCTGCGCACTCCAAGTTGGTTAAGACTCTCTCTTTGTGCACCCCAACTGTGCCTAAACCTTCGTCAACAGCGTTGTCTCTCCGGATTACGTTCGAGGACTGCTGGCAGAAGCGTTGGGGTCTACATGTCCAACTCATCTTTATCTTCGAACTCGGTAAAGTCTGTGTTTTCGCACTATGACTGTAATGACGGTGGTCTTATATAGAGTTTCCTTAGTAGTTCGGCACGACGCCTTACAAGTCGATTTCCATCTCAGCCTTAAGAAACAAACATTAGCATGAGCTATTCCTCATTTAATTTCTGCTTTCGAAGGATGATGTTAAGGAAATCACATGACACCGCGTCATCTTGTCTAGATCCTTTTTCGCCATCAAATATTTAGTTGAGATCATCACTGAATGTTTGACAGTGAGGCCATAACTAGACACGGTTCTGTACAGTTCGTCTATATAAATGCTGTCGTCAAAAAAGAGATAGTGGATGTTGGGGTCTTTGTACATCTTTGGTTTTTGGTCGATTTTCAACTTTTCTGGTTGTCGACGATACATTTCAGGTGTTCATACCATAGGCTGATACGTCGAAAAATGTTACAGTTGAGAAGGACTCATTTTTTGTGGATCAGGCAAAGTATGCTGAAATTCATTCCATTCATCACTCATACTCCGTTCCTGTTGAGCAGTCAATTGCGTTTTGGCATTGAAAAAACTGAGGGATGTGTAGTACGAATTGTTGGAACATCCTATTCCCAAATGAAAAGAATTTTTTTTTACTGTTTAAACGTTTCAAGTCAATTGGTGATGGCAGTGTAGATGGGAATGTTGCAGACCCTCCAGAATAGTACTTCGGGGTTGGAATGCATCCATTGGAGAAAAGTTAGACGAATTACATTGAAGTAAAAGGAGAGTACGAGTACGTTTGGAGGCACATATGTAAATGCATTTCTGAACTAAAAAACACAGCTTTTCACTGTCAGGCCGAGAACTTTCCACCTTGCCCTCGTAAAAGGAAACTCTAGCTTCTCTTCTCACTCTTTTTCCCTGTCGTACCGCCTTTTCGGCCTAGCATCGCAGCGGGCTTTACTGGCTTAACCGTCACTCGGATTTCTGTTAGCCTGCTATCCACGCCCTAGTGCTCTTAATGTGCTTTCGATCTAGTCAACGGATACTGGATAGTGAGCATTAAGGGCTATTATCGTGCTCGTATCTATGCAGATAGCATCGGAAGCATCCATGACCTGTCAACAACTGGGTTAGGTGATATCCTGCCTCAAGTACAAGTGTATGTGTCGACCTGCCTTTTCGGAATTATTCCAGCGTTCTTGCTATATTCCTATGCAATGCAACCTTAGCGGCATCTGCTGGCTTTTGCTGTTTGAAATGGTCGGTTCTCGGTTTGCCTGCTTCAATTCGTATTGTCATCGATGCTCTTCTGCCAGGATGTCTATTGGTAGCATTTTTGCTATCATACAGTTTGCGTCACTGGAGGTAAATATTAAAAGAATCAAGATTGTGAAACAATGTCTACCGAATCGGGTTTGGCACTGGAGCACGATAACAGTAAAAACAAATTGTCAAGTTGCTGACAGGCTCTGCGCAATAAGAATTATCTGTGGTTTCCGAACAATATCGGATAACGTAGCATCTGTCATATTCGGAATGATCCCTGTCGACATTTTTGTAAATAAGATGCTAAGGATGTACGAAACCTCGAGTCATCAAAAAGCAGGTATTATTACGAGAAAAAAGGAGGAGGAGAAGGCAATATAACAGTTATGTGGGAAGACAGTGGGATAGCACTACAAAAGGCAGATGGTCCTACAAGCTGATCCCAAACATCGAGGTCTGAACCAAGTGAGTGTGATAGTCGCTGTCACCTTACGCAGTTCTAATCGGGTCACGACTGCTATCGCAAAGATTTGGACGCAATAACTCACCTCTCTGTCCAGATTGTCTAGATCAAGAAGAAGACACAGTGCACGCAGTATTCCACTGCCATCGTTACGCAGACGAAAGTCAAAAGTGAGTTCGAAAACCGTCTTTGATTCCTGCTTATTAGGTTTACGATTAATTTATCTGTGGTGCCTTTTAATCCGCTTTCCGGTAGCTTAGAGCGAAAGTTATTTTGTAAATTTATAAATGCGTGCTTGTTTCATAATTGCATACTAATCTCTGTCATTTCATTAGCCGCATGATGTACTTCAAAACGTCCATTCACTGTCCTAAAAAAAAAAAACATTAAACATTCAACGGCTAATTTATCTATCCACCTACACACACAACAACATCCTCCTCTGATCATTTAAAATCCCTTTTGCAAAATAAATTATTCATGTTATCCACAAATTGACCTAAATCAGTGGCAATTGTCAGACCGGCTCGACTGAATTTTGGCTTTCGGACACCATGTAATGCGTGCGGATAATTTGTAAAATTTAATTGATTATACTCTCTTTCTGATATCGTTAATTGTGTTCACAATTTGTTGCCATTTGCCATTTTCCAATCACCCAACAACCATGGGTTTTCATAACCTTACCACATTTGGGTGTACGCAATATAAAACGTATAAAAACCCCGCCCCCAAAACGCATCTCACACGCACGCCAAACTTTGATAATAATTTAACCGAAAACCACAAAAGAGGAAAATTATAATTTCCTAAAAAAAAAATAATTTATGGCAGGAGGGCGTTTTAAATATTAACAATCTAACAAGCGCTCCGAGCATTACCCATCTATGTATACGTGTGCGCCATTAATGAAATGAATTATAAATTAATATTTGGGATTAATTTTATGTTTAAATGATGGTCCTTGTGCAAACTAATTAATGCACATGCTTAATAAATCAACAGTACAATGGAATCATTTATTTTCTATTTTTTTGGCTTGTGTTGGAGAATAGATGGTTTTTTGACTTTGGCTAGTTTTTTTTGTTTTTTAATTTTTATTTAATGCTCAAGTTTTTGTATTTATTCACTCATTTTGGGATAGAAAAACAGTCACGTTAATGTTTTTTCTTTTATTTGTTTAATTTTGAAATAGTTGCGCTTCAAAGTTTTAAGAAGCGATTGCGAGATAAATTTTTTAAGTTAGCGGAAAAGAATGTAAAATTTGAATTTTGTGCCATTTAATAGTATAGTGATGACAACGTAAAAAAGATAACAATGTGACAGCTGACATTTCCGGGTTAGTAAAAATGAAGCGCTATACGAAAGAACAACGCATTTTCATTGTTAAGCAATATTTTAAAAATAATGAAGGTTTCTCAGCTACAGTCCGCAATTTTCGTACAAAATAGCTATGGCCGTCATAGTGATTTAAAACCATCATCTGTGAAGAGAATAATTGAAAAATTCAGGAAGACTGGATCAATTAGTGATCTTAAACACTCTGGGTGTCCTGTCACAAGTCGTTCAACAGAAAACATCGAAGCAGTTCGCGAGAGTATTGCTGACAGTCCAGGAACGTCAATTCGGTACCGTAGTCAAGAATTGGGCATTTCGAGAAGCTCTCTACAGCGAATTCTCACGAAAGACGTGAAACTTCAGTACCTAAATTACAAGATATGGATGTGACCAACATGTGGTTTTAACAAGACGGTGCCACATGCCATACAGCCAGAGAAACAATTCAATTACTGCATGAGTCATTTCATAATCGTGTAACCTGCCGTTTTTGCGATCAGAATTGGCCATCCAGATCTTGCGATTTAACGCCATTGGACTTTTTTATTTCGGGTTTTTTGAAGTCAAATGTCTATGCAAACAAGCAAACGACCACCAACACCTTGAAAGAGGAAATTGGGAGGTGTATTAATGAAATTCAGTGACATTTATGCGAAACGGTAATAGAAAATTTCAATAAAAGAGTACGTCCTTGCCAGCAAAGCCGTGGCGGCCATTTATCCTATGTGCTATTCCATACATAACTCCAATCTGTATACTTTATG
Organism: Blera fallax; assembly: GCA_946965025.1. NCBI lineage: Eukaryota > Metazoa > Arthropoda > Insecta > Diptera > Syrphidae > Blera > Blera fallax. The sequence continues at coordinate 51,851,815 of OX337244.1, forward strand.
AATCAATAAAAAATTTAAGCTTTCTAATTAAAAATCTTTATTTTCTATCAAAATTACATTATGCGTGAATTATGTGACACCCTTTAGTTCTTTGAAATCATTTTTAACGTAGGTATACCGGTTTTCGACAAGGAGATGGGCTATCATGTAATTTATCCAATATTGTGCTGAAGCAGATAGTGCAAAGGGCACATTTGAACAATGGAGGCACTGTTTCCAACAAATCCGTCCAGATGGATGGATGAAACTTTTACTGGGATACGCAGACGATATCAACATCTTTGCTCGCTCCCAGCGTGTCCTAGTAGCAACATTCGTCTGCCTCAGATTCAACATCAAGTCCACAAATGAAACCTTAGTGGAGATTTGATAAAGACTGAACTTTGCAAACTCTGGGCTCAAATTCCTTTCTCGCAAAACAAAGTGTATGATCCATAGAATGCTAGTCTTGACAGCTTTGCTGACCGGCACCGAGTGGTGGATGGAAACCAAAATAGAAAAGCAAATACTAGGCGCATTCGAGTTAAGAAATGATTCGTCGAATTCTTTGTCCCGTGTGGGTAGGAGACAAACACGAACTCTACTAGGTGTACCAGGATGTGGATGTAGTTCAAAACGCCGAGCAGTCAAGATGATCTTCGAATCCCCGCCCCTAGGTTTAACACGACCACGGAAACTGAAAACTGAAAACTGAAACCAAGCGGTTACCAGAGCGCTTGGTCTAGGCAACTGGAAGTAGCGTGCCCGTGATCGACGAGGATTGAAGGTTTCCCTGTCTCAGGCAGAAACTCTTCGCTCTTCCATAGAGTAATTTCAGTTCGCCATTTCTTACTAAGGGTTTAATTGCTGGCTTAGAAGTCTATAGGCGTTTTATTTTCCTGTTGTTCTATGTTTTTTTTTCAGTTAAGCTTAGAGTCGAGAGTAGTGCTAAGACAATCGCCAGAAGGCGATAGCTAAAAGTTTCCTCAGGAAAGAGTTGACAGTTAGTCCAAAGTTTGTAGGTTAAGTGTTCATCTTTTTCAAAGCTTCTTTCTTTATCTTTCTGGATAAGGTTCGAAAAGTGTTGGTAAATACAGGAGATGTGATAATACTGAATTAATTTAGGAATCACTCGTCCTCTAAGGCAAGTATATCATGAATTACCTAAATCAAACCGAGGAATAGCTAACCACACTTTTCGGGATGTGCATCGTCGTATTTCAGTCATGGTCGTCGTCGTGCGTGCTCGCAAAAATTTATGAAAAATAAATACAGACTCTCAATGGCTTAGCAATTCTGAATTCGGTTCGATTTTTAAAAGTGAAGCCCTGCTTTGAAACAGCAGAGCCTTTTCAGTACAAAATATATTTTGCATCCTTAACAAAAACTCTTCAAATTTCTTAGATGATCCGATGAGATCCGTTTTTTCGTAGAAGGACTTGAAATCAGACGAGCCGTCTTGCTGCACTCTACACTGAAAGCTAATTTTTCTATTATGCGTCATATTTCTTGAAACTTTTACTTAAGCTTACATCAAACAATATTTTAACACACTAACAAGCTCTTAACCCTGAGTTCAATTCCCCTCTAAAGTTCATCCAAAAGGAACACTTTAAAAAAAGGGTTACTCATTGCAAAATGACACAGATTCTCATGAAGTCTCCATCTCTACCTAAAGTTTCCAAAGTTTCTGACTACAGGATTTGGGTCGATTATCTTTATCGTACTTTCCTTTCTCTTTTTTGACGACGTAATTCAATTACATCAGCTTAGTACTTAATTCCAAAAAAACAAAAAAAAGAACGGTAACTTGCCCTACTTTTCGAACAGAATGCGAAAATATCCTTTTTTTTCCCCCATTTTTGTACAAATGTTATAAAGTGCAAGTTGCAGGCATTTACATGTATGTCAAGTGCGAAATTTTAAAATTAATTTACATGTCATTACTTCCATGTGGAAAGTGCAAAATGGGAATTTAGCCCTTCCTTTGCATACATCTTCCATATTCACTGGGATGACATCACTTGAAAGTATTTCAATCGCAGGTCATTAGATATAATTTCCCTTGGAGTGACTTTAACGTTAAATTTCCTCTTTCTGTGCAATTTTAATTGCAGTTCATCGTACACGAGACCGAGTGCTCATGAAACTCATGGTTTTACAGTACACATGTACTGTTTCACCAGAACACATCCTTTCTTCGTCCTTGATGCTTACTTTGGTTATATTCAACAATTTCTGGGCTTTGCGCGACTTCACCACACTTGCCTTTCGCACAGATATACAGATCCAATGAAACGCTCATTATGAATTCTTCTTTCTATCGTTCTGTGGGCGTCTATGTGTGTGTGTGTGTGTAATGGTATGAATACGGGACAAAAAACCGACTTAGCACAGTGATATGTAAATTAATATTTTCATACAGAGAGAGAGAACGAGGGAAAATGCATGTAACCCAACACATAATCAAGCTTAGAATTAAAGTTTGTGCCGTCTTCTCTCCTTGCTGTATCCCGCAGAGAAAATCACATTCACACATAGCGGTGCACAGATACCGCACAAAAGGATGTTGCCATCGTTCTTATCTGAAGAGTTTTAAGTACCCTCAGAGAAATCCAACCCCCACTTGTGCATCAACGGCATCGTACACCCTGCACCAATCCCAAGCCCAACACCGCATCTGATATTAAGAGGCTATTATGGCGTGTGAAGAAGTTTATTTAAGGTTGCATTTGCAGACATTTTGTGCGATTCTACCAAAACCTAACCAAGGCTCCAAGAAACGATCCCTCGGCACAGATAACCAAGACCACACATCCTCCCAGCTGGAGGAGAGAATAAGTAGTTGAGGTTTGGTATACAGTGTCTAAGATGCATGCAAATTTATGGCCAAGGACCGACTACTTGGGGCGGCTCGATGGTTAGGCGGGGGGCGGGTCCTTGTGTTTGATGAAGACGGGAAAATAAATGTTGTTTGAAAGTTCATAATTGCATCTATTTGCATACATTATTGAGTGGAAGGAGGAACACATTTCACCAGCATCACCACCATCACCAGTACCATCAGCTAACACCACTTGAGAAGCACCCGAGCAGAGCCATCGCAAATTGAACGACGGCGCTCCACCATCCACTGTACTGCAAAGTTCCAATGATGCCTGAACAAGTGGAAGGATTGAAGAAATCACCCAGTTCTAGGGTTTATGTTAGCATAAATAGTTTTAACAAGTAGTTAAGAAGTGCCATTCGTGTGTGCCTGATACACATTACACATAGCGGCGGCGGAGGCGGCGGCGACGTTGGTATTCTAGTCTGTTCTTGGTCGGTGGTTGCAAGGACATGAATTGAAATGTGGATAAAAGAGGTTTTGAAAATTACTCAATCCCCAGCTGGATGAGCATCAGGATTGTTGGGTTCTCAGTGGTAATATTTACAATATATTTTCGGAGCAAATGCGAATTAAGTTGTTAAAGTCTGTGGGGAGTGTGTCTTGAGAAGACCTGTATTGAAGGCAACAAGGTCAACAATGTTATAGAAAAACAATGTGGATTGTACTCGTAAGTGAAATGATTTCATGGAAATTTGTGTACGTCTTATGGACTTTAAGGACTTAAAGGTTAGAGGTGATCACGTGTTGGAATTCTTCAAAACTCTGTCAACTTTTTAAGAGAATGAGGTCCTAAGAAATACTTCCTTGAACATTCTATTCCTGGGTCAAAGGACCTGCACAATGTCAACATGATATTGTGTAGGGTTACTTACCTTTGTTGATGTAGGTTAAGTAGGGTAGGCGAGGTGGAAGTGATTCACAACGCAAGAGCCAGGGCAATGCACGCCCAATGTAATATCCATAGAGGAGTAGTGTCTAACCCTTGTTCAGTGGTTAACCTTGATTCTGCGTCTTGCTTCTTCAATATGTCGTTTATTGGTCTAATGGATATTTCTTCCAGGACCTGGTAGAAGTATTGGCCTAGAAATTTGTGTTTCATGAGATCTGGACAGTGACAGAAAAAGTGGATTGTGGCCCGCTTCCTCATCTCCACATCCTCGACAGAGATTTTCTTCCGTTAGTAGTAGTTTTTTTTATGAGGTATCTACCGCAGGGTATTATGTCCATTAATGACTCTTATTGGGGTAGAAAGGGATTTCCTATTGCATAAGCCTGTCGGTCTTCGTTTTGTAAATTTTCTTGTGGCTGCACAATTTTCTAGGGCGGACCATCTGATGTTGCCTCTCTTAGGGCCTAGAATCCTGGTTTGAGTTTTAATGTATAAAGCTAGATTCATATCGAGGAGTCTATTTGATCTGATCCAGATTCCGAACCTCTTTTCGCCAATTTCTCGGCCGTCTCATTACCTGGTATGCCTTCATGTCCAAGAACCCTTAGGTCCTCTCAATAGCTTGCATGCATCTCATTTCGATAGCAGAAATCGCTTTTATTTCCACCTAAATGTCGATGAAAAGGTGATACTTTCTCGGGGTATTGCCCTTAACGCAGTCGCATGGGTGGCTATTTTCACTGCTAAGACCTGTAGTTCGGAAGATGGAAGATACCCCAATTTCTCGCCAATTCTCGTCGTGGCGCTATTCGATTAAATTAGATTGAGAGCAGAGGGGTAGCGTATCACCTTAACACTGCAGCCAGACATGAGCCTATCGTGGTTTCCTCCAATGAGAGCTTACTCATGCAGCAGCCGAGTTCTGAATCGACACAGCATTTGGTTGATCCAGTGGCTTAGTCTAGCGTTTATGTTTAGTTTATTGAGTGCTCCCATTATGACCGCTGGTTTGATATTATTAAAAGTTCCTTCTATATCGAGGAAGACCACCATCGAGAATTCCTTATTGGCCAGCGATTTTTCCACAGTGCTAACGAGGGAGTGCAGGGCGGTCTCTACGGACTTACGCTTACTGTAAGCATGCTGCTGTGAAAGCATTTTTACGTTAATCTTGTCACGTATGTATGTATATATCCCCTAAATTCTCTAGAGTTTTTAGTGGAAACGAGGACAGGCTAATGGGTCTGAAATACTTTGGACAGGTATGCGAGGCTTTTCCGGTCTTCGGTATAAAAACTACTCTTACCTCTCTCCAAAGATTTGGTATGCATGATCGCAATAGTATAATCAACCTGGGTCGAAGAATGCCATAAGCATGTTGCATCTCCGCTGGGATAACTCCATCTGGTCCTGTCGATTTGTATGGAAGGAAACTTTTCACTGCCCACTCTTATGTTCTACTTGATATTTCGGTCCCCTTTTGTCGACAACATATACCCATATGCTGAACATGGGTTCCATTGAAGACGCTTCAAGGCACATCATGTCCTAAAAATGCAACAAAAGACTTTATCCGTTAGTATCGGACACAAGGTTGTGAGTTGTGGAATTTTATGTTTTGTGAATGGACTCAGTCCAGTCTCTATTCCTGTTTGAAATGCAACATTTCCCTAGGGAATACAAAGAATTTCCACGGCGCACTTTTCACTTGAAATACTTTGACTTTCTTTCTTCCCAGACATACTGGATAAGGTTACGTTAAGCCGAGGTTAAGTTAGGTTAGGTGGGTATCCTCCACTCACAGTAGGAATCACTTGGGCCAGGATAAATCCATTGGGTTACTACACGAGCCGGTCACTTGGTACCATTTTGATATTTGGACCAACTCCCCTATTTGATTGATAACCGAATCGGCAGTATCTTCAAGTGCCTTGAAAGGAATCCACACAGAATCTGCTTTCTTGTTAAGGATGATTCTTCCTCTGCCTTGTCCAATGGCTGCGACAGAACTCGTTGGCCGGTATTCCAAGTCCAGTTCCACATCTGGCTAATTCGCCAACTTTGCAATTACCTAGAACGTTTGAGTGTCCAGGAACCCAACCCAACATTTCGTTTAGATATGCGCAATATGATCTCACCAATTTTGATGTAATTATTGGTGATTCGCGTGCCTTTATAGCTGCCTGGCTGACGGTATGAATAAAGATGTCCGCCCTCGATACCGATCGCATCGGCAACCAATCAGCCGCTTCACGAATAGCCATGACCTCCGCTGGAAGTACACTGCAATTGTCTTGTAGTTTAAAAGACATATGTACTTACGCCAAGAGAGACTGAAATCAGCCCAGCTCCTACACCTCCACTTGTCTTGCAGCTATCAGTGTAGATTTCCAGCAGAATTATTATTAATCGTGTTCTCTGCCCAATCCTGTTGGTTGGAAATATGTACGTGTGTGGCATTTTATTTATTTTTACGCTCATCTACCAGTTCTGCTATATGGTGCTGACTCCTGGAGGATAAGTAACAAAGTAGAGCAAATATTGGCCACTTTCGAGCGAAAAATACTTCGCGGAGGATATTAGGTCCCATATGTGAGGAGGGCGAATGGAGGAGAAGATACAACCGCGAACTCTATGAGCTGTACCAGGATGTGGATGTAGTCCAAAAGCTATGATACGTCGACTACATTGACTCGGCCACATCGAGCAAATGGACAACAACGCTCCAGCCAAAAGGATCTTGGAATCACAGCCCCCAGGTTCGAGACGGCGAAGAAGACCGAACCTCCGGTTCAAAGACGGATATGCCAGAAAACTCGGTCTTCACATTTGGAAACAACGTGCCCGGGACCGCAGAGGATGAGGGGCCGCCGTGTCTCAGGCAGAGACTCTCCAAGGGTCGGGAGCCCTTTAAGTAAGTAAGTAAGTGGTATTTTATATTGAAGTCTAGAAACGGGATTACGTAGTCCGTGGCGTTTATTCTTTCAGATTCAGGATTGAGGACAGTTCCGTGCCCTGTATCGCCAAGCAACCCTATATTGTCAAGGCACAGTAATACTCAAGGTCGCCAAGGACTTTCCCCCATCAGTTTACGAATTAGTTTGTAAATATTTGCTACAGATAACCCATCCGATGTATTGTGATGATTCAAGTTAAATTCTCCACTCAGAGTAATCAACTGTGGACTACATAGGTTGATACCCTTGCGGGTAAGGCCACAATGAAAACCTATAAAAGAATCCTCAACGCGTTTTGTTTATATTAAATTAACTCCTTCTGCAATGCATTTTCAAGACCATCCATACCCATCCATTTGGCATCACTAACCTAAGCCTTTTAAGAATTTTGCAGCTTTTGCAAATTTCAATGCTGGGATTATATTTGTCCCATTTATTCTCACAACAGACGACAGTGAATGTCATAACAACAGTTACAATATTTACCAGTGCTAGTTGCAAGTAAATATCTCAGAAGGACATTGCCAAGCAGAGTAATCTTTAGTACACAACCATTTGACCGATGGATTTCATTGTAAGCGGATTAGAATGATGTATTCCTTAACCATTCCCCCAAATGCATCTGGAAGTCCTTTAGACAGCATTTGCATAACTTATAACTGAGTTTGAGGATTTTTGGATGTGCATGCGAGTATTATTAAATTAAAATTAAATCCGCAAGCACTTTTTCTGTGGGATGTAGCCCTCCTACAAGGAAATCAATTCAAGAGGATGGTGTTGGAATTTCCCTTAGTTGTCAGAATTGTTTCGCGAAATACCGATGCAATTAATAGTATCTAAGCATTTGTTTTTATTCATTGATAGGAGTCTTGTAAGCAATGTCTCAACATCAGAAGTTATCATTCCTGAAAGGATTGGCTGTGCAACCGAACCCGATATATGCACTCGAATCAGAAGAGAAAGATGTACGTTCGATAGCGAAAAATGTGGAAAAATAATGCAATCAGCTTGTACACATCGAGGAAGTATCCCCAAGATACTCCAAGAAAAACCCAAACAAGATAGAAACATTGGACGAAGATACCTTCGCAAAATTTTTGTTATGTTAGAAATCATACCAAGAAAGGCAACCGAAATTGTAGTCCGCTTTGTTGATTAAGTGCGCACGAAAGGCATCTAAAAAAAAACTCAAATCTATTATCAAAGCCACACAATTCCCACAACAACAATAGGAAGATGTCAGAGGATTTTGAGGTCCAAAGTAGAGCCCGTCAGAGGTGCATATTGCTGTAGTTATTGGCGGCCATCAGCAGTGGACTCCGTGCGGAATGAGAACTTCCGTTGAACACTTAGACTATGCTGACAGCACAAGTCAGAACCTGCTTTCAAATCGGATAATGAATCTTCACGTGAAGGTCAAACATACACATATGTATGTATGTAGATGTTGATGCAAAAAATGTGGGACTTAAAGTAAATAGGTACAGCCAAAACGAAAACCCTGAGTACCTCTAAACGTCATACGAGCTTCATCATTCACGCCACACAAACAAATTTTTATATACTTTACTAACTTAACTTACTACATATTCCCACTAACTTTGTTTTATCGTTCTGTAGTACTTCTTTTTTAGCGAGCGTAGCTAGCCCTCTCACCCCAACTTAGTATTGAAGTGACTAGAAGGCAAAAGCCTGAAAGTCGGGGTGAGTGAGCTCTCTACGTTCGCTAAAAAAAAAAAAATACTATGGACATTTCCTCGACTCATACACTGCACGGACTTCGGCCTCACATGCAGGTGCTCAGGGCGCCGCTACGCGGCATATTGTTAGGTATCTATTTATTTATGTACATATGTACATATGTACATACATATACACAATCCCCATATTTAGATCAACAATTTTATTAACTTCCCAATGGGAAGATGTTGTAATGGGGCCGATTTTGTGAATCGCGAATTTTGACATATCTCCACGTTTTAAGGTCACCTGAATCCAAATCCAACGTTTTTACAGAGATGTCTGTGTGTGTGTATGTACGTATGTGCGTATGTGCGTTCGGAATTATCTTTCGTGTCGATTATCTCGAGAACCAAAGATGATATGGACATGGGACCGGATTCATATGACGCGTAATTACGTAATTAAGAACTGATTAAGTTTCCAGAAAAATCGGTCCAGTAGTTTTTTGTTAGTAATTAAATAACTAAAAAAATAAAGGCAAACTAGCTGAATTTTGAAATTGATGATTTGTAGATACTATTCATTCGTGCAGATTCTAAATACCTTCGTAGTGATTTTTTTTTAATATTATAATTGTATGTTTTAGCAAAATTTTTATGAATGTCGTTGCAATTATTTTAAAAAAAATATCATTAAAAAAAATACTTATGAACAAAAACTAGATGAATGTATAGAATTTTAAATTTATATTATCAGGCCAGGAGAATAATGAGATTTCGAACTAGCCAACTCGTAATAATAAAAAAAATGACGTTGATAACAATAATAATAATAAAAAATGGGATGTGAATATATTCTTCGATATAAAAAAATCAACAATCTTTTTGCAATTCAAGGTTGATTTATTAATATGCAATTAATACAAGAATATTATGTTTGAGAAAACATTTGGAGGTAAGAGTATGATGTACATTTAACATTCAAAAAATAAATTATGACGTGGAACATGGTTGTAAGTAGAAGTTATTAACCGTAAAAGATATTTTCGATGAAACAATGCTTTTTTTCATTTCTATAAGTACATATAAATAGTATTTATGAAAATATATTATTTCATATTTTGATAAGTCTTATGTAAAGTCGATTTCTTCCATTTTAAATCCGATTTAATTGCATATGTTGTGTATGGGCTGATTGATGTTATGAGAGCTTCATCAATTTCTGCTAGTTATTATTTTTTTGTGACAAGCCAATATGGAAATGTTTGTTGAAGATGATAAAACTCTTGAGGATATGGTTAATAATCTCCTACTGATGATTTTTGAACGGTTCATGGTGAAAAGCAATAGTTTTGTGATGTCAGTCTTGAACAATTCATGAAGAAAGTAAATTGTATTGTGCTGTCAGCTGCGTAGTCTGTTATCAATATTGTTGTTTAGTTACTTGTGACTTCCGTACAAGTATCCCTGAACGGGATGCATGGGACAATTCTCCTCCTATCGATGGTAACTCGGTACACTTTTTCACAGATGGTTCTAAGACCGAAGGCGTGGTAGGATGTGATGTTTTCTCCGAGAAGCTCAACCCAGAATTATCGTTCCGCCTCCCTGATCATTGTAGCGTTTTTCAGGCGGAAATCATGGCAATTAAGGAAGCCCTATCCTGGCTGAAGTGTAATGTACTATCTGTCAGGGATATTACCATTCTCACTGACAGCCAAGCGGCAATCAAGTCTCTGGAATCGTGCTCGTTTACTTCAAAGGCCGCTCTCAACTGCCGTTTATCTCTTATGGAGATGACAGAACAGTTCAACATTCATCTATGCTGGGTGCCAAGCCACAGAGACATTCCAGGAAACTGCAAGGCAGACGAACTTGCCAGTCAAGGCACTACTCTAAGGATTCTGTCTGATAGGCAGTCCCTGGGTATGCCCCTAGCTACATGTAAGCATCTACTAAAGCTGAATGCTATTAGCAGGACCAACCTCAGATGGGAAAACGTGTCAACGTGCCTCATCTCGAGACAGATCTGGCCCAGGCTGGATCATAAACGCAGTACCGAGTTGGTCAAACCAAAGCGATCACAAATCAGCTGCGTTGTTGGTGTTCTCACTGGACACTGCCTTATAGGCCAACATGCCAAAAGACTCTTTTCAAATGACTTCTGCAGAAGCTGGAGGGACGAGGAGGAGGAGGAAAGTATCCCTCACCTCCTATGTAACTGCCCAGCTCTGTCGCATAAAAGAATGCTCTATTTAGGGTCCCCCTTCCTTGAAGTCCTTGGTGACATAGCGTCCTTAGACGTCATGCGCATCTATCGCTGTATCAAAAGCTCCGGTTGGTTCTCTTAGTCCATGAGCAGCGAATTGGTTTTGATCCATGGTATCACAAAGGACCTTTATTGGTCTAAGTGTGTCTGCACTCCCGTGCGGACAGCCAAGCCAACCTAACCTACTTGTAAGTAAAGAAATGTTAATTCAGCATTCTTATTTGATGAGTGGTATTGATGAGATATCTCCAAGTTGATGGTTTCTTGATAACGTGAAGAAGAAAATTTCATTGTTCATCAAACGTCGTAGTAATTGTAGAAGCAAGTGTTTATGTGTTTGGGATTGAGCTTCATTAAAATTTTTCGTATGCGCAAAGATCTTGATCATGTGAAAAAAATAATACTTATTAATAAAAAAATGAATATTGTCTTTTTATTTCTTCCCACTGGGAAGTTAGTCGTGTGGACCTTGCGGGTCGCACCCAAACCACATTTTTTTATATTCCTATCAATCGCCGTAGCTGCCTTTATTTTAAATTCCTAGGCACCATTCCATTTAATATAGAGTCATCCATTATTATTTAAGCTCCTTGGCCATCCTCTCTTCTTCACATCATGGAAACAGATGCGAACAAGAAAATATGCCATCCAATCAGGGGAGACAAAACGTACTATGCATGCACATACATACACATGCAGATATCATATTCGTTTCATGAATACGCCGAACCGAACCTCTAATGGAATAGCCAAACAAAAAAAATTTAACCAACCTCTAAAGTCTAGAATCATACAGATTCGATCATTCACGCCACGCAACACAAGAGAACACAAACTTTCGCATACGAAACGCAATCATAAACAAACGCCAATACTCTCATTCTCCCTCCATAACAATAATATGTACATGAGCACATACATATATCGCTCAACGCATTACCACCAACCAACCCTTTAAGCATAAATACTTTTCAGGTATCTATCTATCAATCACATATTATCAATCGACCACGTGATCACTATCCCTTCTTCCACAACCTCACTCATTCGCCAAAACTCCATGCTGTAACCCAAAGCATATTTTTCTCTCTTTTGGGATGAGCTGTCCCGGGATGAGTTGTCCCTTGGTATGAGGTGTCCGGGGATGGGTTGTCCTGGGATGGGCTGTCCCTTGGGATGAGGTGTCCTGGGATGAGGTGTCCCGGTATGAGTTGTCTTGGGATGGGTTGCGATGACACCCCATTTATCGAATGCGCAATCCATATCTGTGTACACAGACGGCTCCAAAATGGTCACTGGCGATGGTTCTTGCATTTTCTCTGAACCGCTGTGAACAACAAGATCAATCCGACTCCCAAACCATAGCAGCGTTTTCCAAGCGGAGGTCCTAACAGTGACAACAGCAGTCCGTGAGTCTGCGGTAAGGGCAATACCTCCTGAAGGTATCACCTTGTTTATTGACAGCCAGGCTGCTATTAAAGCAATTACTGCCGTTGAGATAAAATCGAAGCTTGTGATGTGCTGTCGCGAAGATCTTAAGGCTCTTGGCACGCATCATTAGGTCGTACTCTGCTGGGTTCCTGGAAATGAAGGAATACCAGGCAACGAGCTGGCAAGAGGTGGCTCTGCATCGACCACCGAATTGACAGGCCCATCCGTGAGAATCCCGCCTTGTGCACTTTAGCTTGAAGCAGGGAAAAAGCCACGGGAGAGGCAAAGTATAGGACTCCATAGAAACCTGCTTTATCAACTTTGGCCCACTTTTGACAAAGCTAGAACCGAGAGACTTGTTCGGAAAGACCGGAAATCCATTTCCACTCTGCAGTATCATAAGAAAAAGCTGCGTCTGATAGAAGGGAAGGTCTGCAGAGGCTGTGGCGATGAGGAGGCGATTGGGGATACAACCCACTCTCTATGCCACTGCCCCGGCCTCCAATATTCTAGATACAAGTTCCTGGGGAGACACTTCTTTAATAACCTGGAGGAACTCTCCAGCACGCCAATGGAAGCTCTGATGAAATTCATCAAATCTACAAGATGGTTTGAATGTGAAGGACCACAAAACAGGTAAATTAGAAATTAAGTTGTATACGCAGTTACAGTAAGGTTACAGTAAGTAAGGGATGATTTAATTTCCCCCTAGTGGGTAAGACAATGGGTCAGCATTGACCTGTGTGCGGCGTGGAGAATTACTCCCTGCCAGCCCAGCTCACATACCTAACCTAACCTATCCTCAGTCGTTTTGTAAGATATTCGGGCCTGTTTGCGTTGACAAGCTTTGGAGAAGACAATTCAACGACGATCTATACAACATCGACTAAGTCAAAAAAAAGTCGGCCATGATGCAGGCTCATTTAAAGCGAATGGACACCAATACTTCGGTCCGCAATCTTAGAATCCAACCCGGACAACGCAGTAGGGGTATGCATCACGTTAGGTGGCAGGTACAAGTAGAAGGGAAGGGAGGCTTGTAGGTTGAGACCCAGGTTCCCCCCGAATTGTAGCGCCACCTAGGTAAGTAAGTATGCACCCAGTCACTTTGCAGACTTTTGTTTTTATTAAATTATCAAGAAAGCAATTACTATTTGCAAAACCGTTGTGTAGGTTGTATGTATGTATGGCAAACAGCAACCCACTTACAAAGTGTCTTTGTGTCTGTTTGTGTCTCTCCACAAAAAGCAATTATTTGCTAGAAAAGCTTACATACCTGGTCCTAGCTGGGATTGTACTTAGACTCGTATTTGATTTGCAACACCCATCCATAGACATACATAGAACATTTGTTGTTGTATTAGTTGGGCTCACACTCAAAATATTTACTTTGTTTTATATTCTTCACTTCTCTATCGTTACAAGGCTACAAGCGAAAACCAATTGCTAACTAACTCAAGGCAACGTGTAACAATATACAAAATCCTTCCATATACAAACTTGTGTGTAGTGCATATGTATGTATGCGTTGTTCGTGTGGCCTGACAAGAGTCAATACCAGGGCTATAGCACTGTAATGACTTTTCCTTAAAGTGACTTTAATTACAGTTCTGTGGAAATGGCAATTGCAAAGAGCTTTACATCTGATTATTGTGCATCCATAAATATATTCAAAATTTAAGTGTAATTTCGAAGTACACAGCCAAGGAGTAGAGTGCCTTACATGCGTAAGGCATCCTAATAACTTGAGTCTTAATAACATTCATGTCTAACGCTTAAATAGAAAACAAGTTAAAAGCTTGTGTATCTAGTGGTTTGTATGACTGTGTATATGAACCTATGTGTATGAGCTAAATACTCGAGTTCTAAACAAGTAATCAATATCTTGAAGTTGGTATCTCGACGACAAGATGCTGTGCATTTGAAGTTTATTTTGCAATAAAATAAGTTATCACTCAACAGACTTGGCAGAGACAAGCAGAATACTTAAATGCCACACAGTTACTCGTATGTCCTTATGTGTTCTCCATGTTTAGGAAACAATTTCGGACCTAAATTGTGAAATTTAAATATTTCTCGCTTGGTTTAGTTTCAGGAAATGATGAGATTGCTTGTTGACAGGCCTTTTAGTAGAAGGTGCTTGGAAATAAACAGTTTTTAAGTGTTATCCTGGAAAAAAGTTGTTCTTTATTTACAGGATTACCTTCAAGTTAGATAAGAAGTTTATTTAACGCATACTTTGGAACAAAATTTAGAGTTCCAGTCCGATTTTAGAGCCACCATTTGTAAGCCACAAGCAAATTTGAATTTTTAAATCCTCTGTAGGCTCCATAACAGCTCCTGTAGGCTTTTTTTCGGAGAATTCATAGACTCCATCAAGGTCGGTAAAGAACTCGTCGGGACCTTTGATGTTAAAAAAGAATTTAAACGAGGCGACGTGCTGTTATACGACTTCTTTAACATCGTCCTTGAAAGACGAGTACGAAACTTACGCGCCAATACCAGAGGCACAATCTTTCAAAAGTCCGTCCGATTACTCGCATTAACCGACGATATTGACATAATCGGAAGAACGAAGCGTGATGTTAGTCGCCATGAAGATGGGTTGTACGGTCAATGAGGTCAAGACTAAGTACTTATACAAGAAAGGACAACCAGCACCGATGTCTCGAACAAAACGTCACCGTAGACAGATATAACTTTGAGGTAATTAGGGACTATGTCTACCTAGGCTCAGCTATTAACACAGTGAACGGCACCAGCACCGCTGAGATAAAACTCTTGCCAACCGCTGCGCTGTTTCTTTGGCCTAAGGAGGCAATTGAGTAACGCAGCTCTCTCCCAATAACTAAAGACTTTGATCTTCCCAGTCTTGCTCTATGGCGCAGAGGCATAGACCTTGTCAAAAGTGGATGAGGTGGATGATGAGAAAAAAATTCTTCGGGTGATTTCGGTCCCGTTTGCATAGACAATGAGTGGTGGAGGAGATACAACCACAAACTTTGTCAGCTGTTCAGCGACATCGATATAACCTGAAAAGTGAAGGTCCGGCTACTGAGGTGGCTGGGTCATGTATGGCGTGTGGACACTAATGCTCTAATATGGAAAATCCCCGTTTGATGGCGCAGAAGGGTAAGATCGCGAGTCAGGTAGCGCACACAAGTGAAAGGGACTCAACCAACTAAGCAAGCAAAGCTGGAAACAGGTAGCTAAAGATCGAATTGGCTAGAGACCCAGGTCCACCCCGAACGTTAGTCCCACCTTAAGTAAGTAAGTAACTAAGCCGGAAGCACAGGAACTTGGGGATCTTGAATCTTGGCCTAATCCCTTATAAGATTGGCTTGGTGTCAGAATCGAATCCGTTGGTTTATGACATGCGTTGGACCTTGGCAGAGTCGGCTCAAAATCAATTGCAAGATAATCTGGAATTTTATGGCAAAATTGTGTTTAGCAATGAGGCTTACTTTTGGCTCAGTGGATACGTCAATAAGCAAATTCGCAGTATTTAGGCAGAGAACAATCCTCAAGTGACTCTTCAGATACCATTACATCCACAAAATGTACTGTATAATGTGGGGTGGCTTCATCGGGCTTTATTTCTTAAAAAATGAGGTACGAGCTCGCATTACAGTCATTGGTGACCGATACAAAAAGACAATCAACGAATATGTGTTTCCAAATTTACGTGACGTAGATGTGGAGGCTATGTGGTTCCAGCAGGATGGAGCTACGTGTCATAACGAAACCAATACCATCGGTTTACTGAAATCAGTGTTTAGTGCTGTTGAGTGATTTCAAGAATAAGACTTGTGAATTCGACACCAAGATCTTACGATCTAACGCCGCGCCGATCGATTATTTTCTGTGGGGATACGTGAAACCACTTGTTTACGTGGATAAACCAGCAACGATTGAAGCTTTGAAAGACAATATACGGCGAGTTATTGCGAATATACCCAAATGGCGCTTTAATCTTGTGAACGATGGCGAATTGATGTGGTACTCCTTTCTCTCCCTGCGGCTATGGTTTTCGAGTGACAGTCCGCTGCGAGGACGCATGGGCGACCGCTTCTCACAATCAAATCAATTTACTGAGATTTTTAGTCTATCTTTGAATTGATACTCATTTGGAGTATTATTTCGACGGAACTCCACGAATTCAGCCAACGGTGTCAGCAAAAGTTACCCGATGCTCTTTTAGGACACCCTTAAGATGCCTGAGACACAGCTGAGTAGTAATTTTATTTATTTATTTTATACCAGTTTTCTTACTTCAAAATACTTCAGCTTTAGCGTAGAATTTGATTGGTCCCGGAACGTATTTTATAGCAAATTTTTATTTTTAGTCATTGATGCCATAAATCTATTTCACTACCTACGTACCTACGATTCTTAATGAAGCTTAAAAAACTCGTGACTTCTAACAACGCTAGTTCGCTGAGAAAGTAAAGGATGTTTTCCCCCTCCTCCTCTATCTTACAGCTCTTGAATAAATCATTTGAAAGGAGACCCAACCTTTTAGCATATTGGCCTATCAGACAGTGTCCCTTAAGGACACCATTTACGTAGCTGATCTGCAATAACTTTAGCATAACCCACCCGGCTCTGCGTTTTTGATCTAGTTTAGGCCAGATCTGTCAAGATATCTGACACGTCGAGAAATTTTCACATCCGTGGTTGGTCTTGCTGAAAACATCCAGCTTAAGTAGATGTTTACACCTAACGATTTTTCTGTCTAACCTTTTAGACAGAATCCTAAGAGTCGTATCCTTCCTGGCGAACTCGCCAGGCTTGCAGTTTCCCAGAATGCCTCTATGGTAAGGCACACAGCAGAGGTGGTACATCTGCTCCGTCATCTCCGTGAGTCTTTAAAATGAAAGATCACGATTCCATGGACTTGACTGTCAGTAAACATGCTAATATCCTTGACAAATATTTCAACTAGGACATGGTTTCTTTGATCGCCATGATTTTTGCCTGAAAAACGCTAAAGAGATACTTTGACTGATCTTTTCAGGTAAAACACCACAATCCGCAAGCTGTGTAGAATTGAACTGAACTAGCGTCCAAAGTGACATCGTTGTCCCGTTCAGTGCGGGCAGGGATGCTCGATCAAAAGTCAGAGACTAATCACAGTTTCGGCGGTGTGTAGTCGATATTTTAATTTTTGTTTGTAATGCTCAATAGACCGGGGATCGAGGAGTGGCCAACGTTATAGCTGAACCACTGCGAGGAAGCTTTAAGATGAATGGCCGAACGTAGTGTCCAATGCTGCTCTGTCAAGAGTTAGGTACTAAACCACGCCATACATGTACAGCCAACGTGTGATTCCATTCCCATTCTCCAGTGATGAGCAATAAAACTAGCCACAAGAAGCACTGCGTCCTTACAGATATCTTTTGTGCTTTCCCCTTAAAATATGGTGCCTGATACCTAGAATCAAGTTCGTGGATGAAGCTGTTTGAGTTGAGGACTAAGTGACATCAGAAAGCTATATAAAGCCTTTGTGGCAATGTTTGAGTTTAGCCCGAGCAATAGCAAGCTACCTTAAGTTGAGGGCTTCAGGGTAATCTCAATAACCGCGATCTAAAATGATAACTTTGAAGGGAGGATCTTTATGTATCCAACTAGGTTAGGGTTTTGTTATTACATAGGAGGTGAAGCTAGAGGGTGCTTGCCACCTCAGTCTTCATAGCACTCGTAGGTGAGGTGGGTGGTCAAGAAGGACTTCCAATGAAACCAAACTACAGCCAAACAAAATCCGCCTAAAACATAAAACGTTTCTGTAGACGAATTCGCCCCAATTTGTAATTGTTTTTTAACGGTTTCATGGCAAACGTCGAAGAGTAATAACTGCCATGAAAAAGCTTCTCAATTTGCCGTTCGGATTCGGCTTTAAACTGTAGGTCCCTTCCATTTGTGTGCACAAGTCGAGAGAAGCTAGAAGCTAGAAGCTTGGTTGCACCAAGAATTTGTATTTTGAAAATTTCCACCTGCAGAAAAATAAACCAAAAAAATGAGAAAAAAAAACACTTTTTGCAATTTACAGCGTATTTTAAATTTTATTTCGAATTTCATTTTTCAATATTTCTGTTTTGACACAAAATTTTACACTATGAATTCTTTGGTTATCTCAAATACAGATACATATATGCCATTGTTTTATTTTAGTTTTTTAGTTGAATCTGTGCTTACTTTTAACAAATATATAATGAGTGTTGTATTTTTTACATTTTTCTATATAATAAACTTACATTTTTATTTGTTTTTAAATACATTGGTGTCTATCAATATATTTTTCTCTTTTTTATAGTTTTTATCTTAACAGAAAGTTTTTTTTTTGACATTTTATTTATATCTCCTATTTATATACATAATATTTATTTTAAAATGTTTATTTTACACGCTAATATATTAACTAGATTTGGTAAAAATGTATTTAAAGGCAATAATAAATATGTATATCTTATGTTAATAAATTTAATGCTTTCTTAATTTTTTTTTTATTTTATTTTTACGTATTTAAACAAATTTAATATAGTACCGAGTTACTTTGTTGATGACTAATGCAATTATTTAGTTTTCCTTCGTTTTTTAATTAAATAAAAGATTATTTACAAAAATTTTTCCTAGAAACAAATAATTTCTACAAAATGTTTGGTAATAAGGTGAACGAACTTTGAATAATGTGATTAATAATGGATACAACTAAATGCGGTTTGCTTAGAGCCAGTGAGCATTTTTATTTTTGCAGAATTTAGGAGGGAATCGCAGTGTAATCATGTATTTTTTGAAGAATTGAACACTTTAAAAATCATGTAGGTATGACTTCCTTTTTTGAAAAAGCTCTACTTTTGATTGCATATACTTGTGTACATGGTATTGGCCTGCCGTACATTTTCATTACCATTTCAAAAGTGTTTCAACAATGATGAGAAAATGTTTCCTCACAAACTTTTTTTTAATTTAAATTCAATTTTCCAGCACTAAGGTCCAGTGTATCGATTTAATTGGAAGGTTTTAGTTAACCTTTGTGTGTACAGAGGAATACATATCTGTATGCATGTACCCACGTAGGGTGAAGTAATTAATTTAAGCCACAACTCAAAATATGATGGTTTTGACTCAATGCAAACTTGGTATTGACAACTTTAGAACACGTTCATAGCTCCGGCTTTGAGATTAAAAGGTTTCTTTCATATTTTGTGTTACGTGGTATCAAGGGATTTTGAATGCGAACAATAATGCTCCAGCTAAGAGGATCTTCGAAGCCCAGCTCACAGGTTCGAGACGACAAGGAAGACCGAACCTTCGGTTAAAAAACCAAGCTTTGCGGAAGCCAAAACGGTTAGTCTGGAAAATTGGAAGGAGCGTGTCCTAGATCGAAGAGGATGGAAGGCTGACGTCTCTCAGAAAGAGGCCCTCCACGACTTAGGAGCCCACTGAGCAAGTAAGTGCGACCTTTCTTAAAGAAAAAGGAAGCGGGGCTTACGACAATGAATTTTCTTGCAATGAAGTTAACCTAAGCACCGGCTAAGAAAGTGCCACCACAATGAAAAACAATTAAACAGCAGTGCTTACACCAGAAGTAGGGCTAAGTATTGTAATAGTGAGGTCTCTGTCAAATCTCCAAGCTATGAAATTGTCCAACGATCGACGAGAAATAGTCATCATAATAAACTACGACTCGACGACAAAGACATCATTAGGACGATAGACGATTTTTCAAGCAATAAAATTAATCCACATTAACCTTTCGATGGCAAGGCTTTTTTTTACGTGAATAGCAGAAGTAGTGGGGTTGTAGGTTACCCCACTTGTCGTCGTTAAAAGACTCCAAAGTCTTGACTCAGAAGCCATAGATAACTATCTATACGATCTTTGGCCTTCATTCGAAGGCTTACAACCCATTTCATCAGAAGGGCTAACCGACATTTTAAACAATATTGCCGTCTTATATGCCCACAGCTGTTCACACTAAGCCCTTGTTCAATTCAAAATTGCCATCGCATTGATCTTCAAAATTCTAGTTTCTGCACAAGACTGAACAGAGCAAGCCCTTCTACGAAACGCTTTAGAGAGTTGTTATGATTCTTGAAAGTTACTTGTTACTGAAATGGGAGTCGTAGAAAATATTGGTGAAGTACCGTCAATTTAAGAGCTTAGTCACCATTCTAGTAAACATTATCGGAAGCTTGCTCCAACAGGTCTGACGAAAACGGGCAACTTTCCATGTAGGTCGAGAGGGAACTCACATCTAACTATCACTACGTGCCGTAAATCACCATGTGAAGAAAATGCGGAAAAGGCAGCTTCTAGTAAAGTCCACAAGTAGAACTCACTTCAAATTAGAACCCGTAACCGATGAGCAACGTTGAATGTTTTAGAAATCTTTTCTGAACTAATGATGGCCACCCGGACATTTTTTTTTTAAGTCGGAGGATAACGAGAAGAAATAAAATGATTCATCGCTCAAATGTTGATTTATGTCAGCTAATTGCACGGGATTTCTCCAGAGCGATGAAGTTTCTCGGAGCGATGCGGGAAAAAAGAGGTGTCATATCCAATTCATAGAAAACAGAGTTAGTTCTGTTCACAAACCAGCAGTTTAGACCCAATCTAGCAAACGTATCCACTCCAAAACTCTGACGATTTTAGCCATTTGGGGTAAGTGTCTTATGAAGCCAAATGTTATCAGCTTAGAGGACATTTCACCTTCCTTAAAAGGGCGATTATATGTATTTCCAGTAGATGATTTCTGAACTCCACTAGCGTAAGCATTTTTGAGTGAATGGTATGTCGTCTTAGCCAGCTTGCTTCTCCCCCTCCAAGCAGAGTTGCCTATGTAGGAAGGTTTAGCTTGTCGCAGTCGACAATGGCCTATGAAGAAGCCTCTACCTTATGCTTAAAGGGAGCTTAATTACCTAAACTTTGAAATTTTCCCAAATGCGATAGGTAAAGTTAAGCATTTTCGTGTGAAAGCTATGTCGTCTTAGTCAGCTTCTTTCTCCCTTTAGGCAGATGTGGCGCAGTACCTATGTAGAGATGATTAGCTTGCTTAGATGACGATAGCCTATGAAGAAGCCTCTACCTTTGACGAATGAGGCTTAGTTACCAAACTTTAGAATTTTTTTCCAAATGCGATAGTTGAAGTGAATGTTTTCAATTATTGCTCCAGAGTCTATTAGACGTGATGAGAAGAAGTTAAGCTGAAGACACAGTATAGAAGAAATGGCGGAAAAAGTTTTGATGTGTTCCTAAGGTTGGTGGCTTTGAAAAGACTGGGGACTTAAATGTAAGATCATCCCTTAGCACTGCAGCTATAAAACCATTAGTAGCATATGGCAATCTAGTCTGTCCGCAGGCTACTGCTAGACCCACCATCCTTAGGGTAAAGAGACCTTTCTCAATGTATTGCCTATGACCGTATTTGTGCTATGATATGCTGCAAAATGCTTATTAAGACTAAGCCCAACTCAGAAACCTATACTTATGAGACTTGATCAAATTTTTGAAAGAAACATGGTCATCCTATTCAGATATCCATAACTTAATCTTCAATTCATTTTTAAGTATAAAGCGACAAATCTATCACTGTCTACTCTGATGGGTAATAGTAAGATGGTCGACCCAGGAATCTTCTTTGTAACTTTAAAGAATCAAAACTCATCAGATATCCAGGAACCTTTTTTTTGAGTGCCCGATAGCAATTAACATGACTTACGTCATAAAAAAGCTAAGAGTTCTTCCTATGCAGAATAATGTAGATCTCTACTTGGTTCCTGGTGGCAGCAGGATATTGGGTAAAGAAAGAGTTAGTGAATTCACAAGGTAGCTTTTAACACTTATATCGTAACCTTAAAATAAAGGTGAATATAATGGTCATATAGGAAGCAATGGCTACCAAAGCTTTCAAACGCGATTTTGGTTCTTTGTACGACACTTGGGTGTTCTTTTTATTACATTGGAAGGACTCACACCCTCCATATTCAGTTTTGAAATCAAGAAAACTCAGGTTTACACTCCCAGAGCACATATTTCTATAAGATTTCAATTTCCATAAATTCCACAGAAAATTGAACAGGCATCCGCAGACATTTTGGGGTTCTAGCTCAGTGTTATAGCATTCGCTTTTCCCAGAAGAAGATTAGGTTTAAAAAAGGCAGTACCTCAAGTTTTGGTATTATGGTTGCAAAATTTTAGATCTCGTGTCCTTCTATTTTAAAAATCGCTGGCTGTGGTTGAGGTTTTCCGTCCTTAATCAAACCTGTATCGGCTGCTTACTTTACATCGTGGCACCAACCATTCTTAAGGCAAAAAGTGGATCAAAAATGCTATTAGCATCGCCATGGCTAATAACTTATCTTAAATAAGAAACGGATTACAATAAAAAAATTTAAGAATGCAACCAAAATGGACAGACTCTTTTTTTTTTACTGAATTCTTGCTTTTTTTGTAGAAGAAATACTTGGCACTTGTCGATTAATTCATCTTTTATTAGCACGTGCTTGGCTCTTACTGCAGATTATATCAATCAGAACATGGCTTTTAGTCACAGATACTTTCCAAATACCTAGAAAGCTTCAAAGTTATTTACTTAGGTTGGTTGCATCTGCTTCTCATCATTGTTCAAACTGTATTCATTCTAAGCAATTTAATTTAATGACGCGTTTTTCTGCATTTTTTACATTAGCACAAAAAAATAAAAAAATGACAAAATAAATGTCTAAATAATTAAATTACATTTCAATGCACATCATCGATGGTTTAGCTGATACATAGGTGAAGTTCCCTTTTGTTAAATTTATACTTTAGCATGAAAACTTTTATAAATGACTGAAAAAAAAAATTGCTTAAATGTAGCATGTGCTAGTGTTTACCATTCCTTTCATATATCCTTAAAAATGATTAATTGTAGGTACCTATGTCCAAGCATTTTTATAAAATTTCCATACAACATTTAAACATTTAAAAATCCTTTAGCTTAACCACTAAAAATGAACATTCTACACCTCTGTAAGCTAAACCATCGAAATAATATTTATAAGAGTTGTTTGCTAGTTCTTAACATTTCTAATTTAGTAAATAAACTTTAGTGTATTTCTGTAAAATTAATTTTTTTTTTTAAATATAATTTACGTTCCTTAGCGCACTTTAATTTGGTGTATTTATTATTTTTTTATTTCTTATTTTTTTTTTGTTTTTTTTGCTTAACCTTAAATATACGTTAAATCATCATATTTACTCACATTTGAACATAGTTTTCAATTTCGCATTAATTTAAAACATTCAAAGTTAAATTCAACTATCTGCACCTGTACTGTAGCCAGTGAAAGCTCCCAATTACACCTGAAGCTATACTGATTGCCAGTAACTTTGTCTGCACTGATGATGGTGACGATGAGGACGACGAGAAATACAAATTGAAGAAACTTTTCAACCCGGACCCGGATGATAGTGTCACTGAAAAAAAAAAAAAAGAAAAAACTGAATAGTAAAGCAAATAATGTTGAGTTTGGCATTTTTT
Organism: Blera fallax; assembly: GCA_946965025.1. NCBI lineage: Eukaryota > Metazoa > Arthropoda > Insecta > Diptera > Syrphidae > Blera > Blera fallax. The sequence goes on from OX337244.1 coordinate 51,875,439, forward strand.
TCTATCTCAATTTTTATTTCGGTTGTTATATAGGTACATACAGTGATGGACAAAAAAATAAATACAGAGTAGATAGTTTTTAAAACAATTTTTGTATTTTTTTGTTTTTAGTTTTTATTGTACGTATATAACGCCACCTTTTCTGTGCATGCAGAAAATAAGCAGGATCATTTACTGTTGGCGACAAAAATTATAATCGTATAAGGCCTATTTTAAAACAGTCAGAAAGCAAAAGGAGGAATATTGTAACCATAAAATATTTCAATTGAAGTTGTATAGATTATCTTAAAATTACATAACAAATTAACAAAAACAGAATAAATTCAATAATTCAATGTCACAGCTTATTTGACCCATTTATAAAAAAAAGTAAATAAAAAAAGTATAAAAAATATTTTTATTGATATTAATATTTGGTATGCCCCCCTTTTGGTCTATAACAGTTTTTAGTCGGTTAGGATATGATTCCACTAATTTCTTGGTTGTTGCAGAAGGTATTCTTGCCCATTCTTCAATTAAGGCAGTCTTTAGATCGTTTTTATTCGAAATCTGGCGTTTGCGAATATTTGCGTCCAAAATGGACCACAGATCTTCGATAACATTAAGATCTGAAGACTGTGCCGGCGGCTTCATAACGTGGGGACAATTATAAATAAGCCAAGTTTGGACAATTCCCGAAGTATGCTTCGGGTCATTGTCTTGGTAAAACCGAAAAGTGTCTTTTATACCCAATTGCTCTGCACTTTGGAGCAAGTTGTCCTTTAATATGTTAAGATAGACCATTTTATCCATTGTGCTTTCAATAAATTGTAGCTTTCCGACTCCCGCTGCTGACATACAGGCCCAAACCCTGACATGACCACCTCCATGCTTGACTGTTGGCTTTAAGTGTTTGTCTAGCAGCTCTGTATTTGGCTTGCGCCATACATAAGATCGCCCATCGGATCCAAAAATATTAAATTTGGACGCATCAGCAAATATGACTTGCTCCCAGATTCTTGAATCCTTCCTAATGTGCTCTTTTGCGAATTTAAAACGGCAATCTCGATTCCTTTTATTAATGAAAGGCTTTTTACGTGCGACTCTTCCGTGTAAATCATTATTTCTTAGAATACGTCGGATGGTTTCTGCGGAAGAAGACTTTCCTATCATATTCTCCATCTCACTAGCCAGTTTTGGTGCCGATAACTTGCGGTTTTGCTTCACTTTTTGTACAATATACCGTTCATCCGAGGCAGTAAATATTTTATTTGGAGCATTTCTTCCTTTATTTTCAACACGATTTTCGAACACAAAACGAAGGATTATAGCCTTGACCGTGCCATCCGGTATATTAACAATTTCGGCTATTTTCCTACGAGAAAGCCCATTCCTGTAGTGATGGAGGACCATCTCACGCTGCTCAATTGTTGTGCGCTTTCCCATCGTCGTAACACGTGCTTCCTTGATGAAAACTAACCGAAACTGATAACTCTATTTGCGAATGTAACAATAAAGAGATAGACGCAACAAGGATCGTTATCCTCAATTTCGTGCGATCGCAGCTGTTCATTAAACACAGTGGGTCAAATAAGCTGTGGCATTGAAAAATTGAATTAATTTTGTTTTTCTTAAGTATGATAGGAAGTTTTAAGTTAAAATTAATTAAATTGTTTTGCTTAAGTTAAGTTTGTATCAATTAACCTTTCTGCGTTTTTACTTTGTTGATAACTTTTTTTGTTAAGGAGCCATGCTCGTTTGAATTTGTAAATAAGGGGTGGGTCAAATAAGCTGTGATCCACTCTATACCTATACCGGGTTATAGCACGTATTATTGGTTGTTCTTTGGGAATGGTGCAAAATGCATTTAAAAACAACCAAGAAAGCTTTCGAAGCAAAAAAAATATCTTCACTTCTTCCAAAAACAAATTTAAAAGAAACCAACCTCAACATGAGTGCAAGGACTACTAGTGCAACGAGGCTACTAGTGGAGACGACAATACTCAGCAAAAAAAAAAAATAAATATAAGAAGGAAAAAGGTTCGCTTCTGAGCACAAAACTTGGTCTGGCTATCAGGGCATCCGAAAGTGGCGAAATATATTTTGGAGTGATGAGTTAATTTATTTGGATCGGACAGCAGACACAGACACCCAAAACAGAATTCAATTCACGGTACACCACACAGACCGTCAAAAATGGTAGTTCAAACATTATGGTATGCGCATGTTTCTCTTGGTATGGAGTTGGTCCCACACACGTCATAAATGGAATTCTGACGAAGGAAACCTATAGAAACCATAATGTTGCCACATGCCGAGGATGGTGTGGACGTTCTAACAAGACAACGATCCGAAACACACCGCCAAAATGACGAAGGAATCGGCTGCCGCTAATGGATTTGCTCTTCTGGTGTGGCCTGCTCAATCGCCGGACCTGAATCCAATAAACAATCAATGGAAGCAGGTCAAAGACGTAGTTGCAGGGCTGCCGAAATGACTACTAAGCGAGCATTAGTACTCCCCTCTAATACACTGTACTCCCGTACTCCTCTCTTCACGATTTTACTGTAGTCCGTCTAACCTCGTTCCAGTGGTAGAGCAACCGGATTTTTCCGAGATGACGCTGCAGGCATCAACAAGAGTGGATGCGTCAGAACCCGACGGGACTGACTCCACTTCTATGGTTCTTGGGTCTTTGGGGCGTTCAGATGGGGCCAATATGGCATCGCCTTCTGAATTCCTGATGTTGTTCGGCTGCTCAACAGCAGACCGGGAACTTGAGGCCGTTGTGTTATTGGCCGACGAGAGCACAATAGCTTCTCTAGATACAACGGGTTGCTCAACAGCAGAACCCAAGTCGATGCGATTTGAGATGCATTGGTCTTTGAGTTTTTTGAATTTATGCTAAAAATGTTGGACCCACGCGTCTCGGTGAAAGGAGGTCACCCATGACAGAGCCCGGTATAGCACAAGAAAGATGGTTTGAAACCGAAGGTCGCCAGGTTTTCAGAGTTCAGTGGATTAGGGATTTGATAGTGGGGTTTACTCCCCCGTTGGTCACTTTAACCGGCTTTCAAGTCGTTGCTGCAACCGTTCAACCGGGGCGACAGGAGAGGCACCTAACCAAAGTAACAAGCATGAAGGCCGTTACCCGGTGGAAGCCACGAAGAGGCAGTGAGTCTCCTTGAAAGGTTTGCCTATAGGGTTCGTCCAGTAACTTTACCCTATAGGTATGCACCTGCCCACCTCTATATGTAGGTACATAGTTCTGTCAGCCAGATTGTCAAAAAATTGCTGTGAAAACTGCGTCGTCGTGTGTCTGTCCTCAAAAGTGATTTGTGGAGGGCTTATCGTGAGAGTTTCTCGAGAAATGTGAAAATGGAAAAGTAAGTAGAAAAAAAGTGGCTTTGAGTGGATGTAATGGCTATTCGTGCATCGCACGCGGATTTTCAGTGCCCCAGAAACGAAGATTTTGCTTATTGACGTAACCGCTTAAGTGGAAATGAGCCTCGTCGCTCATGATGATTTTCGACACAAAATCGTCCTCTTCGTTGTTGAGATTGAGGATGGCTTGACAGTAATTCACACGCGACTGACCGTCAGGAAGCATTAACTGATGAACTGTTTGCACTTTGTACGGGAACATGTGTAAGTCTTTCACTAAAATTCGCTGTAGGGTCCGTCTGGTGATGCCCCATTGCGTGGCCCGTCGTCTGGTTGATGTTTCTTCGTTCTCAGCGACATCGGCAGCCACTGCCGGGATATTCTCGGCCGAACGACAGGCCGGTGGCGGCCACGCCCTGCATGGTCTCCTATGGTTCCAGTCTGTTCGAATCGAGTAGCGAAGCCCCGGAATGTTTGCCCAGTTGGCGCGACACGATTAGGAAATCGACGTCGAAATTCACGCTGCGCTAACACCACCGACCGATTATTGGTCAAAAAAATCGACACAATTATTCCACGCTCTTGCGGAGTATAGCGCTCCATTGCTTGTCTGTTTGTATACTGCTTGACGTACGACGCCATTTGCAAAAATTATAACATCCTCCGATAGGATGATTAATTTTGCCGCACCTTGTATTTACATATATGGACTTGTGTCTTTTCTTTGTAGGAGTACCTCGCTGAGACAAGCTTTTAGAAAAAGATTTTCTGTAGATAAATTGGAGCCATATGTTCAAGGACTTCAGGTGTATTTATTTTTTTGTCCATCACTGTACGTATATAGGTAGAGAACTCAATCCACAAGAACAAACCAATTCAAATGAAGTACAAATTTGCGTACGAACAACTTTTGGATTTTTTCTTTATTTTTTTATTTAGTTTTTGTTCTTGTTAAAAAGTTATACATATTTGAAATTAATAATTCCACACCTGTAGCTTGTGGCAAAAAGGACTCTTAAATGTTGAATTGAATCTCATGCACTCCTTTTTTGGAACACAAAAAACAGGATACAATGGAATATGTACATATCAATGGAAAGGAAAGACTGTGTTGTAACCAAAACGTTAGCCTATGGTAAAAAAAAAAAAATAAACAAATTGGAATTAAAATACAGTCGACTCCCTCTAAGTCGAATTTTCATGGGAGAACACAATTAGTTCGAGTTAAGGGATTTTTGGAAAAATTCGAGTGAGAGAGAGGGATTAATATATTTTTTTTTTAAGGGAATGCAAAAAAAGTGTCGAAAAATACGAGTTAGAGGGAAATTCGAGTTAGAGGAGGTTCGACTTAGAGGGATTCCACTGTATTTTATTTTTGGTCAATGCAGCAAACAGTTATTAGTTTTTGAACAGCATCCAGGTAGAGTTGTTTAGTCTTAGATTTAAATAATGCAAAAGTATTGTGTTTTTCAAAAAAGGGATATTTTGAGTGTTCCGTACCGAAGTGTCTGTCTGCATACATACATATGTCACACTCTTTTTGTTTTGTTAGCTATGGAGTAGCTATGGCGACATCCCTTAAGGCTTGTCAGGAATTTCGTGAATAGGAAGTTGACCTCTCCGTACTTTTTGTCAAGCTTCTGCTCTATGTTGGGAATCAGGTTATATGTAGGTCTTCCCACCCTTGTGTGATGTATCCCACCGTCGGTGCCATATTCTCAGCGGTGCAGTTCTCGCTTGTTTTTTAGGTCTGCTATGCTTACTACGACCGCTTTTACCGCAGTGCTCTCTAGCATCGTCATGTTTGACGACACCTAAATGCTTGATACACTTTTTTGAGTGTGTTAAGCAGTTTCCAGCTTTACTTTAAGGGATATCCTCATTTTGCGGCAATCTGTTAATACCAGTCCTTCCGGTTTTAGCCATTTTTTAACAGATGCTATCGCCTCATTTGCGGTCAACTCCATTTCGTCAATTTATTTTACTTTAACCACAATTACGATATCGTCGGCAAGTCCCATTATTTGTGCTCCGTCGATTATTCACAGGGGTCAGTATACCGCCGTACATGACATTTCAGAGTACTGGTCATAGGACCCAGCCCTGCGAAACTTTGGCTGCTACAGAGTATTCCTATTTGGCATAGTAAACGCGTGTAACAATACAGGAGCCTACGGAGCCTGTCCGGAGTACGATGTAAAAATTGTACTCGGGGACTTCAACGCGAAAATCGGTAAGGAACACACCTTTGGCGGGTTAGTCGGTAAGTACAGCCTTCAGGACACGACAACAGATAACGGTTTCCGACTAACCGAGTTTGCAGCCGTTCGTAATACGGTAGCACTAGGTTTCCTAGGCATAGAATCCACACAGCAACCTGGCTTTACTTTGACGGTCGAACACGCAACCAAATCGACCGGCCCGTATCTAACATTTTGGATGTGCGTACCTTTCGAGGGGAAAACGTCGACTTTCACCATTTTCAGTTGCAGCTAAGTTCAGAGCCCGACTGTCCAACAATAAGAAGCTGCGAGCCGCCCCGAAGAGGAAGCTTAACGTTGGACGCCTTTGGGCGAGAAACTCTCTGCAGTGCACTCACCCACCACAAACGTCAATAACCAGTGGACCGAATACCGCAACATCATTAAGGAGGTAGCCGTGACCACCTTTGGCTAGCAACCACCACCAAAAAGGAGCCCTTGGTACGATGATGAGTGCGTCCAGAGGAAGAGAGTGACAGAAGATGCACACAAGCAAAGAGAGAGGAGTCCCAGACCAGAAGAAGGGAAGAGAAGAGAATCCCGCGTAAGAAAAGGAACCACGCAGTTCAAGGCTCAAGGATATCGAAGAGTCTCGCGAGCGCAACAACATCCGAAATTTTTTGTCGGAAAGCCAAGCAGCTAGCAGCTGGCTACAAACCCGGAACGCAGGCTCTTCGAAATAGGGAAGGCAACCTAGTGACCGAAGCACAGGGAATTGTTGATGTGTTTAAGCAACACTTCCAGCAGTTGCTTAGCGGGCAGCAAATGGAGAGAGCGATGGGGCAAGAAGAGAACCCACCTCCAGTCAATAAAGAACCAACACCCCCATCTAGTATCGAAGAAGTTAAAGTAGCCATCAGAAAACTGAAAAACAACAAAGCCGCTGGCTCTGGTGGGCTTCCAGCTGAACTTTTTAAGTACGGAGGTGATGTCTTGGTAGGGTGCATGCACCAAGTCATCAATCATGGGTAGAGGAACGCATGCCCAACGACTGGATTATCAGCTCCATATGCCCCATCTATAAAAAGGCGATCCTATGTCCTGCAAAAACTACCGAGGCATATCCCTGCTAAATGTCGCATATAATCGGCTCGTACCAGTGTGGCTTCCGGTCCAGCAGATCAACAATAGACCGAATTTTCACCTAACTTGGAACAAATACATCCACAAATGACACCTTTGTGGAGATCCGGCGAAGAATAACCCTAGCAAACCGCTGCTACTTTGGTTTGGCAAAACAACTGGGTTCAAAACTCCTAACTCGACAGACCAAATTAATGCTCTATAGAACGCTCATCTTACCAGTTCTGCTATATGGTGCTGGACGATGAGTAAAAAAGCAGAGCAAATATTGGGCACCTTCGAGCGAAAAATATTTCGGCGAATTTAAGGTCCCATATGCGAGGAGGGCGAATGGAGGATAAGATACAACCGCGAACTCTATGAACTGTACCAGCATGTGGGTGTAGTCCAAAAAGTTAAGTTACGTTGACTACATTGGCTCGGCCACATCGAGCGAATGGACAACAACGCTCCAGCCAAGAGGATCTTCGAATCACAATCCCCAGGTTAAAAAAAAAAGAAGAAAACTTGATTTTCACAACTGGAAGCAACGTGCCCGGGATCGTAGGGGATGGAAGGCAGCCGTGTCTCAGCCAGAGACTCTCCAAAGGTCGGGAGCCCTTTAAGTAAGTAAGTAAGTATTTCCTTAACATGTCCTGCTGGAACCTTGAATAGCTTGTTTCACAGTTGATTCCACGTTGCGTTGGTTGCGTATCGAACTTAATGGAATCCACATTGTTGATTAGATGGGCCACTTTCTGATTCAGTAACAGGGGTTAATCTACTGTTCTGAATATTATGGGTTCTAAAATTTTTACCGCTGTATCAACAAGGCAGATAGGGCGTCTGTCGGTCTCCTTACTAATCACTGTCTCTTCCGCATCCTTATGAACATTGTGGGGTTACTAAAGGCTGCCACTTTAAGAGTTCTGTTTGAAATTTCACTAATATTTTTTGTCACGCATCCGTTTGCAGGCGTCTAAAATTTCGTCTGCATTCACTTGCGAAATCTCCGATATTTGATTACTCATTTGGATTTAACCAGTTTGTCTGCCTTTTTCTTGAGATTGTAGCGTCACAGCCTTCTTTTCTGCAGTTCATCAAAGGTGATGCAGCGACCTTAGCTGAATTTGTCACGTACAATCTTACAAAAAGCTCTTTGTCAAAAGTTGGCCTGCATCCCCCGTAGACCATAATTCACGTCTCAAATACATGCATACCTGTTATACTTGTACACTACTAGTGCAGTTAGCAGATTATCTGTAATTGAAAACAGGAACATACCTCATTTTTATTTCATTGTTCTCAACAAAGCAAAATCACTTAACGAGCGGCGGTTCCATTACAATCAAGCATCGTTCAACGTTAATTGCGACACATTTCCCGCCACGTAAACACATACATATGTATGTAAATGTACAGGACTAAATCAACCTGTAACTCCATTTAAAACTGGTTTTTGTTCTACTTTCGCTTTTACATTATACAGATTGCCTTACCCACTCATGAGGAGGAAAACGAACAAGGTCCCTTTGTGGGACCTGTGTATGTGTATAAGGATGTAAGGATATATTGCAATCAGAGGCAACAAAAAGCTTTGAGAAATGTTTTTTTTTTTTTTTTTACAAAACGACTTATGATGGATTAATCTGACCATTACATGGGCGAAATGAGTGCTACTATGTCACATGGCATAGTGTTGAGGAGGCCTGCGGTTTGATAAGTTGTTTGACGACGCACGTTGAAAACAAATTCAACCTCTTTTTCCCTTAGAATACTTGTGTATTAACACTTGAAGGATAATGAGAAATACTGCTTTGAATTCATCCCGGTCTGTGTTATACACGCTCCTTACTGTCTTTAAAAGGATTCTGGTTTGGTGTACAGTGTATTGATGGGGCATTTCTTGGAAGGGTATCAATGAGATAAGTAGAGTTTGGTAGTCTGAAGGACCTTTGGTCTACAGGTCCGAAGTAATACTTTAGTAATACAAAAGCTTTACACAGAATGACTCATTGGGTCTTATGGAAGGACTGCTAAGAGCAAAATTTGTAGAGAATTTTACAGCAGGATCAAGGTTGGAAATGAGTCAACAAGGTACAATTCTCTTTTAAAAACGATTACGGTACGCACACACATATGTGGATGAAATTCTACTTCGCAATGTTTAAGCTGGAGTCGAAAAAGTAATATGAATACTGAAGAAGTCGAGAGCCCTTATAACTTATTTACTTAACAAGCTCCCGAGCCGTAAAAATTCTCTGCCTTCATCCTCACCAATCCCGGGTACGATGCTTCTAGTTGTCAATACCATGCGCTCTGGCATTACGGTGGTGGTCATAGGAACAACCATTACAGTCACCAAGCGCAATAGAGAAATGAATAAGAGTTTCTCCAGACTTTTTAAAACAGAGGCTCGTTTTCCTGGTCTTTTTCAACATGGAAGCTGGGATTCGTAAGTCCTCCTGGCTGGAGCATTTGGTCAAGCCAAAGTTGACAAAGTTGGCTTGAAGGCCTCTACTTCACACACGCTGGGACCAATCGATATCATCTGCGTACCCCAGCAGTTGGACGGACGTTTCAATGATAGGGCCTTCTTGTTTGACTGCTGCCCTATGCATCATCTGCTGCAGTAAAAGATTAACGAAATCACATGAGAGCGCATCTCTTTGCCGAGATCCTGTACACGTTTGGAACGATTTAGAAATCTACTCGTACTTACGAATTGGGAATTCTATCGCATTAGCCTGTACTCATTTTGTCGGGATCACGAAGTCTGCCCTGTAGATGCCTTTAAAGTCGATGAATAGGTCGTGTGTCTCGAGTTGAAATTTGTTAGTCATTTCCAGGATTTGCTTTAGTGTGAAGATTTAGTACATCACCGTTCTACCTGGCTGGAAGCTCCACTTGTATTTTCCAATCAGTGTGTTACAGAAAGGCTTAAGGCCATTCACACAGTACAGTGGAGTAGGTACAACGCACATGGCCTCTGTACTTTCAGAGTATGTACTTTCGGACTTACTATCCTCCACTCATACTTGTGATGATTTTCAAACATCGATCCCGTTTTTGAATAGCTCCGCTGGAAAGTCATCACAGTCCGCGGGCTTGTTATATGAATAGGTGCGCCAACCTTTTCTATACTGGGGAGGAACATTACTTCTTTGCCGGCCCTTATTAGCTTTGGCAGATTAAGAACCGTACTGCTTCTGTGCTGTTGACATTTTCATAGTTCCTTTGAAAGACTTGCGAAGATTTAGTTCGGACTGCTAGTTTCTACTACTACGACGTAGATAAGATATTAAGCAAATGACATGGGTGATGCCGGCTATGAGTAAATACAATGTTGCTTACACCACCACCATAAAAGCATTAACATCCATGTTCGTCAATGTGAGGTTGTACTGTTTAGCTATCTTCTTAAGAGATACGCGGCAGTCTTTCACAGCTGTAGATCTTATGGTGTTGGATATACGGGATTTGATGGCTGTCTGACTGTCGATGTACATATGTCAGTCGACGAAACAGTATTAATCACCAAACAGGCAGTGGTTTGACGAAAGTCCTTTGAATTTGGATTTTGAAGGAGAAATTAATTACTTCATCTTCATCTTCAGAGAAGACCCTGGCACCCAATTCCTAGTTTTTACTTTGAATCCTTTCGTTAGAATTGAAAGCGCTTCATTTTAAAGGACAGCTCGGTGCATCCACTCATCTTTCTCCATTATTTAGAGCTTGCAACCCAAATTCAAAACCAGGGCTGTAAGTCAGTGACGATAATAAATGACGGTACATCGATAAGATACTAGCATGTGCAGCATGTTTTTCTTCCTTCCTGAGGCACTGAGTGGCACTCGGTAATGTCCTTTCAGGTAATTTTAGGTTGAAATTTCTCTCCACAACTGTCTTCTATACTAGTATGCCATCTGTAAGGATCCACTTAACTATCGATGTCTGTAACCAGTTCCAGTCTTAGAACACTAACCTACAAGTGTATCATAATGTGCGGAGTAGCAAGCACGTCCTAGTATCACAAGGCATTAAAAACTATAAAAAAGGCAGCACTCGATAATCAAAACACAACGTTAGACTAGAAACATTTCTCTATCTACTCTCAGTAGATTTTTTATATTAGGCAAACTATTGGTAGAGTTATAGTCAGTGATGGAACTTGAGAAATGAATAATGGTGGTAGAAAGCCAGGAAAAAAGGTGGCAGAAAAGTGGTAGAAAAAACAAAAAAGTTTCCCATGTTAATTAACTTATTTATTTTAACAAAATAAACAAAAACGAAGTAACATACTTTTTTTTAAAAAAACAGAAAAGTAAATAAACTAAAATAAGTCCATTGCTGTTATATTGACATCACATGTAATATATGAATATGAATGAATATATATGAATATGAATATAATATGGATATGTATGAATTTTGTAATAACAAATAATTTATGCATTTTATTCACAATGCGCCTACATCTTTGCTAGTAGAGGTAAAGAATCCGACGGATCTCTAAGTGTCCTTCACCTGCGTAACAGTGTGTGTGATGAAACATTCATTTACTGAATATATTTTCAGTCAAAAGTCGTTGACAAACACAAAATACCAAAATAAAATGCAAAACGATGGCTAAATGCCTATCGTGCAAAAACGATCGGCAGAACGATAGTAATTTTCGGGTTACGTGAGGCAAGCCATGAATCGTGAAAACGATATCGTCAGACGATTGTCGCCGTACGTGATGAGAGCCCTGAATTTGGTGAAGTTTCTTTAACTAATCGTGCCATTGGCACTGTCACCTGTGAAGATCTTGATGCCGAAGGAGCAATTGAACTAAAAACAAATAAAAAATTATGGGTAACCCCACTTGTCGTCGGAAGGTTAAGAGAATACAGCAAGCCAATCAAGATCATCATCACTATAGAACAGTCAGGACAAAAGCAACACAACGTTGCACACATACATTCAAAATAATAAAGTTTAGTGCAGGTGTATTGGGTCGGGGGTGGAATATTTTTCTAATACATAAAGTAACAGGGAAATATTGATGGAAGAGTGTGTGTAAAGTGTGGATACTACTCATAGCCACGTTTTTTTTAACACAATGATAGGAATATGATGAGCGATGGGCAAAATGTGGTAGATTTAGGGTTAAGGTTGGTAGGTTTTTCAACATTGGAAAAAGTGGTAGAAGTCCCATCACTGGTTATAGTTCATTATGAAGCAGCAAATTAGAACTCGGATGGGCGGAAATTAAGGCATAATTCAGTAGCATATGTGTACCGATGAAGGAACTGACTATTCTATAAGTGGACACACCCTGTCTTGAAATTGGTGTTAAAATCGTCTGCTGGGACTTGTCAAAATCAGAAAGAACAACATCTCTGGCGGATTGGAAGGAAAATACAGATTCTATGTCACGACAAAATACATATGTATGCATGTATGACTGCTTTCCATTAGTCCATTTTACAGTAGCCCGTAGTAAGGGGATAGCGCTGGGTTGGCAAGACTTCGAATTCACATAGAAACCTAGATGTACCTACATATATGGTCGAATGCCAACCAAATAGATAGCAGATGCGCATAAAATATACTGGATATACTGGATATACTGGATCAAATGCAACCTCTACTGTCCAACTAGAGGGAGCTACGACATGCCTGGAAAAAAGAACGACAAAATTCAACATGGACGCACACTTGGAATAGCCAGGGTCCATAGAGAGCGCAGGGCCAAAAGAGTCTCCCATGCGCTCCCGCCATCTATCGTCGTCAGAAATGCCACCGACCAGTGGATCCAGTGTTGCCATAGGCAAGCATCTAAAATTAAAAGGAACGTATGGTAGGTTAAAGAGGGCACACTATTAAAATGAATGCCGAGAGAGGGTTACTAGTAAGCTCTGTGGCGCAAAACAAGAGTCGCAACATAAAAGCATTCAAAGTGCCCCCGATTTAAGGATATCTAGGAATACGGCGACCAACACCCGCCAAGCTGGCTTTAAGCCAAAGCCAAACTTATGACTTAATTCCAAGATCGTAGACTCTTTGCGATAGTGCAAGGGTGCACCTCAGGGAGAGTATGTAGCTGAAACCTTCATGACCCGCCATTTATAGGTTAGTAATTATAGATAGTAAGTTGTTGCATATAATCAAATACGAAGTTTAACCCCAGACATTATTCCATTTTATAAAAACACTCACTCTTGGTTAATTAAAATTAATATACTCTACGGGGGTAGACTACGTGTAAATATCCATCGAAAATGCATCATAAAGTTCCATCTCCAAAATAAAAAAAGAAAGAAATATAAACGCAAATATTTCACTCACCCCTTGCTGGGATCGGATCCCTCTGCGGCGTTCCCAATTCAATTTCTTTATACTCCTGATACAAGTCACCAATTTGTGCCGTGCACCGGAGAATCAGACTCCCACCGGCCTGGCCTTGGGTTCCTCCTCCACTGCCAAGTTGATTGTTGTGAAGCGAATTCAACATTTGATTACCGTGGACACCACCTCCATTTCCTCCGCCACCATTCAATAACGAAGGACTACCACCCGCAAAATGAATGGCCTGCAATTGAAGTTTTAAACTTATTCTGGAAGCCATTAAGCTGTCAACCGTCCGGATGTACTCCGTTTCGCCGGAAGATACCTGCAAATAAAGCAAACAAACATATGCCCAATGAAATGCCTGCGCTTTTCTCTGTCTGTGTTGATATTTTGCTGTGGATAATAATTTTTTGCAGGATTTCTGTGTATGCACACAAGAGGAAATTATATTTTCTCCTTCAGGACATCATTACATCAGAACCCCAAATCGGATGGAGGGTGCATTCGATTTTAAACTTAATATTGCTCATTGTGACATTGAATGCCAATGATACAGACGATACAATCCCAGATGCATTTTATAAATATACGTACAGACACACACACTCCACTCGTACAGACAAGTATGGATGCACTGGAAATACTAACAACATTTACGTTGAATCCTTTGCAAAGGAAATCAATTTCATTTATTGGATATCTATCGAAAGCACTTGGCCTCTCTCTCTCTTCATATGTATACTTTTAGTCCTTGCAAGTGAGCATCGCAGTGTGTTATTCAGAACTTTTGTTGTTGGCCTTTGGGCTTTGCAGAAGAAAATATTTATTTTCGTCCTTCGTTTATATTTGTTTAGCCCAAATTATCAATACGAATGAAATGGGAACGGTTAAAAAAAAAGGACAAAAACAAAGAGCCTCACTAACGAGCACTTTTATTTGAAGGTTGTGCTCGTAACAAGTGCCCGTCCACTTTTATTGGTTTACGAGTATTTCGATAAATGAAGAGTTTGCCGACAGGATACAAATTGGATGAAACGAATGAATTTAATCCAGTGTAAATCGTTAGCGCTACCAGTGTTTGTGTTAGTTTCTGAGTACATGATAAACTTTTAAAAGCGGACACGACGGGTACTATCCTGTTTATTAAGTACGAGTATTGAAGAGCAAGGATAGACAAGAGAGCTTTCAAGTAACCGGAGGAAGGACTATTTAATATCAGATGGAGTAATGCATACCATAAATCTCTATAGATGAGGGTAAGAACATTCAAATGGGCTATCTACGAAGTTCAAGTGATCATTACCACACTCATTGTAAATTTAAGCCCAGATGCGCACTTACATTAGTTTTGAATTTTCAAAATAAAACAATAAAATGATTGAAATCCTTTTTCTGTGATTAATTGTGTTAAGCTTTACTGCAAGGAGTTAAGACAAATGACAATAAAGAAAACCCATAGAGTGCGTAAACAATGAGGAGTACTTTCACCACTAATGTGGTGCCCACTTACTACACGTTCTAGAATGGTGCAGCAGAGAAGGACTATCCATCAATCCCTGCAAAACTGTGCTAGTGCCTTTTACTAAAAAAAAGATTGGTCAATCTAGGACCCATCATTATCAAAGGCACCACTCTAGCTTATTCCAGTGAAGTCAAATACCTCGGGGTCATCCTCGACACACGGCTCAGCTGGAATTCTCATATCGAATTCGCCATCGAGCGTGCCACTAAGGCCATGTGGGCCTGTCGACGCCTTTATGGCCGAACTTGGGGTCTAAATCCAAAAATGATACATTGGATGTATACAACGATGGTGAGGCCCATTTTCACGTATTTTCACGGCCATCGTATGGTGGCCGAAAGTTCTTGAACGGACAACGGCAACTAAACTCCAGAAGTTACAAAGAGTTGCCTGTCTCGGCATCACAGGTGCTATGCAAGTATAAATCAGGTGACCATGTGGGACATCTGAAAATTCTTGACTCAATCCCCAAAAGAGACATGATTTGTACCATCGCTGATACCATGTTCAAGGAATACTGTTTCGGTAGGTTATTTGAGGTATAAATATTAGACCGTGCAGATTGGTCTAATGGTGTTCCGGCATTAGACTCTAGAGGTCTGGTTTGGTTCACAGACGGATCGAAAATGAAATCAGGAGTTGGAGCTGGTGTCTTTGGACCCAACACCAAAGTCTCGATACCTATGGGAATGTGTCCCACGGTTTTTCAGGCTGGACTCCATGCCAATGAGATCTGCGCTAGGACAAACCTTAGTAAGGGTATTAAGGGCGCTAGAATATATGTACATATTTTCAGATAGTCAGGCAGCACTCAAAGCGCTGTCGTCTAATTTAGTGGACTCCATATCAGTTAAAAGCTGCTACGACGCACTGCAATCCCTGGCGAGACTAAACAAGGTAAAACTTGGATGGGTCCCCGGCCACCAAGGGATTGCAGGCAACGAGTTAGCAGATGAACTAGCTAGGGCTGCCTCAGAAACTGCGTTCATAGGACCTGAACCTTACTGTGTCATCAACTGGTCTTCCGCCACAGCGCTGATTAGTAATTGGGAACACAAGCTTTGTCTGGAGCAATGGGAAAATTTCGCAGGGTTGAGACATTCCCAACTACTATTCATACCTTACTCCTATAAGGATATACTTAACCTTAATAAGGAAAGTATCAGAAAGCTGGTGGGCTTTCTCACGGGCCACTGTGGCCTGAGATACCACCTTAACAAACTAAATCTGAGCCCAGACACGGAATGTAGGTTCTGCTCGAAGAGGCGTAGGTATATAAGGAGACGTATTTTCTACAAAGAAATATGTTCACCAGAGGAGTTAAGAATTTCTACTACCAAGGATATACTATCCTTCATTAGGGAGGGAGTACGTCTCTTAGACTAACCAAACCCTTATGATACAATAGATCTCCTAGGTCGCATTGTCTGCCACATGGGCAAGGGTTATTCAAAAAAAAAAGTCCTTTCACAGATGTGCCTCATCTCTGCCGCTATGAATTTGAAGGAAATTTTAAGATTCAGCAAGGAATCCCATCACACTTACTTATTTAAATTTGTGGAATCAGGTAACACCTCTTGTCGGTTTTTGGATACCAGAATCATGTAAGGAGTCGTATCCTCCAAAGACATCCATGCATTCGTTTGGATTTATCAATATTAATGGATAAGTAAGTTCGTCTATTATAGCATCTTTTTTATCGTATATTATAGCATCTAGGGGTATCTAGTTTATTAAGAGCTCCAAGCATATACTACCAAGTTCTACCGCTTTAGTACTCATTCTTACTAAGAGTTGTGGCGCATATTCGAGTCGATGAATATAGCTAGACGTTTCAAAAACGTAACAAAAGGCTTATTTCACCCATAAACTGATACTCATCTGAAATAATCAGAAAAGCTAAGCTAATATCCGCTTTAGATAATTTTAAATCTCAATGAGAAAAGAAAAAAAATCGCTTAAGGCTACAAATCAGGTACTTTAAAGCAGTTTTCGATGAAGAAGAAGCTTTGAGAATTTTGTTTTTGAAGCTAGAAATGCGAACGCAAATACACTTAAATAAAATCTATTTTATCGTCCAGGATATTTACCTTGTGATATGCCTTAAAGCTAAAGCAAAAGTGGGTAGATACGAGAAATAATTATAAAGTTTCATACATCTACATAACACCCTCTCTTTTCTAGCCTGTTATACTTGTCCATTTCGATTGGGAAAACTAAAAGTCTTGAAACCACTATTTAAATCTTTCACCACTAAAGCAGGATTAAAATGCATTTCAGCTTTAAAGTTAGCCTTTTCCACTCCACGCAAATGGAAGTGGGATTGTACCTTTTTGTGGAGATTTTATACTACCATCACCCATTACGCTGCACTGGTTTTATTAACAAAATAAACTCTGAAACTCTACACACAGTCGGCTTATAAAGTTTTGAAACCATTGCCCTATTATGGGCTGGCTTGTGCTCCTGACGCCATCACCATAAACCTCATCATCATCAGCATTACCATTGTCCGTTCAAAAGATGGGCAGTTTCACACACCACTCCGGATGATAAATAGGTAGGTATAAAACTATAATGGACTGTGGAATCCGGTTTAGTATGTGAAAGGGTCTACAATTCGCATTTGAGGGTGAATAACAACTTTTGGTCGTTCAACATGAGATACCTTTTTGTTTTTGGTGTTTTGTCCTACTTTTCTCCGAACAGGAAGAGCAGTAAAAGCATTATCATCATCACAGTATCTTAACACGTATAATTATAATCGTTTTTTTTTTTTTGTTTTGCTGGACACTTATTTTAGAACAGTTCAAAAAGTTCTATAGCCTCTTCTGGTAGGTAGTCAAAATTTTAGAAAACACAACCATTGGAAGGGAAATGTGGGCATCAATTCAATTTCAATAACACACTCAAATTCGATTCATTTTCGACATGAGATACAAATGAATCTCCATTGCGGGTTGTATCTAAGAAGCAAACCCAAGTGGCACGTCAATACATAAAAGAGTTCTTAAACTGTAACTTTCCCTCGAAAAGGTAAAAACCCAAAAGCCCAACAGAATGACATGGTTATGGTACTTAAGTGGAGGCAGATGTAGATGTCGTTGTACACAAGTTTGTGGTTCAGATCAAGTTTTCAATGTGAAAACATATGCGGATAAAAAAAACCACAGAACAGATAAAATTCGAGGAGAACCAGCATTGCTTTCCTACTGTGTACAGCACACGTATTTCCTTGGTTGAAGTAAAAGTGGTTTCATCTTATTTATTTCTAGGACTTGTCCTCGCCCCCAATACTAAAATAAACAGTGTTGTTGCACAGCCCAATGTTGGCCAACAGATGATAGTAAAGTTTAGGTTTACACTGTAAATAAAAAAAAAAAAGAACAAAACATTGTCTTACGAAATCCACCACAGACTGAATTGTATCTGCTGCAGAGAAATGCATTTTTTTGTTTAGTATCCAACTTTTGTTTTCGAAAACTTTATGCAGCAATCGAGAATGTCAGTTGCACTATTTTGGTGCCATGAAAAATGTGCAGGTAGGTTCTGGGACAAGTGTAAAAATACCTTAAAAGGTGTAATTTTTGTCAAGTGAAGTGTATACAGACTATGAATTGAAAATAGGAGGTCCTTTCGTATCTGAAAAAAGCAAGAAAAATAGGGAATAACTACAGTGCCACTGGGGAATGTATCAAGCTCGTAATACCAGTTAATAAAGGGTCTTCCAATAGGGACTTCCGAACTTTGACAGTTGATAGCGGCCATATTGTTGAAGATACATCTGTCAAATTAGCAGTCATTTATTCAGCCTGTTTTGCCAAATCACCATGGACGGATATAGCGTTCAACAACACGTGCAAATAATAAAATTGTTTTATCAAAATGGGTGTTCTGTTCGGGCAACATTCCGCGAACTTCGCCCATTTTACGGTCGCCATAATCGTCCTTCTGAGAGGACTATTCGCAGTGTGGTGGATAAATTTGAGTCCGCTGATTTAGTAAACGATCAACCAACGACGAAACCCAAGATCTGCCGAAAACATAGCCGCTGTCCGTGAGAGTGTGCAGGAGAAGCCGAGGCAGTCGATTTCGCGTCGCTCACAAGAACTCGGCCTTTCGCAGACCACAGGTCGATGATTGCCACCTTCTTTTAGCCTGAATTGGATCATATGGGTACTAACAACATGTGGTTTTAACAGGATTGCGCTACGTGCCACAAAGCTCACGCCACAGTGGAAATTCTGCAAGAGCGATTCGAGGTCACGGTCATCTCACGTGGAGGTGTTGTGAACTGGCCACCGAGATCGTGCGATTTGACAACGTTAGACTTTTTCTTGTGGGGTTTTCTGAAGTCGCAGGTCTATGCGAATAAGCCACAAACCACAGCGGCCCTCAAAGCCAACATAACCCATGCCATCGGTCAAATTCAGCCTGATTTATGCGCTAGAGTCATGGAAAATTGGACATTTCGGATGCGCGCCACCCAGAGAAGCCGCGGCGGACATTTGAACGATCTTATATTCCATATATAATGGCATCGATAGGCCTTTCAAACGAATAAAAAATTTCGATGATATCTCACACACACTTTGTTTTATTTAAATTTAAAGATAGGAAGCGCTTAATGAAACGCCCTTTAGTTTTTCTAGAAGCCATATGGTGTTTAAGCCTTTAAATATTCCATAACTGAGGCCGTTCTTAAGTATTTGGATATGAGTGTCGTAAGAAAAATGACACTTCAAGCCAAATGGTACACCAGGACCTTTATTGCAACCCTTCACATATGACCCGCACTTAATTTTGAACGACACGACTGCTACTGACTTAATTGGTTCCCGACTCTCCATTTTTCATACTCTTCATTCCCGCTCGATTTCCCTAAACTAAGAGGGCTAGCATCTTGTCTTTAAAACGAAGGTTTGGTCCTTATGATGCCTATTCGAGAACAGTTCAATAACCGAGGGTTCTGCGTCGTACATGATGAATTTCAACTTACCAACCTTACCCAAGTTAAGCGATTTGGAATGGGTGACAGTCAGTAATCAAAGAGTCTGTGGAAGCATTTGAGTATACGTGTTGTCTTAATTTAGGCTAGGATAGATACTGAAGACTTTCAAGATATGTGTGCTGTGGCTATAGCAGATGAAAATGTTTCATTCAGAGAACCCATCGAGGCAATCTGCGACTCATAGGATAGCTGCTTCTAAAGGATAATTGTAGCTGATATGTAATTTTATCTGCGGCTCTCTTTGAAAGTATTGATGTGTACAACATGCCTCCTAGCAAAAATTAACCCATTAATGCGTTTGTGCACGTATTGATGAATATGTTGAGTTCCGAACAATATGGAGAATCTCATGTGTCGACGATAAACCAGGAAAACAAGTACACAAAGTGTGCTCCTTCATCGCATTTGCCAGTAGATCCACAGCAAGAAGGATAAAATTGAATGACCCATACCTTAACAGCGGCCAACAGGTCGTCATACTCGAGATGGAAAGGCAAGACAAATGCCAGTTTCAACAGTCCTTTCAAAACTCCAAAAGCTGGGCGGGAAAACAAACAACGTGGACATCTTAGTGCTCGAGTACATACTAAGCAACATGAGCAGCGCAAGAGGCACAGCAAAAGAACAAGCCAAGCAAGTGAATAGTTCCTAATTGCGAGGATGTGAAGCAGTCATGGCACGCAAGGAAACAGGAGAATATCTATGTATTGGTGGTATGACATCTCCAATTTACGAGCCGACTGCATCGGAATGCGGGGGCGCCAGCAGAAAGCCATAGTTATATGGAGAAAAGACTACTAGTTACTACGGAAGTAATTCCAGAGTATGAAAACACAAACTAATAAGGAAAAGCAAAAGCCAATCCTTCCAGGCACCCAGAGACGAACTTCAACACAAACCGTAGGTAGGTGTGCACTAAATAGAAGAAAAAAAATAAAAAGAAGCGAAGCATCACGGTCAGGTCAACACAAGCAATCAGTCATCTGAAGTTGCATAGTTAGAGCCGTAAGCAACCAACAGATATCGAACTTCTCCTGCGAATAGTAGGCATCCCTAAAAACGTCCCCCCGCACTACGCGGGAATGAGCCGGAAGACAGAAGAACCTTGAGCGAGGCCATGAAAGCAGAATAACAACACACCTGTATTAGGGAAATGGACACATGCACTGATCTTCAACATAGAGGACTGAAATTGCAGAAGACAAAGAGATGTACACTATTACTTGACACAATTTCTGTCGAGGTATGGATGCTTCCGGGATTACCTCTGCGAATGGAAGACTCATACTATCCACACTTTGAATGTGAAGCGCATAATTGGGAACATGCTTCGATGGATATACATTGGCTAAAAATACCCAAGATAGGGAAATTGGTGGGCAAATTACACCGAGAGAATGGATAGCATTCATGGTTCATGCGACGAACAAAGGACGAAGGACTATGACTGGCAGTTGAGAAAACAACGGACGAGTATGAAGCCTTGGCGGTCGGAGATACTTCAGGGGTCAAGAAGAGTAGAAAACTAGGTGGAAGTGGAAGTTTTTTAGCACATGGCATACCTCGCAGCCGTGAAAGGATTTTTACCCCATCATGCCCACTAAAAAAGAAGATTTGTCGATAACAAGTCCTCATTGTATAAGTGCGCTCCCACAAAGCATTAGATACACGCAAATGAACTCCAGCGCACGTTCAAGTACATCATCGTCATCATCCTTATGATGATAAAGACTCGTTTTGAAAACCTCCTTGAAATTTCTGAATTTCGGATACAAAACACCAATAGACACACGCCTGTCTTATAAATACTTTTCCTGATTAAATGTTTCAAGAATTCCGGAAAATATACGCAGAACCGCATCATTTGAATCGAAATTTTCACAACAACAAGTCTACTTTGAAGGATAGGGTATTGTATGATCCGTTTCAGACAGATTGCAACTCTTCTCTATGTTTTCCATCAGTTAATGTAACGCACTTAAACGGGAAAATCTCCGACCTTCTCCCCTCTTATACCCTTCTTGCAAAAGTACAAACAGAAAAAAAATTGTCAAAAAATTGTTGTCACCAACTCATCTAGAATTCATGTTGTTGCCGTTTTCCAAAAATTTGTCAAGTGTCCTTCACAATATCCTTCTTCATTCCTCTTTCAACGAACATCTAAACTTATCTCACACACATGTATGAATGTATATCACACATTCTTTAAGAACGTACTCAGTGTCTTCCTTCCTTCCCGACTGGTGTTAACATGTTTTGTGTCCTAAATCAATAATGAAATTTCATTACGGGGCCAAAGGAGGCGGAACGAAGAAATTCGAAAGTTATGTTGAAGTACCCTCATGAAAAGTTAGATTATACATATGTGTTACGTTGCCTTCAAATCACCCAGCAGTCTCGCCCGGCCCGGCCCGTTCGAAATACTTTCAGCCAAATTGAAATTTAATTTACCACATTGATGGAGATGTCTTGGAAAAGTTTTTGTCATTTGCTCCTTTGTTTGTTCCTTTTTGGTATTATTTTTCGTCGACTTCCATTGGTTGGTGATTAAAGGCATTTGTCCTCGCACTTCAGCTCCTACCAAACTCTTCTTGGCCGCGCAAACATGTCACCAGGGACGAAAACAAATACCAAAATGCAAAAGTTTAAGACATCCACCAGGATGAGCAATGAACTGTCGCCGCCAAGGGAAGGCAAGGACGGAACGTATTAGCAGTTTAGTGTTGACTGACGGTGTGCAACAAGTTGGTGAACGTGTTTTAACTCAAATTTAAGTCTTTAATCTTCTATACACTCGAAGAGGAGAATAATTGAAAGAATGTAGAAAAGTTTGCTTCATAACTGACAAAGTTAGTTGGGTGTCAAATTAATGATATGTCTCGTTCAGTTTATTTGAAGAGATGTATGTAACTTTCTGGCTTCTGGGTAGACTGAAGGATGTGTCAAGTGAGCACACTTCAGAGAGAAAAAAAAAAATAGAAAACTCGGGGTCATATTGACATATGTCTATATATTTACATACGTGCCTATGCAGATGATAGTTTTCTTTTGTCGGATTCTAAAAGATAAAAGTGAGCAATGTTGGTTGAGATGCATACGTATCTATGAAGCGAAACAATTAATTTGGTTTCAATCTCTGAAGAATGTCCTTAGCGGAGGCAATCGATGGTGAGGGGATGGGTGTTTACACCAAGCTACTTTGTGAAACTACTTGGTGAACTAATGATCTCTTTCTGTTGAATTCATTACAATCCACGGATTCAATCAAGCTCAGTTGGGATTGTCATCTTTAAAGGAGGGATCCTACGAACCCCGTCAAACAGGCAATGTCAATCAATGTGGAAGAGAGGCGGGCCACAAAACTCCTGGATCACACAAAAGCAAAAACAGCAGCATTTGATTGACCTCAGTGACGAAGTGGGATAGTTCTTAGGTCAGATCGGCGAACCCCAATGATGGGCCAGTAGGGATGCAGTAAAGTGGGAGGGTTATGGTCGTAATAATCCTGATAATAACCTCGCTGAACAAAAGGAAAAGAAGAAGTAGGGATTCAAGGATAGTTGAAGCGATTTCATTACCCTTTTTCCTACTGCATTACGATTTTTTTAAAGGGCTTACAAAAAGTCAAACATCACTCTAAAGAGGGAGCCTCATGGAGTTCGAGAACTAGACAGGGGTTTTTGTGCTGTCTGCAGCTTGCAAAATAATAACAAAAATTATATTTGAGCGAATGAAACATTGCCTTGAGAACGCTCTTTTCTTATCCTATTGCGTCGATCACATCAACATCCTGTGGATAATTATCGAGTTGTTTATTGATTTTAAAAAGGCGTTCGACAGTTCCAACGGAGAGTTTAATTGGACTGCCTTGCGCGGGAGGGGCATTCCCGGCAAACGTATAACTGTTATGATGGTAACGTACGATGGATCAAAATGTCACGTTTTGTACAGAGAAAGGCTGTCAGAGGCTGTCATCCCTTCATCGATGTTGTTCTTATTTGTAATGAGTGATGTGCTCTGTGCTGCTTTATTAAGGGGAACTGAAGGAATTCGATGGACTACATCTAAACTCAAACATCTTGAGTACTTTGATGACGTTTGTCTACTTTCGCATAGAATGATGATAATCCACCAAATGACAGCTAACTTGGAGAGGAAAGCAAACGTCGTCCGTCGGGCTGAAGATAAGCACCACCAAAACTAAAATCATTAGCCTTATAACTACCTCATCCTCACATCGCAGGATATCTGGTAAGGGGACTAGAGTCTTTGTGATATCTGAAGAGAATCATCTCGACCCGAGGCGGGACTAAATACGACATGGCAAATGGAATAAACAAGCCTTAGTCCTTAGTCCAAAATATTAAGAAGCAATACCAAGATACCGCTGTTCAATGCTGAATCCATGAATATGAGTTCAGCATCTGGCAAATACCCGCCATGATCACAAAAAAGCTGCAAACGTTCTTGAGCCGGATTCGCGGGCCTAAAAGCATTTCTAATGCAGAACTCCGAGTGAGAACGGTCAGGATGCCATAGACATCACAATTCAAAAACGGGTGTTGCAGTGGATAGGAAGGCGACACCTCCATTGCCTGCCAAGCGATGCAATGGAGCTCCCTTACACAGGAACGAAAAAGTGCTGTTGAAGCTAGACAAACATGGCGCAGGAAACACAAAGACGAGACTCGACACCGTTGGACAGAGCTGCGACGTATTTTCAGAAACCGAACGCGATCTCGCCTAGGCTTCGTGGAGACCTTCAATAGTGAAACAATGGATAAAAAGGGTATTAATCAAGGAACATTTTAAGTGCAATCATTTCTCTCCATTATTCTGGAGCTGAACAACCAAGAATGGATCTCAACGACAATAAATACTTTCGGCAGCATGCATTCGGATGCAAGGAGTTAATCCATTTCTTGCAAGCTAACGCTTAAGCTTTGTTATCTTCTGAATCTTTTATGTAATTTTTTTATTTTGTGGCAATTTTGACAGATCAGAAAAATAACTGTGCCATGGATTTTATATTTCACGATTTTAAAGATGGACTGACTCGGCAAAAACGTTTGAACCACCTTCCTTGGCCACTATTCCTTGTAGAATAGCGATTGAATGAGTTTCAACGTTCGTCCTGCCCCTTTTGTCGTCCCAAATATCATCTGGTTGTGAGGATGATTTCAATTCTGTGGATTCCACTCGCCGACGCACAACTGCTCCAATTCACTCATTCCACCCCTAAGCTTCAGTGAAGTAATGCAGCACTGGGCACTACATAGTGGAGAGTAATCATCTAAACAGGGTCTTAGGTATCGCTTGCAGAGTTTCACTACCCTAGTTTGACCTTTCCTGATTCCAGGCGCCAGGATGCCAAGTCTCTCTTTTGCAATTCTTTCTCAGTTTCCAGTGAGTTCTTGGGTTGCATGTACTTTTAAAACAGCTTGACTGTTAGAGTTTAACCGTGCGATCCAGAGGATTTTATCCTGCGACCTTGAATATTGTAAACCTGTTCGCTGAAATTTGAAAATAATTTTAGTCCTCCCTCCTTGCTCTGCTGCTACTCCTAGTGGTTGGGATATCGAACTGATAGTCCATACTTATAAGGTCTCAAAGCCGTACTTTTAAGATACTCATGGCCCTCGTTTGCCCTTCAATCTTTGATGTAATCAGAGTCTGAGCTCTGCCACTGGTTCACCTCATTTCATGGGAAATGATTGGAATTTGTTGATTATTAGGCAGGCCATATGTCCATTGCTCAATATTAGGAAATTAAGGGAAAATTTAAATTTTTGTCATCGAAAACTTCTATAAAGAAGGACTTAACTGTGAATCCAAGCCACCTTTCTGGTCTCTCGAATTCGCCCTTTTGGCAATAATGTATATATCTGTTCTCTAAATTTCTCCTTGTTGCCATGTGGAACCGATTTAGAATCTGAATGGCATGTGGTTCTCCAATCCACTTCAATTAAAAATCACCAGTAGATTTCTGGATCACTGCAGTATCTCGAAAGCGGAAGTAATGGCAATTCGAGAAGCAGCAACGTGCCTCTCGATGAATACAAAATGACCTTCCTATCACAACATACTGAGATTCCAGACTTGGAATCGACAAAAATAAGATTCAAGTTCCCCAAACAATACCGAGGAGATCGCAGACAGGTGTGAACAATCCATGTGCTGGGTCCGACTGCATAGGGGCCTTACAGACTATTGAAAAGCGGACCAGTCAGGAACTTACTGAAGATTGCGAAACTATAGCTGTTCCTATGCACATGGCTAAATTCTATGTTAAAACTGAAGCGATGAAAACTACATCAGTTGGAATAATATCAGTACCTGTCTCCTGATGTCCCTTGTCTAAGCAAATCCCGCCAGACCGGAACATTAAAAAGACAACCAGACTATTTTCAATTGCTAGAACTAATATCAGCTCTACAATTGGAGTCCTCACGGGACAAATATGTCAGCAGATTGGTTGTACCCTCCACCCTCCACATGTAGAAGTTGTTGAGAAGAGGTGCCTTTTGTGCAAATATCGTTGCGCTATTCGCTCTTAGAAGGAAAACTCTAGTCCAGTTCTACTTTAATGACCTAGGTGCCCTACCAGATCTGAAAATCTGTAAAATCAGAGGTTCAACTTGGATCCATTCACCAATACTATCAGGTCAGCCAACCCTACCTATCACAGGTGCCTTACAATGAAATTTCAGAAAGCCGAAGGGTAAACATATGTTCATAGTGGTGTGTGTAACTAGAGTTAATGATGCCTTCCATGTATGAATATGTTTTTTTTTTTTTTTTTTTATGTAAAGCGCCAAAGGATGTGTAATCTTCTAAAGATACTAGTAACCCGTGCTACTAGTATGCACGATTCGCAAACCTGAATAATCGATGTCAGGAGTACGCCTACGTGCTAAACCACACCCTGCACACTTCAACCACTCTCCCCGCGGAACCGCCGTTAGGTATTACTTCGCGGGGCTGGTTAGCTCGAAAGCTGTACTTCGCTAGTCGTTTATATTTGCAGTTTCATGCCCTTGCACTGCATTCCGCTGACGCTCCTCTTGTCGCTGCTTCAACATAATGATCGCCGCTACGTCACTAATCGCATTCCAACTCTCTTCCGAGCTTATCATGTGCTTAATCATGTTTTCAGGTGTTAATACTTCCCCCAGTCTCTGCGCCACTAGCTGCCGTTCTGCTTCATACCGCAGACAATGGAACATGATATGTTCAACGTCTTCAACTGCTCCCGGACAGGTTGGACAAACTGGGTTGTCGTCGTATCCAAACCTGTGAAGATATGCTCTAAAGCATCCGTGTCCTGTAAGAACCTGCGTCAGATAGAAGTTTAAATCTCCATGCTTTCTGGCGATCCACACTTCGATGTTGGGTATAATCTTATGAGTCCAGCGTCCTTTTTCAGAGCTATCCCATCTCTGTTGCCAAATTCGTAGACTTTTTGTCCTTGGTGGAGTCTGGCTATCTGTTGGCATTGTCGCTAGTCTCGCCGTTTGTTTGTTGGCGAGGTATTTCTCCTGTGCTTCTTGTGCTAGTAGGTCTATTGGCACCATACCAGCCACCACTAACGCTGCTTCATAGGACGTCGTTCGGAAAGAGCTGCTTACCCGCAGAGCACTGGTTCGGTACGCTGCCTCCATTGTTCTTCTGTATGTTTTTGTTTGCATAGCACTGGCCCATATTTGGGACCCATACATCATCATTGACGACGCCACTTTTGCTAGCAGCAGTCTTTTCCTATATCGCGGCCCACCAATATTCGGCATCATCCTTGCCAGGGCAGCGGTTGCCTTTGCTGCCTTTTCAGCTGCGTACTGTAGGTGTTGTTTAAAGGTCAGTCGTGCATCTATGACTATGCCAAGGTATTTTAGTTCTGGCTTGGAAACTATGACGTGGTCACCGACAGTTACCGTTATAGTCTCCATAACTTTTCTGCTACTTATTAGTATTACTTCCGTCTTTTCCTCCGCAAGCTTTAGACTCATACTTGTAAGCCAGTCTCGGACGGTCCTTATAGCTTCATTGCAGTCGTGCTCCACTTCTTCTATGAGTTTTGCTGCTACAACTATGGCTATGTCGTCAGCAAAACCAATTATTTTTGATGACCTTGGGATTCGCAGTCTAAGAACATCATCGTACATAAGGTTCCACAGCGGTGGACCCAGTACAGAGCCTTGAGGAACGCCACCTGTCAGTATGTAGCGTTTTGTACCATTGTCGGTGTCGTAAAACAGTACTCTATTGCGAAAATAATCAATCAATATTTTTTGAAGATATTCTGGCACTCTTTTGGCGGTGAGTGCCTGCACGATATTTCTCCAGTTCGCGGTGTTAAATGCATTTTAACGTCTAACGTGATGATGGCGCAGTACTTCTTACTGCCGTGCTTCCATCGTGCTCCTTGGATGGCTTTCCTCGCTGTGCTGACGGTTTCATCAATAGCGTCGATTGTGGAACGTCCCTTTCGAAAACCATATTGATGATCTGCGAGTCCTCCAGCATCAACAATCGCACGTTCCAGTCTATCGCTAATGATGCGCTCTAGTATTTTCCCCATGGTATCCAACATGCACAATGGTCTATACGATGAGGGGTCCTGTGGGGGTTTCTTTCCCTTTGGTATTAAGACCAGTTTTTGCTTCTTCCACTGGTTTGGGAATACTCCTTCCTTCAAACACGCATAGTAAGTGTCTGCAAATATATCTGGGCATCTTCTTATTGCTGCCTTAAGGGCAATGTTGGGAAAGCCGTCGACGCCCAGCGCTTTTTTGTCCCCAATTTTACCGCAAATGCGTAGGACTTCTTCCGGTGTCACAGGAGGGATCGGGTGGCTCGTTGCTGCGTTACCTCCCTCCATAGTTTCCGCTTCCCCTTGGTGTTGCGGGAACAGAACTGAAACCACAGTTTGTAAGAAAGCTGCAGACGTGGGTGGGGGTTTTCGACCACCATTCAGTCTCTGCATTACGACTTGGTAGGCTTTGCCCCATGGGTTTTGATCGGCCTCGTTGCATAACTCGATAAAGCTTCTCTTTTTGCTCGCTCGGATGGCATTCTTAAGACATCTTCTCATAGATGTAAACCTCTCTTGAAGTACCTGGTGGTTACTATTCCCCCTGGAACGCTGGTACAATCGCCTTGCTCGATGGCACTCTGCACGCAGTGTGGCTATCTCCTCATTCCACCAATATACTGGTGGCCTGTGTAAATTGCCAGTTTGTTTCCGTTGCATTGATGCGTCGCAGGCTCTTTTCAGTCCATCTATGAGTTGTTTTGCCTTGTCAGCGGCTGATCCACTTGTTGATACCTCATCCATCATCAACTGTAGTAGGTCAACATCTAGCGATTGTGGTTTCCATCCTCTTTGCTGTGATTGTCTTCTTGGTGCTCGACTGTTTCCACCAGTCTGTACCTCATATTTGATTGCCTGATGATCACTATGCGTGTACTCAGGGCATACTTTCCACGATAGATTCGGTGCCAGGGATGGGCTTATGAAGGTGATGTCTATAATGGATCCTCTCCCGTTCTTGCAAAAGGTTAGCTTGTTTCCAGAATTCGCGAGAACAATATTCAGCGATGCGAACGCCTGTAGTAGGGCATTTCCCCTAGTGTTTGTACTGCGCGAGCCCCATTCTACCGCCCACGCGTTGAAGTCACCCGCAATAACGAGTGGGGCTTTGCCTATCGCACAGCTTGCGACATTGTCAACTAGGCTTTCATATTCTTCTTGGGTAAGGCTAGGAGGCGCGTAGCAGCTGAAGAAGTATGCACCGTTTATCTTGGCCCACACAAAGCCTGCTTGGCGTGTCTCCGTTTTCTCTTCAAAAGGTCGCCTACCACATATCCATATCGCAGCTTTGCCTGTAGTGTCTGCAGTCCATACACTTTCGTCCAGCTGTTTGTAAGGCTCGCTGAGAATCGCGACGTCTGCATTATACTCACGGACCGTCTGAGTAAGAAGATCTTGGGCTGCTTCACAATGGTTGAGGTTTATTTGGATGATCCTCATATTCGTTTTTTCGTGTTTTGCAGCGCGAGTTGGAAGGCAGGACATCTGAAACTTCCAGTACTATGTTTGGTGCTGTTTCCACTTCCTTTGCAGAGCATGCATTTGGGCTCTGAGGAGCAATTTTTGGCCATGTGCCCCTTTTCACCACACCTGAAACAGCGTTCAGACCGATCATCGCTTTTGCAGTCCCTGGAGAGGTGACCGTATTCAAGACATCGGTAACATCTGTTCACTTCAGTCTTTTCTCTCACTCGGCAGTTTACCCATCCTATTCTAATTCTTCCGATCGCCAGCGCTTTGGTTTCGGTGTTTGCTGGAAGGCTTACCACTGCTGTCTGGGTTGCAGCGTAGGATTTCCTCATACTCTTAATTGCTGTCGCTGGGATCAACTTTCCGAGCAGCTCCGAGAGGGCTAGGTTGATTTCCTCTTTGGTAGTAATTTCGTCCAAGTCCCTCACCTCGATCAGCACCTCGTGTGTCACGGCTTTGACATCCGCTTTCTCTTCCAGTATCTTTTTCACTTTTTGCTGGAAGTCCGAGGTTTGCGAGTGTGCGGTTCTCTTCAGCTGTAGTAAAAGATCTCCTTTCGCCGTTTTTCTAACTTGATTGACGCTATCTCCAAGATCCTTTAGCGTGGGATCAGTTTTCACCTTCCTCAGCATGTCCGAATAGGAAAGGTCTCCTGTGGCTCTTATAACAAGTGCATCCGGTCGCATTGGTTTCCGTTTCTTCCTTTCACGACCCAATACTAGGGTCCATTCCTGCTTTTTTGGCGGTAACTTCTTTACTGGTACTGCTGAGCTTGGGGTTTCCAGTAGTTTGCTATGTTGTGCCATAATTTTCGTCGTTTCCGATCTCTTTCTTTTCGGGTCGGGTAGATGCTTTGGGTCTTGACATGCCTGCGTGGTTGTCTTAGGCGTCGTATCTCTTCTTCTTTTTTCCGTGTGAGCCTTCGTGCTATCCTTTCTGTTTCCGAGGACCGCGCAGTAGCTCAGTTGCTCCGTCTGTGTTTCTTGGGTCGCGTGTTCTTTTCTTATCGCTCTTCGCGAAGATTCGCATTGTTCCACATTTTTGTAGTAAGTTCGGATGGAAATTACTAGTTTTCTTATCTCGTGATGCACGTTGTTTTTCCCTTGAATAAAATCCATCAGCTCATTGATCTTACTGCCAAGGATTTTCATCGCATCATTCTCCTTTTGCTCTTTGGGCAAGTTTGGGCTTGGGAAAATCACAGGTGTACTGTTTCCCAATGTACTCTTTTTAATTCCTGAGTTGGTGTTAGATCCTGATGGTGGTGATCTAGAAATTCCGCTTCTTTTAAAAGGGTCGTTTAAAAGCAATAGTTGGTCCTCCCCAGAATCCGAGGGACCGACCTCCGAAGAGGGTGGATTTGCCAGCTTAGCTGATCTACCACCTGGGGTAATAATTCCTTTTGTGTTGTCCATTGCATTGTTTACGACGGTGCATTTTAGTCCTTCTGCCAGGTATGTAAACTGCCGTCCTTCTAGGATCAGTCGCAGACAAGGGAGCCGCCCACTCTGGGTCAGACGCTTCTAGATTTCATCCTTCAGTTTCATCTTTCAGTTATGACCTTCCTGCCAAGGGTGGCCCTACCAGGAGTTTGTACTCCGGACAGTATTGCTCATA
This sequence comes from Blera fallax, assembly GCA_946965025.1. NCBI lineage: Eukaryota > Metazoa > Arthropoda > Insecta > Diptera > Syrphidae > Blera > Blera fallax. The sequence continues at coordinate 51,906,671 of OX337244.1, forward strand.
ACGTCTTTAAGACTACTTCTTCAGCTGGATTTTAGTCGCCTTTTACGACATGCATGCCTAACAGCAGATCTATTCTAATCCCGATCTGCAGGGACATGTATGAATATGTATCATCATCAACTTTGTCTACCTGTCTGTTAGTTTCAAGTTTGTGTAAAAATAGAGGAACAAATTTTAATGAAACCCCATTGGAGTTCCTGCAAGTTCTTTGTCTACCTCAATCTGTTAAGTAAGCAAAAGGATATGAGAAAAGCATTTCCATACCCCCCACACATATCCCATCAAATATTAATGGGAAAGTTTTAGTTAAATCCTCTTGTAGACTGCTTTGATTCACCATACGCTGTTCGTATCGTCCTTAAACACAAGTCAAATGAAATGAAGTTTCTGAATGCAAACCGAACTGGCAAAAAGCAATAATCAGAAAGTATCTTTCTCCTGCTTAACATTCAACCATCAAATGAGTATGTGTCCTCTCCTTAGACATTTTTTCTCAAGAATTACTTCATGAAAAATATCAAAGACATATTTCATGCCATCAGAAATCACAAATGAACTACAAGGCACACGAAAAAGCTTCCCTCCTTCGTATATGACAAAGCCCTAGAATTCTTGGTTTGTTTTATTGAGAATACTTCTTTGTTAAAAGGATGCAAAGGATTTTGTTCTCTCCTTTTACATAGTCCATACACAAGAATAAAATTTCAAACAGGCAATGCCAAGCGACGACGGCGTCCTAGAAAAGGATGTCTTCTTCCCCTCAGCTTAGGTGGCGGTGTATTACAAGGTTGGACTGAAAAACATATCTTCAGCCACCGTGCTATAGATCTCTGCATACAAAATTGTCTTCCAAAAGAAAAAAAAATCAAATCAAAGGCACTCCTTCAAAATAAAAACTACAAAAAGGCAGCAAAAAAAAAGGACAAAAAAATGTTTTCTCATTTAATAAAATTTTCTTTTCTTGATGGAAAATAATGCAGGTCAACGGAAAGCATCACTATAAATATATAAATATCCATAGAACAACACTACAGATAGTTATAGCCTCAACACGGCCAAAAAGACCTGCAGAGCTATCAACAAAGAAAAGAGAAAGAGAAAGAGAGAGAAAAAAAAAGGAGTAAGGAACCCACGACTTTAGGAGATTCAGGATGTAACACCTTTTTGAAAAAGTTTTAAGTAATAAAAAGAAACCGGGATGCATAGTGGGCTAGGACAGGCAGAAGGACGTCAACGTCGTCGTTGTCGTCGTCGTCGACGGTATGCGACAATTTCGCTTTTCCTGTTGATTCATTGTTAAATCGGAAGAGGAAGGTGGAATATTTCATTCACTACTACTTTTTTTTTTTTCCTCATATACATAATTCCCATAAATGGAAGGACAACAATAAAAATAAAAATAAATATGAAAAGGATTTCCTCGGGCATCTACCCATATAAGAAATAAAAACGAGAAGGGAAAACCCAAGACAAAGAGGCAGAAAAAAAAAATAAAATAAAAAAATGCTGTCCTGGGATTTTTATGTCCTTTGAGGTTTTGCTTTTTATTCGCGGTTTTTATTCAAATGTGAAAATAATTATGTAAGATGCATTGTGTCGGAGGGTTATAGTTTGTTTTGTTCGAACTAAAATGAAATATACTGCAGTTGAAAAAAAATGATGAAGGAATTTACGACCTGAATTGTTGGCGTCTTTGCTGCACTTGTCATTTTTTGTCTAACCATTTCGGTTTTTATGGTTTAATACACTGCCATGTCATGTTGAAAGAGGGACATAGATCCGACAGGAAAGTGGAACTCTCCATCAACATTTTAGACCGACAACAATTAAATCCATTGGAACTACTAGGCATCACTAAATTATAAGTTGCTCTTCGTCATTTAGAAAGGACTATGCAAATGGAAAGGGTGACAGCACCCTATGTAGGGCTCCTCACAGTCCCTGTTGTTGTTAACATTCGCATCAAGAATAAGTTCAACAACATCAGCTTAATCTGTGTGCACGGCCTTCACTTTTTTTTATATCGTTAGGAAACACTTCACTGGAGCCCTCAGACGCAACTGGTTCATTGTACTACCAGGAAGCAAGGCTCAGTTGTACTCATTTTTCTCTTTCCAGCAAACTTTCAGAGAAAGTTCAGTGCTGCAGAGGTTACAGTATCAGGACTCACCACATCAGCACCGAACATATGCCACCTGAACCGAGCAAAGGCAGGGCAACAACAAAGGAAGGGATCCGAAGTACTGCCGCCTTCTCAACTAGCGTCGTAGGCATAGATGTCTCTTAAGCCTAGCACACTAAGATGCTTAGCAAAAGAAAAATGACTGTGAGAATGCCAATAGGTTGCCTACATTATTTTCCGCAATGAGACATCAAGAAAGGTTCGGGAGCATTCGTTAAGTCCGCCTGCATCCTGGAGAGCCGTGCCAGACACAATTGTGTTCATGAGAAACCCTATCATCAATGGAGGCCCTAACCGAGGACGCGGGAAAACCCAACGTGACGCCATTCACAGAAAGATATATGAGATATATGTATGACGCAGCTAAGGACGACTTTTATGAAGTATTGGACAAAATTCACAAGGAAAGCCCTAGACACGAAGTCAAAACTGTCTAAGGCGGACATGTTTTTCAGGAAAGCACAACCTGCATCCCACAAAAAAACCGCAACGAATTCAGGCTAGGAGCCCTTGCGGGGGAAAACTTTGTGGTAACCAGCATGCGGTATGACTGCCCTTGACCGAAAAATAGCTAACCAAGTCGATCATGTTACGACCGATGCAAGGCATTCGTCCACACTATATTAGGTGCTCGGAAGTTCCAAAGTGGACAACGCAGACTCGGACCACTAATATGTTAGAGTCACCGTGCAATCAACTGAGCAAGTTGGACGTAGAAAGTCTGTAATCATAAGACTTTGTCCATCGTGTATAAATTAATTTGAAGCAAAGTCCTATACAGCCAGCAGCAAATGCGTGGGACCTGTAGTATCGCTGCTAAACAAAACCTTCAAAGATACCACATCTAAGGTGGTAGGTTTCCCTGTACTACCACCACAAAAGAAAGAATGCCAGCCTTTATATATACCAAAGTAGGAGGCACACAAAACAGGTCTGCGTGACAGGACCAGAGCTGCTCGTGAGTTTTACTTTCATTTCATGCCCAGCGAGTGTCTGGCCCAAAGCACAGATGTCCCTAGACATGATCGATGAGTGGTGCACTATTGATGGGATTGCATTTAATCCTATTAAAACTAAGGTTGCTCTCTTTAGCAGAAGGATAAAGCTAACCGATCTAGCTCAGCCAGTACTTAAAGGTGTCACCATTCCAATTTCCGATAAAGTTCAATATGTGGGAGTTATCTTGGATAGCAAACGCCTCCTGTCAAAACATGTTAAGTCGAAGATCACAAACACGCTGTCGACCTTTTGGCAGTGTAAAGGTGACTTTGACAAGATTAGGTGACGCTAAAAAAGGTACTTTGGATCTATATAACAACGGTAAGGCCAATCCTAGCATACACATCGGTTTTTTTTCCAGAAATTAAGGCTTGTCTCGGCTGCATATGGTCCTTTCCTAGCACGCCTCACTCTACCCTGTATGACCTGCTGAACCTCCCACCACTCAATATTTATATCATGGGCTGCAAATTGAAAGTCATCTCTCGTCTAAAGAGAGGCGGTTTCTGGTACCATTCGAAAAAAAAATAATAACTGACACCCATTGGTAACTAAGACGCAGTCGGTGCAAGTACTAGGCCTTGCAGAGGAAATGGACATCAATTGTAAAACGAAACAAGCTGTCTGCGGAGCATTCGCTAACACCTAAGCACAAGCGCTTAAGATAGGGCCTTCAATAGAAGTTTGTCAATTCCACAAATATCTGCATCAACGAGGGTTCGTTCTATGCACTGATCTCAAACCTTAGTTACCATTTTCAATCCAAATAAGGACTTTCGAGTATGGCCAAATAATACGATAGAGAGTCCTATAACTTCGAGGTCTTCAACCCCTGTGTTTACATAAGATCCACAGGAAGCACTGCCAATTACATCAGTGCCGATGTCAAACTGAAAGTCACCCTTGCCAACCAGTAAAACCGCAACTGAGTAGATGCCACTAATGAGGAAGAACTAAGGAGATGCTGCATAGGATTCTACCCAATTTAGACTTTCTTAAGGTTGGGCCATCGAGTTATTTCAGTACTGGCAGCCTAACGCGCTTGAAATATTGTCAGATTGACAGAAATTGATCGTATAACACTTGACAGAATGATTTGAGAAAACATTTCCAAAGTCAGTTCAGTGTTGCAGAAATTGTGCGAAGAATGAAAGGAGTTTGTGGTCAAAATTAAGCCTCTCGGGTGATGGTGTAATTCATAAAGTTAGTGAGATTGGCATACTGGTGCGACGGAGGAGTTTGCTGCTGTTGCCCAAAGTGTGCATGAAAACCCAAGAACTTGAGGAGAATATTAAGTAGGTCCAACTGACTCTGTGTGGACTTCAAATGGATTGGAAAATGGCGACTAGTTTGGTCGCAAAATCTTATCTCTTCGGGCAGATCTCATTTTCATCTGAAAAACTATCTCAACAAACAAATCTGTAGGATTTAGGGTTCCAAAAGTCCACACCAGAGGCAGATTGAGGTACTTTTGAGAGAGGTGCTCCCTACTTCCACTGGAAACTACGCTACGGTGGTTTGCGTTACAGAGACGTGATAACTGATTTTTTGGAAGACTTGGACATGAACGTGTTGGATGAGGCCCAGGCTGACCCCGAACTGTACCCCCACCTAAGAAGAAGAAGGAGAAAGAACTGGTAAAGGTTCCCGCGTGTTGGGGCAACATCAAACCGTCGATCTTTTGTGCACTAAATTCGGTAACCGATGTCGTTGCCGTCACGGAGCTGGGATATGGTGCCATCGGACTTTATGAAGGACGTATTACATCTCCACTGAAGGGACGGAAGAGATAAAAATCAGTCTTAATGTATAAGGTGATTCAATTCAAGCTTCCTATTATGGCAGTACTGTAAGTCAAGCAGCTCTCAATAAGCACATGTTTCCAAACACATTTACCAAATGGATCGTTTAACCACCATTCACCGACTAAAAATTGTTCAATTGTTCTACAGAAATAAGAATTCTGTTGCTGTGTAGGTATCGAAATTTACGGTCAATCTGGTCAATTTAGTCGTCCTACTGAACGAGCAATTTATGACGTAGTGAACGTAGTAAACATTGCAGAAAGGATGCACCATCGTGGTATCAGTTCAGCCTAAAAGATTGCTGCTATAAGTGAAAGTATGGCGGAAAACCCGGTATTTTCAATTTGTCGGCGTTCGCAGCTTTTGCGCTTAATTTGTTAACACAAGAACTGAAGCCCAGAGACCATGGACAGCAAAGAATTTATAAAGATTGGATGTTAGACCAGCAGGAATTTGATGCCGATTTCAAGGAAAATCTTCTCTGATGGCACATTCCACCTCTCTGGGTTGTCAGTGAGCCAAATTGATGCATATGGGTCGAGAAGAATCCTCACATGATTCACGAGACACCATCACAAGCCCGAAGAGTGACTGTTTGGGGCGCCATTGGACCTTAATTTCTTGAAGATCGTCAGGGTCGAACTGTAGCAGTCAATACTATAGGCCCATGATAACCAGGTATTTTTGGCACGAAATCGAAGATATTGCTTCCAACAAAATGGTGCATCCTGCCACACATCGGGTGCAACGTTGGAAGTTTTGTGTGAAAAGTTCCTAGATCACATTATTTCACGTTCTGATGATGTCAAATGACCGTCATGTCATGTGACTTAGCCCGGTTGGATTTCTTTTCGTGGGGTCATGTCTACGCTAGGAAACACGAAACTTTGCGGAAACTAAAAATTAAAACCAGCAAACTTAGAGCCGAGACACCGCCCGAAAAAGTTATCGAAAATGGCCTCGAAAAGATCGACTGTACGTATGAGGAAGCATTTTCGATTCATAAAAAAAAAAATTCCGATGGTTTCCTGAAATTTCTGTTTTTTTTTTAAGGTCGGAAGCTCAAATAGGATCACCCTTTACCGCACAGCAAGAATAAACATATTTAGCATTTATTATCAGAAAGTCAAGTAGAGCGGATGTGTGGTAAGTGTACAAAGCAAGTGTAGTTTAGGTTAGGTTAGGTTAGATAGGGTTATGAGGAAGACCTCATAAAACACTAGGCACCAGAATGGGCCCAACGCGATCCCTTGGAAACCTAAACACTTTCCCTAAAAACACTTGATTTCCCTACAGAATCTAAATAGCCTGTTTTGGTTGATAGAACCTACCTCTTCTAGGTTGCCGAAAAAGTAGTTACATAGGTATTTCCTACGATTTCGAGCTATTCCCTGGCATTCACATGGTATATGAGTGATATCCTCCTCGAAGCATATGTCGTTACAGTATCTACATGTATCCGCGTCTGTAAGACCCAGTCTCTTGGCGTGCTTTCCTAGAAGACAGTGCCCGGACAGGATTCCTACTGCTCTTCTTAGCTGAATTCTGTTTAGATTCAGAATTTCCCTAGTTCTTTACTGGTCGAATTCTGGCCACAAGGCTTTAGATACCCTATGACCTGCTATATTTGACCATCTTTCGTTGGCTGTTTTGCATACTTTTCCTTTAATTGTAGCCTTAACTTCGCACGAAGGTGGTTTGATATCCACGGCTTCGTCTATTGGCAATTCTCCTCCACACCTTGCCAATTCATCAGTAAGTTTATTCCTGATCACGACATCATCTGCATATGCGGTGACCACTGTACCCATTGAGTTTAGTTTCTTTAGGATCTTATCGATAACCAATACCCATAATAAAGGGGATAAGACTCCTCCCTGGGGAGTTCCTCTGGTTACCGATCTCCTGATAGAGCTATTTCCGAGAACGGAGTCGATGTTTCGTGTGTCGAGCATTCTACATAACCATTTTGTTATTCCCTGCTCGAGCTCCGTACTATCTAAGGCCTTCTTGATGGCCCTACTCTCTACGTTGTTGAAGGCCCCCCTTCATCTAGAAAGGCTGCTAAAGCAAATTCCCCATGATGCAGACTAGCCTCTATTTCCCCCACTACTTCATGTAGAGCTGTTTCTACCATGTATGCGTGTTGCATTTGTTCCTTATATGGGCATCTAAAAGCCTTTCCAGGGTTTTGAGCACAAAGGAGGAGAGACTTATTTGTCTAAAGTCCTTTGCTGTCTTATGGCCCTGTTTGCCAGCAAGTGTAGTTTCTGACTGCCTTTCAACATTCAAGCCTGTTTCCAGACACAGAACAAGCGCTTCAGAGGGATTTTTTTAAATGGAATCTCAAACAAATTTATATAAAAAAAAAATACTTAATCGCAAGGCCAAGGTCTATCGACCTCTAAGTAAAAATGTGAACCACCCTCTTATCAACTAAAAAACAATTTAAAAATCTACCCGCATACAAAATTAGAATTCGTTAAACTTTCTCTCACAAAAAGGAATAAATTATCTTTTAATGGAAATGTTAATTAGCAAAACTTCCCTTTAAATCCATTTGAAAAAAAAAAAAAAAAAAAAAACTCAAAACCAAATCGAGATTTCGCAAACACAAGCTTTCATGCATATGTATATGTATGTACTACAGAGCAGTTAAAGGGGCAAAACATCCATAATACGAAAGCGATTTTGCGAGGACCGACACTAGGTGTCGGTAGGAAGCTATGGTAAAAGTTCGAAGCATCTCAAGCGTTAAAACAAATCAAATTAGGTATGCAGAGTGCGGACACTTCGCTTTTAATTAAGCGCGTATGATGCCACATTATGTGAATGAAAGCGACCATCCACTCTACGCAGGATAAATGGGTCTGGTGTTGCCTCCACTATCCAGTCAATCTGCTCCTGGCATGATGTGGAGAGCCCGCTTGATGTTTTTTTTTTTTCTTTTCGGATATACTATGCATGAGTGTACATTTGTACACTTATTTTATTTTGTTTTGTTCTTTTTCTCTTTGTGTATGGCTCAGCTCTATCGCAGAGAACTTTTTTTGGTATCACAGGGAGAAGGGAAAAGGCAACGGCGCGGCGGCAGCAGTAGGATAAAAGTCGGACGTTGCCAACAGGAAGGTTATTTTATGGGATATTCGAAAGCTATAAATTTTATGTTTTAATGTAATTAACACTATTTTGGGCACTCTCATTACGGTAATTGCGCTTGACTACGATGACGACAGTGAGGGAATGGATACAATAACGATTCGAAGGACACTTCTTAGCGGCGGAAAAGTGTTCTCTGCCTCGGTTAACTGCCAACCGGCAATGGGCAAAAGTATAACTCAGCCCAAACGGTCGGGATGTTTTGCTGTTGCTGCTGCCAGGCAGTCTCCCAAACGCTGATGGAATAATTTTTTGGCACGTGTTCAACAAACCACTTTAGGGCCATTTCTCACCCGAGGACGATGGGTGGTGGCGGTTGGCATACATACATATGTATGTAGCTGTGTCTGTCTAAAATGCCCTTTCAAAATGGTTTTTCTACTGTTTTCCCGTTTTTTTTTTCACTGGTTTTTCATTTTGCATTTGTTTTGCTTTTTGGTGGTCGACTTGTTCCAAACATGGAACTGGAAATGGAAATTTCTTATCCTGCGACTTTATCTGCCTTTGTGCACCAAACGTGTGAATGTATGTATATACACAAACTCACACTTTTGCATACATATATAGATCATCATAGTGGCGTCATTTATTGCATTGTAGATCCGACAGTTATTCCTTGTTTTTAAGTCTGTTTTATCGTTGTGAAACTATGCACCGCACACTCCAACAGGACGATATTTTCTTGTACATACATACATATACTCATGCAAGAGACCAGCTTACCCATGCAGGAAGCACACGGCATTCTTGAATTAAGATGTGTGCCTGTGTAATCTGTATTATCCTTGCAATAGTTTTTATTTTCAATGCCTGGATTTTAGGATGAAACCTCGAGAATGTGTGCCGTCAGCTGGGGTGGCAGAGAAAAGGCATACACTATGGATACTAAGCAAATCCTCGAGGCGCACGCTACACTAGGCATCAGATATACACTCGTGAAGCGCATTAGAATATCAACATAACTAAGAGCCTTTGGCAGGGACAAAAAGAGCTATAGCATGAAAATTAATCCATAGAGATGTTGGTATTCGTATAAGCTGTGAAACCCACTCACACACACATTCCCATGCTTACATATATAGAGGAGAACTTTGAAAAACTTTTTCTACAAAAGTGAAGAAATGGAATTTCCCTTGGACATTTTTTTTTTTTGCTTTCCATTTGCAAGGACTTGTATTTTTTGCTGTGCATTCTTTCAATGGCCGTTGCTCGAGTGCTAATTTGGAACGAAGACGACGACGTGGAGATGTTCTTGTTCTTGTTGCTCTTACGCCTGGACTATTAGGATTCTAGATTTTTGGCGCCATTAAGCTATTTTGTTAATTTAGCGCATTTATCAAAGTGAAATTAGTTTTATTGTTGCTGTTCTTTTTTTTTTCTGTCAGGATTTTGGACTTAAAAGGAAGAAAGGATAGAAAATGCATAGAAGGAAGCGACGGAGGGAAGGGAAGACCTAAGTGTTTGTAGGCCAACTTTTAATTTGCTGCCTTAAATTATGCATTGGACAAGTTTAGGAAGATAGTGGAGCTTCAAGAGTTAAGTGGAAAGATATAAAGTTGGTGAGGGTAGGAAATATTTCCACTGAAGTGAAATGGGTTAAGGCGCCTTGAGACGGAAACTGTCTTGTGTCGACGACATATCTACCATCAGATAAAAAGTCGCAGGATGGCTCGTAGAATCTATGAAGGCGTTCGGCCTTCATGACAAATCTGGAAGACATAGTATATAATCCAAACGCGTAAAAAGTAGCAAGAGAAAAAGAATGTAGATAAAAGGATTTTTAAAGACGATAGTAGGTTTTTTTTGCTAAAAAATCTAATGGAGTCGGTATGGTCAGAGACAGTTCTCTGACTGTGTAGAAATTTAAGCGAGAGAATGGTTTTATAGCCCACACAGAGCTCCCTTTTAGCTGCTGTTCTACCATTTTTCAAATTAAAGCTTGTGCCATTAAGCTCTGTGCCAAAGAGTCTATATAGCTAATCACTGTAGGTCCCACGTAAATTTATTTTCAAACAGTAAGGCAGTGCTCCCGGATACTCTCAAGGAAATCCCCCAATATGCTCTCCTTCGGCTCACCGGATGGGCCCCCAACTGTGGACTGGGGGTTAATCCCCACAAAACGGAACTCGTCCTTTTCACGAGGAAATATAAAGTTCCACCCATAAACCCTCCCAAGATAAATGGCACCAGTCGTACCTTTACTGATAAAGCAAAATACGTGGGTCTTACTCTGGACAGAAAACTAAACTGGAAAGCCAATCTACTAGAACGCGTCAGGAAAGCCAATGTAGCTCTCCACTCCTGTAAAAAGGGCATAAGTAGGAGCTGGGGTATGAAACCTCAAATCAATCTCTAGCTGTACGTGCCCGTTATCAGGCCTATTCTACTTTATGCCGTGATCGTATGGTGGCCCGCTCTTAACAGGGCTATCCTCCTTACTCAGTTAGCTAAGGCGCAAAGATCTGCATGCATTTGCATCAGTGGTGCACTGAGAACCACTCCTTCAGCGGCACTGGATATTATGTCCAACTTGCTGCCCCTAGATATTTTCGGCAAACAGATCGCTGCCTGTGCGGACGGCCACTCCTCGATCCTTGATCTCCATAACTTCAAACATGAAAATACAGACTACACCCCGCCGAAAATGAGTTTGGACCGTACGAGCATCCCTAAACGGGATAAATGGGACACTTCTCCCCCCCTATCGATGGGAGCTCGGTACACATTTTCACAGATGGCTCTAAGACCGAAGGCGGGGTGGGTTGTGGTGTTTTCTCCGAAAAGGTCAACCTAGAGTAATCGTTCCGCCTCCCTGATCATTGTAGCATTTTTCAGGCAGAAATCATGGCGATTAAGGAAGCCCAGTCCTGGCTGAAGTGTAATGTATTGTCTGTCAGGGATATTACCATTCTCACTGACAGTCAAGCGGCAATCAAGTCCCTGGCATCGTGGTCCTTCACTTCAAATGCCGCTCTCAACTGCCGTTTATCTCTTATGGAGATGACAAAACAGTTCAACATTCATCTATGATGGGTGCCAAGCCACAGAGACATTCCAGGTAACTGCAGGGCAGACGAACTCGCCAGACAAGGTACTACTCTAAGGATTCTGTCTGATAGGCAATCCCTAGGTATGCCCCTAGCTACATGTAAGCATCTACTAAAGCTGATTGCTATTAGCAAGACCAACCTCAGATCGGAAAACGAATCAACGTGTCTCATCTCGAGACAGATCTGGCCCAGGCTGGACCATAAACGTAGTGCTCAGTTGGTCAAACTAAAGCGATCACAGATCGGCTGCGTTGTCGGTGTTCTCACTGGACACTGTCTTATAGGCCAACATGCCAAAAAACTTGGCCTGTTTTCTAACGATTTCTGCAGGAGCTGTAGGGACGACGAGGAGGAGGAAAGTATCCTTCACCTCCTATGTAACTGCCCACCTCTGTCGCATAAAAGAATGCTCCATTTAGGGTCCCCCTTCTTTGAAGACCTTGGTGACATAGCGTCCTCAGGCGTCATGTGTATCCATCGCTTTATCAAAAGCTCCGGCTGGTTCTGTTAGTCCCTCAGTGGCCAAATGGTTTTGATACACGGTATCACAAAGGACCTTTACTGGTCTAAGTGTGTCGGCACTCCCGTACGGACAGCCAAATTAACCTAACCTAACCTTGTGCCATCAAGCTCTGTGCCCCAACGAGTCTATATAACTCGTTTATATTCACGTGAATTTATATTCAAACAGTAAGGCAGTGCTGAAATCTGAAAGATATTTTTAATTTGCGTCCAAACTTCTCTGAAAGGGTAGGATTCTCCTAACAGCATTACTTTCCTGTGTTCCCGCTTCTCACTACGGAATATATTTTCCTGAATTTTTCGAACTAGACCGTGGTGTCCCTCGCCTTCAGTGGGAACTCTAAGTCGGCGGACGGAAGAAAGATTGGCGCAGAAAACTACTTCAAACTAACAGTTCATTTTCCCCATATTTTCCATACTTGCACCAACCAGGACTCCTACGAAAGACAAAGAGAATAAGAACAAGCTCTCTTAAAAATTTCCATTCACAAGCTGAGGTTAAATGTTTCGAAACTCTTCGCAGTTTATCACATCCGTTGAGGTAGTGATACCAACCCGTCGACCCTCGAGGGCTTTGGAAAACGCAACAGGCTGTCACTGAATTAAAGATATACGCTGTCATCAAGAAAGGGCATTAGGTCGACTTTGTCAGAATCTCACAGCTACAATTTTGAGCCAGTTAAGGTCATCGCCTAGATAGGTTTCGCTGTAAATGTTCATAATAACACCCATCGCATACATCAAACGAAGAATAACTCCGACTAATAGTTGCTACTTGGGGAGATTAGAAAAACTCTCACAGGCTTTATATAAGACTCTTACTATTCCTCATCTTTAAGCTGGGATTCAAACCTTTTTGAACGTCAGGTGGAACACACATAAATATTTGGTGCAAACACTGTTATGAAAGGAAATACTTAATAAAGGAATAATTCAGAATGTTCTCATGACAGTTATTTATTTTAGGACGTTTGTCACACATTCGCGAGAGCTGCGATTGGGAAAAGCAATGTTTTCTGGAACTCCAACGTCGAATCTGCCACTCAGCACTGAGCCAGGGTCTACTCTCGATCCAGAAAGACCTACATAACTACCAACATAGCCAGACCTTGTGCCACGGTAACATGCCCAAAACCTTCTCCAAAATCTCCTCTCTAGAGACTTCAGATATACCGTAATGCAAGTCAGAAGGATGCTTTCATCAATCGATGAATACCTTCAACCTGATGACTTCAACTCTCCGTTGACGATTATTTTTGGTCTAAGGGCACTTTATAGAAGATTTTTGCAGGCAAGTCAAAATAAAGATGCATTTCAAAATAGTCTTAGCCATTTTTTCTCTTGATATTGAGATGACTGTAACGAAGTGTCTTTAAAAACTGTGAGCAAAAAAGTGCAGTCAACGTCCTGTCCAGTAGCATTTCGTGCAAAACTTTTTCATGAACGTCTACACTCCTTGTTTCATAACACTAAGTTCTTTCAGTAGATGCATTTATCCCCAGGGATTTCCATTTATTTTTTATTGCATCTAAAAGTAGAAGAACTTTTTATTGGTACTGCGAGCATTTTAAAATATATATCCTTCGATTTTTCCACGGGATTTTCACATCCTTATCATCACATCACATCATAAATCAAAAGTGCGCTCCAATTCAGAAGTATCTTTGATTGATTGATACTGCTCGGCACAGCTGATATGTGTGCCAGTCAGTCAGTACGTCAGTCAGCATAACATGACGTACATAAATGTCTTTGTTTGTTTCCCGTTAAGTTATTCCTTTCATCGTGTTCCACACAAGATCACGTTCTCAGAGATTATTTGTTAAAAAAGATAGCTTTCCGTTCAACGTTCGAGCCATTTAAATTAATTACCAGCTCGGTGGCAGTAAATGTGCTGGGAAAATCATTTCAATGATCCATTATTATAATTTCATAAATATATTCATCATACATATGTACATAGCCAGCTACCAGCTACATTTATGCAATGTAATGGCATGGAAAACTCAAACAAAGGAACCGACATCGTCATTTGTGGTTCTGACGTAAATCGTTTTCCGCCCCAGTCTGGCCAACAATATAAAGATTTCAACACTCATACCAATACACAACGGCAATATGGAAGTTATGCAAATATGTACAAGTAGATGGCTGGGGTTTTTTTTTTTTTGCTGGTATTCAAATCGTCGTCTTAAGTAGTCCTTAAGACATTTCGAGAAATTGATATGAGTATTTATGGAATGAGCAGGATTCAGCGGTTTAGAAAATCCAAGGAAATTGAGAAATAAGTATCTACAATGCATGTGTAATCACATTAAGATTGTCAGCGAAAAATAAGAAGGAAAAAAATTTAAGAAATAAGTGTAACACATGAAAAGAGAAGAAAGGAAATGTGGTGCTTGAAATTCGGTTGATTTTTATTTTACTTTGAAATTGTTCAGTGATTGAAATAAATTTAATAAATTATTTAATGTCTTATGTGGCGTTATTTAAAAGCTTTATTACCTTTGAAGATTCAGTGTAGCAGTTCAAAGTTTTCAGGTCCTGAGTGAATTACAGGTCTAAGGATATACATATGTACGCTCGCATGTAAGCAAATAGATTGTTGATGTAAGCCATTATAAATAAGGCCGAAGTCTTTGAGTTGTCTCATAGCCGAGTTGACTTTTAGTGATGAGTCGGGTTTTAAATTGTTTTCTTTTTACCAGTTTTGAAATAATTATTCTCTGATAGTTTAACTTTGGCGAAAAATTAAGTGGGGTACGGAAGGTTTTTTTTAAGTACGTGGAATAGAAGTTGAGGCAGAAAGGCCCACCGCTTTCCACCTCCAATTTTTAGGTACAATTGAGAAGTTTCCGCTTGATTTCCTAATTAGTTCGCTTGCAGTAACTAAATTCATCACAAAACAAGAAAAATGTGTGAAAATTATACAAAACTAGCGGACCCGGCGAACTTCGTCTCGCCCAAAATTTATGTTTTGATTGAAATTATTTCGAGCATTCGCGATTTGATCGAAATTATTTTTTTTGATCGAACATTCGCGGTGACAGGCACTCGATCGGCTACTCGAATTTCAATTATTGAATGAATAAAACACTTTTCGAATTCGATTGAATTCCATATCCTTTATTGACGCGGAATGTAAAAAGGCTGATGGAATCATATGTCAGGTCAATTCAATGCTTTGTGGTAGACTATGTTCTTTGTTTTGTTGTCCGGCGCGTGAATAAACATGGAGAAGCTTGGGAATTCGAGATTAATCCCACACACTTCCAAAGATTGGCCTTGTGATTTATTTATTGTCATGGCGAATGCAAGGCGAACCGGAAATTGAATGCGTTTGAATTCAGAAGGTAAATCGGTTGGAATCATTGGATTTCTGGGAATGAGCACTTCCTCGCCCTTGAATTTGCCTTTGAGTATCGTTGCTTGAATTACATTATTCTTGAGTTGCTTTACGACCAATCTCGTTCCATTGCACAATTTCGGTTGATTAAGGTTCCGGAGCATGATGACAACAGATCCAACCTTCAGTCGTAAATTATGTGGTGGTAATCCTGGCAAATCCAATGAATTCAGGAACTCCGTTGGATAATTTGTTGCTTCGTCAGGATTAGTCACACAATCAATTGATTTGGGCGAATGTAATTGTCCAGCAATTGCATTTTGAATTACGCAATTCAAATCATGGACATTCTTATTTGTCGCTGCCAAAATTGCACGTGCACTCAACCAATCGTGGTTCACATTATTCTGGACGATGTTTGGGAACACATTCGTAATGAGTTCCTCTTTCGTCGTTGTGAAATGGCAGAAATTCGGCGGGAACGAAATCAATCCAGTAGAATCGTCGATAGGTACTTCTCCATTGCCAATCGCCAACAATTGATTCGAGAAAATCTCGGCAGATGGATCGTTTTGTAACGCAATTCGCATATTCGTCGTCAACCGCAGCTTCTTCACATAACGCCACAAATACGAAAGCTTAAAGCAAGCGTTGATCGTGGAATAACAGGAAGCGTTTGTCGAAAATCGCCTGCCAGCAGAATCATTGCGCCTCCAAAACTTTTTGTGTTACTGCGCAAATCTTTCAAAGTCCGATCGAGTTCCTCCAATGTTCGTTTGTGTGCCATTGTGCATTCGTCCCAGATGATAATCTTACAACTCTGCAATACTTTCGCCATTGCAGAATTCTTTGAAATGTTGCATATCGGTTCGTCAGTTAGTTGTAGATTCAACGGCAGCTTCAACGCAGAATGAGCCGTTCGACCACCTTCCAACAATGTGGCTGCAATGCCAGAAGAGGCAACCGCCAGCGCAATTTCTGATCTCGAACGAACCGAAGCCAACAATACTAAAATAAGGAACGTTTTACCAGTTCCGCCAGGCGCATCGATGAAGAAAATGCCTCCTTTTCGGTCGTCAATCGCTTTCATCAAAGTGTTGTAAACGTCCTTTTGCTGGGGTAAAATATTCATCCGACGTTGAAATGGTTTAACATCGGGGTAAGCTTCTAGGTGAAATACATTGAAGCTTCTAGGTGGACCAATTTAGCTTGGTGAAGCCAACCTGTCAAATGCATCGAAGTTTGCCGTCTAGTACATGTACATATGTAGTTGGTCCATGGTGAAATGACGAAGCAAAAAGGACATCTGTCAAATTGCATGTGAATGTGTGGGAAAAGGGTTTTTCCGATTAAAAATTTTCCAAATTTGGAGTTCGGGGAATTAATTTCATTGTATTATTTATTCAAAATGAAAAAAATGATTGTCCGGGAAACTGTTCCCAATTTTAAACCTTTGCGACCATTTGAATTGTAATATTGCGATCAAAATAAAAAAACAGACGGCGGAGACGAAGACAACAAAAAAAAGACAGCGCAAATCGAACCATCCGTTCCCGAGTTATGAGCGGTCTTACGTATGCCAACTCTTTTTATATGTATATATAAGAAGATTTGCGGAACTTTTTGGATCTGTAAAACCATTGTTTCCGAGTTGTCGAGTTTATCTAATCAAAGCAGAGGCTTATTAGAAAGTAATGACCGCCCTGGAAGACCAAGTGATGTCTAATCCAGGAAAATGGCTCTAAAAGTTGAATATGTTCTTATGGAAGATATGTATGTAGATGACTGAAACTAAAAAAAGACATTTTAAACAAAGAGCTTCAGAATTCTATACCATCGGCTGGGGATGTCATAAATCTCCACAACTTGAGTAACCAAAATGTTTACACCACATCAAAAAAAGAAAATTATTGATTTTGAGGTTAGAATAAAAATTCTCAATTTGCATATATGTATGTATGTAAATGTGACCCTACTGAGCTGAGACATCAAGTTTGAAGCAAATCCATTCAACCATTTAGACTGTAGTTAAGCGTGCAATAGACAGACAGACAGGTAGAATTGAGAGTCTCACTTTTCGAGTTTAATGAAAAATAGGCACCTTGGATTCCGAAACTTCACAAGCTCACATTTGGTTAAGGAGTGCAGAGACAAACTATAGCACAATGCTATGTACAGTACAGTCTGCACAACCTGAATACAGTGAGATGAAGGTGTACTAACTAACAAAGGGGTAGATGAACTGGAAAAGAGGTTTGACATCAGACTATAAATCCCAGTGAAAATGTCCCATTGAGCCCTGTTTAGAGGAGAGCAGATCAATAATAGACAAGCCAGAAACCTTCTTTAGAAAACCAACTCTGAGCTCCTTCAGAAAGTAGACTGGTGGTGGAACTAGTGGCAGAGCACGTTAGCCTTAACAAACTTACATCCAAGTTTAGTCTGATAAATAGTATGATCTGTGTAAGCCCCCAAGAAGATGGGAAAAATATAAAGCACTTTGTCTGGCATTGTCATGCGACAAAACGGCAAAGAAATAACGAACCATACCGAACACTTCGTACGTAATCCAAAAAAAGTCACTGACCAACTAGAAATACAAACACTTGGCGCAACAGACCGTGTGTGGTCCAGGGCCTAGCTTTTCGCGACCATTCGAGTTACGCGTGTTATATTTTTCAAACATTCGCGAGGGGTGGGATGGTGAAAAAACTTTTTGGTGATTTCTGGGATTCGAACGTCCAACCTCTCACTCAGTGATTCAACGCACTAACCACTTGAGCCACGTCGCCTACCGTCTAATGTTGGTAAAATTAACGAAACCTAACAGTTTAAAGGCAACCCGCTCTTCTGAAAGACATTATAAGCGGATTTCATTGCATGACATACTTTGGAAAGGAGTTGTCTTCGCACCGTACGGTATGACCGAAGCACGACCCTTCCCTTTCCGTATGGAGATGTCTATTGGCTGGTGACCTGTTCTCACATGGAGCTATTCGTTTGAAATACTTTTTGGCCAGAAATTCCTCAATTTGACGCGAAGGCACCTATTCTCGAAGTTCTGCGGTTTACGAGTGCCTATGTTGGTTACTTTTTAGGTACTACATACGTTTGAGTGAAAAACTCGCAGTATGATCTTATGCATTGCTTTCCCGATTTTGCTGCTAACATCAAGTTGTGTTCCACCGTCAACAGAGACTATGCTTCCTAAAGGGGGCTATCAACTTGACGTCTTGCCGCGGAAAGTTATGTTGGGTGGACAAGTTTAAAAGACTGAGAGGTTTGTTTTGTTTGTATTAATCATCAACTCTACTCTGTTTGCCTCACCTTTTAGATTATGGATCGTTTTATGTTGGACCGTGACTCTAAAAGAAAGTAGGAAAACATCGTCACGGTTTTTGAGGTACGATATCAATGTTCATTTAATTGCCTTCCGGTAATAAAATGTAGCCCTGTCATACTCCGCTTCGGATTTCAAAAGCGTCTGACAGCCTTTTTAATACCGATTAGAGGTTCCCGCATGCCTCTTCGTGCAAAGCTAACCAAATGAACCCTCGATTCAAATTGTGGAAATCCTTCTCGAAGTCTATAAAAAAACAGGTAAAGCGTAGGTCTATACTCGGCGCATTGATATTATAATGATCCGCTAGGTGTTAATGTGGTCGATGCAGGATGATATTGAAGGCAAACTAGCTACATCAAGAGATTTAGACTATGTCCCGCAAGGCATCGTTTTTAGAAAACCTATCTTTTGTTTCTTTGAGGTTGAAAGCGATTTCAGAAAAAATGGCTTTAACATCCGTGTGCATATCCCTGCTAAAATATTTGTTTCTAATGATCTGGTCGTCAGCAAGAATTCTATTCGATGGATACCGCTCAAAGTATGACGGAAGTTCGCTGATGGAAATAAATGCTCAATGAATTCAGTCAGCGCCGGTAGTTACCGGGGACGAAAGTTAAGAGCCAGAAAGCACGAAAGCAAATGTCACGAAAGGAAGGGAGCACAGGGCTCTTTCAAGAAAATGATTACCACATTCTTCGGGCGTAAAATGTTACCACTGTTCCACTCAAAGACCGTCGTAGGGTCAAACCATTTGTTTGCTGAATGTTTTTTAAAAAAAATCCGTGAAAATGGTCCAAAAGGAGAATCTTTTTCCATCACAACAATGCACCATCACAAGCCGCATCTCATACTATTGAATTTTTCACTGCTTAAGATTTGCACTTAATGACTCATCTGCTTAATAGTCCAGATATAACACCTTCTGACCTATTTTTATTCCACTTAATAGGAGATCAAGACCAGACTGTCATTTAGCAGCTCTCAAACTGCAGTCAAATACTATGAAAGACTTCTCCCAGGGGTGTCTTTGGAAATGTGGGCTCCGAACTTTCATGGTAGTTCCAAATGCAATTAAAAGTGTGTACAACTTTAAGACTTATCTATATAAAAAAAAAAATTAAATTAAAAAAAAAAATATTTAGAAGCCTGAATTAGTTTTTGAACTTCTATGACTATCTTGATCGACATCATCATCACCAAGGAAATATTGAGTTTTATCATAATGGCACCAGATCATCGAATTATCTTCAATTGGCCAACGTTTTCCAGAAGCCCTTCAAATGGTTTCATATTTGGAATTATATTGCCTTAGCTTGTGCATCCATTCGTCTGGATCCCAACATTCAACTGTCTGACTTTCAAGCGTTGTCTACTTGATTTGGTATCGATGACTCAATGACAACGAGATGCGCTTAGAAGTAACGAGGGAAAATCTACACGTATGCTGTCAACAATAAGGAAAACGCACATCGACGAATTGAGTAGAATAACAAAGTAAACGGACAGCTACAACATCGAAAAGACTAAATCTTAGAAAACTCTCCGACTCATCTTGATCCATCACCAAGTCGCAAACTTACATTTTATTTATCACCTCTTTGTATTCTGTAGCTATAGTGGCTGTTCCCTGGCAGGGATCTACTACCATACCGTAGTCCAATATTACATCTGACAGGCACACCAGTGGACAGTTCGAAGATAACTCTTGCTATGGCCATATCCCGAACTGGCGCCGAGTGGTATAAGATACGCAATAAAACAGAGCCGACCTGATCGGATAATCGGTTTCATGTGCATGGAGGGGAACATACAACTGGAACTCTAGAACCTGTACCAAGAAATTTAGTTCAAAAAGCTAACGGCTGACGACTGCGTTTACTCGGAGATTCATATTAATTGAATGAAAAATAAGGCTCCAACGAAAACGATCTTTGAAACCGTTTCTCGCGTTCGATTGGTTGTGGAGGACCGAATATCCGTTTAAAAAACTTTTGCCAGAAGCTTTGTTCTGGGGAACTGCCAACAACATGCCCAAGATCAACAAGGATAGAATTCTGCATTGACTCAGGCAGAGACTCTTCACAGTTCGTGCCCCGCGTTGAAGGCATAAGTTAGTGCTGTTAGGGGATTAATGCTTGGATTGGAAAGAAACTTAAATTTCTTGTGATATTATGCAGCGAAAAAGTATTAGAATCCAGTGTGATGCCCTCGACGGAGCATTGATAGAGGCCGATCATAGTGTTAACTAAGGGTCCCGGGCATTATTTTCGTGTGAATCGAGCAAATGATACTTACTTCCTATTTAGGGTGGTGCTACAGTCCGGCGTGGACTTGGACCTCAACCTACAAGCGTCTCCAGCCAGCTCGATCTTGAGCCATCTGCTTCTAGTTTCGCAAGCTAAGTTGGTTGAGGTCCATTGCCACTTAAGTGCGCCACCTAAGTCGCGGTCTTCGTCTACTGCGCCGTCCCCCGGTAATGGTTTCGAAGATTTTCCGGGCCGGAGCATTTGTGTCCAGCCACCTCAGTCGTTGGACATTCACTCTTCTGGTCGATGTCGCTTTAGAGCCCGTACAGTTCGTCGTTGTATCACCTCGTGTCTATGCAGACGGGACCAAAAATCACCCGAAGAATTTTCCTCTCGAAACAGCCAAGAGCGACCTCATCCGCTTTTAACAGGGTCCATGCCTCTGCGCCATAGAGCAGGACTGGGATGATTAAAGTCTTGTATAGGGTCACTTTAGTTGCTCGAGAGAGGGCTTTGCTGTTCAATTGCCTTCTTAGCCCAAAGAAGCAGCGACTGGCAAGAGTCGTTCGTTCTTTCAAGAACGATGTTAAAGAAGTCGCATGACAGCGCGTCGCCTTGTCTAAAACCTTTTTTGGCATCAAAAGTCTCGGTAAAGGTTTTACCGATCTTGATGGAGCAGTGCGCATTCTCCATCGTTATCCTGCACAAACTGACGAGTTTGGCAGGGTTGCCAAAACTAGACATGGCTCTGTATAGCTCTCATCTCTATAAATGCTGTCATACGCGGCCTTCAAACCGATGAAAAGGTGGTGTGTATCGATTTGAAGCTCCTGGGTTTTATCCAAGATCTACCGCAAATCAGCACCAGTTGTGACAATCTTAAAACGGTGTTCAAAGGACTTAAGTGAGTAATGAGGAAGAGCGAATAAAACATAAGGAGCTTCATTGATATTGTGAGCAGATGTTTCTAGGCAGAGGTACTGTTGGGATTCAGGAAAGGTACTTGAGTGGTAGATCACTTACCAGACGGAGCGATGACATCAGGAAGATTGCAGAAAATTGGATGAATGAAGTCGAGGCCAGTTGCAATATTTGGAAGATACCTTTGTTCAGTGGAGGCTAATTGATATTGATGACTGTAGTGCTTAGAAACCCAATACGCTTTTTAATACAGGCTCAGCACCATCCTTTGCACAGATTTCAAAACTTTTGAATCCTGTTCTTTGTATTTTCTGGAGCAGCTTGTAAGTCGTATGCATATTTTCAGTTTTAGTTCTTGTCCCCATAAATCTATTTCCTTGCTTCTAGCTTTGTTTTAAGTACACAACTCTGTTAAAACTCTTCCAACAATTAAGTAAAAAATTAAACTAAAAACATGAAAGGAAACAACACTTGAGAGAGCGTACATTAAAATTCAATTTACAACTAATTGTTTCCATTAAATTAAACGAGCAACTTTCACCACTTGCTGTGGAATAACAGTCAGAAAGTAAAACCCAGAAAAGACAAAAAAAAAAACAGAAAATAAATCGTGAAAGGAAACTTGTGCTGCAGCCACTTACAATTTCAAACGAAATTATTCTTATAAATAAGATGTCAAGTGAATTATTTACCAGAAAAAAAAAAAGGATTCCCACACTTGCTTTCCTATTGCACTCCATTGTCTACTGTGGAACACTTTATTCAGTAAAACAATGTACAACACTGATGCAAAAAGCAGGAAGTTAGTAATAAGATGTTGGCCAGAAGGAACGAATGCAAAACGAGAGGAAATGCGCCCGGAATTTAGATACGATTTTATATACATAGACATGGCTGGGAATAAATATGACGGAATGACTGTAGAAAAACGGATGAGGCAGCCCGGATTGTTTCAGTTTATAAATTTGTCTTGTCTGTTTGAAACGAAAGTAATGGATTTAACAGTTTTTGTTTTTCTGACTTGACAGACACCGGACTGCAGAAAGAAAACTATTTACGACAAGCGAATCTTGTACTGTCAGTCGAGTTGTAGGGCCAACCGTTAAAATTGAATTCATGTGCAACAATACCGCCACGCATTTTCAAGAAAATTTTGACTGGAAACGACCATAAACTAATTTTATGGAATTTAAGGAAACAGTAAGGTCTTTCAAGTCCTTCTGGTGGGTGTAGTGTCACACCATCACCTCTTCCTGGCGCCCGCTGGTAGTAAACCACCGATGAGTGCATATTGAGCCCGACGAAACATGTGTAACTGAAGTCCTGTGCAAGCAAAACTAAGTGAACTGCAGCACATTTGTATTAAATGAGACATCTCTGGTTGACTATATTGGCTAAACTGTGTCTCAGAAGTCTAGCTTCCTCAGAAGCAGGAAGTCGGTGGAAGAATTCTCTCGACGGAATCAACGGCGACGTCCACAGTCGGAATATCAATCGCCTTGCATAGGCAACTCCGACACATTCGCACCTCAGGTCAGTAAGAATTTTTACGGCACATGAAATCTTAAAGGGCCAACGGTAGGTAACGTCGAAGTGAATTTGACAATGGAACTGGCCCTCCAGGTTGAGAGCTATGCCGTCAGGGTAACATCATTACCACGTAAAAAACATTTAATTATGAGAGAGATTGGAGTCTCGGATAACGATAATCCCCTTCAGTTTGCAACACACGACCTGAAATTTCAAAGTATTAAGCACCTGGAATGTGCGCACATTGTACACTGTCCTCTTGCAGTACATAGTGGATGCGAGTGTGAATCAGCAGATACGGTGAATAGGATTAGGTATACAAAAACAAGGCAAGGAGAACTTTTACAGCCTCCTGGATGCTGTCTACGGAGCATGTTCGGATTTAAAAATCTTATTCGTAGATTTCAATGCTACAATCGGTAATCGATGCGAGACGCACATCAAATATCCTGAGTGGATGCCCATTCAGCGGAATAAACTTCGATTCTGACCTTTACCTTTCATCAGCGAGATTTAGAGCTAAAATGTCCGACGAGAAGCAGCTGCGAACGGCCAAAAAAAAATTAAGAAAGAAACACCCTAGCCAGAGACTGCACCTGAGTAAGAGACTCTTCGCTGTGCGTTTACCTCCCACTTACTTTAGCACTGAACTTAGTATCGCTACAGCATCACAAAAGAAGCCGAAAACACACCAGGATACCAACTACCTTCAAAAAAGATTCGATAATCATGCCTATACTGAAAAAGGTGGCAAAAGATGCAGAAGATGCGTATCCTACATCGCGGCAACGTAGCATAAGGGCAGAGGGAGAAAAATACCGAACCAGGTGAAGGGTAAAGAAAAAAATACTACGTCAGCAGAAGATGGCATCTTCCAGCTCAAGGATATCGAATAATCGTACGACATGAATAGAATTCGGGATTTCTACTAAAGGGCTGGGCAATCAGCAGCTGTTATTTATAAGCTGAAGAATAACAAGGCCGCCGGCTCTGATGCCAGTGGATCTGGTAAATCCGCGGAGGCGATGTTTTGGTAAGGTTCATTCACCAAAACATTCACAAGGACGTCTCATGACATAAATTCCATAGCCTTCTTCCACAAGAAGGTCCATCCTATGACTTGCACCAACTATCAAGGGATTTCCCTGCCTAATATTGTTCTATCCAACTTACCGTGCGAACGTCTTTTCGGTAGACACTGATCTTTGCTTAGAGTGACGCCGGAGAATACGCAATGCAATGTAGCTTGATGACATACATATGTATATGTGTAGAGGTATATATTTCCGGTGTAAACATATTTCTTGGTAAACAAATTGTCTATGAAGGACAGAGGACCATTTAGAGCGGTTCTGTATGGAGTAACCAGCAATGTGCAAGAGATATCACGCATACCTTGCAAGGACCTCAGATGTATTAACTGAATGAATTTTCTTCTTACGAACCTTCGAGCATTTTCATGTACCGAAAGTAAGGGTTCTGCAACTGAATCCAATTAAATGAGAAATCCGTGAAATCTACCTACCTACAAGGTACCTTGTGCAAGGTAAAGTTTCTCACATTTCAAAAATATTGACAACGGTGGCACATGAATGGTGGCCAATGCCTTACAGATCGTCGAAAAAGTGTCCGTAGTCTGTGCTCTATGTCTATTGCATTTTTATCAATACATATGTACTTCGAAGATAGCTCTATTAATATACAGTACATGGAGGCCAATATTAAGGTAGCTTTGTATATGCACATAAATATGTACAGTGGCGAGCAAAATTGATACAAAAAATGTAAATGTACTGCAGTATTGTACTTCAATTAATTTTATTTGTTTAGGACGCTTTGGTAACTATGTTTTTAAGTTAAAAAATAATAACAATTGCATAAACCTAACAAATAAAAAATAAAAAATAGTACATAGTCAATAGTATTCATTTTCGCACGTTTTAACCTTCCGATGGGGTTACCCATAACCCCACTACTTCTGCAACTCACTTAGAAAAAAAAGCCTTGCCATCGGAAGGTTAATACTTGAGGGTTAAAAGTAACTCATAGTACTTTGTCCATAGCCCTTTGTTTTTTATGTCACTTTTTACCTTTCGCAGCATGGATTCAACCAATTTTTGAGTAGTTTCGACAGGAATCTTCCCCCTATTCGGTCTGAACCCTAGCCCAAAGCCCGTTTAGGGTTGTGGACAGACTTTCGTCTAACAGAAGTTACCGTTAAACAATGGCCCACAAATTCTCTATCGGACTCAAATCCGGACTTTGTGTGGGCTATTGCAACTTTGAAAAAAGTTCGTCACCTAGCCAGTTTTTGTTAATTTTAGCGTGTGTTTGGGGTCACCGCCATGTTGGAAGATAAAATCCGGTAAATTTGTCTGGAGTATTTGAAGGCAATCTTCTTTTCATTATACCATCGACTTTTGCCAGAGGTCCAACATGCCACCAAGTAAAACACCTCCAAACCATTAGCCTACCTCCACCGTGCTTCACTGTCTCTCTAACATAGTGCTTGAGGACTCTTTCGGTAGGTCTGTGCCAGAAGTATTCTTCATCATCTGACTGGTAGCGATTGATTTTAGTCTCGTCAGACCATATGACTCTCTTCCAGTCATCAAGAAAACACAATTAATTAGGAACATAAATATTTATTCATTCTCCCCTTCTATGGTCACTAGTTATAGACAACCTTCCAGTTGATCTTCACAGATTAGGCCATATCGCCATTCGTTATGCGGATGACTTGGTGATACTTATTAGTGGCAAGCACAGCGCAAGCATCTCTAGCGTCATGCAAGGCTCTTTACTACACGATTTAGAATGGTGCCGCAGAGAAAGACTATCCATCAATCCCTGCAAAACTGTGCTAGTGCCGTTTAGAAGGAAAAGACTGGTCAATCTAGGACCTATCATTATCAAAGGCACTACTCTAGCTTATTCCAGTGAAGTCAAATACCTCGGGGTCATCCTCGACAAACGGCTCAACTGGAATTCTCATATCGAATTCGCCATCGAGCGTGCTACTAGGGCCATGTGGGCCTATATGGCAGAACTTGAGGTCTGAATCCAAAAATGATACATTGGATGTATACAATGATGATGAGGCCTATTATCACGTACGCGGCTATCATCTGGTGGTCGAAAGTTCTTGAACGGACAACGGCAGCTAAACTTCAGAAGTTACAAAGAATTGCCTGTCTCGGCATCACAGGTGCTATGCAAGTATAAATCAGGTGACCATGTGGGACATCTGAAAATTCTTGACTCAATCCCCAAAAGAGACATGTTTTGTACCATCCCTGACTATGACTATGGCCAAGGAGTACTGTTTCGGTACCTGTTATTTGAGGTAGAAATATTAGATCGTGCAAATTGGTCTAATGGTGCCCCGGCATTAGACCCTAGAAGTCTGGTCTGGTTCACAGACCGATCGAAAATGGAATCTGGAGTAGGAGCTGGTGTCGTTGGACCCAACACCAAGGTCTCGATACCTATGGGAATGTGTCCACGGTATTTCAGGCTAAACTACATGCCATTGAAATCTGCGCTAAGTTAAACCTTAGTAAGGGTATTAAGGGCGCTAGAATATGCATATATATTTTCAGATAGTCAGGTAGCACTCAAAGCGCTGTCGTCCAATTTAGTGGACTCCATATCGGTTAAAAGCTGCTACGACGCACTGCAATCCCTGGCGAGACTAAACAAGGTAAGACTTGGATGGGATCCTGGTCATCAAGGGATTGCAGGCAACGAGTTAGCAGATGAACTAGCTAGGGCTGCCTCAGAAACTGCGTTCATAGAACCTGAACCTTACTGTAGCATCAACTGGTCTTTCGCCACAGCGCTGATTAGTAACTGGGAACATAACCTTCGCCTGGACCACTGGGAAATTGTCCCTGGGTTGAGACAATCCAAAATACTAATCAAACCTTACTCCTATAAGGATATACTTAAGTACTTAACCTTAATAAGGAAAGTATCAGAAAGCTGGTGGGCTTTCTCACGGGACATTGTGGCCTGAGATACCACCTTAACAAACTGAACCTGAGCTCAGACACGGAATGTAGGTTCTGCTCGGAAGAGGACGAATCATCCGAACACATTCTCTGCAATTGCCCAGCATTACATTGGTTAAGGAGACGTATTTTCTATAAAGAAATATGTACGCCAGCGGAAATGAAAAACTCTGCTACTAAGGATATACTATCCTTTATTAGGGAGGGAGTACGTCTCTTAGACTAACCATACCCTTATGATACAATAGATCTTGAGTGAAAGTAAGTAACTAAGTACTTAAGCGAAAGGCACTTAAAAGATCAGTTTTATATGAAAAATTCTTTTAAAATGTTGGTTCTAAGAAAATAGAGGTACTTATGTGGGTTAGGCACTTAAGCGAGGGGTGCTTATCCGGGGATTCCTGTACATGGATTTGTATTCATTTTGTATTCAATTTTGCTCACCACTGTAGGTTGCTCCAAACACACAATTTCTTTGGAAAACTCTTTCAAAAACTGTAAGAGGCCAATATCATTTTGTTCCATTGCTTTGTAGTAGCCAAGGGAAGACTTAAAGAAGCTGGTAAGCTTCTGAAGTCCAAATAATTCCCAATTTCCCAATAAACCCAATTTCTTAGAAACGCATTGACAAAAGTCACACGACAAGTTGAAGAGTTTTATTCCTTGTTTTTCTTTTCAATTTTTAAAGAAAGCTAAATCCTTCAATTTAAAATTTCTAGGAACTTTTTTTTTCTTAGAAGGTACGAGTATACATATATATGTATATGTATTTCCTTGTGTGACAAAAAAATCTATGTAAAGGGGATTCATGGTAAAAATAGATGATGGCAAGGTTATAGCCCGACCACATTTTTGAACGTACGTAATGGTACATTTGTATGCGTGTGTGTACGTGCAGTCAAACTCTGGCAGCGACAAAATCATTTTATCCTTGTGATTTTCAAAAAAAAAAAAAGTTAATGGCCGTATAGTTGGTGTTGAAATATGTTTGCTCATAAATTGTAAACTCAATTTTCACGTCCAATTGAACTCTGTTTCGAGGATTATTTTTCTTTTTTTTTTATAAACACACTCCCCTTTGCTTTCATTCAACTTTCGTTCATCGGAGTTTTTTTTTTCGTTCTTTTTTTGGTGTTATTCCTGCCAACATACATTGGATGCGTGATGTGGTTCTGGTACAAGGATATTTCTTATTTGTAACTGAAACTCATAAATTGGAGTTTTTGGTACGATGGTATGTTTCAAAAGAAATGAATTCCTTTTTATTTAAGTTATTGAAAAAGTTGTATAAGGAAGGAGAGTTTGGATTGAAATGCCAAGAGGAATATCTGTATCTGGTGCCTTTTTGCCAGATAGTTTTTCACTTCACATTCTCATTTACTGCAATCCTTTGGGATGTCCTAATTTAAGATCAAGATTTCGTTTTAAATTGGGAACTATCTCTATACATGATCTGGAAATAAATTAATAGGAAGGATGTCCATGTGCAGGTATGTGAATCGAATAGACAACACATGTGCCTGAGTGTACGAGGAAGTGTTTCCTGTTGATAAGACAGGATTTGCAAGTCGATAGCGAAATCAAATGCTGCAAGTTTCCGTTTTGGGTATTTCTATCGTTGGATTCTGATTCTCATTTATGCATTAATGTCAACCAGTATCTCAGGGCAGCATTTGCATTTCTCGAGTCAGTCAGCTCATAGAGGATGAGTTCATCTGGCGCCCTTCTACCAAGGTGGCAAATAATTGGCACATTGGCCGAGTCTGATAAGCAGCCGCATGCAGAAATGCATCAGGTGGTATGAGCCCACTCATCAGAAATACCCAGGACTAGTTTATTTACCACGCGAAATAATTCCTCACAATATTCAGAATGACGTTGTTCGGTTCTGGGCACGCCGGAAGCATCCAATGGTCTCTTATTAGAAACGTAATGACGAAGATCGGAATGTTCACTTCTATTGATAGGCATGCAGGCTCGAACACATATTCTTTTAAATAGTTTTTCCATTTGGAACGGGCTCATGTTCCACCATAATGGACTCGCAGTCAAATGGGACAGTTAAAATGTTTGGTAGCATGTGGTCTTCACATCGGATCTAGGTTAGGTTAGGTTAGGTTGAAGTGGCTACCGGCTAGAATTCGCCATTACACTTAGACCAATGGAAGGTCCATTGTGATACCACGTGGATCTTGGGAGAAAGTTTCTCTCTACCTACTCGTTAAAACCAATTTGAGCTTCTTATGAAGCGTAAGAGGCTCTTGATGTCAATATTCATCAGGTCGCCTATTTCATTATAATAGGGAGCTCCTTAGCGAAGCTTCCTTCTACGGGAAAGAGCTGGGCAGAAACAAAGAAGGTGAGAAATACTTTCCTCCTCTTCCTCATCCCTGCAGCTTCTACAAAAGTCGTTCGCAAAGAGGCCTAGCCTTGTAGCGTGCTTGCCTATTAAACAGTGTCCAGTGATGACACCTATTGTGGTGCCGATATGCAATCTGTTGAGTTTTAGATCCAGCTTTGGCCAAATCTGTTTAATCGCTAAACATGTTGATCCATTTGTCCAACTAAGATTTGTACTCTCCACAGCATCCAGCTTAAGTTTAAGTTTGCGAGTAGCGATTGGAATACCTAAGGTGCCATTGTCCGGCAAGATGGGTAAAGTTGTTCCTTCTTTGGCGAGTTCATCGGCCTTACAATTCCCTGGAATGTCTCTATGCCCCGGCACCCAACACAGGTGAATATTGAACTGCTCAGCCATCTCCAGAAGAGACGAACGGCAGTCTAGAGCTACTAAAGAGCTTATAGAGGTCGATTCCAGGGATTTGATTGCTGCCTGGCTGTCTGAAAAGATGCGGATATCTCTAGCAGATATGACGTTTTTCTTAAGCCAAGATAAGGCTTCTTCGATCGTCATATTTTCCGTCTGGAACACGCTACAATGATAAGGAAGACGAAGATAAGAGAAGACAACTCCGTCTTTGGTCTCTGACCAAGTTGAAGTTAAAAGACGTTTCAGGGACATGAATGCCACTTTTGCCATTTGCAACTGCATACTTACGATCTCTTGGTAGTACAAAAATTTGTTTAGATGGACACCTATGTAGATATTTATCAGTGACTCCATGCGAAGTACTCACTTTTTACAATAATTTTTGATTTCAAATAGCTTCCTTTACACCCATTTGCAACGTCTTAAGGTTTCAGTTATAACAAGGGGTATCTGCTGTATTCAATAAAACTGTCCATTAAATTCGAAGTACCAGTGATTCCGGCGGAAACTCCGGTAATTGTGACGTGCCAAAATTTTGCAAATTTTCTCACGATTGCGGCTAAAAATACAAATACTTGGTGCAACAGACCGTCTGATCCTAGCTTCTCGCGATCATTCGATAAATTTTTTCACACAAATGGAAAAGACCTACAGAGTCATATCCGAAAGGCAAATTGAGAAGCTTTCTCTTCGCGGTTACTACCCCCGAACGTTTGTCAGACATTTGCGACAGGTGGGGTCGTGAAATAACTTTTTGGTGTTCTCTGGGATTCGAACGTCGAACTCAGTGATCAGCTCAGTGATCCAACGCACTAACCACTTGGGCAGGGCAGGTTAATCATGTCAAAGCAGACCAGTTGTGATATACATAGGGAAGCGATGGTTGCCCATTGGCTAACCTTGTTCGCTAGCTATGGCTCAACTCCTTACTTATGATAAAGTTGCAAACCATCCAGATGATTTGATGTACATAGCTCAAGATGTCGTTCACTGGCCTACGGGATATTTCTTCTTGATCCTGGAAGAAGTGCCGCCTGAGAAATTTGTATCTATATTGAGTTCCTGGACTATACCAATGAACCAAGTCATTGCTGAAATCAAGGCTAATTCATGTAAAGAGGATACCTGTAGCTAACAGATGGCAAGCTGGAGAAAATATGGCCGAAGGCTGAATTCAAATGGATGCTTGGGAGTAGTATATCATATCTACCCAATTTTGCAGTACATTGTATCATACAAATAGCTCAATGGAAGTTTTCCTTAAGTGCGTCAAATGTGGATCGTTTGATTGAAAGAGTCCAACGGCGTAAAACTGCAACCACGCTGTAGCCAAGGCAGCCAAAATGGCTGAAAACACGTTACAGGCCTTAGTGCCCAAAAGATCAATTGTTTGACGGTTGGTTAAAAGTTTCAAATTCAAGTCGTCCAAATGTCAGTTATCATGTCTCTGAAGCCCACTTATTTCACTACAACGTTGTCGCCAGCTTCAGAAACCAATGATGCCCATACTCCACTCCAACGATGCCCATACTCTTTGAGGACGTATTGGCTTCTATACGACTACGTGTGGATTTTAGGAACCCCAGATCTTCGGTTTTGCTTGTGCATAGTTTTTAAGATAAAAATAAACTCCGTCTGAAAAGATGATTTAGCGACCACACTCGACGTTATTTTCCAACTCATTGAAGGTATACACAAGGTGAGCTGGACATTGTTATCAATTAATTCGAGGTTCTCCTAATACTCTTGAACTGCAACTGGATATCCCAGGCATGTCCCAGCAACAAATTTCAAAAACTTTAAAGCATTCGCGTGCAGCCATTCAATATGCCTTAAAGCTATACAGGGAGAATGGAGAGTACATGTCTAAGCCGCCGCCAGGCAGAAAAAAGAAGTCTTCGTGTCGTGAAGATCCGAAATTGCAAGAGAGTCTTTAAAAAATCGTCGAAAGACCTCTTCCGAACTAGCTGCTTCGCTTCAGGAACGCCAAAATGTTACCCTTTCTGCGAGAAGGTTTAGTAGAAGGCTAACAGAAGCCGGCTTAAGAGGTTGCAAGGCCAGAAAAAAACCCTGGCATTCTGAGGAGAACAAAAACCGACGTCTTCAGTGGGCTATTGGAGCCATGAAGATTGGAGCAATGTCGTGTGGTCAGATGAGGTAAATAAATTGCATACTTCTAAAAATAAAATCAAAAGCGGATTTAAGAGAACATTGGACATTTCTTAAATAAAAATGGGTCCGAAGTGAACACTAAATATGAATGTGTCTTTACAGATTTTCGGGATTCCTGGCGCAGTCCACGTTCGCAGGAGGAAAGGAGAAGAGTACCATCGCGAATGTGCCAAGTTTGGTGGGGGTAGTTGCATGGTGTGGCATAGGAGAGCTATTCACCTGCTAGGGAAGAATGAATAGCGAATGAATAGCGACCTCCTTAAAGGCATCCTATCGAAAAATATTTGGGAGCAGGTTTCACCGAAGGATAATTTTCAGCAAGATAATGCTCCGTGCCATAAATCCCGAAAAACGATGGAACAGTTTTCAAATCAAAACATTCAGGTCTTGGAGTGGCCAGCTCAATCCCCAGACCTGAACCCGATTGAACACCTGTGGGTACTTCTTAAAAAGAGGATAAGGAACAATAATCCGACATCCTTAGTAGGCCTGAAGAGCGCTATACGACAAGACGAGAATGGGAAGCTCGGAAGAATGTTTTAATTTAGTTGCTAGCATGCCTCGTAGGGTTCTTGCAGTGATAAAGGTCAATGGAGGTCCGCATACTAATTGTTTTTTCATTTGAATTTTTCAGATAAAACGACATTTTATACATTTGCGTAGGGTGCTGGCCAAGGCTGTGCATATGTACAAAGTGTACAGTGTGTTGCAGTGTTCACAACCCCTTGGATGTAGAAAGCTGACATATTTTTCAATTGCAATATGGATCACGCAGAAGCACTCAGCGGTATCCTGCACTGCTTTATCGCCATAAAAATTATTTTCAGTCGTAATACTTCACGTGAATCAGAGTGAGCATAAGTGTCACCACACCGCATCGAGGATAACAAGTACTCCTAGGAAATATAGTGGTAACCCATTAATATTAACGTTACGGCTGTCAATGTGTTAATAATATTTATTGACATAAATCCATACTTCCTCTGTCCACATACAACACTGCTTCCGGTCATAAGTAAATGTGTTAATAAATTTTTTCCAAACCAAAAAAAGGGGGAAAAAAAAGTTAAAAATGTCTGCAATTATTTTTTATGGCTTTGAGTGGTGCACAGATTAATTAGACTCAATCCATCCAACCATTATAGCTTTTATAAATGTGCTCTCGACCCTTTGGGGTAGTTTTCATGCATCGACTTTAACTCATGCAACCTCATATAAGTTGAACAATTTTCGACCAACTCATAAAACTCATATTTCACACACCTTTATCCGTTAAAAGTTTTCAAGTACACTACGGGGCTTCAATACAAAAGGAGGAAAAAGGTAAACGCCATCATTGTGGAAATTAATCGAAGGTATAAACTGGAAAACTTTCGGTCAATTAATAAACTGCTGATAGCTGAAAACATTTTAATTGAAAGAAATCGAAATCGAAATCGAGTTTTCATTGCAATGGGGGCTACGTATGTACGTTAGTAGGACATGTAGAGGGTGTTCATTGTGTGATCGAATATGAATTTATATGAATATCCTTGAAGCTGAACCGACATGTGCATGTGCAACGTTTTTTTTTTTTGCTTTTGCGCCTAGAGATACGAAGTGGATAAAATCATCAGCCATTGCAAGCGATTTTATTATCTTTCAGTTTTCAGAATATTTACGCTAAAGTTGGGTGGATAATTAATTTTGCGTTGCTACCCAGCGGACTTTAAAATGGCTGAGTTTATTAGACGTTTTTTTCGAATTATGTGGGATATCGAACGTCGGCTGCCAGCCTTTCCTTGTTAAGCTAGTCTCCAAAGAATGTCTGGATTTAGTCAAAATACCCAGGTTATAAAAGAGATAGTATTCATACCCAAGGACGGGAAAGAGCCCGTTTACCCCAACGACCTTAGATCCATAAACCTACTATCATTTGTTATCGAAATCCTTTAGAGATTGATGGATAATTATAGCCGATGCAATGTTGCTCACAATATAATGTCAGCAGCCCGGTATACTTGCGTCAGTTGTATGGTGGCAAAAAGCCTCCCAGAAATCTGTAAAGACGCATTTAGATAGGGTCCAACGTCTGGCATGTTTAGGGATCATCGGTGCAATACGAACGACGCCAATATGCGCAAACGTCGACATTGACGGCACTTCGTCTGCACCTGGATGACAACTGTCATTGGCGCGGTACTGTCTACAGCTCACACTTATCCTACAGCTACCTACCTACGTCCTCCTCCCTGATCATTGTAGCGTTGCCCTGTTCTGGCTAAAGTCTGAGGTACTATCTGTCAGGGATATTACTATTTTCACCGACAGCCAAGCGGCAATGAAGTCCCTGGAATCGTGCTCCTTTACTCCAAAGGCCGCCTTCTCTTATGGAGATGACAGAGCAGTTCAACATTCACCTATGCTGGGTGCCAGGCCACAGAGACCTTCCAGGTAACTGCAGGGCAGTCGAGCTCGCCAGACAAGGTACTATTCTAAGGACTCTGCCTGATAGGCAATCCATAGATATGCTCTAGCTACATGTAAGCGTCTACTAAAGCTGAACGCTATTAGCAAGACCAACCTCAGATGGGAGAACGGCTCAACGTTCAAGTAGGTGTAGAGCATTGACAGTATATCCATACGAATATTCGTCCTGAGAACTCCCAACTGTCAAATTCAATTTCAATGAGAACACCCTCTCCTTCCATAGAATTCGTCGTCGGTGCTGATTTAATTAAGACCACACATCAGACCAAGTACGATTCGGTGTAGAATTGAATATTCTTTGCTCCTAAACTGACGGGTTTTCTCAAACGTCTAAAACATTTTAAAGTCGT
Organism: Blera fallax; assembly: GCA_946965025.1. Classification (NCBI taxonomy): domain Eukaryota; kingdom Metazoa; phylum Arthropoda; class Insecta; order Diptera; family Syrphidae; genus Blera; species Blera fallax. The sequence goes on from OX337244.1 coordinate 51,941,548, forward strand.
TCATACCCCCTCCTTACGTGACAGCTATCCTTTCAACATTGCAGTTGACAAATGATTTCGTTTATATGAAAGGAAATGTCAACAAAGACCTAGTGAAATATAAGTTGTTTATGTGTCAGCCATGAACAATTTTATGTAAAAAAAAAAAAAACAATACTGAAGGAGCTATGTATGTGCTTAATGCGCCATCTGGTGTTGTGACACGTTAATTGGAAGAGAAGTGTACATAACGTAGGTGGATGATAAACTTTGTCTCCTTGCGTTCATATTTCACCTGAAGATGAGATAAATGAGTTCTTTGTTATTTCTTGACATATGAAGGAAGGTCCTTTGAGGCATTGCACATCACTTTAAGATGAAGGATGTTAGACGACAGAATGTAAATTTAACCGGATACCACACAGAATAATAATATTAGATTCCAGCTTTGCTAGGTATGATGCTTTGTCGCTCTGTGTGGTGATTTCATCACATCTACATTATGTTGCTGAGTTTATTTGATTTTTTTTTATTCGTTCCAAGGACGAAATGTTTTGCTTTTTATTCCATGGGGCAAAGGGTATATTAATTTTCCTCTGCAGGTTGAAAAATCTAGGAATAATGAAGGATGTACAGAAGTGTGTATCTGCAAATGGAGTAGAATGCAACCGGTGGTCTGTATCTCGAAAGTTTACAGACCTCAGATGCAGCGGAAGCGGGGCTGCTTTCATTGATTCATAAAACCAATTTCGCTATTTCGATGCTATGTCCAGTTTGGAAGCACGAGTAGCTCTTCTGATTTATTCCAAACTTGCACCTGATTTCAGGAAGGAGATCTGATTTTTTCAATCTTGCAACAACAACAAATCCGTCCAGCTGCTGAAATACTTAGATCGTATCGACACCATTGGTCGCTCCCATCGTGTGGTAGTAGAGGCTTTCAGGGCAATTGATGAACAGTCGAAAAGGATCGGCCTTGATGTGAACGTAGGAAAAGCAAGTCTAACATGTGTCCATCGCCTAGGACAAAGCTATACTATTGATAACCCTAACTTCGAAGTAAAGGGTCTTCCAATAGGGACTTCCGAACTTTGACAGTTGATAGCGGCCATATTGTTGAAGATACATCTGTCAAATTAGCAGTCATTTATTCAGCCTGTTTTGCCAAATCACTATGGACGGATATAGCGTTCAACAACACGTGCAAATAATAAAATTGTTTTATCAAAATGGGTGTTCTGTTCGGGCAACATTCCGCGAACTTCGCCCATTTTACGGTCGCCATAATCGTCCTTCTGAGAGGACTATTCGCAGTGTGGTGGATAAATTTGAGTCCGCTGATTTAGTAAACGATCAACCAACGACGAAACCCAAGATCTGCCGAAAACATAGCCGCTGTCCGTGAGAGTGTGCAGGAGAAGCCGAGGCAGTCGATTTCGCGTCGCTCACAAGAACTCGGCCTTTCGCAGACCACAGGTCGATGATTGCCACCTTCTTTTAGCCTGAATTGGATCATATAGGCACCAACGACATGCGGTTTTAACAGGATTGCGCTACGTGCCACAAAGCTCACGCCACAGTGGAAATTCTGCAAGAGCGATTCGAGGTCACGGTCATCTCACGTGGAGGTGTTGTGAACTGGCCACCGAGATCGTGCGATTTGACAACGTTAGACTTTTTCTTGTGGGGTTTTCTGAAGTCGCAGGTCTATGCGAATAAGCCACAAACCACAGCGGCCCTCAAAGCCAACATAACCCATGCCATCGGTCAAATTCAGCCTGATTTATGCGCCAGAGTCATGGAAAATTGGACATTTCGGATGCGCGCCACCAAGAGAAGCCGCGGCGGACATTTGAACGATGTTATATTCCATACATAATGGCAACGATAGGCCTTTCGAACGAATAAAGGTTTTCGATGATATCGCATACACACTTTGTTTTATTTAAATTTAAAGATAGGAAGCGCTTAATGAAAGACCTTTTAATTAGGAAGTTCAACTAACTTGGAGTCAAAATCAATTCTGATCCTTGAAAACCGGCGCTACTTTAGTGTGACAGGTATCAGAAATCCAAAATCTGTTCTCCATAGAATGCTAACCCTGCCAGTGCTCGATGATAAGCAGGATAGCAGAGCAGGTATTGAACGCTTTTTACCGAAAAATTCGTCGAATTTCGGATCCCGTATGAAAGGAGAGCGAATGGAGGAGACAATTAAAACGCCAACTCTACGAGCTGTATCACGATGAGGAGGTAGTCCAAAAGGCGAAGACAAATCGACCACATTGGCTTCGACAGTCACAACGAGCGCATCGACAACAACGCTTAAGCCAAGAGGACCGTCAAACATCACAGACAGAAGACAGAACTTCCGCTTTAATGGCCAAGCTATCGCGCATGTCAGAGCGCTTGGTTTCGATAACTAGAAGCAAAGTGCTCGCAATCGACGAGAATAAGGCGCTACCATGTCTCAGGCAGAGACTCTTCACGGATCTTGTGTCCTTAAATACTCGTAGTCGGACATAGATATGTATGTTTTTCTGCGTGTGTTATAATTGTATAACTCCAATTGACTCTTCCTCCCATTAACAGGATGACTCCTGGCGTTATGCTCATTTCAATTAATTCATCAGTTAACCAGCCAGCCATCGCAGGATACAATATCAACACATTTCGTTATATGACCATAGATTAAGATTTCGGCCAATTAAACACAACTTGAGCAGCAGAATAACGAGAGAAAACAATTCCTGTTCTAAATTCCAAATGAAGTAGATGATATAGTACAGTAGAAACCGTTACATCATTCGTTTACGTAACTTAACTTGAAATGTGATTGAAAATGCGAACAACGCAACCAAACAAGCAAACAGTATGACTATAGTATGGGTAAAAGGAGCTTCGTTGTATCGTCTTTCACCATTATCAACCCGCTGAACGATGCTCCCAAAGGACGACGAAGTCTATACGAGAACGATAACGATGACGACAACGAGGGCGACAAAGAGTGCACAGTGACTTGCCTTCTGTTTGCGAACTAAATCTATTTGATATCTAAACGTTGTTCTGCATTTTAGCCATTTCAGCGACGACGAGGACGACATGCTGAGTGATGTGTCCTCTACAGCAGCATATGCACGAAATCGACTCCCACCCACCACGTAACATTCAATACGTTCTGTGAATTTGTAAATATTTCAAACTTGCCGGTATATTCAACAAAACTACTAGTTACACACTATACTCGTAGTCGTACACATGGCTAGGGTGCTCCTACTTTTTTTTGTAGAGCAAAGATACCTACTATCATCGTGTATCTATGGAACAAAGACACCCCTCGCGCAGTGGGCACACCAATCCCCTTCCCGTGGGTTATGAACATTGAAAGTGGTAAATTGGAATAGAGTGGCATTTCTTTCTGGATTTCTGTTCCATTTCCGTGAAGTTATTCATTTCATCATGTGAAGTTCAATTGTTGAGTTGCGAGGGTGAAATGATAGTATAGTGGTGGAGGGTAACTTTCCATGCCGGCAGAAGTACACAGATATCGTTAGCAGCGTTACATGATGCTGGGAAAAGTAATATCATTGTCTTTGCTTGTTGGTTGATCAATGGCAAACGGGAAAATTCGCCATGTTTCTGTTGATGAGAAGGACTATACTCGTACTACTTGTACATCTGTGCGCATCCGAATTTAAAATTGATTTAATGTTGAATAAATTTAAGTGGGAGTGGCACTACAACGGTTGATTTTTGTCGATGTGGCTTACTGGTATTTAGTGCAATTTGCTATCATTAATTAAACACGCACGAAGAAGTACCAAACTGCAAAGAACAAACGGAGCCAGGAGCAGATAAATCGTTTAATTTTCGTCCATTGTGCTTTGACTTTGTCTTGAGGAATTCCTATTCTCAAGGAGTGTGGTTCCCTAATGACAAGTCTGTATATACACCACCTTCAAGGAATTTTCTCACAGACGTGCTTTGTCTTGAGAACGATTGTCAGAAATGTTGATACAATACACAAACGAATCCCAATTGTGGTGATGGTAAACTGAGCGAAACACAAAAAAGTGCAAGCAGACTTTTTTTTTGTTTTTTTTTGCTTAAGATGTATCTTTGTTCGTCGATTGTCCTTTTGAGATAATGAAACATTTACCGAATGTGAATCAGGATATTTTTGCTTCTATTGAAGGTATGTTATAGCTGGAGATACATGGTAGGAGGTGCTTTAAATTGATTAGTTTTCAACCCCAGTTTTAATGTATCTTTCGTGTACCATATTGCTGTTAAATTAAAGGTATCTGAACAGTGATTGAATTGAGTTAATTGATTGGTTGCGTTGTTGAAATGAGAGTGGAAACACCACAACAATTTTGATAGACAATAGAAAAGTTCGGATAGGTTTTTGAAAGACATTTTCCAATTAAGTCGAAAACGCACGTACCACTAACCTTAGGTAGGTACGTACATAGATGGGTGCCTTGTGACATAAGAGTCACTGCTCACTTAGTCCAGGTAGATCCATTGTGCCCAGTCATTTAATCCTGGAAGCATTGTGAAATCGCTGTTAGAACCACCCAGATAATGATATGAATCTCAGGAGGCCCGCCAGCTCTACATTACCTAAGTCCTCCAATTCCGAAAAGAAGTAACTTCCGAGAGTCCCCATTCTTATGACGAATAGGGCAGGACAATCACACAGCAGATGATGAACAGATTCAATTTCTTCTTCATCCCTGCAACCGAGTCGTTCTGCTTGAACGCCGATAGCACAGTGTCCACTAATTATGGTCGAAACAACCCGTGCGTTATAACAACTAAGTTTTACCAGAGAGGTTGATCTCTTCTTGCTGAAGGCCGGCCATAGCGCCCTGGCCGTTGCGCATGTTTCCAGTTGAACCCAGCGTCTGTTTGCTCGACCGGTGGCTCCATTTTCTATCTTTTTCCGTAAGGAACTAATTGGGGTTATTACGAAAGGGAGGGCCCGCGATAAGTGCAGCGCCGATCCTTTCCTAGCAAGCTCATCAGCCTTTTCATTTCCCTTGATATCCATGTGCCCTGGTACCCAGCAGAGGGTCACCGCATTGGCTCTGGATATCTCGTTTAGGAGTGACTTGCAGGTTCCCACAACCCTCGACCTGATTACATGCGGAGTCCAAAGCCTTAACGGCTGCCTATATAGACAGTGATCGTTTTGCCAACGATATTACTCTCGCGAATAATTTCAGCAGCCTGTGTGATGGCTGTGACTTCGGCCTGAAAGACGCTGCAGTCGTCGTGAATTCTAAAGGAGTGGTAATAAACTCCAGCTCCCGTGCCAATGTCCATCTCAGAACCATTGGTATAGAATGCCAGCTCATTTTTCATGTTCCTACGGTTCCTCCAGTACACTCTGTCAGGAATTCTTGTAGCGTCCAAGTTACTGAGGTTCGTGGAGAAGTACTCTTCCACAACTCTGATAGGGCAAATCACGAGCACAGAATGGAAGTTACCACAAACTGTGCCCTACAAAAATCGTTGAACAGAGCACCCATTCTATTAACATGACTACCACCCAAGCAGTGCCCCTTAATCACTCCTATTGTGAAGCCTGTTTCGTGATTATAAACAGACGTAGCTAGGTAGAAGTCACGGTGTCAGGCTAACGAGCCTGAGACCCAATTAGAACTGCAGCGCTCCATTGTTTTAAGCAGATCTCCTCCCACTTTTTATAGTTGGAGGGTCTTAGACCCAGCTAGTTCAGCTATTCTTTTTTATTGAACTGTTTTTCACTTTTTAAAAATGGACTAACGCTGCCTGACTCTAAACAGGACAGGCACTTGCAGAGGAAGTTGTCAAGCCATTCAAACTCAGTTTAACCCATATTTACTTGAACCAAGGGCAATGCTTGTGGTATTCCACCTAATGTTTCCCATTTGTATATCGGAGCAAATGGGTCCTTGTTGTTTTCATTGAGGACTCCACCTATCCCTTCTGTTGCTACCTCGTCTGCCCTGCATTTGCCAGCAATCTCATTCAAAAATCTGTGGTACCGCTCGCATTGTTTTTTTTTCGGTTTTAAGCGCTGCCTCCAAGTTAAGCCGAAACTTCTTCGACTGCCATAATTTCCGTCTGAAACACACTTCATCTATCATGCAATCGTATGGTTACGTGCTCTAAACTCTCGCCCCCATATGTACCTCAGCTCTAGGTGCATTGTAGAGCTTTCAGTCTCTTGTTACTTGTTATCATTGCCAGCACTGAAATTACTTTTCGTGCAGCCCACACTTGAGGATCTATGGCGATCTATGATTATGCTGTTTGACACCATAACTTGGGTTACTTCGAAAATTCAAAGTCAAGTTTTCTCGCACACAGGACTCTAGTCAGAGTCTGAAGCCGGAAATAATTTGGGTAAAATTTTCCTGGAAATTTATAGAATCAGTGAAGCATATGGTGGAAGGGATCCGCATATCCGCACCTGTATTGACTGATTGTCATCGAAGGATAAGATTCATAAAGTATTACATTACAAGGCCATTCTGCCTTAACACGGGCGACAATAATTTCATTCCGTCCACCACTACGGGATGTAGCCCACTAGCATTGTTTTTCTTTGTCATCTTTTCCCCCTTTTTCCCTTTGCCACCACCAAAGACTTAATTTCGAATACGCATGCTTAGTTATAGAAACTGATCGCGAATGTATACATAGATATTTTGTCAGGCAGAAAGAACAGAGTGTTTGTGAGGATAATGATTTCTATCAGATGGATTTAACGTCCTTGTACCTAAGGAAATCTATCTATGTATGGATGGCTTCAGTCGTACGTAGGGCCATGCTTAAAGAATGTCTCTCGCATGATTGAGGTTTTGAGTCTCGTTTGGATTACAGATGAAAACTTACTCGGTAAGGCTCTCATGATAACGTTTTAGAACTGTTTGACCCTAATAAAGTTTTAAAAAGTATGCATCCAGTCTAGTCTTACACCAGAGTTATGTATTCTGTCCTTAAGGACCATGGATGTGTTCACGTAGAATCTTTCATTCCTCTCGTTATCTTTGCTGGTCGCTGGTCAATGCAGGACTCGATTGACCCACATATCAAAACATTTGGAGTAAAGGATTTAAAACATATTTCCGTGCACTGGCACCTGCGATCACTTGGTTTTTTAAGTGCAGGTTCAATTATTTGTCCTGCGAACTGACACCAAAACCTCTTGGCTAGAGTAATACTTTCTATAAATCAAATCAAATCTCAAAACAAATCTACCATCTTTATCCATTTTTCTGTTCCCAGTTTTTCTTCTGAAGAAAGTCTCAAATGGCTCCTTTGAACGCGATCCTGTTCGCGTTCTTTAAATCATGTCAATTTACATTCGCTGCATGCTTGTCATTTTTCATCTCAATGCAGAATTGTGTGATGTTGCAAACCCGAGATCAGAAAATTAATTCTTGAAAGTTCGAACCAACTGCGAACTGCGAATGAAAACCTTCAACCTAAGGCAGACTAAAAAAGCATGTTTCCACAATGGACATATGCAGGCTGAATACTAATCACAGCCTAACCCGCTATTCAGCGATCCAAAAACGCTTCAGAAGCAGGAGATGTAATCCTGATTCACATTATTAAAGCGTTTCTCGTCTATGCGGAGAGACAGTCAAACGAAACATCGCCTATGATAAGCATAGTCGATTCGAAACAATCACAATACCATGCCTAATTCATTGGAGGACATTTTAACTGAAGGATAATAAAGAATAGTGAATATGATCCATTCCAAGCAGATTGTAACAATTCAACTTTTTCTGCAACAAAATACCCGCCTGAGTAAGGATATAAAAGAAACGAATCGTTTCGTAAAAGTGAGTGTACTACGTGCACAGGAAAGGACATGTAAATGCTAGTAATGAAATGCGATAATGATGTCTATTCAAAAAGCACAAAAAGCGTTTAACATTCGTCACCAAACATTTGCCTGACTGCACCATTGCATGGAAATGCATCCGGATTGTGGAAATTGTTCGTTGTTTTACATATCCACGTAGGTGAACTCCTTTGGGAAATGCACACTTTGCACGTTCCCCAATGGGGAATGAGGGGTCCCTTTCTCATGAGTTTTACTCACATGCACAACGAAAAGCAGAGATCGTATAGTAGCTACGCTGTTCCAAGTAGAGTTTCAAATATAATACTCCTGTCCTGGAACGAAAAAAAAAACGGAAGCACTCATAGATACAAAATAAAATGTATAAACCATCCTCGCCGCGTTCATCTTGGCTCTTTGTGAATTCCGAGTGCATTTTTCCAACAGTTGCATGATTATAGTACACGACGACACAATGCTAGGATGAGGGCATTCTACAGAAATAGATACTCGTAGCTACGTACGTACTCGTACGTATGCACATCCGTGGAGGAGTATAAGAAATGAATGAAACTTAAATGCTGATAGATAGACGAAAGAATGACTACATTTCGTTTGAATTTTTTTTTTCCTTTCTCTCATCTTTCCTCCTCCGGATGGGATATAAGATGTTTTCAACCGGATTTTTTCGAATTTTTTTTTATCTCAGTGACAAAATAATTGCGAACCTGACATATGAATAACAGTTGCCCGGGTCGTGATGGCTTATTTTAAGGAAGTCAAGCATGTGCCCAAATTCAAGCAAAGAGTGTGGAGGGCCTGTATCGGGAGTTGGAGAAAATATCTTCTTCTCCTGCCGATACGAACCAGGCAATCCACGAGCTGCGACAAAACAACTTGAACAAGAGTACAACCATCTTCAAGATAGCCGCCCAGAGAAGAAGAAATGCTCAGGAGATTCGTTCGCCGAAGTTCATTAACAATGCTCACGGCCAACTCCTTGTGGACGACGAAAAAATTCTACAGAGGTGGCTACAGTATTGTAAGGAACTTTTAAACGAACAGTTTCCCCGGCTATACTTTCCAAGAGCCGTACCTAACTATGGAGAAGTACCCGACATAATAGTCGATGAAGTGAGGAAAGCGATCAAATTCTCCAAAAAGAAAAGGGCAGTTGGGCTGGGCGAGTTACCCTCTGAGTTTTGGAAAAAGATGGGAGGCATCGGGTCTAGATGGCTCATGATTCTCATCTCCAAACTCATGAGAGGAGATCCAATGCCTAATCAGTGGAGGGAAAGTTATCTTCTTCCTTTGCACAAAGGAAAGGGTGATACGAGAAACTGTGAGGCAAAAGTGACGGACCCCAAAGTGCATCAGTTATTCTTTGCTGACGATGGAGCCATCATAAGTGAGGATCAAACGTTCCTGCAACGAGCACTTGATGTATGGGTGTATGTTTTGGAGGGAAATGGGTATCGAATTAGTCCAAAAAAGACAGAGTACCTGTTCTGCCCATTCTCTGATCCACTCCGACCTAGTCCAGACATTTATTTGAATGGAAAAGTGATTCCCAAGTGCGAAAAGTTCAAGTATCTGGGATCTACGATCAATAGCGAAGCCACTATTGATGACGACATCAATCATCGCGTAAGCGTAGGGTGGATGAAGTGGCAGGAAAACTCTTCTATCTTCTGTGACCAAAAAATGCCCGCTAAGCTGAAAGGAAGGCTATACACCGCAATTGTTCATCTAGCGCTCACATACGGTTCGCAATGCTGGACAACGTACAAAGAATCTCAGAGCAAATTAACGGCAGCTGAGATGAAGATGTTTCGCATGACAGCAGGAGTTACAAAGCTTGATCGAATTAGAAGTTCGAAGATCCGGGGAAGCGTTCACGTCAAAGAACCCATCTCGAAAAAATTGGAGCACAACCGGCTCAGTTGGTATTGCCATGTTCAAAGGAGGGATCCTACGAACCCTGTTAAAAGGGCAATGTCAATCAACATTCCTACAGAAGCGCTGAAGAGGCCAAAAAACTCCTGGATCACCCAAATGCTAAAACAGCAACATTTTATTGGTCTTAGTGACGAAGTGATCCGAAACTGGGAGACCTGCAGATATTTTCTGAGGTCGAATCGGCGAACCCCACAGGCGGACCAGTAGGGATGCAGTAAAGTGGGAGGGTTATGATCCCTATAATCCTGATCTTAACCTCGCCGAAAAAAGGGAAGAAGAAGCATGTCTTGTGTTGTTTATAAGCCTTATGTCCTTCAATGACGTAAATGACAGAATTTAATGGCCATGAACTCCATGCTTTGAATTTGCATGTGGTTTGACAAAATACACCCCTAAATGAGTGCTCAAAGCCTAAAGACAGATTAGAAGTAAAACAGGATGGAGTCCTCCACTATTTCGTATTTTTCCGTTTGGGAACACTTTCTGATGCTGATAGAGGTTACGGAACCGTATGTCAATCAGACACATGATGGGAAAAGGAAAGAGAGAATACCTGTATATTGAAGGAACGACGACATCTCTACTTTACTAGCCGACAGCTTCAGAATGCGAAGGCGCCAGCAGAGAACCAGAAGTAGAGAAGAACGTAGCTACTACGGGAGCGATACTAGAATAAGAAAACACAACATCATAAACTAATAAGAAAGCGAAAAAGTGGAACCCTTCAGGCCCTCATGGAAGAACTGCAAAATAACCCCGTGGAGAGGTGCGTACCAAATAGTCATGAAAAAATTAACGAATAGGAAGGCCACCGCACCAACATGCCCGAACATCATATACTCAATTGTCGGCGGTCTATTCTAGACGACGGATTTATTCTACCTTAGGGACCACAGAAGAAACGAAAATTATTAGTATGAGGAAGCCTTAGAAATTGCAGCAGCATCAAAGACCAACAAGACGCAACGAATGGAACTTCACATTGTGAAAGGAGCAATCAAAGCGAGACTGAGATGCTGAGCTTCGACTATTCCCCATTCCAAAGGATGACAAACCACCAGAGCAAGTGTCGTCCTACAAGTCATTGTACGAATCTGACAAAAAAAAAACTTATTGGCTTAACAGACCGTATGTTTGTCAGACATTCGCGAGAGGTCCGACCGTGAAATGAAAGCGTTCAACACAGCCAGCTAGAGCTGTATAGTTAGAGCTCTAAGCAACCTGAAGGTATCGAACAATCTACCGAAAATAAAAGTCACCTGTAGCCAAGGGAGAAGCCTTCCCTACGACACGAGAGAGGGGCCTACGATGGTACAAAATTACGGAAGGATTTCTCCCGGGGTCACTGTTAAGGCCAGGCTTGTGGAACATAATGTCCGATGGCATGTTGAGATTTCCGAGGTCGAGCGGACTGTACATTGCAGTAGTCATTGTACCAAAAATACTAGAACAGGTGTTCAAGAACTGTTGTCAGCTATTGAAAACGTGGTACTATGCCTGCAGGCATTAGGCCTGTAGCTAGTAGACCACTGCTATGGACGTCGATGAGGATTGTCAAAAAATCGAATCCACATATCAAAAATACTAAGTAATGCTGCTGGACCACAGACTCAACTTCAAAGTACATCTGTTATACGCAGACTTGATAGCCTTTCGGTCAGCAGGGATAGGGCACGGTGCGCAGAATAGCAGCGTTTATAGTCTGCTGCGAATAAAGAACAGTTTCAAAGGAGGCGATTGATGTAATCTTAGGCCGAATGCTCATCGAACTAGACGCGATGACCCTAGACCCAGAACCAGAAGACAGGATAACTGTGACCGAGGCCATACAGGCAGAATGGCAACACGGGTGCAACACCAAAGCCAAAGAAAGATGGATACGCACATTGATTCCCAAGATAGAAGAGTGGATTAGCAGAAGACTCGGATAGGTAAACATTATATCGAGGCATGGATGTATCCGGAGTTACCTCTGCGAATATGTATGAGCACGTGGATATCCCATACTGAGCACTCTGTGAGGAGGAAGGCGAAACATGGCAACGAACGAACCTCGAAAGACTGGCAATGAATAACAACATATGAACAGTCTGCTAACTTTGGCGGCTGAGGTAATGACAAACAAGGTAGGGAAATAGGTTGTGATTTTTTTTGGATTATAAACATGCAGCACAAAGCAAGGAGTCGAGCAAAGATCGTGGTACGAACTATGAGTGGTCAATAAAATGGAGCCAGTTTACTTTTTATGAGAAAAAATAGAAGAAATTTAAGAAAATTTCTTGAATTTTTCTATGTCTCAGAATGCTATTATTTTCTATGTTAAACGGCCATTATTTTGCAAGAGAGCAGTATAGCGTCTTGACATAGAGCCGGCAAGAAGTTGACGTTGCCGCGATATCGCATATGACTTTATGTGAAGCCAATCACTTCTTAAGGGCTTCCGACAAACTGTCTATCAGATTCAAGTCCGGAGATTGAGCGGGCCACAGCAAAGCACTTAAATTTCTAACTTCTTGCCATTACGGTGGTATGCTTATGATCATTGTCCTGTTAAAAAATCCATCATAAGGACATGTTTTCTTCGGCATATGACAGCAAAACGTTCTCGAGGATGTAAACATATTCATGTTGGACCACATTTTGCTTTATTCAGTAGCTATATCGGACCAATTCCATGCCGAGAAAAACATGCCCACAAGTAAATGTTTGCGTGTCCATGTTTTAAGGTTTTTGTTTGACAAACTTTGGGGAGAGTTTAGTATTTGGTGGTCGAGGTATCAATCTTTTGCCTTGATTACCAAATAAAATTATTTTTTCTTTCATAACTCCAAAGTACCTATATTACTCCATTTTGTCCGAGTTTTCTCTATTCTCCGCGCCTGTCCAGTCTTAATGCCTTGTAGCGGTTCTGTATACTTCGTTTACTAAGGAAGGGAACTTTTCTAGCAACCCTGACTTTCAGATTACAGTCTTATAATAGTCGTCAAAAATTTTGTGTAGTTATTCCCAACTTTAAATCAATTTTAATGTCTCGAGAAGACATATGTAAATGGATCTGATTTAGCAGTACGAACAATCGTCCGGTCTTTCTGCAAGGTTGTTTTTCTCCTCATGTCCCGATTTTCTTGGGCTTTTTGTGGGTTGAATATGTTTTCCACAATTTTCCGGGAACATTAAAGTGCTTTTACAATCTGCCTTTGAGATGTCCCATCCTTATGTAGCTGTAAAACGAGAGCACACCATATTGGTGTGGATTTCGGGACCCATATCTAAGGTCAAGGTGATACCCCTCATATTAATCTGATTACCAACAAATTAATTCAAACGTCTTTTGTGTGTTTAAATCAACTTCAATAGACAGTGGTCCTATTTCATTGACCGGCTTAGAATGACACTTTAACTCACAAATGGTATTGTTTGCAAGAAATACAACAAATTTAACGGTTCTTTTCTGTCCTTGCAACAACAATCAATGTCAGCAATTTAAAAGTTAGATGACAGCATTGTGAAATAGAAAGATATTTAAGAACAAGCTCATTTTCGCTCATTAAGATGGCACTGGCTCTATTTCATTGGCCAACACTGTGTGTAATATAATATGCACCTATGTACATATGTACTATCGCCACATATACTTCGTTTGGGAAAATATTCACATTTGAGATCTCTTGCCCTAACAGAGTCCGTGTATTTAATTTTTTTTTTAAGGATTTAATCTCGAATCCATGAATGAATGAGGATTTGTTGTAAACATTGCGTTTAACGGTACGGTAGTGATCATTTAATTCAACAGAGAGTATCTGTAGATTTGGATAAATTGGCTAGCTTAAGTCGAAAAGACGGGGCAATGCAGAGTGAGAGACTCTCATTTGACTTTCACATGTTATAGAGGAAATTGTTTTTTTGTGTATCTTTAAACCGGAAGGTATCTGCATACGTATAAATTTATGAAGAATTTTCCTTAACTCCATACATATGTACTTGCAAAGGCAAATCAGTGGAGACAGCATTGCACTCACTGGTACGCAAAATTGAATATTCCCTGTTCCACAAGGAGTACACAAAGGATGCCTTTCGGGATATAGAAGGCGCTTTCAACAACGTCAATACATCAGCGATAGCAGATGCACTATCAGATCTGAAAGTTGACAGCTCACTCCGCGAATTGATCAATCTACTGCTTAATGGTCGGATTATCAACTCCAAGCTGGGTGGGACGTCTACCAGAAGATCTGTTAGTAGAGGCACTCCGCAAGGAGGTGTTCTTTCTCCGCTTCTGTGGTCAATGAACTATTGATTGATAATCATGGAAGGCGAGGGATGCACATCGATCGCTTATGCAGATGATGTTGCTTTGGCCGTCTCGGGAAAGCACCTAAATACTCTGAAGGAACCTCTACAAAAAGCTCTAAACAAGCTTACTACATGGGCAGTTCGGTGTGGTCTGGGTGTAAACCCCCACAAAACTGAACTAGTACTCTTTTCAAGGAAATATAAAATTCCGCTAGTCGACCCTCCCTCTCTTAATGGAACCAGCTTAACATTCTCTGACAAAGCAAAATATCTCGGTCTTATCCTGGATAGGAAGCTATGTTTGAAACCTAATATTCAAGAAAGAGTAAAGAAAGCTACAGTAGCACAGTAGAATAAATGGGGTGTACAACCTCGAATCATTCACTGGCTCTGCACCTCGATCATTAGACCGATACTCACATACGGGGTGTTAGTCTGGTGGACAGCCTTAGATAAAGCTATAAATCGCGACTATCTAAGTAAGGTCCAACGCACAGCTTGTCTGGGCATAAGCGGAGCATTACGTACAACACCCTCCGCGGCACTGGACAATATATTCCATCTAATACCCCTCGATATATATAGCAGGCAAATGGCAGCGATTTCAGCCGTTCGCCTTGAAGCTACCCAACAGTGGTCAAGAAAAGAATTCGGCCACGCATCTATTTTGAATAAATTCAAAATCTCTCCCGAAAACACGGACTACACCATCCCACGTCTAAATTTTGAGAAGAACTTTCTTGTCACCATCCCTTCCAGATCACGCTCGGAGGACGATGCATTTTTAGAAGATGATTCTATTCACTTCTACACTGACGGGTCAAAAACCAAAGACGGAGTTGTTGCAGGTGTTTTCTCTGATAAGCTTAACCTTAAGCTCTCCTTCCGTCTTCCTAATCATTGTAGCGTGTTCCAGGCGGAAATAATGGCGATCAAAGAACCCCTATCTTGGCTTAAGAAAAACGTGATATCTGCTAGAGATATCCGCATCTTTTCTGATAGCCAGGCGGCAATCAAATCCCTGGGATCGACCTCTATAAACTCTTTAGTAGCTCTAGACTGCCGTTCGTCACTTGTGGAGATGGCTGAGCAGTTCAACATTCACCTGTGTTGGGTGCCGGTGCATAGAGACATTCCAGGGAATTGTAAGGCCGATGAACTCGCCAAAGAAGGAACAACTTTACCCATCTTGCCGGACAACGGCACCTTATTATTCCAATCGCTACTCGCAAACTTAAACTAAAGCTGGATGCTGTCGAGAGTGCAAATCTTAGGTGGACAAGTGGATCAACACGTCTAGCGACAAAACAGATTTGGCCAAAGCTGGATCTAAAACGCTCTAAGAATTTGATTTCTCTCAATAGATTGCATATCGGCACCACAATAGGTGTCATCACTGGACACTGTCTAACAGGCAAGCATGCTACAAGGCTAGGCCTCTTCGCGAACGACTTTTGTAGAAGCTGCACGGATGAAGAAGAGGAGGAGACTATTCCCCACCTTCTCTGTTTCTGCCCAGCTCTCTCCCGTAGAAGGAAACTCCACTTAGGAGCTCCCTATTATAATGATATAGGCGACCTGATGAATATTGACATCAAGAGCCTCCTACGCTTCATAAGAAGCTCTAATTGGTTTTAAAACGAGTAGGTAGAGATGATCCACGTGGTATCACAACGGACCTCATTGGTCCATTGGTGTGCTGGCGACTCCTAGCTGGCACCGATTTTAACCTAACCTAACCTACATATCTCGTGAATTCGTATTTCAACGTCAAATCACTCTGCTACGGATACATAAGAAATTACAATTCGCGCCTTCAACGAATGACGGCAAAGTTGCTTTGATGAATTTCATCTCAATGGCAAAACTACTGATGATATTCCCGGAGTCAATTTATGACAGTCCTGCTGGGAACCATCGCTATACCACTTCCGCTTTGGCCACAGAAATACCTACCAAATCTTTGCCTCTATCAACGGTCTACACTGGTCTGCTTAATTACTTTCCATCAAATTCACTCTGCTGAGATGTGAATTCGCGAGGCAAAGTACATATCACCGTGGTCAACAGGGTCAATATTTCTGTAATGGCTGTCTAGAGAAACCTAAAGTTACCACAAACTGCCTCGAATCCAGTACTCCCATTTTGACGCAGAAGTCGAAAATAATTGCTATTCGTAAAATTCCAGCCGGGAGCAAAGGTATCATAAATGAAAATCCTCCATACGACATGAAAACGTAGAAACAAGCTGTGCAAGGCTGCCGAATCCACTAAACTTTGGCGGAATGTGACTCCGTAGGGAAATCAAAACATAGGACGGTAGACCTACCCACCGAAATCGCCTCTATTAATTCATAAAGCACAACAAGATTAAACGACAATGCCGCCATTCGTTATAAGGCACTCGTTTATCCTGACCTGACACATTAATATTTCCCTTAATAGAGAAAACGGCTGCGAAAATTGTTACTGCATACATCTTGTGCCGCAGGCCGATGAGAACCCATTTAACCCACTCCTATGGCACACTCCAGAGACTATCGTAGATCTTCAGAAGCAATGGACCGTTCTAGCACTTAACAGCTTTAGCTCATATGACTGTAAATTTAATTTTTTTTTTTTCTCTCTCTCTCTCTCTCGCTTCCACTTTCCTCTGTAAACATTCTTTCAACAATGTCACTTTCCCTGGGCTTGTCCTTTTGTATGTATGTATGTATCCTTATGCCTTATAGTTTTGCAGCGCACAATTTTCTTCTTGAATTTTTCACTTGGAAGGAGTTCCACACCACTAACTCCGCTACGGTCGTTCAAATCATTTTTCACTTTACTGGAAAATCCCCGCTCAAGTATTATGGTATAAAACATAAATATAACGGTTAATATACGATGTGTATAAGCACCTACACAGATTATAAATATTTTGTTATCTTTTCGCTTCCACTGAAGGACCCTGTGTCTTGAGACGACGACGACAACGACGATGAGAATAGTAGTGGGTATATTGCCTCCTGAGACTAAGTATGTACCTACTCCTCTGTTTGCGTCGCATTCGTTTTATATATTTGAAATAGCAGCGAACTGGCTGACGGTGGCTACGAAGGATATTCGTTTCGTATGAAGTTGGTAATAGCTTTTGTGCAAACAATTTGCCTCTTCCAACCTTGGAGAGTCGACAGCAGGCAAAAACCGCTGTTGTGGCCATTGCTCCTGTTATGATGAAATTAATAGGAAATTTTGTTACGTAATATAATAACCGTGTCTCGGGAATGTAACTTTTGGCCTTACACGGACTTAATGCGATTGTCCGCGGGATAGAGGCGCGTGGCGGTATAACTGGCGGCTTAGTTGAAACACAGCAGCGCAATGGAGGAAAGAGATCAGCAAACAGTTTAATCCCCTTTAAAAAAAAAAGAAGTTCTCATTGAATGGTGTGGCAAGCGGGTAGTGCTCAGCTTTCCAGGATTTAGTTTCGAATTATTTTTAAGAAAAATAAGAAACCCTTTGCCAGAAAGGACGAATCGCACAGGTTTCAGGACGAGTTAGGTACATAAAATATATTTTATTTATGTTTACTTAACGGTAGAGTCACATTCCCTTATACTAATTGGAGCTGAGTTGGTTTAGTATAGCAGAGCATTTAGCAGAAATTGTATATCCTTAAAGAATTGGTTTAAGTATTCATTAATAGACAGGAGGTTTGAGGTTTTGAATTGATTATGTAATTATTCAACTTTCGGTAGACAACTCTTATGCTCTGTTGTAGGGAGAGCTTAAGTCAGGCATTTCTTCTATCGACAGATACTCTGCAACACTTCCTTCAAATGCTCTCAATGGGCATTCAATGAAACGTGTTGCATCAGCTCTATTGTGTCTTCCACACCTCCTTCACTTGGAAATTTAAGTTTTTAAGATTAACAGGCGATTGAGGCATGCTTTTAGGTCTTGATGTCAATAAATTCGGGAGCATTTTCCATATATTTGGTTTGGGTGGTCAAACCAAGGTCTCCGCAAGGTCTCTTCTTAACTCTCGTTTCAGGTATGGGAGACCTATGTATGGTCGAACGAAAAGATGTGACAGAATTGATCCCTGAGGTAGATCATTGTTTGCTTTCTGTGTTATCAATGAAGACATAAAATGATCGATTGTTTAACACGCTGTTAATAAAATTTGATCTCGACAGCTGTGTTGGAGACCAGGGCAGAGGCATAGGAAGTGGGTTGTGTCCTCAAAAGCTCCCTCGTCACACCAGTGTTCTTCTTCCGTCAGACGTGGTTTTTTCAAATGATACCGTAGAGAATTGTGCCCCGTGATAAACCCAACGAGGATGGAAAGGGATTTCCTGTCTTCCCGTACAAGTCTCTCGGTTCTACCTTTATCGAAAGACGGCAATAGTTTCCTCGTGATTACACAGGTATCCAAGGAGGTCCATCTGGTGTTCGCCTCTTGTATGGCTTTTTTCCCTACTTCAAGCTTAAGTGCGCAAAGCGGGATGTTCACGAGTGGTTCTGCTGGTCTTGAGATGGCTGCAGAACCATCTCTTGCTAGTTCGTCAGCTTTCTCGTTACCTGGTCCAGGGGCCAAGCAGCACTTCTCGACAGCACTTCACAAGTTTCGATTTAATTTCTGTAGCAGTTATTCCCTTTATAGCTGCCTGACTGTCAATAAAGAAGGTGATACCCTCTTGTGGTATTGCCCTTACTGCAGTCTCACGGGCGGCTGTTGTCACTGCCTATACCTCTGCTTGGAAGACGCTGCTGTGGTCTGGGAGGCGTATTGATTTCGATATTCCTAGCGATTCGGAGAAGATGCCTGACCCTACGCCAGTGCCCATTTTAGAGCCGTTTAGAGAGTTTATATGGCAATGGATTGCGCACTTGGTATCAGACCTCTTAACCACTCCTCCCTGCTAGGATAGGCGCTTGAGAAAGGTCTATTATAGTCTAAGTATGGCGTGATGTAATCCGTAATAGGTACATGGCCAATATACTTCCGAAGGATAGTCGTATGCCCTATTGCATTTGACTTCCATGTTTCTGACTTTCTGATGGCGCTTATGGCTGCAGATGTTTTGATGAAGATATCTAGCGAAAGCATGTTGAGAATAGCCTCGAGTCCAGCGGTTGGAGTTGTCCTCATCGCACTGGTGGTCCCGATGCACGCTGGTTTTGAACCTTCGTGTCGGCCATTCGGTTAGTTTACCTTGTTTACTGCCGGCCACCATACAATACTGCCGTATGTCAGTCTTATTATAGCCTTATTCATCTAGAGATTTATTTTAGTAGAGGGACGCCAGGTTTTTCCAAAGATTCTGCTGCATGAATAGAAGGCTATAGTTGCTTTTTTGAACCTTTCATTAATGTTCATTCTCCAGTTTAGTTTCTTGTCTAATACAAGACCTAGGTACTTTGCGTTGTCAGAGATTTCAAGCGGGGTACCTCCGACACATGGCGTACTAAACTGCGGTCACCTCCTTTTATTTGTGAATAATACGAGCTCGGTTTACCGTGAGCCCGCAATTCCTGGTCCACGTGTCAAGGGTTTTGATGGTCCCTTCGACTTGTTTGTTTGGAATTTGTCTGTTGCCAGTATCACAACGTCGTCTGCATAAGGAATGATTCTGACGCCCCTGTTTCTGAGCAGCTGTAGGCCTTCGTTAAGAGCAATGACCCACAGCAGTGGGGAAAGTACCCGGCCCTGAGGAGTTCCCCTGGATGCGTATGTTTCTAGCCTTGTTCCCCCAAGTTCGGTTATTACATGCCTTTTTTCAAGTATGCTGACAATCCATCCGATTATGTTTAATGAGCCTAACGTTCTCTTTACGGCTTCGATGTTGACATTGTTGAAGGCTCCTTCAATGTCAAGGCATGCAGCTAATGTGAACTCTTTGTCCTTCAGTGACAACACAGTGTAGCGCTGTCTCCAAACTTTTTCCTTTTGTGTAGGCATGCTGTTGCATCTCAGTGATATTTGAAAAACAGCTGAAATGCAACCAGAGTCGCGAAGGTCCAAATTGTTCAAAAATAAGTCGCAGTTTGCCAGTTGTGGAATGAAATAGACATTTTATCGCTCACTCATTAAACGGTTTTTGATTGCGCCGTGTCAAGGAAACAGAATTTCTTGCTTAAGCCCTTTATTTTCAGATTACCCATTCTTTTTCACATCTTTCACTTTAAATGGCCACTGTTCATCCATTTAAACACACTTCAGTCGTTCAAGTATCCCAAATTAACAACGCTTCAAAATTGCAATACTAAGGACACAATTCAGGTTCAGCTACTTCAGATTGACATATGTTTCCGGTAATTTACGGTAAAGCGTAATAAAACCTCCCACAAGGCCATAACCTTTAGTGTCAAGAACACATGCTCACTACATAAAAAATTATACGACATCGTTTTTATTATTTGAAATTCTGATAATTTTATAGCACTTTTGTGGCTATTTTGATTCCATTTAAATTGCACCATCCCGTGGGTATATTCCCCTCTGGCTGCCCTCGTATCCCGAACCTTCGAATGTTCGAATGTCTTGAATGCCGCCCAACTTCATCAACACATGTACCAGCAGAAAAAGTTTTCGATAACGTTCTACAAATATCTCATTCCTTCTTCATTCACCCCCACACGCGGTGGAAAAAAAAAAATCCGACAGATTGTCCTTTTTGTTTGCCAAAAAGTTCATATGTCATCGTATGAGTGGCGAGGCTATCTTTCTCTTTCTCTGGGAGGACAAAGGATAAAAAGAAGTTTTTTTTTTTTTAAATGAAAAACTCTCGTAACTGCCGTAACTTTACGGTATTGAATGCGAAATGTGAAATCTTAGTCTACCATCACATTTATGACATTTTGAAGCATATTGCGAATAATGTAGGACGTACGATGTCCTGGTCATTGCTCTTCATCGCACATTAAAGTTTACTGTTCGATCATTTAAGGATATCTCTTTATTATTTCATTTTAATGCGACACGTACATATAAAACCATATGATTTGGAAAATTAAATATTTCCCCTGTTTTTTTTTTTTAAAACACACCTTACCACCCACCCACACAATGAAATACACAAAACGAGAGATAAATTGGTATGAAATTCGGGAGTGGGGGTGGCGGGTAGGTTGGACAGGTATATGGGAAGCAAATACTTTGACACTCATCCGGGGATAATCCGGATAAATCTCTGAAAATAGCTTTGCCCAGAGGATCAAAGTCGCACCTGGCAGAGACATAAGTACTTGGAATACCTTCTAGTAGGTTGGTGTGCCTGTTCTTATCGTATGCGAGTCGGCAATAGGAATCACTTTAATTAAAGAGTGTCATCCGTATATGTACGTGTGAGGTAGTGTGAGTATTCATGTAAGGGCTATAATGCCATGAAATGCGTTCCTACAAGAAGGCGAACGGTTTCGGTGGGAGGACTTTAGCAATTAATATAAAAGGACACACTCAACTTCAGGTAAATATAGTTTGCCAATGTAAATGTGTGCCTTTGAAGGTACGTATACTATGAGGTAAACCACAATCTCATTTCCTTATTTCCCTCAACGCTAGGCCCAATGCTCCTGTCATTGGTACGCATTCGAATGTGTAAAACTTTTAAACATAAAACGTTCTTTATGTGGGAAAGGGGTTTTATTGTCCTCTCCTTTGGATGCTTTACTGGGGTGTACACTTAAAGGAATTATGATTTTCTAAAATTGTTGACGTGTGAGAGACCAGAATTAGCCGACAATAAAAAAAACAGACTTCATAGCGTCGGAGAGCCTCAAAGCATAGAAAAAACACTTATTGTACCTAAGCATAGGGAACTTACTCTAAACATGGTCTATGGACTCCTTTAGGAATAATTGCTATGCAAACAGCAGTTACAAGTCTTTCAGATACTTTTAGAATACTAGTTGGTAAGGTAGAGATCGGATGACCGGTGTGCTAGTTACGGGAGAAAACATTACAAGGGCCTTGAGTACGGCCGCCTAGAAGGCATGGTGGCTGCATCAAGTGCGTAGAGGAAATCCAAATTAATTTGAGTTATCTCGATGCTTTCACAAGGGAACCTCCTCAGAACAAAAGAAAAGCTGTATCGAGTTGTAATGCCGGATTTCGAGAAAGCACAGGCGTCTGTAGCCTAATGAAAATCCACGTCTATCTACCCCCAAGTCGTAGGCCCAAGGCGTTCAGTACCAAGGTTGGTAATTAAATTTGAGTCCCTTCAGAAGGTCGTTGGTAGCAGCAAGCCAAGGAGGGGAGGTGTGTTTCCAAAAATGTGCCCTTCCTTGGATCTAGGCGGCAGGAGGAGGACTATCCAGACGGAATGAATGGCGACGTTTTCAGTTTAATTCAAGCTCAACTCTGTAGCGTCATCTTCTGTTACTTTATGTATATTATAGTTGAGACCATGTACAGGCTTCTTCAATATATTTGGAGCATAGGCCCATATGAATTTTGAGGGCTGAAACAGAGATGATGGGGAACGAACATTAAATTGGCCAAAGGAAGCTCTCATATCCCCGATGTGGGTTCACTGTTATTGGTTTCACTCGAGGAACTGACCCTCCTGTTGGGGGTTGTGAGGTCGGAGAAAAAAAAGTTTAAGGAAAGATAGGGATAGTCGAATCAGACTACCTTGGTGAATGCCTTTTAGGAAGGAAATTCCTTTTTCTGATGCAGTGGCTGGAGAAACTGAGACCTTATTCGTTACATTACACGTGATGGAGACTGGGCGAAATCAGGAAGTTGAGACAAATTATGGTACCCCACTGGAACTAGAAAACATAACCTTACGTTCAATAAGCCAGCACAATATCCACTGCACTACACCATCACCGCGGTCAGAGTAAGTTCCTTGAAACGTTCATGTTCTCCATAATAGAGGGAGCAATCCACAAACTGTATGACTGACGGCTGGGGGCAACGCTTTCCAAATCAATATTAAATGCAACGCCTTGGTACTATGACTTAAGGGTTACAAGCCTTCTAGCTACCTCCAGCAATGAAATAACCGGTCATACTAAGGTCCATCTCTCAGATTTTATCCAAGTTAAGCGTCGCTACGTTGTCTAGATATCCACATATGATTAATTAGAGAAATATTCCGCAAAAAAGTCTTGATTGTAAACCCCGTCTTAATACATTGCTGACAAAAATTTGTTACTTTTTGCTTTATTTGAACGAAAATATGCTCCATGAATCAAGTCCAGCATCGCTTGCCCGATCCTGAAGGGACGAATTGCTCTAAACTGCGCCAACTACAGATAAATAAGTCTTCTCAACATGGCATATAAGATCCTGTTATATGTATGCTGTGAACGCCTAAGACTACTCGTCAACGTTTCAGGCCAGGAAAGAATATACCTACGACTAATCCTGGAAAACCCCCGGAATATAAAATCGATACGCATCACCTTTTCATCGATTTCAAAGATGCCTACGATAGCGTATATAGGACGAATTATACAGAGCCATGTCGAGTCTCGCTATTCCCCCCAAGATCGTCCATCTGTGCAGAATGAGGATACAGAACTCTCGCTGCTCCATCAAAGTTGGTAAGAACACCACCGAACCGTTCGATATCAGGAGAAGTCGGAGACAAGTTAAAGCGCTATCATACGATGTCCTTAACCGAATGCTCGAAAGAATTATACGAAACTCACAAGTCAACCCCGGAGGTACAATCAAGACAAGTCTATATAACAGCTCGCTCTTGCCGATGACATTGACTTAGTTGGAGGGACTCCACGGACCGTCAGTGGGGCGTTTGAAAATTTTGAGACAGAGTTTAGCCATCAATGAATCCAGAACTAAGTAGGTTTATGCTGTCTCCTTTCGTGTAGACCCAACATCGTCAACTTGTACTGATATAATTTTAAACTAGTAATGGACTTTGTCTACCTACCTACCTGTCTAAGCTCAATGGCGAACTCCACAAACAACATCAGTTGGACGATGAAACGAAGAATTGCTCTTGCCAATCGTTATTTCCATTATTTCCATAGGCTAAGAAGGTGCTCGAGAAAACTCAGCGTAAGATACATCCCATCTCTGCAGTACAGTGCAAAGGGAGCGACTTTGTTAAATTTGAATGAAAATGTCATGTCCCCTCGGTTACAAAAAAAAAGTACAAATACTTGGCAAATAACAGACTGTATGTGGTCTAAGGCCTAGCTTCTCGCGACCATTCGTGTTGTGCGTGTTATATTTTTTCACACAAATGGAAGGGACCTACAGTTCAGAGCCATATCCGAAAGGCAACTTGAGAAGCTTTCTCTTGACAGTTATTACTCTCGGAACGTTGGTCAGACATTTGTGAGAGGTGGGACCGTGAACATTTTTTTTTTGTGTTTTCTGGGACCCTAACGTCAATCCTCCTGCTCAGCGATCCAACGCACTAACCAATTGAGCCACGGCGCCCACATGTCCTCGTTTATTTTACTGAAAAAGACGTTCAAGTGATCTTTGGTCCCGTCTGCATAGACGACGAACAGAGATGATGGTACAATGCCGAACTGTACGGGCTAAACAGTAATGTAATGCCATCGACCTTAGCCAGAAGAGTACACATACGGCGACTAAGATAGTTTGGTCAAGTAGACCGGATGGAGCCCACCGTTCCATCCCGGATATTCTTCGAATGCACCCTGATTGCCGGATTAGTAGAGCGTGGACTCGCAGGAGGTGGAACAAATAAGTAAAGAGGGGCCTCAACCAACTTGGCGTGCACAAGCAGCTGGCTCGTAACTAGACTGGCTAAGTAGGCTCGCTGGTTAAAGCCCAAGCCCACCCCAAGCTGTAGCGGCACCTAAATTAATTTGGTTATCTTCAAGCATTTCTCTGAGAGGGTTTAAGAACCTACTAACAACCTTCGTTCAAAATAACCAAATTATTTTTCTCAGTGTCTTGGCTACACTCAACCCTTTTTCGGACCTAGGGAAATGAGTCGCATGTAGATAAAAATATCTTCAATTGCATGGCATATGCTCGTACTCGTACTATAAACTGAAATTTGTTTTAAAGTCACTGAAGTCAACCAATGTTGCTTAGTCGGGGAATATTCATTGTAATTACTCGAAACTTACGCACATAAACTACCTACTGTCACCCGGACTCTGAACGGATACTTTCGGGAATCATAAAGCTAGTTTCACTGCCCGCTGCAGCATACACCCACGCTTGCCTCTTAAGTACTCATATTAAGTGCTACGGTTTTTGGTATTTTTGATAGTAACACCATAGGGATTGCAGCTCCTTTATCGAATGCAATACATACCCCTATCCAGGTCAATTGGGGGGATGTTGTCTCTGGATGGCAATTTTATAATTACCAGAATTATTTGAGTACAACTGATAGTAGGATGCGCTCTACAGAGGACATATCTCCAAGACATGGTTTTTAGAAATCGGTACAAATAATGTCAAAGGGAGACATTTCGGATAAGGATATGGATGAAGGTAGGTGTATTGTATAGGTTTTGGTTATTTTCTCATTTCTAATCAGAGGTGAATTTTGCTTTATTCATAGCCCGTCGGGGAAATGAAAAGAATGCTTGCTATGCCAGGAAGAATTTAATAATTCATTGATGAGTAGGCCTGGAATGTTTTAATTCTGTGGAGGAAGATACATATTTTGCCAAACGAAGTTTTCTGAATACACGGGATGACTTGGGAGCTTATGAAATTTTAAGAGATTCGTAAAATATAAGGCATAAGTCGTCATCTGTGAGACAGGAGGACTATTGTCCAAAGGAGAACAAAAATGATATTTTTGGCAACCAATGGCATTTGAACAAGCGGGTACACCAATTGGTTTATTGACTCTGAATATTAACGCCCTCAAAGGTGGATTCTGAGGATATATAACAGGTCGTCTTCTTGCTTTTCGCAGAGCTTATATGCAGCGCAAGCATCTCTAGCGTCATGCAAGGCTCTTTACTACACGATTTAGAATGGTGCAGCAGAGAAGGACTATCCATCAATCCCTGCAAAACTATTCTAGTGCCTTTTACTAAAAAAAAACTGGTCAATCTAGGACCTATCATTATCAAAGGCACCACTCTAGCTTATTCCAGTGAAGTCAAATACCTCGGGGTCATCCTCGACACAGGGCTCAGCTGGAATTCTCATATCAAGTTCGCCATCGAGCGTGCCACTAAGGCCATGTGGGCCTGTCGACGCCTTTATGGCCGAACTTGAGGTCTGAATCCGAAAATGATACATTGGATGTATACAATGATGGTGAGGCCTATTATCACGTACGCGGCTATCATCTGGTGGCCGAAAGTACTTGAACGGACAACGGCAGCTAAACTTCAGAAGTTACAAAGAATTGCCTGTCTCGGTATCCCAGGTGCTATGCGTACCTGCCCAACTGCAGCTTTAGAAGCAATCGTTGGGATTTCACCCCTACATATCTTCATTAGGAAGACAGACGCTAGGTGGGCTATCAAGTTGCAGATAGAATCCCCAAAAGAGACATGTTATGCCCCGTCCCTGACACCATGGTCAAGGAGTACTGTTTCGGTAGGCTATTTGAGGTAGAAATATTAGATCGTGCAAATTGGTCTAATGGTGTTCCGGTATTAGACCCTAGAGGTCTAGTTTGGTTCACAGACGGATCGAAAATGGAATCTGGAGTTGGAGCTGGTGTCTTTGGACCCAACTACAAGGTCTCGATACCTATGGGAATGTGTCCCACATAGGCAATGTGAACTAGCTAGGGCTGGCTCAGAATCTGCGTTCATAGGACCTGAACCTTACTGTGGCATCAACTGGTCTTTCGCCACAGCGCTGATTAGTAACTGGGAACATAAACTTCGCCTGGACCACTGGGAAATTGTCCCTGGGTTGAGACAATCCAAAATACTTATCAAACCTAACTCCTCTAAGGGTATACTTAACCTTAATAAGGAAAGTATCAGACAGCTGGTGAGCTGTCTCATGGGCCGCTGTGGCTTGAGATACCACCTTAACAAACTGAACCTGAGCTCAGACACGGAATGTAGGTTCTGCTCGGAAGAGGACGAATCATCCGAACACATTCTCTGCAATTGCCCAGCATTACATTGGTTAAGGAGACGTATTTTCTATAAAGAAATATGTACGCCAGCGGAAATGAAAAACTCTGCTACTAAGGATATACTATCCTTCATTAGGGAGGGAGTACGTCTCTTAGACTAACCATACCCTTATGATACAATAGATCTTTTAGGTCGCAGTGTCTGCCACAGAGCAAGGGTTATATCTAAAAAAATTTGAGAGACGTAAACACCCATTCTTGATGCTGTTGTATGCCAAGTA
Organism: Blera fallax; assembly: GCA_946965025.1. NCBI lineage: Eukaryota > Metazoa > Arthropoda > Insecta > Diptera > Syrphidae > Blera > Blera fallax. The sequence continues at coordinate 51,968,915 of OX337244.1, forward strand.
TGCACGTATGAAGTGGGCATACGTTCCCTCCTTATGACCGAATGTTTGACGACTAGGGCTCATTGCATGGGGGTGAGAAATGTATTTCTGCTTTGCCTTGACGCTCAAATCGACTGTCATTGCTAATTTTTTTTAATTTTTTATTCAAAGGATCGATTCATGACAATAATATTTGAAAACGGTTTCAGGCATTGACTACAGCGGTTGTTCTTTGACGAAGCGCATTCTGTGCGTCTAATTTTGGGATACTTTTCGAGTAAAGGTGTCCGTATTATCACGAATAACGTGAACAGCGTTAGCTTCCATGGCGCACCAATTGTTTCTGGTTTAATAACATAAACCAATGACTTTATGTAGCCCTACGAGAAATAATCAAGAAGTGCCAAATTGCATGATCTTGGCAGGTCCAATTCTCGAAAACAACTTTTCTACCCCAAAATTATGATTTAAATAACGTGGTGATTTTGGTCGTCGTTGGAACAAGTGTCTTCGAGATCTATTGCATTCAAATGTAAACGTATGCACTCGGTTACCTACTCCTAGTCAGGTAAACAGGATTATCTGCCTTTTTGGAAAGTACCTTGGCCACTGTTCAGCTGCAATTTTTCATCTATGGTACTGCGATGGCCATTGTAACACAAACAATAAAACTATACACCAAATAGGATCACAAAAAATTGACATTTTACTGGAAAATTGGATTGAAGAGATGGGTTACTTACAAGGAAAATGCAACAGTCGAATGAATAAAATTATTCGGAAGGTACATATGTACATACTTGTATAGTCTATTAAATAACTCAACAAATATTGATGGTTGTGGTTTTGACAGAAATTTAAAAAGAAAACGAACAAATGGTCCACGCATTTTTGAAAGATTTACCAAATCCGATCATGTTGTTGGGTCCCTTCGTCTTTCTTTCTTGTCTTGTTTCAGCCTACCTTAGAAACCACATTTGGATGTCTCGCTGTTTCCATCTTTCCTTGGATCACCCTGTTGAAGACCCATCAACTTCAGTTTATATCTGAGGTTTCGATGTTTTGTGAGCATCAAAACTTACCAGGAACTCTTTACTTGAAGGAGCTCTTAAGCATTTGAATGACCATTTAAGCTTGGCTACATTTGGGAACAGTTGACCACAGCTTATTGTGCTTAGCAGTGGCTCGATTTTCAATCAAGCCCGTTGCCAAGCTGACCAGGTTTTCCTTTCACCCAAGCCAGTGCCATATCGTTATTAATTGCACATTGTTTGAGTTTTGACACACACTCTAAAATCAACAATGCTTGGACGTCCATCTGATCACTGTTTCATTATCCTGGCCAAGTGATCCAACGCGTGTAACATAGCTTCTGATCGCTGCTTGATTGTCCAGTGATGCAAGGATAATTATCTGAAAGTGATTGAGCTCACGTAACAGAGCGAACACCTTAAGGCTTAAGACGTTTTAGGAATTTAGGAATTTGTTAAAAGCGTTTACCAATGTTACACTCTACAGTAGTCTTCTATGAGGTGTACTGGCCAACTGCGAGAGCGAGGATTGTTGATGACGTCTACTTCTTCATGAAACTGTTAATGGCTACAATGCATTCGCTGCTCAGGTCGCTAAGGACATTGTTTTACTAATTCTCCTAAAAAGCTTAACAAATCTTCTACGAAAGTACCAACGTAGAAACGCTAATTGTCTTACTTAGTTATTTGGCTACAGTTCGGGGTGAACCTGGGCCTCAACCAACAAGCCTTTCCAGTTAGCCCGGTCCTTAGCTAACTGCCTCCAGTTGCGCACTCCAAGTTCGTTGAGTTCTTTATAAAGAGTCTCCTTAATCTTTCGAGATAGCGCCTTACTACTCAGAGCCAAGGTAGACACAGTCCCTTACTACCTCGAAATTATTTATCACCTAAGGTTAAATTGACCCGAATCCAGTAAAATAAGGAATTAGAGATTCCCTGCTGTGCCTGGAACACTGCAACTCTAAAAAAGTAGAAATCGATAAGAAAAAAATGCTGTAGTTCCTTCCCTGCGTCCTTGAAGGTGCTGCAATTAAAATGATAAACGTGCAAAAACAATGTAGGACCAACTCATACTCATGCTTCGTAAATTAAAAACTTTGGCAGTAAGCAATTAAGTTTACATTTTTCCAAAGAAACCGAACCCAATTACAATCCAATTGCTTGAGGAACCTAAATCAGTTAAGACATTGCCGTTCTGATCGAAAAAAAAGCTGAAGAAAAAGATTTATCCTTCAGCACCACATGTAAAAGGAAAAAAAAAAAATCTTATTCAACTTTCATCTGATATTTAAGAGCGCAATTTTTTTTTTCTCTGTTTTGTTGTTGTTGCTTGAAAAGGTTAACATTTCATCGCAGTAAATCAAAGTCTCTCCGACGAAATCACTTCTTGTATAAATATTTATAACCATCTTGCGATTTCCTTTTCGTTGTCTTTCAAATATTAAAAACCATCATCTCGGCTCCTTCATCGCGTATTTTCTGATTTTTTTTTTGGATGAGGCGTGGGTGGGGTGGGTGCTCCCCCACTTTTCGTTCTGTGGAAATTCTTCGACTTTTTAATTCTGTTTTAATATAAAGAGAAACGGCGGTATAATTTGAAAAACACAGCAGGAAGGACGAAAGAATGGAAAGAGTCTGAAGGGGTGCTAAAGGGATGGGACTACAAATTCCGTCAGCCCCTTACTAATTTAATAATATTATCCTTGATATCAACAAAAGTCTGCAAATCTCTCAACGTCTTGGTCAGGATTCACGTTTTAAGGGATTTTCATTTTGGTTCCTTTCACGATGTATTTCTTTTGGTTGCCTTAATTTTTTTTCTGAAGTAGCCGTTTTCGCGGAGTCAAATTTGATGTTTTCATTTTCCTTTTACTTGTTTTGAGTACTACCCGTATAGCAAGGACTCGTTTAATATTACTAAAAATTATTCTTCTAGGATCAGCAAACGCGAATATATTTTGAATGAATAAGTGATGAAAAGAAGGAGAGGCGAGAAGGAAAAAAAGTGGAAAAAAAATCCGGGAAAGAGTCCACTTGGATGTGGCAATGGGCCGACACTTCCCGTGGGCAATGATTTTATGAGGACAGCAAGTTTTACGGGCTTACTGAAATGGGTTATTGGCAATTTCTTTTTAGCAGCAATTTATTAGAGTAACACGGCTTGATTGAGGAAGTGTTGAAGACTACTTAAGGATAATTCAGTAAATTTTTCAGGGGGTGTTTGTTTTAGCGTTTAGGGATTTAGAGAACGTTCTTGAGAATATGCATCTGAAAGAAGTTTTTGAGGGAAAAACTTTGTAGCAAGTATGGGGTAGACTGCGGAATGTGATGGCTCTTATTTACTTGGGTATGAACTTCATCTCTAAAGGGATGTTAGCTTTAGATGCCACAAACTGTAACATCGAAGAAATCTGACAGAAAAACAACAAAATTTTTAAGCTAGCATAATGCCAACATCGAAAGGGAGAACTTTTTTGGCAAAGCCATCAGGAAAAGACACACGACCCACATATCGTTACTATGTCATTCCGTAGTTCAAAAAAGCGAATTTAGATAAATATAAATACCAGTTACCCTGAATATATACGTACATATGTATGTGGCGTATCAGTGGGACTGGCTATTCCTTTGGCATATAACTTTTTAAGGCGGGCACATCTGACCAGGTCAGCTTGTACTATCGACTAATATAGTTTCGAAGTGGGAACTTGTACAAAAGTTAGGACTGCAGAAAGTGTGTTATGTCGCTGAACTTACATATTTCTCCCTGAAGTATTTTATTCGCAAGCCCAAACTTTGAACATAAATATGGTCAGGCGTAGAGGGGTATTTCCTTTCGTATGGATTTCAAAACATTTCTAATTAGAAAAACGTACAGCCGTCACGACTTCGATTATAATCGATCTAATTAGCCCAAACAGAAAATCTGTAATTTTACTATTTTTTACTTAATAACTTAGTTTCTATTCATAACCTTTCTTGTTATGTGGCAGGTAGGTTAGGTTAGGTTGAAGTGGCTGCCAGCTAGGAGTCGCCAGCACACTTAGACGAATGAGGTCCGTTGTGATACCACGTGGATCATGGGAGAAGCCTCCCTCCACCTACTCGTTTTAAAACCAATTAGAGCTTCTTATGAAGCGTAGGAGGCTCTTGATGTCAATATTCATCAGGTAAGTGGGGTTTCCTTCTACGGGAGAGAGCTGGGCAGAAACAAAGGAGGTGAGGAATAGTTTCCTCCTCTTCTTCATCCCTGCAGCTTCTACAGAAATCGTTCGCGAAGAGGCCCAGCCTTGTAGCGTGCTTGCCTATTAGACAGTGTCCAGTGATGACACACATGTTGGTCCACTTGTCCACCTAAGATTTGCACTCTCGACAGCATCCAGCTTAAGTTTAAGTTTGCGAGTAGCGATTGGAATACCTAAAGTGCCATTGTCCGGCAAGATGGGTAAAGTTGTTCCTATTCTGGCGAGTTCATCGGCCTTACAAATCCCTGGAATGTCTCTATGCCCCGGCACCCAACAGAAGTGAATATTCAATTGCTCAGCCATCTCCACAAGAGACGAACGGCAGTCTAGGGCTACTAAAGAGTTTATAGAGGTCGATTCCATGGATTTGATTGCTGCCTGGCTGTCTGAAAAAATGCGGATATCTCTAGCAGATATCACGTTTTTCTTAAGCCAAGATAGGGCTTCTTTGATCGCCATTATTTCCGCCTGGAAGACGGAAAGAGAGCTTAAGATTAAGCCTATCAGAGAAAACACCAACTCCGTCTTTGGTGTAGAAGTGAATTGATTCATCTTCTAAAAATGCATCGTCCTCCCAGCGTGATCTGGAAGGGATGGTGACAAGAAAGTTCTTCTCAAAATTTAGACGTGGGATGGTGTAGTCCGTGTTTTCGGGAGAGATTTTGAATTTATTCAGAATAGAGGCCGAATTCTTTTCTTGACCACTGTTGGGTAGCTTCAAGGCGAACGGCTGAAATCGCTGCCATTTGCCTGCTATATATATCGAGGGGTATTAGATGGAATATAATGCCCAGTGCCGCGGAGGGAGTTGTCCTAATGCTCCGCTTATGCACAGACAAGCTGTACGTTGGACCTTACTTAGATAGTCGCGATTTATAGCTTTATCTAAGGCTGTCCACCAGACAATCACCCCGTATGTGAGTGTCGGTCTAATGACCGAGATGTAGAGCCAGTGAGTTATTCGAAGTTGTAAACCCCATTTATTTCCAATGGCTTTCTTGCATGAAAAAGTGCTACTGTAGCTTTCTTTACTCTTTCTTGAATATTAGGTTTCAAACATAGCTTCCTATCCAGGATAAGACCGAGATATTTTGCTTTGTCAGAGAATGTTAAGCTGGTTCCATTAAGAGAGGGAGGGTCGACTAGCGGAATTTTATATTTCCTTGAAAAGAGTACTAGTTCAGTTTTGTGGGGGTTTACACCCAGACCACACCGAACTGCCCATGTAGTAAGCTTGTTTAGAGCTTTTTGTAGAGGTTCCTTCAGAGTATTTAGGTGCTTTCCCGAGACAGCCAAAGCAACATCATCTGCATAAGCGATCGATGTGCAGCCCTCGCCTTCCATGATTATCAATCAATAGTTCATTGACCACAGAAGCGGAGATAGAACACCTCCTTGCCGAGTGCCTCTACTAACAGATCTTCTGATAGACGTCCCACCCACTTTCAGGTCTGATAGTGCATCTGCTATCGCTGATGTATTGACGTTGTTGAAAGCGCCTTCTATATCCAGAAAGGCAACCATTGCGTACTCCTTGTGGAACAGGGAATATTCAATTTTGCGTACCAGTGAGTGCAAAGCTGTCTCCACTGATTTGCCTTTGCAATACGCATGTTGGGCCGCTGACAGTAGCTTCTTATCAATACTGTTGCGTAAATGGATATCAATCAGTCGTTCCAATGTTTTTAAGAGGAATGATGATAGACTGATCGGTCTGAAATCTTTTGGATTTGTACGAGAGCATTTACCCGCTTTGGGTATGAATACAACTTTAACTGCTCTCCATATCTTTGGAATGTAAACCAGGTTTAGACAACTTTGCAGAATCATCTTCAGCACCGGCATAATTATATACGATGACTTCTGCAACTCGGCAGGTATTATGCCGTCTGGTCCCGCGGATTTGTATGGTTTGAAGCTGTGTAGTGCCCAGTGGAGTTTGCTCAGTGTGATCAGGTTTGAGGAGTTGGTAATTTGTGGAAATGGTGTGCTGGAGAGAATTTTCCTTAGCCTAGATGCCTGGCAGGTATCAATTATCACATTTTTTGCATTTGCATCAATGGTGTTTTGTCTCAGTTCTAGTAGCTTATTCTGTACTAATCCTTCAGCGCTGATGATTATAGGAATTAGCTATTCTCACTTCCTTTAAATTCCAGCTCCGTTTGATTTCCATTGCAAGTTCAGCGTATCTGCGTCGTTTTTTGGCACACGTTCGACTCATGTTTCAATGAAAATACCCTTGCGGTTTTGCTTGTCGACGATGGTTACATCGGGACGGTTGTGGAACCTTGTATGCTCAGAATGAATGGTGCGATCGTAATAAACTTTGATGTCATCATTTTCAACTACTGCGGAAGGATCATATGCATAGTAAGGTGTTTTGCCGACAGGGAATTTATGCTTTTCAAGTAGCTTCCTATGAAGAATCTTAGCGACGATATTGTGTCTCCTTGTATATTCACTTTGAGGCATGCTTGTGTAACATGCTATGACATGGTGTATTGTCTCAGGTTGGCTTCTGCATCTACGACACGTATCATCTCTCACGTTTTGGTCTTTCATGACATGTGTGAAGTTAATTTCTTTATCGCTGTTAAGTGCTCTGTAATCCCCTAATTGATCCTAGATCCCTAAATAACGAACCTGTATCATGCAGCAGGGTTTGTTAAAGTCAGAGCTTGTGATCCTGTTGAGGTATCACCAAGTCTTACTTGGCACTAACCATGGTACATCTTAGACAAAAAAGGACAAGTGACTATTATCAGGCTACCTCCCCAACAACGACATGAAACGCACTCTATCAAGCTACTTTACGACAGCGCTGTAGATAGTAGAGGAAAGGAAGGATAACCTCCTAAGGTGTGATACGAAAGGCAACCATAATCAATACCCAGCCCTAGTTGAATCTACCTACATTTTTGTGTATGTTGTTGGCACTACCATAGTAGTTTGCAGAAGATGAAATAGTCTTTCATTTGCTACTAATGTCCAAAACGATGTTGTAGACGTCACCTTTATCTCTTAGAACCTATACAACGAGATCGCGAATTGTACCGCATCTAGTAGCCATCCTTGTCGGATTTTTACTTCCATATGTACTGACTGGGATAAGCACAATGTATACCATATTCTGTCAACTGTGTCTACACTCCGCCCAAGACTTAGTTGGAACTAGATGAGCTAAATATTGGTCTTACATCTGCCCTTAAACTAATGGATTCCGTGCCACCTCCAGAAAGAAGGTGTGCAAACATCTATCGCTGTAAAAGCAGGAAGAACTTCAATAGAGCTACATCAATGAGGCTACCATTAGATTGGTAGATCTAATATTGTTAAGGGCGGAGGCTAGAAACGCTCAACTTAGATCTGCACATTCTCTGGACTGCGTGAAGTCATCATAATAGCTTGACATATTCATGCATACTACGTGGCCTGGATCCTGCGCTGAATTGGAAGACAAATCACTGAGTACGTTAATGGACAATCAATTTTCCTGTTGTTCCGCTAGGCTTGGCCTTAACATCTCTCGTGACCTAATCAGCGAGAAAAAGTTAAAGTGGGCGCTGAACAGCTTAGAACCGCGCAAAGATTTTTTTGCGTCGCTGCTACATGTGGGGTTTAGAGTCAGAGGATAGAGGTACGAGGCGAAAGAGGTTTCCATACCTAAGGAAGGCAATGCATCACATATGCTTGCCATACCTCATATATGCTTAAAACTCTGGAGAGAATCATAGATCCTTTGACACTTACTCATTGTCACAGATTTCTATCAGAAAGGCAGATCTGTAACGGCCGCCCATACAATTATACACAGCATTTCTACGCCGTTCTCGTACATATAGATGACCTATACTATGGGCCAATGTTTGGAAGTAAGGAGGTTTAAGGGATTAAGACCTCAATGAGTTCGTGGACATCAGCTGCTTCACCATTTTTTTTTTTTTTTTTTTTTTTTTTATAATTTACCCGCACTCAAGGGGTTATGAATACCCTTTTAATGTTTATACACAGTGCGGGCGTTGAAAGGAAGATAGAGAGAGAGAGAAAGAGATTGGTGTAGTGGTTTGAAACTCAGGTGTATTAGGTTTCACACATTAGCTCCAGGGGTGGTGTCCAGAATAACTGGGGAGATTTGATGCTGTCATGTATTTTTTGCCTTCGCTTCTGATTCACAGTATTTTTTTCCCGATCCACCTGATGTCATAAGCATATCAATCATCAACAGAGCGAACAATTTCTCCAGCCATATGACAAACCTACTGCCAGTGTTATGCCTTCGCAGTAGTGTTGTCATAAGCTTTCGCAATTGTTCGGACTGCCTCTTATCATATAATGCTTGCTGACATCAGGGATTGAACTGTGAACCATCAGCTCGACAAACGATGACGCTACCACTACGCCATTGCCACCATTACACCATTTGCGAAGTTGAGTATTCCTAAGCCTCAATAATTATGAGGAAGTCCGCCTCCTCAATTACAGATTGTATAGATGGTGTTAAACTTTTTATCGTCAGCTCCTGCAGAAATAAACAGCCCAAAGTCTAAGCTGTCTGGGCTTGTGGCCCGTCAATGGCTTCAAGTTCATCCCGCCTCAGGAATTGTATTACTTGATCCTCCTTCAGGTTGAGACTGTCATACTACTTCCTATAGACATGGAGATGTATAGCTTCCATCTTCTCACATTCTGCGCTTGCTGTTACGAGGACTTTTCAACGGTTCTAGGGATATGCAATCGACAAAGGCTCTCATGGTAGAGATGTTCGTAGGTCCCATGTACAAGTTGAAAAGATCCACTTAAAAGGCCTGTATTTTCCGATGGGTTGAAATAGTACATCGAAAGGAGAACATTGAGAGTCCACCTGAAGCTTACAAAGGATGGATGGTGATGGTATGGTGGTGGTAGCAGGATGGGACTACGCAGAGAGGCAGGGCGGTGAGTGCCAGTATGTCACCGCATGGTACAGGTATGGAAGCATGATATTTCTTCGACTCCACATAGTTGATTTGTATAATGACTCTTTTCTGAGAAAAAAAAAAGTATTTATTGCCTTTTTTCTTTAAATATTAAAAAACAGAGTAAAAACCCTTCAAAAGGGATCCAGAATTTCCCTAAAAACCTTGACAATACCTTGTAAATTCTCTTTGCATTTAGATTCCTCATATAAAACCATTCTCCCTTGATGGGACCATCAATTATGTTAAACAGATCCCCCCTCAACACAAGTGTTGAGTTGTCATTGAATAAAAGTACGCAAAAATACGTATTTCTAAAATCTCAATTAACCCACGTCATCTTGTCGACAGAACGAACGAATTCTGTTGCTTCAAACTTCAGACACAAATTTCGTTATGACAAAGGAGAAACCACAATTTTCGCGAAAATTGTTTTTATTCATAGAAAATGCAATTAGGGATTCAAGGCACGCAATTTAGACGACAGCTACAACGACGACGACGACGACGACGACGACGACGAAGGCGACGATCACGACAAGGATGCCAAGGACAACGACAACGATGACTACAGCGCCATCGACAACAATAGCGAGGCCTTAGCAAACTGGAAAAAAAAGGAGTCAACGATTGAGAAGGAGCATATTATTCTTCTTATTCCCTGACAGGATAGAGTTGTTGTTTTTTTTTTTTCTGCCCCTGAAAAGGAAGGCAAAATAGTGTTAGCGGGTGAAAACCCTAAAATCCATAAGAAAATCCACAGGGGTTGAGCTGTTGTTTTGTCACTTAATTATTCACATTTGGCAAAAGGTCCTTCTTTGTCTTAGGAATGTAATAACGTACAGAAGATGTACATACATATATATTTTTTTTTTTAAATTGTAAGGAAAATTGCATTGGAACTCCCTGCTTCTCGTGGTAGATGTTGTAGGTATCCGTGGAGACAGCTAGGTGTATATAGTGCTTAAATTATGCTCACTATTACCAAGACTATTATAGTAGGAAACCATCCTTCACCTCCTATGTAAATGCCCAGCATTGTCGCACAAAGAATGCTCTATATAGGGTCCCCCTTCTTTGAAGACCTTGGCGATCTGGCGTACAAGCACCTCCTGACAATACACTAAGGGTACCATGTTATATATATGCATATATATTATTTCGAGAGATCCCGAATCAGAGCACAGTTATGGGTCCCTTTTCGTCTCTCTTCCACGATCTATCTAGCCCGAGAGACTCTCTGGATTTCTCCACAGTTCTTCTCTGGCTTGGATTCCTCGTATCAACGCTAGCATCTTCTGGGTTTCTACCCAGTGGCGTCCCAAGATCTCTCTTCTTCTGCTAGCTAATGCCCGATAATGACACAGTATATGGGCCGCCGTCCCGATTCACAGCTCACAGGTATCCTCCTCCAGAAGACCCATCTTCTTTAAGTGATACGCGAAATTTCCATGACCTGTAGATAACGCTACCACCCATTTCAGTGCCCTGCGTTTTAAGCTTAGAACTTCCCTATGAGTGTAACCAGTCGCCCCTTTAATAGCCATTTTAGCCTGCCTAACCTGCAGCAAATGGTTCCGGACCAGAGAACCCCGAGGTTGACCCTTGCTTTGCTAGAGAGTTCGTCTTTTCATTGTACTCAGTCTCTGGGTGTCCTCTCGGCCAGAGCAGCGTCATCTCATTTCGAGATGAGCAATCATTGAATTTATGGACACAATCCATTGCCAGGGATGTATTTATATCTGTTTGCTCCATGCGTCTAATCACTGATTGATTATCCAGTGCTATAGTAATAACTTGACCTTCTATCAGGTGATCTAACGCATGTAACAGAGCAATCATCTCGGCTTTATAGACTGAGGTAAATTTCCCCAGACTAACATGACAGGATAGTTCTAGTTCTTCTGAAAAGATACCTGCCCCCGCCCTGCCATCCATCATGGATCTATCCGTAATAAAGTTCCATCACCAATTTCCTTATCCGGAGGCGTTCCATCATCGATGAGAGTCTTATGAAACCTTTCGGTAACACTCGTTCTTTTATTCCGTCGATGGGCATATTCAGCTGCCTCATCTCATTTTTCACGACATCCAGGATTTTTCTATGCCCATAGATGGTACCGCGCCAGTGCCAGTTGCCATCTCGGTGCAGACGAAGTGCCGTCGATGCTGCCGTTACCATGGCGATTTGGCTTGTGACTCGTTAATGGAGTGCAGGCATAACTTGCCCATTGTAATACTAACGGAATCCAAGTTGGAAGGACCTGACTTCCCTATTAGATGAATGAAAGCAGTATGCACCTATATAAGTGGATCTTCCTGGAATGGAAAGTGTGGGCAGGACGTCCTTGTCTTCATGCTTAACGAGACCTAGTCTCTATGCGTGAACGAGAATATACCCGGTAATGGTTCAAATTACAGAGCTGATATACAATCTCTTCAGTGATACCATATTGCTTAGGCGTTTTAAGCCCAGCTCAGGCTGATTCTGCCGACAACCAGGCATTCCATTCCATACCATTCGCGCATCCGAGGTTGGTATTCCTGATCGCATTCAACTCGAGCTCTAAGTGTAAGTGCATCATGATGTTGGCTCCTTCAAAGTACAACTGGCCGTCACGTCACTCTCCCAAAATGTTAAAATGAAAAAGTAGAGCATTATACATTTGGTAGAGGATTATGGTAACGCATCCTGCAAGATGTTATTCAAATATTTGTCGCCTCTCAAAAAATATAAAAAAACTATTTCTCGGTCGCCAGTCCATTAAATCTAAGCAAAAAATAAAGCACCTTGAGAGTCTACGTTCGGTAGAACCTGCCGCGCACTATGGACTTGTCGCCATATGTGTGCTTCAAATGTGTACCTTGGTTTTCATCCCCCAGGACGTAGTAGTAGAGTGGTGTTCAAATTTAGGAAGCCGAAACGAATGTAAGGTTTTTTCATCCTTCCAATAAACTAGCACGACAGTGTAGGTTGCCCATGCCATGACCAACCTTATAAGCCAAATAAAAACCAAAAGGACTTACTGTCTGGCCTACTTTCGAGAATGAGACGGTCTGGTCTGCTTCCTCTACAACCTGGCATTGAAGAATTCAATCCGTAAATAGTAGTAGCTTCCACACCAGGTTCACCTAGATACTAGTTTACGCAGATAACATTGACATATTCTGCAGAATAGAGTTAACGTCAAGAGATTCCTTCATCCAGATCGAGCGAGTGACAAAAAATCTGGGGCTGCATATTAATTAAGGAAAAACCAAGTACACGCCCGCGTCATCTGTTGACAGAAGAAATAACATTCGTCAGCAGCGTTAGACCAGTGGAGCACGAGCTGCTCACAAAGCTTTCTATAGTCTGTCAAGGCTGTTCAAATCCAGAAATTTGTTCTAAACTGCTACTGTAAAAGACAATGGGACTTGGGTGCTTAGCAAAAAGTACTCTAACCTCTTAGCCGCGTTTGAGAGTCAAAGGAGACCCCCCTCAACTGCGCCAATTACAGAGGCATCTCCTCAGTCTCCTCAACATCGCGTACAAGACCTTATCTGCAATATTGTGTGAATGCCTGAAACCCTTTGTCGACAACCTGGCTGGCCCCTTTCAGGCCAGGAAAGTCCACAGTCGATCAAATCTTCACACTCCGGCAGATCCTGGAAAAAACCAAAGAAGTCCAACTCGATACTCACCATCTTTTTATCGATTTTAAGGCAGCATATTTCAGCATTTATAGAGACAAGCTATACAGAGCCATGTATGGACACCAATCTGCAGACTCTTCGAACCCGGAGGGACAATGCAGTAGAGGACGACCTCGCCTAAGGTGGCGCGCACAAGTAGAAGGGGACCTTAACCAACTTGGAGTGCGCAACTGGAGGCAGTTAGCTAAGGACCGGGCTAACTGCAGAGGCTTGTTGGTTGAGGCCCAGGTTCGCCCTGAACTGTAACGCCACCTAAGTAAGACTCTGGTAGGGTGGGTACCTACCTCGGATGAACAAAGAGGTGCCTGCTCGAAAATTCATGTGACACGGCATGACACAGAGCAGACCATTTCTACGGTAGGAGTATTGTGCGAAGAAGGATGCTCAGAGCTTAGGGATGCCAAACTAGGAGACATTGGCTCAAAATCGAAACTGGAGCGCCAATGATGATGATTGCAAAATACGTTGCACAACAGGATGGCGCCCAGGCTATGCTACCAATATCCCTCAAGGGGTGACATGACCTAATGAAAGGTAGAATGAGGACTACTGTACAGATTTCTGGCAACATCTCAGGACAGTTGAGCGAAAAGGCTTAATTTTTTCGAGATATTCTCGTTGCGAAGAATTGGGAAAATCACTCAAAAGAAATTCATCCTTAAGAATATGAGTATTCATGCAGAGGTATTCCTCCTCAAAGTGCTTGCTGCCTCTGAAAACTGAGAAAAAGAAAGACGAAAATGAAATCCAGGATCTTCAGAACTTGGTAATTGGAGGCTGACTGATACGCAAACAGTTCGATAAATTTTGATATTCTCCTCTCACACAAGACGTGACCTGCTCCCGAACATAAAATTCGACTGAAAATCCATTGGAAATTAATGATCCCCACGAATGTCCTAAATGAAGCTCAAAAATAAAGAACCACTCCTTGTTCATGTATTTGCCATTAATTGTCCTCCCTTTGCTCAATAATACCTCAGAAATCAAATAAATTTAATTCGCAATTAATTTATCTCAATTGGAGTTCAGCAATCAATTAAAATAAGCACCAGTAAAAGAGAATGCCGTTTTCAATTACACAATTCCAGTTTCGTCCTCAGACTTTCGCGGCACTTAAAATCCCAGTTTCATTAAAGAATAAAGGAAATGGAATACGATTGCCAATACTAAAACAGAGCACACTGCATATCTATTAAGCGCCCTGCTGCTTCCTTATGATCGTCCTCTCATTATAAACATCCGGAATTATATTTGAAAAGTCCTTTAAACGTTAGCCTCAATTTCCGCTATTCACAGTCCAGAGAGAGAGAAGCAGGCAGGCACATCCTTCAGAGGGAAGGAAGTGTATAAACATAATTTTTCCCTTAAATAGTCTCTCGCTTAAGGATAAGCGAGACTCTTTTTTTTTTTGGCAGAGGGCAGCAATAGCTGTAGTTAGAGGATGAGGATGATAAGCATCGCTTTTTATCTTAATTGTAAAATTTAAAATTACCGTTGAGAGATTCCTTTTTTGGACAAAGTAAATGAATGCACGACTCCATCTTGAATGCCTTACAAAAATTAGGCAGGACGGTTACTTTTATCCTCATCCGCATGCTTTGACATGAAAGGGAATATTTAAAACTAAAAAACTAGTCGGATACAATTTATATTTCAACTCGCAGAAAGTATTTATTCGCAAATTGCTGCAATTAAAGTTCGAAAAGAGCCTCGATATACTCGAAGATACGAGTATCCTCTCAAACGAAAATGTCTTTCCTTTTGGCTTTCGTAAGAGAAAAAGAAAATAGGAGCAGAGACGTTGATTTAAAATCCGCCTAAATATCTAACAATCGAAAGCAAATGACAGAGCTAAAGCATGACAGGGAAAAAGCCTCTCACCATAGCGTAAGCAGGTCCTGGCAAGCAAATAAATAATCGAGCATTTAATTTAATTAGAAATCACAAGCAGAAATTATATTTACATAATCCTCGGGAAATTAACGTTTGTGTGCTCAAAAGCCCGTACCGTACTCGAAGAAATGTATGCGCGCCTCCTTCTGACAGCTTCCTCATTCAAACACGGTGGTGTGTCCTCGAGTAGATGAAATTATTTTTCGCCGCCTTCAGCGCGCCACGATAACAGGACGAAAGACGGAAGACGGAAGACGGCATATCCATTATGTATTTATGTCCTTAGCCGAAAATTAAGTTAAAGATAAAATCTTAATTTTGTCGTTGACGTCTTTGGCGGAGGGTGAAATATTTATCGGAGGCTGGCATTAACAAACGCCCCAACACACACGCATACGTGTATACCATAGCCAACTGGAGATCCTAGCAGAAATGCGTATACTCGTACGAGTATTTGTTTAATGAATTCCCAGGGTGACTTATGGAGAAACAGTTAGCGAATAATAATTGGATTATTTGCTATCATTTGCATTTAGTTTCCTTATATGGTTTTATCAATCTTATTACATTGAATATTTATGGTGCTGCTGTGAGGGGGAAGAGGGGCTTCTGGGTATTCAGTTTCAGAGGGGGGCATTACTAAGACAAAGGACGAAGGAAAAACGCTCTAATTGAAGGTACTTATCGCATTACATCAAATTAGATGGCATTTTTCATGGCCAATGAAATGGTTAGGAGCTAAGCCATTGGGAATAGCGATTTTGTGACGGGTAAGGAGTTGCGGACGTCTGTTCGAAGTACTCGCAGAAGATACTAGCGAGCGTCAAATCGATATCTGCGCGGATAGTAAAGCGGCAATTAGCGCGATCACAAACCCTATGTCGAAATCACGTTAATAGCCATCGACTTTGTCAAATTGAATTTACTCATCAGTCGCAATGGAGTCCATCTCACATGGGTTCCGAGGTATAAAGGTGTGTCGCGTGAAGAAAAGGCAGATGGACTGGCAAGGCAAGGAGCGAAACATAGAACATGTGCAGATGCGATGGGAGACTCTGGACGAATCTAGATACGTGCAAAATGACCAGATCTGTAGTAAAAGAACCGGGTGACAATGCAGCATTATGCTCGAGCAAAACTCAGCTGAGATTGAAGGTGGGACTTATGTATAATAGGGCACATCCATATCAACAAACATTTGATCAAACTCGGGCTACCTGAAACAGAAGTAGAAGGAAGATATAGAACACTTCCACTGACACTGCAATGCAATAGCCATACCTGATCTAACAGACCTCCATAAGGAAGAAATCAGTGACGCATTAGAGTTCACTAGACGAACAAGGCGACTTCCCGACCACTATCTTGACGCACAATTCCCAGATCACACTACTAATCTTAATACTTCGCCAGAAGAGTGGAACACAACGGGCCCAATAGCGGCCTAAGTGAAGAGCACAACCTCATCCTCTGCAACCAACCAACCATCCACGGTGGAGTGTGATTCAATGCGAGCACACAAAATAGTGAAACCTGGTGATCCTAAATAAAAATTACGTGGCGATCCTGAGACAATACAGTATGCACCACAACAGTCCTACAGCAGTCCTCATGGAACCCTTAAAAAGGCGGCGTAGCAGTAATCCCTCAGAGGATTTACTTTCCTTACAGAGTTTCAGTATCTGATTGTGGCTGATGGAATATAATTCCTTTAAGCTTCCTAAGCAAATATTTCACGCACATTTTGGCTTTAACCAGCTTATTATGCTGCGACGTAAAATTCAGTGCAGTATATATGTATGTATGCACATGCATCTGAGCATACTGTAGTATGCTAATTCCTCAGAAGGGAGTGCCCCTATAGGATTCCTACGACCATTTTTAACTATTCCCTTGACTCTCCTGCTCGAGGGTCACTTTCCGAGAAATCAGATAATGATTTGATGTCAGTGTTCCCAGCCAGATCGATCTTTAGCCAGCTGCCTCCAGTTTCGCACGCTAAATTGGTTGAGGCCCCTTCCACCTGCGTGCGCCACCTAAGTCACGGTCTTCCTCGGGAATGGATTCGAAGATTTTCCAGACCGGAGCAATTGGGTCCATGCGCTCTACATGACCCAGCCACCTCAGTCGTTCGACCTTCACTCTTCTGGTCAAGTCGATGTCGCTGAACAGCCCATACAGTTCGCTGTTGTATCTCCTCCTCCACTCACAGTCTATGTAGACGGGACCAAAAATCACCCGAAGAATTTTCATCTCGAAACAGCCCAGAGAAACCTCATGAATTTTTGGCGCCATAGAAGGCTTTATTAAGGGTCACGTTAGTTGCTTGATAGAGGGCTTTGCTGTTCAATTGCCTTCTTAGCCCAAAGAAGCAGCGATTGGCAAGAGTTATTCTTCGATTGATCTCAACAAAGATGGCGTTTTCTGAGTTCATAGCGGAGCCTAGGCAGATACAGTCCCTAAGTCGAAGTTATATCTGTCTATGGTCACACTCTGTCCGAGACGTCGAAGTTGGTTGTCCTTCCTTGTTGACAGCATATATGTACTTAGTCTTGTCCTTATTAACCGTTTCCGGCTCAATATTCACGAAGGCGCCATTGACATCACGCTGCGTTCTTCCGATTGTGTCAATATCGTCGGTTTATGCGAGTAATTGGACGGACTTTTGAAAGATTGTGCCTCTGGTGTTGGCGCGTGAGTTTTGCACAATTCTTTTAAGAACGATGTTCAAGAAGTCGCATGATAGCGCGTGGCGTCGCTTTGTCTAAAACCTTTTTTGGCATCAAAAGTCTCGGTAAAGGTTTTACCGATCTTGATGGAGCAGCGCGCATTCTCCATCGATATCCTGCACAAACGGACGAGTTTGGCAGGGATGCCAAAACTAGGCATGAGACCCATAGCTCGTCTCTATAAATGCTGTCATACGCGGCCTTCAAACCGATGAAAAGGTGGTGTGTATCGATTTGAAGTTCCCGAATTTTTTCCAAGATCTGCCGCATTGTGAATATTTGGTCGATGGTGGACTTTCCTGGCCCAAAACCACACTGATATGGCCCGATCAGGTTGATGAGGAATGGTTTCAGGCGTTCACATAAAACGGCAGATAAGATCTTATATGCGATGTTAAGAAGACTGAGGTCTCTGTAGTTGGTCTCCTTTTTTGAGGATCGGGCAAACAATACTAAGGTTCCATTCATCCATACTTTCATCCGACCATATTTTACAGATGAGTTGTTGCATGCTCCTTACCAAGTCATCCCCGGGTGCCTTGAATAGCTCGGCAGTCAGGCCATCAGCTCCAGCAGCTTTATTGGATTTCAGCTTAGATATTGCTATCTTAACTTCATCCAGGTCGGGTGGACGTAAATGTTGCTTATCATCGTCCAGATTGAATGGTTCGTTCTGCCTGGCAGCGGAATTTTGGTGGTCGTCGCCGTTATAGGTATAGTCTGCAGACATGGTTCTTCCATATCCTTAGCATTGACTTCGATCTACTACGAAGTTACCTTGATCGTCCTTGCAGGCTTGTTTGGGGCCCAGGTCCACCCGGACTGTAGCGCCAACTTAAATCACAGCTCGGCCCGTTTACCCGGGCTAGGCCAGATCCACATCGGAGAACATGGTACAGCTGGTATACTGCATCGGTTGTGGTAACGGATGGCATAAGCTGACAGATGTAAGAAAAAATAATTGAATTGAGAAACTATCAGAGAAGTCTTCGCCATTGAAAGAGCACCACAGATTATACACGCAAACAAACTAAGCCCATCTAAGGTCATAATCATTGTGGATATTCGAGCTGCCCTCAAGGCACAAAACAGCGTGATGATTGGATCGAAAATAGGCTCCGCATGTCGACAATCTAAAATCAGAATGTGCAACACTCATGAAGTCACTCTCTGCTGAGTCCCCGGACATACTTGTAGTTATGTAAAAGGAAACTAAATAGCTGATGAACTCGCACAGAAAGGGTCAGGATTAAACGAGGAATTCATGGGAAGCTATCCCTCTTGGGGTACTAAATAGGAAAATAGACCCCAAAGTAAAAGAATATATCAACACCTCCTCAGCAACTAGAAGTGACTGTGTCATATATCGCAGCATTTTTATCACATTCGTCGGTTGTTTGATGGGATATGAGACTACCTTTTGTGCTGAACTTAAAAAAAACATCCGATCTCTGCTATGTATATGTACGAAAACCCTGATTCTGCTCTTGATGGATTGCTGAGCTTACTCGTACATCTTTGTGATACTAACAGATGTGAATGTATTACACGTAGCGCACTATTTAAGCAATTTTGAACCTTAGGCGAAATGGCTTATAGTAAAGCCCATCCTGAAGTTTGAGCGGCACTTATCCTACAGCCTCGGTCCCAGGGACATGCTGCCTAACATATTGACATTATATGACGGCTATTTCACAAATTTAGGGACAACTTTCCTGTGGCCCACGACTGGCTGCGGCCAGAATCTGAGATACGAATGAATAGTACAGCGTGATAGTGGTCCGAATGTGGTCGGAAGTCTGAACTCTTCGATTCATGTCTGGATCAATGGTTGGGCAAGGCTCCGATAAATGTTTTTCGCAACCTGATCTTACTGTGTGTCTTCAGTCAGAGCTTCAACTCGATGAATTTCTTACCAACGCTATTGTGCGTGGCATGAACCGCACGATGCTCCTGGTCTTTTCTGGAATTTGAACGTCGAACATCCCGCTCAGCGATCCAACGCACTAACCACTTGAGTCACGGCGCCTAGATCGAGATTAAGACAATTGAAATTTAGATACTTAACTACGTGGTCGAGTGTATTTGCGTACATATAATACAATCCTCATGAGATCTGCATCCATGTCCTGAGCATCATAGTGAATAACCGAGGAATATTCGATTAGAGTTCGTATATACCAGCACAGCAATATAGAACTTTCTTTTGACACAAAACACCGATAAGACGAAAAGCCAATAACTCATGACAGTGGCATCCATAAAGTGTCGTAGCCCTCCAAAGACCACTAAACAACCTGACATGGGCGTAAGACGGCAACGGAAGTACTAAAAGCAACAATCTAGACAAAAGTGTAATGTATTTTTAAAGAGCACTGTACAGCAAATAAAGACTTACAGAACGCTCCGTAGATAGAATGGAGATACAAATCATTCCTACATCGTTCTGTTATATGTACGAGTATCTTTTATAGTTTTTGCGGCGTATTTCGTTTATCGTTCATCAATAGCAATTATTTCTTGCGGCACACCAATATTTGGCCCACTAAATAGACTAAAGGATGCGAAAACCGCAGGAAAATCGCCTGGAATTACAAACCAAACCCTTATACGCATGTACATAATTGGTGTGAATGTAGTGCAACAGATTAAAAATAAAGGCAAACGTTTAAGTGATATCAACTAATATCCAGGCTGTCCAGTTAATTAGGTGCATCAGGTGCTGCCTAGTTACCATGAAGCCAAGTCGGTGAGGACATTTACATATAATGTGGTAAATAGTTTGACAAAGCTAACCACAGTCCGCAGAACGGAATTATATCCCTTTAAACATTCGAGCAATCGCAAGGACATGAGATGTGCTTACTCCAGTACTCTGTCATTCGTGATTAATGTGAAGATTATAACGTCAAATATTTGGCTTTCATGTGAGAGAGTTTCTGCAAATGAAATCCAATTAAAGGGTAGACATAAGGAGAGCAATTAAGGCAAACAACAATGTACTGCATATGTGTACATGTATCTACATAGGTTGAATAAAGTGGGGACGATAAAAAGCAAGCGCCATTTTCGCAAAGCTTCAAGGATAAGAGCAGTGGAAGAGGTGGTTAAATTGTTCCTTGAGGTTCAGCAGAGTAGGCACTAGGAATGAAGTTATCTTAGAAACCCTGAACGTGAATACCCGAACTGAAGTATCTGCGAGTGAGACTCTATACAAAGCCCACGTATTGACAGAAGATGGAATTCGCATTCGAAATGCCTGGCAAGTCTGGAAGCTCCAATGGCGAGCAGGAGAAAACTTCCAATGACTGTTACGCAATTTGGGCGACGGGCTGTGATAATCTTAGGGAACTATAACCGAAAAAAAATTTAAAGCATGCGTCAATCTAGATAAGAATAATTTACGTATTCTAACAAGCTACCTAGCAGAGCACCACAGGGTTAAGTGACACCTTAAGTCTTACTGATTTTACAACCAGTCCACTGAGACTGCGGAACATATTTCAAAACACAGAGCAACTAGCACTCGAGAGGGTGCCCTAGGCTCGTCTATTCTTGTCTAGTCAGAGGGCAGAAATGTCAGACATAATTCCGAGGGGAATTATCATGAGAGAGAGGAACTCTAGTGAGTTCAGTAGTGCAAAGCACTAGTAAGAGGCACAGTAGACCATAGTAGATCGAAGTGCAAGATAGCCTTCAGACAAATAAAGATTATACGTCCTTAGTCCTTTGTATAACCATTATGTAGCTCTGGTCTGCGCTTCGGCAAGGAAAACATAGAAAACAATTGGCAAAGGTGCAACGAAGAGCAAACATGTGGGTGGCGAGTTTAACCGAACAGTCAATCGGAGCCAGCTGTTCCTGCAGTTGCGAAAGTGATCTCCAGAGGCTTCCTAATAAAGGCCAAGGAACAGCACAAGGAGCTCAAGCCAAGGAGCTCAACATGCTGCCAAAATATCTGGAATATAGAAACCGGAGAAAAACAAAATACGAAGTTTTGGTAAAATCGTCGAGTGGAGTGACTCCGATTATTCACAGGACAAACCACCTGATGTACACGGGAAAAGCGTATGAATAGTGTTCAGTAACGTAGCTAGACGAAGTGTAGGATTGAGCTTGGTTACGTCATTCCGCAAATAATACCAAATCTGCTCGTACTTTGAGGAAGTATTGAAAGTAACCAACGCAACACATTAATGTGTTATGGCCAATGTCAATGAGATCAACACCAACAGCAGCTCTGGAAACAATACTGAATCTGCTTCCACTTGACATATACGTGATTGTGCAAATTGAAGGCAGAGTCCCTTTCGAGAATGAACTGGCCATCTTCACCGACGGACCTAAAATGATCGCTGGTACGGGTGCCGGTGTATACTGTGAATCTCGAAACATATTTCGCTCGTTTAGACTTACGGACAGGTGCAGTGTTTTCCAATAAAACAAGCTGCGGACTGATTATTCAGGAAAATATTTCTGAAAAAATAATCAGCATCTATGTCGACAGTCAAGCAGCCATTAAGGCTTTGCAGTCCACATCGATAAGGTCCAAGCTGTAAAAAGCGACTGGATGGCATCTCAGCAGCCAATACGGTGACCCTGTGTTGGGTACCTGGTCACACGGATATCTCCGGTAACGAAAAAGCGGACGAACTAGCCAGAGAAGGCTCGCTTATGAACTCCTCAAGGGCCCTCTCCGAGGCCAGCATACCGCTCAGTAGACTACAAAGGGATATAGACATCGAGGCCAATGAGGAGGCCAATAAACGCTGGTACCGATTAGATACATGCGCAACAGCCAAATCATTATGGCCAGTCTCCGACAAAAAGAGGTCTATCAATCTTATGGAACTAAGTCGAAGGGATATCCGAATAGCTGTTGGCGTCGTGACAGGACACTGTGTGATAGGTAATCACGCAGCATGTCTAGGATTACCGTACAACGGTCACCTCCTTTGTGGCTGTCCAGCACTGGCCACTAAAAGAAGACGTGCTCTTGGCAGTTACTTCTTTTCCGAACTAGACGAGTTAAGTAACATTGAGCTAAGCAAACTCCTGAGATTCATACATTTATCTGGGTGGTTTAACCTGGCGGTCGAAGATTGATATTTACGTTCCCAGGGTTTTCAAATAATGGGCACAATGGACTCTTAGTGGTCTAAGTGAGCCGTTAACAATCCTGTCACAAGGGCACCCATTTACCTAACCTGACCTATGGCCAATGTCAGCCACGAAACCTCTGTCTTGACAAGGAATGCAATTACACGCAGCAAATTAAAAGACTTTCAAAGAACCACTGTAGAGCAGCGTTAGAGCTACAGACAACCCAGGAGGAATGCCGACCTCTAAAAAAAAAAGAAAGAACGAGAAAGTAACACGATCGAGAACATAGAAAGGGGCTTACACTGTGATGATGTTTGAAAGTAATACGAAAAGATAGAACAAACAACTCACGGAAACGGAGCTCGAATTCTCACCTTACAAAAGCCATAGACGAAGTCAGGATCTCCTTATGGACCAGCAAAAGTCTGATTGGTAGAAATTGGGGCCTAAATCCCAATATGATGCTACGGTTATACACGGCAATAGCAAAACCGATTATAACATAGGCCGCACCAGTATGACGGCAAAAAAACAAAGCAAAGGTCTACACAGGACAGGCTCAACAAATCACAAAGACTAGCTTGTGTATGCACAACATGTGCAATGAAAACTGCTTCTACTGCAGCGCTGGAGGTTATTCCTAACTTACCACCTCTACATCTTCATATAAAGAAAGAAGCTGTGGTTAACGCCTCTAAGCTTATCGCAGGAGATGACACAAACTCCAAACTAGTTCACTCGGATATTGCGCTTGACCTCAACGTCAAAATGTCTGCCAAGATTTAATTCAGCCAGAACCTCAAGGTTACATTCCCAGACCGCAATAACTAGGAACAGAACAAACCTACATTTGCCAACAACTCTCATGTATGGTACACAGACGGTTTCAAGACAGATGAAGGAGTTCGGGCTGGAGTACACGGCGCTACTGCAAAAACCTTCATTCACTCATGCATGGAAAAAAGAGGCTCCGTATTACACGCCGAAGGATTTGCTATAGAACTCTGCATCAGGGAAAATATAAACAGATCTATAACCTATAAGAACATTTATAATCTATCAGATAGCAAGGCTGCTCTACTGGCAATTAAAGCTTATGAAATAACATCACAACTAGTTTGGGACTGCCTTACTCATATCACTAGCCAGCACAAACAGAGTTCGTCTCATTTGGGTGCCAGGACACAGTGGATGTGAAGGAAATGAAAAAGCCGACCTGCTAGCCAGAACAGGAGCTGCGTCAAACGTTATAATGCCAAGAACATTCTGTGGATATCCAGTGAGTACGGCTTAAAGCTGTAACAAAGACTGGCTAAAAGACAAAGCGAACCATTACTGGACAAAAACTGAAGGTAACAGGCAAGCCAAAATCTTTCTGCCAAACACTTCCCTCAAAAGAACGAAACAGCTCTTACAACTGAATAAGAGTCAGATTCGTATAGCAACAGGTTTTCTTACAGGCCACTGTCAAGTGAAAAAACATCTAATGGCTATGGGAATAGCACAAGACAGCATCTGCAGAATGTGCAACGAAGACGAAGAATCAGCCGAACACATCTTGTGTCACTGCAACTGTCTAATCAGAAAACGTCATCGTTATTTAGGTAAATTCTATCTTGAAGCGAAAGACCTAGCTACAAGCTCACTCAAAAGCATAGTAGAATTCATTACCAAATCGGGCATATTGAGTGAGCTTTAAGATCAGAGGGAATAACAATAGGCCCAATGTGGCCGCTGTGATAAGGTTACATAATCCCACCTCTTAAACAATCTACAATCTATCGTTCAATACAGGCAATGATAGCTAAAATTTTAACCAGTTGACCAAAATGAAGTGAGCATATCAATATCCAAAATTTAGTCTAGAAAGGCTACAGGGCATGGCGCCTTCCTTGGCGAACTATCTAGGCCAACTATAAATGACCTGACACACAGAACCTCAGCATCGTTTGCATGATATCAAAAGGATCTCCTTCCTCAACTGAAGTCGGAGTGGCTTCAGTTTCCATAGCATTGCGTACAAGATCTTATCTGACCTATTGTGTGAACGTTAGAAGCATTTAGCCAAAAACCTGATTGGAACACATCAGTGCGAACTTAGGCCAGGAAAGTGCACAATCGACCAAATTTGTAAACCTCGAAAGACGTCGCCTTTGACGATATTTATAGAGGTGTGCCTACTCTTCGTATTTTTTCCGAACTCATCTCCATGACGGTCAGTAACGACCCCACTGATACCGTTGATATCAAAACAAGCATTTAGACAAGGTGCCATTCTGCCAAGTGACTCAACATCATGCTTTAAGAAAGGGTCTTACGAAAATATTTTGAAAGGTCTGAGCAATTACTTGCTTCCGTAGACCTTATTAGCAAAGCTCAGCATCTTAAATGGATTTAACGTTAAGAGTCTTTGAATTAACCAGAGGAAGGCCTTGCCTTAAAAGGTGCGTTCAAGTAAAAATAATGTGCAGGCAAAGAACCGAGCTAGGTTAGGTTAGGTAGATGGGTGCCTTGTGACATAGTCACTGCTCACTTAGACCAGGTCGATCCATTGTGCCCAATCTTTTTAACCCTGGAAACATGAGAAGACCGCTGTTAGAACCACCCAGATAATGATATGAATCTCAGGAGGCCCGCCAGCTCTACATTTCCTAAGTCCTCCAGTTCCGAAAAGATATAACTCCCAAGAGTCCTCAATCTTATAACGGATAGGGCAGGACAATCACACAGCAGATGACGAACAGATTCAATTTCTTCTTCGTCCCTGCAACTTCTGCAAAAGTCGTTATGTAGCACACCGAGTCGTTCTGCATGAACGCCGATAGCACAGTGTCCAGTAATTATGCCAGAAACAACCCGTGCGTTATAACGACTAAGTTTTACCAGAGAGGTTGATCTCTTCTTGCTGAAGGCCGGCCATAGCGCCCTGGCCGTTGCGCATGTTTCCAGAAGAACCCAGCGTCTGTTTGCTCGACCGATGGCTTCATCTTCTACCTTTTTCCGTAAGGAACTGATTGGGGCTACTGCAAAAGGGAGGGCCAGCGATAAGTGCAGCGCCGATCCTTTCCTAGCAAGCTCATCAGCCTTTTCATTTCCCTTGATATCCATGTGCCCTGGTGCCCAGCAGAGGGTCACCGCATTAGCTCTGGATATCTCGTTTAGGAGTGACTTGCAGATTCTTACAGGCCTCGACCTGATTACCGCGAAGTCCAGAGCCTTAACGGCTGCCTGGCTGTCTATATAGACAGTGATCGTTTTGCCAACGATATTGCTCTCGCGAATAATTTCAGCAGCCTGTCATCGTGTTTCAGAAAGACGCTGCAGTCGTCGTCAATTCTAAAGGAATGGTTTATTCTTAGGGCTTTACAATAAACTCCGGCTCCCGTGCCAATGTCCATCTTAGAACACTCCTTTTTTATGCTCCTACGGTTCTTCCAGTACACTCTGTCAGGAATTCTTGTAGCGAACCTCCTTTCAAAAGCTAATATCGGGTTCATGTGATCAGTTTCCGTCGACCAGTTGGTAGTCTCCCATCGTGACAAAATGGATGCATGACCATAGAGGCTCGATGACCATAGTCAACCTTCTTTTAGTCTTACCGCGGTTTTGGCAGCCAGACTGCTACAGTATAGATCGAGCGGAATGAAACTAAACATGGTTTCCATTGCCGCTGTCGGTGTTGTTCTCATTGATCCCATGACTCCGATACACGCTGCCCTCTAGATTTTGGTGAGGTTTGAGAGCTGGTATTGCTTTTCAAGTACCATCCACCATACTAATGAACCGTATAAGAACCGAGCTAAGTGGAAACGATTGTAACCCAGGTTCACTCCCAACTATAGCTCCGCTTGTGTTAGCTTAGAAGTGGCTGCTAACTAAAAATGCCGAACCATTTAAACCTATGGTTTTGGTATTAAATAGATCGTGGTAAAGAAATCGTCCCTGCCTACTCGTTGAAAGATTTCTTGTTTGGGAGAAAGTCCTCTCCATAAAACTCCTGCGAAATTCATTAGAACATACTCCAAGCCTTCTTGCATGCTTGTCTATCAGACAGTGCATATTTTAGCGCTGATGTGAAATCAAATTCTTCGACGGTTTTAGATTCAGCTTTATACGTTATACCACTTGCCTTTGTTCTTTCGATAGTATCCAGCTTAAATGTGAATTTACATGAAGCGACCGTACTTAGCACCAAAGTAAATGTGCCACTCATCGAACTAAGTTATTTCTATGGACGACCGATGCGCCAAAATAAATTAACTTAATCCCTACACGTCGGCAATACTTCCATCAACCTAACTTTTTATAATCTACTCAGGGTCGCCTCAAACCCGACGCACCATACTCCTTAAACGCTAAAGTCAACTTTTTTAATTTAAAAAAAGTCCATTTAGCTAACCATAATGTGTTTTGTGTTCAAACTTTATAAAAAAAAAAAAAAAAATGAAAAAAAGGACATTTAGCTAACAACTTGGCTGTAATGAAATTGTCAGTCCATTTGCATAGAAATGTACCGCAAATGGTTTTATGGTTCTCGACATTTTCACCACCAGCACAGCAAATACAATGTTTGATCTATTTTTTGTCTGCCCCTTAACGCCCTCTCAATTTATAATCAAGTATCTCCAATCAATGTTTTCTGTTTTTTTTTTACTTCTAGGATTGTCAGCAGAATTACGACAACGGTACAAGGACACTATAATACTTACTACGCGCGGCGTATTTATCATTAAGTTTTCCGTTTTCCTTCTACGCTTTTTTTTGATTTCGAGTAAAAGTTTGCCATTTTTCGAACTCACATACACACAAGAATTTGTATTTGAAAGTTCGCAGCACCGTTAATAGTGTTTCGCTTTCGCTTACTACAACAGAAAAAGGAATAACGCGAGTCGAAAGCTAACGATATGAATGCGCCCCAATAATAATAAAATTAAATTGGCCGATGGATACTAACAGGGGATACGTATACGGATACTGACTTTGCGATACGAGTAGATGTAAAAGTTTTATATATTTTTGCTATTTTACGAGCTCAACGAAAAATGAATAGGAAAATCGTGCTCGAAATATAAAACGGGATGAAGGATGTAATATAAAGATTGCAAAGGTCAAAAACTTAAGATAAATGCCTATTTCGAAAGTTTACTCATGCCTGGGTATCGTTTTTCGTCTAGTATCCGGGCTTCGTGTGGTGGAGATTGGAAAATAAATTGTCCGGTTAGAAATTGGATAAGGAAACAATTTCGCGTTGATCGTTTCAACAAAATTCAACAAAACTTTGATGTATTAACGGTTTTTTTTTTACAGGCTAAAGTGGAGAAAGAGATCCTGATTTACTATGAACCTTGAGTGTTTGATTTATTATGTGTAGGGTTTTAAGCTGGTAGCTGGTAGGTGGGTAGCTTAGTTATTCAATTTCGTATTTTATTTTATGTGGGGTCCCAATGGGGCTTTCTTACCACTCCCACAAGTTGCTGTGCACGTGTGTGTAGACTTACCTGAAAGAGAAAAGAAATTTAGCTTTGTAATTGGGTTGGAAATTTATGAGATTCTTAAGTTTTGGAAAAGATAATATTTAGTCCTTGAATCAACAATTTTCACGTAAGAGGGCAGCAGTCTGTAGGATGCTTATTAAAATTTCAATTAAGGCTACACTGCTGCATTGTCCAATGAAATGAAGTCGCCAGGTCCATGAAACTGCCAAACCACACAAGTGTGTTTCAAGCTGAAATCGATGGTATCACCGAGGCCTGCAGACATCTTTCCACCCTGAGCAACAACAGACTGGTAGATATGTACATAGATAGCCAAGCGGCCATTAAAGTCATTACCTCCATCACAACCAAGTCTAGATTAGTCAAAGATGCAAAGAGGAACTCAAATCCCTCAGCACGAGGCATAAAATTACACTCTGCTGGACTCCGGGAGATATGGGTATCCACGGGTATGAAATGGCCGATGAACTAGCCAGAAAAGGCTCAGAATCAAATGACCTACAAGTGGACAACTCTGTGTTAATGCCCATCAGTCTCCTCATGTCCAAAATCTCTACAGACTTCTATGATAAGGCCATCGCAAGGTGGAATACTATCACCTCATCCCGAGTCTCTAGAAAGCTTTGGACCAAATGCGACAAAAAAAGGACTAAAGAATTCCTCTCATTAAACAGACCACAGCTGTCACTCCTCATTGGACTCCTTACTGGCCACAATTTAATGGCGGCCCATCTCAGGATAATGAGAATCAGCACCACCGACCTATGCAGAGGCTGTGGCGACACAGAAGTAGAGGAAACCTC
The DNA here is from genome assembly GCA_946965025.1 of Blera fallax. Classification (NCBI taxonomy): domain Eukaryota; kingdom Metazoa; phylum Arthropoda; class Insecta; order Diptera; family Syrphidae; genus Blera; species Blera fallax. The sequence continues at coordinate 51,997,847 of OX337244.1, forward strand.
AACACACTTCCTCTGCGAATGCCCAAGCCTCAACGGAACCAGACTCTCTACCCTCGGGAACTAGCAAACACGCCACCTAAAACCACCCTAAAATTCATCACGAAACCGGGCTGGTTCAGGAGGGCCACCCTTGCCACTAACCAATAACTAACCAGACGTCGTATTGCCGTGTTCTTTTTGTTTCGGGTATCCCACACAGGAAACACAATGGATCCGTTGAGACCCGAGTGAGACTGCACCCCAGCGGTTGTAGTCACCCTCCCCCCCTACCTACCTGCATTACTGAACAGAGTGCATTATCCGAAGTGGGCGCCGTGGCTCAAGTGGTGTTAGTGCGTTGGATCGCTAAGCGAGAGGTTCGACGTTCGAATCCCAGAGAACAGCAACAAGTTTTTCACGGCCCCACCTCTCACGAATGTCTGACAAACGTCCGTGAGTAATAACTGTCATGAGAAAGCTTCTCAATTTGCCTTTCGGATATGGCTCTAAACTGTAGGTCTCTTCCATTTGTGTGAAAAATATAACACGCACAGCACGAATGGTTGCGACAAGCTAGGCCCTGAAACAATTTGGTCTGATGCGCCAAGTATTTGTTTTTTTTTTTTTTTGTGCATTATCCGAATGTCTGCGGAAAATAATTTCATTGAAATGGCTGCCACAGATGCCTTGGTAGTAGTCCTTTCTGCCAAGCAGTAAACTATCGATTATTTGTGGCTTTATTTTGCGAAACGTTTTCTTAAAGTGCGTTGTGGACGCTTTGCTAAAAACGGTCCATCGGTCCATAGAAGAAGTCCATCGACATCAAAACGCAGCTGCGCGGTGGCAAAGACACATCTCCGAAACGGCTCATGATATGGTTCCCGTACAATGAAATGATCGATGGGTAGTGTAGCATATTGCTGAAACCAAAGCCCGTCTATATCCAATTGTGGGAACAGAAAATCAGTTGACATAACTCTGTAGATCACTCCATTTACTATCATTTTCAAAGAATTAGGAACCAATGATGCCACCGCTTCAAAACTCATAGCAAACAGTCTCTCTTTGAGGATGTTTTGGCTGCTCTCCTGAGATAGCGTTTGACTGTTTTGCAGTTGTTGACCCCGGAACTCTGTGAAGGTCTTGTTTTTCCACGCGCACTCAGGTCAACAGCAGCAGTAGCATCCTAGATATACCAACTTTCCCCGGAATCTTTTTACACAAGCATGTGAAGGAGTTTCACGTCGATCACAGTTCGAGCACAGTTGGAAATAATTTCAAAATTTTACATAGCGTTGTTTAAGGGTAAAAAGAGTTCGAAATTTAAAACCAATTAATCCCAACTGAAGAATAGTTGGGTGGACGAAAGTATGCCATCGACAAGAAGGGCGATCTTGTGTCTTGCACCAACTATCGAGGTATAGAAGATCCCATCCAACATACTGTGTTAACGTGTAAAACCTTTCTATAACCCACTGATCCGGACATACCAGTGCGGTTTCCAACCTGGCAAATCGACCGATTCAGCCTAAAGCAAATCCTTGAAAAGACCAACGAAGTCGGGGCACACCATCATTTCATCGACATTCATAGCATTCATCATCTGCAGCTCTACAGGGCAATGGCTTAGTTCGGGATCTCGCCAAAGTTATTCAAGCTTTATCGGGTAACGCTGGAGAAAGTTCGAAGCAATGTGCAGGTTGGAAGAAGCTCTTCTGAATTTTTTCAAAGATATGAGATATCGTGTGAATCCTTTAGTTTAATGCTAGAGCAGATGGTGGGTAGGGTAGGTGTGAACATAGAACGCACTATCTTCAACAAATTCGTCCAGCTAGGGAGACGATATCAGCATCATAGGTCGCTCCCAGCGTACTCTACTAACGTCATGTATCATTGTTGGACGAGAAAACACCTCTCCACAAAATGTCCCTCTTAATTGCATTAACTCCACGGTAGTTAAGTTCATCTACAATAACCATGAATAGCAGAGCAGGTTAATCGGCGCTTTCGAGCGAAAATTTGTTCGTCTAGTTTTTGTGCCTTTGTGCAAAGAGGGAGAATGGAGGCGAACTCTACAAACTCTGGGAACATGCAGATGTAATCGACTCAATGGACTTGGTCGCATCGAACATATGGACAACAAAGCACTAGTCAAGAGGATCTTCGAATCCCACCCACCAGGCTAAGTCACGTCGACATTGGCTTTGGCCATATCGAGCGCTAGACAACAATGCAGCCAAGATGTTTTTTGAGGCCCTGCTTTCAGGTCCGCGACGACCAAGAAGACCGAAGACCAAGTTATATCGGGTGCCAGATCGCCCAAGATCGACAAAGACTCTTCAACGGTCGGGAACCTGTAGTACCTGTATATTTGCGTTTTTCAATTTCCATTTGATAGGTGCCCAGTGTAACAAACAATGAGCAGAGAGAGCCCAACTATAGCTGCACGTAAGCAGTAAATGATACCGCGGTCGATGTTACACAAGCATCGGATTGGATACGATCAGAATACTCCTGTATCAACACACTTCCAAGCATCAAATCCATGAAATATTGGTCATTTCACCTATTGCTCATCGATTTTGGAAACGTAGTGGATGGTTTGAACCGCGAATACCTCTCTGAGATAAAGCAAACTATTCGACGCAGCAGATGGCACGGATTCCGAAAAAGGCATCAATTTCAAAGGTTACTACAATGGATTTCACTACCTCGCGGTGACTGAAGAGTGGAAGTCACTAAAAACCCCAGGATCCACAAGGAGAAGGGAAAACAAGCAAGAAAGTAATCTTTCTAACTACATGGAACAACTCAATGAATAAGCTAATAAAAGCTACAATTTTAGGGCTTAGATCTGTAACGTATTGGCTCAGGTTTTTAAGGGTGGATGGTTGAACCCTTAAGCAGAGACACAGGCCAGCTTAATCTGCTCATTACATATCGGACTACATATTAAGCAAATCCCGGAAACACTCAGACTCTATACAGTCGATTGTACTTCCAGGCAGCAGAATTTCACATTTTATTCGTTTCTCTGTTACGCTTTGTGACTGTTATTTGTTCCCCTGGCGGGGCTTGAACTTACACCGGCCAGGCAAACACTACACTACCTACTACTTCTTGGCCACCTATATAAGTAGACGCAATAATCAGGGTAACAACAACCCTGGAAGAAGCTATTCAGGGTAGGAGATGGAGAGGCGGTGCAAAGAAATACGGTGCCGTAATAACATTGGACGTCAAAAACGCGTTCAACTCTGCAAACTGGGGACTCATAGTGCAATCGCTTAGGTCAATGATGGTGCCATGGTTCTTAATTAAGCTAATACTAAGCTACTTTGAGAAACTGTTTCTGCTCTTCGATACCGACGATGGAGTTAAGCAGTACCACATATCTGGCGGGGTTCCACAAGGATCAGTATTAGGCCCTATGCTTTGGAGCATTATGTACGATAGCGTTCTAAGGCAAATGAAGCAGAAATCATAGGCTTTGCCGATGACATTGCAATTGTAGTGACGGCAAAACACCTAGAAGAAATAGGGGATACTGGTAACGAATGTATCCGTAAAGTCATACGATGGATGACAGCAGTCGGGTTAGAGCTAAACATCATCTAAACCGGCTATCAAATACCTAGGAGTGATGATCGACGCGAGACTCACTTACAAGGAACACCTTGAAACTACGTGCGACCTTAACGGCGGCTCGGGTGAGCGGTGCCTTGTCAAGAATAATGGCAAATATTGGAGGGCCTAGGCAACAAAGGAGACTTATTCTGTCAAGGGTGGTGCACTCCATCCTTATGTATGCGGCACCCATATGGGCCAAAGCGGTGACAAAAAAGGACCTACGCAAGAAGGATAAACTCCGTGAACGGATTATGTGCGCTGAGAGTATGCTGTGTTTTTCGTACGGTGTCAGACGAGGCAGTATGTGTCATCGCGGGTATGCTACCGGCAGATATCTTGGCCAGCGAGCTACAAAGGACCTACGATGCCAAAATTCAGAAACCTCAAGCTTCAGTCAAAAATATCAAGGTGGAAGAAAGACGGCGAAGTATCCAAGCATGGCAGGAGAGATGGAACCAGTCTCCAAAAGGAAGATGGACCCATCGACTTATTCCGGATATCCAAAAATGGATGGACCCGCAACACGGAGAAGTAGATTTCTACCTAAGCCACCTCCTAATCGGACACCGCTGCTTTCGAGCGTATCTCAACAGGTTTGGGCTCGATGAATCTCCCATCTGTCCAAACTGCGGAGAAGTCCCAGAAGACGCTCAGCACGTATTTTTTCAGTGCCCATGTTTTCATATAGAGCGCAGAGAAATAGAGGAAATAATTGGAGAAATACCAACACCCGAAAACATTGTGCACCATATGGTAGCATCGAGCGCAATATGGGAAACGGTGAAACAGGTTGCAGCGAAATTATGCAGGAACTTAGGCGGCTGGTAAGAGGCAGAGAGACCAACCGACCCCAACCGGCAACACTCTTGCAGCAAAGAGCGGTAGACAGGGAAAGAAGAGCATAAATTGCTAACCAGCCCCGCGAAGTAATACCTAACGGTAGTCCCACGGGGAGAGTGGTTGAAGAGTGCAGGGTGTGGTTTAGTACGTAGGCGTATTCCTGGCATCGAGTATTCAGGTTTGCGAATCGTGCATACCAGTGGCTCGGGCTAAAGGTATCTTTAGAAGATTACACATCCTTTCGCGCAACCATAAAAAAAAAAAAAAACCCATATAGGTGTAAGGTTTAGCACTGCTCCTCAGCCCGTAACCTTTTAACGAAAGACTGGTGCATGCTGTGGCATTCATTACCGAAAGGAGCAAATCTAAAATTTAAATTAAATTCTAAGGAAACAAAGCCTAAAAAGTCAATCATCCAGCATTAAATTTCCAAGAAATACAAATCAATGTCACATGCGCTCATTTTTCCGCAGAGCATCCATTCACCCGAGATTTAAGTAAACAGTTTTTTTTTTTTAATCTTAAACATAAGCATGCGTCTCCTTAATTTCGGCTTACTGTCGAATGTGACCCACATGTCCAGTCAACCGTGGGTTAAACCCATCGCACACACAGCATTGCCTACGAGATTTATTGACTTTGTCAAACAAACGGGAGAGGCCAATTTCATATCCCATATCGGGGGAAATGTGTCAAAATCTACTCACACTACAACTGTGCAAGGACCATTGTCGCATTTGCATATTTTATGTAATCACGAGACTTATTATTTCTTCTTCTTCTAAACCTCCCAGGAATATATGCAAAAACGAAACGAAAAAAAAAAAAACGCCAACTCATCCCCAACTTAGTGAATGACATATGACAATTGTAAAAACAAACATCCCCGTCGCAACCACAACCACTCCACCACCCCCACCCCCTGCGGCCTATGCAGTTACTCATGTGTGTCCATTGGTATTGTAAAACATGATGGGAATAATTATTATTATTCGTTTCGAGTGAATGAGACAAAACCAACGCAGAAAAAAAAAGCCCGAAACAAGAGCAATAAAAACGAACAAGGTCCTTGGGAGTTGACAGAAGTAATATGTATGCGAGTGTGTGTGTACATCGGCAGGAAAACTTCAGCATTTTTCTCCGGTTAGTGATTCCATTGTTATTCCTTTTTCGTTTTGAAATTGACAAATGATGTTTCATTATGAGTCCTTCTGTGCGTCCCCAACTTGATATCCTCTTTTACGAAAACTGCACAGCCCGCGCCGCATACATGCGAACAAGGAATTTTGCGTACGTACACGTACACGAGTATGTGTACATATGTATAATGTGGCCGGAGTAATACTTATGTTCATCCACTACTGGAGTATAAAATGGGATCACAAATTGACATGTAATAAAATTGTGTCCTTCATGGTATGTTGTCGAATTTATTTTCATTCTGCGAACTCCCTTTGCTCTGGAATATGACACAGTCCGGAGCAAATTAATAACAATCATCGCATGATGATGAATGATTTGCGGATGTAGGTATGTATTATTGAAATTATTAATAATGGCAAGCAAGCACATACTCGCTGAAATGGTCAAATGTCAATCAAATTTGCTGAGAGGGATACACGCGTTTGACGGAGTTTGGTAAGTATGTTTCCTTTGTTTCGCCGGAAGGGTTTTAATCAGTTTCTGTGTCCTGTGTACGAGTGAAATTAATGGTATAGCTGTGTACTTCTCCAAGCCGAACCAACTGAGCAAAAACGTTGACAAGGGTTGGCTAAAATAGGCTCAAATTTTTAGCAGCCTTGCTGCGGGGGAGTGGCTTACTACTACTCCAATGAAACGTAGAGCAGAAGAGCCCACACAAGACCGACTTGTCGGTATGAGGTATGTTTTTACCAAGGCACTGTACATATTTGGACGGCAACGGAGGAGTTCCTTAGACGGAGATACATCCTGTCAACAAGGAAGGACCTGCTGCATCGGCAAATCGAACAGATCGTCATTGTGGCTACAGCTTAGAGGTTATAAAGCATTTTGTGTATCATGACTCTCCTGTTACATCTGACAATAACATCAGCGCAGAAATTCATCGATGAACTTGCCAATCGCGGTTTCTTGAAAGTAATAAAACCTTTTCCTGGACAATTAAGGAGATACTATACAAGACCTTAATCATTCCAGTCCTCCTGGCTCATTTACGCCACTGAAGCATGCACGGTCATATCGAGAGAAAAATTCTTTGGTCCCGTTTGCGCTGAGGAGCTTTGGTTGAAGTGGGTTACTGACATCGGTTTAACCGACCTCTCATCTACGGTCCTCCCAAGGGTTGCTCGAATGATTCTCTAAGTTGGGGACTGTGGCGTCGGGGTAACTGCCCGACGATGGAAAACAAACAGATGCGGAGCCAAAACAAACCTCGGATACATTGACTCGGACAACCACCTCGTTGTAGCCAAGGTACAGATGCGGACATCGATATCACCGCCAAGACAAGGAAATGCCATGAAGACGTTTGACATCAAACGACTACAATCGCAGGAGATCGCCAAATTCTTGTCCGATCGAGTCTCCTTTAATCTCTTAAGAGGTCCTATGCTACCAGCATCAAGTATTGACGACCACATTGCAGAAAGGTTATCAGAGATGCCGCCTCTGATGTGTTGGATTTCTATCGACCACCACAACCAAACCCTGGACGACGAATACCGGCGTGCATGAAAAGCGCTGCGCAGGAATGGGGTTCAGAAGTAAGTACAGTGGCATTGGATGATTGAGTCTTCGAATCTAAGACGGAGGGACAACGAAGTCACTGCAATTCTTCGCTTTAGCTTGCGCGCACAAGTAGAAAGATGTCTCAACCAACTTTGTGCGGATCTGTAGGCAGTTAGCCTAATAACAGCATAATTGAAGAGACTTTTTGGTTAAGGCCCATATTCACCCCGAACTATAGAGCAAAATAAGTATGAAGTACGTTATATCTGCATCTCTTAATGAGATACAACCTCGCCCTTTGCTGGATACCAGGTCACTGTGACGACCCGGGGAACTGCGTGACTGACGAAATGGCTAGACGAGGCACTTCCGGTACCAATAGCATTATCATAGCCAATATTGACACTCCGATTTCTGATGCTAACTATTTCATCCACGACGATGCGCTAAATAAGGCTGACCATAGATGGAGCCAACTTGACTGCCTTATCGCTAGGCAACTCTGGCCAAAACAAGAACCCTTTCTACTCTAACCAACGTAATAACCGGACACTGCACGATAGGCTGGCATGCTCAAAGACTGGGCATCCCCTATGATGATTTCTGCAGAAGTTGCAGAGACAAATGAAAAAGAAACAATCCTGCTGACGTGTCCTGCACTTGCTAACATTAGGAAGGCTACACCAGGTCATTACTATTTCGTTGGTCTCAACGATCTTAATAATGCCTCTACGGCTAACATTAACAATTTGCTAACGAAAAGTAATTGGCTCCAGGAGCGGGCAGATTGATCCACCTGCCTCTACCTAGTGGCAGCACAATGGACCTACCTTGGTCGAAGTGTACCTTATCATATGCCAAATCAACCAACCAAGTTATTTAAAATATCTATTACTTTCTGTTCATTGAGATATTTTTGAAGTTCGTATATGTAGGTATGTATGTACATACGTAGCTCCCCCTTAGACTTAGCATTTCACGTGAGAGAATTTGTCACTACTGTGGACAGTAGCCGCTTTTCTTTAGATTAGACATGTATGGCTTCCCTGGAAGGTTGAAGTGGCTGCCAGCTAGGAGTAGCCAGCACACTTGGACCAATGATAGGTCCGCTGTGATACCACATGGATCATGGGAGAAAGTTTCTCTCTACCTACTCGTTAAACCATTTTGAACTTCTTATGAAGCGTAGGAGGCTCTTAATCTCAATATTCATCAGGTCGCCTATATAGTTGTAATAAGGAGCTCCTAAGTGAAGTTTCCTTCTACGGGAGAGAGCTAGGCAGAAACAAAGAAGGTGAGGAATAGTTTCCTCCTCTTCTTCATCCATGCAGCTTCTACAGAAATCGTTCGCGAAGAGGCCCAGCCTTGTAGCGTGCTTGCCTATTAGACAGTGTCCAGTGATGACACCTATTGTGGTGCCGATATGCAATCTGTTGAGAGAAATCAAATTCTTAGAGCGTTCTAGATCCAGCTCCGGCCAAATCTGTTTTGTCGGTAGACATGTTGATCCACTTGTCCACCTAAGATTTGTACTCTCGACAGCATCCAGCTTAAGTTTAAGTTTGCGAGTAGCGATTGGAATACCTAAGGTGCCTTTATCCGGCAAGATGGGTATAGTTGTTCCTATTCTGGCGAGTTCATCGGCCGTACAATTCCCATTGGTTCCTCATTGGAATTTAAAGATTTTCCTTTAAGTTAGGTTAGGTAAATGGGTGCCCTTGTGACAGGATTGTTAACGGCTCACTTAGACCACTTAGAGTCCATTGTGCCCAATATTTAAAAAACACTGGAACCTAAATATCAATCTTCGACCGCTAAGTTAAACCACCCAGATAAATGTATGAATCTCAGGAGTTTGCTTAGCTCAATGTTACCTAACTCGTCCAGTTCTGAAGTAACCGCCAAGAGCACGTCTTCGTTTAGTGGCCAGTGCTGGAGAGTCACAAAGAGGTGGCGAACGGATTCTATTTCCTCTTCGTCCCTGCAGTAGTCGTTGTACGGTAATCCTATCACACAGTGTCCTGTCAAGACGCCAACAGCTATTCGGATATCCCTTCGACTTAGTTCCATAAGATTGATAGATCTCTTTTTGTCGTAGACTGGCCATAATGATTTGGCTGTTGCGCACGTATCTAATCGGTACCAGCGTTAATTGGCCTCCCCATTGGCCTCGATGTCCATCTCCCGCTCGCAGACATTTTGTTATGATACAACCAGAACAATCCCAGGTTATATTCGTAAACACGATGTTGCCTTGCACATCTCTGTAAGTTAGACCCTTACTTCACCGTACTTATTCTAGAACCTCAATATCAGAAGAGAATTTCAAACTAAACATGTTGATGTATGTATCTAAAGTGTTATTTCCATGCCATTATGTATTTGTCAACAGATCTATCTTGTGGCAGCCCGTCTATAGCCAAGGTGTCAGTGTATACGTATATGTAACTTTCAAACTACGTCCTTCAACAGTAAATGCGTTGCCTTTTTACGTCCATTTAAACATGAGAGCCATAAGTCCATAATTTCATTCTCCCTATTTAAACGACAGGATGTGTTCTCCGGAACTGTCGACATAAATTTTACGACAGATATAACTGGTTGTGTGCTATGTTTTCATGGTGCTTAGTTTGGTACAAATCACCTCAGACCGTACAAATACATACATACTCGTACATATATACGAGAAACACATTTTCCCCAACGGAAGAGGAACAAAACACTATTCGACATTTGTATTCGCAACATGAAATCGGTTATTTCACGCCGATTGATTCTACAAAATGTATCTTCGTGGTTGTCGAACGCAAACACAAGCCAACCAGCCATGGCGCACTCTGCAAACAACCACCCCTTTCGGGGTGTTGCACCCAACAACAAAAATCCAAAAAAAAAAAAAAAAAGAGGACATCGGCCTCATTTCTGTCAATTTAAATTTAAGGATATGAGAGGAAATTGTGTAGCTGTTCGCTTTGCCTTTTTTGAGAGCATCCACCAACAAGGACACACTGATGAAGGAGAGGACATCTATCCGCTGGATGAGATGCTGCACGATGGGTACCCACCACCACAATAGCAAATGCTATTTGGGTTTCAAATCTTCGAAGAAGCACCACCACCAATCGATTTGACCAAACTTGATGGGAATTGCTTTTGTACACCCCAACCCCAACCCCAACCCCAACCCCAACCCCAAGCCGAACCACTCTGTTGATGGGTGGTACGGCCGGCGGCGGGTGGCATTGTTGCTCGGTCGGTGTAATGTTGCATAGCAAATTTGGTTACACTTTTAAATTATTGCATGTACACCCCGTAAAAATTTATGATCCGTTTAATAAGGTTTCACAACAAATTGACGCCATAAATTTTTGAGTTTTGTTTTGCCTTCCATTACAGCCTGGCGCGGTGTCTGAGTATAAAGTAAATAAAGTGTAATAGTGTGTGCAGCAGTGTGAACGGAACGTGATCTGATTAAAATTTCTCAAAACATCCAACTGATTGTTGTGGAAGTTATTTCCTGCTAATTTCAACTTTGGTTAGACATGCGGTGAATGCCTGCGTTGTAGGAGAGAGGCCGAGACAATTTTATTGTCAAAGTAGGTCGGTACCTTAGCAATCTACCTTTGTTTTGAAGTGAGTTCTGGTTCTGAATGGAAATGTGATTGCTGTGGGCGGAGTTAGGGGTTGTATGCCTGTGGATACGGAAATGGGTTTCTGTTAACAGCGTACCTGATCACTCAATTATGAGTGCAAATTCAGAAAATTCGAAGACAACGCGATTATTTTCAGTCCTCAGATGGAAATGTTACTAAAACGACAGGCCCGCACTAGAGTTTAGGGATTTTAAAGCTAGCGCTGCACATTTGGTGGCTTTCGGAACAAATCACTTAAAAAATTCAATCAATCTACAGCGATGAATGTAGAGAAGTTGACCTCCAAAGCTTTTAGATGAGTTTGGCATAGCATCCTAGAGAACAAACTCGAAGCTAATAGTGTCGGTAACATTTTGTCGAAATAGATTCTGAGCTCCCGTAAATGGAAGTACCTACTCTCTCCGACACCGACGGGTCAAAGACCAAAGACGGAGTTAGTGCAGGTGTTTTCTATGATAGGCTTAATCTTGAGCTCTCTTTCCGTGTTCCAGACGGAAATTATGGCGATCAAAAAAGTCCTATATTGGCTTAAGAAAAACGTGATATCTGCTAGAGATATCCGCATTTTTTCAGACAGCCAAGCAGCAATCAGATCCCTGGAATCGACCTCTATAGATTCTTTAGCAGCTCTAGACTGCCGTTCGTCTCTTGTTCTGAGATACTATTCAGCTGTGTTGGGTACCAGGGCATAGAGGCATTCCTAAGTATTGTAAGGCCGATGAACCCGCCAGAATAGGAACAACTATACGCATCTTGCCACCTCAGGTATACCAATCGCTTTTCGCAAACTTAAACTTAAGCTGGATGCTGTCGAGAGTACAAATCTTAGGTGGACAAGTGGACCAACATGTCTAGCGACCAAACAGATTTGGCCGAAGCTGGATCTAAAACGCTCTAAGAATTTGATTTCTCTCAACAGATTGCATATCGGCACCACAATAGGTGTCATCACTGGTTACTGTCTAATAGGCCAGTATGCTACAAGGCGAGGCCTCTTCGCGAACGATTTTTGTAGAAGCTGCAGGGATGAAGAAGAGGAGGAAACTATTCCTCACCTCCTTTGTTTCTGCCCAGCTCTCTCCCGTCGCAGGAAGCTCCACTTATGAGCCCCCTATTATAACGGTACAGGCGACCTGATGAATACTGATATTAAAAGCCTCTTACGCTTCATAAGAAGCTCAAAATGGTTTAACTAGTAGGTAGAGAGAAACTTTCTCCCATGACAATGGACCTTCCATTGGTCTAAGTGGCCTAGCGAATCCTAGCTGCAGCCACTTCAACCTAACCTAACCTACCAACTTTCTTAACAATGCTGGTATACACAAGGACTTCGTTATCTCTAAGACTTCGCTTGTTGTTACTAATATTTAACAATGGCCTTCCTTCTATCATTTGCAATCCAGTCAAGACGAAGATGCTCTGGATCTCACTTGATCCCTAACGACACCTCTGCAAAAGACCCGATCTGTGGAGTGACCAACTCTGCTTTCCTTTGGTTCCCTATGAGTCCAAAAACTCAGTACCATCTCCAGTCTCAGAAGTAAGACTCTAACGTAACTAAACGGCAAATGAAAGGAGTTGATGTTAAAGATCTTGAAAGTCTGTCATGCCTGGATATCTGCCTGATTTCTACGACCCCTCGAATTGAGGTGCCCCAACATACCTTCCTTGTCGGTTACGCAGACGATATTGCAGCACTGATAAAGCATAGTGCGAGACACTGAAGATGCCAATGGTGCCTTTATCATGGATGCACGACTAATATTAAGCTTAGCTACAAAGAAAACAGAGACACATAGCTCGGCTGACTAGAAGGTGCATGTCCACTATCTTTCAGATGCGGGTAGACCAGGAGACAATAAAAGATGCAGAATACTTGGGGTGACGCTGAATACATAACTCACTTATTAGCAACAGATCAAGTATGTGTCCGAAAAGGCTGCAAAAATCAAATCAGAGTTGAGCAGACTAATGGCAAACAGGCACGCACTCTACCCTTTTGAATCGTTGAGAGATCTCAGTTTAGATGAAGAAAACTTTAGAAGTCAAATGGCAGCGGTACAACGAAGGGGAGCTCTTCGAGAGACGAGTTCATATCGAACAGAATCAGAACTCGAAGTTCTAGTAGTCGGAAGGGTAATCCCCGTCGACTCCTCTTGTAAAAGAAAGAGTATATGTTCAGGAGAAAAGCAGGAAACGGCAACGGAAATGAAGGAGGTCACTACACGAATTCTGGAACAGAGATTGGTGAACTGCAAGATTGATCGAAAACTTTGCGGATTGGACAGAGTGAAAGTATGAAGAAATGAATTCCTGCTCCCGGCAATTATTTACCCGACACGGTTGTGTCAGCAAATCGCTGCATAGGATGGGAAAAGTAGGAAGCATAGCAGGACAACCTACGTCCGCAGGACCTTGCGACTTTAAATAATTTTGGGACAAGATGAAGATGAAATCGAAATATGCTCTAATATGCATCACTGAAGTAGATGAATATGTAGTGGGTTTCGATGTAAAATGTGTCCTTAAAGGATTTGTTTTAGCATCAGAATTGGAGAAAGGCTTTACGTATGAAAACACTACGCTGGATTGGGTCTCGTATGGAATCGCCTTTTTGTAGATGGGACATTTGAAGATGTCATCAGACACACTTTTTACTAAGACATCCTCTCTATGTTGAGTACAGCTCCTCTGGAAGGCCACTGCACCCGGTGGCTTTGTTGCTTTACACCTTTTTATTAGCTTCGCCGACCTGTCCTCTATCGAGAAAAGGAACTGCTTCCCTGTGATTATCTTTTGAACCAACCATTCTCCCTAATGGACATCTGATTTGAGCCAAACAAAGCATTGAACGCGCATACATATACATATGTACATATGTACTTAGCTAAACGTGACTAGAATATTGAATTTTTTGAGAAGTTCCGTCCAGAAAAACAATCGATGAAACAGCTCTGATGGGGCTTAGAGCTGTCCTCAAGAGAAATTTTTATTCCAATCTATTTTGAACGGTACATTCCGTTACCTAGGATTCGCCCATTAAAAAGAAATCCTTCCAAATGGGAGATTGTGCCTTTTCAAGCTATGACCATCCATCGCATCCTCTCGCTATAAGCCACTCCAACGCCCCTCTACAGGTGCTTAATAAAATAACGCAAATACCAGAATATAGTACCTACCTAGCGAAAATCTCCAACGTGGACATAAGTCATTGCAGCAATTCGTCAAAATTATGGGAAAAAGTATTCCGTTGGAGTGAAATTTTTCTTTTTTTTTTTTTTTGTCCAAGCTTTACGTTATGTACTTCACGTATTTTCACATTGTAGCCTCCTATATCCCCATATAATACCCGCAGAGACAAGAGAAAGGGTAATACACGACCTTACACTCTGGTACATCCTTGGAAAATGAATGCCAGGGATGTTAGCAGTGGCTTTACGTGCAACAGAGATTTGCAGAGCACTCCACTGAGAAATGTTGTGTAATTCCATGTTTTATTGAGATAAATTATTTCTTCCTTTTTGCACGCTATACTCGTCGGTGGGATGATATAAATGTAGCACAACTCTCCTGGAGTATGTATGTAACTTTTAAAAGAATTTTTAACATTGAAAAATGTACATACGCTGCTATTGAGATATGTAATGCTTAAATGGCATTCCGATTCGACTATTACATCAATCGGTTACATCGCATTTGATGGCAGACTAAGGGGATCTGATTGGCGGTTTTTGATACCACCATTGTCTTCAAGTGTCCGTATGTCCTGGAGAAATGGAAGGAAAATGTCCAGGCTTTTCTAGATGCATTAGAATATCGTGACGGTTTGCTTACTACTGATTTACTGGTTGAAAAATGGACTAATAAATCGACCCAAAAGGTATAAAAGGATGGAATTAAAACGTAAGGGTATATTAGAAAAATTGGTTCCATCTAATAATGTCTAGGGATGACAATATCAGGGAATCAAACCTTAGGAGCTATTTTCACATTAAGGCTAGAAATAAGGAAAGTGAAACATGGAATCCACAGCCGATAAACTGAGCAACCACACGACTTGAGAACTGAGGAAAGAAATCGGGACCAAAATGAAAGGAGTCAAGCAATCTTTAAGCGATTGAGGATCCTGTTGAGAAGCAACCTTTGAGAGTATGTTTAAAAAAGTGCGTAAATGAAATATTAGTCTTGGCGTGGATGAATCATTAGTTTTCTGGATTAAGTCTTGTGCTCATCAAGAGACCGCTGATTGCTGAAGGGCATTGTGGGAAATGCGTCATGACAGGGGTGAATAAGGACTACCAATAAGGTGGTATTTTGTTTCCTTTTTTATGGAGCATGGTAGTAAGCCCCCTACTTGCTACTGCCGATATTTTGACATCTAAAATCAGGATACTGTGGATAACTGTGCTCTCCGTTCATGCCCAGCGAATGTCATCGGGAAGATGGAGATGTCTATAGGTATGATCGACGATTGGTGCATTAGAAATGTGCCTTCAGTTTATCCCAATAAAACAAAGTTAGTATCACCATTCACATCAACGATGAAATTAAATATCTGGGATCCTTTTGGAGAGCAAACTCTTTCTCTGTCGGCTTTCATAGAGCTTATGGCTAAATGGCTATGGTAAAACCAAACCTCGCATGGAATACGCTTTCTCGTAATTTCGAGTGTACTCGTACTTTAAAGAACGGTTTTTCGCGGCTACTTAGAGGTTCGTATAGCACGCCTGGAATTGTTCTGTTCCTCGTGAGCCCTATAGAACCATGATAAGGGAATTCTTGTTGCTTCAAATTATGAATTGGGCTTGGAAAATATGTTTCAGCAGGACAATGCAATCGCATACACAACATGAGCGACAGTGGACATTCTGCAGGAAGTGTTTCCCGCCCGCTTAATCTCATCCAATTTGACCGTTTCAAACTTCTTTTCTTCTTTTGAGAAATGTCATGGAAAAGACTATGCAACGACCGATATTATGTTACCAAAACCCCAGGACCTTCAAATCGATACTGATCAACTTTTTATCGATTTTAAGGCCGCGTATGACAGAACTTATAGAGAAGAGTTATACAGATTCATATCTAGTTTTGGTATCACCTGCCAAACTCATTCCCCCATGCAGGATGACCAAAACCTTTTATGTCAAAAAAAAAAGAATGATTTAAACAAGGCGGCGCGGCGCACTGTCACGGGGGTTCTTTAACATCGTTCTCGAACGAATAGTGCAAAACTCACGCGCCAACACCAGAGCCACAATCTTTCAGAAGTCTGTCGAATCGCTCGTATACGCCGACGATATTGATATAAAAATGCAGCGCGAGGTCACTGGGCCTTTCATGAGTATTGAGACGGAAGGGGCAAAGATGGGTTCAACTGTCAATGAAGGCAAGACCAAGTACATGCTGTCAAAAAGAAAAGACAACCAACACCCAACTTTATGGTAGTTATCGACTTTGTCTACATATGCTCAGACGAACAATAATTCTTACCAACCAACTTTGAGCTAAGAAAGCAATTGAGTAGCAAAGCCCTGACTCGAACAACTAAAGTGACCCTTAATGAGGCCCTAGGCGTCCGATTCCTGTTCTATGGAAACGATTTTCGGTCCCGTCTATACAGACGGTGAGTGGAAAAGAAGATGCAACGACGTTCGTTCGTAGGGAGGCAGTTAGCTAAAGATTGAGCTGGCTGGAGACGGTTATTGGTTGAGGTCCTCCTCGGACTGTAGCACCATCTTAAGTAAGTCAGTAATACTTAAGAAAGGAAAATGAAATGTTTTTTTCATTAACAAGCGAATAAAGACATCCTTGTTCGCTCCGAGAGAAAAATTCTTCATATGATATACGATCCCATTTGCGTTGACGGGCTTTGGAGGAGAAGATTTAACGACAAAATTTACGAGCTGTACAGCGACATCGACTTAGTCAAAAAACTGCGCATCAGTCGCCTAAGATGGCTAGGACATGTAGAGCGAATGGACACCAATGCTCCGGCCCGCAGAGTCTTCGAATCTAACCCGGAGGGACAACGCAGTAGAGGGCGACCTCGCCTAAGGTGGCGCGCACAAGTAGAAGGGGACCTCAACCAACTTGGAGTGCGCAACTGGAGGCAGTTAGCTAAGGAACGGGCTAACTGGAGAGACTTGTTGGTTGAGGCCCAGGTTCACCCCGAACTGAAGCGTCACCCAAGTAAGTAAGTAAGTAAGCGAAGATACTGCCTTAGGAAATCGTGTGAGGACTCTTGCGCTACCTTTTACAAGTTTTACAAGCTTTCAAAGTCCATGCATCTACGGTCTAAAATACGGGATGAAAAGTGATCACCAACCAAAAAGAGTGGATAAAATGGGATGACATCGTTACCAGCGAAATTACCAGAGCATATCTATCCTTCTTTTGTAAAAAGTATCCGTTTTTAGTGACAGGATTTTTTGCAATAAAATCCCACTAAGACCATAAGCTTTATTATATGTATTTAATAACTTTATCTCCATTTTAAAAAGTCATAAGTAGGTGCACACTATAAAATATATTTTTATGCTCAATTTCAATAGATACATTGTATCACAACACAATTCAAACTATTCACACGAAATGCCATTCATACTAGATTAAACTGCCAACATAAAGAACAATATCTATGGAGGGACATAAAATAAACAATACACATTGGCATTTGTACAATAACAATTTATTGCTGCCATTCATCTAAGTTTATAATGTCAACCAAATCGATAGGACATAGGCATAGGACAATTTAACGATTCGCTGCGCGACCCGAAAGTTAGGCATTCACCACATGTGGTGCCGTTGAAAACAAATGTAGTTAAAATCCGATGCTGATAAATTTCATTTGCTGATTACGGTATCGAATAAATATTCATGTAGTTTTAAAAATGTGTCGAATCTTTTATTACACTCGTATCGGTTGCTGTGGGAGAGTGATACAATGAGGTACTCATGTTCAGATGTTTTTTCTTCATATTTTCAGCAAAATTTACATGAAAACTTCCAAGTAACCATCCCTACGAGAGCATTCTGGGACGAAGATGTGTTCTTAGAAGAAAGGGTCGAGGTGGAGGTATTTTCTCTGACTTGCTATATCTTAACCTCTCTCTGTGTCTTCCGAATCATTGTAACGCGTGTTCCAGGCGTAAAGAAGTCAAATCTTGGCTGAAGAAAATCGTGATATCTGCTAGGGATATCTGCATCTTTTCAGATAGCCAAGCTCCAACTAAATCCTTTGAATCGGTCTGCTGAAATTCATTCACAGCTCTAGACTACCTATCGTCTCTCATAGAGATAGCGGAGCAGTTCAATATTCACCTCTGTTGGGTGCCAGGGCGCAGGAATATTCCGGGGAATTTTGAGTCTAACAAACTCTCCAGATGTGACAGATGACATCACCGGCCACTGTGTAATAGTCAAGCATTCTATGAGGTTTCGTGTATATTTGAGCGACTTTTACCGTTCGTTTGGACGAAGGAAAAGAAGAAACCATTCATCACCTTCTTTGTACCTGTCTAGCTCTCTCTCTCACTGAAGGAAGCTTCACTTAGAAACATTTTATTACAACGATCTAGGGAATCTGATAGATACAGACATTAGGAGATCCTTATGCTTCAATAGACGCTGAAATCGGTTCAACGAGAAGGTAGGAAAATAGTTCCATGACCCATGCAGTATCACATCTTTGGTCTAAGTGGGATAGTGATCGCTCTCAACCACTTCAACCTAAACCGACCTAGCAACTTAGGACTACAGCTTAGATCACAGGCCTTAGCAGAGGTGAATATCCTGTAACGAAAATAGAAAAGGAATTTGATTACCTCTGTACGCAAAATCTATTCTTTGATTCCCTTTGTATCTTTGACAATCCTAGCAAAGGGTAAGTTGGTTACATTTCCCGGTACAACTAGGTCCAAGGGTTTGATTGAATCAGTCGTCCTACCTAGTCAAAGCCAAGTTGCCTATTATTGTTAATACTACATATGTATGTACCTCAATTATATACCAGTACAAGAAGTTTGATTTAATTCGTCATCTCTATTACTCTTACGACCCACAGTACCTCCACGGTCCACCTAGGTATTAAGGGTTCGATTGTATCATGTATTGGCTCAAGTGGATAGTTCGTTGGATCACTGAGCGGGAAGTTCGAGGTTCGAATCCCAGAGAACACCAAAAAGTTTTTCACGGTCTCACCTCTCGCGAATGTCTGACTAACGTTCGAGACTAATAGCTGCCCTGAGAAAGCTCAGAAACAGAAAACCTTAAAAGAAGGAAATTACCAGTGGCAGCGAGGCTCTTTCTGAATATTTTCTACAACAAAATCTTTCGACTGAAGTTTCCGCAATATTCCTACCGGGTTTGTTACGCCGAGGATTCGAAGTAGTTGTTACCGCGAGAGACTCTTAAGATGTTCAAAGGAGCTCTTAGTAAGTCTTGAGACGCGTATAGTCCCGGATAAAAGACTGGGCTTAGCAACGGAGAAGACAAAGATAGTTCTCTTGTCTTGGAGATTCGAGTTCACCTTTACACAATAACCACTAAAGATTCAGCAACAAATTTAGAAGTGAAGCTAGATTCGAAGTTCAAAGGCCAAATAGACATTCGAAAGAGCTGCAAGGTTCAGTCAGCGTTCAGCAGACTAGATTTGTAGATGCCACCGCAAACAGTCGTCCAATATTTGAGCCCCATAGAAACTCAGAAAAATGGCACAGCAATACAAGAACCAGTCCCAAGGTCGGATTGGCTGAAGATGGACAGAAGTCAAAAACCCTTCTGACCATCATCTACTTTTTGCCACTTCCACTCTATCATCGTCTTCTCACATGGAACGTACATATATGACTGTATCGCTTTAACCCAAAACGTTGGTGTTTGGCAAAAGCGAAGTGGCCTGCAAGTTATCTGAGCCACTTCTCCGGTTGAACAAAAGAAAAACTTCGAGCCTGTCTTCGAATAAACTTGGTCTGTTTTAAGGTCTGAAAGATTTCCGGTGATAAGCAGCATGTCTTACCAAGGCACCCTTAGCAAACGCCAACAGTGCTATATAGGTTTTCGACTGAACATATTCTGACCAGAGAAGTTTGCTATCCAAGATGACTCCCAGTTATTTGGCTTCACGCTGGCACCTTTAAACTTTCACTCAGCTTTCTCCTTCTTCTAAACGGAACAAGCACGTGAACAGCATGAGTCAGATCAATTATTGAGTTTACATCTATCGTCGTAAAACAGGTTCGCATTGCCTCTGTAGTACAGAGTAAGGCTACCTAACTAAAAATGTTTGCTTTGGGTGCATGCCAGCACATCGTAGCATCCTTACAAAAATAAATTCATCCTGATGTTTTGGTTAATCGAATTTCTCTCGATAGATACTTACTAACGTTCCATTGAACCAATGAAAGTTCTTATTTTTAGATCTTCACAAGATAAGCCCACTCATCTCTCCTGTCTCAGTGTACTCTTATGCTCCGTAATTTAAAAATGAATAACTTATTAACACACAGGAACTCGTGTGCTCCGAATTCCCTTCTTATCCTTGACATAAAATATTCAAAGCCAACCACTGAAGCAAGTGTCTCACAGATTACAAACATATATGTACGAAAGTATGTAGTTAAATATTTAAATACCTGAATCTGAATTAAATACGTTCAAGGGAAAGTTTGCTGACAGAATTAATTGTCAGGATTAAACGCAACATAGCCACCACCGCCACCATCCTCCTCCTTAAGCCATATTCGTGTGTGTATGTAGGTATGACACAGTTAATTTGTATACTACTCCCAAATGCCTCAGTGTGTGTTATATCTTAAACACGACAGCAACAACAAAATATCACAGTACATTCCTACATATGTAGAGCAACAGCTCTAGGCAGCAACAATAAGGGGGGCGAATAAAGGAAACAAAATAGTTGAAGGCTGAAATTTGCAGCAAATCGCAATACACAAGTAATTTCCGAAATCATTTACAGAAAGGATAATACAAGCTAATAGATGCCTAACACACCTATTTATGCCAAAGCGTGTACGTCTGTTATCACCTTCGTCTTCCGTTTCCGTTTTTAGCACTAAGGTGAATCGATGTCAGTTTGCCCTTGGCCCCTCCCGACACACAAAACAACGCCGAACATAGGAGGATTGAATTCCTTGCGGTACACCCTAGAATTGCTTGCCTAATCTCCGCTTTCGAGAACTACTACTTCCCAATTTGGAAAACAACCACCAGCAATGCCTCAGTACAACTAACAACTACACAACCAGTATGGGGTGTTTGACGCACATTCTCATCGAGGCAACAAGGATTTTCATGGTCTAGAAGGCAAAGATAATTACTATTTAGGCGCACTATCACAGGCATGTAGGTATGTAGTCATTTGTAGTAATTTTCCTGATTGCGGGAAACTACTAATTTGTAATTTGCAAAATGTCTTCATAACAAATGTGAAAGCGCTTTGTCAATTTATCATAGCTAATTTCAGTCTATACGGGATGCCGCACCCATACATGCAGGCCTAGTGATTAAATCTCACTTTTGAGGGAAAGTTTCATCGTCCTTTTCGTGAGATAAATAGTCGGGTGTGCTTTCTATTTGTTTTTTTCTCTCTTTTTAATTCGCCTACAGCAGCCGGAGTTTTTTGGGATAATTGATGACTTTCTTAAAGTGACGGTGACAAAGTGTTAGCCAGTGGCGTTAAGGAAGTGATAGGGGGTGATAAAGGATAATTAGTTTGACGTTAGTGATAAGACTGAAGGTAGGAAGAATGCAGAGATATGACATCACCGCGAGAAAGCTATTAGCTCATAGAAGGGGAAACATGTTTAGGCTTTTCTTTTGTCAGAATTATTTTAGTTCTCGCATGCGTCATCATGACAATAATGAGGCAGCTAAGGAGGAGCAATAATTAATTTGATTACTTAGCCTTAGAGAGGGACTTCTACACAAAATCGTAGTCATCAATAGATTCGATTCCAGTCAAGAGAGGTCGAAATGGTTCATGAGGAAGTACGCTCAAGCGCCTCATTTGAATGAATTGCTCCGCTCTAGATTCACTGAACTGAACAGCAGTTCAGTGGTTCAATGTTTTAGGGGTTCAGCTGTTCACTGTTCAGCTCTTTTTTAAGTGCTGTGCTTGAATTTTTTCTTTTTTTTTAATTATAACCTAAACTACCTAATCTACTTAAAACTATGTAAGCCGGTCATAAGCAAAAATAGGCCAACTTTGCCCCTAGATAGGCTACCTCGTATCTATTGGAAACGACGAAGGAGTTCCCTCTCCGTCCCCTTACCACCAGAATTTCTGATGCTGCCTAATTACATCTTTAACGTCGCGGCCCGATACCGCTCTACTAAACCGGAGGCGCGACATGTCGGTCGTAGTTGAGTCGCCTATCCACAGCTGTCCGGACAACATGGAAGATTAGCGGTACCCTAATCTGTCTCCTGAATCAGACCTTCCTGGTCGAGATAGAGGAATGCCTCTGGGGGGATAGAGCCGTTAAGGTGCACGCTCTCATGATACGTATCATTGGGATAGTAAGCCCCGGAGATCAGATTATTAACCGAAGCCATCGCTCTTGCAATGTGGCCTCGAATCAACTTGATCAGGAAACTGCCCACTCTGTTTATGTTCGCCTTGTTATATAGGACCTCATTGGAGTAGAATTTTTTGTACTCAGACTCTGGTGTTCTGTATAAACGAAGGCAAGCTCTCTCAAACACCCTTGCTCACACGTTGAACCACACGGGACAACCATATGCGAGCATGGGCCGGATAAGGGCCATGTAGCAGATTACCTTCACCCTCACATCGAGTTGGCTGTCATAAAACAGTCTCTTTGTAAGTGCGAAAGCCGCTTTGGCTCTGGCCAGAGTAGCATCTATATGTTTGTTAAAATATAGATACTGGTCTAGCCAAAGCCCAAGGAACCTGACTACATTTCGACACACTAATGTGAGTCCGTGCTGTCACACGATTGAGAACTCTCGCCAATTATTTCTGGTATCCGCAGAGGCCACAGATAACGACGTCGTAAACAGGATTGTTTCCGACTTCTGGAAGTTGATCTGTACGCGATCAAGTCGTCTGCGTACGCTATGGCATGGTGAAGATATCCTACGAGAGCACTCGTGTAAATGTTAAAAAGGCTCGGCGAATTAACCGCACCCTGTTGAAGACCATTTTTAAAAGGGGGATTCAGTTGTTAAGCGAATTATGTGGTTCAGCAGATTAGGAGTTCAGCAGTTTAGTAGTTCGGTGGTTTAGCAGTACAGTGATTTAGCGGATTGGCGGTTCAGCGACTTGATATTTTTTTTAAATTTTTTTTTTCATATTCAATCCTTAGATACTCCTGACCCCAATGATTCGTAGTCAAAGCGGATGGGTTTGTGACGTTGTTTATGCGCATATTTTCCCTTCGGTTTCTGTGAAATAGTTTTTAGAAATTCTTAGTTTCATTTGACATAAGGAACTGTGCAAGCAAATACTCGTATAAATGTATCAAAAGTTCAACGAAAAACTGAAGATATTTGAAAATGGGGTGCCGTCGCTCAGTGGTTAATGCAGTGGAGCACTCGCGAATATCTGACGGACGTACGAGAGTAATAACTGTCTTGAGAAAGCTTCTCAAAAATAATCTTTCCGGATGTGGATCTAAACTTTATTTCCCTTCCATTTGTGTGAAAAAATACAACACGCACAACATAAATGGTAGCGAAAGACTAGGCCCTGGACAACATACGGTCTGTTGCGCCAAGTATTTGTTTTTTTTTTGGGTGCTGCGTTGTAGAAATTGGTTGAAATGAAACCCCTTCAACGGCAAGGGGGCAAAGGGAAATTAATAAAGAAAGTCCATAGAACCGGCATGCTTGTGGACGACAAGTACTATCGGTGTGCTCGTCTGGAGTTAAACCCCAGAATCTCAACTCGTTGCAGGGCTCAACCGTCAATCAGTTGTATTACTCCGAGGAGAATATTGCACAAGGACCTCGGTTTATTTGCTCACAGTGTCCAAGTTAGTCATGAGTTGAAGCAAAATTACTTTCCGCTTCGTTATATCTTATCTACATGGGCTCTAAAGAAGTTGGCAAATGAAGTCGATTTTAGTCACGAAATCACCTCTTAAGGAGAAGGTTATTTTTCGTCGGAGGCTAGGTATATCAAAAAGTAAAACTGTAGGATTTTTAACTCTGAAAATCTACACGTACTCGTAGATACATCCTCAAGAGTGACTGTTTGATGTTGGTTTTAGAGTGCTGAGATCATTGGTCTCTAATTCAATTGTACGATTTGGACTTGCATGGGTTTCAATTCCCAACTTCGAGGTAGTAAGGGACTTTGTCTACCTTGGCTCTGCTATTAATTTAACTCAGAAGGCAATTAAGTAGTAAGGCCCTATCTCGAGAGACTAAGGAGACTCATTCGAAAGCGGATGAAAATATCCTCGATCGTTTCGAGAGAAAAATTCTTCGTAAGATATTCAGTCGCGTTTACGTTGACGGGCTTTGGATGAGAAAATTCAACGACGAATTTTACGAGCTGTACAGCGACATCGACGTAGTCAAAAAACTGGGCATCAGATGGCTAGGACATGTAAAGCGAATGGACACCAATGCTCCGGCCCGCAGAGTTTAACAGAAATTTGGTTCATCTTCTGGGATCCTTTGCCTCAGTCCCTTTCTAGCATCTTGACTGTCAGTCAAATTACGATATCACCCAACGAAAGTCAACTCATCAATAACAATCTGAGAGCCTTGGGAATGGCAACGCCCTTTGCTTGAAAAATACTGCGCGGGGCAGCCGAGAAGAAGGATTAGAGAAATTCTCACTCTGGTACCCGTCTACGTTTTAGAGCCCAGAGAAGTATTTTTTTTTATTCAAAATCAAGCATGGAATTGACTTTCTCAGCAACGTGAATCGGCTTAGAATGTTTGTGAATGCTACCCTTAACGACTCCAAGCGGAACGTTGACTCTTTCTGCTAGCGAACCCCTAAGAGCTCACCATCGTCTGGCCAGATCGTCTGCCCGCTCGTTTCCCTTATAGTTGCTGTGTCCTGGGACCCAGATGAGGGCGATATTTGATTGAGCACCTACTTTGTCTAGCTCTTTCTGACATTGCTCTACCAGTTTTGAGGATGTGATAGCTGAATCAATCACCACCATACGATAGCTCCGTTAGGTAAGAATTCATCCAGAAAGTACTAAATTCAGACCTCTCTCCATGAGCTGGCTTTTCACAGCGAAAAACTTTCCTGACACAAAAATTACCAAATCGTCCGCATACGCAACCACCTTGAAGCTCTCTCTGTCCAGTCGTGCCAAGATCCTGTCCATGGCCATTAGCCATAAAATAGGGAAGATAATGCCTCCCTGGGGAGTTCCTCTACGTACAATTTTAGTTTTGCTAGCGTTACCGAGTGTAGACTGAATGATACGTGATCTTAGCATGGAAACAATCTACTATTACGCTCCTCTATGCCCAGTTCGGCAAGAGATTCTTGGATCGCTTCGGTGTGAATGTTGTTTAACGCTCCCTCTTTGTCTAAGAAGGTGGCAAGAGTGTATTCTTTGTAATAAAGTGACCTCTTGACAGTGCGCATAACCTCGTGAACGGCCGTCTCTATGGATCTTCCCTTGAGGTACGCATGCTGAGAGTTGGATAACGGCAATTTAGTTAGGGTTTTGCGAATGTGGACATCTAGAATACGTTCCATGGTCTTAAAATCAAGCTGATGGGCCTGAAATCCTTAGCTGATTCATGTCCTTGCGTGATTTAAAACCACTCGGACACGTCTCCAATTGAGAGGGACATGATTTAGAGCTATGCAGCTCCTATAAATCGGCACCTAGCCAGGGAATTACTATGTCTTGTAATTTCTGTAACATAATAGGCATAATGTTATCAGCTGATTGCCCACTATTTGAACTATCTAGTTCTGTGGTACTGTCGCAGCAGCCTCGGAAGTGGGTGTTAATAAGGAGATCCAGGGATT
This sequence comes from Blera fallax, assembly GCA_946965025.1. Taxonomy (NCBI): domain Eukaryota; kingdom Metazoa; phylum Arthropoda; class Insecta; order Diptera; family Syrphidae; genus Blera; species Blera fallax. Next base: position 52,023,656 of record OX337244.1, read on the forward strand.
CCGCAGTGGAATCCGTCCAGCTTCTTGAATCTTGAATGTTTATTATTATTAAGTCAGATTCTTAAATTTGAAGCCTTAATGTATAATGGTTGGGACATTCCCTGACCTGATGTTGGTGTGTCGCCTCCCGTCTTTCTTTTTAGTTCCATTGTGCGGCTGTCCAAATGAAGTATCTTTTCGTTTACTATAGCAAAGAAGTTTTTGAACTACCTACAGTCAAAATATGACAAATTGCATTGCTTATATACTATGTACCTACATAGAATAGATACCCTTACCAAAACATACTCAACACACCACAAGGATTATTTTAAACAAATCTCCCAAATTATGTTAGTTCCAGCCAGCAAAATGGTTTGAGTTGTCCCCCTCCTCTTGCTATGAAGAAGAAAACAAAACGTTTTCCTTTGGCCTAAGGCTCAGATAAATCACAGTAAAGAGGAATTAATACCCCCCCTCGCACACACATACAACATTCATGAGCATAAATCCTTCGCCTTAATTTTCATTCGAAATGCCTTAACGCATTTTGATAGAACAATTCACCCACAACTTGACACACATATCCGTACACGTACAATCGCACACACAATCGAAAACTTACAGATAATGAATAACCATCGATAAATTTACGCACATGCTGTGGATGTGGTTTTAATTCGGTTCCCGAAAATTCCTTCAGTGAAATTTTTGGCATTCTCCCGACAGAAGCACCCAAACACACCACACCCACGAAGTGGAGAAAAACTGGGAACATGTGCCAAGCAATTTCAAGGAACATTTAGCCGAGATTACCGCATACCCCCATTGTCATTGTCATTAATGGGTAATTAGCATATGTATATCGTTCTGTATGATTAATAGATAGTAATTTGTGAGAGCGGCTAAAAAGGAGTTTTCGAAACTGATGTGCTTCTAACTAGCGCCACTGGTGTAGGTGGGATGAAAAGGTACAAGGTATGCTTGTATTTTTAGAACTTTAGGGTTTTTAAATATTATCTGTGCGGTCTTAATTTGTAACTTGATGAATTAAATATAGAATGGTGGACGTCGACGAGATTGCCGGAAATATGTAACTTTTTTGTCATACTGAGGAACCATTCACCCACTGGTAGACGTGGTTATGGACGTAAATCAAGAGCTTAAGTATCTAAGTATACAACGAAGTATTAACCAGGAAATCCACTCAAGCATTAACAATATGCACTGCCCTAGCAAGAATTGGGTGATGTAGATCGTATGCATCATGATGAGCTAATAAAAAAATCACAAGCGGTATACCGTAAGGCTCTGTGATAGGTCCCCTTCTGTTCAACGTAATCCTCGATGATTTTTTTTAAGATTCACCAAAAACAGTTGGCAGTGGATTGGTCACACCCTACTGCGCGAAGACAGTTCCATTGCAATGGAATCCACTTACCCAACCAGTGCTAGGCCCAGCCCTGTGGAATATTATGTATGATGGAGTACTAAAGGGTGCCCCATAAGTCACGCAAAATTTTAATTTTGCGCCATTTAATAGTGATGCCAACGGAAAAAAAAGATAACAGTGTGACAGCTGACATTTCGGGGTTCGTAAAAATGGAGCGCTATACGAAAGAACAACGCATTTTCATTGTTGAGTAATATTGTCCGCAATTTTCGTACAAAATATGGCCGTCATAGGGATTTAAAACCATCAACTGTGAAGAGAATAATTGAAAAATTCAGGGAGACTGGATCAATTAGTGATTTTAAACACTCTGGGTGTCCTGTCACGAGTCGTTCAACAGAAAACATCGAAGCAGTTCGCGAGAGTATTGCTGACAGTCCAGGAACATCAATTTGTCAAGAATTGGGCATTTCGAGAAGCTCTCTACAGCGGATTCTCACGAAAGACTTGAAACTTCATGCTTACAAAGTCCAATTGACTCAAGAACTGAAGACTACTGACCCTTCAGCGCGCAGAGAGTTCGTTGAATGGATTTTGGAACAACAACAAGTGGATGCTGATTTTTCGAACAAAATCGTCTTCAGTGATGAAGCTCATTTTCATCTTGATGGCTTCGTTAATCGTCAAAATTGTCGCATTTAGTGCGGATTTTGGGCTGGAGGCATATCGGACCATTCTTCCTCGAAAATGCGGCTGGTCAGGCAGTAACAATTAATGGTGTTCGTTATCGTGACATGATAACCCAGTTTTTAGTGCCTAAAGTTTAAGATATGGATGTGACCAACATCTGGTTTCAACAAGACGGTGCAACATACCATACAGCCAGAAAAACAATTCAATTACTGCATGAGTCATTTCCTAATCGTGTAATCGGCCGTTTTTGCGATCAGAATTGGTCATCCAGAGCTTGCGATTTAACGCCATTGGACTTTTTTCTTTGGGGTTTTTTGAAGTCAAAGGTCTATGCAAACAAGCCCACGATCACGAACGCCTTGAAAGAGGAAATGGGGAGGTGTATTAATGAAATTCAGCCACATTTATGCGAAACGGTCATAGAAAATTTCAATAAAAGAGTACGTACTTGCCAGCAAATCCGTGGCGGCCATTTATCCGATGCGCTATTCCATACATAACCCCAATCTGTATACGCTATGAATCAATAAAAAATTAAAGCTTTCTAATAAAAAGGACACCCTTTACGTATGCGGAGACTAAGAGAAGTGGAAATAATTGGATACGCCGATGGCATTGCGGTGGTGGTAGTGGCTAAAACCCTAGTGGAGGTGACTCAAAACTGCAACAATACCATTAAAGATGAGAAGATATGACTTCGCTCAACATGTTTAGAATTTGTGGACCACAAAAAGGAAGCTGTCCTCATTAGCAGCCGCAAGAAGGTTGAACGCCAGACCATGCAGGTAGGACAATATCGAGTCAAAGCCTTACATAAAGTATCTAGGGGTACTGCTTGACCATAGGCTCAACTTTAGAGATCATCTAACCTACACAAGCGTAAAGACTAATCGGTCTGTTGCCGCAATAACCAGGTTGATGCCAAATATTGGAGGAACCAGCCAGTCAATAAGAAATCTGCTTGCGACAGTGAGCAAGTGCATCGAAGAGCATCGATCAGAGTATGCTGCGCATATAGTATCGGAGGATGCAATAAGTGTGATAGCGGCCCGAATGGTCATCGAGCTAGAGGTCAAAGTAGCAGCATCAATATACAATGACGAAAACCGAGAGAGAAGAGCCATCAGACCAAATGTTGAAATAGAATGGCAACGGCGATGGAACACTTTAGAAAACGGCCTGTGGACATGCAAACTGCTGCCGAACATAGAGGAGTGGACAACAAGAAAACACGACGAAGTAAGCTTTTATTTTACCCAATTTCTAACAGGACATGGAAGCTTCCGGGAATTGCTCTACAAGTACAACATCACGGACGACCCATTCTGTCGTCATTGTGAAGGCAAAATCCAGAACGCCTAGCACGTGCTACTGGAATGCAAAAAATACGTAGCAGCCAGAAATGCCTTAGAGACACAAGGCATAGGCAAGGGATAGGCATTGCAATAACCCCAAGGAGACTGATATCGTTTTAGCCACGTAAACATATAGGAGTGTGGAGTCTGGCATAACGCGTAACACGGGCCGAGTATCCATAAAGGATTGAGATACGTCTAAGGCAGTTAGACGAGACGTGGATAAATCAAAAATATGCAGCATTGGAGTTCCACATAACTCACATAGCCAAGCAGCTCAAATTCTAGTTTGACTAGTTTGGAATTCTCTACAAGCCCAATTGCGGTTTGCCTCAAATAATACATAAACGCACAGTCATCGTGAAGTCATCCCTGGCAACGACATTGCTGATAGACTAGCCAGATCTGACTCCCAATTAAAGCTTATAGATATGCTGACCTTTCTATAGCTTACTTACGAGCCAAATCAGAAGAGAGCTAGGATCAAAACTTTCTAAACTTCCCTTGAGAACCAAGTTTAAGCTATGATGCAAATCCATGCAAAACACCTTAAAGCTATTAAAGATATTTTAAAGGTCGATGTGCCCTGTTGATTACATCGTGGACCTTTTCGGTCCAGCACTACCTAAAAAAACAAACAAAAATCCCAATTTTACACCCCCTCGGGCACGACAACACCCTAACTGTCCAACCTGTTCAGAACGGATCGAAGCAAGTCATAGTTCACAGCTCACGCTACGAAATGTATAGACATCAACTGCAAAAAAAAGACAAGAAATCACCATATCCCGGCAAATAAAGCATGATCCAGTTCGAGCTTCCAAATGTTGGGAGCAGTGGAAATCAGGCAGTTGTCAATGAGCATCTGTTTTCAAGGTACATTTCTGTACAATTTCGTTCCAAAAGATCGTCGAGAAGGTGTAAATCATGGCATCCCTTAATTGAAAGAGCAGCCAAAGGAGCATTTATGGCCATAGCCTAACCAGGTATGAACAGGGATCTTTTTCTCGGACTCAGTGGTTGAAACGCCTTCTTTTCAGGAGCACCTCTGCTACATATGTATCTCAAAAATGATACGATAAAATAAAAAAATAATTTGCGACTATATACAGATGTATGTATCTGTACCTTAAAGTAAAAATAAAATGAGATGGTATGCGCAGGTATCAAGTACTGTGAAATCTTCGTGTTCGGAAGGTATGCATGCTCAACTCAACCCGGACATAAGCGACCGTAGGGAGGAAACAGAAAACCAAGCTACCGTCAAAGTATATAAAATATAAAATTAGCTTCAGCATAGTATGGAAATGCCTATATAAACTCAACTTCCGAGGAAGAATGAACAATGCTATCCGGTTCTAGGTATCAAGTCATGTCGTTGTAAGCCATGCTGACTAGCTGACGAAAGAGAGGTGGACAACGCCTTTTTATGGATCTAAACCTTTCGGCTGGCAGCCACATTTTCCGACAGCAAACCAAAAGAGTAGATACTCATTCGATATAACCCGGCAGAGATATACAAAGTTTATAGCCTGTTCCGCCTTTTTTTGATGCGTACAAATGGCTCACTTACAGTCCGCTGTTATTTTCTAATAACGTCCATAACGTCTGTTATACGTCTGGTGTTCACATAATCCTCCAACGTAAGATGATGAAAAAATCACAGGATAATGCACCATCTATAGTAAGAGCGTTAGTAAGATCAAACCGTTCGGATAGGTTCTTGCTAACATTGACGACGCAGCGTGTATTCGACATCAATATGAAATTCGTATATTTTCACAGAGTCACTGTGTAATACACACGTATTGCACGTGCACATAATCACTGCACAAGAACTCACAGTTCATCAAATTATTTAATTTTGTCAATTAAGCATTCTATTGTTTATTTGGTGACCACAGGTAGTTCAGTAATATAAGCAATGTGTTCTTATTGTATTTTTTATGTAACGTAAGCAATTTATATTAATTTTAGGCAAGTAATAAGTTTACCTAGTAAGCAAAATTATTGTATAAATAGAAAGTAATTATGTATATCAATAAAGGCATTATATGATAAGAGGCAGTCCGATCAATTGCGAAAGTTTGTGACAAGACTACTGCGAAGGCATAACACTGGCAGTAGATTTGTCATATGGCTGGAGAAATTGATCGCTCTGTTGATAATTGATATGCTCATGACATCAGGTGGATCGGGAAAAAAATACTGTGAATCAGAAGCGAAGGCAAAACAAATAAATGACAACAAAAATCTCCCCAGTTGTCTGGACACCACCCCTGGAGCTAATGTGTGAAACCTAATACACCTGAGTTTCAAACCACTACACCAATCTCTTTCTCTCTCTCTCTCTAACTTCCTTTCAGCGCCCGCATAAACATTAAAGGGGTATTCATAACCCCTTGAGTGCGGGTAAATTATAAAAAAAAAAAAAATTTCAAACAATAAAGAATAGTCTCATTGAATAGTTATCCCCCCACCAGATGTTAAGGTGACTATTCAATTCAACATTTAAAGTAACTAGGCTGTTCAAGGAATAGAACCAGCAGGGCAATCAGCCTTGAACCCTACATTTGCTTTAGCTTCCGAAAAGCTGACTTCGCCAAACTTAACTACCTGCTCAGTAACGCTTATTTCTAACGGATCGAAAATGGACACCGGGGAAGGTTCCGGCATCTTCTCTGAATCGCTAGGGATAGCGAGATCCATTAAACTACCAGACCACAGCAGCGTTTTCCAAGCGGAGGTCCTGGCAGTGACAGCAGCTGCCCGTGAGTAAGGGCAATACCACAGAATGGTATCACCTTCTTTATCGACAGCCAGTCAGCTATAAAAGCAATTACTTCTACCGAAATCAAATTAAAGCTTGTGAGATGCTGTCGCGAAGAACTTAGGGTTCTTGGACTACGCCACAAGGTATCGCTCTGCTGGGTTCCTGGACACGAGGGTATCCCAGGCAATGAAAAAGCTGATGAACTAGCTAGGATAGGTTCAACATATCTAATAGAACCAACTGATCTCTCTGTAAGCATCCCGCCTTGCATGCTCAGGCTTGAACCAGTTAAATTAGCAACAAGAGAGGCGAACCTAAGATATCAGTCCATTGAAACGTGTAACATCACGAAAAAACTATGGCCGTCCTTCGACAGAACAAGAACTGGAAAACTTATACAGAAGAACAGAGGATCCCTTGCTATCCTCGTGGGTATCATCACGGGGCATAATAGTCTGCGATACTACATGAAGAAACTACGCCGAACAGAAGAAGAACTTTACAGAGGGTGTGGCGACGAGGGAGTTGCTGAGGACACCACCCACCAGATAAGATGCTGAACTTTGCCAAGTCATCAAAGTGGTTTGTACTTGGAAACATGTACATAAGTTATTAGAATAAGAGTAGTTTAGACATTTACACGGTTTCAATTGGGCGGAGGGGCACCCTTTTTCCCCCCTTATGGGTAACACAGTGGGTCAACGCTGACCTGAGTGCGGCAGCAAGTTTCTTTCTCTGCCAGCCCGCTTACCTAACCTAACCTAACGCTAATTTGAACACCGCACACGTTGCTGTGGATCCTGCTGTTGCATCTTTCTATTCCATAATATTCGATTGCCTTCTGCAAACTGTCCCTTATTCGCTTAAAAAAAAACTGTTCTTCAGCCCCACCTTGGTATAATAAACATTTACGCTCACACCGTAACAAACTTTGGAGAGCATAAATGAAAGCTCGCTCCCTACCTGCTCAGCGACATAGCCATTGATCATGTTCGTTTCGAAGTGTTCGACTATGTCGTTGTGCGTTGCAGTTATTATCGCCCATTGGTTTTGAATAACCTGCTGGTTATGGACGTAATATGCTTTCGATGTTGATCCCGCTTGCTCCATTCTGTCCAGTGATTTAAAAAATGCTTGTTTCTGCGCTTCTTGGCTTTTCAGACGTCGTTTCTGTGCTCCATCAGCACCTTCATGCTTGATCTTGTTGTCTTCCTTTGTTTTTTCTTCCAATTCTTTGATTGACTGCATTGGACCCATGTTTGTTTTTCCTTCGTCCGTGTTGTCTGCTGCGATTCTGGGACTTGGTTTTGGTCCCATTTCTTCTTCTTTCCTCTTTTCCGCCTCAAGAATCTCGTCCATCCTTGCCTTAAATTTCTTTCGTATGGCTACTACGGTTGTTTCCACTTGCTCGTAATATTTGGACTTCGTATATGGATGGTCTTTATCATAATTTCCTTGTCTCCTTCTTTGAACTCTTCCTAGTGGAAGTTAAGTTCACTCAATCTTTCGTGTACGAATTCTTTTGTTCTCCGTACCTTGGGTTCCCTAGTGAATTTCTCTGATACCTTCTTTATCCACTCTGCCCTTTCTCTTTGTTGCTGAATCAAATCGTCCGTCATCTCGTTGTGTCGCTTTTCCGGCTCAGAAGTCTTCTTTTACCTCTGTAAACAATCTCTTCCTCGTGTTACGTCGCTCGTACTAGTTTGCTCCCGTTCTGCATCTGCTTTCTCTCGTACCTCGTTCTCTGTTGCACCGCCTTCCTCTCGTAGGTTGTTCTCCACTGCACCGCATTCCTCTCGCAGATCGTTCTCCGTTTGCTTCGATCGCTTTCGTATATTATTCGTCGCTTGTATCGTCGTATTTCGTCGTCTTCGCTGTATCCCTGTCTTATCTTCTTCGTCCCGCAGTAGTCTTCTCGTAGTTCGCTCGGTTCTAAGTTCCTCGAAGGACCAAATGTAGGGTTCAAGGCTGATTGCCCTGCTGGTTCTATTCCTGGAACAGGCGTTGCAATAGAACATTTTGTAATTTTGTGTGCTTCGGAGACTGCAGAACGCGATGTTAGACTATATGTCCTTTCTCCGTTTCGGGCCTTTGTTATCGCTTTAGAGCCTTCACATGTTCGTCCTTCATAACCTTTTCCCACTTTTTTTTTTCCTTTTTCTCAGAACTTTTTTAAATCCTGCACAATTATGTTTTTTTTTTTAATACCGTTCAATGGAAAAGCCAGATTATTTTGGTTAGAAAAGATGTGTCGAATTTACCCCAGGTGTGTGTGCATGTACATATGTAAACTGAGTTAACGTTAATACGTACTTCAAATTTGTAAAATCAATCATCGCACTCAATTTGTCAAAATTTAATGCGCATCCGGTCTTTACTTTTCACTGGCTAAGCAAGTGATCCATAAATGATTCACGACAGGACCAAAAGACAACAAATATAAAATCAGTAACGGAAAAGGCAAACACAACAAAGCATCCTTCAGGCCAGTGCAGTGTTCGTCGTTCGTCGTTCGCCCTTTCATTCTATTAAAGTTATCCTGGTGGCGATTTCACGATCCTGCAAAAGTGGATAAAAGGTTCCACCAGCACCTCAAGGCAAAAAAGGATGATGATAAAGCTCTTTTTGTTTGTTGTCCTATTTCTCGGCTATCGTGTCCTTTTTTTTTTCGTTTTGGTTTTGTTTCTGAAAATATTTTTTGTTGGGGGCTTTTTTTGCGAACGAAGCACTATTTTTGGTTCGGACACATTCGTTCGTCTCACTCGTCACTTCTTAGATAAGCCAGCACACACTGGCATGGCAAATTGTTGGGTCAACTGCAATCTAGTGGCAGCGGCCAAAGGATACACCCGGGCTATAGGTCGAAAGTCGTAAAATTGTAAATTGTCTAAAAGACTATCTCCACACCTGTTTTTGTAGAATTTTTTTGGTTTAGCTCTAAGTTTCCACAGTGCTCTGGGTCTGATAGGGAGATTTTCTCGTCGTTTTGCTTTCCTAGGTGACCGTGGAAACCTGGTTGCTGACTGGTGGTGGCGGTGGCGATAGGTGGTAAAACTGAGGTATTTGTTTGCAAAATGTATGCTGTAAAAATAAATCTAATTGCAGGGAACACACAAGAGGAGGAGTGTACTGTGTGCTCCTGAGGTGTTGGTTAAGGGAAGCGCTTTTTGCATTTGCATAGCAATTTTCTGGTAGCTGAAACGTGACATTTGGTCGCTTTAAATGGTTGGATTTAACGTTGATTTGGAACTAAGGGAGGTTTAGGGTTTTTTTTTTGTGAGTCGAGAGGTAATTCAATGTAATTACGACCGGCTTTAAGGTGGATTATCAAAGAGTGGATACCCTAATGGGAAAAAGAGCGAGCGAACTCAAGACTTAACTCTGGTACAGGGATTATATACGTCATTACTTTTCCCGTGAAAACCCGTTCAAAAAGGTTCTATTACACTAAAAGTGCTGCATAGTAGCAAAGTCTTGGCTTGACCGCACTCAATACTGTTTTCGCTAAGTCCTTCTTGCTGTGCCCATTGCGGGCTCCATAATTTATTGATTGTAGTCAACCTAACCGTAATAATGGACCGCCAACCGGTGTTGGTTTAGCATAGTGGTTTTGCACACTCCCTGTGTGGTATCTTAATGGTGTATTTGAAGATTGCAGAACCCCAGAATCCTCTTCCTTTTTCAGCTAAGAATATCTCGTGATTGAAGTTAATATGCATGTGTGGGCAGGAATTTTCCAGACGTGGGTTTTCAGTTCCTAGAAACGTCAGCTTTGGAGCTCAGTGCAATGTAAGGAAAACTGAATCCTTTTCCCTTCCAACTCAAGAGGCATTAGATGCTAGAAATGCTCCAAAGCTAACGTTGTGTTCCTTACATTGACACTGAATCCTTTTCCCTTCCAACTCAAGAGGCATAAGATGCTAGAAATTCGAAAATAGATCGTTCTTTTTCTAGTTGTCCCGTTCCTGTCCTGTGTTGTCTTACTACTCGTTCGTGTTTGGAGTCTACAGCCATCGCGTCTTTGGAGCATTGGATAAGTGATCTATGTTCTGGAAGTAATAACTTCCTGAGTTCTATTTCTCAAGTGGCATAGGCTTGGGCAGTGACAGAGGAAGTGAGGTGTATCCTCGTGAGCCTCTTCGTCACCCCAACCTTTGCAGTTATTGTCGTCCATTGAGTTTAAGTTTCATTGCGTGGTTTCTTAGAAGGTTATGGTCAGTAAGGGCACCTATCAGCATTGACAGCGATTTGCAGTCATTATTTACGAGCTTGCTGGTCCTAGCTTTGTCATATCTTGGCCAAAGGTTCTTTGATATGTCACAAGTGGGAAGCGATTTCTACTTATCGTTGGCTTTCAATTAGCTCTCTGAGGTTACAGAGTGGAGCTTTAATTAATTGAAGTGCTCGATTGTGGTCTATTGCAGACCCTTTTCTTGCAAGTACGTCAGCTTTATCGTTTCCGGAATCATAACCGCCTCCTCTGGTGGTGTGTCGGTGTCCGTGACGGTAGTCAAAGGCTGCCCCCAAGGTGGGGTACTTTCTACCCTATTATAGACACTAGTCATTGACGATCTTTCAGTCAGTCTCCACAGACTAGGCTATAGCGCCATTGGTTATGCAGATGACAAGTGGCAAGCTTGTAGTGGCAAGCTTAACGCAACCATTACTAGAAGCATGCAGAAAGCATTGCTTCACGTCTTAGAATGGTGCACTTCTGAAGGATTATCTATTAATCCCAGCAAAACTATTCTAGTGCCTTTTACTAGAAGGAGACTGGTTAACCTGGAACCTATCACCTTAAAAGACACCACTTTGCCTTATTCCAATGAAGTTAAATACCTCGGTATTATTCTAGATAGAAAACTCAATTGGAACTCTCACATCAAGTCAGCCACAGAGCGTGCCACTAGAGCCATATGGGCCAGTAGGCGCCTTTATGGCAGAACTTGGGGGCTTAACCCCAAAATGATATATTGGCTTTATATCATGATGGTTCGACTTTGGACCCAACACCAAACTGTCGATACCCATGGGAAGATGTCCCTCGGTATTCCAGGCAGAAGTACATGCCATTGAGATCTGCGCCGACTTAATATCCAGAAAAGGTATTAAAGGCGCCAGAATTCTTATCCTCTCGGATAGTCAAGCACCATTACAAGCACTGTCTTCCAACATGATGGACTCTATGACAGTTAAATGCTGCCACGATGCCTTACAGGCCCTAGCCAGATACAACAAGGTCAAACTTGGATGGGTACCTGGTCACCAGGGTATTGCAGGCAACGAATCGGCGGATGAACTAGCAAGGGCTGGATCAGAATCCGTGTTCTTAGGACCAGAACCGTTCTGCAGAGTCAACTGGGCTTCTGCCTTAGGACAATTAAACGAATGGGAACATCAACTTCGTCTAAACCACTAGGAAAATGTCCCTGGTCTGAGACAATCCAAACGTTTAATTAAGCCTTACCCCTACAAGGAAATCCTTAACCTAGATAAGGAAAGCATTAGGAAGCTGACGGGCTTCCTAACTGGCCACTGCGGCCTGAGATACCACCTTAACAAAATGGATATTTGCCAGGACAAGGATTGTCGATTCTGCCTCGAGGAAGATGAGACATCCGAACACATTCTTTGCGAATCCCCGGCACTACATTGGTTAAGGATACGTACTCTCCACAGGGAGATACTCACTTCAGTGGAACTCAAGGGATCCGCTACCAAGGATGTACTTGCCTTCATAAGGGAGGTAGTACGTCTTTTGGATTAGCTCCAACCCCTCGATACAATAGATCTTTTAGGTCGCAGTGTCGATGCCATGCGGGCAAGGGTTGAACAAGAGAAAAAAAAAAAAAAATCGTTTCCGGCTATATCCCTGCGACCAGGGACCCAGCAGAGAGTAATGTTGTGCTGCGTGCCAAGAACCTTTAGTTCTTCCCAATAGCGTCGAACTAACTTGGACTTGATTTCAGTAGCAAAAATTGTTTAAATGGCTGAAAATGATGATATCACCTCGTGATTTTGCCAACACTGCTACCATACTGGCTGCCACTGTCACTGCCAGTACCTTCGCCTGGAATACACTGCTGTGGTCAGGGAGTCTGATTGAGCTGTGTATGTCTAGCTTTTCGGAGAATATACCAGCGCCTGTTCCTTTATCCATCGTTGACCCATCTGTGTAGATAGATATGCGCTTGTCTTTTGCTGGTTCATTAGTTTCCCATTCTTCTTTACTTGAGAAAAGCCAGGAGAATGGTTTTTCAAAGTCGAGGCATGGTGACGTGTAGTCACTGCTTACGTTCTTACTTACGAGTTTCTTTAAGATCCGTGCATGTCCTTCATGATTCGAGTTCCCGCCAGTTGATTGGCTAACCCTCAAGGCACTTCTGACAGCAGATTCTTGCATATAGAGGTCTCGGGGTAGCACGTTGAGAATTTTTTCCAACCCTGCTGTTGGAGTATAGGTCTCACGATTGCCTTATACATGCACAGTATTATCTTAGGGTCTGGTCCCCATCTTCTTCCGAAAATTCGGTGACATGTATACAAAGCATTCGTGGCTTTTTTACACTTTCATTGACATTGAGCTTCCAATTAAGTACGTATAACTCCCCAGATAGATAAAACGAGTGGACATCTATAAACCCCCAAATTTTTTTATGTCTTTAAGTATGCAGACAAATTAACAGCATTCTTATGGGATACTACACCCTTGACAAGCATCTCAATGTGTTGGGTTTAAGTGACGTGACTATCTTCGGTGCCAGTGCAGAAGTTTAACATACTCCGTTACCCCTCCTCTGTCATTGTCAAGTTTTTGCTTGTCTAGATGACAGATCTTTGGAGCTGATGTACTAAGAGCGGATATTACAAGCTCCTCATTCACTGAAGAACTGTTTTGATGATGGTATAATAGACCCGTATTGAGTCCAGGTGATCCAATGGATTTCTTCGTGCACCTATAAGAAGAAACTCTGCCAGAAGGCATGAATTATGTGGCACTGTTGTCAGATACCATGTAGTCCATGGGTCCATAGGGCTGCTTAGGTATGGGGATAGTTACTGGATTTATGCAATGTGGGCGCTGTCGCTCACTGGTTAGGTTTGAGGTTCGAATCCCAGAAAACACCAAAAAGTTTTTTCACGGCACAAACGTGCGAGAGTAATAACTGCTCTGATACACACTGTAGGCATCTTCTGCAAAAAAATACAACACGCTCAACACAATTATTCGGTAGTAGCTAGACCCAGTCAATACCCTTACGAACTGTTTTCTTCATAATTTTTTTTATGAGGTTGCGGGTGAGGTTATGAGAGGTTCTTCGCGAGAGGGAGTTATTTTTCCTTGCTGTGCTGCCTTGTTCACGTCTCACTGTCCGCAGAAATGCGAATATTTAAATCGAGGGCTCAGGAAAAATGCTCAGATTAGTAAGCCGTTTGGATGAGGTTGTGGAATGGTGTATGTATGAGGTAAGCGGTACGCATCAATCCGAATAAAAAAAGTCTTAACACTCTTTTCTTATAAGGAAAACGTAATGGATAGGTGCTTTTAAGACTGAAGTGTAATGGCCCAAAAGGAGGAGCTTGGTGCTGCCGAGAACAGAGGTAGAACTTTTAATGACACACCAAGTGTAGCTTTCATTTTACAGAAAGTCGTACAAGCGTGATAAATTAGTCAGAAACGAGTCCAAATCTAAGTTCATACCTACATATGAGGCGATTCTTGTTGAGTCCTAGTGCCATGCGGATTTGCGACCTTTTTAAAAATATCTCGAAAGCTCCAATGGCTTGGAGCCTCTTTGATCAACCATTGGCCAGTTTATTGTATTAACAAACGACCAGATTTCTCTTTTGAAACAGAGTTCGAAGGTTGTGTAATGTTCAATCGCCCCTTAACCACCATCTATATATATAAAAAATTAATTGCCAGAACTCGAAATTTGGAAAATTTTTAATCGGAAAAACCCTCCAACAACATTCGTGTGCAATTTGACAGGCGTCCTTTTTGCTTCGTCATTTTACCATTGTCTGACTATACTAGACGGCAAACTTTCGATGCATTTGACCGATTCGCTCCACCAAGCTAAAATTGGTACATTTCCACCTATAAGCTTGAATGTATTCTGACGTTCCAAGAAAATCAAATGGGAGCCTCACTCACACACTCTGACAAGTAGATGGACGATAGGTGCAACCATTTTCTTTAGATCATTTTGTACATTTTGTTGTTGTTAAGGGGATGACAGGCTGCCCAAAATGTGTTGTTCAAAAGGAATGAAAGAAACAACACGCTGCACTTTAAGACAGCTGATGGCTACGTGCTCATTCACATGCATTCACAGACAGGAAAGTTGGGGCTCCGCCTATTTTTGACAATGCCCGGGAAGGGGAAATGCAAGTTTGCCGTCTGTTATATGTATGTAGGTAGTCTATGCATTTCACATTGATCTGTTGTGGCTGCAGTTTTTGCTGCACTAAAAATTACTTGTGCCAATAAATTGTGCCAAAATCATTCGTGACGATTAGTTGTCAGCTCATGTTTTGTGATTTTGCCGGGAATTAAAGTGGAAATTTCAGTAATTCCGGTGAGTTTATCGAAAACATTCAACGTTTCGAATTCGAATTCTTCGACATTGTATTGTTCGGGGACATTATGCCGTCGATCAGGAGATCAAACATTGGCTCACGCAGTCGCAATGCACGAACATTGGCGAATCGCCGTGCAAATCAAACCGTGCATGACGAACTCAGGAGGAACGAGAAGCACACGTGGCTGCTGAACGACTGAGACAGCAATCACAATCACGATCTGCTTCGTCAAGTTGAATCAAACACCAATCGTCGAGTGAGAAAAGGCGCCGTGAATGTCCAATTACATCGCGCCGATTTCCAATATGGCTGCACGATTCACTACAGCGAACTGCCGTGTGTTATGATTGGACCCATAAATGTGATTTACCAATACATATTGCAATGCGCTCAGGTTTCATGCGGAGACACCAGCGCTGTGCTGTGCAGGTGGTAAAGTGCTTCTTCAGAAGTGTGTGGGATTAATCTCAAATTCCCATGCTGCTCGCATGGCCAATTATAGGTGACATGTTCGGGTGTTGGAAAACCTTCATTTTTGTTTATTTACGCGCCGGACAACAAAACAAAGAACGTAGTCTACCACAAAGCATTGAATTGACCTGACATGTGATTCCCTGAACCTCTTTACATTTCGTGTAATTAAAGGATAATGAATTCAATCCGATTCGACAATTGTTTCATTCAATCCATGATTGAATCACAAATGTTCGACCAAAAAATCTATTTTGGGCGGGACAAAGTTCGCCGGGTCCGCTAGTATATGTATAAATATTGATTTGTTTAGTAACTCTCTTGAATAAAGCAAACAAAATTAAAAAACATTGAATCGCGTTGTTTAAATATCAATTGAATAAGAAATCAATAGCTGGCCCACTCTTTAGTAGTCGACTGGTACACTTAGGGATACCACAACGGGGAGTGCTTCCTTCTTTGCTCCGGAGTCTAGCTCTCAGCAATCTTTCAGCAATCCCCTACTTTTTAACTTCTCAAATAGCATTAACTATGTATTTAGGACTAAATCTTGATCGGAGGCTTAACTGGAGGGCAATTGCCACTCAGCATGGATGGTTCCAACGACACCCAGAACCATATTGCACCTTCCTTCAATTGATATCGTCTGCAAACCAGAATCTGATCTATTGCCCATCACCTTCAAATCACCACAATTTTCCCTCCGATTTAAATTTCAATTGAGGCTACAAGCACTCAATACCGCCCAGCGGCAGCAACAGTGGTGCACCAAACCATAGTGCACATCCCCCTTATTGGCATCGTGGGCAAACCAGTATCTTATCGATGCTCTGTCATCTTCAAATTTCCTTTTCCTTTCTCTTCAATTTAATTCAAACACCACCCAAAGGAGTGGCGATATTGCGGCGTTTTGCAGGCTGAAGTCGCCGACGTTCATCAAGCCACTGCCAACCAGGCACAAGACCTAAGGTGCTCGGCTGCCTAGCTCTCTTTGCAACCATCTTTCTAACTTACAAGCAATGAATGAGTCACAGAGGTACTAGGTCATCCAGTTGTGAAACTTCGGCATCAAGAAGCTTCGTTAAGCGATCTAGAAACATGCAGGTCAGTTGGTAGTTATTATAATCTGCCTTCGAGCAGAATGTATACCTCATGCTCAAAGTAGAACGACACAGTTTCACTTAAAGTTCAACTAAGCGTTATGTCCTTTCCACGCGGCTTTAAGCGTTGCTTTTATTAGGCCTGAGTCGAAAGCTTTTAAGCAATTACTTGATGAGCACTTGCAAAGGCATTGCATCAAGTGAGTCCTTCACGAATTTGAGTTTGAGTTCATAATTGATTTTATGATTGACACAGGGAATGAAGTCAATATGCACGAGGATCTATGTACACAAGCGAGGTTGTATGATTCAAAGACAGCCAAGTCCCTGGATACCCTGTTCATGAAAAATATAAAAGTTGCTAGCATTTAGAAAAAGTCGCTAGCCTGCCATAGTTGCACTGAAAGGATCGGTCACAATCCATTGAAGCGAAATTCCAAAAAATCCTTACGTTTTCATAAACTCACAGAGCTTCAACTTACTCTTTACATCAGATGCATCCTAACTGCAATAAAAAAAAAACTCTGAATCCCACAGCAACAGCAACGTCAGGGGAAAATGCCGAAAAGGTATGTGTTTTCTATTTTATTGTCTCCGCTTCCTGTACGCTATACAAATTTAGTGTTTTTATCACACTTATGTGAATACGACAGGACTTTTTATAAAATCCCTCATATAAAAGGATACCAAAAAAAAAAAAAAAAACACCAACACGTCCTCATAGATGATGGCCCGCTAAAGAGCTCTTCTTCTCACCACTTTTAGCACTGGAAAGCACTATCATGTGACCCACTGGACCGAGTGCGCACTTCCTGTTTTCTGTCAGATCAGATGTCGGTGGTGCGAAAAACTCTACCCAGCCAGAATGTATTCTTGCTCATTTTTCTCATTTATCCTGGTGGCAGCATCAAAAGGGCTTTTGGCCCATTTCGTATGCATGCTCACATGTAGATTCAACAGAACTAAATGTAAGCACTACATGCCGTTTGGAAGAAAGGAGATAAGGATTAAATCCTTTTTGTTTAGCAATTCTTTTTTTTTCTTTTATCCTTTTTCTTCGTTCATTTTTTTCGTACTTAGTTTGGACAATATGCCGTTACTACTAGACTCACACAATTGCACTGAGATTACTGGGCCGTGGAGTAAATCGGTTTTGATTTTGCAGTTTTTTTTAAGGACTAAAAAAGCTCTCCTTGGTAATGGGTGTAGTTAATGGATTTTGCCACAATATTGTTCTATTGGCCATTGTATTGCTTTTTTTTTTTTTCCTTTTTGTTTTGAATCCTTTTGTGCTGAACAGCAAACCAGGAGTGATGGTGGTAGTACGGCGAAGTTAGTTTATGAAATACACACACTTAAACGTGTATGTAATCACTTTCGATGGTTGTACGTGTACAGACACTGCCAAAAGAACAGTTTAACTGAATAACGAGGATGATGATGGCCGTAGAAGGATATCGGGACGTAAATTCGATGGTTAGTTTGGAGTACACAATAGAGTTTAACAAATGTTTAGCAAGCTAACATTTGGGAAATGAATGTGTGCAGATGAAACCCGGTGGAAGGATGTTGATGCTTTCAAAGAATATATTTGTTTTCAGTTTGCATGGTTATTTGGTTTCAGCTTTGTGGATGCATCCTTTAAACAGCTGCTGCAGTAGAAGGGTTATGGTTTACCTTTACACAAAACTGTTGTAATGGAATTTCGGTTTTTCGTTTCTGTTTTTTTTTTTGTCGAGTAAGTAACGCGTTAAGGGCGGCTTTGAAATTTTAATTGCATTCTTAAAGTAAAGACTTTTCTTGCTGGCTTGCCTTCTACCAGAAGAGAATAATTTTGAATCTAGGATTTATTTAGAAAATATTGTTTCTGACCTATTTTAGTCCTCATAAACCCGTCTCCTAATACCTAATGTGCACGTAGATTATGTAAAAGAATTAAAGGAATAAAAGCAATTTAGCACGGTCACTCACGCTAAGTCCTCTAAGGGAGTGGAAATTTGATTTATTCCAGTAGCTGCATAAAGTCTGAACACATCCACAGAAGACGTCCACGTCGAAGCAGCTATTAAGACATCGGCAACACAATGATATCCAGGCAAACTCAAAAACTTTTGAAGCGCTCACTGAATTGGCAAAAACAATCTGAACGATCTACATCTGGATCTCTCTTCTGTGTACCTTAACGGGAAATGGGAGAGCTGACTTGTTGACCCAAAAAGGCATCCTAAATCCAATGAAACATAGCGAGAAGCATCCGAACCGAACAGCATGAAATTTTTTTACAATATCCTACCTACTCGTACATGCAATCCTATTGCAACGCCTCATACTTCTATCAGGAGCTATCATCGGCCAATGTCAACTGACATCTATAGGTATCTCAAGGCATCCAATCTGCACTCATATAATATGCCTTAATATCCCAATGGAATCCATCTCTTCTATGGAGCCATGACAGCTCATCAGTTCGTTTATAAAGGATGGGCAATCTTTTAGTTCCTGTAGCATACAAAATCTTATCAGCTGCGTAGTGCGAACGCCTGAAACCCTGCGTCAACAACCTGTCGATCAAATGTGCACACTTTGGCGGTCTTTGAAAAAACCCAAGAAGTCCAATTCGATACCCACCGTCTTTCTATCGATTTTAAGGCCGCATATGGCAGCATTTATAGAGACGAGTTATGTATATAGAGCCACGTAGAGGGCTTACCTGAGGTAGAGGTATTAATATGGTCTGGTCTTTTGTAACCACGTCTCTGTCAGACAGGATTTTAATGCTAACTTTACGGATCCTCTCGTATATGGCATCGATTTTTCTATGACTTGGGCTTCAGAGTACAAAATGTAGTTGGTAAGTCGCGTGGTACTGCAATTTCTGAGGTTAAAAACACCTGCGCCGACTTCGTTTTCCAGTAAGACCCTCATCAGATCTCAAAGGCAATCGACCAATTTAGTGAGATGAAAATTCGTGATTCTAAGGTTTAGTTGCAGCTTTCTTAATCCTCATGCTTTGGGAGTAGAGATTTGATAGGGCTTCAAAAACCACCGTAGAACAGAAGAACGAAGCGCTTGTTGATGAAGCCAAAGTTTGAACACTTTTCGGAGCTTTGTGGACAGTAATTTGTTTAGTCTCTATTTACCACCCAGGCGCAGTACATTTATTTAGGCTCTATTTTTTTTTTTTCAAATAATTTTGAGAGCGCTGAAGGAATGCGTGTAGATGTTCGTAACTCTGTTGACAGTTTCTCCCCGGTGTTAATTTCGACTGTCAATAGTCAAGCATTTTTCCAGAAATTCGATTTCTGTGAAAATTAAATTTCTTTCTAGGCTTTTAGCGATAGAATTGGGAGAGCAGTTATTAGCAGTTAAATAGAGTCTTCGACCTGCTAACAGCTTCTAAAGTGAGAAACCCGCTCTAGACTACCTCAATAGATGGTCGGTTCGGTCGTGCCCTGTGAAATATCATTGCTTACCTTACATTGCTTACCATCTATATGAAGGGTGACTCAATTCGAGCTTCCTTTGTTGGAAGCACTGCCAATTAGGCACATAAGCATCTATTTTCAAAGTGTCAAGTGCGCGTTAAATTTTTTTAATTGTTCTACAGAAATAACAATTTTGTACGAACTGTATGTCGAAATTTACGAGAAGATTTTGGTCAATTCAGTCGTCCTACTGAGCGAGCAATTCACGACGACCGCGACGTAGTGAAAATATTTGAAAAGACTGGAGGCATTGCAGACACGGTAAGGCCTGGGCATCATCATGGCGTCCGTTCAGCTGAAAATATTGTTGCTGTAAGCGAACGTGTGACAGTAAATTCGAAATTGTTAATCCGTCGGCGTTCGCAGCTCTTAGGCTTGCCTTTGGCGCATTTCGAATCCACCCAGATAAAAACTTTGTAAGCGAAATGACTGAAGCCTAGCGACCAGGACAGCCAAAAAATTTACTTACAGCAGCAGGAACTTGATGCAAATTTTTGAAAAACAATCTTCTTCTCTGAAAAGGCACTGTCCCACCCGTTTGGGTATGTCAATGAGCAAACGCCGCATATAGGGCATTGTAGTCCGACGGCGTCACTGCGCCTTACTCTTTGGAAAATATTGAGGGCTTAACCGTACAGTCGATAATGAGCACTATAAGCTCATGATAACCGGGTATTTCTGGCACAAAATCGAGGATATTGATGTGGAAGGTAAGTGGTGGTGTGTGGGTCTTCGCTGAAAGTCTTGTGTACGCCAGCTAACCGGAAACGTTGGAGGAACTAAAACCCAACATCCGACAAGTTATAGCCGAGTTACCACCCGAAAAAAAGTAACCCAAAATTAGCTCGAAAGAATAGACTGCTGTAGAAGGTTCAGAGATGCTCATATAATGGATATTAATTGTCAAACACACATAACGAAATATCATGCATAACATTTTCGATAAAAAAAAACACGAGTTGAAGGAAAACATACACTGCCGGCCATAAGTATGGAATCACCACCTAATTTTTGCATTTTTTGTATTTTTTTTTATATTTGCGCTCGTCAGTCCATAGTACCTTGCTCCAGTCCTTCATCATCCAATAATTATACAGTAATATTTTAGGTCGATTTTGAGACCAGAGCAAAGGTTTTCGAACTGCCATTCAGCCTTTTAAGCCTGCTTTAATCAAGTGTCTTTTCATGGTAGTTAGAGAAAGAGGCTGATTTTGACTATCGTTTCGACCAAGTCAACCAAATTTTATTCGTCCGTTGGCTGGACAACAGTGTCTGCACCATGGGGTCGAACTATGAGAGCGTCCTCCCTCTGGAGAAAGTAAAGAGATGGAGCGCAGTGGAGAACAAAAAAGTAGACGTTGGCATTCCACATGTTTTTCAAAGCTGCAACAAAGGTATGGGTGGTGTAGATCAAGCTGATCAATCAATTTCATTGTACCGCACTGCTATACGTGGCAAAAAATGGTGCTGGGTTTTGTTCACGTACATGCTGGATCTAGCCGTGGCAAACGCCTTCACATTCTAATGATGACAAGCTAGATCAGCTTCAATTTCGTCGCTACATTGCTCGTCACTATTTGAGACACACAAGTAGTGAAAATTTGCGTCCAAAAGCTTCTGTGATGCCAAGTTTGCAGTATGATGGGGTCAGTCTCTATCAAAAAAAAAACTTTCCCGGCAACTAAGATGTACCGTGTGTCATAAAAAAGGACGTTGGCAATGCAAAAAGTGTGTGCAAACTTTATACGTTGAAAGAGAATGCTTTGAAATTTTTCATACTGCTCAAGTCCAGTGTCCCCATTTGAGTACGGCTTTTTTTTCCAATGAAGGACATATTTTTTTTTTGTTTCTTTATTATTTTCTTATAACAATAATAGTTCTTTCCAATTAATAAAGAAATTTTGTTAAAATTTTGCCCAAATGGGTTAAGCGCCAATGACTCAATAAGGAGGAGAACTGAAGTAAAGACGTTGAGCTCAAGGGTGAAGGAAAATTATTTGTCACTTTGATTTCAATTTCAACGACTACCAAAAATATTTCCAAGTACCCGCCTCCACTCTTCTGGTCTCAAAAATTTGTTTGCGTGAAAATTGTTGATTCAAAAATTTAAATTCTTTTATACTACTCCCAATGCATCATCCAGTTCATATCCAACAATGCAAACGACTTACCACCATGTTATTGATTGTGAATTTCAACTCAGCTCTTGGCCTCGATGGGGGTGTACTACAGTTCGCTCGTAAAACATCACCCGGTTCATATCGATTGTGTTCGGTGAAAAGCATGGGACGTTTCTCAGGATATTCTGCAAGAAAAATACGAAAGTGTATTAGAACAAAAATATTATTTAACATTACAACTCAAAACACACACTAAAGATGCATAAATATGAATTTCTTATTTGGGTATCTACAGCCCCCAAACACCCGATATACACATCAAATGGAAAGTAGATCAATATGTTGGGAGAGTATTGCAAGTAATTTTGCTAATGTATCTTCTGCATTGAAAAAGTTTTCTTCAGCAAAACATAATTTTGCATAAAGTTTTCTGATTACAATTTTTCGCATCAATATTCGTCATAGAAAAAGAAAAAATGCTCCAAGCAAAATATCGCAAGAATAACTTTTTTTTAAAAAAAATTCAAGAACTGAAAACGTGTGTACGTATACTCGTATCTACTCGCACATGAGTACGTTGATCGGAGGTATCCTGAATATACATATGTACCTATACTTCTTATTTGCATTCGAAATAATTTAATTTCGTATTTGATTACTGTGAGTGCATTTCAGATAGAGGACTCGAGTCAGTGGAAGTTATATGAGAATTTATCAAAACACTGTGCTCGTAAGAGATACTCTGGCAAAGTTAAGGTGTATGTACGTTTGAGTCATGCAGTTGCCATTGCCAACATATAACAGTTGGAGGGATGCACTGGTGCAGATATTTCCCACTCACTATCTTGGTCCAAGTTTTCATGCGAACTGATTTTAATTAATTTTAGTCAAAAAGAAGGTTGTCTCAAAATTACTCTTTACCTTGGGGGGTTATAGGGCGTAGAAAACGCCTTAACACTGATCAGTTGGCTGGTTCAGCCAGAGAGTATACGGCTTGGAGGTGAGCATCGGAGTCTGTGTCGATGCATGAATCTTACACATCTGAGCACTTGTTCTCTATGTTAGGCTGGAACAATGCTATAAGATTGTACGGAATGCCGATGTAAGAGGCTACAGATGCTATGAAATGGTATAGAGAGTCACATTTAAGGCATTGCCTTGTACTGTGTAGCCAACAAAAACACGTAGTGTGGTCCCGCCCGTATGTATTGCAAGTTCCTCATAAACTGGAATACGTTGCAATAAAATCCGGACTTCAATTCTAGGAAAAAGAAGCGAGTTTCAATCCAACGGTTAAAATTCCTGTTCAGCTTTTCAACTCGACAAAAAGGTAGCTTCGGGAAACTAAAGGATTTTACTCCCTTCACTCAAATCGTCAAGAATTGCATGTCTTTAAAAGGATATTCCCGAACAGTTTCGGTTGCTCTACCATGCCACGCCACGCCGTTTGTCGTTTAGCAAACAATCTTAATTGAGCAATAAGCTATTCAACTGATAAAGACAAGAAGCTACATTAACTTTTATCCATAAATACGAATTCACAAAATGCTCCATTGAATATCAAAAGCCACCCTCAACCCAAGGTACTCGTACCAACATAGACCTCTGCCTGATAGAAAGCATTGCATATTGGTAAGGAGACCACTCCTCAAGGAAAACCTTAACTAATTATAAACTTTGCGGTAGAATCAGTCCTCTTCACGTCCTGCTAATAATCCACCATTCTTACTTTGCATCTACTTGCTCTTTCCGCTGTGTCCGCCATACCATACAGTCCTTCATCAAGGACTGATTTTGAAAATACCTTTTAAGTATCAGAATACCTAAATCCGCTCTCAACTAAGTACATATACATTCCCGGTCCTAATTTGCATTTAATTACAAAAGAAGAAGAAGATTTCGCCAACCCATCACAACCGCCCATCGTCTATCCTCTATCACATCCTTGTCGGAAGAATAAAATCTCAAAATGAAATTTCCTTTTTCCCAGTCACCATCACCATTCGTTGTAATTAAGAGTTAGTTCGCCAAGGCAAAAAGGTTCTTCTGTGCTCGCCGCCTTGCTATCTTTCAAGAAGGCACGCAAAAAATAAAAAAAAAGGGATTCGCCTCCGCAACCAGGCACACCAGGCTAGCACCCTCAAAAGGGGCAAACAAAAATGAAAAAAAAACTTTGCACGGGAAACGGATACAAAATGGAAATGAAGCTATTGAAAGACATTTGAAATTCACTTTTTATTGAGTTATAACAGGTGATTTTCTTTTCTTCAATTCGGTCGACACCACAAGGACCAACAACGATCGTTCCTTGGCAAATAAATTAGACTGATATTGTTGTTATAATCCGCTACTGGTGCCTGCCACTGCCGCCTCCGATAGAGACGTGAACGAACTTCGAATGTGCCTTTTGGAAGAGCAGGGATGGATTTATACTCGTATCTACGAGTACTTTCCGGTAGAAAGGGGGTGAGGGGGTTCCGGTGAATTATTGAATTTTGCACTCGACCATTGTGGTATGTTTTATGTATGCTAGCAGATTGTTTGTTGTTTTTCCCTCGTCAATTCAATAAAGGATTTGGTTTCACTCAAGGACGACTTGTTACTGGACAAAGTTTTCCTTGAATTCAATAAGTGAGTTAGGAGCAACGATGAATGGGAACAAAGCACGAGCTCAATTATTTCTTTCACGGAATTTTGATATCCAATAAATGCTTGCTTTTATAATGAGGCTAATTATAGTATTTTCCAAGGGACATCATAATTAATTACAGTTGTTTGTTTGTTTGTTTGTTTGACTGGTGTTGTATGCAGGTTCTGAAGTCTTTAGGGATGTCAAATGGTTTAGTTAATTTCGCTGAGTAATGGTCTTTTTCTGGAGAGTCCTGTATTTAAATAACAGTTAGTTATGTCCTAAAAAGATCGTAGTTTGTTCTTATATGAGGAGTAAGTTCCGACGGTTCCCAGTCCTGTTTTATGGCGCTGAAGCATGGACTCTTTCGAAAGCCTATGAAGATATCCTTGGTCGCTTCGAGAGAAAAATTCTTCGAAAGATATACGGTCCCGTTTGCATTGACGGGCTTTGGAGGAGAAGATTCAATGACGAAATTTACGAGCTGTACAGCGACATCGACTTAGTCAAAAAACTGCGCATCAGTCGCCTAAGATGGCTAGGACATGTAGAGCGAATGGGTACCAATGCTCCGGCCCGCACTGTCTTCGAATCTAATCCGGAGGGACAACGCAGTAGAGGACTACCTCGCCTAAGGTGGCGCGCACAAGTAGAAGGGGACCTCAACCAACTTGGAGTGCGCAACTGGAGGCAGTTAGCTAAGGACCGGGCTAACTGGAGAGGCTTGTTGTTCCGACCGTTGGGCTTACATTAAATCGTCGTCTACCAATGAATTCCTTTTATGAAGATCTATGAGTAGCGCCAAGATATGACCTTAAACTTAACTTAAACTATTCTTTTTTTTTTTTTTTAATTATTACAATCTAACTTGTATTTAGCTTAACTTAAACTAAAACCTAATAATAAGGGGAGAGGTCATGTGGAAGAGAGGAGAGATTTTCTAAGGGAGGATAAACTGGAGTGAAAGTCAAGCGTGCTCTGTGCATTGTTGGCCAAACGCAACATTCTGGACATTGGTTCGAAATGGCCATAGTTGGTGCGGTGGTGAGGGAGACGAAAGAGCGGAACAGACTTAGTGTGAAGGGAAATCATTGCTAGTAATGTGGGGAAATCTATCGTACCAGTTAATAACTGGTGGACGGATAGAATGTTAGCGACTTCGCGACGTCTTACAAGGGTTTATCAATTTCAACCTGTCTTTATATGGGGGTAAGATATAGATAGTTGTCGGCCCATGGGAGACCGCGTAAGGTAAAGCGTATGAACCTGCGCTGCACGGCTTCGATTCTAAGTGAGTGGGTGTTGTGAAAAGGTGACCAAATTTGGCTATCGTCTTCAATGAGGGGTCTGACAAAGGTAATGTAAAGGGATTTTGTAACGCAAGGGTTCAAGAATTCTTTAGACCAGCGTTTTATGAAACCGAGAGAAGAGTTGGCCTTGAGTATAATACGATCAATATGGGAACGGAAGTTTAACTCCCTGTCACAAATAATACTCAGATCGCGTATAGTAGTGACTGAGGGAATTGACTCGTTACGAAAGTAATAGATTCTGAGGGGTGGGAGTAGGCGTCTGCGGGAGAAAGTGTTGGATTGACATTTTCAGACCTTAAGTTGTAAAAAGTTTTTGTCGCACCATGTGTCGTTTTGATGTAAGAGAGGATCTGTAGGGGTAGATATTACCTTAATGATTTTCATGTCGTCCGCGCAAATAGACCGATCAGAGTGTTTTAAGATGTGCCCAACAGCGTTTATTGTTAAGACAAATATCAATGGACCAAGATGACTGCCTTGAGGAACACCTGAAGTGGCGTTAATGGAATCAGAGACTGAAAATCTAAAGAGAACCCTGTACTGACGTTTCTCTAGGTACGATATTAGCCATGTAATGAAAGAAGGTGGAAAGCCAAAGGCTTTGAGTTTAAGATAAATAGTTAGATGACATCCACTTCCTTTCCATCCTCTAAGGCTTGCAGTGTTTTAGAAACGAATTCGGTTAGGTTAGTCGTTGTGGACCTATCCCTTTAGAAACCGTGCTGTTGTGGGGAGAAGATGGATTTGCAGTGAAAATATAGTGAGTCGTAGACAATGCTTTCGAAGAGTTTGGGTATAGAAAAGAGTTTAGCTATGAGTCGGTAGTTAGAAATGTCGTTTTTAATGCATTTTTTATGGATAGGGAAAAGAAAGGAGTCCTTCAATAGTTTTGGGAAAAGGGCTTGAGAGAGTGAGAGTCGAAATAAAGTTGTAAGGGACTGATACAGAACATTAACACATTTTTTTAGAAATATAGCGGGTAGACCATCAGGACCGGGGGAAAAGTCATCCTTGAGCCTATTAATCTTTTCGCGTACCATATCAGTTCTTATGTCAATTGAGACTAGGGAGGTTTCTGGGCAGTTATTCAGGTAGTCCAGGTCCGGTTCGTGAACGTGGTCACTAAACGATTGGCAGAAGAAGGTCGCAAATAGGTTAGAGATTACTTTAGGGTCTGCAGATGATGTATTCAAGAGTATCAGAGTGGAAGTCATCGGATTTTCTTTTGGAGTTAATAAATTGGTAAAAACGCCTGGGATCTGTGATTAGGCTTGATTGCATACGGTCGGGATATTGAAGATAGAGAGATTCGCAGAGGATGATAAAGCGGTAGTAGGCTTGCCGGTAATGTGTAAAATCTGAGGCAGATCTAGATTTCAGGTAAGTTTTCCATAATTTATTTCTGACATTGCGAAGAGTTCGCAATTCATTATTATACCAAGGAGGGGATGAGGAGCAGCTTTTTCGCGGCATATATGGGACAGATTTGAGAAGTGCAGTGTAAAAGTATTCGAAAGCTTCCTACGAAAGCAGATGCTATCAAAACCTCATCCTTTTTCTGACAGCTCATGCAGAAATTAAAAGAGACAAAACTTTTTAGCGTGTCTCATTAGTATGATCGCATTCAATCTTTTAAGCGAGACCACATTGCTAAGTAGCCTGTTCACTGACAACTTATCGCCAGTACCAGAAAATGTGAAAGTTGAAGTTTAACTGCTCAATTATCTCGTTGGGTGAGAGAAGGCAATCTAGAATGGCCTTACATTTGAAGGAGTCAGATTTAAGGGACATAAAAGCAACTCGACTGTCGTTGAATATGCAAATATCTCGGTGCGTTGATGTTATATACAACTTCAGCAACCACAGAGCTTCATCAATCGCCGCTGTTGTGGAAAATGCTGCAAATATCTGGGAAGCAGAAGAAGGTCTTGATATTCAGACCTTCGGAGAAGGCAGATTCTCCCACCCCTCGGTTTTTAAACCGTCGAATTCATGGAAACTTCTTATGGTGATAAATTTGATTCATATTCCTATGTGCATTCCTATGTGGAATACAGTGTACTCTCTCATTACGGGCACCCCTCATAACCTGACAAATTTCAAAGAACATATTTTTTAAAGGTCCTTTTGTTTGTTTTCTCATAACCGGACACCTCTCATAAACGCACAAATTCTTCGAAACCGTCGGTGTCCGCTTTTAAAGGAGTACACTGTAGATGGTAACCTCGAACTCCGTAATGAAGATGCACATTAGGACCTTTGACATCGACATTCTTCGGTATAAATTCTATGTTTTGTAGAATAGTGCAGACCACAGAGAAAAAGTAGTCGATGGGCATCACAAGCACAATTTTGTTATTTGCCTTTCAAAAACGTAAACGGGTATCAGATAAAATGGGTTGTCGAAAACATTTAACGAATGGTCTTTAGACCCTCTAGACGATGTACATGTTACTCTCTGTACATCACCTAGGGGAACGTGTAGTGCACGGTTTTGTCCACCAAACAAATACACTTTACCGTTCACTTATTTAAGTGAGCTTTTGTGCAAACATAGAGAGCTTAACATGTTCTTGGATGTAAGGTTTCCAGCTAAGTTTTTTACTCATAATAATACCTAAGCATCGTGCAATTAAGAAGCATCAGTCTGTAGGCGTAGTGAACAGACCGACCATCTGTCTTATTTGTCTTCTGCCTAGATCGAACGCTCCCTTTGCCTGACGGAAGCAACGGCGCTTAGTCAAGGGTTTGGCAGTTTTGCAGGTTTCCAGTCATTTCGACATGTATTCGTGATGTTTTGCAAACTAGCTGCTGTGTTCGTCATTTACAACCTTTAAGGCTACTGCTATGGTTGTAGCCGTGTACATATCCAAGTTTCTCGTCCCCTGCTCCTGGTATATTGAAGAGACCATGTACCCAAAGGCATAGAGGTTGCCACGATATTAAGTTTGTCGGAGCATTCCTTCACCAATTTCATGTTGGTTCTTGGGTATACTAGTACCACTAGGACTGCTGGACTGTCCGAGCAGATATTAATGCTGTTGCCTTGAGTTCGATATCTGGGTAAAGAGGATTATTCAGTAGTGCTCATCAGTGAAAAAAAGCTGTCTCTACAGTAAGTACCTTGGGACGATGACAGTAGCTTAGTATTTATGTGGCAGCAAATGTGGATATCTGTCAGTCTCCTTTGAGGTTTTCAAAAGAGATGACGAAAGACTTATTGGTCTGGGATCACTGAAATTGACATGGGGGTATTCATTAATAAATGAAGGGATTTTTCATGGCAGGAGGTCCAGGACCTATTCCATTGTTTTTTATAGCTAGAGATGGATGTACTGGTATAGGTGGTCTTCTTTGCCTAATCAGATGACCCTAATTTTTTTTTTGATTTTGTATATACAGCATCCCTGTGACATTGAACGATTCCTTCGGAAAAATTCAGATTTTTACGCCATTACATCCCCGAATTGGGGTGAATAAGAAGAGTATGAAATGTTCCGACTTAAGATGAACATTCGGTACGAAATCAAGAGGAGAGAAAAGGGTGACTTTAAATCAGAGTATCTAAGGACAGACGACTACGCTGTACTCTACTGAAGACGAGGTAGAGAGTACACACCATATTAACTCGTGAATCAAGGCATAATCTCATTACACTCTGTCCATTTTCTAGGAGCCCGATGATGACGAAATTCAGTTACGAATCCACAATGACACCATTATCCACAACTACGCACCTACTGAGGATGTGAAAGAGGAGGAGAAAACCGCATTACATGCTCATCTGAGGTCAGTGTACAACGACGCTCCTAGGTCCGACATCAAAACCATCATAGGTGACCTAAATTCTTAAATTGGATCTGAAAATATAGGTCTTCAAAACATTATATGGAAACATGGCTTGGGCATACGAAAAAGAAATGGCAAATAGCTCATCGACTTCTGCAACGTACGGTTGTACCTTACTCCCACAAAACCTCATGCGAGTCATCTAAGAATCCAACTGGAAACCAAATCGACCACTTCGTCGAAGAACAGAGGGGATGCATCCCCCATCCGGATGGCGAAAATTTGCTCTACGGTGTTCGAAATGGGAGAAACCCGTACGCAGGGAGTACTCCCTGCTAATGCCCTTAATGCCCACATCACTCACAGGGAATCTCGTGGTTTTAATGAATCTGGCGAAGTATCCTTACGCTCTTATGAAAGCTTATTCAGAAACAGTACTCAGTTTTCGAAGATCAAACGATTTTTGATATCCCAAGTTACAAGACCGTGCATCGTAAGTCCTTGGAGATGCAAACCATCGCCGAAATCAAGAGTCAAGACAGAAGGCTTATTGTAGCAAGGCTCAGATTGAATTGAAACTCTAAGAGAACTGATTGACAATAGTCATCGTCTTAACAGACTAGACCCCAAGTTATCTTGGAAAAGGTATGTTGAAGAAAGAACAAAGAAAGGATTGAACGCTCTTTATGCCTGTAAGAGAACCCTTGGAAAAAGATGGGGATTGCAACCGCGCATCATACACTGGATGTGCAAAGCAATCATTAGATCTATCATCTCCTACGGGTCCCTAGTCTGGTGGACAGCAACAAGAACAAAGAGTTACATGAAGGAACTCTACAAAGTACAAAGGCTTGCATCACTTTGTACCACGGGAGTTGTGAGAAGCGCACCGCAAGCAGGACTTGATATGATTTTACATCTCCTGCTCCTGCAAAAGGAGCTCTTAGACTAAGAGAATCCAACTTGTGGAACCAGGCCACTCATGGACATGCGGCAATATTGCGTACAATGAAGAGAATGGGTGGGAAATTTAACTCTGAAAGCTTCGCAGCCCTATCAGACTATGTAACCCCCCCCCCTCTATGTAAAAGACTTCAACATCGACATCCCTATCGTATTTCCAAGGCGAGAAGATTGCGAGTCAAAAAGGGTAGACCAAAATCAAGAGATCATGATCTACACTGATGGCCCGAAGATGGATATTGGTACGGGTGAGGCTCTGCAAAAACAGGAGCCTTTCAGACCACCAAAAGCATGCAGTGTTTTCCAAGCTGAAATCCTGACAATAGAAAAGGCCGCCATATGCATAGCAAATCGTCACCTCCCTCCGTCGGATATAACTATTCTCGTTGACAGTCAAGCGGCCCTTAAATCGATTAAATCGAATACAATCAAATCAAAGGCGGTTAAGAAATGTCGCGATGCTCTGATCAACATAAGGCACCATTCGATCAAGCTCTGCAGGGTTCCTGGACATAGTAATATAGAAGGGAACGAAAAAGCCGACGCCTTGGCAAGAAGGGGGTCAGAAATGGACATCAGTGCAGCTGACATCCATACTGCCACCGATTGGCAGATTGTATAACATCATTGACGCCATAATAGAGAAAGAGGCCAGTTCCTCCTGGTTATCCAGAGAGGACTGTGTCACCTCTCGTACATTATGGCCGAAGTTAAATAAAACAAAAACAAAGAGCCTTTTGGCACTAGACCGACTCTCCATCGGCATCTTAACGGGAGTAATCACAGGACACTGCGCCATCGGAACTATGCTCAGCAAATGGAACGCAGAGTCCAAGATTTATGCAGAAGCTGCGGTGACGAGGAGGAAGTGGAATCGATCCAACATCTGCTATGCCACTGCCCCGCCTTGCAAGAACGACGAGTACGCATTCTAGGATCAAGGTTCTTGGCAAGCATCGCAGAGGTAGCAGTAGTTCAGATACAGGATCTCCTACACTCCTTAAAAAGCAGCAACTGGTTCCAAACGCTACAATCCAGATTGGTTTTATCCACGGGTTATGTCCCACCAAGATTATTCACAATGGACCTTAGGTCTCCGAGGGGACGTGATGAGTCATAACCATCACACACCCTATCAACCTACCGTAACCTAACAGACTAAACCAAATGGATTACGCCGATGCTATTTGTGTCCTGGCAAGTGCCAACAGGAAACTGAATGAGATACATATATCGATCCTTACATATGAAATCGCTGGTGTGAAAGTCGACTGCAGGAAGCCTAAAATAATACATATCAGCTGATCAACACACCAGGCAGGGGCTTATAAAGGACGTCAAGCAGCTGAACTATGTCGCGACCTGGATATTAATAAGAGAATAAGTAAAGCCCACAGTGACTTCGGTATATCTTGTTCAAAACGAAAACCAGGTCTGACTTCAACATGAAGTCTGTACTATTTTATGCCTGCGACATATCAAAAGTCTTAGCGTCTATATCGAGAAAAATGCAGGCACATGTCAACCCTTTTCTACGATATATTGACGTTGGTCGCTAACTCTATCCAATACAGAACTGTGGCGCAAAACGGGTAAAAAGCTGTTAGAAATCGAAATAAAGGATCGAAAAAGGAGCTGGATGGGCAACACACACTGAAGAGACCAAATGAAAACATAGCAAAATAGTTACTCGAATGGAACCCTTAGCATCAGGGCACACAGTATGTTCGTAGGTCCAAGACAACGTGGACATCAACAGTCCTTGCTAAAGCAACGTCTTAGCGTAACAATGGAAGAAATTTGTTACCAATTTAAGCAAGCACTACCTGGGGGTAAAAGAATCTACATAAAATGAAAAGGAATGTTTAACAGATGCAAAGGCACCGCGTACAAAGTTTTGGACAGATATCAAAAAAGGTTGTCTTTACCAAAAAATTTAATTTTAAAAATGTTGCCCAAGTTTCAGATGAGAAAGATTTGCAAAGGTACCATGTCGGGTGCCTCAAAAACTGCATTCGACAATAATTACCGTCATTGACAGCACATATCCTGCATACCCATAGACCAAAAGTTGAGTTATACACAAAAGCAACCAAATTTAAAGGCAAAGAGCCTTACTTTTAGCACATTGTCGTCAATATCCTACCACTGTTGTGCCTGCTTTCGAAGGAGCCTTCTTTATGATACCAATACCCTCATTCTATTTATGCACGTGGTTCGCACTCGGCAGATGGTTTGAAACGACTTTTTTAATCGTCATTAGGTAAGTACACCGTGCCACGGAAAGAGAATGTATCTACCGCGACTTGAAATTTCACAAAGAAGCATTCTATTCCCGTTAAGGCAAAGTGAAAAAGTTTCATCTTTTAATACAATAATGGGGCAGTAAAGGTGGGTACTTTTTTTCGTCTAGACAGTTTTAGTCTTTGATTTGCCATCAATGTTGAAGTCGTTTGTACACCCTTTGAACCCTTCTTAAAAGCTTACTCAGTCTCTTAAAAGGGTTACTATGTTTGGAATGATTTTGTTCGCTTCAATCAATCCAAAGCCTTTGAAGTCTTGAACCTAACTGTGTCAATATAGACGGAAACATTTACATAATTGCATGAATGTATGTACATACATCGATCGACGACGTTATTTGGTTATTAAACTATTTCCGGAGGAGGTTTTATTATTAAATTTAACTCAAGCACTGTTTACCGTCTTGACCTAATTTCAATAAACAGACCCTAACCTTGCTGCCCTTCTTCAGAGAACTCCCAAAGTGTACTCCTGTTTCTATTGAACTGAAAGTAATTTCGAGTTTGTTTACTCTTCCGGTGTGTCGAGTTTCCTCCCAAAGTTATACTTAAGCCAATTTGGAGAAGTCAACTACTGTGTACGGCTTATTTGATTTCTCTGTGTATACGTGATGCCGCACGGGATAAGGACGGGCGAAACCTTGCTGTGAGACAACATACACTCCTTGGACGTACGAGGCATTTATTTAAGGGTGTATGAACTGTTATGAAATGTTACTCGTATCCCTGTGACATCCGTAAAAACAATCAGACTGCAATCGAAGAAAATCTCTGACGACCGTTAGATTTACCTACCACTCCTGCATGGAACCAAAACAATTTCATCCATTACCGTTGAATCTGTAAGATAAGCCTTTTTTACTAAGAAACTAACCGAATCAGATGATATCACTGGCAAGAGTAAACAAAAAATAAAAGTGAAAAAAAAAACTCACAAATGAACAAGGAATGGATAAACTAAACACAAACGACAAACTGCAGGAAGAAAAGGACTCCTCGTTGGATATATTTTTATTAGTTGAGGGATTTCCTAGCAGCAGGGATAATATTATGCGGGAAGGTTGGGGGCAAAATAACAGCAGGGCTATGCTCGCCGTCAACTGCCTCCCTCACCATACAAACCGATTCGAATCGGTAAGAAAGGAAGTGTTTCAAACTACGACGATGAACTGTTGGACGCGTGCGACAGGCAACCGGAAAAGGATGGTGAAAATAACACCCGAGGTAAGCGGCAAAAAAAAACACAGAAAAAAAAAAGTGAACGAGGGAAATTTGTTTTTGTCAGATTTATTGACACAATCTTTCTCGGTTTTTTTTTTTCCTTGCTCCTTCCATTTTTTTTTTTTTTTTGCTTTTTCTCTTTTCAAATTGGATTGAATTAGCATAATGCTCAGGGGATATTCAAGCTTCAAGATCAAAAACAAGGAGGCAACTCCTTGCTTTGCGTGGAAAGGAGGTGGCAAATGTCGTGCTGTAGCTGTAGTAGAGAGTATGTCTTTGTACTGCGGTACGTATGGTGTGTACTACTCGTGGTGTACATTAAAGACAATTGTTTTTTTTTTTTTTTTTGGGGGGTGACAAGGGCGACTCTGACTTTGCTTTCAAGTGTAATCAACATATAGAGGGTGTTATGCATGGGTAATATAAATTTATTCGTAATAGGCTTATAATTGAAACATTTACATCACTTTGGGTTCTTTAAGTCGAATCAAATGTTTTCTTTTTTTTTTTTTTTGATTTTTAGGGAAATTTATTTTTATTTTGTTGTCTTCGAAGGAGTTCATATATTAAGGGGGATACATTTATCATTTAGATAGTAGAGAAGTAAGAAATGTAGAATTTAGATGAATGACTTTTGAGAGTATTGAAATCTTGGATTTTTCTACGACTATGTAACTAATATTCAATCATGTGGGCTCCAGGTAAACTTAGAGCCTAGAGCGACGCTACAAACTCTACTGAATCTCTCTACTCAATCGACGTTGATTGATCACAACCTTGTTATGGTTATGGTTAGAGGGACGCGCACCTGAAGGTGCTTTCACTGGGGCCAGTTGGTCCATTGTGTTTCCCTTTTAAATAGTGGTACCATAACTGAATTCTATCGGTTGGTATGGTTAAACCAGCCTGTACTCTTTACGAAACACATCATGTTCCAGAGTGGGACTTCCACCAGGTCCTCTAGTTCCTCAAATAGTCTGTTTCCCATGTGGTGGAAGCGACGGATTTGGAGGCTGGGGCAGTCGCAAAGTCGGTGTTTGATGGTTTCTGTTTCTTCTGTATTATGGCAGCTTCTGCAATAGTCAGGTGAGTTGATACCCAGTCTGACGGCCATTGCACCTATCGGACAGTGTCCCGTTAGTACTCCTGTCATCAAGCTGATACCACCACATCACTCTTAGGACGGAAAGATGGAAAAGAACAACAAATTGGATTGGATCATCTGCCCATTAAGTTCCATCAACAATTTTTCCACAAACATTCAAGATAGCGTCAGGCTGTGCCACTGTCAATTTCTACGGACGGGCTCGCAGGCCAAGAACCAAGCTCAGGCCGAAGTTTCTCCGACGATCTGCATATTCATCTCTCTAGGATTCCAAATTATTAAAGTATTTTTCAATGTTTTTCGTCAAACTCGTGTCTGGTTGAAGGTATGCTAAGCAAAAGAAGCAACATACAGTTGTGTTCAAAACAATAGTAGTGCTCCTTGACAAATTATTGAACAACAAATTTTAGAATGCTGAATCGTTCAAAATCTGAATTCAGCCGGCAGACATTTTTAATGGAATTAAGGAAACAGAAACCTATTCCAAAATTCTTTTTCCAAAGCTGGGTATGTGAAATGTCAGTCATTATCTGGTTTACAAGGAGAATGTTCAAAAAAATAGTAGTGCGACGATGTGACTTTAAAAAAAAAATTAATTTAAGTGAAAAAAATTATTAAATTAAATATTAGATTAATTCGAAGCCAGAAACTAGAGGAAGAAAGAGGAAAACCCCAGCAATAGACAACAGGCGCATTGTCTGATGCAGCAAAATTGACCCTTCTGCGTCTTCCAAAATCATTCAAAAAGACCTGAAACGATCTGTTAGTGTAGTGACGATTCGTAGATGACCTGTGGAGCATAACTTGTTTGCACGGAGTCCCCGCAAGATGCCGCTTTTAACTAAACAACATGCAGCACAGTTTGAAGTAAATTTTAGGAACAACATATTCAATGGCCTGGTGAGAAATGGCGGAACATATTGTGAACAGACGAAGGTAAAATAGTCCTGTTCGGTGGTACTAGGTTAGGTTAGGTTGAAGTGGCTGCCAGCTAGGAGTCGCCGGCACACTTAGACCAATGGTAGGTCCATTGTGATACCACGTGGATCTTGGGAGAAAGTTTCTCTCTACCTACTCGTTAAAACCAATTAGAGCTTCTTAAGAGGCGTAAGAGGATTTTAATGTCAGTATTCATCAGGTCGCCTATATCGTTGTAATAGGGAGCTCTTAAGTGAAGCTTCCTTCTACGGGAGAGAGCTGGGCAGAAACAAAGAAGGTGAGGGATAGTTTCCTCCTCTTCTTCATCCATGCAGCTTCTACAAAAGTCGTTCGCAAAGAGCCCTAGCCTTGTAGCATTCTTGCCTGTTAGACAGTGTCCAGTGATGACACCTATTGTGGTGCCGATATGCAATCTATTGAGAGAAATCAAATTCTTAGAGCGTTTTAGATCCAGCTTTGGCCAAATCTGTTTTGTCGCTAGACATGTTCATCCACTTGTCCACCTAAGATTTGCACTCTCGACAGCATCCAGCTTAAGTTTAAGTTTGCGAGCAGCTATTAGTATACCTAAGGTGCCTTTATCCGGCAAGATGGGTATAGTTGTTCCATCTTTGGCGAGTTCATCGGCCTTACAATTGCCTGGAATGTCTCTATGCCCCTGCACCCAACACAGGTGAATGTTGAACTGCTCAGCCATCTCCACAAGAGACGAACGGCAGTCTAGCGCGACGGTGGTACTGGTCCTCGACAATATGTTCCCGATCCACTTGACGCCGGATATCACCCAAATACACAACAAAGACGGTAAAACATGGTGGCTGAAAAATAATGGTTTGGGCATGTTACTCCTACCGCGGTGTGGGACGGATCCACCTAATTAACAACATAATAGAGCAACACGTGTGCGTAATTTTAAACAATTTTATGCTTCCCTCTGCCGAATACGAAACGCAACTGAAATGGGTCTTCCAAACAGGACAATGACCCCAAACATACAAGTAAAAAAGCCAAAGAGTGGTTTCGGGTCAAAACGATTGAGGTTATGTCATGGCCTGCATAGTCCCGCATGGCCCTACCATAAGAATTGTCGAGCATTGGCGTACTTCAGTTGCAATAACACTGACTGATCATAAGGTAGTGATCCTCGTAACCAGTAAGAAAAAAACATTATCTGCAGGTGTTTTCAACAACTAAAGCAAACATAAAATAGCTTTGGAGTAGTGTCAGACGCGAGATTATCCTTTAAAGAACAGGCTGAGCGCTAGCGCTTATCATGACACACACTCGAGAACAACACATATTCGTAGACTACTATTAGCCAGACTAAGCACTTTCATAATCCTGTACACTTCACTGGCTACTATGGTCATCTCCTGCAATAAAAAAAATCCTTCAATCGCACTGAATATGTGCATTCCGCACAAATGAAGATGCGCACATTGTGGAAAGAAGTATCTCGCTTGACTTGCTAGAAAATAAACAAAAACGAATAGAGTACCCAAGTCACACCAAAGTTGTCCTACTAGAGTATCTTCTATGTAGATGGCTGTGAAGGTACCCAATGCAAAGGAAAGTGCTGGAACGCTGGAATACTTCTAACAAAGGTAAGTGGACACACCGACTCATTCCGCGTATCCAATCAGGGATTGAAAGGCGACATAGAGAGTTTCATTTTTAGTGTCCTGACGAGACACGGATTTTACTTCTGACCGGTGCGGTGACTGCATTGGAAGTATAGAGGATGTGATGTTTTAAAGTCCACCATTTCTCAGTGAAAGAATAACGTTGAGAAGCAACGTCGGAATGGACCAATGCCATAAAGCATGTTTAGGGGAATTCTGAAGGATGAAGGCAGATGGATATTTAAGACACTATGTGCATTTGAAAGGCAAAAGAAAGAAGGAAATCAGGCAAACGATGCTAAGACGCTAGTAGCGCAGGGTCGTGGAAAATGAGTCGAGGCTGTTTTCAGTGTCTTTCAAGGTTTTTATCACCATCACAAAAATAACTTCTGAAGGGTTGGTAGTAATTACCCTATTTGGTCGCGTCCGGTCACCAAATCCCTTATCCCTATCAACACCGTAGAATCTCAAGCAGTGCACGACTGGTACGAATCTCTTACCAAGACAGCTGGGTACTATTACCTCAGTCTTTGCTGAGTACCAGATTACTGTGATAAATCTGTGACTTATGAAGTAGACGAATTAACATATCCAGACTCTTTCAGAAGAACCAACATAGGTTTAACCAAAATCGACGCACCAATGTCGTTCGTCAACTACCTTGCCTACGCCGATGGGGTAGATGAGGCCATTCACAGATGAAAACAACTAGGACGCCAATATTTGATCAACTCTAATGGACTCCTTGAACATAAGAGAGGAATCCGTCCTAAACGTAACCAAATGTATCATGGGAAGGCCTGCTCAAGGACTTGGCATTCCCTGCATCCCCCATGTCTGCGGGTGGTGGAGAGGACCAAAACCAACTTTACTTTTGCGATCCCCATGGTTGCTAACACCATTTGGGCTGTAGTGGATTATTATGAAAGGAACTGGTCCTAGAAGTACGCAGTGTCCTAACGTTCCATCCATCAAACATTACCATTTAGACCATCCACTCACCATCGACGTACCCTCGGGAAACTAGTTTCACACACTCAGTTAGGAAAAGAGATCGCAAATGTGGATAAACTGAATATCCATGTTGATTGTGTATATATATGTATCGTAAGGACCAATTCTGCATATGTAGCCACTTTGTGAAGCGTGAAATCTTGAAAGGTATTTTCATGGTTCTCGGAGTTTGCAAGTGCAAGACATTCCTTTGTCTTCAACAGGAAGGATTTTAGATTTGCTTGACTCTCAGTATGATTATTACATCCACTTCAGGTTCAGGTCATGCCCCTGAGAGTTTAGTTCAAGTCCAGTTATCTGCTGAAAATATTCAACAGCCTAGGATAATGTGGTTTTCATATGAAGTATGATGAGAAGAACTTTACAGTCACCATCCCTTCCAGGTTACTCTGGGAGAACGATGTATCTTTAGAAGATGAATCAATTCACTTCTATACAGACGGGTCAAAGACCAAAGACGGAGCTGGTGCAAGTGTTTTCTCTGATAGGCTTAACCTTAAGCTCTCTTTCTGTCTTCCAAATCATTGTAGCGTGTTGCAGGCGGAAATAATGGCGATCAAAGAAGCCCTATCTTGGCTTAAGAAAAACGTGATATCTGCTAGAGATATCCGCATCTTTTCAGACAGCCAAGCAGCAATCAGATCCCTGGAAACGACCTCTATAAACTCTTTAGTAGCCCTAGACTGCCGTTCGTCTGTTGTGGAGATGGCTGAGCAATTGAATATTCACTTCTCTTGGGTGCCGGGGCATAGAGACATTCCAGGCAATTGTAAGGCCGATTAACTCGCCAGAATAGGAACAACTATACCCATCTTGCCACCTCAGGTATACCAATCGCTTTTCGCAAACTTAAACTTAAGCTGGATGCTGTCGAGAGTACAAATCTTAGGTGGACAAGTGGATGAACATGTCTAGCGACAAAACAGATTTGGCCAAAGCTGGATCTAAAACGCTCTAAGAATTTGATTTCTCTCAATAGATTGCATATCGGCACCACAATAGGTGTCATCACTGGACACTGTCTAACAGGCAAGAATGCTACAAGGCTAGGGCTCTTTGCGAACGACTTTTGTAGAAGCTGCATGGATGAAGAAGAGGAGGAAACTATCCCTCACCTTCTTTGTTTCTGCCCAGCTCTCTCCCGTAGAAGGAAGCTTCACTTAAGAGCTCCCTATTACAACGATATAGGCGACCTGATGAATACTGACATTAAAATCCTCTTACGCCTCTTAAGAAGCTCTAATTGGTTTTAACGAGTAGGTAGAGAGAAACTTTCTCCCAAGATCCACGTGGTATCACAATGAACCTACCATTGGTCTAAGTGTGCCGGCGACTCCTAGCTGGTAGCCACTTCAACCTAACCTAACCTAGATGTGAAATAGTCAATAGACACCTGAAATAACTTGCAAATTAATCGAAACGACAACTGACCGAAAAATTACCAATCCGACGTTGGTCGCCGCGCTGTCAACAGGTCTACGAGTACTCAGCACACTCAAAGATGTCCCCAGGAATTGTAGGGACGAAAGGAACACGTAATCTTTCTCCCAATTTCCGGTCAAACATTGTCCATAAAAACACTGTTCCTCTTAGAGACACCTTTCTAGGTGATCTGGGATATATTGATGTAAAGAGTATCCTTCGCTGGTATCAAAACGAAACTCCTTCTGTATCCAGGTACCTATGGTCATCCAGTTCTCTCTCAATCCCCATTGAAGATTTCGTTTTCTGATTAAAAACTTT
Organism: Blera fallax; assembly: GCA_946965025.1. NCBI lineage: Eukaryota > Metazoa > Arthropoda > Insecta > Diptera > Syrphidae > Blera > Blera fallax. The sequence continues at coordinate 52,064,252 of OX337244.1, forward strand.
AAAATTTACCAAAATGGCCAACCAACCAGAAAGGAGTCTTTCCAGCGACTAAATTCCAGGTCGATGCACGGCACAGGGCAAATTCAAGCCAAAATTCTCTTCCGAGACTATGGCGACACGATGAAAATGTGCATATTTTCACAATCCCCTCTGGGGTATCATATTAAAACGCCACTTAACGCTTCTAGCTAAAAGAAAAAAAAAACCATTCACACACTCAGAGAGCAACGGGAGATGGAAGTAGATAAAAGGAGGATTCATGGAAAAGGAAAACCAGCTTAAGGATACGTAAATGGCAACATTTCTACCATTATTCTCCATTCTACAAACTACTCGTGGTTTACGTATTAAAGGATAAACGTCTTCTCTTCGCCCATTATCAGATATTTAACCCCTTCTTAAAAGGAATTCCTGTTTCACACAGTCTGCCACCCTGGCACACTCACCACCTCCCTACCACACGCATCCAGAGCCTCCTTACATTTACTTTGTCATTATAATTGCTCCCCAGATGTATTCTCAAAGTTGTCTCTGACTATAATTGCCTGTGAGCTGTTCAAGTTTTCTAACATCCTTCAAGGGACGACGCCTCAATTGCTCACGTATACTACATGTACGTATGTCCGTATGCGAACGTGCGTCAGTGTGTGTGATGACATTAAGCTGTCAGGCATTAGATGTCACATTGTGAGCAGAATACGAGAACGGAAAACAAGGAAGCGTGAAAGGCTCCAGCATATGTTACTACGCCGAAATACTGTTTTATGAGTAATTTAACGCTCTTTACGGCATCAACTAGCACTAAAGTTAGAATCCATAAAACGAGAACGAATAGGATGCGACTAGGGGAGGGATAGATCGTTGTCACAAATTCAAGTGTCGTTGGCGTTCTTCGAATGACGGATGGTTCTGTTGTCTGTGTGCCGGAAATCAACTTTGTCCACCAACCACGTACGGTGTCTTAACAAATTCTTTCAATTGAAACCAAGACTATCAAAAGTCTGTCAAGAGGGAAGGGATGCTTGTCATTGTCCTTTTGTGTCGTAATAATACACTGCAGGATAACGATCTAGAAAAAGTGAAAGTAAGAAAACAAAAATAATTATGTGAACATCAGGATGCGATGGGTGGGAGATTAAAAGAAACCGTTGTCGTTATTAAGACATCGTCCTGTTGGGATTGTTCAACTCAAGTATCGGAATTATTTTATGAGTTCAATGATGATAGCAGATTTGCAAGACTCATAAACCAACGAAATAGGCCTGAAGTCAAGTTGTGTCAAACAGAGCGGGTTTTATTGAAATGAAAGCGCAATGTCCTCAAAGACTGTTGCGATGGTTATAATGAAGGAGGGTTGTGAGGCTATAGCCAGCTCAAGAGACAAATTTTAATTAAAAAATCGCTCGGTAGTGCTTTAGTTACACAAAAACAAGGAGAACACAAATGGAAATATCAGAGACAACAAATTGACAACTTTCAGAAATCATTAAATAGCTTCATCCTGCAGGGATACAAGAGGATAGGTACTGAAGAGACAATTAAATTTTCTTTTCCATCGTTTGAAATCCATAAATCGCTCAGCCTTGGTATTAAAAAGAGGTGATGACATTGTAATGCAGGCTTTGCTAAGGGTTTATGGGGCTCCTTTAGCGCCTTGGATGTGTGTCAACTCTTTAGTGCAATGCCAAAGTCGTTACACTCATCAAGCAGGTAGAGACGACTTTGATTTGACAAAAAATATTCAAGCCCTTCAAACCTGATGAAAAGTTTGGAACATGTGTAGAGATCGATAGTAGCCCAGTAGTAGGCTATCCAGTAGCCCACCCTGTCAACCCAATTTTTCAGTACATCGTCGATTCTTTGTGGCACCTTAGCAGTTCCTCATAAAAAAAAGAGGTCAATGGTGTTAATTTGGAGTGCCTTCTCAAGGATGTATAGAATTCGCACGGGAGTGCAGACACACTTAGACCAGTAAAGGTCATTTGTGATACCATGGATCAAAACCATTTGGCCACTCAGGGACTAACAGAACCAGCCGGAGCTTTGATAAAGCGATGGATGCACATGACGCCTGAGGACGCTATGTCACCAAGGTCTTCAAGGAAGGGGGACCCTAAATGGAGCTTTCTTTTATGCGCCAGAGCTGGGCAGTTACATTTGATGTGAACGACACTTTCCTCCTCCTCCTCGTCCCTATAGCTTCTACAGAAGTCGTTAGAAAGGAGACCAAGTCTTTGCTATGTTGGCCTATAAGACAGTGTCCAGTGAGAACACTAATAACGATCGCCTTAGTTTGACCAACTCGGCACTACGTTTACGGTCCAGCCTGGGCCAGATCTGTCTCGAGATGAGACATGTTGATTCGTTTCCCATCTGAGGTTGGTCTTGCTAAAAGCATTCAGCTTTAGTAGATGCTTACACGTAGCTAGGGGCATACCTAGGGATTGCCTATCAGGCAGAATCCTTAGAGTAGTACCTTGTCTGGCGAGCTCGTCTGCCCTGCAGTTACCTGAAATGTCTCTGTGGCCTGGCATCCAGCGTAGGTGAATGTTGAACTGCTCTGTCATCTTCAAAAGAGATAAACGGCAGTTGAGAGCGACCTTTGAAGTAAACGATCACGATTCCAGGGACTTGATTGCCGCTTGGCTATCAGTGAGAATGGTAATATCCCTAACAGATAGTACATTACACTTCAGCCAGGACAGGGCTTCCTTAATCGCCATGATTTCCACCTGAAAAACACTGCAATGATCGGGGAGGCGGAACGATATTCTCAGATTGATGTTCAGGGATGCTCGAAGTCACGGTCGAAGCACATTTTCGGCGGGGTGAAGTCTGTATTTTCGTGTTTGAAGTTCAGGAGATCAAGGATCCAGGAGTGGCCAATGTGATAACTAGACCACTGAGAGGAGGCTTTCAGACGGATGGCCGCACAGGCAGCGATCTGTTTGCCGAAAATATTTAGTGGCAGCAGGTTGAACATTATATCCAGTGCCGCTGAAGGAGTGGTTCTCAGTGCACCACGGATCTTTGTACCTTAGCTAACTGAGTAACGTGGACAGCCATGTTAAGAGTGGGTCACCATACGATCACGCCATACAGTAGAATAGGCCTGATAACGGACACGTACAGCCAGTGAGTGATTTGAGGTTTCATACCCCAGCTCCTATCTATGGCCTTTTTACAGGAGTAGTAGCTCTCTACTTTTGGCTTTCCTGACGCGATCTAGTAGATTGGCTTTCCAGTTTAGTTTTTTGTCCAGAATAAGACCCAGGTCTACATATGTATGTACGTTTTAATATTTCAAGCGCGTTACCTCGTTAACCTCGAAAAGAATAGATGGCCCACCCCTTTTTCATTTTATTTAGTTTTGGCCATAATGTACGGGAGGTGGCACAGTCTACCCTGGATATCCAAAATTAATTGTATTCTTCATCTATTATTTCGCATCGCGATATTTCTTTATGATACGCGGTTGTATTCCCCATTTTTCCTAAAGATCCTTTTGAAGTCGGGTATCTTTCTCCTCCTAGTGAACAGTACTGTCTCGGATTTCTGAGGATCAACCCCTAAATCTTCTTGTTTTGCCGGCATAGAGTGCAGATTCCATTAAGTCACTGATTTTTTGCAAGACTTTGCATTTAAGGAATATTACGAAATCGTCTGCATACGCTACAATTTGTATCCTCTTCTACGCAAAGATTTTAAGGATTTTGTTGACGGTAGGAAGCCATGGCAGCCATAACTCGAATTGGTTTAATTGACAATGTAAAAGAAGGCGGGATGATATACATAAGTACCAGCATTTGTAGTCACAGCTAGGATGCAACGAAGGCATCGTAGAAAAAAACAGAATAGGATTTCTTATTGGAAACAGGTTTCTCTTACTTGGAATCATTTAATTGGTCTCCAGCCATAAGCAGAGATGGTCAAGCTTACGAGTAGCCCATTGCGGAAGTAACATGGCTTTGTGAATACAGAACTACAAAATTGCTTCTTATTGCAAGTAAAAAGGATTACAGATAAAATGGTCCTTGCATAATGTGAAAATTATTGAAAACCCAGTCTGTGTATAACAAGTTGACAGCGAAGATACAGATTTTCTGCTTAGTGTCCTGGCACATTTTGAGCGCATGCATTTCTTTTGATCCAATCCAATGCGCATTACCTATTCATAATTGACATCTTGCTTTCGTTAAAAATACGAGAACTTTGTACTGCGTGGTGTTCGAAACCCCCATTTTTTAAAAACGCAATGGAGCTTCTCTGGTCTACGTCAGTCCAACAAAAAGCGATGAGTACCCACTGATAACCTCTCCAGTGAACCTAAATCACTAGCATTTGATTAAAATGTATCTCAATCGCAAAGGTGTACTCTCATATAAAAGGAAAATCTTGTAAATTGAGAACAAAATCCCGTTGAATGTATCCATCGTAGCGTGCGATGAAATTTTATTATATTCACAATCCCTTTTCAATCAGCGGAGAAATATCATCCATCAGAACCCGAGTTTATCTGAAATTAATATGAAATTCAGTTTCGATGAAAGAAAGTATTTACATATGTAAGGATCATACGTATGTAGCTTCCATGTTGCACAATTATGTTTCAGATTAGAAATTTCTGCAGGATTTTTCAGAAAGATAGTTCTTAGATGAAAGATTCAAACAAATATTCTGCAATCAACAGTGAGAAGGAGAGGAATATTCGTGATATTAACAGACAAAAGGAAATCACTGATATATTGGAGTTGGCAAATCAAAAAAGTCTTATCATAATCCTCGTATGGTATACACCTTCATTACCCATACAGTGCTTTAAATAGTCTGAAATCTACAGCATCACATGAAGGGAAACACATCATGTTCGATGAAAATCTAGCAAAGTGAGGAGCGACACCTTTTACATCGAGCACACCAACCAGTCTCAAAGGAGAACATTCGGGGTAAATGCTATTTAGCTTGACGTTAAGGTGCCGCAAATCACATAAGCCGATTCCAGTGAAACACAAAGAGCATTCGCCTATATCGAAGAGTTTAATTCCGGAACTGTGTCCTTAAATGTGCTTCTTACAGGTTTGAACTCTTGTGATTTGGCACAATTTTTCCCTGCAGGTAGGATAACTCTTAACCAATACTGTCCTATATGACGTACACTACAACTTCGTTGTGCACAGACATCACAGAAGCATCGTGTTATGGTCACTTAGGAAATGATTTTCCATAGTTCGAATTTCGAATTTCGAATCGCACTGACAAAAGGCTTAGTTCAGCTTAGCTATCCGGAACGTATGTCTTCTATTCACAGTTCGCCGAACTGTCGGGCGCCAATTTGCTTAAATTATTTTGAGATTGGGTACTTTTAGTACTCACAGATCAGTCAAAAATAGCTTCGCTTTCACTGAATGGAAGCCGAAGAGAATGAAAAGCAAATGATAGACGATGATCTCCCAGAGAGAGTATTAAAAAAAAAAAACGAACATTGTGCCTTGGTGTTGTCTTAGACCTCAATTCAACCACATCAGGATGATACCCTTTTATAGAAAAAGACTTCAGCCGAAGAACTATCGGTGAACCTTACTTTCTAGTGGTTGTTACTGGGCTACTACGTGTATAAATCCTTGAACGGATACATGTAGGCTAAAACTGCAAGTGATCACAGTCCAGTGTTTGAATTTTTCCACATTACCGAATTCTGCTAACGAAACCAACATTGCGCTAAGAATTGTTGAAAACTTTTGGCTATTGTACCCGTTGTAAGATTAGCTTCTAGAATTTAAGGTGGCTCCTGGACTCAGGGAGCATAGGATGTCAGAATGTCAGACTCCTCCCATTGAAGTTTATTAGATATCTATAAATTGGACACATTGGGAGCATAAGATGGATAGATGCAGGAGTGTACCAACCCCAACGCAGTACACTGTGCTCTTCTAGTTCAGAAAGCCCTTCGTCAATCGCAATGAATCCTGAGTTGGTATGCTGTTAATACCAACCGCGCACAGGAGCCTAGTTTCCTAGCATCCTTATAGTGATTTGATATTTTTAGCTATGTATGTTCTGGATTACAGTACGACGCGTCGCCGTCCCAATGAATTCCTTTGCTGAGGATGAAAAGATGAGCTTTTCTGATCAGCTAAGCGCCGTATAAAAGACAACGCAGATCAGAGATATTTTCATTTTGATAGATGACTTGAATGCAAACGAAGGCAACGATGACAAAGGGATCAAACGCTGTGATCTGGAAGCATGGCCTCGGTTGTCGGCATGGAAAGAGTCCGTGCGGACTTTGCCTCAGAAGGATGTGGTTGATGATGGTACATGTGCTATCCAAGTTCCAATACGTGTTTAAATGAAAGTCACAAATTTTTTGCAATAGTGTCTTCCCATGACCGATTATCAGGACTCTCAATTTTCCTCAAATGAATTCCAAGCATTTTACCAATCACACTCTATTCTATATACGCTGCTTTAACGAATTGACCAAGATACTGGTTATAAAGGGGCAACAGGCTTTGGTTTAAGATGATCTTACTATTAACGACCCTAGGAAACGAAACAAGGACAAGGAAAGCATGCTTCCGAACAACTAACGGAAGCCTTAGACTGTGGACTTAAATAAATCGATTTTGTGGAGTGGCGAAACGCAGCGAAACGAAACGCACGCAATATTCACGAGAGGGTGAATCCCTCCAGTTTCTCTGGAGAGAGAGGAAGCGCCAAGTGCGATGACCAGTGGAACAAACCGTCAAAGGTGCCGCCTTGAATGTACTGAGTTTCCTTTGGTCATCACAAAGAAATTCTTAGCTCGACAAAGAACAGCGCTGCATAGAGCGATCAAAACTGTTGGAGATCTCTATAAGCAAACAAAAACACGGATAGGAAATCGGCCTCTTAGAAGGAAAAAGAAGGTTCATGAGAGGCTCGTGACCAAGGAAATAGAAACAAGCTATTTCAGGAACGATATTCGGAAGTTTTATCAAGGAATATGCTAAGACTATGAAGTGAGTTAAGAGGTCTGCAGGGACCAACAAGGAAAAATAGTGTTCTAAAAGCAGTCGATACTGACAATATGGAGGCAGATTGTATAACAACGATGTTGTCAGGCAGAATAACCCATTCAATTTGGGTCATGATAACCAAATTTTCCAACTAAAATGGATGAAGCAACAAACTGTAAGTCTACCTACTGATCAGCCAAGAAGAACAGCAGATTGCTTGGTAAGGAACAAGCGCCTTCCAATTTACAGAATATGGTCAGACGAAAGTAAGTTTCCGCTATCAGCGGCACTTCAGTATTGTTTGCGCGATCCTCAAGAAAGGAGACCTACAGAACTACGCCAGCAATAATTCTCTCAGAAACTCTTCTGACCGATATCCTTGTTAACCACATGATTGGTTCATCAGATCATCAGATCAAATTTACCATGGACCAAATGTTCACACTACCGCAGAACTTGGAAAAAGCCAGGAATTTTCAAACCGATACACGCCATCTATTCATCGATTTTAAGGCTGCATAGGACGGCTTTATATGGACGAGCTATGTGGATGAATGTCTAGTCTTGGCATTCCTTTCAAACTCATGCATTTGTGCTCGATGACAATGGAGAATGTACGGTGCCCCATTAAGGAAAATTCTCCGTGACCTTTGATGTCAAAAAGGATTTAGACAAGGTGACGCGCTGTTATGCGTCTTCTTGTTCTTTTTGAATGAATAATGCAGAACTCACGCAACAACAAGGGGCACATTCATTCAAAAGTTCGTTCAGTTACTTGCATATGCCGACGATAGTAACATAATCGGAAGAACGCAGGGTGATGTCAGTGGGGCATCAGCCGCGAAAACTAAAATGATCATTTATAGGACCTTAACTACCCCAGTCCTGCTCTATGGTAAAGAGGCATAGACTTGCCAAAAGTGAATAAGGTTGCTCTTGGTTCACTCGAGTGGAAAATTCTCGGTCACGTCAGCATACATAGACGGTAAGTGGAGGACGAGGTACTTACATACAACGATGAACAGCGTACAGTACAGCGACATCGACTTAGTCAGAAGAGTGAAAATCCAACGACTGAGATGATTGGGTCATGTAAAGCGCATGTACACCAATCCTTCGATCCGAAAATCTTCGAAACCACCCACCCCCCAGGGATGGCTCAGTAGAGGTAGAACGCGACTCAGATGGCGCACGTAAGTGGAAGGATTTCTCAAGCAACTTAGCTGCGAAAGTGGAGACAGATAGCTAAAGATCGAGCTTGTTGATTGAGACCCGAGTCCTCCCCAAGCTGAAGTGTCACCTTAAGTAAGTGAAATGCATGCATGCATATGCATACGAATGCGTATGCTCATGACGTTAATTTGCGATTACGTACAGCACAAGACAAGTTTTATTGCGTTCGAAAGATTTCGAGCTCTGTAGTGTTCATTATACAAAGCGATGCGGTAGCATCCTCCCTTTTTTTTAAAATCCAATTCCATTACAACTTTTCTTCAAAATTCCCTTCCCCTCATACCGGGCATATTTTCCATGATTTCAAATCAAAAGTTACGTCAAAAACATTACTCACCCACAACTTGAAGTTTTGCAAACGCCGTTGCGGTTGAAAAATGCGGTGCATCCGCTGTTACTTCACAAGAAAAGTTTCCGGATAAACCGAATCCCACCTTGCGTATAACAACTTGACTGGCATTTGACATGGGAATCTGAAATGGAAAATGAAAAAAAACTACAGAAAATGAAAATCAAAATATCTCCACCCTTCCTTCAATGTGGGGAGGGGATGCTGTTGCTTGTGATACTTGTGGTTTTCAAAACTTTTATAATAAAAAAAAAAAACTACAGAAAAACAAATTAATTTCAAAATAGCGGTCGTGTAAATATTCAAAAAGTACCAACAGAAAAAAATAAAATAAATTTAATATAACGAGAAGGACACATGCCAAATTGTGTAGTTATACTCACAATAACAGAGAGACCAGCAAATGGAAAAACTTTGGTGTTTGGAAGCTCGCCAGGTGTGTACCGGTAGAACTCTAATTGGCCGCGGTAGAATTTCACCGAGTAGAGTGGGGCTCCATTTAGGTCATATAAACAGCGAAGTACGGCATTTTGACCCTTTCGTACGGCAGGTGGTTCCACAATAAGGCTGACGTTGCGCAGAGCTCCTTCGATGAAATCTGAAAAGGATAAAGAGAACAATATAACGGTGGTGTATGAATAATTTATTCTTATCATATATTGGCCTCAAGTTATGTGTAAATTTTAATGATTAGCACTCAAAGTAAAGCTAAAAAAGCTCATCAGTAAAATTATTCTCCTTTGCGGATGGCTAGACCACCGCCGCGCCGCCCCACCTGATGACATCATAAAATGTGCTAAAACGACAGTAAGTCAACGATGCCAACGCCCATCACACGATCTGAGGGAGCAGTAACAGCAACAAACGAGGTAATTCCCCACTAAGTATCCTAATATCCACCAATCTCAAAATTTTGTTTATGGTCAGTGAGTCCAACCAGACAAGAGCTGTTCGATGCTACCATATCTTACTCATCTCTCCAATGACTAATTGGCACTTGTCAAAGGAACTCTCAGTGTCATACCATATGCAAATAAGGTTTGACCTTGAGACCATATGTAAGAGACGCTCTCTCAATAGGATGCCTAAAAACTCCAACTGGAACCTCTATGCAGAGACCCTCCTGAGGTGTGAATTCATTCCGTAGTGTCAAGATTACCCACGAATACTCGATGAAGAAGCCTCATAGACAAGCTCTCTCTGCATATACATACACCTAGCTGTAAAGCTAAAAGTAAGCCACGTAAGCACATACAGTGCTTTACGTAGCCCAATATCTACAGCAGCACAGGAAGGGAAACACATCATGTTCGATGAAAATCTATCAAAGTGAGGAGCGACTTTTTACATTGAGCTAACCAACCAGTCTCAAAAGAGAACATTGGAGGAAAATCCTATTTAGCTTGACGTTAAGGTGCCGCAAATCACATAAGCCGATTCCAGTGAAACACAAAGAGCATTCGCCTATATCCAAGAGGTTAAGGAAACCATCACTCACTAGTATTCAGGAACTACCTATGTATATCCTTAAATATGCTTCTTACGGGTTTAAACACGTGCGATTTGCAATAATTTTTCCCTGCATGCAGGATAACTCTTCACTGTGACTAACACTGTCTTACATTACATATACTACAACTTCATTATGCATAGACATCACAGAAGCATCGCCTTAGGTTCACTTCACTTCACAGTTCACCGAACTGTCGGGCGCCAATTACTCTTATTTTGAAATCGGGTACTTTTAGTACTTACAGATTTGTCGAAAACAGCTTCGCTTTTACCGAATGGAAGCAAAAGAGAGAGAATGGCAAACGATAGATGGATAATATTGTCTTAAAAATTACTTCTAATATTTCTACCAGAGAGAGAGCAAAGCAAAAGAACCATGTGCCTTGGTGTTTGATTTAAGCTTCAATTCAGCCACATCACGATGATATCCTTTATACAAAAAGACTTCAGCCTAAGAACCAGTGGCGTAACATGCCTTAACTCTTAAGTTAAAATGATCTCTGTTATCCTGTGGTGTGTGGAGGTGGCGTCGGTTGTGTGATTTTTATTGATGGATGCACCGGAGACCCTATATTGTAGGATGTACCTTTGCAGTTAGTCTAGAATTGCTTACAACCTCATTACTGCCGGTTGAAGATAAATCCATGTTCTTATAGTTTTGCGAAGCTGTCACACTAGAGCAATAACATTCACCTTCGTTATAAGAATAAAGGCGTGCTTTGTATAGAATGCTGCTCCTGGTGTTGTGGTTGTTATTGCTGAGCACTACGTTGATGTTGAGTGGTGTTTCGAATAAGAGATCTGATTGAATGATACTTTTTCACTAAGCATTTTACGTTGCGATCTTTGGATTTTCTAGTATTGTTCTTTGTATTATGCAAAGAGGGCGTACCAACTAAGGAGCTGGTAACCACCGTAGTCGGAATACTTTGCTTGAGTCAGAATAAAAAGGTTCACTACAGTGTTGCAGTGCAGATGAAGATGGTGGTGATTGACCCTTCATTGAGTACTATCGGTGCTTCGGTGAATTATTCCTGCTATGGAGACATCAGATGAACTTACTATTCACATGACTCATTGTATATGAATCTGGGGCTGAAGCAGACATTCCTGGGGGCACTTCAGTTCTACGGGGTAGAATTATCCCCTCGCTGTTACATCGGAGCGAATAATAATAGCGCTTCTTCGGTGTGGCCGATGGACTACGGAATAAATTCGGGCTTCTTTAACTAACTTTAACTAAAGATCCTTTAGCTATTGAACCAAGTTAAATACTACTGCTGGTCGTGGTAATGGTTGTAGTCGTCGTGGTGGTGCATTGCTTTGCATTGTCTTGACATCATTTTGTAATACTGTATACTCCTGAAATTTCTGTTTCGTCCATTTCACCGTCCCAGTATTGCATGCTAGTTAGTTAGGTAGTTAGATTATGAATTTGACGTTCGAAAATGGCAGAGTGGTAAAAAATATTCCGATCGGTGTCATGAGATCCGATTATCTCCTGATCCTCAAGAAGAATGTCAGAAGGGAACCTCTCGTCGCTCACATCGGTAGACTAAAACAAGGGCTGAATCGACGCTGCTGTTTAACTTCTGTTTTGACGACATAAAACGACCTTTTTTTGGCGAGTTACCATATTTTCTTCCTTGTCAAATGCGTTATCTAATTTGATGAAAACAAATTTTCACTCTGTCGTCGCTGAAAGTGTTGGCCAGTGTTCCGATGGATAGCTGAATACATGTCGACCACTATGTTGATTGTAAATTCGAGTTTTGCGTCATAAGTTTCGTTTCTTCCCTCAGCCGTTAGAGTTCAAAAACCCTCTTTAAGAAGCATGTCAATGAAATTGGTTGAACTACAGCCAGATGTTAGAATTGCTACTCATTTTCCTGGTGCTCAGGATACTGATTCACTCACACCTCATATCTATGAATTTATTCAAAGCCCTCAAACAAGTACACACAGAATATGTTGAAGAGAATCTTTCCCATCATTCCATCAAGTGGACCATCTCCACACAGAGGCCATACCAAGCTCTTGATGGAGAATGAATTTGTCCTGCCTCCATACAAAATGGGACCGATCGTCTTATTGGGTGCCTGCTCATCCTTAGGTCCTTAGGTCCAATGTACCCCAATTCTTCCTTAAGATGCAAAACATTATTCTACATAACATCCATCCAGTTTGGGTGTGAGAAATGGCATCTGTGGCCTCATGGGAGCATGGCGCTAAAGATCTTTACGATGAACAATCGGAAAGACCTCACTATCAACAGTGCTGGTGCGAAGCCAACTTTTGTAACTCCCAGAAGACGACAGGAGTTGATTGACTTCTGCTTGATAGATTCTTTAGATACCTCATTAACTGAAAATTTTTTTTTTCTGAAGTTTGCCTTGTCAGGCCATAAACGCATTAATTTCCACATCGATTGGAAATTCACACCTTTTTAGAAGGAGAAAAATCCGAGAAAAACGAACTGGATTCATTTAGTGAGAAGACTGCGGATCCACTCAAACTAAGACCGATGCAAAGCGTTGAGCTGTGCCAAATCTGAATAGCACCCTTCCTACTTCTTTGTCGTATCTGGTTACAAAAAATACTGCAAAAAACCAGAAAACTTCTGAACAGATACCTCAGGCTGATTTGAAAGTCGAAAGCAGTATCTTAGAGAACATTTTCCAACGAGGTTAAATCACTGACAGCAACTAGTAGGCTGGTACAAGTTCTCAAAAGGCGCACACCGCCCAATCTTAATGCACTCAGGGAAAAGGATGATTCCTACACGGTGACGAAAGCGTCTCTCTAGCTGGAGACGACTCACTTTCCAGGAAATCAAATCATTACCGGCGCCGGAAATTGACAATAATGAGTGAGATTCACTGCATCTGACGTGATGGCAAATAAGGCCATAGAATATGCCGTCGCATCCTTCGATGGCTTCAAGTCACCTGGCACTGATGGTGTATATCCGTCTATGCTGAAGCAATCAATAAGCGATTTGATTTGCCCAGCCCTCAAATTTGTTTTTCTACCAAAGGTTGGAAAGGCCGATTATTGATCCGCCAAGAGTTTCAGACTCGTCAGTCTGACCGCTTTAATGTTTAAAAGCATGGAGGGATTTGTTGAACTGCATGTGAGATAAGTTTGTCTTCACCAGGATCCCCTCTTTGACATGCAACATGCTTATCAACGCGGAAAATCCTGCGAGACCACGCATCAAAACCTTGCTGAAAGGATTGAAGGCGTGCTTGATAGGTATGAGTAGGTGATAGGCATTTTCGTCGATGAGGGTGGCTTTGATGACAAAGCCTTTGATAACATGGATAAGGAATTGAGAAACAGAACGGTGATGGCTGAAGCGGGTTGTAGCAAATGCGTTATGACAGAGCTGAACAGAGGCTATAAGGTGACTTTTTGTCACCTCTTTCATGGTGGATAGTACATAGTTAACACTTAATGCTTCTGGCTTCCATCCAAGCTCTGGCTTATGCAGATGACGTCGCTGTATTCGCTATGTTCATGCCTAGCGTTTGATGTGCAGCTGGGAATATTGACTCCCACTTCTCAGAAAGTGGACCTGGCTGTATGCGGAGTGTTAAAGTGCACGGTGTGTGCTGCAGAGGCATAATTATTGACAATTCGTATCAGCAATTTGATGATTTGGTCGACGCTTAAGGTTCGAGTCCCAGAAAGTTGCAAAAAAATTTGTTTCATTCCACCTCTCCCGAATGTGTGACAAACGCTCGAGAGTAACAACTGTCAACACACAGCATCTTAATTAGCCTTACGGATATGGTTCTAAGCTGCAGATCCCTTCCACTTGTACGAAAAAATATAACACACACAACACGAATAGTCGCGAGAAGCTGGGTTCTGAACCACTTAGGTCTGCTGTGCCTTTGGCTGGACTTTTTTTAAGGGAAATTTTTAGATGGTTGTTGCTTTAATTAAATACAAAAAACTGATGTTCAAACACATCAACTCAATTGGTGAAATAGAGCTAAAACCAATCGACAACGGATTGCAAAATTGGGTTAACACGATAGGATAGTACCAAGCCAATCTCGGCAGCCATCGGAATGAAGTAAACGGAAGGTATTCTCCCTTTTACAAGGTGGCGCAAAATTAATCATCCAATCGGAAGAAGTTATAATTTTTGCAAATGGCGTCGTACGTCAATCATATTCGACATTTGTGAACTAGACAGCTGCAGTATACAAACAGACAAGCAAGAGCGTGGAATAGTTGTGTCGATTTTTTTGACCAATAATCGGTCGGTGTTGTTAGCGCAGCGTGAATTTCGACGTCGATTTCCTAATCGTGTGGCGCCAACTGGGCTTAGTTACTCGACTCGAACAGACTAGAACCACAGGAGACCATGCAGGGCGTGGCCGCCACCGGACTGGTCGTTCGGCCGAGAATATCCCGGCTGTGGCTGCCGATTGCGGGACACGCAATTGGGCGAATTTTAGTGAAAGACTTACACCTGCTCCCGTACAAAGTGCAAACAGTGCATCAGTTATTGCCTCCTGACCGTCAGTCGCGTGTGAATTACTGCCAAGCCATCCTCAATCTCAACAACGAAGAGGACAATCTCATGAGCGACGAGGCACATTTCCACTTAAGCGGTTCCGTCAATAAGCAAAATCTTCGTTTCCGGGGCACTGAAAATCCGCGTGTGATGCACGAAGAGCCATTACATCCACTCAAAGCCAATGTGTGGTGCGGCGTTCACGCGGGAGGAGTGATCGGGGCGTATTTTTTTGAGGACGCTATCGGCAATACGGCGAACGCTGCAGGGCCATGATAAACGATTTCTTACTGCCGAAATTGGATGAGCGGGGCTTGGTGAACATGTGGTTTCAACAAGACGGTGCAACCGCACACACAGCACGAGCCACAATGGATATTGTGAAGGAAGCGTTTCCTGGTCGGTTAATCTCCCGTTTTGACTTCTTTCTTTGGGGCTACTTGAAGTCGCGGGTTTATGCCAACAACCTCAGACAATCGCAGTCCTTAAGGAGAATATTCGACAGGAATGCGAACAGTTATCACCGGAAATCTTGCGGAAAGTCATGGAAAATGCGATAAAACGCGTAAGAGATCGCGTAACTTGCCTAGTGGGCTGTGAACTCAATCGAGGATAAGCAAATACGCATTTTTAAGATGCTAAGCTATGAAATGCGTCGGGGATCATAAAAATCGGTCGGGTTTTCTCACATATTCGACCAACAAAAAAATGTTATCCTGCTGGAACCCAAGTTTGAATATAATTACCAGTTTAACCATACAACTACCATTAAAAGAACTCTACAAACAGTTTAAGAAGTACATTCACAAACGGAAAGTGCATTTTGAGTGCGAATGCAATTAAAAAATATATTGTATACTCAATCCCAGCTGTCGGTCTCACATAAAGGAAATCAACTTAAATAAGGAATCATCGCAATTTCCCTCTGCACTCACCCGATGCATGTACATTATACAGGATCAAGGAGAACTGAGTGCTCACAGTACGAGTACCCTCCAGAATGGTAAAATATTTATCTCCCAATAAGTGGATCATGCCTCACGTTGATGCAACCCCCTGGCACGCAGTGTATCTTTCTTAATCGGTAGACGAATACTGTAATTGTGTGTTGCCAAAAGCCCTCCTGCAAACTTAAATGAACATTTATTGAACGATTATCATAAACGTGTCATTGAGAAGTATCTTTTTTCACCAAAAAAAAAAGGAAAAACGATGCGCGATGAAGCGCAGAATTATGGCAGATATAAAAAGTGCACTCAAATAGCCGGCAGTATGAACGTAAGTGGTATCATCCGACCGATGAAGGGATTTCGTAGGCGTAACACACCCACACAGACCAGTGTATTTTCTGATTCATTGCCATTATAGGATGTCATTACATCGCATCGGCTCGATCCACTTAAAATATATCGTTTCCAATATTCATTTAAGTACATGTAAAAAAAATGAATAAAGTATCTCACACGCATTTTTATCCAAATGACGTGGTCAAATTTGCCCAGCGTATGATGCCTGCGTGGGATTTACCTCCTTTTTTTTATACATACATTCATATATCGCAGATAATTGATTTTGGTCACGTATACGCAACCGTTTACGTTAAATCCCAGCATGAAATTACTGTAATCCATAATTATAAGTAAATTTTGAGCAATTTTTTTTTTTGTTTTGTTTTTACAGCTATGGAATGTGATCCAACAAAGGTATATCAATTAGAATAATTAATGTGTTATTCTTCATTAGTGAGTGTTATTAATTTTACAACATTTACGTGGTGTATATTTGTAAAAAAAATCAATTAACACACACGCAATATTCAACAGGAAGTTGCATCGGTTAAAGATTTAAAAATGTATTTCAATAGAATTAAAATTAAAATTAAAAATAGTTAAGCTGTAGTTATTCTTATTATTTGTCTAGGGTTATCTTGCACTGCGACCTAATGGGCTATTGTGCCTTGGAGAGGGTGTAGTTCCCTCGTTAGAGTTCCCCTCGCATCGTGATTCCATCAGAATTGTGTTTGAGGGTCATATCCTCTAGCTTTGCCTTGGCGAGAATAATTCACCTTAGAGCTCTCCCTCCAGACCAGTTTCCTCTAAGAATCTGAGTATTGAGAAGCAAGTCCATGGCATACCCCCAACTGATAATTGGTACTTGCCCAGGTATTTCAGTCTTTTGTGGGTCAGTGCCCCAGAAGATGCTCCGGAGACTCACTTGACTCGTTGCAGAATCTGCAAATGCCTTCTTTTTTTATTCCTAGTTTCCTCAAATGCTCCCTTAGTTTGCAAGGCCTCATTGGGAAACTAGTTACGATTCGTAGGTTGTTCCTGGTAAGGTAAATGCAGGCTTCAAATCTTTTCCGGTTATGGTTAGATTAAGGTTAGGTTAGATAGGGTGGAAAATACCTATCTAAATTGCGGAGTTTGAAACCAGTTGCTGCTTTTTAAGAAGTGTAGGAGATCCTGTATCTGGACTACTGCTACCTCTGCGATGCTTGCGAAGAACCTGGATCCTAGAGTACGTAGGCGTCGTTCTTGCAAGGCGGGGCAGTGGCATAGCAGATGTTGGATCGATTCCACTTCCTCCTCATCACCGCAGCTTCTACATAAATCGTTGGACTCTGCGTTTCATTTGCTGAGCATAGCTAGGATGGCGCAGTGTCCTGTGATAACTCCCGTTAACATGCGGATGGAGGATCGGTCTAGTGCCAAAAGGCTCGTTTTTTTGTTTTATTTAACTTCGGCCATAATGTACGAGAGGTGGCACAGTCCTCTCTGGATAACCAGGAGGAGTTAGCCTCTTTCTCTATTATGGCGTGAATGATGTTATACCAGTCGGTGGTTGTATGGATGTGTCAGCTACACTGATGTCCATTTCTGACCAAGGCGTCGGCTTTTTCATTCCCTTCTATATTACTATGTCCAGGAACCCAGCAGAGCTTGATCGAATAGTGCCCCATCTTGGTCAGAGCATCGCGACATTTCTTAACCGCCT
Source organism: Blera fallax (assembly GCA_946965025.1). Lineage (NCBI taxonomy): Eukaryota > Metazoa > Arthropoda > Insecta > Diptera > Syrphidae > Blera > Blera fallax. The sequence goes on from OX337244.1 coordinate 52,081,869, forward strand.
TTGATTTGATTGTATTCGATTTAATCGATTTAAGGGCTGCTTGACTGTCAACGAAAATAGTTACATCCGACGGAAGGAGGAGGGAGGTGACTATTTTCTGTGCGTATGGCGGCCTTATCTATTGCCAGGAAAACACTGCATGCTTCTGGTAGTCTGAAAGACTCCTGTTTTTGCAGAGCCTCCGAGTAAAAGCCTGCACCCTTACCAATTACCATCTTGGAGCCATCAGTGTAGATCGTGATCTCTTTATTTTGGTCTTTTTTCCGGTTATAGTGTCCCAGTACTTTCTTAGCTTGCCTTAGGCCTATAGTGCTGTTCAAGGTTCTTGTCCCGTCTTCTTTCCCTATTTTCCTGAATTATTCGCGGATGGTATGTTCCCCTGTTCCGCAGAATGGTTCAGGGCCAATGAAGGGTTTTTGCAGCTTTTTGTCTTGCCAGTGAGTCTGCTATTTCATTGCCTTTTATCCCGACATAACTGGGAACCCAGCAAAGTGTTACTTCATTGTTTTTGCCTAATTCATTAAATTTGTTTATACGTTCCCAAACAAGTTTCGACTTAATGACATAGGAATCGAGTGCTTTGATAGCTGCTTGACTGTCTGACAGTATTGCTATGTTACAGTTTCTATATCCTCTTTCGAGATTGAGTTGGATGCATCTGTCTATAGCATGTACATATTTCAGCTACATTAAAGAAGAATACACGGGATATATTGGCCAGTGTACAAAGAACACCCTGCATTGCCTTCACAGGTGGTCTATCCACAACACCCACAACTGCACTCGAGGCTTTCTTGAATCTTCTACAACTGGATCTACAAATAAAATTACAAGCAGAGCAGCTAACAGTGCGCTTCGTTTGGCTAACGCAGGAGTGTTCAAAAGAGGGTACAACGGTCATTGCTCTATTCTTAAGGAGTCATTCCCCAACATTCCTGACATACGACTTTGACATACCATATATGGCCGACCTAAGATGGTCAAACTTAGAAGGGCACAGGGTTTCTTAGGCCTCTGAATTCGGGATACCTCCAAAAATAATCCCGCTGCGTCGGGTAATGCTGGAGAATACGCGATGCAATGCTAGTTGAGAAGTAGTTCTTCTGAATTATTCCAAAAGTGCTCCAGATTTCGATAAGGAGATGCCCTACCAGGTGATTTCTTCAATCTTCTGCTGGGACAGATAGTGTGTAGGGTAGGTGTGAACGTAGAAGGAACTACCTTCAATTAATGTATTGAACAAGTATAAGACCAAGTACATATTATCGACAAGCAAAACACCATCACTCTATGTCTAGGACAAAATGTCACTGTCATAGCTTTCGAGATAGTGAAGGAGTTTATCCACGAATGGCATCTTTATGAAAATTCGATGTGGACGGAGCCTTGGAAGCTACATACCTCGGTTTGGCGAAGCAAATTATGTCAAAACTAATTAATGGGAGGACAAGCCAGGAGTATCTTCGAATAACCGCCCTGAAGTTCGAGATGGACACTGAAGGCCGAACTAAAGGCCAATCTATTGCAGATGTCAGAGCGTTTGGTCTGGAAAACTTGAAGCAGTATAAGGTGCCCTATAATTAGGTTAGGTTAGGTAGATCGGTGCCCTAGTTGACATGAGATTGTCATTGTGCCCAATAGTAGACCCCTGGAAACCTAAATTTCATTATCGCCAGCTGAACTAAACCACATGGATATACTTTTGATAAATCTCAGGAGTTTGTTCAGATCAATGTTTCTTAGATCATCCAACTCCGCAGAGAAGTAGCTCCGAAAAGTGTTTTTCCTTTTAGTAGTGTCGGACGAATGGATTCTATTTCCTCCTTGTCCCTGCAGTTCCTACAGAAGTCGTGGTGGGGCAGTCCTATCGGTTCTGCATGATTGCCTATCACGCAGTGTCCCGTCACGGCGTTGACAGCTATTCGAATATCCCTGCGACTGAGTTTTGTGAGATCTGCGGAAGTGTTTTTGTCATAGATAGGCCATAACGATTTGGCTAGAACGCATGTATCTTATCGATACCAAAGCTTGTTAGCTTCCTCGTTGGACTCAATGCCTATCTTTCTGTGCTAAGCGGGGTGCTAGCCTCGGGAAGGGCCCGTGAGGCGCTTAGATGTAACCCTTCCTGGCTCTTTGCCCGCCTTCGTTACCTGGTATATCCATGCAGCCCGGTACCCAATAGAGCTTCACCTTATTCACCCAATCTTTTAATGCACGTTTTTCCGAGCTTGGACCTCACCGATGTTGACTGTCACGCTTTAATGGCTGCCTGACTGTTAACATAGATGCATAGATGGAGAGATATTACCCTCGCTAATCATGTCCACAGCTTATTTTGAACTTCGGCTTGAAAAACACTGCAATCGTTCTCAAATCTGAAGGACCGCTTCGTATGTCGGGACCCGCAGTAGGCACCAGCACCAGTACCTACTCGTACATCCATTTTGGATCCATCGGTATAGATTGCCAGTTCATTTCCGGTTCAGACTAACCCTTCATCCCACTCCTCCCTAAGAATTCTGATAGAGAATCTCGGATTGCAGTTTGATAACAATGGGACGATGTAGTCCATTTGCGTCCGGAGTCTCTGTATATGCCACAGGTTCAGAATTGAGGCATGACCATAAGGTCATGAAAATGGAGGAAGAAATTCAACAAGCGAATCTATGCTTGTCCATTGAGCAGGAATTCCTTTTTCAGATACATGCTCGTTTAAAAATATTCGTCCAAGCACCTATCCATAGCAAAACACAAACGTCTCATTCGAAAATACCTCCGTTTCTCGACACCTGTTAATGGAATTTATTCCCATTCAGGTAAAATACTGTTCAGTTGGCCCTGATTGCAAGCATTGTCTTTCTAATTAAGATTCAATAATTACCACCACGTGTCTTACTTCTTGTTTCCACTTCAAAGTAGAGCACAAGAGAATAAACGTCTGGCGTGGACACATAACAGTAAGACTATACGGCTTTCTATCCTCTTTAGGTTGTCTTCAAAGACAACAATTTGTTGTGACAAATTTTATGAAAGCTCTTATAGGCAAAAGGCACACGAAGATACTTGTACGGATTCATTGATGGATACTCAAAGTAGTGACCTAGTTGTGTGTCAATACCTTTTGGAAACAAATTATTTCACACTGGCTTTCACGTTATTTCTGGTAACATAATTCGCAGGTATTTGGGTCAACGTTTGGGATATGTAATCACGGAACAAAGGAGCCAAATACTTGCACATATTCGTATGCGGGTAATGGACGTATAAATGCGACTGGAAACAAAAAACCAATGGAAAATGGAAGAGTACCTGGAAAATAATATCCATACTTAGTGATTGCGGACTGTACTAACAAAGAGCCTGATTTTAGGGAAATTAAAACATGACATAACCCAAGTGTCGGAATTCCTGTGTCCTGAATTATTAACAGTAAACAAACATGAAAGCGTTCAATAACTTATCAATCGGAAATGGAACCACCGGCCATGCTTCGTATACAGTCTGTTTAGCAAAAAACGGCAAACGATTCTTACCACATTTACACGACAAAAAGAAAACGTGCAGTTGAAGGTCTCTGAAGTCTTTTAACGTAAATAGCGCAGTAGCATCATCAGAAATACTCACTCATCGGACCAGATTGCTGAAATGAGCTGGTGTATGCCATTTACCAGGTCTTTTGCAGGGGGGCTTAAATCGCCCGACAGATTTATTGGAGTTAACTTTAGATATTGAGTGGTGTGAATAAAAATTGAGTGTGAGTGTTTCCTCAGCATTTTGGAGAGAACAAAATGGTTTCGTTAAGCTCCCTCCACTCACATATTTTGACAGCTGAGTGTTACCTCCATTTTGGTGTGAATAAAGATGGAATCTATCGAGTGAACACTTGAAGAAGTTGAGTGTGCATTGCAGGTAACTTCAGGAGATTAAAAAATGAAGAATACTGTTTCGGAAAAAAAAGATCTGAAATGGACGAAGAAGATTTCATAAAAATTTTACAATTTTATCCTTGCTTGCTGCAAAAAAGCCAAACTCCAGACGTGATAATTAAAAAGCAAGTTGCGTTGAAAGATGTGGATGATATGGCGTTGATTTGAACACCTCGCAAATGAGGAAAAAAGTTTGAAATATGAACGCGTGCGTCAAATCAACAAAATTAGGAAAAAGACGGGCAATCTTTCCATGCTTTTAAAAGCCCATAAGAAGCCGCTGCTGAATGTGACAGCTCTCTACTCTAGTTTTCACACTTCAACTTGAGGGAAAGAATCTACTTGGAGGAAATTTTTTATACACTCCAAATTGAGTGTTCCCTTCAACGAAAACACCTCACTCATGAGTGTTCACTCGGAGTGTTCCCTTCGTTTTTATTCACACCACCCATTACTAACTTCAGTGCGATCAGGAGGACAGAAATTTTGGCCACCGCATCGTGTAGGTCAAAATGGTGTTAGCGCCATCTAGCTTTCATTAGAATTAATTGTATTACAATGTCACCTTAAAGAGTCAGCCAACTTCACTTGTAAGTTTAATTAGCTAACTTCACTCTGAAGATAGATTCTCCATGTTTTCATTGTCCTTTTCCGTCTATTCAAATAAAGCTGTTGACCAGACAAGACGTCTTTTTTATTCCGCGTGGAAATCCATCGATAGATAGATATCCTATTGCCATAGGTGCTTGGCAATGGTTTATTATGTCTGGTAGCGGAATTTAGGTCTTCGTCGTCAGATCCCAGATTCGCAGATTCCCACCACCTGCTGTGAATCTACTATAAATTTCTGTTTGGGCTTTGTTGTCATGACATGTTCTTTCCACCTTTTGTTAAGGCTTTCGAGCATCACTCCTGTGGTGGCAAGTTTCTATGTCCTCACGATCTTTCTTTTCGCGATGCTCCTCCTGCATTTTCCATTTGTTGGGTTAGCAAGCAGCTCTTATCCTCCTTTGCAGCCCCGCCTTATATGCCTGCTGTTTTGCTACGTGCGCCTTCCGAAATTCCTCGTCATACCAGGGGCTTCCTGGTGAGACATCTGGTGAAACGCAGTACATCAATTAATGGTTTGTTGGCAATGCTGCTACTGGTCTTTTGCGCTTGGTGTTGGCGGCATCGGACTTCACGAGAGCTTAAGAAATATGCAATCATCATCATAAGTAACTTGGCTCCAAGCCAACTTGGGAGGTCAATGTATCTAGAATACTAGAGGCACGTCTTGTGTCGATCGCAACATGGTCAATTCGTTTGAAAATTAATTAATCTAAGCACCCTGTATCCGGATAGTATTCAATTTCCTTCATCGCACAATTATTTCAAGTTTGCAGCACTGCGAGTATTTGATTCAACTTCAGACCGCAAAATCAAACTATCCTCGGGCGTTAAGTAATCGTCAGCCGCCTCGTACTCGTACCACTTCCCTATCACACATACTATCAACCATATGGTGAGAGCTTCGAAATTTCAATTTAAAACACAATCCATTTAATAATAATAAATGAAAGGATTTATGGGAATTTTTTTTCCATACTTTATCACCTACCACCGAGTCACATTTATTATGCGATTTATATCATTCATACGCTATAATCTATCCCGTATAATGCATATTTAATCCTTGCGGCAATGCGGGTGGTTCGTATATATTCATTTTTTTTTCTTTCGCAATATTTGAATAATTTACTACCCAGGATTAATTCAATTCATAGTCTAACTAGTTTCCATGGTCTATTAAATCTCTCAGGTATCAACGTATCTAAAAATTTCATTTTTCATTGTTCTGCAGCACTGAACAGTCATGTTAGAGTGTTCCCCCAAAATCGCTATGATTCCGGTGCACAAAAAATAAAGGACATCACACTCGTCCCTCGATTATTCCAAAATGGCTTTGAATTTTCTACTTTGATGTCTGCATAGCAGATTATGCTTAATGGAATTTTTATCGATATCTGTATATATATGTAGTTTTGAATGTACGAGGACTCGTATTATGAATTGCAGCGAAGATAAGTGCATAAGGACGATTTATAAAAACGAAATGACAGAGTACGCAGTGGGTAAAAAGGAAAAATTAAGACTGATAGTTCGGTGTGATAACTTTATGATGTGGGTAATAATTCTCTTCATTGACAGCCAGGCAGCTATAAAAGCAATAACTGCTTCAGAAATTAAATCGAAGCTTGTGAAGTGCTGTCGAGAAGTGCTTAAGGTTCTTGGAACACAGCACAAAGTATCGCTCTGCTGGATCCCTGGACATGAGGGTATACCAGGTAATGAGAAAGCTGACGAATTAGCAAGAGATGGCTCTGCAGCCAAACAGAACCACTCGTGAACATCCCGCCTTGCATACTTAAGCTTGAAGCAGGGAAAAAAGCCATACAAGAAGCGAACACCAGATGGACCTCCTTGGATACCTGGGTAATCACGAGGAAACTACGGCCGTCCTTCGATAAAGGCAGAGCCGAGAGACTTAAACGGGAAAACAGGAAATCCCTTTCCATCCTCGTTGGGGCTATCGCGGGGCACAACTCTCTGCGGTATCATTTAAAAAAACAACGCCTGACGGAAGAAAAACTCTGCAGAGGCTGCGGTGACGAGGGAGCTTTTGAGGACACAACCCACTTCCTATTCCACTGCCCTGGTCTCCAACACAGCCGGAACAAATTCCTAGGGAGTTAATTTTTCCAACACCTGGATGAACTCGCCAGCACGCCATCAGACAAGATAATGAAATTCATCCAGTCCTCAGGATGGTTTGTATACAAAGACTCGCAAAAATATTTATCGGAAATCGGTTTCAATGAGCAAGGGACATCCTTTCCCCCAAGGGGCATCACAATGGGTCAGTATTGACCTGAGTGTGGCAGGGAGCGATTCCCTCCCCGCCAGCCCACCTACTTAACCTTATAATTCTCTCTGTATAAGGATACTCATTAAAGAAGTTGGACATGAATGGAAACACTAACTCGAGATTTTGCGTTAAATTTATTTCGGGACTTTGTTTGCGATATCTAGACGACGCGAGGTCTGCCAATAGCCTGTATGGTTTTGACAAGAACGTCTGGATTTTATTGAAGCTTGATCGATCCTGGCTTGATGAAAATGTGTCCCATTTACACTTTTGAAACTCGATACAACTAATCAAGTCGTGCAAAGTACTATTAAATACCATTTGACGACATTTGTTTAGTCAAATACCATCGGTAGAGTGTTTGATTCCATCTCTGATAGTGAAGTGGTATCAGAAGGCCTTTTGCACAAAAGGGAAATCGTTTTTCAATCATGTCAAAGTCTACAAAACACGAAACTCTTTAAGAACATTTCAAAGAACTTGGAAATGCCGACTCAAGCTATCTCAGAAAACACGAAGCGATCCTCACAGTGTCTTTCACGTTCCATGAACTGCGGTAGTTTTGAAGTATTTTTTACCATAATCTTCATCATGAAGATATTCAAAACGGCTGTTACAGACATCATGAGGAGGGCACTTGTTATTAAAGTGAAGGTAAAAAGGTATCTAAGAGAGTTAAGTATCTGCAGGTATACCTAGATGCTGGACGATCTCGGAATCACCATGTTTGAAACAATATACGGAATGCTGAGAGGATGTTGTACCAGAAGAATCTGCGGACAATGGTGGGGAATCTCACCGAGATCAGCATACTGGATATACACGATGCTAGTTAGATCCATGATCATATATACCTCGGTGGTATGGTGGCTTCTCGATATGATATGGATCTGATATGCCCTTGAATAAATGGTTTACTGAAAGTTTTCACAGAAATCTAATCTAGGATGCATCAGTCCCGAAAGATAGGACGGGAGAAAGAAGTGTATTCACGGATGGATCAGGACGGATACTGGCAGAGCTCGAGCAGGAGTTTTCCCAAAAGAGCTAAGTCTGGCGTGCCATTGAAGACTGGGGACAAAAACCTTACTGTATCCAGCCGATATGGTCACGCTGGGTCACTTAAACCTTAGCCAGGTAAACTAACACTAACATGAGTGAAAAGCCACTGGGAAAATGAAAAAGCAGACCTATTTCTGGATCCTAAATAATTTGTTACACTGCGCAGAGGAACGATGAAGGATGTTATCGAAAATTGGCTCACTGTCAACAATGGACGGGTATAAAACAGGCCGAAATGACAATAAATTCTCTGCCAAATGGGAGATTCTAACCAAAGAGCGAAAAACACTCAAATGGTAGTAGCGTTGCTCACTGGACATGGTAGTTTCAGATACCATCTGAAAAAGATGAGTCTTCCAGAAGATGATAGCTGCTGTATATGCCTGGGAGACGTGCAAGTAACTCCATATACACTGTACCAATGTCCGGCTTTAGGTAGAGGAAGAATAGAAATATTGGGCTAGATGGAAAATCAGTGGGCGCCGCGGCTCAAGTGGATCACTGAGCGGGAGGTTCGACGTTCGAATCCAAGAAACACCAAAAAGTAGGTCTCCTCCATTTGTCTGGAAAATATAACACGCACAACACGATGGGTCGCGAGAAGCTAAGCCCTGGACCGTATATGTCTGTTGCGGCAAGTATTTGTATTTTTTTTTTTAAACCAGAGGATTGGCTAGATAATTTACCAATAACGTGGTCTGTTGCGATACACATGATCTTCATCATCACTGTTGTTTCTCCCAGAATGGCAACTTCATCCACGTATACTATGTGCTAAACACAATTCCTCCAGGCAGTCATTCAGACCTTGCCTCAAAATTTTTATTGGCACACAAATTTGAAGAATAAGGCGTTTCTATTGATGGTGCCGAGATCTACCTTAAGATTAACAAAGAATGTGAATTTTTTTGCTTTCACACGTACAATCTTTAGAACACTTAGGAGGTATCCTAACCTCCAGTATATGTATATTTTTATCAACTCGAGGTTTTTGACGCTGTAGCGAAAAGTCTCCAGGGATCACAGTGGATTCATTACGATACCCAGTGTTTTGTTTAACATTATCTAACCATCTAACCATCAAGAAATATATTTCATATCTCAGTTCGACCGCGGTAGTATTCTTTCAAGGAAATGCGTTAATCTATTCGTAAAACATACCATTGTCAGCAAATATTGGCTGCATCTTAAGGCTTCATAGTATGTAAGCCCCGCGCCTATACAGATACTAATTTTAGAACCATCGGGGTACAAAGCTAAGTTGCTCTCGGCTTACGCAGCATTTTCTGTCTGACAGAGAAATAATTATCAGAAGTCAGTATGTGAGTTAGATACTCGGCTCTTTCTGCTTAACCTCAGCCCTTTACTTTATACTTATGACCACAGCCACGCTTCTCTCAGCCTAACAGAGGAATGAAGCAATTCCTATAACCTCCATTTGTGTCATCCAATGATTCCATTGCAGAGAGCCTCTGGATCTTGATGAGGTTTGAATTTTGTCTTTTCTTCTAAAGCCTTAACCAGACCGTGGAGTCGTACACACGCCCACTTTAATAGACGTTCTCCTTTTAGCTTAGTTTTGAATCTAAGATTACGCCTAACCATCCTCCTGACTTTGACAGTCATGATTCAACCCTCCTGATGTTTGGAATGCTAGGATTGCTCTTTAAAAAAAACCTCCATTTTTAAACGATTGACCCGAAGACTTTGGCTACTGAGTTTTTCGCCTATTAATGCAAGGACCTTTCGGACATGGCTCTAAACGTAGATCACTTCCATTTGTGTGAAAATTTTATCAGACACAACACGAATGGTCACCAGGCTAGGAAGCTAGGCCCTGGACCACATACGGTCCGTTGCGCCAAGTATTTGTTTTTTTATTGTTTTTGTAATGCAAGGTGTCTACGTGACTCCAGGATGACAGAATCGCAAACGTTTGAAAAAAAAAGAAAGGATGACCAAATTCCCGAATTTTTAGACTCAAGTCAGCCCACTGTGCTGCTATGTGACCTCTATTTTGGTTTAGTGAGTGGAGCAACTTAGATTTTTTTCTTCTGCTTTATATTTGGTGGCTGTCAAGTAAAGACACTACTAGTGCATCGCGATCACCATTTTAGGGCTTTACATCGAGCCATAAGTATGTCTCCAATATCTTCAAAACCTTATCCACCTCAAGGATTAATGCCAGCGCCGCGAGAATGGCACTCTCGGGATGCCCATGGCGACTTTTTTCCTACTTTTGCCGCATTTTTTAAAAAGCTAAGTTTGTCATACTAGGCTTGAGCGTGTGTCCCATCTAGTTACAAAGTCTGCGAGTTAGAAGAGCTCCGTAAATAAAAGTTCCTTAAAGTTCGTTCAATATTGAGGAAATCCTCCAAAGCGAATCCATTTTTCTGCTGCGGACACTGCTCTATGAATAGCCGTATCTAAAAGATGTTAATTGCAAGCTCCTATTAATTGCTCCTATTTTTTTTCCATTGGGAGGTAAAAAACGAAACTCAGTACGTACTGAGTAACAGTGTGGGACTCTTAACCACTAAACCCCCTCCCCGGGGTACAGGGCGGCCGTGTTACCCAGTACGTGACGTATTCCGCTAGCGCATGTTTGCATTCTCCTGTTCTGCATTTTTGGTATTTTGCCGGTTTGATTCTTTCCTTTGTCTTTCCAGGGTTCTGAGAATCTTCATTGTATTCCCAGCCGCTTGGGACGCAATGCCTCCTCGCTTTTTAGCATTTCACCAACGATGTTTTCTGGCGTCAGTGGCTGGCCTAGTTCATTCCTTACTGTATTCCTTTCATTGAGGAGTGTTAGGCATAGACAAAAAAAAAAAATGCTAGACTTTTACTGAGTGACAGCTCGCTCTCGTACAAAGTACTTTCTAATCAGTGCATCGGATTCCTAATTCTACTAGTTATGATCCATTAGTGTATTCCAAGAGCCCAAGGCATTCGCCATGCCACTGCACAAACCTTGATTCCAACTCTCTACATATGTGGGAGAACTTGCTTCATCATTGTCCGGCTAACGATGAAAAGTTGATGCAGAGTAAGGCATACATATTTGGGCATGTGGACTACATAGCTGTATCACCAGAGGTATATAAATAATATTTACTTCATCTGCACGGTGTACCAAAGGACATAGCACATTCTAGTTACGAGAATCTTCCCTTAGTGCCAAAAATAAAATCTCTCATCTAATCGAAAGCAACAAGAGCTATTACACGGACATGAAAGAGGTGTAACCAAATCTAAGCCTTAATTGCATACCTACACATCGACATAAGCTATAAAGCCAACCCCCGTAATCGCATCGTTATACCTACTATCGCTGAGTAGTATACATTTTCCTGCAGTCAGATTTCCTTCGTCATCATACACGAGTGACTCTTCATCATCCTTCAGTACAAGTGTAACTAGACATGTATGTACTAGTAATCGATCGGGAAATGGTTTTCCCTCCTTTTTTCTGCAAAATCCGAACACATTTTGCTGAAAATCCAATATAAAGCTAAAAAAAAAAAAAAAAGCAAGGATAATGTAATTTTTGATCCTGGTGCGGCGGTTTACTTGGGTGAAACAACCGGGACTCAATGTAGGTTGAGGAGAGTGGGAGTGGGAGCTGCACGTTTGAGGAGTCATTTGTCATTTGCCACCAAGCGATAACACTTTCTGGTGAGGATTTATGAAAAACTTTTTAACTTAAACTTGAATGGGTTTCACCCAGTTAATGGATTTATGTTCCCGGTTTTATGCCGCGTTCATGTTCCTTTTTTTTTTTTTTTTTGTTATTTTTCCTTGGTTTCTCTCGTTTTTCGTAACAAATGTGCAATGTATGAGCAAAATGGAACGGAAAGTATCCGGAATAGAAGTAAAACTTGTTCCGAGGGAATGTTGTATGTAGTTCGGCGAAGGTGTGTAATGGAGTTGCTGGGCTTGCAAACAAACGCCGATCAATATTACTTGCTGTGGTGTATTGTGCTTTTGCGGGCTGTTTCGATTGGAAACCTTTAAGCTTGTAATTTAAAGCGAAGTTGCATGGTTAGAATGCAAGGAGGTGTTTAAAGCTGGCATGTAGTCTGTCAACAAAGTTGGAAGAGTCGCTTTGATATCGAACACTCGAGGTAGGTAAAGAACTCTTAGGGCTTCCACCTAAACCATCGCCGATGCCCCAACGCGTGAATAAATGGGAAATCTATTGATACCGCCCTCCACAGGGTAGTCTCTACAATAAACAACTCTTCGAATCCATTCCCGAGGGACGGCGCAGTAAAGGAAGACCGCGACACAGGTGGCGCACGCAGGTGGAAGGGGACCTCAACTAACTGGAAACTGGAGGCAGCTGGCTAAAGATCGAGCTGGCTGGAGACGCTTGTTGGTTGAGGCCCAGGTCTACCCCGGACTGTAGCGCCACCTTAAGTAAGTTCAAACTAAGGAATACACATTAGGTAAGTGCAATCCTTGACATTAAAGGGGCATTCAACAATGTGAGCACTGCAGAAATCACAGCAGCATGTGGAAGGCCCAAATGCTTAGTACTCGAATAGTGAATTCCACTCTAGGGGATGGCAGAAAGAGAATCAAGCGGGATAGCCCCCAAGGTGGAGTCCAATCGCCGCTTATATGCAGGTAGTAGTGGGCGACTTGGCCAAAATACTTGAAAACTGCGAATTCAATGTAGCGGGTTACGCCGATGATGTCGCCATTCTGGAAAATTCTTTCTCGTGATCAGCGAAAGGCTTAGCCACGCACTTTTTGTAGTGAGCGACTGGGTCAAAGGTCGCAGTCTGGAAGTAAACCAGTAAAAGGTACCGAAGTACAGATACCCACGTCTGAATGAAATTGATCTTGTACCTCGAAAAACTGCAAAATATCTCGGGGTAATATTGGACTCCAAATTATATTGGCATAGGCGATCGAATCAAGAAGGCTTATGTGGCATTATATGCATGCAGGCAAGACTGTGGTGATAAGACCCATTGTAACCTACGTTTCGACTGGTTGATGGAAGGCGCTGAAGAAAAACATATCATCCTGAAAGCGTGACGAAGATTCAACGAGCAGGCTGCTTGGGGCTAATGGGATCGGCAAGATCAACACCACCAGCAGCCTTGGAAATAATACTGATTCTTTTTCCACTTGACATTTACTGTGGCAACTCTACAGCCAAAGCTGCACTAAGCCTTAGAGAAGCTGGACTATGGTTAGACTCCGGACGGAAACGGTCTACATCATCCCACTAACAAATTGGAATCGGAGATTTTCTATCAGAATTCCTGGCAGGGAGGAGTTCGATGAAGGTTTAGTCTGCACTGGAAATGAACTGGTTACCGACGGATCCAAAATGGATGTAGGTACTGGTGCTGGTGTATACTGCGGGTCCCGAAATACTAACCGGTCGTCTTCAGACTTGAGGACGATTGCAGTGTTTTTCAACCCGAAGTTACAGCCATAAAATAAGCTGTGGACATGATTAGCGAGGGTCATATCTCTCCATCGCCATTAAAGCGTTACAGTCAACATCAGTGAGGTCCAAGCTCATGAGGTCCATTAAAAGACTGGATGAACAAGGTGAACTTCTGTTGGATACCGGGACACATATGTAGATATACCAGGTAACGTAAAGGCGGATGAACTAACTAGGGCAGCGTCACATCTAAGCGCCTCGCAGGCCCTTCCTTTGAAAAAAAAAAGATAGACATTGAGGCCAACGAGGAAGCTAACAGGGGTTGGTATCGATTATATACGTGTTCCATAGCTAAATAGCTATAGCCAGCCTATGACTTAAAGAGATCCGCAGATCTTATGAAACTCAGTCGCAGGGATATTCGTATAGCTGTCGGCGTCGTGACGGGACACTGTGTGATAGGCAATCATGCAGCACTACCCCACGACTTCTGAAGGAACTGCAGGGATGAAGAGGAAATAGAATCCATTCGTCCAACGCTCCTAAAAGGAAGGACACTCTTCGGAGCTACTTCTCTGCGGAGTTGGATGATCTTAGAAACATTGATCTGAACAAACTCCTCAGATTTATACACATATCTGTTAGCCGTCGCGACTCGTCGGTAGTGAAATTTAGGTTGTCAGTGGTCTAATATTGGTCTCAATGGACTTCTAAGTGAACCGTTGACAGTCTCTTGTCAACTAGGGCACCCATTTACCTAACCTAATCCTAAAGAAATCTGTTAACTACGTCAGATCTGTCTTACTGGGTTCTGGAAAATTATTAAGAAGTGTGCTCAATTGACTCGAAATTCACTGCGAAGCCTCTTTATGTTGAAGACGTTTCAACGACGTTTCAGAACAAGAATAAGAAATACGACCATCATCCAGTAGCACGACCTGATTCTACCAGCATAACTAAGTAACGTCGACGTGCCATAATATAACAGCCAATGAAGAGGATCTTCCATCACCCCAATTCTTCTTTTTACTGTCTTATGGTAGTTTATCCACCTCCGTGCAGCTGTCATTAAACAAGTGTAAACCGCTTGCTTCAAGGAGCAAATTATGATACCGACAGACAAAGACATTCATTAGAATGCCAATAACTCTTGCAGATGTAACAGATACCATCAACAGCGCAATGCAATCGAACATACCAGATCGCACTAGATTCCATTAGAAAAAAAATTTGTCCTAACAGGAGTAGAATAAATTGTCACATAGAAGCCACAATACGTGGTCTTATCCTATAATACTTAGAGACGCATTGAGGAACAAGCCGAAGAAGCAGGAAGTTGATGTAGATGCAGAGTGGTATATAAAACCACATAAGCAGCTGATGGGTTGGTAGTCATGGCTTCAGTCATTCGTGTAACACTTTAGATGGTTCGCTGCTATTTTCGGATGAAAAAAAAACAATGAACAAGGAATAAATATTTTCCCATCGTTTTAAGGCACATTGTGGATGGAGCAGTGACCCGAAATCGGGATGAGTTATCGCACAATGCCAACAACTTTAGGATCCACGTATCACCTCTATCTAAGGACGGCATCATTGCCGCATTCAAAACATACAATCTTAGAGGACTTCATAGAATTCTTGTTGAGCTCCTATAAGATCTCTTGCTATCACGCTCACCTATAGAAAAATCTGAGAAAGAAAGGAAATTATCTCAAGCAGGAAAGGCAACATAGCAGAGTGGAATCTGAAAAGGTATCTGCGTGCTTCCAACAATCCCTAAAATAATGTCTATCCATAATTATTCCTGTTGGCGATAAACATTCTTCGGAGAAATTCTTCTCGCCTTACAACGTGTCACAAATATCTCCACTACGCCGACAATTTCGCGTACAGAATTATGGACATTTGCTGATGTAACGGTGGATCAAAAATCTAATTTTCTGCTCCACTCACAGTCAATTTACCTTGCAAATAAGCATTGGACGGATAGCAGGTCGGGAGAATTCAGGATTCTCAGTTCCTCGAAGTCCATTGCCTCCATTGGCGGTAGCACCGGACTGAAAAGGTAAAATCTACGTTCGCCATGTTGTCTAGGATCTAAAGAAAATGTGATACTTAGCCATGTTACACTCAAGTGTGTTTTCGGCGCTATTATATGGGTACAGCAACACACTAGGACAAGAATTCAGAAGCCATTGGCAATATTAAATCCCATAAGTAAATCCTCTCAATGCATAAGTTCGGCTAATGAGATACGGCTAGTCTTAAGGCTACGTATGGGAACTTATGCAGAATTACCTTTACATAGTTCCTGATGGGTTTCTTAAGAGCTTCCAGTAAACCCCAGCAAACCAGTCGGCTTAAAGAGTGATTTAGTATAATGGGGGCTATGCGCACTTGCCTAGAGGCTATAATTTAATTAACTCAACGGCACATTGTTGTCAAAAAAGTCGAAAAGGATTACTTGTCTTTGCTCACCAACTTTCCCGAGCTATAGCTTCTCAGTACGGTTTCCAACTTTATGCCCAAGTCACCCTAGTTTAGAAAAAAAATTGCAGTTGAGATTCTAAGCCATGACACAGGGTTTTTTTTTGTTTTCCTCTTGCATGGCTTCGACGTCCAAAAGACGTACTACCTCCCTCGTAAGTAAGTCCTTGGTAGTGGATTTTTTCAGTTCCACTGAATTAAGTATCTCCTTGTGGAGAGTACGTATCATTA
Organism: Blera fallax; assembly: GCA_946965025.1. NCBI lineage: Eukaryota > Metazoa > Arthropoda > Insecta > Diptera > Syrphidae > Blera > Blera fallax. The sequence continues at coordinate 52,097,893 of OX337244.1, forward strand.
ACCAATGTAGTGCCGGGCATTCGCAGAAAATGTGTTTGGATGTTTCATCTTCCTCGAGGCAGAATCGACAATCTGTAACCTGGCACAGATTCATCTTGATAAGGTGGTATCTCAGCCCGCAGTGGCCAGTTAGAAAGCTTGCTAATTTCCTGGACTTCTGTGGGACACTTTCCCATGGGTATCGATAGTTTGGTGTTGGGTCCAAAGACGCCAGCTCCACCTCCAGAATCCATTTTCGATCCATCAGTGTACCAGGTCAAGCTTTTTGCATCTCGTTCAAGAGCAATATTGGCCCATTTGGGGCGGTCTGGTATTTCTACCTCAAAAAGTTGACCAAAACTGTATTCACTAACCATAGTGTCTAGGATGGGCAGAAACATGTCCATATTTCAGATTAAGTTAAGTATTTTCAGGCGACCCACATGGTCCTCTCTTAACTTATATTCAAGCTGCAGTTTGATGGCATATCTAGCAGCCGTCTTCCTAATGAAGATTTGTAAGGGTGAGAGCCCTTACAGAGTGCTGTAGTTGGGCAGGTGCGCATTGCACCTGTAATACCTAGACAGGCATTACGCTGAAGCTTTTGTAGCTTATTTGCCGTTGTCTCTTCAAGAGTTTTTGGCCACCAGACGATAGCAGCGTACGTAAGGATAGGTCTTGGTATCATGGTATACAACCTGTATATCATTGTGGGGTTGAGCCCCCAAGTTCTGCCATAAAGACGCCTGCTTGCCCACATGGCTTTAGTAGCACGATCCGTGGCTGACTTGATGAGTGACTTCCAATTAAGTTTTCTATCTAGAAGGATCCCTAGATATTTGACGTCATTGGAGCATTTCAAGGTGGTGCCTTTTATGGTAATAGGTTCAAGGTTACCCAGTCTCTTTCTAGGAAAAGGTAATAGAATGGTTTTGTTGGGTTTTATAGATAGTCCTTCATTGGTGCACCATTGTAAGACGTGTAGCAGTGCGTCCTGCATGCTACCAGTAATGGTTGCGCTAAGCTTACCACTACAGATAATCGCCAAGTCATCTGCATAACCGATGGCGCTAAAGCCTAGTCTGTGAAGACTGACTAAAATATTATCGACGACTTGTGTCCACAGTAGGGGAGAGAGTAACCCTCCTTGTGGGCAGCCTTTGGCTGCCGTCACAGACACCGACATCCCACCAGAGGAGGCTGTAATAATTTTTTAGCATTGCTCTGACCCATTGGTTGGTCGAATCTTCGATACCTTTACAACTGATCGCTCTAGCAATCGAGTCGTATCCGGTATTATCGAAAGCACCCTTAACGTCTAGGAAGGCACATAAGGCAGTCTTCTTCTTCTTCGACCATTTTGACAGGATGGTGAAGAGCACTCGCAGTGGATTTGCCTTTTCTGTACGCAAATTGACTTGAGTGTAGAGGGTTCGATATTTCGATATGAACATCGATAATTCTTTCCATAGTCTTAAGAACAAAGGATGTTGGACTGATAGGTCTATATGATTTAGGCAGTTCACTGGGATGAAGATCACGTTCAACTGTCTCCAGGCGAATGGGATGTGACCCCAGTTATAACTTGCTCTAAATAAAGCGATAATTGCCGGCAGTATGACGTCGGAAACCCTCTGGATAAGGGCTGGGAATGCACCGTCACCTCCGGGGGCTTTGAAAGGTTTGAAAGAGCCAATTGCCAAAGTTGGTTGCTGCTTCAATTCCCTTTGAGACTTATCTGCTTACAATAAAATCAAGCTCTGGGTGATACTGGGGCATGAAATCATTGATCAGCTAGTCAGAAAGGGCTCCACGGACATGTATATATAATCTGAATTCTTCTTTGGAGACCAGGACTCCGCTTTTAAGGTCATCCTAAACAAATAAGAGCGCAATATGTACCTATCATACTAGGCCAATACCGAGGCTAAGAGTGCCACCTGCCCACAGAAGTAATATCAAGAGACTTGTGAGTTATCTTTCGGGTCATTGTCACCTAGGATATAGGCTTAACAAACTTCAACTCATTCAAGAGATTTGCTGCCTACTCTGCCTGGAGGCGGATGAAACCGCGGAACATGTACGATGTGAATGTGTGGCTGTGTGTAACATGGGGACGCAAATCTTACATCATTGAACCTAAAAAGAAAAGTTTCCGATAGGAAATTTTTTTCCTTTATAAGCGAGATCAAACGTCTCTTGGCGTAAAACTGACGTTTTGATACCTTCTAGTCGAAGTGCCATTATGCCTCCAGGAGTTGTCGGTCTCTAAAAAAAATGAAAAATGAGACAAAATGATGACAACGCCAAATCTGCTTGTGAGACCTACAAAAAAAAATCAACAAATACCTGACGCAGGACATTCCAAGACTACTACGTTCGTACGCACGACGACAACTTGAGTGAAACGAAAATGTCTCCCCAGATGAACATGAATCGGAAAATATCATGAAACATTAACACTCTAAAGCATAGTCATGGGAATCAGTAGGGAACGGGTCCAGTCAATGTATTTAAAGCTATCTTCTCTACAAAAGTAATTTCGCATACGATTTTTCCCTGGCACAATGCCGTCAATATTTTCCTCTACTTAACTGCTAATGCTAAGTAATACGAGCAGTCGTTACATAAATACCATTCCTTTAAAGAGCCATCTTGAAGTTCATGAAGAAAAACTACGTATCCATCCATTAAATACCTAAAATAAATTCCATGCTGAGCAGAGCAAAGAGAACAAAAAAAAATGCCATCCTTGCCTCCCTAAAAGGCATTACAAACACCATCTGCGAATGTATGCGATCCCATAAAAATAAACCTGAGTGAAAATTGTCTACCGTTGTAGCGATGAATTTAATAAGAATATTTAAAGGTGGAGTGTAATAAATTTCGTTTGTCTTCGCCTTCGCACGGACGAATACATTTGACCCGTCCTTGTCGTCGACGTCGTATTACTGAAATTCACACCATAAAGGAAAGCAGGCAAGGAAATAATATAAACACGAGACAGATGATGCCCAGATATTATCTAGCAAAGGAGTGTTTTGCCCTTAGTGCGAGTACGGTGGTCCATATCGTCACCCGGCCGTATCAGCCCCTGTGCTTTTGATGGATCTAACATTGCTGTTGAAATTTCAAGTGCATCTCATTTTCATTCCAATTTGAATGTAAGCGGAAAATCAGTTGAGATTCTGAAATGATGAATTCGCGCTCCAGAAAATAAGTATCTCACAATAACGTTATTTTTTTTTTTTTTTTATTTTACTGCTCTGGCATCGTTAAAATAAAATAACGCAAAGGACCTTTGCGATATGGGCACAGAGAGGCAGTAGCTGTGACTGTGCGTGGGATATTAGTGGGGGACGGGGGTTGGGTAATATATCACCTGAGTGGTGCTCTTCGGACCAAATTACTTCATTCAGTGGAGAGTCTGGAATTAATTTTCGAAAATTAACCTAAATGAGGGCAGGACATAAACCATTAATTTGAACAATTCTCGCAAATTAACGGAGTGTAGGCCTTTTGAGAAGATTTTTTTCTTTTTCCTTTTTTGTTGTTCGTTTCGAAATTTCCCATGGAAGGTGATATTGGTATTGAAAAGGTCATATGACGAATGATGGGGTAATAGTGGGGGCACGTACTCTCAGAATGAATATGACTGTTCGTGTGCTTCCGATGCGGATTTATGGATTCGTTTGAAGCAGCTGAAGTAGCTGTAAATGGTGATTAATAAGAGAATTTTGTTGCGATTCAAGGACCATTGTAATTCCTTTTTCAGCTAACAAACTTGCAATGAAATGTGTCTGAAGGAATTGCAAAATCCAGATGTTACCGACTAAGGGGAGTTTGCAAATATTTTGACTGTTTTCGTGCGTCTGGGGTTGCAGTACTGAAGGACACACTGAGCAGGAGGCGTTGGTTCGAAAACACACATTTTTCATGGGTCAACCTCTCGCGAACATTTTACAAACGAAAAAATGACAGCCATAAGGATCTGCCTCAGTTTGAAGCAAATACCAGAAAGGCAAGAAGAACAATGTGGCATCCTTGTGGTTCTTGGCCTCCAGGGGGACAGGTGCAAAAGGCTGATCAAGTCTGTGCTGTTTTAGGTGAAGAATTATCGACTTTATTCAAAGGAAATAAGAAGCGATTCCAGAGTGAAGGACTGCTTTGGCTTAGGTTTTTGTCGAGATCAAAGTGGCTTGTATTGGATTATATTGAAAGGCGGGAGAGCCTTCGTGAGGCTCTGGCACTGCGGTTTCATATTGAGGCCTATTGTGCCTAAGATAAGGATCTTCTCTGGGTGTAAGTCTGCAATGTTCGCAATGAGATGATTTCTGCACCGAAAATGTTCTTTCTGAGACGAAAGAAAGCCGGACACTCTATGAGAATATGAAGAGAGGATTCGTCACTTTTAAGGAATAATCTACATGAGGGTTCCGGAGAGAGGTTTATTCGCTGAAGATGTAGACAGTGTCCACTGATGATTGCAGTCCTTAGATTTTTCTTTTCCAGGTTTATCAGAAAATTGGATTGCCTGGGATATAGTTTGAGGAAAAATGTTTTGGAGCAGATCTGCTAAGGTGAGTTTAGCCAGACTTTATTGGATTCGAGTAGGGACAGACCTTTGGCGTAGTCTTTGAAGTGACTTCTGCTGACGCCGCAAAAGGGTTCGGGGCCGACGAGTGGTGATGCTGCACCAATCAGCCAATTCATTTCCAAACCTCTATGGGCTGGAATCCAATGTAGAATGACTAGGTTGTTGCTAGTTCGAAGATGACCGTAACGGTTTCTAGTACGAGCCTAGATGACCACTGACGACAATTGCAACGCCGTCAGCATAGCCTATAACTTCAATTCCTTGTCTTGTAAGCGATCGAAGAAGGTCGTCTATGACGAGGGACCAAATAAGTGGCGAAGGAATGCCCCCTTGCGGGCATCCTCGAGTTGTAATCGCCGAGATTTCTGCATCGTCAATGTTGTTTTGAAATATCCTTCCATTTAGCATGGACATAATCCATCTTCCTATTATTGGAGACAGATTCATGTTGTTAAGTGCCCTATTGACGCACTCAAAGGATGTGTAATTAAACGCTCTCTCAATATCTGGGAAAGCCACAAGACAGATGTCCTTGCGATTGAGGGACGATACAATTTTGGTTACCAAGTCATTAAGAGCTGACTCAGTGGATTTACCCGATTGATGGGCATGTTGGGACTTGCGAAGAGGAAAAAGCAACAGAGCTTTGTCTCTTATGTGCCTATCGACTAGCTTTTCCATGCTTTTAAGGATAAAACCCTAATGACATGAGCGTAATGGGGCGGTAGGATTTTGGACTTGGACCCGAATTTCTATCCACCTTGGGTAGGTATTTAACTATCACCTTTCGCCAGGCTTCCGGCATATAACCGTAGGCTAGGCTGCAGCTGAATAGTTTGGAAAGCATGGATGCTGATCAGGTCTCTGCTGTAATAGTGCCGAAAATATTCCGTCCTTTCCTGCTGCTTTGTATGGCTTCAGGGAAGATATGGCCGATTTGACGGCGTTAGAGCTACAGATTTTTCCCGCAGTTTTACAGTCTTCTCTAGACGGCAGATAGGTCTGCTCGAGGGGAGGAGTTAGGTTTGTTGAGAGAGGTTCATTAATAAAGAATGATCCTTTTGAGAGCAATAGAGTAGGTTTGCCAGTCGCCATTTTGTTTTGCTTTGTTGAAAAGTTTCCTTACTCTAGATCTTTGCTTATAGAGATCTGTGCTCCACCAGACGGTTTCCCTTTTAAAACTCTTGATTTTAAGAGGACAGTTTTCCTCGAAGGCGGAATTAATAGAGGACTTGAGGTAGTCGGCAGAATGTTCTAGTTTGCCTCTAGTGTCAATTCGAGGTGTTATCTCTTTAAGTGAGTGACTCAGGCGCTCTTTGTAGGAGGTCCAGTCAGTGTTTCTCTTTGGACGTTAGGATAGATGGATAGGATTGGCTTCATCTGTATCAAACCTAATTTGTCGGTGGTGTAAGCATGAGGGTTCAGTTGACACATACCAATTAGAGATTAGGTTGTTGGATAGAGAGGTGGACAGGATGAGACCTAGTACTTCTCTTCTAACTGAGTTAATAAAAGTGGCTTGGTCGTCAGCCCGGTTTAGTTGCTTTCTACACCAACGTGCCCTGGTTCACAGTTCGAGGAGTGACTTTTGAATCTGCCTAACTTGTTGAATTTGTTTAGGAAATCTCACACCAAATTGAGGTTGATTTCACACCAACTTTTATAGAAACTTGGCTAGATTAAATTGGGCACAATTTTCTTTTTTTACCCAATCCTTGGTTCTTGACCCAAATGCCTCTACATTATCCTTCTTATTCAGCTTCGTGAAAAGATTTTTTTAATAAATGTGTACCTAATATCATCTCTGGGTGTGGAGAGTGCATCACAGTTCCTTTCAATTATGTTGGGCCGCTGAGTCGTTGTAGAAAATGCAGACCTAATTTTGCATTTTTTCGAACATCATTTGTGTCGTGACCGATTTGGCACTTTTCGACGGGTTTCTTACAGACATATAGCATCCGAGCAGCGGCATGGAGAACCACCCGCGATAATTTTCAAAGAAATCGTCAATCGAAAATCTGACCGAGGCCGCAGAAAGACTCCACGTAGATGCAGATCCTTACAAGTCCTCCGTTAAGAGATGTGTAGCAAATATATTGTAAGATCGGAACAAGACTCAAGACCAAATTCATTGTGGTACTGTTCTTTAGTTAGACAACCAAGCAAGGTCCTAATCGTGCAGCTTCTTTATCTCACTACCCACAGCATGAGTCTCCGCATTTTAACAAAAATGAATCCTAATGTTATGCCCTGCAATGGAAACAACAGCATCAGTTTCTTAGTCGATTTTGAAGCGCTCCAAATTCCAAATTCGACTGCAATTCTTTCCTGACTCAGCTTGACCAGAAGTAGTTTTAGATCCGAAGAAAATCCAAGGTTCTAACTACCTTTTTACCATGTTACGAAAGCTATAGGCCTAATTGCCTAAGTCTCTAATTGCATCCCCTAATAAAGGGCCTGGCAAATCGATGATAGTAATCCACTTCAGATATATGTTTCAAAACTCTGAATCAGTCTTGAAATTGCTTACATTCCTAGGTTTGAATACGTAAATGTAGCTCTATAAGGTGTGCACTATTAAGTGCAGCCTGAATGGAACTGTGGGTAGCCCTCTTGATGCCCTCTTAAAAATTGTTCTTCGAAAGCATTGTATCAGCACCCTCCCTTGCGATTGCTGTCAACAACCTTCCAATGCTGTTGAGACCTTAGCCTCCCAAGCACCTGTAGCTTACGTTTACCTCCTTAATTTTCGAGTAGGAATGGGAAAAGGGTGGAAGCAATATCGTCACCTATGCCTTCGTGAATTGCTCAAGGCGTCTACATTTTGAACACCAATGGAAAAATGGAATTCTAATTGAAAAACATAATCAACATTTCAAAACCAAGCCATACATAAAAACCGCTTTTTCAACCTCAATTACACATTACCGCCAGCCATTTACAGAACTTCAATGCAGACTTCACTTTAATACGCTGGGCAATTCAATACCTACCCCCTGCAGTAGGGTAGCTGCTGGTCATACATAACAACACAATAAGGAACAAATTGTGGTTGTTTTACCTCATTTAGAGCATCATTGAAACCTTTAGCCTTCCGCAAGGCAACTTGAAACCCGACCATGACTTAAGTGCCTCCATTGTATAGGATAACGAAAATAAGAAAAAAAATAAAAAAAAAACACACCGGGGGAATGCACAAAGGGAACGCAAGTTAAAACAATTCCTACACGTAACCCTGATCACCCATAACCGCCCAGCCACTTGGCCTTCGAGTTCTCCCCCTGGAGAGACGGAGTAGGACTGCATGCAAATCCTGTTGCATTCCTCCCAGCATAACCGACATTGTGTGTTCCTGCTGCACAATCAATTGGCGGTTGTGTGCGATGATAGCAGCGGTTACTTGCAACTGGAACACTTTTTGAGATCCTTTATGCACTTGTTTGTACGAGTACAGCGTTGACCCACCATGACTTACTGGCTGCCTCAGCGGGGCAACTCCTCTCCAATGGTCTAGTTTCCTTTTCTCTTCATTATGGTATTCGCTCCCATTAGCCTCGTGGCAATAGTGTAATTGCGGGTATGTTATTGCACTGATGAACCCTTTCTTTTTTTTTTCACTGATGGTCGTAAATTAAATTTGTTTTTTCCAACCCCAACCCTTCGCTGAGAGTCAAGAGGCGTAGGGGTGGCGGGGGCGAAATTTTCACAGAAGCAGCCAATTATGCAAATTTCAGAATGATATCTGCGAAAGTCGTTTCAGAGAGTCGTTTTGTGCTCAGGATTTTCCCTGAAATGTGGAGTTTTTTTCGTTTTCTTTTTTTTTCATTTTTTATTTCAACGTAAAAAAGTTACAGCTGCGATAAACATTTACATAGAAAAATTATTTCAGTGCTACAAATTATTATTTTATTGTACTTATTTCTCGTTTATGTTGCTTATGGTTAGTGTGGTTGAATAAAATTATCTTGTACATTCGGGAGCGATTATCTTAGTGTTTTCCTTTCAAGCCGTGGCTGTTCAGTTGTTTTAGAGCGCATCTTGGTGTTTTAAAAACACAAAAATTTAATAATGCAAACCGAGAGGGGCCATCCTTCGAGAGTTGTTGAGCAAAAAACTAATGCTATGACGAACTGAATGGTTACAATCAGGTAGAACATAAAAGGCGACCTGGTTTGGTACTAAGCCATCGGTGGGTGGGTTCAAATCGCTCTTGAAGAGAGTGAGTGCTCAAACTTAGGCTTAGGATTGGTTGTTAAATTTGGTGAGCCTTGGGGTGGAGCAGTTAAATTTGGACATTGAACTGAGCTGCACAATTTGAGGAAACTGATCTGCATAACAGGATGGCATTTCTTCTTTGACTTTTATAAGTCACAAAGTAATAGACGCCCATATTCGCGCCAGCATCAATCCCAATCTGATATTAGCCTCCCAACATGCGTACAGTTTAGGGAAATCGGTAGAAACGGCTCACAATAGGCTTCTGACCAATAGGATGATCAACTCCAGGCTGGGCAACGTTGTAGTTCGGAGCTCGGCTTGCGGTCGAGAGATCGGCTTGCATATGTGCATATGAGTGGAGCTCCAGAAGCTTCACCAACAGCTGCTCTAGAAATGCTGTTTCAGCCGTTTCATCTCTCTAGCAAACAGGTGGCAGCGTATGAAGCCAGCCGCATGAAAGCCATATCTCTGTGGTCTAGTCTACGTACTGGACACTCCACCATTCTCAACGATCTTAGCATTCTCTCAACTTCTATTCGAAAAAAGTTTTGAAACCCGAATACCCACCAGAGAAGACCAGCAAGGGGATCTCGGGTTGCAAAAGGAATCTATGCGGTTATATACGGATAGATCCAAGACAGAATCAGAATGCTTCTACAACACCACTGCAGCGTCTTTCAGGCGGAGACCATGGCGATAAAAGAAGTCTTGTCGTGGATCAAGTACAGTGTGACATCTAAAAAAAAAAATAGTAACTGCAGGCGAAAAGAAAAAGCTTGTGTTTGCATAACAGGGGCTATGAGAACCTCTCTGACAGCAGCACTGAAAATGATATTGGGAGTCACTCCTCTACACTTATTGGTAGAGAAGTTTGCCAAGGATTACCCGCTTTTCGGCCGGCCTAGGGATTATAAGTTCTGTTTCGAGAGAAAATTCAACTGGAAGCTGAGCAGCAAGAGAGAATAGAGCAGCGAAGTCGGGATGTACCAATTCAAACAAAATAAAATAAAGTGGTACACGAACGGATCAAAAAAATTCACAGGGCCAAAAGCAATTGAATAAGGGCAGAGAACCAATAACTCAAAATCGATGGAAACATACCTCAATTTTTATCCAAACAGAGGACTACGCGATCGAACAGCGCGTCATATCCAACCTCGATATGAACTATCGCGGAAAAACATCGCGATATTGTCGGATAGCAAAGCCGCTATCAAGGCGTAAACACTCACTGAGAACAGAGTTATCCTCTACTGGGTGGGAGTCGATCACGTGGGAGTAGGGGGAAACTAAGCTAAAAAAAAACTAGGAAGAAAGGCTCAGAGACCACTTTTACAGATCTGGAACCTGTGGACCTAGGATGTGGAAAGTGATAGTAAAGGAGGATGATTCCAAAAGTAACTCCCTAAGCAAAGACAGGTCGAAGAGCTTCTCGGCAATTAAAACCGGAAAAAAGCATAAATCTGCATAAACATCAACAAAACCCTCTACGCATTCTTGCAGTCGTCCTAACTGGTCGCAGCATACTTAAGAAAAAATTCAGGAAATTCAGGAGCTGGGTATCGAGTTTAAATACTCGAGTTCATGAAGTAAATTGGACTCGGGGAGGTCGAGTATCCCATCGACTATAACTCCAAGTCTTGGGCACAATGGATCTACAAGCTCGCAGTACGCTTTCATCTCTCAAATCAATCTAGAACTGTACCCGAAGACCTTCCAGCTCAATTCGAAAGACCAACTTTTGCCACGAGAAAATGAATAGCGATTATCCAGCACCATAAAACAAGATTAGTGTCGGTTAGACTGCGGCCATAAATTTGCAACAAACTGTGGATACGAAATAATTTATGTTGACTACCTTCAGGCACCTTGTTCGAAAACAGGGTCTGTCACAAAATAAGTTAGGTAGCAAACATCCATACAAATTGACAACTCGGGATATACCGGCGCTTTTGAAGCTGTCTGACATCAATACGCTACGTGATCAATTCGCAGATATTTCGCGAAGAGTGGAGCCACGGCCGGCCCGGGTCAGTATCTATTTGCAGTCCTCAACATGCTTGGACGTAGTCGTGTTTGAATCAAGGGCCAGAATTGTAGGCTGACTGTCGACGAAGATAGCTTCCCTACTTGCCAGGAATTCTGCCTGAAAGACGCTGCATGAATGGGGAGGCGGAAGCATTTGGATACGTATGTCCGCTCGTAGCGTTATCTGCTTCCCATTCCTACCAGAATGAAACTACTGCTTAGGATAGATCGCTGATTCGGCGTAGTCTTGCACATGCTCAAAAAAAAAAAAACTTTAAGAACAGCTATTGTTCTTAAGAACTGTGCTTCAGAAATAATTGGAAAGTTTTACCAGATAGGTTGCAGACGCTCACCAGTTTCATGTCGTCCGTCAGCTGTGCAAACATCTGTCTACCGAAGGTCTTTTGCTATGGATTAAGCAATTTCTGGGTTGATATATTCCAGAAGACAAATGATTTCGATCTTCCGCAACTCAAAAGCAAAATCAAGACGCATCTAAAGACATATCGGGGCACCAGGCGAGTCACAAGCAAGTGCAGTACCAACAACATCATGGCCATTAGTCGCATTAAACCTTCCTTCAAACGATGATGAATCTCCTTTCACGAGATGAATTCTATATAAAAATCCATCAAATTATCAAATTGACCCGGGCATGGTGAAGCAAAGCAAGTCACGAAACCTAAGCCAGCCCCTTCAAAAACGCTACAGGTTCCTAGAACGCTACGAAAGACTACTGTCGAAAGGCTTAACTTACACTTGGTGAACTTGTTTTCCAATTGCATCTGGGACTACTAAACAATAACCATTTAAGTTCAGCTTGTTTTCCAATATTTCAACTAGTGCAGAAGCCCCTCTTCATGATCCTTTTTCGCACGGTTCATAAGTTCCGCCAAGCCAGCTAGGATATCAAAGTTAAATCAGAGTATTGAAATGAATAACTTCGTCAAGGTGCTAAATTCGTGACCACCACTTCCGTTCGATACTGTAAACGAAGCCTAGGGCCTTCCAAGCCTCTAAAATCGCGGTCAATTAAGAAGACTCAGCCAGATGTATTACATGAATAAGATCCTTGTTAGATGCGATTCATGTCAGCAAACATCCCATTCTTTAACGTGCAAGCAAGGAGTTATGTCCAATTATGACTTTCATTAATAAACAACATTCTCAAAACTCCTTTTTTTACGATCCACTTAACTCAAGGACGCATTATCCTCCTGAAGATAAATCCTCTACAAGCATATTTCCTTGGATTCAACTTTTTTTTCCATCATTTTTCAAGCATTACTTTCAATTACATTTCATTCTTCATGCTTTCCTTGCAGAGCTATTCCTTGCATGCGCACCGACCGTCACACATCCTGTCCCTTGATTGAGGACATTGCCATTGTGTTTACGCATGCATGCCTCGAAATGCAAACAAGCAATCTATGTAATTTGCTAAAATGCTTTGCGAAGTATGCCCCAAGTCTGTTTGAATTTATGCATGTGTTTACAATTCGCCGTGGAGAAGGGCTCCATATCACACACACACACACACACCCAAACGATAAGCTATTCATTCCTTGGCGACTACTCCTGCAAAATTTTCTACATTACGTTGGAGACGTGTTGTATGCATTAGCATCCAAATAAATTGGACTACCTTTTCTGAAACAGTTGCGAAATTGTGCACATAGCAACCTTAATAGCGCGGGATACAACATTCATTTATTTTCACATCGGTTGCAGCGTGCATTTTTCGATTCAACGATATCTGAAATACAGACGCTCTTCTCGTCCCGGTTACAAAGGTAGACCGATAAATTTCGTTTAAGGTTGTGCATATTTTTTCCATGAAATAGAGCAGTGAGGGCGACGAATTCTATGTTTTTTTTTTTCTGTACGAAAACAAATTAATCTTCGTCTAAATGGTAATGGCTTAGATATTCCAAAGCAAGTTTGGTAAACAAGGTAAATAGGGAAATTAATGTTTAGCTTGAGAGTCACATTTGTTACGGAAATAATGGAAATGTAGGACACATTTCGTTCGTATCCTTGAGAAGCAAATTTTTGTGTAAATAAAACAAAGATTTATAAAGGCCCTGATACATAGAAGAAACGTTGGAACAGCAACTTTTAAGGCCGACACCGAACAAAACTGTAACTTTTGTCAGCCTCTAAGTTTTCTTAGGATAGATAATCCTTTGAGATTTTTCAGGGCAGACCACCTAGAAAGCCACCAGATGAGAACGGAAATACACAAGCTGTGCTAATAGAACTATCTGAGGAGGAAAGCTCGGCAGTATTCTTAGATGTGGCGCAGGCCTTTGACAAAGTATGGCATGAAGGTCTTATCTGTAATCAGTATGCTTCCATTCTTAAATCTTATCTAGATAGAAGACATTTTAGAATAAGACAGGGGAATTCTTATTCAAATCTGAGAGAAATAGGGGCCGGTGTACCGCAAGGTAGCGTACTAGGCCCAATAGTATACTCATTATATACTAGTGATATTCCAGACCTAAAAAACCATACTATGGCCACATTTGCAGATGATACTGCAACATTACCTTCAGGAAGAACCAATAAAGAATCCGCAGAAAAACTCCAAATAGGCGTAAACCAAATCTGCGAATGGACTAAAAAGCGAAGAATTAAATTAAACGAGCCTTAGTCAGTCCATGTTGACTTTACTAATGAAACGGTCGAGCATATACCAATCATTATAAATCAAAAAATAGTTCCATGTGTTTCTTAAGGTGGCGCTACAGTCCGGGGTGGACCTGGGCCTCAACCAACAAGCGTCCCCAGCCAGCTCGATCTTTAGCCAGCTGCCCCCAGTTTCGCACGCTAAGTTGGTTGAGGTCCCTTCCACCTGCATGCGCCACCTGAGTCGCGGTCTTCCTTTACTGCGCCGTTCCTCGGGAATGGATTCGAAGATTTTCCGGGCCGGAGCTTTTGTGTCCATGCGCTCTACATGACCCAGCCATCTCAGTCGTTGGACCTTCACTTTTCTGGCCAAGTCGATGGCGCGGAACAGCCCATACAGTTCGCTGTTGTATGCCCTCCTCCACTCACCTCTATGCAGACGGGACCAAAAATCACCCGAAGAATTTTTCTCTCGAAGCAGTCAAGAGCGACATCATCCGCTTTTGACAGGGTCCATGCCTCTACGCCATAGAGCAGGACTGGGATGATTAAAGTCTTGTACAGGGTCACGTTAGTTGCTCGAGAGAGGGCTTTGCTGTTCAATTGCCTTCTTAGCCCAAAGAAGCAGCGATTGGCAAGAGTTATTCTTCGTTTGATCTCAGCGCTGATGTCGTTTTCTGAGCTCTTAGCTAAGCTTAGGTAATAAAGTCCCTAATTACCTCGATGTTATATCTGTCTATAGTGACGTTCTGTCCGAGACGTCGATGTTGGTTGTCTTTCCTTGTTGACAGCATATGCTTAGTCTTGTCCCCATTAACCGCTTCCGGCTCAATACTCACGAAAGCGCCACTGACATCACGCTGCGTTCTTCCGATTATGTCAATATCGTCGGCGTATGCGAGTAATTGGATGGACTTTTGAAAGATTGTGCCTCTGGTGTTGGCGCGTTAGTTTTGCACAATTCTTTCAAGAACGATGTTAAAGAAGTCGCATGACAGCGCGTCGCCTTGTCTAAAATCTCTTTTGACATCGAAGGTCTCGGTAAAGTCTTTACCGACCTTGATGGAGCAAACGGACAAGTTTGGCAGAGATGCCAAAACTAGACAGGGCTCTGTACAGCTCGTCTCTATAAATGCTGTCATACGCGGCCTTAAAATTGATGAAAAGGTGGTGTGTATCGATTTGAAGTTCCTGAGTTTTTTCCAAGATCTGCCGCAATGTGAATATTTGGTCGATGGTGGACTTTCCTGGTCCAAAACCACACTGATATGGCCCGATCAGGTTGTTGACGAACGGCTTCAGGCGTGATGGAAATGTTGGTTATCATCGTCCAGATTGAATGGTTCCATGTGCTAAAACAGCAAAATATTTGCGTGACTCTTTGGGGTTGTGCCAAAAGGACTAACGTGGACATAATACAACGATTCCAAAATAAGGTGCTCAGAAATATGGTTAATGCACCTTGGTACATAAGAAACACTGACCTTCATCAAGACCTGAAGGTAGAAAGTGTAAATTCGGAAATTTTAATGCTTAAACACACAAAGAAAAGCTAGAAGAGCATACTAGTATAAATACAGATGCAAGAAAACTATTAAATAACGAAAACCAATTACGAAGGCTTAAAGGAATAAAACCTCTTGATCTAGCTTAAACAAGAGAAGAAAAGGAAAGAAGAAAAAAAATGCATAAATACACACATACATATGTACATATGTACATATATATCACATCCGAAAAAGAGACATCAGGAGGTGAGACTCAATCAAAGGCTAAGATGTCAGTAAAAAATTGTTTATTAGTTTAAGTGACTAGATTGCAATTATGTGGGAGATCATCAGTATCTTTTGAAGATTTCCCCTTCCTCTAAAAAAAGTGGGCGTTTGAAAAAAGGGGGAAGAGGAACAGAAGAAGTACCGGTGCACGTTGGCTTTGCAATGTTTAAAGGTTGCAAAGATGAGGAAATACAGAGCCTGGAAGATGGTTCCATGTACGAGTACGTGTCGTTCGCCATATGAACGAATCCCTGTATTTGACGGTAAAGCTATAAAATAGAGAAAGACTTGAGACATTTCTGTGATGTTCAAGTGAGACTATCGAGCTTACAATGTCTCTGTCACCTATTAGTTTAAACGCGCGATTCTGAACCCTATCTATGTAGAATGTGCAAAACGGTCTAGGGAACACCAAACCAGATGTGGCTGTTGTATTCCAGCTTTGGGCGGATGAAGGCCTTATAAATTGAAGGCAGATTAGACGGGGTAAAGTATTTTCCGCACAGTTAAGGAATCTTAGACATTTTGCAGCATTTTGACGACCTCGAATATCCATGGAAGATGGTTGTTAATACACACACCGAGAATGGCTAGTTTTTTCAGTTTCTGCGATGCAAGTACCATTCACGGATAATGGTTGAGGGTCTTGATTTCGCCTGAGAGACAGAAGACAGCACTGAGTTTTGGATGCATTAAACTTCACTCTGTTGGTTGAACCCCATTTGACTATGCTGCCAAGGTCGGAATTTAATGAGTTTAACATATCTCGCCGTTCCTTTTCTACAGCTGAAGAGCAGGGACGTGAGTTTTGGAACGAATATGAAAAACTGAGGGTACTGTCATCAACGAAGGAATGGATTGGAATAGAAGTTGCAGACAAGAGATCATTTATGAAAATGAGGAAGAGAGTCGGAGACAAAACTGAGCCCTGGGGGACACCAGCATTTATATGGTGGATATCAGACTTGAAGCCGTCCAAGACAACTTGTATTGAACGCCCCGAAAGGTAATTTCTAATCCATTGAAGAAGAGACTCATCGATACCATATGCACGCATTTTCGACAAAAGAGCCGGATGCCCAACTCTGTCAGATGTCTTTGAAATATCAAGCGCAACCATCTTTGTTTCGCCGAAGTGATGGAGAGATTAGTTCCACTTTTCAGTGAGATGTGCCATTAAATCACCTGCGAACCTGTTGCTACGGGAACCATACTGCCGGTCATTAAGAAGTTTTCGTGAATCAAGATATTTCATAAGCTGACGATTTATCAGCGTTTCCACGAGAATAAGTAGATGGCTAAAGAGACAAGAAAAATTGGCTTTTTTGGGGCGCGGGCAGGACATGTGTTATTTTTCATATTTGCTCTGGAAGTGGCCAGAAGAGTACGATCGGTGATAAAGCTTACGCAGTAGTTTTGCCAGCGAAAAAGAACACGCCTTCAGAACAATAGGCGGTATGCCATTTGATAGAAGACTAAGGAGTACTTATTAAGTGCCTTCCTTTACATTGAACAATATAACAACTCAAGCAATCACAAGCAGCCTGTGGAAGGCCCAAATAGGTCTGGGTATATGCAGGTGGATTTAAAAAATGCTTAGTGCTCGAATAGTGAATTCCACTCTAGGGGATGCAAATGGCAGAAATAGAGTCCAGCGGGATACCCCCCAAGGCGGAGTCCTATCGCCGCTTATATGGCACCTAGTAGTGGACGACTTGGCCAAATTACTAGAAAACTACGACTTCAATAAAGCGGGTTACGCCTGTGATGTCGCCATTCTGGTATCAGGAAAATTCCTTCGCGTGATCAGAGAAGACTTAGCCACGCACTTTTTGTAGTGAGCGACTGGGTCAAAGGTCGCAGTCTGGAAGTAAACACAGCGAAAACCGAGGTAGTACTCTTTACAAGGAAGAGGTCAATACCGGAGTACAGATACCCACGTGTGAATGAAATTGATCTTATACCTCGAAAAACTGCAAAATACCTCGGCGTAATATTGGACTCCAAATTATATTGGGCTTACGTAGCATTATTTATTTAAACCTAATGTTGTGTACTGGTTATAGACTGCGGTGATAAGACCCATTTAAATCCCCTATCAGAATGCCTAGGAAGGAGTGGGATCAACGGTTAGTCTGCACCTATAGTCTGCTATCTACACCGACGGGTCCAAAATGGATGAAGTTACTGCTACTGGTGTCTACTGCGGGTCACGAAATACGAACCGGTCCTTCAGACTTGCAGTGTTTTTCATCTCGAAGTTGCTGCTATAAAACAAGATGCGGACAGGATTAGAGAGGGTAATATCTCCCCATCTATGCATCTATGTTGACAGTCAAGCAGCCATTAAAGAGTTCCCGTCAACATCCGTAAGGCCCAACCTCGTAAAACTGTGCATTAAAAGACTGCGTGATATCTCAGTGGTCAACAAGGTGAACCTCATGCAACTCAGTCGCAGCGATATTCGTATAACTGTCGGGACACCTACTTGTCAGCGTTGTGACGGGACACTGTGTAAAAGGCAATCATGCAGCACCTCTAGGACTGCCCCACCACGACTTCTGCAGGAACTGCAGTGGCGAAGAAATCGATTTAAGTGTGCCAGAACATAAAGCAAACAAACAGGCCTTTCACCAATGTGGCATTAAGGACTAAGAATAAGCCAACTTCCTTATTTTGTGAAACGTGATACTGATCTAAAAAAATGAGCAAAGGCATCAGCTATTAAGTATCTAAAACCAATCTTGAATGACAGCAGAATAAGTTGTCGTCATCATTAATAATAAAAAAAAACGTAAAAACGTCCTTTCTATCCTTTTCCAGTTTGTTCAACATTTGCAATGACAAGTTGCATGCCTTTGCCACTCTAAACTTTCTGTGATGATGGTCTTATTGCATTCATCAACTCAGTAGTCATCGAGCAGGCAACTATGGTTTCAACTACGACAATCCATTGAATGTCCTGTCCAAATGAAAAGCCATGCGATTTAACCAAAAAAAAAAGGGAATAACGAGCTGAATTAAAATATTTCAGACCTCTGCCACAAGGAACTTATATTCATCATCAAGTTGTCCCAACTAAAGTTCCTTTTTTATCCTGACCCTTGCAAAAATCCGAAGTCGGCAATTTATTTTAATTCATGCAACATGCACAGAGAAATGATTTATTTAACAGTTTCTCACCAAGGACGCAACACACTTTAAACGTATTTTAAAGGAGTTTCACTCCGTTTCTCCTTTGAATTTCGCGTCTCGTTGACCATTGAATGTTGCGTCAATTGGAAAACTATTTTTTAACGAAGTTATGGCGAACGAAACTTTCCCACAGGGAGAGACAACAAATCTGTAAGTTTTCCAAACACAATGCAACTGCCCGGTATATTTCTATGTACAAAACTTTGCCCATACACTCGTAAGTGGTGTTTCTTGACAACACAAAATAAGGCAACAAAAAAACAAAAAAAAAAGGACGAAAAAAGGACGAAAAAAAAGGAATGAATTGAACAAATTGAAAAGTTTCCTGTGGTTGCCGATAACAATTTTCCGTTGGTTTTTCATTTATTTCCATTCAGAGTTGGAATGGAAACTTTTTTTCTCATGATTGTTGGTCGTGTTCCCTTGAAAATTTGGACGAGACGCCAGTGGTATTGGTGGGTAAGTTAAAAATAACTATTTAAAGCGAATTCAAAGGATGCAATGTTAATGTTAGTTGAAGCAAAATGAAATGCGAAAACTTTTACCTGAAATTGAAAAACATTTTTTTTTATGTTTAATAACTTTGTTTTAATTGCAATTTTGTTTTGACACATTATTATTAATTGGCGGTAAATTAAGGAGAAAACTTTGTCGATTTGTAACTCAAGTACATAAGTATATTCAAATGGCACGGTCGGGATTTTAGATATTAGCTCGATAAAAAAACTGAATGTCTTCAGGCTGCGGCGACGAGAAGGCAAATAAGGATGCGACCCACATCCTATGCCACTGCCCAGATCTCTACCATTTGAAAACAAATTCCTCGGAAGATACTTCTTCCAGGACATCGAGAAAATAGCAAACAAATCGGCCAATTATCCGCCGATATCCTCAATATTGTCCACAGAACGATTTGTATTAACAGGGCAGTAATAATGACAGGTTAAGCTCCACGAGCAAGAGATTCTTTTCCCCCATGAATATCGGAGCGTGTCGAAGTGGTTCATCTTCCTTCCCAGACCATAACAGTGCAGATACGATCTTACTTTACTTACTTAAGGTGGCGCTACAGTCCGGGGTGGACCTGGGCCTCAACCAACAAGCGTCTCCAGCCAGCTCGATCTTTAGCCAGCTGCCTCCAGTTTCGCACGCTCAGTTGGTTGAGGTCCCCTTCCACCTGCGTGCGCCACCTGAGTCGCTGTCTTCTTTTACTGCGCCGTTCCTCGGGAATGGATTCGAAGATTTTCCGGGCCGGAGCTTTTGTGTCCATGCGCTCTACATGACCCAGCCACCTCAGTCGTTGGACCTTTACTCTTCTGGCCAAGTCGAAGTCGCTGAACAGCCGATACAGTTCGCTGTTGTATCTCCTCCTCCATTCACCATC
Source organism: Blera fallax (assembly GCA_946965025.1). Lineage (NCBI taxonomy): Eukaryota > Metazoa > Arthropoda > Insecta > Diptera > Syrphidae > Blera > Blera fallax. The sequence goes on from OX337244.1 coordinate 52,117,700, forward strand.
TATGCAGACGGGACCAAAAATCACCCGAAGAATTTTCCTCTCGAAGCAGCCAAGAGCGACCTCATCCGCTTTTGACAGGGTCCATGCCTCTGCGCCATTAAGCAGGACGGGGATGATTAAAGTCTTGTATAGGGTCACTTTAGTTGTTCGAGAGAGGGCTTTGCTGTTCAATTGCCTACTTAGCCCAAAGAAGCAGCGATTGGCAAGAATTATTCTTCGTTTGATCTCAGCGCTGATGTCATTTTCTGAGTTCATAGCGGAGCCTAGGTAGATAAAGTCCCTAATTACCTCGATGTTATATCTGTCTATAGTGACGTTCTGTCCGAGACCTCGATGTTGGTTGTCTTTCCTTGTTGACAGCATATACTTAGTCTTGCCCTCATTTACCGCTAATCCCATCTTCGCGGCTTCCGCCTCAATACTCACGAACGCTCCACTGACATCACGCTGCGTTCTTCCGATTATGTCAATATCGTCGGCGTATGCGAGTAATTGGACGGACTTTCGAAAGATTGTGCCTCTGGTGTTGGCGCGTGAGTTTTGCACAATTCTTTCAAGAACGATGTTAAAGAAGTCGCATGACAGCGCGTCGCCTTGTCTAAATCCTTTTTTAACATCGAAGTTCTCGGTAAAGTCTTTACCGACCTTGATGGAGCAGCGTGCATTCTCCATCGTCATCCTGCACAAACGGACGAGTTTGGCAGGGATGCCAAAACTAGACATTGCTCTATATAGCTCGTCTCTATAAATGCTGTCATACGCGGCCTTAAAATCGATGAAAAGGTGGTGTGTATCGATTTGAAGTTCCCGAATTTTTTCCAAGATCTGCCGCAATGTGAATATTTGGTCGATGGTGGACTTTCCTGGCCCAAAACCACACTGATATGGCCCGATCAGGTTTCAGGCGTTCACATAAAACGGCAGATAAGATTTTATATGCGATGTTAAGAAGACTGATGCCTCTGTAGTTGGCGCAGTTCAGAGGGTCTCCTTTTTTGAGGATCGGGCAAACAATGCTGAGGTTCCATTCATCGGACATACTTTCATCCGACCATATTTTACAGATGAGTTGTTGCATGCTCCTTACCAAGTCATCCCCGGGTGCCTTGAATAGCTCGGCAGTCAGGCCATCAGCTCCAGCAGCTTTATTGGATTTCAGCTTAGATATCGCTATCTTAACCTCATCCAGGTCTAAGAAAGGTGAAAAGAGGAGACGAGACAAGTGCAAACTCTACAGGCTGTACATAGATGGATGCATAGTTAAAAGTCTTAAGCCCGATGGGTGTACTCATATCGACTCGGTCAGAGCGTATGGAGAACAAAACTACAGCTGGGTTCGAGATGACTAAACTGTTTTAAAACCAAGAGTTTGCGGGTACCTAGCAAGTAGTACCTAGTATGCAAAGGTGCTGTGTCTCTAGCGGTGATTATTGCACCTTTTCTAGACAACGATTAGACAAAAATTACAAGAAAAGACGCAAGCTAATGTATATTCTCAAAAATCGAATGCCCCAGTGCTATCAGAGTGACGGGAGAGACATAAACCTGCCTACACTGTCTTGAAAAAAAAATCACTTTTTTATGGCGAAACTATTAAAAGGTCCAAAGAGTCCATATCTCCCCTCCATAACTTCAATACATGTAACATAACTGAATAATCAAACTTAAGCTGCTTTTGCCTCAATTCAATTAAATATTAATCGGTTAATTACATCATCCTTTCGTAATCATGTTCACCTTCTTCCTTCCATACCCGTAGGCATAATTTTTAATACACTCTTGCTCATGCTGGTAATGAATATTGGTCACGAGTATGACAAAGGACATGTGTGTTGTATTTTAACCACTCCTTAGGGAAACACCCCGCGGTGGGCATTAATCATTTTATTACATCACGCGACATTCCCTGTTGGACGTAATTTTAACGAAGCGTAGCGAATTTTCCTAATTTATTCGCAAGGATATACGTGTACAACTATCACAGTAGGAATATGATGACTAAAAACAAAAACGCTAAAACCGTGCTCATGAAGTGTTCAGTGTCCAGTTTCTAGGCTAAATTAAAAGGACATACCTACCACCTACCCACCTACCCACCTACCAACCTACACAGTTACATGTCTCATGAGTAGCGCAAAAGAAATATTAGAAAAGGGTGCGCTCTTCATTCTTCAACGTTTTCGTGGTGCTGGATAATATTTTTGTTATGTAGATATCTCATTTTTATAGTCCGCCATAAAACTTTTCAGTACATTAGCACAGAAAGTAATTGCTAATGAAATTCTGGCGTCAAGTCCTTCAGGTTGATTAATTAAATTCGCATAACGCTAATGAATATGAATGCGCATAGGGAAAGGAGTATCATGTGCTTGTAACTTTATTGCTCACAAGCCGACCTTGTCCTAGTCATAACACTCTGTTTCGGTGATGGCGTAATAAGCTGCGCCAAAAATTTGTTTATCTACTGGGAGAAGTGTGAAAATTAAGCAATTTTATTATTCCCTATCCAGCAACATTGGGAACACATGTTAAAAGGGGGTTTCACGGTAAATTCCAGGTGAATTAATTAGTGGCTGATGGAATTAAGGCTTTCGACAGTTTGCAAGTGTTCTTGGAACTGTAAGGACGATTGTTTATGTTACCGAGTACCAAATGTTTATTGCCATTAAAACACACAACTTTAAATGCAGTGCGACATCCTCTCCAGGTATTTTTCCGTCCTGCAGTAAAGGCGGATGTTCGTACGAGGCCGGACGTTTTGATTTCAATGATGCAAAAGTGCGTAGAAAAAGGCGTTTTCCCCGAGCCATGGAACCTTGATACTCTTGCCACAAGGAAACAAAACATCGTCCAATACTTCGTCGTTTACCCGACACTTAAGGAAAGATCCTTGAGTGACTATCAAACTGCTCATAATAGCAGATGAGAAAGGAGCACTGTCCGACCACCAGTTCGACTTCAGAAAAAGTGGAAGTAGATTGAGCAGCTGAAGCCACACAATGAGAAAGGTATTCCTGCTGCACAATAAAAACGCCTTCAAGTTGGCAAATTTATCTTATATAAGGAGGTCGTTGACGCGGGTGGATACGCCATACTACTTGCTGAAGATAGTGACAAACTACTTCATATGCAGGAAGTTGAGGTACCAAACCAGCTACAGCCCTTTCGATTACTAAGTGCATATGTAACCAAGTGGTGGCCCTATGTGTGCTAGAAGGATTCTACTATCTACTATCCACTGCCCCGGCTTGAACAATGGCGTTAGCCACAACACAATACGAAGAAAATTTCCAGCACCATACAGTCCCTGCGCGATAGGGACAATCTGCGGTTCCAAATAATATCGGTCGAAGCAGCCAGTGTCATGACCGGAAGATTAGAAAGCGAGATCATTTCCTTTATGGCAAGCCAGATAGAACAACAGTTCAAAACGCAGATGGACCAATAAGTTGATCCCAGCCATCATGGTGTAGGTAAAACTGCCCACTGACTGCAAATTCCACATCACGTAGTTCCTATCCAGTCATGGAGGATGCAGAAAATATCTCCACAGATTTGGACACCATAGCACCCCACCAGAAAAAAAAAAACAAATATTTTCGTCCATCTATTGAACAGACTTGATGCATTGCTTGCTTTACCTCCTGACTAGAATCTCAATTCTAGACTGGGTAATGTGGCTTAGCAACCGATGCAACACCTAGGAGAAGGAATTATCACGAGTTGACGACTTTTGGCTATTTTTCCCGAACTAAGGCTAGTTTCTGCAATATGAAGACGCTCCTTGACTCTCAGAGAGAAAAACCTTAGAACGCAAGGTTTCGGAGATAAGCGAGATAAGATGGTGAAAAGCAACAAACAAGCAACCTCCAACCAAATTGACAATTTTGCCATCAGACGTCGCTTTAGAAGTAGTCTTCTAGTTCAAGAGCAGATGAGGAGATAGTAGGACGTCACTTCTGGTAGCTACTATCCAGTTCGAAAATGCTACGACAACACAAGAGTGCCAAAGTTCAATATACTAAATGCTAGTGTCAGCAGGGAATTCATTTGGACCCTTGTGCAAGGGAGGTATCCTTAATGAATTAATGGCTACTATTAAGGCTACGTATGACGGGCCCATAGGTGACATTCTGCATGAAAGAATGGAAAGTGGTGTGAGCTCCAAATTGGGATAGGGCAAGGCTGCATTCTATCACCAATGTTGTTCCTTTTGGCCATTAGCCATGAGCTTCGTGCTGCTTTGTCGAAGAATATGGACTTCGATGGACTCAAACACTCTGACTAGGCTGATGATCTATGACCTTATATATATGTACATATGTATGATCTTATACCCTCTTATTTGAATTATGGACCGCCAGGAAATTACAGCAGCTGTGAAGGGTAATAAAAGCTTAGACAGGCTTCTTTGCATATTTCGGATGAAGACGAGCTCAAGAAATGAAAAGAACCGTTTATTCGCTAGCAAGTGACTGACTGACTGAGGTCAGACAAATAACGAATACGTGAATACGCACCATAACTCCGAAAAAGGATGACATCACTACCGCGATCAATACCCCGAAAAGAAACAAAGCGGTAGTGCTTGACGGCATAGCCACGGAGCTCTAGCGAACAGCTCCGACGACGTAGACCGAGCTACTGCTCCTAATACTTACCGACGAAAGGCAATCTGACGAACAACGAAAACTGGCGAAAGTCGAATGGAAAGGCATCTGTCCAGCTGTCATACAAATACGAAAGACATTCGTGAGACATTCGTGAGAGGTGGGACCATGAAAAAACTTTTTCGTGTTTTCCGGGATTCCAACCTCAAACCTTCTTCTCAATAATCCAACGCACTAACCACTTAACTGGAACACAGAAATCAACGAATCAAGCATTGCTGGAAGTGATGCTAAATCTTCCTCCACCGAGTGAGTTCATACGGAGTACAACTGCCAAAATCGCAATCCGTCTTAGACAATCAAACACATAGAGGCATAACTCCTATGGACACGGATCTATACTCCACAGATATGGATCAATTGATCCCGAAAAATCAACAGACTATGTAGTACCATATACAGACTTTTATAAGAAATACTCCATTCTTATTCCCGAAAGACATGAGTGGGAATCCAACACATTAACCCATGTACAGGATCTTCAACTCTACACTGACGGGTCTAAAATGGACATAGGAACCGGCTCTGAAGTTTTCTGTGAATCACTTAATATCAAAGATTCATACAAACTCTAGGGCGACTGTAGTATCTTCCAAGCCGAAGTCTTCGCCATTGAAAAAGCAACACAGACGATACACGCTAAGGCACTAAATCCATCCAGGATTACAATCTTCGTGGATAGTCAAGCAGCACTCAAGGCATTGTACAGCGACACAGTTAGATCAAAAACAGTTGCGACATGCCGACAAACTATAAATAGAATATGCAACACTCACGAAGTCACTTTCTGTTGGGTTCCCGGACATAGGAATATGGAAGGAAACGAAGCAGCAGATGAACTTGTACGGAAAGGGTCTGCATTAAATGAGGATTTCACTCAAACATCAATAGCCATCCCTATTGGTGTACTGAAAAGAAAATAGGCCTTAAAACAAGAGAAATGATCAACTCTTCCTGGATAACTAGAGGAGACTGCGTCACATCTCGCAGTTTATGGCCAATACTAAACGATAAGAGGACTAAAAGCCTTTTATCAATGAATAAAAAGGAAATCAGCTTATTGACAGGAGTACTAACTGGACACTGTCCGATAGGTGCAATGGCGGTAAGACTGGGTATCAACTCACCTGACTATTGCAGAAGCTGTCATGACACAGAAGAACCAGAAACCATCAAACACCTGCTTTGTGACTGCCCCAGCCTCCAAATCAGTCGCTTCCGCTATATGGGAAACAGACTATTTGTTGAACTAGAGGACCTGGTGGAAGTCCCACTCTGGAACATTATGAGTTTCGTCATAATGAATAACTGATAGAACTCAGTTATGGTACCACTTTTTAACAGAGAAACACAATGGACCAACTGGCCCCCGTGAAAGCACCCCTACAGGTACGCGGCCCTCCAACTATAACCATAACCATAACCACTTGAGCCACGGCGCTCACAAGCTTTCCAGCTTTCATACCTCACTGAAATCCAAACTCATAGCAGTCATGGCACAACAGCGGCAATAGAAACCATGCTTAGTTTCATTCCGCTTGATCTACGAGTACACTGCTGCAGTCTGGCGACCTAGGGGAAGACCGACTATGGTCGACGAATCGTTACAGCCATGCCTCCTGTATCGATGGGAAGCTGCTAACAATTCGACTGAAAACGATCACATGAAAGCTTGCATTTGGAAGGAGTTTCGCCGTAAAAAGAAGGATAACAAAAAAGTGGTTAAATTAAATAGCAGTGGGAGTGACCTTTTCGTGCATATGTATGTGTATGCATTTTGACAGGCTTGTTAAAGGATCATTGTAGTCTTAAGAAACACATCACGAAACTGGATATAGAGCAACGCGGAGATTGCAGATTTAGCGAAGATGTTGCGAAAACCCAACGGCACCTTTTTAAGGGATCTGAAACATTAATCCACAAAAGAATGAAACACCACTCCAGATACTTCGGTTCAACCAGGAAATTGGACGGGGAAGGAAATGCTCTAAGTTCAGGTTATGAACGAATATATTTGTATGTACAAGACTTCTCGTGGTAGCAGAGACCAGAGGAGCACTCTCAGACCATCAGTTCGGATCCAGAAGATTCCATTCTGATGCCATAAAAACGGTAGTGTCGGCTGCGTCATCTGAAGCGATCCAAGGATTGCGAGAGGCTTCAAAAAAAGACTGTGCAGTAACTTTGAACACCAGAAACGCCTTCAACGACAAAGTGGTCGTTATTAAGGAGATCGCTGGCCAGAATTGGTACTCCATACTGCTTGTTGAGGATAGTTACTAACTACTTCACCAATAGGAAGTTGAGATACCAAACCGACCAGGGGATAGAGTACTAAAACCTTACTGTAGGAGTCCCGTTAAGATCGATATTAGATCCTTTCACATGGAACATCATAAACGACGGAGTCCTGTGACTATCATTGTCACAAGGAGTTCAAATAATCGGTTGTTAGCCTGGCTAAACAAGCAACTAACGAAGCAATCACAAAAATTAAAGACTGGCTTAAATTAGCAGACCATAAGATTTAGACTGTTCCTATGATGAGTCAAAAAGCTCTTGAATATGTAAATATTCGAGTTCGCAGTCAAACTATAAAATCGAAGGGCGCAGTTAAATATTTAGAAGGAATGCTCAACACTAATACTGCCCAGCCGCTGTCAGGCCTTTGTGGAATACTACCAAGCATCCGTCCAATACTACCTGGATGTTCTGGCTCTGACTACTCTGGATTTTACTCTCCAGGTTTGTCAGCTCGGTTCGCCTATATTCCGCCCCGGTTTGGGAGGCGGCGCTAGCGATGAAAAAAATGCGAACAAAACTGTCGGCAACACACAGGCTGTGTTCAATAGGAACAACTTGCTGTCTCCGAACAATATCGGGCGAAGTCGCCTGTATTATAGTCGGAATGATCCCTTTTGCAAATGAAAGGATCTACGAAAGGAGAACCTTTAGGTTCTCTCAACCCATCAGGAAAGAGGAGACAGCAAGAGAAAAAATTAGGTCTCCTCCTCATCTCCACTTGACATCAATAGTTGTTAAGCAAGTCAGGCAGATGAACCTACAACACGTACACAGTTCCTATCGGGCAGCGGCGGCTATCGCAAATATTTATACAGATTTGAACAAGATAGCCCACCTTGTGACCCAGATTGTAGTTCAAGAGGAAGACACAGAGCACGCAGTATCCTAAGGCAATCTCTAGGAGAGTGCACCCTCTTGTAGACCACATGTTGCGATCAGGGAAGGATTGGATGGAAATTTCGACACTCGTCTCGCATTTTCAAAAAGAGCTTCGAATAATAGAGAGAGCAAAAAGAGCAGAAGCAGAAACAGCCCCGCGAAGTAATTCTAGGCGACAGTCCTTTTAGTTCCCCACGTGCCTTTTTACGCTCTTGTGCCTATAGTTCACATGAGTTGGTGGCATTAGGCATTAGGCATGCAGTATGGTGTGAGGAGTTTTCTTCTCATCACCTAATTCCTTATTCCGTTGAAATCACTTCTTTTTTAAGGATGAAGGAATAATCGTTCATCGAAAGACAGTGCTTTGTTTGCCTTGTTGATCCTGCATGATCGCTTGATGGTCATCACAAGTTGTTGGCGCCGCTAACTTTCCACGTTAAGGGCCTTCAGTAAGGCCCCACTATTCCGGCTCGTTCCTGCACATGCATATGGAAAGCCCATGGGCAACGGCGCATATTTTGAAGTCACCGACAATAATCACTGGTTTTCGCAGAAGAAATTCAAGATCGTTGAGAATACAGGAGTGTCCAGTACGTAGACTAAACCACTGAGATATGGCCTTCATGCAAGTGACTGCACTTGTTTGTTGCAGATATCCGTAGATATCTAAGGGTGGCAAGTGCAACAGCATTTTGAGGGAGCTGTTGAGGTAGTTCTTAAACTCCACTGAGGAATAAACAAGTCGACCTTCGCACTCAGCCTAAATGGTTGCGGTCAGCTCCATTTTCCAACGACGTCCAACAGACGATCGCGCCTTACATGAGTATAAACCTGATGACAGATATTGTCTGTATCTGGATGTAATTCGTGGCAGTAGTCCCCATCTAATTCCTATAGGAGTACAGAGCTGTAGTGGCTCTCTTGACGCGTTCTAGTATGTTGGGTTTCCAGCAGAGGTTCTTGTCACGGGTCAGGTCAGTAGAGACCCATTGTGATACCCATGGGGGAGAGATGTCCCTTGTCCAGTGGTTAACCCCAGTTCTACAGATATGGGTTCCGATGAACTAGCAAACCATCCAGTTGATTTGATATAGTTTAAGATGTTATTGACTGGTGTTCTGGATTATTTTTCTGAGTCACGGACGAGTATAGCCGGAGCTGGGGAAGCCCAATGGATCTACAAGGTCTATTTGCACTTATACTAATAAAATCAATCCAGAGGTGTATCCTATAGCTTAACTCAATTAGATTCAGGAGTGGGTAAGGTGTGATTTGCTTTAATACGACTCAAATACTAGATGAGAATCGAAATCGTTAAGAGATGCTACTAAAATCTGCGAATTGAACCTCAAATTGAATTTTCGTCCTTGAATTTTCCATTACTTAGTAAATCGAAAAAAAAAACTCCTTCAGCTCCGATTCTGAGTGCCAGAAGCCTATGACTACTGCATTTTGTTCTCCATTTTTTGCAGTCCATTTTATGTATGTGTGTCTGCACTCGATTATCGAATCAATGGAAAATAAATTTCAGAGAATTCTGCAAATTAATTCCCAAAATACCAATCCATCCGATATTTTTCCTGAAAATTACCCACAATGCGTTATTATTTATGCTGACACGAAGCTAATGGCTCGAAAGCACAACAGTTACACTCGTGTGTAGTCAGCGCGAGGAATACTATTCAAAGCCTGCAACCGGTGTCCCTATCGATCCCAATTCAAAATTTCTAAAGGCCAACTATTTTAGTTCGCTGCACTGCGAATTTATGCGTATATTGCATCAAATTATTCAGTAATGCCCAAACACGCAGGATACATGATAATCAAAAATTAAAGTTTCTCCCTCTCCCCCTTCCAAAACAGGACAGGACAGGACAGGACGGAGGCCTGCTGCAGCTGTAGCATGCACAAAAAGCAACTCTGCCGGGTATGGCCCTTAATTTATTTTCAACGATATGTTCAAAACGTATCTCGCACCGAAATGAAATATGTCAGTAATTTCCAAGTGCATGTGCACATACATACATATGAACATAAATGAGTGGGTTTTGAGTGTAACTACAAAACGCACAATAAATTCTCTGAAATTGTTGAATTCGTTTGCGTTCCGCTAATTACTCTCCATTGGGTTATTTTGTTGTTGGCTGTTGTTGAGTTTTTGTTTTGGTATAAGTGCAAAGGATGCTGGGCTGGGCAATTTAAATACATAGATACACGCTTATAGAGGCGGATTGAGTTGTGGTAGAGATTTTTAATTAAGTCCCCGTAGGGGTGTGTGTTTTTAGCGAATAAATTCGGAAAATTATTGGATTGTCATAGATATTTGGTATATTTACCGAAGGGAATTTCGGCGACACGGTCCGTTTTACCATTTTGCACTGTGTCCAAAATTCAGTGAATGTAGTTTAATTAAACAAAATTAAAATAAAATTAATTTGCATTGAAAAATAATCGAGATATTTTGACTTTCGAAAAATTGCGTCACTAACTAGTGATTTAATTAATTCGTATTTTTTTTTTTTTTTTGTTATGAAAACAATTTCCATCCCACAAAGATCAATTGTTTGAAATTGAGCTTTATGACTGACAGCTGCAAAACATGTAGCAGACATTTCAATAATTTTGGCGGCTAAATATAGATCACTAATGACATGTCTTGACGAATACTGATGGCGACTATGATTTAGTTTCGTAGTCTACTGTCTACAGAAAGTAAATTATTACGAGTTGGTATCATAGCGATGTGCTGCCTCCAAATCATAACGACAGTCTCGAAAATGCACGACGAGTAAAATCATTATGGACCTGGAATACAATTCTTCGACCGAACATGTGTACCTGAACACTTGGATCTGCGCAAGTACAGTAGGTATGAGGTATCTCTGCATTTGCAACCCTTCATTTGGATGCCAGACCTTAAAACAGATACAATAACGCGCATGTTCTCCTGGCAAGCAATAACAAAATATACATGCAATCGAAAATATTCTGAACCCAAAGACTTATGAGCACTCAACGCCCAACAAAACCATTAATCGGTACTTCTAAGCACCATCTGACCAGACATATCGGACCATAAATCCGCATATGCCAGTTAAATATAGAAAGCATCAGCAAATCTAAGAGCGAGCACCTATCTAAAATCATGATAGACAACAATATTGACGTAGCCGTCATTCAAGAGACATATGCTGCAACGGAAATAATTCTTTTATCTAGAGGAAATATCTCAGGATACGACCTATCATCGGGCGTATGGAACAGCTACATTCGTTCGAGACAATATATCTAACGTCCACCTTATGGAAGAGAACGCAGATAATGATATCTACAGAATCACCAATCAACGTCGCCGGACTTAATGTAGTAAATTTATGTAAACCACCAAACACACCATGGACAAGACATGTACTTCCTGTGTATAGCCATCCCACTGATTACGCCGGTGACTTTAATAGCCACCATAGTCTATGGAGGTATGCAACGAATGATACAAATGGTGAACTTCTGGTTGACTGTGCCGATTCAAACAAAATGCATTTAGTTTTTGATGCTAAAGATCACGGCACTTTCCACTCTAGAAGATGGCTCCGCGACTACAATCCCGACTTATGTTTTGTATCATCCGATCTGGAAAATCGACCCCTCCCGGCTTCCAGAACAGTCTTATCGTACTTCCCACATAGTCAACATCAACCCGTCATGATAACAATTGGCATCCAAGTCCCACTCATCCACTCTATGCCTCTGCTTCGCTGGAACTTTAGCAAAGCCGCCTGGCAACAGTTTTCTAAGGAATTGGACAGCTGCATACGTTTCATCGCTCCAGAAATATGCAACTATAAACGGTTTTCTGGATTGGTAATAGCCATCCCCAAAAAGCTTCCCGGAAAAGATGACAACAAACCGATCGCTCTACTCATTACCTGTACAAGCTACTGGAATGCGTGAATCTTTAACAGAATCAGCCCAACAGTGAACGAACACATTCCCATCGACCAAGCCGGGTTTAGGACCGGTCGCAGCTGTACGGACCATGTACTGGCTCTAACAACACACATCGAAGCCGGATACGAAAAAATGCACAAAACATCTGTCGCGTTTATAGATCTCACAGCAGCGCATGACACAGTCTGGCGACATGGTCTAATCTATAAATTCCTAAAGATCATACCCTGCCACAAGATGGCTCATCTCCTCAACAACATGCTGTCCAACCGGAAATACCAAGTCATAATGAATGACACCAAGAGTGACATAAAAAAGTTGAACAATGGATTGCCGCAAGGGTGAGTGCTGGCACCACTCCTCTTCAACCTTTCCATATACGACCTTCCTCCAACCATCTCAAGAAAATTCACATACGCCGACGACATCGCAGTAGCAACCCAACACCAGAATATAGAAACGACCGAGCGCATCTTGAACGCTGACCTTGAGGCTTTGCGTGTGTACTTCAGAGAATGGCGACTGTGCCCAAATATGCCGAAAACCGAGGTGTGCTGTTTCCACCTAAATTCCAAACTGGCGTCATACAAACTGAGAGTGGTCTTCAGTTGCACTACAATCCACACCCGAAGTACCTAGGAGTAACGCTAGACAGATCGCTAAAATTCCGAAACCACCTCACCAACTCAGCGGGCAAAACAAGAACGAGAAACGTTCTGCTGCCATTGGGCTAGTATATTCAGCCGCTGAGTATTCAAAAATAACCAACCTTGCCTCTGCATGCCGACATGACCATCCTAAATCGACATGCGAGACTTAAGTCTAGAAGAACAACCTTAAAGACCTTTACCACGAAAAAAAGATATGAGTGAGCTAAGAGATTCGGAAAACGATTACCACCTTCAAATAACATCACGACATGGATCGTCGAACTATCAAGACCCTGGAACGTATACACACTGTACACTTCGGGTACTCAAAAACATGAATTGTCATAGCAGTATGAAGCAAATATTACTGCGACTCAGGAAATACGATGAACAGGCTTGAGGTGTATGTAAACGGAAAGTTTGCGACATAAATATATTACAACTGCCACAATAGAATGCTTATGTTAGGATGCGGATTCGTCGTCGTAAACCGGATCAGGTCAAGAGCTATGAACTTTAAGTCGGTAAGTGATCGATCGCCTGGCTGTCATCCGCATCAAAGTCACGATCTATAATATAAGCGTAATGTCTGTGCACGCTTCTATTGACGAGACTGGGTGAAGGGTGAATTGATGACCTCCTGGATGGTGCCTACAGGGCCTGCTCGGAGCACTATGTCGATATCGTACCACGACACTGCAACGGATAAGGGTTCCGACCAATGGAATTTGCAGGAGTTCCTAGTACGGTGTTAACTAGCACATGGTTCCCAATACAACGTATCTATACAGCAACCTGGCTAACTCTAGATGGTCGAACCACCAACAAATTAATGCATGTGCTAGTCGATGCGAGACTTGCATCATCCCGATTGTGCACTCATTTAAAGGGGCAAACCTCAACGCTGACCATTATCTCTTAGCAGCCAGATTGAGACTTCGAATGTCCAACGAGAGGAAGCCAAAAAAAAGGGACAACGTTGGATGCCTAAAGACACCTGGAATCGCCAGATACTACAAAGAGCACATCATAAAGTGCTCCAACGTAAAACAAGGACAATGAAGAAAGAGTACCAAGTTAGGAGAAGAAAATCCTGCGAAGGAGAGAACATTCGGCAGTTCTACGGGAAATCCGAGCAGACGGCAGCAGATTTAAAAGCCTAAAACGCAAGATCTCCGAAGAAGTGAAGGCAACTTAGCCACTTGTACAATTAATCCACACTTTTAGTAGCTGTATTAGGTGCATATGTAGAGGGAATGATAGGGCAAGACGATTACCTGAACTATGCTCACTTCCAGTCAGAGAAGAAATGCTCCTCTTCCTCAAGAGGTTTGGTCAGCAAATTTCAAATCCAGACACATCATGATCTCATCCACTTCGATACCACGGATTATTGTCTCGACCTGCCAGTTCTGTGGTACGGTACTGAGTGCTGGACGATAATCAGGATAGCGGAGCATCTATTTGTCAAATTGTTAGTCCTGTGGAGAGAAGAGGGCGAATGGAGGAGAAGATAAAACCGAAACCTCTACGAGCTGTACCATAATCCGCATATGTAGATGCAGTCCAAAAGGCCAGGATAAGACCTTTGGCCTTTCATCAAGCGCATAGACAACTACGTTCCAGGAAAGAGGATCTTCTATTCCCAGCTACCCGGTTCAAGACGACCAGGAAGATCGAACCTGCCTTTTAAAGATCGCGCCATCGGGGATGCCAGAGGACTTGGTCTTAACGATTGGAATCAGCGTACTTAGGATCAGCGTAAATGGAATGCTAGCCCTCTTCATAGATCGGGAGCAGGTTAAGTACGTCAGTAAACACTATTCTCTTGTGGGCGCCATGGTCCTAATCCATAGTCCTTTCTTAAAAATGAACATTATAGCTATAAGAAGGGCTAAAATACACTGAATCATTTGGCGGCTCTTTGGTAAGAAGAGGACTTTTTCTTCGATTATACAACAAAGATGCACGAGTCATCAGTAGCGTCCTTACTAAGCTCTGTACTAAAGGTCTTTGCGCGAAGCGTGCCACAGTACCTCACAATGACTTTGTAGAAGTTGGAAGGATAAAAAAGGAATAGAATCTGTTCGGTACCTGCCTTGTTCATGTCACGCTGTTGTCAGTAGAGGCACAGTCACCTAGTCAAGGACGTTGGAGACTTTCGCACTAGAATCACGCACATAGCGTTGAGCTGAGCGACCTGAGATTTCAAAATCTATTTGGTGGTTCTAATCCAGTTTATTTCTCCACGGTTCCAGGTTTCCACGATAACAAATGATGGGCATAAAGGAGTCGACTGTTGATCTAAGTAGGCAGTGTCTTTAGATCCAGAGCATACATCTATCCAACTTAAAGTGACAAAGTGGCTAAACTAGAAGCAACAACCAAGGATCTTTAAAAGCACTTGGATCACCAAGTCTTCTTTGAGTCTCTCATCCGAATTTGGGTAGAGCGTGTTGGGGTATCTCACAATGACTTTTGTAAGAGCTGCTATGACGAAGGTTAGGTTAGGTATGTATATGGGTGCCCTTGTTGACAGGAGGCTGTCAACCGCTCACTTAGACTAACGATGAGTTCATTGTGCCCAATAGTAGACCCCAGAGATCCCAGCTAGTGCTGGAAAATCACATTGCAAGTGGCGAATGGATTCCATTGTCTCTTCGTCCTACAAAAGTAGTTGTTTTGGGTAGTCCAAGTCATGTTGCATGATTGCATATCACACAGTGTCGCGTCACGATGCCGACAGCTATACGAATATCCCTGCAACTGAGTTCCATGAGATCTGCGGATCTCTTTCTGTCGTTGACTGGCCATAACGATTTAGCTATGGCACATGTATCTAATCGATACCAACACTATCCTATGACGAAGAGGAAATAGGCAGTAGAAAACAGAGGACTGCTGACACTCACATCTTCGACGTGTCTGTCAATCCAGCTTTTTTCTAGTTTAGGTTCCCAGGAGAACAAAAATTGGACACAATGTTGGTCTAGACAAGCTGTGACTGTAGTCACAGGGCACCCATCTACCCAACTTAAACTAACGATACTCAATTTGTTCGAGATGGGCTTTTTAAGATGAAGGCTTTCTCGGATCCTTGAACTTCTAATTCGATACATAAATGGCAATCCAGATTCATCTTTACAGATACCAACGTACTTTTAAGAGCACCGAGGTGTCTCCGGCTTAGTTAACAGACACTGTGAGATCTGTAGCGTCTCGGGGTACATAATAATGACTTTTGTAAATGCTTCAATGACAGAGGGGGAATCTATGCTCATCGGCACCTACATTGCCTCGCTTTAGGGAGTAGAAGACAGCGTAACGTTGGGCTAGGGGGCCAGGGGTATCTAGAAATCGCAATCCATTGGTTTCTTTCTTTTTTGCTTCTCCGGGGATGACAAACAATGGACGCGATCCAAGCGAGCAGTGACTATAGTCACAAGACACGCATCTATCAAACCTACAATTAGGCACAAAGTCTTCAAACAAAAATTAATTGCTTATTGAATATTTAACGCAACTCTGACAAATCGCATTACGGTGAGTGACAACTTGATGCTTTTGCTAATTAAGCTACCGTGGTCTAGCTCTTCATTTCCTGTTTCCAATCCTCCCCTAGTTGTTACCCTACTTTAGCGGCTATGAACTTACCCAGTATAAGGGGATAACACGCTTATTATCGAACTTGTATTGCTGTATAATAAATAAACTGATTATTAACGTCATGCATAAAACGTGCAGAAAGTTCGTAGGTGCCGCAACTAAATTGCGCCTTAGCCTGGCCCCCATTTCCAAATTAATTTCATGTCCTTCCCAGACCACCATATCCAACAATATGTGTAGGATTCGTGTAATTTTCTTCGATTTCCCAAACTCATCAATGGAAATGCAAAATCAATTACACTTCTACGAATACCCCTTGTACACGTAAGTATTGCTCGTAACAGCTAGTCTGCACGCTTCCTACCGGTTCTCCCTCAATCAGGCAGTTCACCTACATAGTTCGTGCACCGCAATGATAAATGACGATACTCTATTAGAATCGAATACACCCATTACAATTTGTATTCGTATTCCACGAAAAAAACTAAAGCTTCTTATAAACCACCCCATTTGTAGCTCACAGCTAAGATACCTACTATGTATCCGAACTCGTAGCTATGTACATATACATATACCTATTGTGGTTCCGTGATAATGACGAGCCACGCTAAAAGGAACAACGTCAACATAAATCAGAAGCCACCAGGCGCCGCCAATAGAGCATACAACCAACACATAAGAGGATTGCCCGGTACAATAAGCCACAAAGTGTTACCATACGTCTTGATGTTGGCTATACACCAAACCGTATAACATAATTGAGTTAGATTCCATAAAGTCGTCGCCGCGGTCAGGTGTAAATTGAAAAGGTGTGGTCCTTTGGTCTGGGTTTTTAATCATCATCATGTATCCCCCTTCCTTGAGAGGTTTTTATTCGGAAGTATTATTGCAAATTATGGACAAATATAGAGGAAGCAAACCAACACAAGCTTGATGTTGATGGTTATTTGTGGGTGCGGATACGGATACGGATTTGATTTAGATTCCTTGCGGCAGCTGAGGAATCCAATTCATTATCCATTCCATTTCAGATGTAGCTATTCGAGATACTTTATGTGTATCTACTGAATTAATTAATTTAATGGTAAATTGGGCTCGCCCAATAGAGACAGCCTGTGCCAACCGGATGGTAATAATCCGCCCTTTACGGGCCAAAGTTAAAAGGCTCTGATACGTGTTCTACTTGGTTAGTTGGTGGTTGGTGCTTGGTGGTTGGTGCTGTATCTGATTAAGATTTTGCATGCCACTTGAAATGAGTTATAATAATAATTTCCGAATGACTCAGTGGACGACAACATTTAAGCAGGAGTGTGTGGGCATAAAGTCCACAAGGAACCAACAACTTCTACAAAAGATAAATTACCACTGGAAACGGAATGTTTTCTTTGTGAAAGCTAGCTAGCTACTATCTGGTCCCAGAAGTACAGAGGAGTGGAATATTAATTAGAATAATTGTGGAAGCAATTCGCAAAGGTAACATTTAATTTTAGAATTCTCGTAGAAGAGATTTTTCAAGTGATGAACTTTGTTTTTCGTTCTTTAGTGGGCGGCAGACGGTGTGCCGCATTGTAAGAATGAAATAAATTTGATTTTCGCTTCAAAGGATACACAATGGAAGCAAATTTTGTAATTAAAGAGCGGATACGTACCATCTGTGCGGCAAGAACATGGAACACACATGTTCGAGACTTCGAATACGACTTGTCAATCGGCAATAAAAGCACGAAAATTTACCGAAAGCAAATGTTTTTTTTTTTTTCAGATGTCAGCATAGGAGGTACGAGTGTAGAAGGCGTGTCCTCGTAGATTTAAAATGTATGTATGGAGGTAGGTATTAATTTTAGACGGGAATAAAAGATCAAGGGAAATCATATCCTGGTTCTACAGGAAGTGGGTGTAGATACTCCGGATAATGAATTATGTATGTTCCTTGTTGAAATAAGGACTCATCGGGACTCGTGTCATTGCATCAGTTTTCTGTTTTCCAAGTTTGGTTCCTTGATAGCTATAGACATACGCAATCTTTTTTCTCAGAGTTTCGGTCTTCCATTTTCAGACTTGACTTGACCTTTACTTTTCAGGTCTGGTTGTTCTTGTACGACTTCCCTGAAAACAAACTTTTCTGAAATGATTGACTAGGGGTGTCCACCTGCCTCTGTTATACTTGGGGTTTCTTTACAGCTTTGTCTATAATGGTAGCTTTGATTTCGGGAGTGACTTTGGTAGACAACTCGTTTTTCTTTCTTCATTTGCCATCCGAGATACTTTTTGACACAACAAGCGCTACTCATTTGATGTGCTGCGGAATAGACAACTTGCTCTTAAGATCCATAGACGGGGCGCTTGCATAGTTTTTTATTGTAGGACTTGACCATGATAGCCTTAGTCCATACCAATCAGGCGTACAGAATTATGGATCTGCTTCGTAATAGTCTGCGAATATGTCTTAGTCCTTAAATTTTTGGCATGATGTGCGCTAGCGCTAGCGCTCCATTTGTATTTGCCGCTTTCTTGCTTACGTAGGCTAGTGGATCCTCTAGCAATAGGCTCCGGTCTAAGTCTTCCCCAAGGTATTTTCTTACATACATATGCATGCGCTTTAATTGCCCTAAGCACTGGCGGAGGATATGCCTGTTTTTATTTTTTTCCTGGTAGTTATGAGGACCGACTGCTCCAGTATCAGTCCAACTGAAGTGAGCCACTCCTGGACCATTTTTATGGCAGCAAGCTCTTCCACCAAATTGGCAGTAACTACAATTGCGACATCATCAACAAAAACAACGGTTTTCAACACCTCTGGTACTTTTAGTAGTAGCACTCCATTATGGTCCATAACAATGGTCCCAGCACTGATCCCAGCGGGATCCCACGTCACTTTTGAAACGTTTATTTTCTCAACCGGTTCCAGCCTTCTCTTTGGAGGTCATTTGAAAAGCAAGGTTGAAGCCAAGGTTTTTAATACCAATGAAAGGGACTTATTCCATCCGAAAAGCGTACTTGCTGTACTGCTTCCCAGGACGGTTATTGTTCTCGAACATTTGTCAGACATTCGTGAGAGGTAGAAATGGTGGCTTCTGGGGTTTAAACCTGATCTTTCCGCTAAGTGGTTACAAATCAATTTGGTTTCAAATAAATTGCTTGCAAAAGCTCTTAAGGACATTTTCGTTATACGTCAGCTTTTAGGAGTTTTATTCTCTAAGACAAATGATTGTCGTAGGGCCAAAGATTTTGAGATCCAGATGAGGAAGAGAAACCTCATAGTAGAACCGCAGTTCGTGCTGAGGATTCGAAGAATATCTCTGCTAATCAAGCAGCGGGAGATAATTTTGTAAGAAGCGCATTCCTTCTTACTTACTTAAGAGGCGTTGTAGCTCGACGTGAACCTGGGCCTCAACCAACAAGCCTCTCCAGTTAGATAACTGCTTCCAGTTGCACACTTCAAGTCCCTTCTGTATCTCTACTGTGTTGTCTGGGTTAGATTCGAGGACCCTGTGGGCCGGAGCACTGGTATCCATTCACTCTTCACGCCCTAGTCATCTTAGGCGACCGATGCGCAGTTTTTGAACTAGATCGATGTCGCTGTACAGCTCGATAGCTTCTTCGTTAAATTTTCTCCTCCAAAGCCCGTCCACGCAAACGGGGACCGAATATTTTACGAAAAATCCCGCTTTCGACTGGGATGGGTAAGGTCTTGCATGGAGTCTGCTTAGTTATTCGGGATAAGGCCTTGCTACTCAATTGCCTTCTCAGCCCAAAGAAACAGTCATGACTTGTCTTCGGACTAAGGAATCAACTGAAAAAACTTCCCACGAACGAGCGGAGCAGACTCTAAACAAAGTCAGACTTGCACTTATGGAATCACGTAAAGGGTGGCCCATCTGTTAGTTTCTTTTTTACGTTGCTATAAAAATTGTATCGTTAAATATTTTTCAATAATTGTTACTGTATTGAAGAGAGTAGACCTTCCGACTATTTTTAGTAGCAACCGCAGCTAGCTTGCCCGTAGTCCGTCCTGTCAACCCAATTTCGCGGTACATTGTGGAATGTGGACTATTTGTATCACTATTACGGGAATAGTTCGTTGGATATTTTTCCTGAGTACTTCAATTATTTGCGCACACTATTACCGGTTCCAGTTTCATTCGCAAAGAAGTAACAACAGTGTAACCAATCACTCCTAAGCCCACATCAAAGAGTCACTCTTAGAGCGTCACTTCTCTACGACTGCATATGGATTTTTGGAAGCCCAAGTTCTAAGGATTTCATTGTTGACATGGCCTTCGAGATGGAAATAATCTTCGTCCTAAAAACATGATTTTTCGACCAAAGTCAACATTATTTTCCAATTCACTTAAAGCCAACACAGTGAAGGTATAACGAAGCGAAGTAGTCCTTTTCCTTCAACTCTTGAGTAGGTTTGGACATTTCAAGCAAAAAATCCGAGGCCCTCATGCTCGTCAGAAAATTGCGACTCATGTTCAATTGTTGAGTTCTGCGAAGAATTGCGGTTTTTGGGCTTTCCCGTACATTTTGATCAGCAGCAGCAATTTTTTCGATTGCGAGCATATTACGAATAGCTACTCTTATCCAAAAGGAAGCCACTAAAGGGGCTTAATTTCAATTTTTTACATCGCATAGCTGCTGGAACACAAGACTTACTTTGGCAGAATTTTTTCAATATTTCACAGCGTTTCTGAAGCATAAGATGATCCATTTCTCATCGCGGACGCTTGGCACTACATACTTGTTAAAATTTTATTGGGCTAGTGTTGCCAATGTCGAAATAACACACACTTGGGAAAAAAAACTAACAGAAGGCGCCCCCTTTATATGCACAACCCCCACATAAAACCTTTTGCATTTAAAACACGATACAGGAATAGAACCTAAAAAAGCCAAAATTTGTATTATTGACTTCTGCCTAAAAGAAAACCGTCTTTGAACTACTGACTTGGACGCCCAATTTGTTTTTTTTTTTTTCTCTCTGAAGGACTCGCACATGAGATCTCACAATTAAGAGGTGTGGAAGGTGTGAAATAGTGTACAACTTAATATTTATGCGCATATCGGAGAAAAGATTATTCCTCAGTTCGCCTTTGAAGTCTTTAAAGCACTCACCATCCTCGAAATCGAATTATATGATCCCCTAAAAACCAAGCGAAAAAACTAGTCATATTCAGTGGATCACTAGTTTTTTTTATAGACCGTGTACCCATGTCAAAATTGTTCATTTTTTTTCATTAAATCACTTCTTGTGCTCACCCAAGCACTCATTCTTATCCACCTAAAAAGCATTTCATAACTGAGTAACCGCCCAGGATATTTAGAGAACACAAAGACAATGTTAACAAGGCTGGACAAGTGAAGCAACCCCCGAAAAATCCCTGGAGTGTAATTATTTTAAGTGAATCACACAAAAGCGTATCGTTTTATCCTCGAACAGTACCATATAACGACTGGTCAGTCCTTTTAATCCTTGAGCAGCTACCCAAACCAAAATAAGGAAAAAAAAAGGTAGGAATGGGGGGGGGGGAAGACGATTTTTTTCAAGACGACCGACTATGTACTGTATTTTGAGAAAATCTCTTCCACTTGGAAGCACTTTCAACACCGAAGTGATATGTGTAAAAATCATCCCCAAGGGATAAAACTCGTAAATTTTCATTCCAAAATAAAGGACTCTCGGCGCCTGGTGTGTGGGACTATTCTGGATGGTTTCATCTTTCAAAAAGACCCTTTCTCGGTCTTTTGATTATCGTTATCGCTAATAGATTCTCCAAAAACAAAGCAACATCAAGCGGCGGGGGAGGCACAATAATTGCGCAGTGCAACTAACACCCCCGTGCTGCGTGTGTCCCATCAATTAGCGCCGCATGAAATTTGAGTAACCCTCATACTGAACAGCTAATAACATGTTTTGATATTAGATATCTAATATCGTACGCACTGTTTGTCTATAATTATCACAGATAATCACCACCACCATTAGGTGCGACACTCGGTGTCCAGAGACTACGCGGCTCGGTCACAATATTATTGTTTGCGCATTGGTTCCGGGTTATATTGCGTTATTTGACGGGACATTATGAGATCCTTGCGTTAATTGCCTTCTTTACTCATTGAGAATTCATTAAAATTAATTAATCGAGTATCTTATTTCATTTTGTAGAAAAATTTACAAAGAAATCGATACGAATCGGTGGGGATGTCGTCACATAAGAACTAGGATGCGTCTACATAGATGAGGTACAAAAAAAAAGCGTACAAGGGTTGGTCCTCAGGCGCGATAATAAATATAAATGGTTCCTGTGTTCGATCAACAGAGGTGTGATTTAAAATTATTACTTTCAGGACGCGCATCTGTTGTTGGCGTGATATCGCTGGTGGGATGCATAGACGTATCTACGTATACATACGAGTATGTACATATGTATCTCACATTAGCGCGCTAGGGGATGCGAGTGTGAGAAAATTCTTCACGTAATGCTTTATTGAACACAGCGTTGAAAATTTAAATTTATTTGACATTCCATGAGGAAATATGTTAATATATATAAATAGATACTCTGAAACCCTTGGTACAGATACAGTTCGATATGTCAAGCGCAACGTGAATTATGGAAATTATGCCCAAGGAGCACACACCGTTCTAATAATACGCACACCAGAGGTGTCAGTGTTTGATTTAGGTTTACACTCAAGATTAAATTGATGTGTGAATAACCAGAAGTGCTCACTAATGACTATTGGCCTTGCATGCAATTATATTTGGACAATTATATTAATTTCCGTGGTAACTGGATTGGCCAATGCGGAGGAATGTGCTGGTGGATGTTATGTCAAGCGACAGCAAGTACTAGTTTTGAGATGAATTCTGAAGTCATAAACTCAACACTGCTGTACTTGAGACAATGTTCCATTTGCTTCTCATACCAAAGGAACCCTCACAGCATGTGCCAAATTAACACAGACCACCCATGGATTGTGGCTGGCAATGGTACTCGTAGTGTTCCAAGTAAACTCTGTCTTTGAAGTCAAATATCTTACGGAAATAGAAGCTCTTCGGGAATTATGGAGAATTCGGAGAAATTTTAGAGATAGAGATACGCGCAGACGGATCAATGCCGGATATTTCAAACGGAAATCTAAACAGTTGAAGGACCAAGGCAAAACCACTATGCAGTTAACGATACTCAATCAGGAATAAAATCATTGGCATCTTAATACGGTGGAGATTATTAAAAAAAAGGAAGTTAATCTCTGACCAAATTTGTAGAATGATGCACCTCCCCGGGATCTGGGTTGCTATTACTGGAGTCAGATACTGGACCTTCAGTCCCCTCCAAAGGCACCTCTGAAAGCCCTTAAGGGTGACAAATTGGTTTGTCCTTCAATATCCATTTTTAAAATGAATGATGATGACCTGTGCGTGTCATATTTTTTTCACACAAGTGGAAGGGACCTACAGCTTAGAGCCGGAAGGCTTTCTTTTCCTTTTTGAAAAGTTTTTCATGACAATTATTACTCTCGGAAGTTTGTCAATCATTCGCGAGAGATAATACCGTGAAACCGAGAAACTCGAAGCTTCCGTTCAGTAGCCCCACGTACTAAGCATTGAGCCACGGCGCCCACAAGCACAACAAGAATCGTGGACCATTTTTAATGGTGACCTCTTCATCGACGAAACTTCTCTGAGTTTTCATTCCATGTCTCCGAAAAGAAAACAAATATTTCTAGGGCAGCTACCGAGCCTCGGATGATGAAGAGGAGAAGTTCGCGACTCTTGCCCATCATACCCAGACAGTGATTGGTTTTTAGATAGAGATGGGCATGGGCATTTTAGGAGTGACGAGTTCCACACAACAACCATGCATTGTCATTGAAAACTGGAAGAACCTGCTCCAACACACGCATGTCCTCCCCACAAAACAACTAAAAAGGTTTCTCAATCTTATCTTTTTCGAAAATCTAACAAACGCCCGAGAGTAATAACTGCCATGAGAACCTTCTCATGCGACCCTATGGATACGACGTTAAACTATAGGGTCCCTCCATTCGTGGGAATAAAATAACACGGACAACCCAAATAACTGCGATTAGCTAGGTCCTACATAGACTGCTTGTGCCGAAAATATACCTTTCTCTTAACATACGGCTCCTGACCCTATGGGAAAGAATAGAAATGCTCTCATTCTGGAATTCGCAAAATGGCTTACGACACGCCAAGAAATTTATAAATTTCTCAAAAAAAAGATCCAGTGACATTCTTTCAATGAGCAAACGTAAGGCTAAGATCTTAACTGACTTCCTTACTGGACATTGCTCTATCAATTACCATCTCAAGAAAATGGGCCGTGTCCAATCGGATATGTGCCGTCTCTGCCTTGAAGACACCGAAACAGCCCAACATATACTGTGTGAATGCCCGGCCATAGCTCGGCTTAGGCTCAAACACTTTAACAAAGGCTTCACATCACAATCTGATGTCACATCTTCTTCAGCTGAAACTATCTATAGTTTCATTAATGAACTAGATCTCGGCTAAAAGCCAAATACAATATAGCAACTCTCAGGGGATTGCACAAAAGATCTCTTCTGGTCGCCGTGCTTATTAGGCTGTATTCGAGCCTTATTTACCCCATCGACTCTAAAAAAAAAAAAAAAAACATACGGCTCCGCCTCACCAAAAGAGTCCTCGACATAGCTGGATAGCACACGATACTGTCTGAGTGACTTAGGGCTTATTACCTATCTAAATCACAACATGCATACATCTGCGGTAGGTCGCTAGATACAGCCCTCCACAGGGTTGTATCAAGCATAGAAAGATCCCTCCACCTCAAGGAGTTCACTCTTGGAGCGTTCTTAGATATTGAAGGGGCGTTCAACAACGTAAGCACTGATGCGATCCTGAGCAGTCTACACAGAGCTCACCTCAACACCGGCCTCTGCAATTGGATTGCACAGATGCTTAAATCAAGAGTTGTATATTCAACGCAAGGAGACATAACTTCTTCAACGTGACGGCCTATGCCGATGATGTGGCCATCCTGGTCTCGAGAAAATTTCCTTCAGTCCTAAGTGAAAGACTCAATCTCGCACTACAACTAGTGGATAAGTGGGTTGGTAGCAAAGGACTGGGAGTGAACCCCTCAAAAACGGAGGTAGTCCTTTTCACTAAGAAAAGATCAACCCCTACCTTCAGACCCCCAAATATCGGTGGTACTGAACTAAGTCTCTCAGGTTCAGCTCGATACCTGGGCGTAATACTGGATTCCAAACTAAATTGGAAGGATAACATTACCGAACGCATCAAAAAAGCAAGCGTAGCCTTCTATGCTTGCAAGAAGGCGTTCAGTAACACGTGGGGTTTTAAACCAGCTGTGGTGTACTGGATATACAAGGCGGTGGTAAGACCTATTCTCACATACGGTTCATTAGTATGGTGGATGGTACTTGAGAAGCAACACCAGCTCTCAAACCTCAGCAAAATCCAGAGGGCACCGTGTATCTCAGTCATGGGATCAATGAGAACAATACCGACAGCGGCTATGGAAACCATGCTTAGTTTCATTCCGCTCGATCTATACTGTAGCAGTCTGGCTGCCAAAACCGCGGTAAGACTAAAAGGAGGTGGACTATGGTCATCGAGCCTCTATGGTCATGCATCTATTTTGTCTCGATGGGAGACTACCAACGGGTCGTCGGAAACTGATTACATGAACCCGATATTAGCTTTTGAAAGGAGATTCGATACAAGAATTCCTGAAAGAGTGTACTGGAAGAACCGTAGGAGCATGAAAAAGGAGCTGGCATTCTACACCGATGGTTCTAAGGTGGACATTGGCACGGGAGCCGGAGTTTATTGCAAAGCCCTAGGAATAAACCACTCCTGTAGAATTCACGACGACTGCAGCGTCTTTCAGGCCGAAGTCACAGCCATTATACAGGCTGCTGAAATTATTCGCGAGAGTAATATCGTTGACAAAACGATCACTGTCTATATAGACAGCCAGGCAGCCGTTAGGGCTCTTTACTCCGCTGTAATCAGGTCGAGGCTTGTGAGAACCTGCAAGTCACTCCTAAACGAGATATCTACAGCCAATGCGGTGACCCTCTGCTGGGTACCAGGGCACATGGATATCAAGGGAAATGAAAAGGCTGATGAGCTTGCTAGGAAAGGATCGGCGCTGCACTTATCGCTGGCCCTCCCTTTTGCAGTAGCCCCAATCAGTTCCTTACGGAAAAAGGTAGAAGATGAAGCCATTGGTCGAGCAAACAGACGCTGGGTTCATCTGGAAACATGCGCAACGGCCAGGGCGTTTTGGCCGGCCTTCAACAAGAAGAGATCAATCTCTCTGGTAAAACTTAGTCGTTTTACCGCACGGGTTGTTTCCGGCATTGTTACTGGCCACTGCGCTATCGGCGTTGACGCAGAACGACTCGGTGTGCTACATAACGATTTTTGCAGAAGTTGCAGGGACGAAGAAGAAATTGAATCTGTTCGTCATCTGCTGTGTGATTATCCTGCCCTATCCGTCATAAGAATGAGGACTCTTGGTAGTTACTTCTTTTCGGAACTGGAGGACTTAGGAAATGTAGAGCTGGCGGACCTCCTGAGATTCATCTCATTATCTGGGTGGTTCTAACAGTGGTTTTCTCATGTTTCCAGGGTTTAAAAAGATTGGGCACAATGGACCGACCTGGTGTAAGTGAGCAGTGACTATGTTACAAGGCACCCATCTATCTAACCTAACCTAACTTAGGGCTTCCACCTATAAGTTGCATCACGCAGCAGTGTCAGGTAATCCATGTGTCCTTGATGCCCATCACTCATCTTTATCGCAAATTTTGAAACTCTTGTGAGATTCTAGTGTCAAAGCAACTCTACGCACTTGAGTCTCAACCAGACTTTTTATGTTTCTCAGCAAAGGCTCATTTTTGGTATAAAAGGCATTCTTACTGTTCACCCAGGTATAAGAATAAATAAGCATATTCCTGTGCCAAGCAGGTAACGTCATTTTTTTTAGAGTTGGCAGTAGCTCACTGATATCCTGCTGCGAACTATCTGTGTATATCCCATCGAAGTGAATTCATTTAAAGGCCTCAAGGGATACCACAGAATATTTGATAGCCAAATCCATCATCACCGGTCTGAAAGCCATTGATACTTGCGCCAACATCTATTTTGACTCTGGTATAATAGAAGCAACCATCAATACATAGATTCGCCGACGTCTAAGCAAGATGAAGGAAAGTACTTGTCTAGCATTTGGATAACATTTAGGTACTTAAGAAGGGTCATCCAAACATCCAGAATTGTTGTGCAACCCCTTCTCCTTCGATTTCATTCTGCATTTCCCTACATAAATCTATACTATACATACGCCCAGCCCACACCCTGTCCTACAATGGCAGACCGCAGGAAGGGGTAATATCACCACTTTTAGCAACCTTTGTTAACGAAGCGACGTCATTATGTCATCCAGCCATGATAGGCCTCACTGCAGCGATCAACTCATCTAATAAATGCCAACTGATCGGCAACCGCTTAAAAACGAGACTCATCCTTTTCACTAGGATAAGGTGCGTCAATTGGTTATGGATAGGCAACAACAGTCCAAGTCCCTTACAGCCGCATCCGTCGAGGCAAGTCCACAAAACGTATTGCACAAAATATCGATTGTTTGACGACTGGTGTTGCACTTTGCCATCCTGCTGGAACTAAATCTGGTCTAAGTCGAAATTGTCGAATCGCGGGCACAAAAAAAAAATCAATTGACATGCCTCTGCAGCGCACCCCGTTTATCGTAACTTTATTGCCAGCTTCGTCCTAAAAAGATGATTTTCGAACCGAAATTTCCCAACTCATTTAAAGCCTACACAGGGAAACGATTGCTTTAACTCTTGAGTGAGCAAATAATCCTACGTCCTTATGCAACATTTGCGACTAATGGCCAGTTGTTGAGCTCTGCGAGGGGCTCGGGGTCTTAAGTTTTCACGAACACTTTGGGCACCAACAGCAAATATTCCTCTGTGCGCACGGGACGATCACACGGATAGCCTTCGCTATCCATAAGCAACCTTAATTCATCAACTTTCTTTATAAACCTCCTTGACAGCCGCTGGAAAGACTTTATTTCGACCAAAAATTACTTTCAAATTTCGCAGTTCCTCTAAACAGCACTCACTTCTTGTTCTTTCCCAACTTCGTTCAAGCGATGGATGATCCATTTCTAACTGCGGATGCTTGATGCTACATGTCTGTGAATACCTCAAGCGAGTTGGTGTTGATAACATCACTACTTCAACAGAAGCTAAGAGATGGCCCACCTTTTACCATGGAAAGAGCAAAGCAAATCACCCATCGTCCTCTTTGTATGCGCAGAAAGGCTGGGGGCTTAAACGTGCCACTATCCAGTAAAGGTATACAGGAATCCTACGACCCATCATCCATACACCTTCTTAGAGTAAAAAGTCTACAAACATAAAGAACTTAGCATGCATTGGTATAAGCAGTCCCATTAGAGCTAATCCGAATACCTACGCATGAAAGAAACAGGCGTCCCAATGCCTCCTGAATTTTAACTGCTATACAGGTCACGGCAAGGCGAGCTAGCTTGTACAAGTTTGGTACTGATTAGCAGTGAAAGATGGTTCAGTCCAGGTGCTTCTAGAACCTTTTAGATCTAGAATAAGCATTAATTTATGGACTTCTAAAAACTGACATGTATAGCTCTCTGTTATGATACCGCAGTACAACTAGAAAAAAACTATACACTTCGCTATGCTTGCCAAACCGCACTTAACTGTCGAACTGTCAGCTTAGTTGCCGAATGCCACTATGAAAGTCACTCTGAGCTGAGGCAGGTGCAGAAAGACTGTCAGCATAAAACTTCCTTCTATTTCTTTAGGGATCCTTGGTTTGTTCACCGCAACACTACGAGTAACAAAATGAATCCTTGGGCATCCGCGCTATGTAGTACGATTCACTTCGCTGCCCAAGCACTTTGACCTCAAATTTATCAAAAAACCTTTGCAGATATGTACTTTACCGCTTATACGATATTTACCCATAAGAAATCCACACTACGTACGCCATTTATCACAGAAAAATGGAGTCCTGCTTAACCGCAAAATAAAACCTTTAAAAACGGTATACAGTACGAGGAAGTACTCTATTACTAATTCATTTTTAACAGGATTAATATTTTATTAATTCCAATTTCTGAAAACACACACACGCACACAGGATAACACAGGATATTTTAAAATTTCAGCGCGCTGAGTTAAGCAGCAAGTAATGTATCCCACTCTCTCTCCTTTGTTTTTGTCCCTTTTGAAACAGGCATACAGCCATTATACCTATCTAACACTAAAGAAGGACTCAAACGGGGGAAAAAAAGTTACCAAGTATTCATTACATTAACAAAAAAAAAAAACGGATCTCATAAGTAAACACGTCATCCTCACAGCAGCCTCCGTCGAGTGCGCGCAAAAACGACGACGAACAAATAAGCCCACACACACTCATCACAAATGCAAAAGTTTGTCGTGCTACCAGAGAATCATTTTGTTTAGTCCCTAAAACCGCTCTGTCCCGAGCCCCTCCCACGAAACAGCCTCTTCAAACGATTTTAGGTCCCACACACAAGTAGCTACGTGTATTTATGTCAGTATAAGTACAGCGCACCCATGCCAAGAGAGCTCTTAAAAAACATAAACACAAAACCAAGAGAGATACACCAGACAGTGAAAGGACATAAATATAAAAATAACAATTTGGCTTTCATGGGTGTTTTTCTTCTTCTTCTTCTGATGATGATTTTTTTTACTTTTACACCACGTCCTTCTGTCGTTTTGTTGGCTTAGAAAAAGCGACAAAAAGTAAATCCGCACTAGATAAGGACCTAATCAAAATATACGCCCTTCAATGTCTGCAAGCGCTCTAATATACAAAGAGTGCATAAACAAACGATGAATTCGGGACGAAATTGAATTCTCAAAGAGCGAAATCGTCCAACATCACCAGCACCAGCACCATCACCACCACCACGACAACGACAACCATCCGCACTCCTTAAGATATTCATAACAAAAAACGCTACTTTAGCAGGTAATGGCTGTTTGCGCAGAGAAAAGCACGTGGTACTCAAAACCGCAGTTAATTTCAAAAGGAATCCCATTCAAAAGGATGTCAACACATGTAAATTATATATTTATGGAAAAGCAATTGACACATGCCATGCACATTCACGGAAGGCACTGAGACGAGTAAATGAATTTTTAAGCTGCACAGAATGAGTAGCATCACCTCCTTATGTACATATGTATGTGTACCTGTGATAGAGAGTAGTAAGACGGCGATGAATTCAAGCCGCAGGCATAGTAACAAGCATCTTTGTGATAGAGAGTTAAATGAACCCTTGGGGTATTGACTTGTTGCTGAAGTGAGCTTAAACGGATCTGAGGGATGTACAGTGGTCGACTGTACCCATTATCGATGGAATTTATACACAGCTGGGAGCTGTTTGGATATGCAATGGGGGGAAACTTACATTCAATAACTTTTTGAATACAATTAACTTTTCATAGATCAAAAGGGACTTTGGAGATACGACTACGAGGACGACTACGAGGACGAGGACGAGGACGAATACAAGCACGAGTACTGTGACTTACTAAAGAATGCCATTAGAATTTTATGCTTGAGTGTCCTAGAACAACATAGTGAGTGTACACTCTAATAAAGTACATACGCGGAGAGCGGGAAAAGGCTTTGTTTGTCTAGGATTTTCATTGGGCTCAGATTGGTAAAGTGAGACATTATTCAAGGTTTCCCACATCCTTTTATACACACGGCAAACGGCAAGAGAAGGCTAATGAAATAGTTATTGCTCACTCCAATGGAGCGCTTGGTTATCCCATCAATCTAGTCAACAGAAGGCAAAGTATTTTTTCCGAGAAAGGACCAATAGTTCAGGACAGGATGTGTGCGTATAATTCTTCGAGTTGAGGATATTTATTAGACACGTTTGAAGAGGCAATTCATAAGCTATTAGCAAACCGAAAAGCCTTACAAATTCTCAAACATTGATTTGGTCGGTAGCCATGAATATACCAAAGCCTCAGGGCACGAAGAAACCGAAACTAAGTGCGGCTTATTATGTTTATGAATATTGAGTGAAAGCGATTCTTTTAAACGTGGACCGTGATGGCTTTTTTAATCATTCTTTAACCCCGGTGGGTTACAAGACACATCTGATCCATCTCATTTTTTTTTTTTTTTTTTTATAATTTACCCGCACTCAAGGGGTTATGAATACCCTTTTACATGTTATTCACATGGTGCGGGCGTCGGAAATGTAGATAGAGAGAGAGAAAGAGATTGGTGCAGTGGTTTGAAACTCAGATGTGTTAGGTTTCACATTAGCTCCAGGGGTGGTGTCCAGAATAACTGGGGAGATTTGATGCATTTAAGACTGCTGATCTTATCCACGATATTCTTGGATTACCTACTTGGGGCAAACCAAGGAGGATACCAAGTGAATATGACTGCTGCACGTTCTCCTAAGCGGGTGCCATATTAATGGCCATTCGACCATTCAAACAGCCTGTAGCCTGCTTATGATGCTTGTAAGGCTTTTCATGTTTCATTCGCATTCAATGGCATAAATACGCAATGAAATTCAACTGGACCCGTCCATAGAAGAGGCGATTTTAAAGCCATTGTGGATTGCACATGTCCTGTTTTCACCGTCTAGATCCGTTCCGCCATCAGACGATATGAAATAGCATGAACCACTACCGTATATGCATCGACTTCCAAATTGAATGCGAGATCACATCTTCCCAGGAGAAGAGGAATCTGAGTAAAAAGAACTGGACCCGGTTTCAGGAGGACGTCAGGTCATAGCTCCACTCAAACCAAGAACCAGACAAAAGGAAGAGGCGACTGTTCAAGGACTGAAAGACTCTATTCGCCCCTCAACGTGGTTCCAAAGGAACATCCCACCTTCGGGATGGAGGAGTGCAAGATCATAACCGAGAAATGGTGGTTGATAAAGAAAATTATATGGAATTCTCAGAGGCAATACTTCCAACTTTCACGGATGGAGGCTGGCACCACAATTGAGCCAAACTCGTTGTCTATAGCAATCCGACCTTAACGGACTACGTAAAGTCTGCAGTAACTCAATCGGATCCTCTTTGGCTAGGAAACGATTAAACAATCGTCTGCAAAGGCGAAGTTTCAGCCCGGGCACTAATCTGGATCTCTCCAGATCCCAGCGGCATTTAGAACGTTCAACGACTCTTAGTGCTCTAAAATCTAGACCTTTCGACAAACAATTGACGATCATAAAAGCTAAGAGCCAAGTGAAGCCTGGAAATAGGTGGCATAGTCGATTAGCTCAGAAAATCTTTTCAAGATCTTCTTTGACATGGAAGAGCTCCACCTGGCGTTATATGAGAGAAATCCAGAAGACTGTGTGCTATGTAAGGTGTGCTCAAAATTTCAAGGCTCAAATGCAAGGCAGAGTTAAAAAGATCAAAAACGCGGACGTCTCATTTTTTTGTGAAAATATAGACAACACAACCAAGTTTTCTCAGGATTAGATAACTCTTTCCAAATTTCCATCGAAGCTAAGCTTTATCAACGAGCCAGACGGCAACTGGGCCTTGTCTAGCGAGGAAACTCTAGAAACTCTTCTAGATACTAGCTTACTGGGTAAGAAAACAGTAATTAATAAATCTGAAACTAACCATACTTGTACCAGCGGACAGGATGTGTTCTCCACGAATTTCTGTAGAAGCTGTAGAGACGTGGAGAAGGAAGAGACGACAATCTACTGTCTGCTCAAATATCCCGCGCTAACCGCTGTAGTAGAATACTTCTTCACTGACATAGAAGCCCATCAGGTCGGGACATCTACAGCTTTATCTCAGGTAAACTGGTTCCATTAACAATTTCTGTCAGGTTAGCCAATTTTGTACCTGTAACGTTTCCACAACCAAGTCGGCTAACAATGTTTTATGTAAGCAAAGCCCTCTGCTGCATTGAAGGGCACATTTTGTTCATGAGGGTATAACTGCGGTCTAAGAGTTAACCCAATCAAGACTAACTAGCCCTTCTTACCAAGAAACATAAAATGCGGTATTTTGGTTGAAACTGGTTTCGGAAACTAGCACTACGTAAGGAAGTACGAACTCATTGTGAGTTCTACGTGGGGTCTATCGCCAAATATTATGCACTGGCTGCACACTTTGTTAGTTGGGCCTACCCTCAAGTTTGGTATTCCAGTGAAGAGAACCGCCTTGGAGCGAAATTGTCCCCAAAATTACTAAAAAGGCTTTACGAGTGGCACTAAAAACCGCTCAAACTATACCCCACCAATCGACATCGTCGGTAAGCAAATTGCTACCACCTCAATGTTAAGGGTAAGAGACTCCCAGCAAGGGTGCGAACAACGATCTGGAGAAGCCAGGTATCTTATCGAGGCACCGCCATCCTCCAACCGTCACTGATTAACTGTCACCTAAACCTAAAAACACTCACTACCGCACAAAAAGAGTGGAGGCACCTTGCTTTTAACGAAGCGATGTTCAGATTCACGGGAGGATTTGCGATCGAGGATGGAGCGGACAAAGCTTTCTTCTCTGAAAACCTCAACATTCGTGTCTTCTTTAAGATCCCTAGCTGTTTTTCGGGTAAAAGCCTGATTAATGATTACTTTTTTACGCGAAACGTTATTGGTACGCACATGTACATATATGTAGATACATCGGCAGTCAGATTAACTTTGGACCCCTCTGGTCTGGTTTCTATAAACCTATCATCCCTCACACCCAGTAGCATAGGCGTATTTCCTAACAAGATAGCAAGAATGTTGCAACTTCAGACTTGCTTGGGCATTCGGTTGCCGTTACATTCCCGGGAATTGCATAGCTGACAACCTGGCACGGCAGAGATGGCTCTTCCAGTACAACGCAAAGTATGGCCTGAAAAACACTGAGCCTCTTCCAAGTGGATTCGAGATTTTACGATTGGCTCTATATCCCCCCAACACCATCTGCATACTACACGTTTCCTTTTAGATCGGACAGCGATCTACCAGTGGTCCATGAATCCCAATCTCGAACCTCCTGCAAAGTCGAAAACCCTGCTGAGTATTTCTAGATCGGAGGAGTCGGAAACCAAATTTATGAGATCCATCTGATCACAAGGAATGGTTTCATCCATTGCACCATATAGAGCCACTGTACCTAGGTTAAGTTTTCTTTTCCTCGTGAAATGTACAACCAGCTGCCCATCGAGATAGCTTATTTACAAAAGCAAAAACTTGGCGCAACAGACTGTATGTAGTCCAGGGCCTAGCTTCTCGTGACCATTCGTGAAGGGTCCTACAGTTTGGAGCCATATCCGAAAGACAGATTAAGAAGCTTTCTCATGACAGTTATTACTCTCGGACGTTTGTCAGACATTCGCGAGAGGAGAGACTGTGTAAAAACTTACTGGTGTTGTCTGGGATTCGAGCCTCGAACCTCTTGCTCATTAATCCAACGAACTAATGGCTTGAGCCACGGCGACCGTGGACAGCTTATTTACGAGCGTATTGTAGGAGTTCTTTCAAGGTAATACCATGCTTGCTTTGCGGAGATTACTATAGCAACGTCGAATGCACAAACAATCACCGCACATCCCTCGCCTTCCAGGACTATCAAAAGTTCGCTAATCACCAGATTCCAAAGAAGTAGGGAAAGGACACCATCTGTGGGGTATCTCCACCGACAAATTATAGCCAAGTAAGCTATCTATCCTTAGATTTGATAGTGTTAAACGCGCCTTCTATATCTAGGAATGCAACTAGATGCCGAGCAGACGGATATCAATCAGTCGTTCTAGTGTTTCTGGAATCGAAGATAATAGACCAATGGGTCTGAAGTCTCTTGGACGTACATACGAACATCTTATAGCTTTGGGTATGAAAAACACTTTAACTTCTCGACATAATAGTGGACCACGGACCAGGTCTAAACAATTAGTCAACAGATCTGTACCTACGTTGCAAATGCTCCTTAAATATACATAGATACTTTTACCCATTTATATGAGGTCTTTCGGACTTGCATAAGACCATTTACCAGCTTTTGCGGACCCTGGACCAGATGTAGGCAATTGTGCATCAGATTTGTGCCCTTGATGCAGTACTTCTTAAATATAAAACTGGTTCCCCATTTTTACACACAAAGTCCTACAATAAAACTCACCACAGTACGAAACGAGCAGCAACAGTAATCCAATAGTTGATATCCGTGCCCAACCGGCCATCTTTAAAATATTTGAATTCTGCATGTTCGCCACTTCTAACACTTTTGTGCACACTTTTTCAAGTGCAATTTCCTGCTTATTTTCAGCCACTAAATTTCAATCGCACTGCAATATATGACTCTCGCCTTTAATTAGATAAATTTTCCACTCTTCCACAACTATACTCACACGCAAATGCGCGTTCTAATTAAATTTCCACTTCTGACACTGTTAACACTCTCGGATAACACTCATTTTGCGGTGTCCTTAACGAAGGAGATTTCTTTTCTTTTTTTTTCAAACTTACACACTGTAAACCGCGCGAATTTATCTATCACGTTAGAAAGATACTTTAATGTATCTGCCACTAGAAAAAAAATTTAAAAAAAAAAACACAAACTACCGACAACGACAAATAAGATTACGATGAAAACAACAACGAGAACGAGAACGAGAACGACGACGACGATGGTGGCAATGGTAACTCAAAAGACAAACTATTCCACGGCGCGATGTCAAAAAATGGAAACATTTTTATCCGACTTGGACTTGGGCGCTCTCATATGTTACACATTAATTAGTTCGACTTTCATGCGCAATTAATTTCTCCGTGCATTCGAATTAAGGATGTCGATATATCAAAAATAAAATAAAAATATAAATGCGAGCGTTTCGTTTTATCCGTCCACCGACAGACAGACAAGACAGTGCCACAGCGCGTATCGTATTTATTTGGCAGTTTTCTTGAATGATATCCGAACGAATATCACACACACCCGCGCTAAGACGAAAAGGCGAATGTATCTCTGTTCGTTCGGGTTGGCAGCGGGCGATAGATTGAAAATTTTTTTTTTCGTTTCCCGAAAAATGTTCAACAATTTGTCTTGTTTCAGTGCTTGTTCGAGTGCTTGTTCCACAACTAGGAGTTAGAGATACTTTCTGTTGCTGCTGCTGCTGCTGCTACTGGTGTTTTTGAATGCTTTGCAGAGATTGCGTGTGAAGGATGGTCGGGCACTCGGGAGTGCACCCTAATCAAAATCGCGTATCGGTCCAAGAGTGTTGTTGTTTTTTTTTTTTTTTTTCTATCTTTCTTGTTTTTACGGAAAAGTGTTTCGCGTTTAGGGTGGAAATTTTTATAGTACTTTGGGCCAAACTGACGTGTGCTATAAAGAAAACGCGAAGACTACACACCGACAACGACAACAACGACGATGACGATGACGACGATGACGATGATGATGTTGTTGGGGATACAACTAAAACTAGTATGCCGGCAGTTGGTTGAAAGACAAACGAGTATGGTGCGGCGTCCACCAGCGCGGACTGTAACCAAACTGCAGGCGCACACTCCGCTGGGAGAGGGTTGAGACTATTGGCTTCGTCCTCCGTGTACAGTACGGTGTAGAGCTGCCCCTTTATTTTTATTACACACTTCTTCCTGTGTGTGCCGGGATGTTTATTATTTTGAATAAATGACAAACGGCCGGCTAGCAATCAACCCAATTGGTAACGAGGGGCTGAGTATCTTTTAGAAAACACAATGACAATAAACACTGATGTATCTATGGAACAATGTATCTGCGGAAGCTGACGATCGATTTGTATATTTTTTTTCTTTTTTTTTTTTTCTCCCAAACTACTTTCACTTTAGGCACACGGATTTTAGTGTTTGGTTTACGCGTAAATATTATTACTTAGACCGCGTGTGTGTGAAGGACTATTTATAAAGCTTTATGATTGGCACATAAACGGGCAATTTTGAGAGAGCGTATGTTATCTTTTGAGAGGGGCTCCCGAGTATGGCAAGTATGGCAAGTATGGCGAGTATGGGATTGAACATTACATTTGTTTAGATAGACGTAAAGAAGCAGAAATAGTTCTTGTGTCGTGGTGTCAGCTGCTATGGGCCAGGGATAACGAAGGAGTCCCTGTTATTCTTGCAGTTTTTCTTTCATTTCACGAAGCAAAGACATCAGACACGTTATTATTTCAACATTTATGGTAGCGTGTCAAAGTTGTCTCGTTGACTTTAGGAGACTCTGTGCGGATGTTGATTTTCACTCCTACCACCGCTGTAGATTCGGGCGAGATTATGTTATTTTTAATGTCACCGCGTTGAGTGATATTAAGATTTGATCTCTCTCTGCCTGCCTTCGGCGGGACGTTGGGGAGACCGTGTGTTTTTGATGTTTTGATGTGTGTTTGATGCTGCCCTTGTATCCTTTAGGTGTTCTTTTTTTTTTTCTATTTCTTTGGTTTTGTGTGTGCAATTTATTGCTTTTTTTTGACTGCCCGTATGCCTGGGCGTTTTTGTGGACGTTGATGTCTTCTAGTTGACTTTTACGAGTGTGTTTATGACCTGCAATGACAGAAGAATTGAAAGTTGATTAGGAAAGTCTTGAGGAAACGGTGTCGCAGAGATGCTTTATCTTAAATGTAAATTTGTGTATTAGAATGCATTGAGTGAATAATGGAAATTAGTTTAATGCTGGGTTAAGTTGTAATAGAATTTTATTCATGATTGGAATTCGAAGGGGGTAGGGAGGGGGAATGGAGAGGAAGTGCTGCGGGACTGGATAGATTTATTTTTATTTCGATATGCGGGAGTTTTACGACTTTGGTGGATGGACACTTTTACGCTTTTACGCGCGTGAATATGTCATTTTGTGACATTTATTGCAGAAAACTATTTAATGCACGCACGATTGTGCATAAAATCTATTAGTTACGCTTTACATAAATAAAATAATTTGGTAAAGATGCGAGGAATCATCATTTTGTCGGAAACGGTTAGAGGCAGAAAAACTGATCATGGACTTTGATTGTCCGCATTTCAGCACGTTTACTGTGAGGGTGACGAGTCTGCACAGATTTAAGAAATAATTGTGCCGTAATTAGGACACCTACTCTGGTAGCTTCGCTGGATATTGAAAGCGTTTTGGACGACGTCAATTAAAAAGTAATCGCCAACGCGCGTCTAAAGGTGGCAAACTACTTCTTGCAATGCAACCCAGGGTGAAGGGGTGGGGTGGGGTAGACTTGTATACTTTCTTCCATTTGTTTAATCTCGTAGTCAATAAGCTTCTACAAATCCTGAAAGGAAAAGGTGGCAAAGTGATTGCTTATACAAATGATGTTGCGGTAGTCCTATCCGGTAAGCTTCTAAATAGCCTCCACGATGCACTCAGTAGGTTCTTCGAATAGATCGTTAAATGTGAGCTATGTAGACGTAAGCAAAATATAAAGAAACAGGAGTGGATACATTACCCATAGTCTATCCAATCTCTGCTAGTATCTGGGTCTGAGATTGGGTCCCAAAACCTTTGGTGGCAGCATACGAAGGAAAGTATTCACACTGAGCTACTCATCAGATGGCAGGGAAGGCTATACAAACTACATCATATCAATGGAACCATTTTCGGGTTCAGTTAGGCCCTGAAATCTTCTTAAAGGGTTTTTCAAGGCTAAGACCAGGTTTTGAATTAGAGATGGTGACGAATAATGCTTAATGGACCGATGGAGGCACTCTTATCCCTGAAGAAGATGACTACTTAGTATCGGTTTAAATTGGGTCGTTGCCTTAAGGGTTGCAAGTAAGGATTTGGCCGTCTAGGTTGTGCATTATGCGTCGGTGTAACTACTCAACCATGGAAAGGAAGTTTAGTAACTAAACAACTTCAAGCCGCAGATACATATACATAGAAGGGTGGCAATGGTGTAGTGGTAGCGTCATCGTTTGTCAAGCCGATGGTTCACAGTTCAAACCCTGGTGTCAGCAAGCATTATATAATGAGAAGCAGTCCGATCAATTGCGAAAGCTTATGACAACTCTACTGCGAAGGCATAACACTGGCAGTAGGTTTGTCATGGCTGGAAAAATTGTTCGCTCTGTTGATAATTGATATGCTTATGACATCAGGTGGATCGGGAAAAAAAATACTGTGAATCAGAAGCGAAGGCAAAAAATAGATGACAGCAATCAAATCTCCCTAGTTATTCTGGACACCACCCCTGGAGCTAATGCGAAACCTAATACAGCTGAGTTTCAAACCACTACACCAATCTCTTTCTCTCTCTCTCTCTATCTACCTTTCTAACGCCCGCACCATGTGAAAACATGTAAAAGGGTATTAATAACCCCTTGAGTGCGTGCAAATTATAAAAAAAAAAAAAAAAAAAAAAAAAATAGATGAATGATTTCACTGTTGACGGTTCAGCAAAGGAAAGAAGACTTGATGCATCTGCACACAGGTATGCGGTTTTTTGGAATTGACCTTCGATCACAGTCGAAAAAAAGGCTTGGATTTGAAGAGCAACCCTCTTCGGAGCACAAACTACTTTTCCACTTGCTCCGCCATAGACCGACTACTTCATAGGGAATAAGACTTTGTATCTGAGGTTTTCAAAACCATACCGCGAATTACTCGCTCAGACAGGTAAAGGTTACTTGCATTGCACTACCCTGGTAAATACAAAGTTGAGCAAGTTCCTAGCTTTTCTAGCTGAGGAACGTTTGAAATGGTTTCTACGTTTTGAAACTGGAGAAACATCGCCGCCAGAAACCTTGTCTTTTGATTTCTCTTGTCAGGTATTTATCTGACACTGTACCTGGGAAAAACCTAAACGTTTGCTATCAATGTACTCAAATAGCATCTGCACCCTGTAATATCCAAGCTCCAAGCTCCATTCAAACTGTGGTAGATGATCTGCTAAGGAGCATATATCCATTCATTGTCCTGGTTTACGATGCAGACGCATGGACACTATCCACTACAGATAAGGTTGCCGTTGGTTGCTTTGAGAGAAAAATACTACCCCGTCAGCACAGATGATGAGTGAAGATGAGGAGTGAAGCTATCTGTCCTATACAGCAACACCGAACTAGTCAGATAGCTGGGTATTAACGCTTCCTGCTCGGAAACTCTCCGAATTCAGAAGAAGGCCTCCGAATAGGTCTCGCTTACAAGTAGAGGGGGACTTCCACGAACTTTACGCGCGCATGAAGGCGGCTGACTTACAACCAAGCTGGCTAGAAGCCCACATATGTCGTTAGAGGCCCAGGTGCACTCCGAACTGCAGCTCCAACTAGGTTAGGTTAGGTAAATGGGTGCGCTTGTTGACAGGATTGTCAACGGCTCAGTTACACCACTAAGAGTCCATTGTGCCCAATGTTTAAAAACCCTGGGAACCTAAATATCAATCTTCGACCGCTAAGTTAAACCACCCAGATAAATGTATGAATCTCAGGAGTTTGCCTAGCTCAATGTTACCTAAGTCGTCCAGTTCTGCCAAGAGCACGTCTTCTTTTAATGGCCATCGCCAGACAGTCACAAAAGAGGTGACGAACGGATTCTATTTCCTCTTCGTGCCTGCGGGTGCTACAGTAGTCGTAGTGCGGTAATCCTAGCCATGCTGCGTGATTACCTATCAGACAGTGTCCTGTCACGACGCCAACAGCTGTTCGGATATCCCTTCGACTTAGTTCCATAAGATTGATAGACCTCTTTTTGTCGGAGACTGGCCATAATGATTTGGCTGTTGCGCATGTATCTAATCGGTACCAGCGTTTATTGGCCTCCTCATTGGCCTCGATGTCTATCTCCTTTTGCAGTCTACTGAGCGGTGTACTGGCCTCAGAGAGGGTCCGTGAGGAGTTCATAAGCGACCCTTCTCTGGCTAGTTCGTCCGCTTTTTCGTTACCGGAGATATCCGTGTGGCCAAGTACCCAACACAGGGTCACCGTATTGGCCGCTGACTTGTCACCCAGTCGCTTTTTACAGATTTTTACGAGCTTTGATCTTATCGATGTGGACTGCAAAGCCTTAATGGTTGCTTGACCGTCGACATATGTATGTAGGTGCTGATTATTTTTTATGAAACATTTTCCTCAATAATCATGTCCGCAGCTTGTTTTATTGCAGCAAGTTGAGCTTGAAAAGCACTGCACCTGTCCTCAAGTCTAAACGAGCGAAATGTGTTTCGAGACTCACAGTATACACCGGCATCCGTACCAGCTATCGATCATTTTCGATCTGACGGTGAAGATGGCCAGTTCATTCTCGAAAGGGACTCTGCCTTCATTCCATTCCTCTCCGATAGGAGTTCTAATAGAGAATCTTCGGTTGCAGTTTGGTAGTGGGATGATGTAGTCCGTTTCCGTCCGGATTCTCGATGCATTCCATCGACTTAGAGCTGAGGCATGACCAAAAGGCTTAGCTATCCATAGACCAGCTTCCCTTAGTCTTAGTGCAGTTTTAGCTGCCGAATTTGCACAGATATGTGAAGTGGAAGCAAATTCAGTATTGTTTCCAGAGCTGCTGTTGGTGTTGATCTCATCGATCCCGTCACCCCCAGACAGCCTGCCCGTTGAATCTTTGTAACGCTTTCAAGTTGGTATTTCTCCTCGAGCGTTTTCGATCAGACTACCGAACCAAACTACCAGTATACCACTTTAGGCTTCAATCCCCATGATTTCCCGAAGGCTCTTCTACATGCATATATTGCCACAAAGGCGTTCGTGATTCGATTGTCAATGTTGTCCAGTTTAGTTTGGAATCCAATATTACGCCGAGATATTTAGCATTTTTCTGAGGTATCAGATCGATACGAGGGTATTTGTATTTTGGTTTCGATTTTCTCCTCGTGAAAAGGATTCGTCGGGTTCACTTCCAGACCCCTGCCTTTGACCCAGTTATTTACTAGTAGTACTGCGTAAATGAGTCGTTTGGAGTCGGGGAGGAATTTACCTGATACCAAAATGGCAACATCATCGCTACGATGAAGCCATTCCTTTCTAGTGTGCTTAACATCTCATCCACAACTAGGAGCCAACTAAGTAAGTAAGTAAGTATACCTATCGCCACTGCAATGGCAGCTGTTCATTTAATCAACTTCACGATTCTCGCGTTCCTTCGTAAAGAGATCGTGCGGACTGCCCTGGTTGATGCAAGTGCTCTGCCCTTTTCAGCAAACTATGGGTTTCATTGTGCTGACCGATTGAAACACAGCACATAAGAGGTGCCACTTCTGATGTCCTGTTCTCTTGGTTGTCACTGGTCTTGGCTTGGTCACTAGCAAAAGGCTTGTCCAGGGTTACAGGCAACCCTGGTTGCAACTATTCGATGTCGAACTTCTCATAGTATTCTCTTGATATTGTCTGCTGATTGTCCGCGTGTGTACTTTGCCTGCAAGCAAGTAGTTGTTCGGTGGGTGCCGTGGATCAAGTGGTTAGTGCGTTGGATTCCCAAAGAATATCTAAAAGTTTTTCACGGTCCCACCTCTCGGGAATGGCTGACAAACGTCCGAGAGTAATAACTGTCATGAGAAAGCTTCTCAATATGCCTTTCGGATATGGCTCCAAACTGTAGGTCCTTTCCACTTGTGTTAAAAATATAACACGCACAACACGAATGGTCGCGAGAAGCTAGGCCCTGGACTACATATGTACGACTGTTGTATTTGTAAGTATGTAGTTGTCGGGTTGTTTTTACCCTCCCAGAAGGTTCGAACATCAAAAATACTGGAAGTTCTTGTGAATATTGAGGTTTGGGAAATGGGTGCTGATTATGATTACGATTTCGGCCCCGTACATCTTGTCTAAGAGATCGTAAAAGCATTCCTTCATTATGTCATCTTTCCCCACTATGGTGCCGTGTTCGCTTGAACTCGGATTGTTATCAAGTGCTTGCTCACATGCCTAAAGCTTAAAACTTCTTACCCAAGTTTTCGTTCTTTTGCATGTCAAAACTTCGTCTGCCCTGTCCATCCCAACGGACTTCTTGGATGGCAGTAGGATTTGTCTTGCAACAGTTTGCTTGCGCACACTCTGTTAGAGGACCGAACGTGTTCATGTGCAGATCTTGCTTGCTTAAATCCTCTCGCTCTCGACGGGAATAGAGCGTCAACAATTGTTCTGCAACGCG
The DNA here is from genome assembly GCA_946965025.1 of Blera fallax. Lineage (NCBI taxonomy): Eukaryota > Metazoa > Arthropoda > Insecta > Diptera > Syrphidae > Blera > Blera fallax. Next base: position 52,160,988 of record OX337244.1, read on the forward strand.
TTTGAGCTGCCTCCAACTCATGCTTGAGTCCTCCTCAAATGTTCTGTGTCACGTTTGCCTAGAGCATCCCACAGTTGTACCTGCATGGGTGGACAGATTCTACTGTGTGTCGAATCCACTGTCACTTACCCTTTCCTACAGTAATGACTATAAGTTCTTGGCCCGTTCTTTATCCAACGCATACAAATATAAATCAGAAGTTAATCCTGACGCTCGATTGCATATCATTTGCAAGTGGGAGTCAATGGCACTCAAGAACCACCCTCGACAGGTGAATGGATTGCATGCCTCTATGGAGATACCTATGAGTGAATATAAAGCTCACGCTAGATGCCAATCAAGTCTGACTTTATAGTCCGACTGCATTCCTTGATTTGAAATGTTATCAAACTAATTTAGCGACACCAGGCTGCACCTGTTTCGTGCAAAAATTTTACACCTGCTATACTCGTATGGGTGCAGCTACTAAAAGGCCATAACCCTTATATTTTAAAATATGTAAGTACTCGTGTGCTATTCGATGGCACACCTTCCTACAATACAAGACAAATAAAAACGTTTGCCATGACGTCAGCATTGTAAAGGGACATCATGTAGACATGCTACTGGAGGGCTACTGCCAGCAATGCAAACAATAGAATCCACTATCCCCCTGGGATCAAAAAGAAGACACGTCCTATTTAAAGCAGGCTCCGAATGATGTAGGAATGAATTTAAATTAAAAAAAAAAAAATTATTTCTCATCAAATAAATTTAAATTTAAATAGCATTCCAAAGCCCGACAAAGAGGGATGTGTTTTCGCTGAAATTAATTTCATGACTACCACCGATTTATTAGCAACCGCCCCCAAAGTGGTGCGACCCTAATTCGAAAAGTAAATTTACCGTATCGCATTCGTGGACACACATCGTTGATATTTGCACCCGTGCAACGAGGACCTAATCAGCGAATCAAATATGCGTGCGTGTGCACTTTACTTACGCTAAGAACTAATTAATTTACAATCACCTAAATCGCCTGACGGATGCAATCACTCATCGTCTCTGGATGTTTAATTTATAGCAGGCACGAGCTTATGTAATGGAGTGAACTGCTGCTGGTTGGGATGCTGACACTGACGAATGCAAATTCGTCGGCGACTCTCTCAGCCTGCCACGATGCTCATACAAGTGCCAACACACTACGGATAGATGGAGAAAATTTTGTATCTATAATAGGGACTGTGTGTGCTCTCGACTATGTAGGATGCCAGTGTCGCTATACGAGTATTATCGGAGTGTGTGCACATGTGATATGTTGTAGCCTGCAACCATATGTCTGTCGGCGGACAGAAGATGTTTCCTCGCGTGTCAGGAGCAATTTAAACAAAAATATTTAACATTGGTATAATAATAGATACACGCCGAGTGGTGGTTGCGGTTACACATTACCCACGTCAAAAACAATTCGCTTTTGAATTTGAGATGCCTTAGTAGGAGGAGAATGGGAAGATAGTGTGCTCACATCCAAGTGGATTGAGGATGAGTTGAAAATTACACCTCATTGTGATGTTGTAGGTGGGATAGATATATTTATAGGCGATGTGATATGATAGCTAGCTGGTCGGAAAGTTGCCTTTGAGTTGCGATTACCAAATGTTCCGCCCGTGAGGCGTGGGATTAGTTTTAAAGATGACTTTTGAGATGGATGGTATGGTTGTGGAAGTTGACGGTGACCACCAGGTCGACGTTGGGCTGGGTTTTGATGAGGGCATTCGAATGGTAGATGCGCGTAATCGGAAAAGGTACAACGTCGACGACTATCTGTCCATCACCTCTCAAATTGCCTAGTATCTCGATTGGGAACTGAATTTCAGCCACTTAAGAGAGACGGAAACAAAGTACCTAAGGCACTTTTCCCTAGATGGAGTTAATTTTGTTCGTTTACCGTTCCGGACAGATGACACCATGGGTACGCTGTTTATATGTGGGCAGCAGTTCAATTTATTAAGTATTTTCAAAACTCGGAGTCGGAGAAGGGCCACAAGTACGAAAAGTTGTAGACGTAGGTACGTAGCTGGAAGTGTCTTACCGCCCTTAAGGTTCTACATTACGACCTGGTAGGCTTGGTCCCAAGCCTTGCTGAATGCTGCAACATTGGTGAAACACCTCTTCTTGCTTGCGTGAGTGGCAGTTTTTTAAGATTTTTTCAGGGAGCCTTAAACGATTGCTGTAAGTCCTTAGAATCGATTTATCGTCTGGTATGCTGGTGTCTTCGTTTAGCATAGCAGCATTGTGCGCATGGTCGATCGATTCCTTTATTCCAACAGAGGACACTGGTGGCTGGTGAATACTTAAGTTGGCATGTGCTGTCGCTCAGATCAAGGAGTAGTTCAACAGAGGAGTAGCTCGACTCTACGACAAAACAAATGACAGCTGGTCTTGGACATGACAATGGACTTAGTCACCAATGCACAGGGAATTGTAGATATCTTTAAGCGGACTTCCAGCATCTGAATGAGCATAACGTCAAGAGACGGATAGGGAACGAACCCACTTCCAGTTAACGAATATGGAATCCCCTTAACCAGTATAAAAGACGTTTTCAATGCTATTAGGAAGCAGAAAAATAGCAAGGCTATCTTAGCTGATGACTAAAAGCTGTTCATTGTTTCATTTGCGGAAAAGATCCCACCAATGGGGCTTCAACCGGGCGATGAAATTATCAACCTAGTGCGGGTGGACTAAAGTACGCAAGATGCCTACAATGAAGCTCCATAGATCGCATCCACTAGATATGAGCTCTTATATGTATCTTGCACCGCAGCTAACGAAGAACCATCTGTCTATCAAGCAACTAGAAGCAGAACTCCCGAGATCAATGACAATCGAAAGTTACATTACCACAGAAAGGAACAATTCATAAGCTCCTGCTAAGCAATACTGATAGAAATATGGAGTTCTACACTGGATCCACTGTTTAGGAATATCACGTATGATGGGGTCCTGTATATTCCAATATCCGAAGATACAACAATTTTAGCTCTTACTGATTACACCGCCATCGTTGTAACCGTACAGATTCAGGAAGATGTGAAACAAATAAGGAATTCGACACTAAGAACTGTTCGAGAGTAGCTTGCAGAAGTTGGTCTGAGATTGTTGGAACATAAAGCCTCAAGAAGAGGATAGAAAAGGTTCACGCCATAACATCTTATACGTTCGCAACAATCTCAACATTAGATGGACTGTCGAAGTTATCTGCTGGCTAGCAAAGTTCGAGATCCAGGGTCTTAATTTCTGCTGTACTAATCAGTGCAAATTTTTCCATGCGACTCCCGAACAAACGCGGTCTGCGGTCGCTTTTTGCTCCCTACAGAGCCGGCATATATTACATAGTACCCGAAAATTATACATAAACTACTCAAAACAAAATAGGGCCCACCCAAGATTTATTTTGTTTTTTGCCTAAAAAATACTTAATTGGTAAATATTATCGAAATGAAGCATTTTATTGTAGAGTTTGCATGTGTATGAGTCTTTATCAATGCTTTGAACAACAATTTTACCGTTGCCTCCAAGTGAGTAGGCAAAAAAAGCCCATGGCTCGAAAAAACAATCAATGCAAGAACTATTGCAGTTGTTTTCTCAATCCGATTCTAGCGTTATTGCTAAGTGTTACTTACTTTAATTGTTTTTCTTTATTTCTTCGTGATTAAACGTGATTACCATGCCCGGTTCTAGACGTCATTTGGATACTGAAAACGCAATAAGAGCGGTAAATATGCTAGGGCAAGGAGAGTCTCAAAGGGCTGTTGCAAATCGTATCGGTGTGTCGAGGCGAGCTATCCGAAACGTGTGGGAACGCTTCCAGGAGACCGGGAGTGTAGCAAGGAGACCTGGATCAGGAAGAATCAGAGCCACAACTGGGCAAGAAGACCGGTACATTCGAATAACTGCACGTCGGGAGCGTACCGTAACCGCCCGGGCTTTACAAACTCAACTGCGGCAGTGAACTGGCACTCAAGTCAGTGATCAAACCATTCGCAATCGACTTCATGAAGATGGTCAACGTTCCAGAGTTCGTGCTATTCGGCCAAAACTTACAGCGGCCCATCGGGCAGCGCGCTTAAGGTATGCCCGTGAGCATTCAAATTGGACCATGGACAACTGGAAGTTGTACTCTCTACAGACGAATGCAAGATAAAGTTTTTGAGTGATATTAAACGAGTACGCGTGTGGAGAAGACAAGGTGAACGTTTTACCGACCCGTGCATTCACGGAAGTGACCGCTTTGGGGGCCCCAGTGTTATGGTATGGGCTGGAATAAGTTTGCTAGGCACAACAGAGCTGGTATTCCTGGATGAGGGCATCGTTACCGCCGCCAGTTACGTTGAGATGGTAATACGACCTGTTGTGATCCCATTTTCACAGAGAGTTGGCGATGGGTTTGTTCTTATGCAAGACAATGCTCGCCCACATACGGCCCGTATTACCCAAGCAGCTCTTTCTGACCCCAATATTTCACTTTTGCCATGGCCAGCAAAGAGCCCAGACCTCAATCCCATCGAGCATTTATGGGACCAATTAAAAAGAAGCCTCAAAGAAACCCACAGCCATGTCAACACTAAACAGGAGCTGATAAACGCGTTAAAAGTCTGTTGGGAGCGCATACCCGAACAAAATGTAACGCATCTGATCGAAAGCGTACCAGATAGGCTAATGCAGTGCATACGGAGTAGAGGAGGCCCTACACGCTACTAAGCAAAACAAATCCACAACAAATCATAAAAAAAAATAGTGATTTGTAAAGTTTTATTTTTCTTTATTTTTCGTAAATTCTCTCATATTTTGTTTTTTTGTTTGTAATTTGAATAAAAAATTTTTTCATGTATTGATTATGTGTACTCAATTTCTTAATACTAAGCTAAAACATAATAACCAAAAGAAAAATATAATCACTAATTTTTTTTCAAATGAAAGCCAAAAAACTTAGTGGGCCCTATTTTGTTTTGAGTAGTTTATATTGTGCAGATGGTATCTAAGTGGAAAAAGCTCTGTTAAGTAGCCCGCTAAGGTTCTAAAGCCGTCTTTGCTAAGGCCAAGTAAGGTGGCTTTATAGCGGGTGGGGTTGATGAACTTTTTCACTTGCCTTAGGTTGGCCCTGTAGTCAGGGCGTTTGTCCATCTCCGACTGTTTTATCTTGGCGTGGACATGGTAAGGTTGTACCCAAAAATAGAGTTCAGGACCAATGAATGGGCGACAAGTGCCTCTTTTCGGCAGGTAGTCCATCCATTCGTTGCCCTCGAAGCCTTCATGAACTGGAATCAAGGCTACTGTCACCATGTTATTGGGAGGAAGAGGAGGTTTAGATAGTCATACAAGCCTACACCCTACCGTATAGGATTTGGCTCTGTGAAAAGATGTCCTTGGAGGCCTTTCCAAGAACACTTTATACAAGAGGGAGTCGGGAACTAGGTTATGCTAGTTTCATGTGATTGACATCAATTACAGTGCAAACGTACTTAGGATCTAGCTATAGCCGGAAGCTACGAGCACAGGGAATTAGAGATACACATAAAATTTTGGAGGCCCCTGGCTTAGTATGTACATATGTATGCACATATTAACCAAACCAAATAGGTTCTAAATGGATTGGAGAGGAGATGATGGTCTGTCTCGACTCTGGCTCCGTAATTTAGCTCGTTCAGAAACCATTTAAGACGACAAAGCCTTTTGGTCTGAATAAGTCCAGAGGAAATGGAGGCTTGTCTCATCCTCCTCTCGTACTTGTAGCTCCTGCAGAATCCACTGCAGAAGAGATCAAACCTTTTTATGACAATAAGGCAGTGTCCACAAAATCTGCAATGAAGGAAAATCTGTGGATCGTCTAGCCCGCGCATACGGTACCAGGGCATGTACTAATGCATATGTGTACCTCGTCGTCTAATTAAAATAATTAGTATTGGAAATTGGAGATACCCTATGTCCCATAAGGGTTCTCAGGGGTATGTAAACTACTAAACAACATAAGTGGATACAATCAGCAATTAATTGGTCCTTTTTGTGCAGTCAAACTCCGTTTCATCCAGCCCCAAGGTATGCTATGTAATCCATTTGAACGCAAGACAATCGTTTCAGAAAATACCTACTTAATGGCTTGCATGCTTAACCCTTAACTGGGGATTGAAGTGCTTCAGTCTTACCACACTTATTACCGGAATTTCCCACAGTTCTAAAAACATGGCAATTCAAATCACTTCAACGTCAGAATCCTTTTTAATACACGATTTCATGCGTCTACCTCTGTTGCCGCTTTCAAAGGAAATCCGGAGCGTATAGCAACGGTATACTAGGCAATGGAAACAACTCAAACAGCAATAATAACAATAACAATGAATGTCCTCATTAACAGCTAACCAGAGAATTGTAAACGCATACATAGATACATACACACACCAACAATGCGGAACAAATTCATTTGCCACCTTTCGCACGACACAACATGCCGCCGAGGACACGGCTTCAACAGACGGTGCCACCTAATTTCCGACCTCCCAGGATAAGCCTCCTCACGCCCTAAAACAATGTCGTCGTCGTCGTCGTCGTAGTAGGTAACAGTGGTGGTACGGTGACGATGACGGTGGCAATGGAACTCAAAGTATAAAAAAAAAAAGAAATCCGTATCCGAAATAAAAGGATTTGCATCAGGAGACAATATTCATTCCCTGAGCCCAAGATAAGGCAGCACAATCCGCAGCTCCATTATACAGCATTTCCCACTACACCAGTCGGCGCCGACCACCACACCCCGCCGTGTACTCGTATCTAGTACTTCATTTATACTTCCACTATGGTACACACGTAGGTGTGCGAGTACGAGTATAGTCGTACATCCAGGCAGTCGCAGTACAAAAGAAAGCGAATAAGCAATTAAGTCCTTTACCAGCAAAACAACAGCACGGCTCGGCTGTTTGGATGCTATTGTTGGTTGCTGTTGTTATCCTCTCGTCAGGCTACCGCCCAGCATAATGGTAAAACACAAAAATGTTACTCATTCCTTGCGTCGCTTATTCAGGCAGGTCATCGTCTTTTTAGTCGCTGCTATCGTGTGCTTGTGTTGGTGCTTTGTTTCCGCAGAAATCATTGGCTTTAAGGACCACCACTTGTAGCCATATGGAGCTACTATTCCCTGAATGTTTACATCGCACCACCAAATACCATCCGTCGTCGACGACGCTTGAATGAAACACTCGAACCGGGAGTGTAAACAAGTGATTTAAAAATTGATTGGACTCAAGGGAGTCCCGCCGCGCCGGCCGCCTGTACCATGCCTGTACCATGGCTGTATTATGGCCCCTGCCACGTTTGCCTCCGTCATCGTCCTCATCGTCGTCATTGCCGACACTCGGCTTTCGGTCGATCTTGTACCAGTGTAGCTGGCAACTGTCGTTCCCGTGCCATAATGATGATTGTTATTGTTTGCTTGATAGATATACATGCGATGTTGCAGCCGCTGCATCCGGGTGGATTCCTGTAGGCAAGCCACCGCTTAAAATTTAATGATGAACGCGAAGAAAAGGGTGGGTTGTGTACGAAATGAAGGCGTCTGTTAATGTTGGAGCTATGACCATCATCGACAGAGTCGTCATCATCATCATCATCATTATCATCGTTGTCAATGGATCCGATTTTTGGAGGGCGAATCCACTGTGATTACCGACGAACGACGAATATCATTGTTTTCGCGCAACCAATGGAGTGTTGTTCTCCACAGATGACCGCATTCTGGTGTTGAATAGAGGGATGAATGAGAATTAAGTTGTAGCTGTGTAGGAAGTTAACCGGAAGCATTGATAAGAGGCTTAAATCAGGCGTGACCAGCGATGGAAGTACGGCAATTTGTAGGAAATGACTCAAGTGCGCTTGCAATGTAATTAACCTGTGTATCCCCTACAGTGCCATTCGGTTGATTGAAGTCCTTAGAATGGGCTAAGTCAGCTAAACCGGAACAGCTCTGAGTGTACCCTTAGCTGAGATGTAGGCCGAGAAGTTCAGTTTTCCGCTGGAGATTCATTTCCCAGATTATCAGATAAGGTTACAACCCTTCCTGCTCACACCGTATGAGCATAGTTGTTGCATCGGGGTTGGTATGATAGAGCTACGTCGTGGTGTCCTTTGATAGATCCAAATTACCTGCCTTTGAAAAGATTTTCCGTTTCTAGCTTTGCACTGGCATCTATGCCAACATCCTGGCGAGCAGTTGAGTGGGTTTTACACCAAGAAGTGGTAGGCATCACTACGAACCGGCCAAGGGCTTCAGACCACTCATCTTAAATCACCCTTGTTAAAAGAATTCACATCCGCAGAATCATTTTGAGATGAAGGACTTCCCAGCATCACAGAGATATCAACAGGAATCAAAGCCCTCAATATACGGAATCCCCGGACTATTTCAAGCGGTGATACATACATCGGCAGAACTGCTATATACGCTCAAGGGGGAAGTATGGGAGAGTGAGCCTTCCAGCAGGAATGGCAAAATGGGATAATCCTCAAGTTTCCGAAAAAGGGCAATTTGATGGTATTTTCCAGCCTTAACCAAGTTAATAGCTAGAATAGTTTTAGATAGGATTAAGAAAATCAAGTTTCAACTGTCGAGGTCGGACAGGTAGACTTCCGCTCTGGATCCTCCTGCCTCGACCGCACAGATACCTACCATGCGGATCATCGTAGAGCAATGCGTCGAGTATATGCCTCCGCGTTATCTGCTGTTCATCAACTTTGAGAAGGCTTTCAACAGCTTTAATTAAGATGCTTTTGGCAGGCTTTAGGCAAGGGAGTCAAGTGCAGTCATTCACAAAGGTTAAGTGTCAGAGAATCCAAGGGAGAATGACACAGGGTTGCATACATTCACCGCTGTTGCCCTTAGTGCTCATAAGCTACATATGCACTCCGCCCATCAGTGACTGAAGGAAGCAATGGACTATGACATCATTTCTAGACTTCACTGACGATGTTTACCAGTTCTCACACCGGATGATGAACCAAACGGTTTACAATCTAAAAACCGAGAGCAGGCAAAGTGGGACTAAAAGCAAACTCAACTAAGGCAATAGCTCTGAGTACTTCAAAGCTCAACATTGCTGTACAGCAAGTCGGTAAAGTAGACAAGTTCTTTTACTTAAAAGGCGTGGTCCCGGTCAACTACGAAGTCACCGAACTGTATGTACGTAGCAACATCGGGAAAGCGATCGGAATGAAAGCCAAAGTCTGGAAAAGCAATGTTCTCAGCGAAAACAATAGACTACGCCTGTTCCGCTCCAACGTGGAATCAGTACTACGGGTGCAGTACTTAAAATGTGGACGGACCCCGTATCACTCGCAAGCTGTTAGCCTTCGTAAAGGAATCTCCATGAATCATCTTGAGTGTTTTTTGGACCAACGATATCTCAGATCAGGACAAAGTCCAGTAGGCATTGTATCAGCCATTACTGCATTGGCCACACTTTACAGCAAGAAGACAATTCCATTGCAAACAGCGGGTCGACCTAGGCATACGTGACGTGGAACAGTTGAGGAGGAATTGTTATTCATCTGCTGGAACCAAACCCAAATAGTCCAATTGCGGCAGTCTCTACATGGCACCCCGTACACCGCAAGGTTGGGTCTAGCTCATATGTAAGTACCAGTGATGACACCACTCAAAATTAACACCGAAAAGTTTCTCCTTGAGAATGTATGGGGTCCTCTAAGACTACGTGGAGGCTTTCGAAATCCTAAGACCCTAGCAGTTTCACGAACCTTTTTATGAATTTGTCACAGTCCCTGCAACGCAGTCGTGTTTTTCGCTAGGATTTAAAACATTTGGATCCACTGACGAGCCGTTGATACCGCAACGAAATAGATTCGCGACAGAAGGTCGGAAATGAACGAAGCAAGCCTTTTAATCAAAGATTGGCTAGTATTCGCCGGTTTCAACTAGCTGACCACAAAACGGAGACTGTCTTTATAGCCAGTCGGAAAGCTGTGTAATTCGTGAGTATAGGGATTCTAAGTCAAAGCATTATGTAAACAGAATCTGGAAAAGACCTAGAAGCACTGCTTAACAATAGGCTAAGCTTTAAGGCACTTGAGGACTACTCGAGCAAAAGGCGTCACTGCTGCAGGCATTTCTGGAATACTGCTAAACACCGAATGGAATGGATATACTATCAGCTCAGCCCTCTTATATGATGCTCCTGTTCGGGTGATGGTAGTAGTAATGAAGGACACGGGAAGGAAATTATCGTCAAAATACAAACTCTGTCCAGTGATTCTTAAACGATGTTCTGCGAAGAAGCATTCGACATCCTCGTAGTAGAAAAGCTAAGCATAAGCAACGAAAGAACCTCCAGCCAATAAGAGGCAAGCGTTATCAAAGTGATCAGGAAATGGGCAGAGGCAACTTCAACGGTGTGTGGCAAGTCCACTAGGTCAATACTTTAAAAGGCAGATGGACCTACAAGTTGATACCGACCATCGATGTCTAGACTGACTTTTGCCTGCAAAAGTGATATTAAGACTCAGTGAAACACGTCAGTTGATGTAAGTCCGCATCCGTCAATCGCGGATTCTTGTCAACTACACTATACAATCTATCCAGCAAAACGGGCCTCGTTGTTTCTTTTCACGATTTTGAAACGGATTTAAAGCCTTGGAATTGCCAACAATATGTGACTCAAGTTGGTTAAGCAATCCTGAGGATCTCGGAATGAGATCGCTGATACATACTAACTATCCATGAACATAAGAATATTCCAAGCAATTACAAAGCCGATGAGCTAGTGGAAGAGGGAGCCAGTAGGAACCTAGCTGAAGACAGTCAGCCTCCAGCTGACGCTAATTAAATTCTATACGTGTCGGCCCAGACCTAAACATTAAAAAAACAATCAGATTCTGTGCAAATGCCATACCCTATCCACTCTTAGATGGAAAACTTTAGGTTAGGTTAGGTATGTGGGCAGGCGAGGTTAAAGGAAATCACCACGCCACACTCTGGTCAATACAGACCCATTGTGATACCCTTAGGGGGGATATGTCTGCCCCTTGCTCATTGGACAACCTTATTATAAGCCACGGTTGAATTTCTTTCTTGAGATGAACTAGTAAGCCAGTTGATTTGACTTAGTTCAAAATGTCGTTAACTGATTTACCGGAAATTTTTTCAAGGCCCAGGAAGAAGAGTCGTCCAAGAAATTTATATTTAAGTTGGATGAGAGCTGGATAGTGACAGAGAAAGTGGGATGTGTCCTCACTAATTTTTTCATGTCCACATCCTCGATATAGTTATTCTTCCGTTCGTCGCAGTTTTTTCATATAGTACCGCAGGGTATTATGTCCCATGATGAGTCTCAGCAGGGCATAAAAACAGATCTCCTATCCTTTTGCATAAGCCTGTCGGTCCTTGTTTTGTCAAAGTAAGGCCAAATACTTCTTGTTGTGTGCCTCCCTTAGGCATTGACCCCTGTCAATTCGTCCGCCATATCGTTGCCTGGGTGCCCTCAGAGCGTACCCTTCTGCTGTATTCCAAGAACTTTTAGTTCTTCCCGACAGCACTTCACAAGCCTGGATTTGATTCCAGTTGTAGTAATCGCTTTTATTGCTGCCTGGCAGTCGATGGAAAGGTGAAACCTTCTAGAGGCATTGCCCTCAACGCAGTCTCACGGTTTGGTTATGCCCAGTGGTTAAAAAAAAATACTTAATCCTACGTCTATGCCCATATTTGTTGATCCGTCTGTGTAAATAGAGATGGATTGCGAGTCAGGTACCTGACCGTTTTTCTATTCCTCCCTGCTCGGGAATGTGCTTAAGAAATGTCTATTGAAATCTTTTTACGGTATTGTGTAGTCCGTAGTAGATACGTTGCCCAGATATTTTTCCAGGATCGTAGAATGACCGATTGTATTACGTCCCCAGCTGGCTGTTTGGATTACATACATATGTACATATTTTTAGGGCACTGATTGCTGCCGAGCCTTGTACGAAGATATCCAGTGGAAGCAGGTTTAAGATAGGCTCCAGCCCTGCTGTGGGTTTAATTCTCATTGCACTGATAGCACCAATGCACGCCAATCTCTGTACCTTCGTGAAAGCCGCCAAGTTGGTAGTCTTCCTGGTGGTCTGCCGCCAAAAGAGGCAGCCAAAAGTCAATAGAGGTCTGACTATAGCCTATACATTTATAAAATAATTTTGGGCCTTAGTTCCCATGTCTTTTCAAATACTTTACTGCATACATAGTATGCAATAGGGGCCTTTTTTATCTTTTCATTTAAGTGTAGCCTCCAATTCAACTTTCTATCAAGCACGAGGTGTAGATATCTGGCGCCGTCTCAGGGGAGTACCCCCTATAGATGGTAGAACAAATTCTAAGACAGTATTCCTTCCATGACCTAGGAGTGCATATCGGTACGATCAAACGCCTTATCTCCGTGTCAAATTGGCTCCATTAACCATTAGAAGACATATCAAGGGTGTAGTCTATCCACTAATTAAATCTCAAAAGAGAGTACGAGAAGAGGGGCTCCGCCATCTCTTTTAGTAGTATCACAATGGAGCTAATCTTTGTCCAAGTGAGTTCTAGCTCTTAACTAATGCAGCCATCTAACCCAACCTAAGCTATGGCCCATCCTTATAAGTTTATTATAAGTGCAGTGTAGAAAATTCACGGCAAGTAATGCTTATTTCACTAGCATTGCCGCGTTGGTCAGCAAATTCATAAACTATCCAACCCTCCGTAGGCTAGAATTTCAGTAGCTGATGTTTGCTGCTAACACAAGTCGTCCATTCTCAACTCAGTGCATATTTTTCAGGCATAAAGAGCAAACTATTTTCGGGAGGCACGGTGCGGTACTACGACAGTGATGGCTTAAGCCTCCAAGTTAGGTTGAAGTGGCTGCTAGCTATCGCCAACACTTAAACCAAAAATAGGTTCATTTTAATACCATTTAATGGATGAAGAAAAAAAGCCAATTGAGCTTCCGATGAAGCGTAAGAGTCTCCTAGTATCTGTGAGTGAAGCTTCTTTCTTTGAGAGAGAGCTGTGCAGGTACAAAGAAAGTGGTTTAGGGTTTATTCATATTCTTCTTCCGTGCAGCTTATTAGACAGTGCGCAGTGATGACACCTATTAAAGCGACAATATGCTACATGTCAACAGAAATCAGTTTATTAGAGCATTTTGGCCTTGGCGGAGTTTGTTTTGTCGCTAGACATGTTATATCACTTGTCCACCCAAAATTTGTTCCCTCGATGGCATCCTCCTTAAATTTAAGTTTACTAGAACCAATTGGTATGCCTTAGGCACCTTCTGCTGGAAGGATAGGTATAGTATTCCATATCTGGTGAGTTTCTGGGAGATCCCAATGCCTTGCCACCAAGCAAAGGTGAATGAGAAACGATCGGCAGTCAAGAACTGTGACAGAATCTAGGAAGACGATTCCAGTGCTTTTATATTTTTTATTTTTATATTTTTAAATAAGTACAATTTGTTTATGTTATCCGCAAAGCTACTGCTTATTTGTTACAGAATACGAAGGATACGAATTTAAAACATCCAATTATTCAAAATTTCCAAAAGATTGTACGTTTTTGCAATGATCTTAAATAACATAGTTTATAGTAAGAAAGTATGTTTTCAAAAACTTTGTACATTATTTTGGGAATAACATATCTCAGCTCCCTCTTGCCGTAAGCATTGAAAAATTCTGGAAGTTCTAATAGTCGCTGAGCTCGTCTTCTCGTGTTTCTGTTGTGGCTTATGGGTTGCTGGAAACGTGCGTAATCGAAATTTTCTAGTAAAGTTGTCATCTTGTACACAGCATACACATCTAAGACCTTAAAATTGACGTTATTAGTGTTGATAATTTTACGAGTCGATGTTGTATATTTGCATCATCTTTTCCAGATGAGTTTTTGCCGCACTACCCCATGCTAGTATACCATATCTTATATATCTTATGCGGGATTCAACTAAAGAATAATAGACCAACTTCTGCACCTCGACATTCGTGTATCTCTTTACGTAGATCATCGCAAATACAGCACTCTTTAATTGCAGACGCAGATTATTTATGTGGCTATGCCACAAGAAGTTTTCAACAATTGTGGTTCCAAGATATTTGATTGTTTTCACGAGCTCAATGGCTTGGTTTTGAGCTGATGGTGGACAGTGCTCGTTTCGGTGATAAATATTAACAGTCACTTCCGGTTTGCAAGGTGTTCGTATGTGCATAATTTTGCAGCATTTATGATCGTGGCACCATTTTGAGACGCTATTAAATTCTTCTTGCATTATTGCTATTGCAGTATCTAGACACTTATGCTTAACGACTATCGCTATATCATCTGCATAAGCAAATGCCGTACTTTTTTTTTTTTTGAAAATGCGAAGAAGTTCATTGGTAAATTGGATGAATATGATTGGTCCTAATTTCGAGCCCTGTGGGACGCCGTATGAAATCTGTTTTTCTTGGCTGAATATATCTGAAACCATGACCCTCACACTCCTTTCCGATAAATAACCTTCGATCCATTTTGCTAACATCCCTCTTGTGCCAACCCTGTCGAGGGTTTCTATAAGCTTGTCGTGTCTCAATGTGTCGAAGGCTTTGCTGAAGTCAACAAACATGACAAGTACATGGTGAGTTTTATTTAAACCGTCATTGACCAGATTTGTAAACTCTCCCAGGAATCTACCAATGCTTTTATTTTTTTGGAAGCCGTACTGATTCGTTTTTAGTACTCGATGCCTTTCAATGAAACCGGTGAGCCTATTTACCATAATTTCTTCCAAACACTTTTCTACCACCGACAGGCTTTGGATTGGCCTATAGTGTTCAGTCTTGTTCTTCATTGAATATTCAATAATTTTGGAACATAACATTGACTAAGGCTACGATTGATGATAGTTTCTACTACTGGTGTTAAGATAGCCGCATTTATTTTAAGATCAATCGGTCTAATATTGCCTGTTCCTAGAGCCTTGTTGGTTTTCAGAGAGCACAGCATCCTAAACACTTCTGTATTGCTAGCTTCTTCTACTAAAATCGACGGTTGCAATCTTATATTTTCGTGATGAGAAGTTTTAACATCACATATGTATATGTATATCGTTAATTTTTTTTAACTTGATGTACAGGCATTCAACGTCATTTTCTTTAGATAGACTTTGCCAGTTTATTTGTTCTATTAATTGTGTCACTTTTTGTGGCTTAATTTGTACACATATTTTATCAGACAATTGTCCATGCGTGGAGAGTAACATAGTGATTAGAAGGATCAGTTTCAACTATTGCTGACACTATCGCTTGTTGTGTGATACTTACAAATATATGATCTATAAGCGTTGAAGTGTTTCTTCCCAGATCAACCCGAGAAGATTGCTTTATAACACTAGTTAATCCTTTTGATGCCATCACCTCCATGTATCTTAGGACTAGCGAGTCTTCTACATCGATAATATTGATATTCATATCACCTAATACGATTAGCTCGTTTTCTTTGAGAATGTTTTTGTCCAATTTATCTATAAATTTTGCAATACTCAGTTTTGGTCGTCTGTAGATTGCGTGCATATGTATTTTTCGGTTTTCATGTGTTATTTCCAATTGTATTCCTTCGTACAATATAGTCTAAAATATCCTCCAACTTTTCTTCCTTTTCTATTAATAAATTCTGCAGCAGAACCTTTAATGTAATAAATTGCATTTTCTTCTTCTGGTACATACATATATTTATATTTATTTTAGCTTGGCTGTCTAAAATGATACGGATATCACCAGCGGCTATCCTTAGCCAAGACAAGACTCCCTTAACCGCCATATTTTTCGCTTGAAACACACTACAATGATTTGAAAGATGGAAAGGGAGACTGAGATTGAACCTGTCAGGAAAAACACCTCCACCGTCGGTTCAGAAATGCATTGACTCTTCTTCTTAAAATACATCGTCTTCTCAGAATCATCTGGAAGGTACACAACTAATGCTCTACCCACTGACCCATTTCTAGATGCTTTCTCCTTTTTTCTACACGTTCTCATATTAGCTTTACGGAGCTTCCTTAAGGTGGCCCACGTACATCTGTGCAGTACAGGATTCAAAATTCCTCAATTCAAATACAAACAAGTAAGGGCATAAACACCTAACACCGTAGTGTACAACAATTTCCGTTACCAAATACCTCCCAGTCCTAAATAACTCCTAATACCTGCCCACACCCCCAATTAAAGAGTGTGCCCAGAAATTTATTCAAACATTCTCAACTTTATGTCGAGAGCGGAATTCCACTCCGGATGGCTGATCCCCCTGGCCCCTAACGATTCCCGTTGTCGGCTACCCAAAATCGACCTGCTCGAGAAATTATTCAAATCTCAAAATCTCAAATAGCTTAATTACATAAATATTCTAATTTCAGTGTTGAGACATTCTGTACAAAGTCGTCCACTTAATAATCGCGTCGCCGTCCTAAATTAAAAATTAATTAGAACGTCTTCACCATTATTGCAATGCCTGTCCTTTGGTAATAAATTAATTCAACGTCCTCCCCTCTGTGTGGAGCTGCTATGCATTGTGTGTAAGCGTGTAAGGTGACAATTTCAAAAATTCCATTTGAAATTCCAATGTGAATTTATTTTACGATTTACCCCAGTGGATTAGCACAGTTCCAAATTGGAGCGGAATAGTATCACACATCGAGATTTAACGTCTCACAAATCACTTCGAGTTAATTTCGCCCCTCCTTTCCGAGAGAATATTTTTTTTCTGTTTTTTTTTTTTTGTTCCGAATCAGCAATGATCCGATGGAGTCATGAAGATGAAGACATCAAGGACGGCTTGAAAACATCTGGAAAGTGTTTATCGTCATCGTCGTCGTCGTCACCATTGCAATCGGTAAGACCCATTCGAATAGATACTCGTACATCTCAGCAATATGTCAATATATCATTATTGCACCCTTACAGGAAGGAGTAAGGGAGGAAGAAAAAAATGATATTTCGAAATCTCAAGGATTTGAATCGCATTCCATTGCTGACTAGAGAAGCATCATCTCGTGCACAATGCATCGATGCATCTTATTTTTTGACGCGGCTGCAAAAGGCACTTGCTATGTATTTATTTTCTGTTTCCTGTTGCACTGCAGTTTTGCGAACATGGACAGGAGATGGGTGTTTTCTCCCCTTTTTCAGTTGTAATGCATTTTTCTCAGACTAGTTTCACTGGCAAAGTACGCACTGCATTTCCTCTTGTCGTTACAGAATGGTGCGAAGTAATAAACATGAGCGTAAACTCGAACTCACTTACACGGAAAGAATACTTAAGGAAATCGCATGGAGATTATAAGTGGATACCTTAAGTAGTCCAATTGGACGGAACCACATTTAGGGGCAGACCAGGGACTCTATCATTATATCTCACCAACCAGTCATCATAGCATTCGTTCAGGTTTTTTTCCAATTTCGAAAGCCACCTGTCCAGGTGGAGTAAATCCAAGGACTCTTCGAATTGGAGTGGTGATATATGTATGTACATTCCCTTCTGATGTCCTAGTCATCTCACATAATGAATTGGAAGCTCATGTCATCCTGCACGGACAGACGAGTTCGGCAAAATTTTGAATCTAGACGTGACTCTCTAAAAGCCTTATCATAGGGGATCAATGAGGAGATAGTGGTTATCGGTCAAAAATTCATCAATTTTGGAAAAAATTTTATCAAACGGGTTTCCGCCTTTCATACTCCTCGGTCCCGTCCACTTTATTTCAGGTACGTGATTGAATATCACGCGTATATCTCTGATACACTCAAAGGCGTGGGACTAAGCTGCTTCGAAGGTGCTTAAAAATCTAAGAAACGACTTAAAACAGGTGATGGAATGCAGTGATCAACTCGTCTTGGGTTAACCTGTTCTGGGTACCTGGCCATTGTAGCAAACATAAATGGGGCAGGATTTTTCAACCCTTCATACAGTAGCAAGCATAGATAAAGGTTATAAACTCCAATAGGAGCTTTATTCTCGCAAAGTTGTCAAAGCAATGATAGAGTACACCAGCACTTGGTAAGCACTTATTTTAGATAGAAGGCAGTTAAGACTGATGGTTAACACCGGCTGCATCAGTATGAACAAACACGACAACAGACTGAGACTGGTGTCAACTATAAAATAACCCGAGAATTATCTCAAAAGTCTCCAGTCCCCGTCAATAACTGTAGCTCAACAGATTAGCTATGATAAAAACCCAGGTTCTCCTTGGGTTAGGTGTTTAAAGAAAATCCGGAACAGTTGGCGCCCCAGCCAACTATCAGTCTCATCACAATTTACATTCCACCTTTACCCTCCCAAGTATCCTTTATCCCTTGAGTTAACCATAGGGGAAGATATGCTTACTATCACCCTCTACAACGAAGATTGATGGATCGTGTACCGCTTTAAGATGACATTCCATGTGAGTTTTATCGCAAGTCAACTATTGTCCTTTCCCATAAGGATACATATGAAGGGAGAAGTAATTGATCGCATTTTTATCAATATTTGAGAAAGATCCTTCTTTCATTGAAATGAGCCTTTTCCTGAGGCTATTTCGGACCCAAAGGATTTCAAGTGTTCAATTAGCGGGAGAAATCCTGAAAGTTTTTCCTTTAACGTTCCAAAACGTGTTGCCAACATTGAAAGTCGGAAAGAATCCGTCTAGATAGGCTTACAAACTCCATAAGGCTTCTCAGCTCAATGCTCCTCGAAAAACGACTGCCAAGAGTCCTTAATCTTATGTTGGCTAAATGAGAATATTCGTATATCAGTTGTGGAACACTTACTTTATAATTTTTTTTTCGTTTCGTCAACTCCTTCAGTAGTCATTGTGGGTTGCCGCGAAGCACCCTACACGAAAGCATATAGCATAGAGCTCCATAAATATCCCTACATCTCTGTGGCTAAGTTCAACTGGAAAGCACTATGAATTCTTATTGAAGATTGACCAAGGCGTCCTCAGTAATACGTGTGACTTTTAATGCCTGTAAATAACGCATGTACCTACCAAGGGAAAGGAGTATTAAGGTCCTTAACAGTCACAGGGGTAGAAAGAAGTCTTCTCCAACAGATGGCAGCTGAAATGAACTGTAACGTCTGCCCACGATTATGGCATTATGACTGATTGCCAGTCTAAGTTGCCCTAGATTGCCCTTGCCACCAGAAAAGATAGCTGACTAATTCAACATTTAGATCTTTGGGCAGAGGGATTGTAGATTGAACATTGGTTATAGGGGTGTAGGCGCACTGCGAGCTTTATAGATCTATTATGCTACCTCTACTAGGAGCTCTAGTCGATGTGCTACTCGTGTTAAAGCACCTCCACCAGTCCGATTTCCTTAATGAATCGGAGCATATCGAGGGGATCTGACAATAATACATAGATTTTCTTCTAACAGTTAGTAGGCATCCAGGCGTTTTCCTCTTTTGTGGATCAGTGCTCCCAAGGTGTCCAAGGGTTTCCTCAACAACTCCGCAGAATCTGAAGTCTCCACTTTGCTCGATTCCCAGTTTCCTGAAGCGCTTCTTAATTCTACGGTTAGAAAGCCTGCAAGGATGCGCAGCCGGTTCTTGCAGAGACAGAGGGATAATCCAGGAAACTGTATGACGGATGAATACGACAGTCAATACACAGCTTGTCTCATTTTACGGAGTAAGAAAAATGTCGGCATCATCTTCAGTGCTACTGGTGCTGGTAGTGCCTGTAGGGTCACAACATAGGTTTGAGGTGCAAAGTGTAGAAAATGCTTAGCAATTTGATCTCACTAAAAAGTTCGCACATCACTACAAACGTTAGTATTATTAAGGCCGACGTAGACTTCTAATGTATTCGAAGGCCCATCTTGTACCTGCCAGTGAAAAAAACTTCAGAAAATATGTTTAGATCCGGGGAGTGTCTTCTAGAAAGTTGTATAGGCAGTGACTGTTATTTTCTAAAAGTTTTTCCTTTTGATCTGAGTACGCTCCATTCCGCCCGACTTCCAGCGATCGGATTGAGTGATACCCAGAGCACTTAGGCAAACAATTTTTGTATAAAAAGGTGTAGTACAAGCAGGCTTACGATAGCCTCGAGTCCTGCTGTTGATGTAGTTCTAATTGGACTAGTAGCTCCAATACGAGCTAGCCTTTATATTTTTACAATGATTTTGAGGACTTTGCTGACTGTTAGTTACTCCACCAGATTACCAAAATGACTGTGTACATCCACAGACTAATTTTTGAACTTGATGCCTGGGTTTTACGCAGTATTCTACTGACGGAGTAGAAAGCTGTCACGGCCTTATTAATTCTTTCTTTAATGTTCCGTTCTCAGTTCGAAGTTTTACCATGCACAGGTCCCAGGTATCCTGCCACATAAGAGATCTTTTAAAAAAGTTGTTTAAAATTGCGGTATCTTTAATTTTCGTTGGCGTCTCGGCTCAGCCTTTCGGATACGACTCTAAGTTGTAAGTCCCTTCCATTTGGGTGAAAAAATGTAACTCGCACGACACGAATGGTCGCGAACAGCTACACTCTGGACACATGTGTGTTGAGTCAAAAATTCGAGTCAAGAACTTATAACAAAGTAGAGATGACTCCGCCTGTGGTGTACCTTTGGAAGCTTAGGAATTAACTAAATACGCCACTCCCTTAGCAAGTTCTCAATGGAATGGATAAAGGGCAATTGATGTTGTCGAAGGCCCCTTCAGCATCCTTTGTTATCTCAATATCACTATGCAGCTTTATTTTGGCACTATAAGGTACCACAGTGCTGGAGACATATCCTCGCAGCTGAGCTTGCTATAAAAGTATCCGCCTACTATCACCCCAAAAGTTTCCAGGAGAGAGGATGTAAGACTCATAGCTCTAAGGTCGTTTGCAGTGCTATGGCCGGCATTTTTTACTTAATCCTTACCTCGAAAGGCGATCTTGATATACATATGTCCTCACATGACGCAACTGCAGAATGGAATAGGAGAGAATGTGGTTGCACAGTCTCGGTTCATTCTACACCCCGCAAAGTGGGTATCTAACAATTGTCGCAACTTTTCTAAACAGAAATTAGTCCAGTTGCCACCAGAATCCTTGAGCTAGCCTAGAGCTGCAGTTACTCTAGAGAGGTTTCTTCTAGAAGAAGTGCCCTTAAAATCATCTAATTTTTTGCGTTATGTTTTTAAAATCATCCTGGCTAGCTTTGTAACTTTCTCAATCATCTTGCTTCTTCTCTAATGTAGCCTAACTCTATATCCCACCGAGGAGGAGGTATTTTTTCTTGGTCCTGTTCAACTAACCATTTGACTGTGTTATCAATATCTTTGGTTCCCAGCGTGGCACACTTCTGAAAAGTCTACTCTTTTTCACTACTCCACAGCAATTGAGATCCCAGTTGGTTCCCGTTGGACTTTTTATGGTGCAGGATGGTTGGAGATTGTATATTGGTTATAGGAGTGTAGGCGCGACGTTTCTAAATGTGCTACTCCGATTTGGTCTACGAGATACTCGAGTTAGAGCACCTCCTCCAGTGCGATTTCGTTGATGAATCGAAGTACCTGGAGTGGATTCAACAATTGTAGATTTCCTTCTAATAGTTGGTAGGTATCTAGGTGTTTTCTTCCTTTGTAGATCAGTGCTCTATATTCCTTTAGAAGTTGCCCTGGGGTTTCCTCAACATCTCGGCAGAATCTGCAGTCTCTACTTTGCTCCATCTCAAGTTTCCTGAGGTGTTCCTTAAGACTACAGCCTGTAAGGATGCGCAGCCGGTTCTTGCTGTGCAAGATGGTTTTTATGAGCAATTCTATGATTTCATGACCCGAGTGGAATTCCTATTTCAATATTTCCCACTGATCTATGGCATTAATTGTTGGCTAAGGGATAAGTGCGTTGGACTACTAAGGTTCGAGTCCAGTAAAACGTCAAAAAGTTCTATGTGATCCCTCCTCTCGTGAAAGTCTCACTAATGTGCAAGAGTAGATAACTGCTTTTTAATTCCGCCTCTAGGATATGGCATCAAACTGGAACCTGCAGTTCCTACGAAAAAGTAGGAAATACTCCCAACACGAGTCGCTGTGAACACGTCACTGTGTCTGCTTTGCCAAATAAATTGCTTACAGAGCGGTCTACATGATGATAAAGACCGCTGCTACAGACAGAATGCAAGAAACAGACTAGAGGGACTACTTTGAGGAAGCCAGTCTCACATATCCTTGGACACTTTTCTGTTGGCTTGAGGAGGTTATTCGATAAGGCCCAGGGAACTAATCAAGGAAACCTAGGCAGATATTCAACCCAAAAATCGTTGCGATTTCCTTGCACATTCTGCACGAAATGCAACATAGATACACTGTACCTTGCAGATACGTGCATGCAACAATATAATTATGTATTGTGTTCTCTTCAAAGAATCTGACCCGACCGTGAGAAGAAGATTTCCCTCGGGCTCATCGAAACCAAAATGTTTTCTCACAGTGCACGAGTAATTGGATTGCTTAGATGCGCCTTTGCGCCTAGAGAGGCTGTCATATAATTTCTGACTTTTGTGGTATTTTTAGACAGACATTCATGCCGCTACAATGCAGTACCACTTGACATTTTGTTTCTTTCTATATTTAGGCATATCATTCCTCAGAGCTGAGCTGCGTGACTGGATACCTTCTGTGGCAGTGTCAACGATATCGCACGTCTTCCAATCGGCGGTGGCAGCATCAGTGGCAATGTCTTCACTAAATTATCCAACATGCAGTAATTAGCTTAGCCACCACCTCAAAGGAATAAAACAATTTAATTACCTACCATGCTTAGCGTTGTATATGGGATCCGGGTGTCACATATATCGCAATCAGGGTGTTGGTGGTCTAGTTTGCTCAACGCCAACGAATCCTTGTATTCCCCGTTGGTGTTGTGCACGGTAAATTCAATACACATGACTGCAGTTTAAGTTGCATTTCAAGTGCACTTGATATACACATAAAAAATGGTCTTAGATACTTTTTTTTCCCCGTCTTTTTGTTATTAATTTGCTTTTATGTTGGTAATGAATGAAACCCTTGTTGAGGCGCTTGACAGTGCGAAACTCTAAGTGGCCTTCATCGTTTTCTTGAACCATGGTCGGGTCGTCTTGTACTGTGCTCCCTTTTTTTTTTATTGCGATTTCTGTGGAAAGCGAATGCATACATTTCTCAGTATCACTCCGGAGAATCGGTTTTTTTGTTCCCCCATTTGAAGGAGTTATGCATCTGAAGTGGATGGACAATAAAATCTGTAGATCTGGAATGAAATGAATGATATCCACTTTGAATGCTTGCTTCATGTGAAACCGAATGCACTTGAGAGTATGTGCATACATACTTATATTGGATTGCTGTTGCCAGTTTCTGTTATCCAAAGGATGAAATTGGATTTTGAAAGTATATTGAAACCAATGACATCATTCTCTTGGATTTGCTATTCAGAAGACAGATGACATATGGAGTGTGGCAAGCAGAATGAATCAAATGAAATTTATTCATATTTAAATTTATCTGTACTCGTAGCATTCAATTTAATTCAATTTCGGGCGATAGTTGTGCATTTGGATGGACAGAGCTGGATGGAAGTGACATCACTTTGGCGAGTGTATCGAATTTAATTTGCGAGCATGTATTCGTATGGGGATACGCATTTGACATTTAATTAGAAACAAAAATTCTGCAGTGCTAGAGTCATAGGAGAGACCAATGCTTTGACAAGGTCTGCTGAATGAGCTACTAGCTACTATGAGTTGTGACAACCCTTGAAGCTCCGGTACAGAACTGAGGAGAAATGGAATCCACTCGGTCATCTTATCTTTGCAAAAAATAATTTTGCACAAAGGACGGCCTGGAAAGTTAGGTCCCAAGCACCTTTTTTAAGAGCTTTCATGACCTTTTCATTTCTTCACAGCTATCGAGTACGAATTACACGGTTCAAGCAAATTGTTCGATATATATGTATACACGTGAAAACCGCATAGAAATTGTGACGATTGTGACCACAAAAGATGCTAAAAATTTCAGCGTAAGGTTCGTCCTTTTTTCAGTCGCTATAAAACACCTTCTTCGCCTATCTCATCTGATCAAAAAGTTTGAGTTAACTGACCATGTTAGTGGAGTTAA
Source organism: Blera fallax (assembly GCA_946965025.1). NCBI lineage: Eukaryota > Metazoa > Arthropoda > Insecta > Diptera > Syrphidae > Blera > Blera fallax. The sequence continues at coordinate 52,185,135 of OX337244.1, forward strand.
GACCCCACATCGTTCTCGTAAAGCCAGGCCAGTCGAAAAAAAAGGTGCTGTGATTAAAAGTGTCCCTGAAAACCTAGGTTTGTTTGTCCATAAGGCATATGCCAAACCAGCCTACGTCGCATTGTGCATAAAGATCTTTCAATGCATGCTTATAAAAGTTCAGCTGAATTAAGAACTAAAGCCGGCGGACCATAGACAACGCCCGCCGTGCGTTCGCTGATTGGGTGTTGGAAATGCAGGCAGGTGATGCCGGTTTTTTTTTTTCAAGAAAATGATCATGAGCGACGAGGCTCAGATCTATCTCCAAGGCTTTGTTAATAAGCAAAACCGTCGCATCAGGGACAATGAAACTCGGAGATTGATAGTCGAGCAACCCCTCTATTCACAACGAATGGCAGTTTGGTGTGGTTCCTCGCTTCGCGCCATGATCGGGCTTTATTTCTTCAAAATTGAAGCCAGTACCTCAGTCACAGTCAAAGGATTGCGCTACCAAACAATGCGTTCTTTTTTTTTTGTTGGGCTGAAATTGATGAACTAGACTTGAGTGATGTTTAATTAAAGCAGAATGGGCTACCAACCCTAAAAGCAACCGCAATTTTGCACGAAAAATTTAATCGGCACTTAATTTCGCGCTTCAGAGATCTCAGTTGGCCGCCTAGATTGTGCGATTAAACGCCACTGGGCTTTTTTTTTTTGGGGATACGTTAAGGATAAGGTCCACGCCAATGATCTACAAATGACTCAAGCGCTTAAAAATAATATCAAAGCTGTTATTCCCGAAATCAAGTCGCAATTGTACGAAAATGATGCGAAATTTGCTCTTAAGGATGACCATTTGCAAGGGAAGTCGATGTGGACATTTATCAGATATCGTATTCCACATGTAGTGTAGGAGTCTGTACTTTAAAAGTAAAAAAAAGTAAATAAAAATGCAGAAAAAATGCTTAGCTAGAGCTGCTAGTTTGGTACGTAGTGCATACCAAATATTGCTTGACGATATCCTAGCGGATGCGCGAGGAAAATCTAAAGCAGTTCAATAACTACGTTGGCGACTTCAAAGCATGGGCCACAGAATAGGACAATCGGACCACAGATTCGGCAAGCGGTCGACCTCTTATTGCAGCTTTCGCATCAGTGCAAAACAACACATTTCGTAAAGCGGTCAAAGGATCTATTATAGACACTGACTATGTAAAGAACAAACTGGTGTGTCAGTGAAGACCATACTCATAGTGATCGCCAGGCTTTAATATTCGACATAGGAAACGCCAACATCGTACCAGACATGCATGACCTAAATGGGAGAACTCGGCTTTCGATAGAGAGACATTTAAAGCAGTGATCACTACTCACCGCCTGAGGCCTAAACCTGGCAGATCTGGCGACCTATGCGTGTGATACTTCTATGCCAGGAACGAAACCCAGCACACGTGGCTCACCCTGCCACTAGTGGAGTGATGAAATTAACTTTCTCAGAATAAACTGCCTGCAGGCAAAGCGTAGGGTACAACGATTGGAGTTCAGCCAGGCGCTTCAACATTTAAAAATGAGAGAAAAGCCTTGAACCATTAGAGATAGCAAAAACGGTGCTACACACAAGTGTTGCAGTAAACAGACATTTACCCGTGGGGAATACTACAAGGTCGCCATTAAACTCAAAGGACTCTATGTCCACAGCTCACGTGTTCTATGATGCTGGAAAACTATATAGCACTGTCTCCGCAACAACACCGACTGCTTCCCGTGGGGCCAGGGAAGTGCCCAATGAACAAATCGTGCCCATCGGAAACTGAAGATAAATTGCTTACTCCGTGCAAAAAGGTTAGCAATAATGAAGCACCAGTCCGGATGCAATTCCGGATATTTCTAGATCATTGGAAGTTACAGCATCTGATGCTAGTATCCTTCTTCTTCTTCTTTTCCTTTTGTCCGGCGAGATTATGCTCAGGATTATACAGATCATAACGCTCCCATTTTACAGCATCTCTACTGATCCACCTGTGGAGTTTGTGGGTTCTGATGCTAGTACCCAAAGGAAACAAACACCTCGAAGCTCCTATGCCATATCGCCTCTTCCGTCTACTGAGTACGATGGAGAAATTGTGGAGATAGTTACCTACAATCAGCTGCTGGGCATAACCGAGGAAATACCAGTTTGCTATCCGAAAAGCCCGCTCCATAATGTATGCCACAAAAATCTCGGTAGATATTGCTGCTGCAGTCATCGTAGGGACGAAAATGGCAGTGGACAACAAAGGAGTGCTGCGTCGCTTTCAATTCTGCAAATTGGTCCTACTTTATGAAAGAATAAATGAGAATACCTTAGGAACATAAGGCTTAGGTTAATACCTAAGCGATGAAGCAAAATAAAGTCTTAATAGGCGTTCCATAAGGATTTGTACTACGACCACTTCATACATCACGTATGACACTCAGATTGTCAATGTCGATCAGAAAAAAAACTATAACCTTTGCCAATGATGCCATTGTGACAGTTCACCAAGTCGAATCGGCACCTGGTTGGAAACATCAGGCTCAGATGTAGTGAAGTAGAAGACTAAACAATTCTTTTGACCAATCGCGAAGCTGGTATGGTTTCAGCCAGTTTCAGTCAACTCTTCAAGTTTTGAATCTGCGAATTTCCTTGCTTTCTGCATCTAACTTCTTTCAGGCGTTCACAGAGCTTGCAATGTCTCGTGAGGAAACCCGTGAGTTCCGCTCTGGAACTCTGAATGATAGAGAGAAGTTCCTGTTTTATGAATGACATGTTCCGCATTTAAGACCCTGCAATCATACATAATGGCAAGGTCCTTCAAAGAAAATGGTTCGCCAGCATAATGTAATTACGAGCCATCCATGGCAGACGTTCCATAGCTCTCCATAAATGGGGAGAGACCGATTCTCCATATGGTTAATGAGTGAATTTCTCGTAGGTTAGGTTAGGTTGCAGTGGTTGCCTATACACTTAGGCCAAAGGATCCACGGGATATATCGCTATTTGTCTCTACCTACAGATTAATCGGACCGACCGGAGATTCTTATGAAGCGGAGAATGCTGCTGACGGTAGTGGCTGCCAGATCGCCAAGGTTGTCAAAGAAATGAGACTCACGGACGGAGAATTCTTCTACAGAACAGAGCTGGACTGGTACAGAGTTTTTAGAGCTCAGCTCCTGCAGAAGTAATTTGAGAAGAGACCCGGCCCCTAAACATGTACCCCTATCTGGAAGTTTGACACGTGATTGCATTCAGCTTGAGTGAAAGTCTACCATCAGCAAGAGGAATACCTAGAGTTTGTCTGTCCTGATGATAGTATCGATTCCGGCGAGTTCGTCAACTTGGAAGTTACTCGAAATGTCCCAGCAAAGCGGCAATCTAGCGTGCTGTTAAATGAAAATGGACCCTATTCCAGAGACTTGTTGCCGCTTAGCTGGTCGAGAATGTATTAATTTCGCTGCTGCAGCCAAGACAGGGCTTCATTAATCGCCATTATTTCCGCCACAATGACCTGGGAGGCGGAAGAGATGCACAAGTTGAACATTTTAAAAATGACAACTTCACCCACCCCTTATTCGATTTTAGAACCGTCTATTTAGAAGTGAACTGCATCAATTTCCACTAAGTCCCTTCCATCCCTTGAATTTTTCCCATTTCCGATCCATATATTTGTGGGATATCGATAAAAGTGTCATTGAATCCAAGAATACAGTAAGTGCCGCAAAAAGTTTACGATACATATAAAGAGCTTCCCATTCATGGATAAACCCTTCCTTGAAATCCTCTTGATATTGCCATACTCCTCAATTTTATTACCCATCCCTGAGTGTGTTTTCTTATGCAAAAGAAATGAATAGCATTCGAAACGACTGTCGTCTACCAACCTAACAATTTCATTTCCAATCATTGAACCCATTGAAAACTTACATCAACTGCGGAATTAATGTTAATTGAGTAATTAAAACAAACTATCTATCTCTGCTCCATCTGTGGGCATCAAACAATCCTTTGAAACAAATATTGCCATCAATTCAATTAATGCTGCTTGTTAATGAACCCCCTTCTCCGCCTCTTAAACCTGACACAGATCTCAACATCTGCTGTGTTGCTGTCATTAAAACGTATCCAAATCAAAAAGCACACACAAAGGTATGTATAATCGACAAAATTAGAGAAAAACAAAATTATCCGTATACTTCAAATAATTACATTCAAGGATGCCCCGCTGAATCACCACTGCTGTGCGCTAATTAAAATCCATTTTGCTTCACTGGGTGAATTCATTGCGAACGCATTAAAGTCTCATAAATTCAGCGCTAAAACGGGGAAAAAAAAAAAAAAGAAAACATATTTCGCGGTCTCAAAGCACAGAGTATAATTGAAACAGCATGCCCCTCCCCCTGGGGCGCCACCAGCCACCCGTGGTGCGGCGACCAGAGCTCGTACTGTACATGGCAAACAAATGCACAATTAAAATTAACGCTAATAAAAGCACTTCTTAAAAAACCCATAAAACTTGATGATCCTGAAATTCGGAAACAGCTACCAGAGGGAAAGTTCTTCAAGCAAACTATATAGCGAGAGTATGAACCACCAACCAACCAACCAACCACCCACCGTGGAGGGGTGGATTTTAATATTTGTGCCGCGGATCGTAATGCGTTCGATTCTTTTCTCGTCTTCAGAAGTGAACTTCTTTGGATACGTATTGTCGTTGTCGTTGTCGTCGTCGAGCAATGTGGCTTCATTCCAAAGACACGACACCCCAGACCCATCCAAGGGTGAAAGCCACTCTGTGTGGCAATAAAACGTGGACTGAAACTTGAACTAATTCAGTTAAAAGCTTACACCTCCGCTGACTCTTGAGCAGCGGCATTAATCTGTGCGAGAGATGTACATACTGGCGTGTATTGTGTATCTGAAATCATGACACTGTTACCGTTGGCAGCGGTCGCCCAGTCGGGGTCAAGGGTTCGGAACTCTCCTACCATTGGAATTATTGGAATATGCAGAGTACGGCTTTTTTTTTTTTTTCTGCTGATTTATAATCCGTAACTAATTTGAAAAAAAATTAAAACTAAATTTATGAGTGCGACACTCAGAGTATTCTCGAACTACGCCGCGACAGATTGGATGGGATGAGGACGAAGAGCAGCAGCAGGAATAGGATGTATCACAGCCCCACTGTGTGTGTGTGCGTGTGTATGGATAGTGTTGCGAAATGGAAAACCATTCACCCAATTGTAGCTCGGAGTGATAATTTATTATTACGGTAGTGGGAATGCTTCTGGTGAGATTGTGTTTTGTGAAAATTTTAATTAGCGCGACCTAAGTCTACTGGGGGCACTTTGCTAAATTTGTTTTTGGCATTCGATTTGATAAATGGTTTGGTGAGCGATTTTTGCTTTTTAGCAGATTAACGTTGAGTGCGATGAGATTGCAGATATCCTTAAAGAATAATTAAGAAAATATTTTTGGTGAGAATTAATGGATGTACTGGTCGTAGCTGAGAATTTGGTGATGTTATCGTTTGTGGTGTTGAGATGGAGGACTTGGATTTTGTACATCTTGACACAATTGTTATTAGATTTGGATTGGTATCTGGTACTGGGGAAATTGATGGAGTAATGATTGAGCTTTCGAAGCCGGAATTATGATTCTCTTGCATAGAGATATGCCCTTGAATGCTGAGCTTCTGTGTCCTAAGATTCACTGGATGGGGTCAATAGTGGCGAGTAAGATGGGACTAAGATGACATATCGGAGCTCGGGTCAATAAGGACTCAGCCATGTCAGGGCCGTGGAAAAGAAATGCTGGCAGCACTCATATCTCCAATTACACAGTTGTGAGAGAGACAAGAACCTCGGACAGCGATAATCCCCCTCACATGGCAACACGACACGGAACGTGAAAGGATATCGACCTAAGAGTATGCACATGGAATGTACTGTTCTACTCAAGAAATTCAAACTGTTTTCTCGTAGTACCGGGCAGATATCACTGCGATTCACGAGGTACGATTTGTTTTTCTTTTCTTTTCGTCGGGTTGGGAGGCATTCCACTGGAGTACTGAGACGCAACTGGCCCATTGTACTACCAGGAAGTAAGACCCAGTATTACCCATTTCACTGAAGGCCGAGAAGGGACAAAGGTTATGCAAAGGTTACAGTAGCGGCACTTACCACATAACCACCGAAGATCAGCCACCTCATCCGAGCAAAGGCAGGACAACGAAAAGAGATGAGATCCGAAGTATCGTCACCCTTTCCGCAAGCATCGCAGACAGTGGTGTCTCTTAAGCCTAGCACACTGCACACTTAGATGCTTGGCAAAAGAAAAATGTCCCGCGAGAAAGTCAACAGGTTGTTTACAGTCTTTTCTGCTGAGAGACAGCAAGAATGCTGCTGCTTCTTACAAACGTTCGGGAGCAATTGTTTAGTCCATCTATATCCTGGAGAGCCGTGCCACACACAATTGTGTTCGTGAGAAACCCAATCGTCAATGGAGGCCTTAACTGGGGACGGGGGAAGATCCAACGCAGGTTCAGGTCCTGAAAAAACGTCCACTTTCTTAGCAATCTCTTCGGAGATCTCATTTCCCGCAATCCCAGTGTAACCTGGGACCCAGATAATAATCAGAAAGTGCAGTCTTGTGACCAAATTCAAAGAATTCCTGTATTTTCGAACTATTTTGGAGCGGGTTGAGCAGGGCTTTAATAGCACCTATTCTTTGCAATATAGTCGGAAGCCAGCAGGATAGCATAGACCTCCGCTTGAAAAACAGTCGCATGTTTACCTAGCGAGTAGTAAAGTCTAGTGATGTCGGTCTCCACGAAGACACCCTCGCTAGACCAGTATGCCCAGTTTTGGAGACATCCGTGACTACATCGACTACAGCCCAGTTTAGGCTCAGACTCGGATCCAAGCGAGTCCTAAATGCAAGGGAAGTCGACTCTAAATTTGCACAGCAGCCCAAGTTCCGGTGTTATTGCATCAGATGACCAAGGTGTCGCGTAAGGTCATCGAAGAACTAGAACTAGCCTGTCATGTTAGTCTGGGGAAATATACCTCAGTCTATAAGCCGAGATGATTGCTCTGTTACAAGCGTTGGATCACCTGATAGAAGGTCAAGTTATTACTATAGCGCTGGAAATCAATCAATGACTAGACGCATGAAGCAAACAGGTATAAATACATCCCTGGCGATGGAATGTGTTCATAATCTCAATGAATGCTCATCTCGAAATGAGGTGACGCTGCTCTGGGTGAGAGGACACGTAGGAACTGAGGGCAATGAAAAGGCGGACTCTCTAGAAAGCAAGGGTCAACCTCGGAGTTCTCTGGTCCGGAACCATTTGCTGTAATTGGCAGAGGAATGGTGGAGCACCTGATTAACAACTGGAACGCGGCGGAACACCAGAAAAGGTGGTTAACCGTAGAAGGTTGTAGGCATGCTAAAATGGCTATTAAAGGGCCGACTGGCTACACTCATAGGGAAGTTCTAAGCTTGGAGCGAAGGTCACTGAAATGGCTGGTAGCGTTATCTACAGGTCATGGAAATTTCGGGCATCACCTAGAGAAGATTGGTCTTGTGGAGGATGATACCTGTGAACTATGCCTGGAGGAAATCGAGACGGCGGTACATATACACTCAAAGCCAGAGAAGAACTGTGGAGAGTCTCTCAACCTAGATAGATCGTAGAAGAGAGACGAAAAGGGACCCATAACTGTGGTCTGATTCGTGATCTTTCGAAATAATATATAAGGTCATCGAATTCTGAAGCAAGTAATCCTTCACAGACTTGAAGCATCAATAGAAGAACAGAAAGGACTCTCAGGACAGCAATATAGCTTCAGAAAGGTCTAATCAATGACGCATTAAAAGTAGTAGTTGAAACGGCACAAAAGGACATCTAAGGAAGGACGTGGTGAAGAAGACAAAAACTGGAGACTAGTTCTTGAGGTTGTTAAAACCATGCAGGTAATTTATTAGGTTTGTGGTGGACTACGTTAGACAGAGAAACATACGTACACCAAATTGCAGGGTGACCGGAAGAGTACCACAACGGCCTGTGTTGGGTCTCCTTAGGAAGCATTAAATGACTTTCTGACTTCTCTGTACTCTGTCATAGACAGGACAGTACAATAATAGCTCTTACTGCCCAAAATGGGTGGATTGAATATCGAGGAAAGGGAAGCAATAAGAAAAAACTCAGCAAGCCACTCCTTAAGAATATTGTTGGTAAAATGCTCAAAAGCGAAGTCCAAGACCAAAAACTAAGAATTTGGGAAGAAAAATAAGGGAGCTCAACCCAGTTAATATGTGGAATTCAAAACAGGAAAATGAAAACATGCACCAACTACATAAGGCTGAAGCCCTCCTCTCGTGATGAAATACTTGACAGTAATACCACGACGAATGGGGTGGCCGAGAGAGTTGGCTTAAGTGGGTAAAAATCCGACATACTGTGCAATCGGTTCTTCAGCGTCTTGGGTCTTAGAAACACCTTGTCTTTCCACCTACTGCCAAACTTACGAAGCAGCTTTCTGAATCTGGCGAAGTTGATCGCTATGTTCTATCACGGTTGCGAGATCGCAAGATCTATGATAATGTGCGCCTCTACTTAGCCTACTTACACAACAAAGACGACACTGTCTGTATTGACGGGATCACTAAAACCAATGTCATGGTCTCGCTTCACCAAGAAGGGCTTCCAACCAACCCCGCTGAACTCAAACAGATTTTCGTCCGTTATCATGAATGTCTCAATCTTGAACCCAGTAATGTAGCTAATGATCTGTCCACTTTTGCCTCCCATGTTGAATCGAAACGCATCTCCCATTTACAAAGAACTCGCGCTAACTACAAAAACTATTTTCGTTCCTAACCTACCCAGCAGTAAAGCGCCATGCCCTAATAACGCGAACACAAGCCCTGTTAAACACCTATCCATTTACTACCAAAATGTACGCGGATTGCGTACCAAAACTTCCACTGTGTTCCTCAATTCTCAAAAACTTCCCTACGACGTCTTCGCCCTAACTGAAACAAATCTCTCATCTGTTTATAAGAGTAACGAGTTGTTTACCTCTGACTTTAACATCTTTCGCGATGACGGTCTTGAGAAGGACGATGACTCTTCTGGTCGGGGAGTTCTCCTGGCTATACACAACCGTTTCGACTCAGCACTCTATAAAACGTCGCATACCGCAAATTTTGAGTTTATTTGCGCTAAAATTACCATCCTTACGCGTAATCTATACCTGCTTTGCTGTTACATTCGCCCCTCCCAACCAATTCAAGGCTACCAACTTGCTGTAGATGCTATAGACTCTCTCTTTGATGTTACTGATCCAAACGACGATGTCATCATCTTAGGGGATTTTAATCTTCCCCATCTGCATTGGACTCTGTCTGAAGGTCTCATTTTGTCACCTCAAACGCAACCTCAGAAAAAGAAATAATTTTCGCCGATTGTCTCTCCAACTCTGGCCTCTATCAAATCAGTGGCGTAACTAATAACCTTGGCAGACAACTTGATCTCATTTTCTCAACCGATGCTGATAATTGTATTGTTACAGAAAGTAGTCATCTTCTCTCTACTCTAGACCACTACCATCCACCCCTCTTTCTTTCGTTTTCCTATGGTGACACGAATTCCAACATTCATACTCAGAATTCTTACAGCTTCAACTTCCGGAAAGCTGATTTCGCCAAACTTAACAACCTGCTCGGTAATGTTAATTTTAACTTTGCACGCGTGACTGTGGATAATGCTCTCTCGTCTTTCTATTCTGTAATATTTGATTGCCTTCTTCAAACTGTTCCCTATTCGCTCCAAAAAAAATTGTTCTTCATCCCCACCATGGTATAATAAACAATTGCGCTCACTTCGTAACAATAGGAACAAACTTTGGAGAGCATACTTGAAATCTCGTTCTGGCTATGATTACTCCATTTATCACCACTCACACACTCAATTCGCTGAACTCTCCGAGGCTCTTTACCATGATTACCTTGACCGAATGCAATCCAGTTTAACTACTGATCCTAAGCGGTTCTATCATTTCATAAATGCCAAACGTAAATCTGATAGTTATCCATCTACCTTTAAACTCGCCAACACCTCCTCATCAGACCCCAAAATTGTCGCAAACTTATTCGCTCACTTTTTTAGTCAGTTCCATAATTATTTCTCTTATATGGACAATTGCGCCCAAACATCTTTAGTTTCGGTTAATATCACCGCGCTACTTGTCACGGAGAAGATTAATAAACTTAAGGATGACTACTCCCCCGGTCCTGATGGGTTGCCTGCAATTGTTCTAAAAAAATGCGTGACGCACTTGGCTCAAGCCTTGACTTCTCTTTTTCTCACGTCCTTATCCGAAAGTTCTTTCCCCCTTTCTTGGAAGCACTCGTTTATCATCCCCATTCACAAGAAAGGCCCAAAAAATGAAATACCCAACTATCGGCCTATAGCCAAGCTTTCATGCATACCGAAACTCTTTGAAAGCATAGTGTACGACTCGATGTTTTTTCATTGCAAATCCTTATTTTCTACTAACCAACACGGATTTCTCAAAGGGAGATCAACAACTACCAACCTAATAGAATTCGTTTCTAAAGCACTATATGCATTTGAAGATGGCAGTGAAATTGACGTAATTGCCACTGACTTCAGCAAAGCATTTGATAAAATCTCGCACCGGATAATTGCTCTTAAGTTAAAAACTCTAGGTTTTCAACCTGGTTTTGTCAATTGGATCAAATCGTACTTAGAAGGTCGACATTACGAGGTTATATTTAGATCTTCTCTCTCTAACCCCATTAAAGCCACCTCGGGAGTCCCTCAGGGCAGTCACCTTGGTCCTTTACTTTTCGTCCTGGCCACCAACGATGTCGCTTGCATTATTAAAGACTCTTATCTCTCTGTCTATGCCGATGATATGAAAATATTTAGATATATATCTTCTCCATCTGATTCTCGCCCTCTTCAAGATGACCTTAACAGATTTTCTGTCTGGTGTCAGAAAAATTGTCTCGAACTAAATGATAGTAAATGCCAGTCCATCACCTATTCTCGTAAACGCCTCCCACCAACCCCTAGGTACTACTCTCTCTGCAACGAGATTGTCCCATCAGTCTCATCTTTGCGAGACTTAGGCGTTACCTGCGATAGGGAACTTAACTTCCGTTCTCATATCGACAACGTAATAAGTAGAGCCAATTCTGCGCTTGGCTTTGTGAAGCGTTGGTCCAAGGAATTTTCGAACCCCTACGTTACCAAATCACTTTATATCACCTTCGTCAGACCCATCCTTGAATACGCTAGCCAGGTATGGTCGCCACACTACGCTGTATACACCCAACGTATTGAAGCCGTCCAGCGCAGGTTTATCCGTTTCGCTCTTCGCGATCTCCCTTGGGTTGATAGATACAATTTGCCTCCCTACCCTGATCGTTTAAAACTGATCAATCTCCAATCACTCGAAGATCGTCGCAAAATTGCTGACATACTCTTCCTTCATCAGCTAATTACTGGTTACATTGACTGCCCCGCGCTTCTTGAACTGATCTCATTTAATACCAATCCCCGTAATCTAAGGTCCATTTCCACTCTTCCGTCTTTTTCCTCATCGCACTAATTATGGTTATAACGCACCACTGTCCAGAATGCTGCGTTTGGCCAACAATACGGAAAATACTTTTAACTTCCACTGCAGCAGAACCACCCTTCGAAACAACCTCCTGCATCGCCCCAATACCGAATAACCATATCTCGACCTTCTCGACCTTCTCGACCTTGCCTCCCTGCCATACCTATCCTCTCCTATCGTCTCCCTATTTATTTGACTTTAGTTTTTAATTATGTAGTTTTTAAGTCTTGTCCTTAGTTTTAAGTTTAGATTGTTTAAGTGCTTGTATTAAGCAAAATAAATGCCGGTAATGCCGGCGTCAATACTCAATACTTGTCTATATAATGCAGCATCCTTCACCTAAGACCTTCACTAGAACAGCAAGCTCAATACGGTTACTTATTTTTTCACTAGGTCTATCTGTCCCTCTCCGGTTTGTTGCTCTTATAGCCCCTTAAAGAGCCGGATTTTTTTAAAATTGTCTGCCTTACATGTGAGCCCTTTTACCAGCTAATGGCAAATGTCTTCTTCAGTTGGTCTTCTAGAGCCATTAGTTGTGATTGAAAATTACAGCCAATTCAATTGTGAACTTTTAGGACGTGTTACAGATAGTCAATCTCGGTCGTTGGGTGGCGAATCTGTAAGTAGTCGATGGTGCAAAGTCCTCATTAGGAGAGCGACATAGACTACACGAAAGTGGCTAAAAGATATATCACAAGTGTAAGACCTATGACATCAAGAACCTTGGGCTCCATCGATTCCCATTTATCAGCAAATTGACGAACACCATCCTTATGCATATCTAAGCCCAGTATGTAGCTTGTAGTCGAAGTAACCAAGGCATGTATGGCCAGGTGCTCCGTTTATATAAGTCTTGGTTAAAACTAGCGACTGCGGTGTCTTTTCCTGGAAGTGCTGACGGCGACTTAGATCAAAAATAGGTTCACAGTGATGCCAACTGGAAAAATTTCCCTGCCTACGAGGCTCCTAATACATTCATTCGATCGCCTAGACTAACAATACAAAGCTAGGCAGGTAGGTGATAAAGGTGATGAATAGCTTATTTGCCTTCTATGCTCATGCAGCCTCTACAAAAATCGTTCGAATATGTGTCAAGCTTCTGCATGCTTACATATTAGACAGTGCCCAGTGATGACACCTATTGTTGCACGAATGTACCATTTAGATCCAGCATTGGCCGAACCAGTTTTGTCATATGTTATGCCACTTGTCCACCCAAGATTTGTTCTCTCGATAGCCTCCAGCTTTTATTTAAATTTACTACCGATTGGTATGCCTAATTTTTTTATTTTTTTTTTGATATAACCCTTGCCCATGTGGCAGACACTGCGACCTAAAAGATCTTTTGTATCATAAGGGTGTTCTTAGTCTAAGAGACGTACTACCTCCCTAATGAAGGATAGTAGGTCCTTAGTAGCAGAGTTTTTCATTTCCGCTGGCGTACATATTTCTTATAGAAAATACGTCTCCTTAACCAATGTAATGCTGGGAAATTGCAGAGAATGTGTTCGGATGATTCGTCCTCTTCCGAGCAGAACCTACATTCCGTCTCTGAGCTCAGGTTAAGTTTGTATCTCAAGCCACAATGGCCCGTGAGAAAGCCCACTAGCTTCCTGATACTTTCCTTGTTTAGGTTAAGTATATCCTTATAAGAGTAGGGTTTGATTAGTGATTTGGATTGTCTCAATCCTGGGACATTTTCCCAGTGGTCCAGACGAAGCTTGTGTTCCCAGTTACTAATCGGCGCTGTGGCGAATGACCAGTTAATGCCACAGTAAGGTTCAGGTCCTATGAACGCAGATTCTGAGCCAGCCCTAGCTAGTTCATCTGCTAACTCGTTGCCTGCAATCCCTTGTTGGCCGGGGACCCATCCAAGTTTTACCTTGTTTAGTCTCGCCAGGAATTGCAGTGCATCGTAACAGCTTTTAACTGATATGGAGTCCACCAAATTGGACGATAGCGCTTTGAGTGCTGCCTGACTACCTGAAAATATATATATTCTAGCGCCCTTAATACACTTACTAAGGTTTAACCTAGCGCAGATTTCAATGGCATGGAGTTCAGCCTGAAAAACCGTGGGACAAATTCCCATAGGTATCGAGACCTTGGTGTTGGGTCCAAGGACACCAGCTCCTACTCCAGATTCCATTTTCGATCCGTCTGTGAACCAGACCAGACCTCTAGGGTCTAATGCCGGAACACCATTAGACCAATTTGCACGGTCTAACATTTCTACCTCAAATAACCTACCGAAACAGTACTCCTTGACCATGGTATCAGGGATGGTACAAAACATGTCTCTTTTGGGGATTGAGTCAAGAATTTTCAGATGTCCCACATGGTCACCTGATTTATACTTGTATTCTATCTGCAACTTGATAGCACACCTAGCAGCTGTCATCCTAATGAAGATGTGAAGAGGTGAAAGCCCGACGAATGCTTCAAGAGCTGCCGTCGGGCAGGTACGCATAGCACCTGTGATGCCGAGACAGGCAACTCTTTGTAACTTCTGCAGTTTAGTTGCCGTTGTCCGTTCAAGAACTTTCGGCCACCAGTTGATGGCCGCGTATGTGATAATAGGCCTCACCATCATTGTATACATCCAATGTATCATTTTTGGATTTAGACCCCAAGTTCTGCTGTACAAGCGCCCACAGGCCCATATGGCCTTATTAGCACGCGCGATGGCGAACTTGATATGAGAATTCCAGCTGAGCCGGTTGTCGAGGATAACCCCGAGATATTTGACTTCACTGGAATAAACTAGAGTAATGCCTTTGATAATGATAGGTCCTAGATTGACCAGTCTTTTCCTAGTAAAAGGCCTAATCTGTGAAGATCGACTAGAAGGTTATCTATGACTTGTGACCATAGAAGGGGAGAGAGAACTCCACCTTGGGGACAGCCCTTAGCTGCGGTCACAGACACAGAAACTCCTCCCGAGGAGGAAGTCATAATTCCACTTTCAAGCATGGCTCTTATCCATTTGCTGGTCGAATCTTCGATGCCTCTGCTCTCTCTACTGAGCTGAGCGCCCTCAATGTCAAGGAAGGCACATAGGGCTATTTCCTTAGAACCAAGAGTTCATTCAATCTTCTTCACAAGGTAGTGAAGAGCGCCTTCTGTGGATTTGCCCTTCCTATATGCAAATTGACTTGAGTTCAGAGGGGTAGACATATCTAACCGACCTCTGATGTGAACATCGATGAGTCTCTCCATCGATTCGAGAACAAATGATGTTAGACTTATGGCACTTACACGTCGGACATTGAGTTTCAATCTTCAATTCCTACCCAAAATATGTGTGCGTTGGAGCGCGTAACTGGAGGTAGGCTGCCATGGACCGGCCTAACTGGAGACCCTTGTTGGGTAACACCCAGGTTTACCCCAAACTGTAGCCGAAGAAAGTAAAACATTTTATGCTTCCTTGAAAGAGCAACAGCTCAGTTTTTTTGAGAGTTCACATCCAAACCACATCGATCTTCTTCTTCCTTTTGTTCGGCGAGATTATGATCAGGATTATAGGGATCATAACCCTCCCACTTGGCTGCATCCCTACTGGTCCGCCTGTGGGGTTCGCCGATTCGACCTCGGATCACTCCGTCACTGAGGCCGATCAAATGCTGCTGTTTTTGCATTTTGGGTGATCCAGGAGTTTTTTGGCCTGCCTCTCCTTCGCGCTTCTGTAGGAACGTTGATTGACATTGCCCTTTTGACAGGGTTCGTAGGATCCCTCCTTTGAACATGGCAATACCAACTGAACCGATCGTGCTCTAATTTTTTCGAGATGGGTTCTTTGACGTGAAGGCTTCCTCGCACTTGGGAACCACTTTTCCATTCAAATAAATGTCTGGACTAGGTCGGAGTGGATCAGAGAATGGGTAGTACAGGTACTTTGTCTTTTTTGGACTAATTCGATACCCATTTCCCTCCAAAACATCCATCCATACATCAAGTGCTCGTTGCAGGGACGTTTAATCCTCACTTATGATGGCTCCATCGTCAGCAACGAATAACTGATGCACTTTGGGGTCCGTCACTTTTCCTTCAAGCAGATAATCCAAGACTGCAATAAATAACAAAGGACTTAAGACGCTTCCCTGGTGCACACCGACTTTAATTGGGAACTCTTCGGTGACTCCGGCGGGGCATCTTACTCTTGTCTTTGCTCCGTCATACATGTCCAAGATCATCTGTACGTAGAGTTCTGGAACTCCTCGGTGTCTTAGCGCCACCCATATCAGATCTCTTGGTTGTCTATCGAATGCTTTTTCAAAATCAACCAACACCGGATGCAAATCCTTTAAGGCATCACGATGTTTTTCCATTTTGATCCTTATACTTTGGATTGCATCTGTGGTTGATTTACCCGCGACAAACCCGCACTGGTCATCAGATAGCCAAATTATTTGACGCAATCGGCCGTCTAATACCCGCTCAACGATCTTCATGGTGTGTGACATCAGCTTAATCGAACGGTAATTATAACAGTTTTTCGTATCACCCTTTCCTTTGTGCAAAGGACCGCCCATCTAGTTAGCTTATTTAAAGCATTTTATATGAGTCCTTTTAAGGTGCTTGACATAAGCATTAGTGCAAATGACATTATAACTTTTGTTCCTCACGCTAGTTGCACCAGATTATCTGGCAAACTCCGAAGCACAGTCATGCGTACTCCAAGAAGCCTTTACCAAGATGTGGTGGTATCTCACTGAATCTCAATTGTTAACGCAAAGGCATCTACCACTTGATTTTCTACCTGCAAGCACCTTTATTCAACCTCAAGTCCTAGTGCATCCATGCGAATGTTATCCAACTCCCCAAGAAACTAATGAGAACTGAGTTCAAATGCGCCTCGTTATCATATTTCGAGTTGCCAACGTTAGGCAGGAATTATACTAATTTCATATTCCGTTAATTTCCATGCAATTTCCGAGGCGATCATTGGCTTAGGTACGTTCAACCAAAAATAACAAAATCCCAGAAAAGTTGCTCCCCTACCCGCACAGAGACTAACAAAAACATTTGCAAGTTGTAAATTCAATCGCATCCCTGCGTACCGTGCTATGGAGTCGTATCTAAATCGCGCACAACAACAAAGTTTCAAAGTATCTCAGTTGGCAGTTGCCATCTGCTTTGCAATTCTACGTTATCCTAACTCCTAGTTCTCCGAGCCCTGTGCCTTGTGTGCTTTGCAGTTTCTCAACTAATTTATTATACCTACATAGGTGTATCTGTGTAGGTCTCTTGGGAGTCTACTATCTACCGGGTGAACGCAAGGAAGTATTTTCCAGGAAACAAAAACACAGTTGAGTCATGTGATATCCGCATGCATCGACTTGATGTCTAATTAATGCAAATTCGTGTGATTAAGCTCCGATTTTATAATCATGCGTTGCTGTGAGTCTGTAGGAAATATTCATTCGTCCTTTTTTTTTCTTATTCCTTCTCCTGCGTAGGGTGCACGGAAATATTTGCGTTTCATTAAAATGAAACACGATTTGTTGGGCAGAGGCTCGGAAGGATGAGAAATACAAACTTAGCTTAGCTAAAAGTTAACTCTACGAGTACTGATATCCGTAGGATTACGATAAAAGTCCTGTGCGAACAAATATTTAGTCTGCGATGTATAATTTCTAAGTTTTTGAAATTTAATCGAGTGTAAAGTAGAGGATTATAATTAAAAAAGTTTTGTCTGCAAGCAGGGGACTCTGTGTGATAAACTGTGTTGGGTGGGTTTTTTAATAGATGGTCGATCTCAATTTTGAGCTTAATCGGATTTTTAAGTTGACTTTGCTGGTGAAGGACCAATCAAAAGTTGTGAACTGAACAATTACGTCCCGTACTGAGTAAGCCTCCCCGGCCTGTTTTAGGTACCACATTGGAAAACATCGTCCTAGCCAACTTAGATGTTCGAATTTTTCGATTTTTGTGTCTTGTCAATCATTTTTATTTGTACTAGTCCACTGAAGCATTCAGACTGATTCAGTGATAAGGAGTTCACCACATTAAGTGCAGCAACTAGCAAATGCAGGATAATCAAAGAGGAAGTGTTTCGTTAGTGTTTTTCGTTTTGTTGAAATGTGACACTCCCCAATGACTGACACAAGACACAGATAATCTTTAGCGCCAAAAGCGTTTTCAGCATAAGATACACTCTACGTGCTTTTCAAGGCTATCACCCCATACGTGAGTTACTTACTTACTTAAGGGGCTCCCAACCCGTGGAGGGTCCCTGCCTGAGACACAGCAACCTTGCATCCTAGTAGGTAAAATAGGTAACTTCCAGTACATTGAATTTCCCACTTTGGTGGAAGTGGAGAAATTTGGTTGAGAAGGTCATGGTTGTTTAGTTGTTGTGGTTAATGTTCGCAGTTCATTGTGCTCTATGCTGATAATATTTTGTAAAGTCGGTCAAGATTTGTGCAGAGTCTTATCATAAACGCGTGGTCCGCGGTGGGGATTGGGTTGTTGGGGGGTTGGGGGGTTGGGGGGGGGGGGGTTTATGTAATATGTGTGCTGTTTGATGTTTACAAGGTCGCGTAGGTTTTGTTGGAATTCGTTTGTGGGTTCGCGCCGCCGGTTCCCGCAGTCTGATAAGGACCCGAAAAAGAATATAAAAAGCTGAAGAAAGAATAATAATGAGTTATTTGCAGTTGTGATAGATAACTGATTATCTGTTGTAAAATGAAGTGCTCTCTATGTCTAAAAGAGTTTTCGCGTAAAGATTCTTTGAAGCGTCACATGAAAAATATTCATGAGAAAAATGAATTGAAACTTACAAGTCATTGTGTATTTTGTGGTAAAATATATACAAAAAAATATCTAAAAAGCCATATGTTGAAGTGTGCTGTGAACGTTGAGAAGAAGGAAAATGAAGTGCAGCTTCCAACAACATCATCATCATCACTACCATCTAGTGCGTTTTCATTGTCCTCGAAAATTAAGTGTGAATTTTGTGATATTGAAGTGAAAAGAAGCAAATGGAAGCAACATCAAAGAACTAATATGCATAAGTTAAAAGCTAAGGTGATTCATGGAGAGAATGTATTTAAAATAAAAACAGCATTCAAAGATCGCATAGTGTCATATTCGGTGATTAATGAAATCACTGAAGATTTGGATGTAAAGTTATTTTTTAAAAGGAAAAGAGCAATATTGAAAGATCTGATTGAAGAAAAAATCACACAAAGTGGTCCGATTAAATTTAATTTGGAGCTGTTCGCGGAATTTGTAAAGAAAGATAAAGAAGATGAAATGGAACTTGATATAAAATCAATGAAAACACAAATGCATATGGCTCTCTCATCAGATGATATTGAGAGCATAATAATGAAAATGGAGGAGAATATAATGAAGGAGATAGAAGAATTTCAGGAGCGGGATAGCGGATGGTTTCTTGTTGAGATAAAATCTATGGAGTTAAATATAAACAAATATCAATGTTTGAAGGGATCTACATATTTCAAATTGCCCTATTGTATTGAGAAAAAGGGTGCTGTTAAAAATGTTAAGAATAGGGATATCTTCTGTTTCAAGTGGTCCATAATATCAGCTCTGAATCCTAAAGTATCGAAACCTTTTACTTTTTGTTATAAGATACCAGATATAACGAGTGATTATATTAACACAAACAATACAACAATAAATTTTAGTGGTTTAAATTTTCCTATGGAAATTGATGACATAAAGCAATTTGAGGCTCAGAATGAAATCAGTGTAAATGTTTTTGGCTATTCGAAAGATAATAAAAATAAACAATGCATTGAGGGTCCATACTACTTGACAAAAAATGAAAAGCCTATACATATAAACCTATTATATTGTGAGAAAAATAATAAGACTCATTATGTATGGATAAAAAATTTAAGCAGACTATTTCGAGATAGGATAGTTGATG